>JAPDNY010000002.1:148004203-150404203 GCA_029375565.1 Gekko gecko | reverse complement strand
AGCGGATTGAAAACGTCCCAAGACAGTGTGGAGGCGGGTGGCAAAGCTCTCCGGGGTGGCCGTGGTGATGAGGACATCGTCGAAGAACGGTGTCATGCCATGGATCCCTTTTAACAAATCGTCCATTAGATTTTGGAAGATCCCTGGGGCCACACTGACCCCAAACTGCAGCCGCTTTACCCTGAAGGCCCCCTGGTACGTCACTATTGTTTATGCCTCGGCCATGGCCTCGTCCACAGGGAGTTGCTGGTATGCCTGTGCGAGATCCAGCTTCCCAAATATGTGCGCCCCCACCAGCATGGCTAAGACATGACTTACTACTGGCACAGTGTATGCGTGCACTTGGAGTGCCTGGTTAATAGTGCACTTGTAATCCGCGCAGATGCGAATGTCCCATTCGGTTTAACTGGGGTCACAATCGGGGTTTCCCAATGTGCATTTGGGACGGGCTCTAGGACTCCCTGGGCCACCAGCCGGTCTAGTTCCGCCTCTGTTTTTGGATTGAGGGCCAGGGGCACCGTGCAGAAACGCCGCTGGATGGGCATCACTGTAGGGTCTAAGTGTAGCGACACCGGGGGCCCTTTGTAACAACCCAGCTCCCCATTGAAGACCTCGGGGAACTCCCTGCAGATCGCGCCCCAGTCCCTCGTACCACATTTATTCACTCCCCCAATTGTAATGCCCAGGGCCTCGAACCACACTCGCCCCGGGAGGCTCACAAGGTTTCCCTCCACCACCACCAAGTCCAGGTCCCCCTCAAAGTCTCGGTATTGCACCCGGAAGTTTCCGACTCCCTTGATGGGGACAGGGTTCTTTTGAAAGTCCACCAAGCTTAACAGCGATGGACATAGAGGGGGTCCCCCGGACGGGAAGAGCTTAATAAGGGTGTTCATGGAAATGATGGACGCCACCAATCCTGAGTCCACCTCCATGCAGCAGGGGGACCCTTCGATCTGCACGTGCACTTGGATCTTCGGGGTGGAGGTGAGGTTGGGGTTGGGGAGTCTCAGTACCTGCAGCGGCTGATCCGTGAGGTGGTAGAGATCGGTGACCTCAGCCGTCTCGTGTGCGGTGGTTGGCGTGTGGTTAGCCGGGCCTGACGATCTCACACTCCGGGGGCCCTTGGACCTGCAGACCTTGGCGAAGTGTCCCTGTTTCCCACAGCCGTGGCAGATCACGTCCCGGAACCTACAGGTCTTCCTCCCATGGGCGTCTCCGCAGCTGGCACAGACGGTCCTGTTGCCGAGAGGTTTTGCCGGTTCTCGGCCGGGCTGCTGGGCCGGCGCTGGCCAGCGGGGTTGTGGTCGCAGGGAGTAGACCTCCTCTGTATCCGAGTTGCCTGAGCTGGGACCCGTTCCCACTACATGGGCTGCCGAAGCCAGGCGCTCCCGCATGGAAGCCTCATGTTCGGTCGCAATTTCCATGGCCTCGTCCAGGTTAAGCCACCGGTGGCCTATCAGCTTGCGCCGCAGCTTGGAGTCCGTCAACCCCCACACATACTGGGTCAACAGGCTGTCCTCCACCTTGAGGAACAAGCAGTCCACAGCTAGCGCCCTCAGCGTGGCCAGAAAGGCAGCGGCGGATTCCCCTTGACCCTGTATGCGCCCCTGGAACTCCATCCTTTTGGCCAGGAAGGTAGGTCTGGGACTAAAGTAGGCGTTTAGGGCATTCATTATGTCCCCGAACAAACACTCCAGGGCCATGCAGGGCACCAGGAGGCTCTTCGCGAGGCGGACCGTGTCAGTCCCACACGAGCTCAACAGGAGTGCCCTTCTCTTCTCCGGATCGCGTATTTCGTTCCTGGAGATTTGAGGGTAGAGCTAGGGAGGGTAGGGTTTAGGGAGACTAGGGACCTCAGAAGGGTGTAATGCCATTCAGTCCACCTTCCAAAGCAGCTATTTTCTCCAGGAGAAGTAGGAAAAATGTTTTAAGTAAACAAATAATAACTAAATTAGCAATCTATGTAGTCTAGAGATCAGATGTAATTCTGGCTGGGAGAACTTCAGCCCCCACCTGGAGGTTGGCAACCCTATTTTCAACATACGCTGGGCAGGCTGGCTACCAATATTTTAAGTTGCCTTCATGCACACGTATGGCTGCTCCTTTGCTATCCAGCAGAGGTGGGACAACCCTTATATTCTGAGCTGCAAAATTTGGGGAGAACTCAATGAAGACAACAAGTCTGTTCCACCAGATGCCAGTTTGTGTTATGGGCAGCCCTATGCAAACTATTTGCTTAGCTAAGCTTGGCCATCAGGGAAGGTCAGAGAGAGAGAGATCTTCTCAGGAGATTTGCCTCACCTTTTGTTCAGAAACACTTTCACTATTGGCAGAATAATAGACGATAAGCCCTCAGGCTGTAAAAGGAAAGGCAACTGAAGTAGCAGTCAGAGAGAAATGTCTTCAGTATGCCTGGCAATTAGCACTGGAAAACATTAGGACAAGCAGGCAGTCAGAATCCACGTTTTGTTTTCTATGTGTGACATTTGTATGTAGGAAACAGAGAATATGCAGTTTCTGGCTAGGATGGCCCAATTTGTAAATCTCCTCTTAAAATAGAGGTCAGGGGCCTTTCTAAAAGCGGAAGTTGGCTAAAACAGATTTGCCAAGCTTTTGTTAGTGTAGCGTGCCTGCCCACACCAGTGGTATTGGGGTTGCTAGAAGTATCCAGGCGAAGTAGTAGACCAAACAGTCTTGTGTAAAACTATTTACATATTTATTTACGCAAGCATATATATCATGATACACACCAACAGAGAGCTTCGCAATACACAGGTTCATCAGAAGAGAGAAATATGTACACTGCATGAACACTTATATACACATATCAGCCAATCAGGTAAAGACTGCTTAGTCACTCTGACTTGGTAGCACAGTACAAGACAGAACAGGACAGAACCAGTTCATTTCTGTTCACCTGACTGCCTAGAACTGTCAAATAGATCAAACTCATCACCAGCTTATGTCTTATTGCAGCAAGTAAATGCTGACACTCCCCCTAAGACATATGCTGTTATGCCTAATTTTTGTTTAAGTGTCACAGACTTGTTCACTTCTAAGCATTTGGTGAACATATCAGCAATGTTATTGTTTGAAGCACAATATTGCAATTTAACTAAACCTCGCTGCATAGTATCCTTGACATCCTGATACCTGATATTTATATGTCTACTTCTGGTTCTCACCTCTTGGGTGTCTGCTAGTTGCTGTGTTGTCAGAGAACACACTCACGGGTAACTCATATGGTATTTTAAAATCTGTTAGTAGTTGCAGGAGCCATTCAATTTGTATTAAGCAATCATTTAACGAGGAATATTTGACTTCACAAGTGCTTGTAGCCACATATTGCTGCTTCAAAGATTTCTGTACCACTAAGGCTCCATTAACAAATATTACCTAGCCTGTAGTTGATTTTCCATCAGCCTGTTCTCCCCAACTTGAATCACAATACGCCATTATTTGATCCTTACCAGTTGCATTCAGTACCAACTTATCAGTTACTGTACCTTTAAGATACCTTAGTACTCTTTTGGTGGCAATCCAATCCTTCTCAAAAGGTTTTGAACATTTTTGGCTTAACAAATGTACTGCCACACTTATATCTGGTCTGGTCCAGCAGGAAACATACAATAAAGAACCTACTCAAGATTGAAACATCTGCTTGTCTTCAAACACCTTTTCATTAGGTTCCTTCAGATATCCTTTGGTCATGGGGGTGGACACACTATGTGCATCCTGCATATTAAACTTTTCTAACAGTTTAGTTATTTTATCTTCTTGGCTCAGCATAAAATAGCCATCACTGTTTCTTGTGACATCAACCCTTAGATAGTGACCAATGGTTCCGAAATGTTTTACTTTAAACAAATTCTGTGCTGCTTGAATAAACCATTCAAGTTGTGTTTCCTCATGAAACATAAAACATAAGTCATCAACAAAAACTATCAAATAACAGTGTTTCCAATAATTTTGTTAAACATGCACAGATCTGCTATAGCCTGTGAAAAACCAAGATTAATTAGAGCTTCACTTAAACACTTGTGCCAATTTCTTGCACTTTGTTTTAGGCCATATAGTGATTTGTTTATTTTCATCTCTCTCCTCCCCCCCCCCCCGCGCCCTGTTCCTAGTAACATTGTTTATTTTCAATACAAGTTGTTTACTGGGATTCTCAAACCTCGGTATTGATCCATGTACAGTTCCTCCTCCATATTGGCATTTAAATATGCTGTTGTAATGTCAAAATGGTGAACTTTCATGTTATCTTGTCCTGCTCTGCAGAGTGCTAATTTAAATGTATCAGAGTGTACAGTAGGTGCAAGGATTTCATCGTAATCCTGCCCTTCTGTTTGAGCATACCTTTTTGAAACAAGTCGTGCCTTTCTCTGAACACCATCATCTGGCAGCTCCTTCACTTTGTATAACCACCGGCATCCTATTACACTCTTATCAGTAGGAAGCTCAGTCAGTGTAAACACATTATTCTCTAGCAAAGAATTGTGTTCCTTTTGCATAGCTTGTAGCCATGCCTGCTTTTCAACACTTGGCAGATTTAACAGTTCATGATAGTTTTGAGGCTGCTTTACATAAACATGATTAACCTCTGTTTTCTCATATCCATATCGTACCGGTGGAATTCCTTTAGTACTGCGGGAAGATACCCTCGGTATTTGCCTTTCACTTTGCACATCTTTTTCACCCTCAGAGGACTGTTGACTGATTAAATCTGTTTCTTGTTTTATACTCTCAGTTTCCTCTGGGCTAGGCAGTGCAACCATGGGTGGTATTTCATTAGCATGTATTCTGCCCCAATTGCTATGCTCGCAAAAATTTGCAGATCTGCTAAAATTCAGTTTCTGGTCTCCATTGGCAAATCTATATGATTTCATTCCAGATTGATATCCCAGGAACACTAGCTTTTTTGCTCTGGCTCCCCCTTTCCTTCTGTGATCTAAAGGGATGTTGACCCAAGCCTTTGCTCCAGACACTCTTAGGTAGTCAAGGTTAGGATTTTTGTTATACATCATCTTAAAATGGAATGTTATCTATAGCACTTGACCATATTCTATTACTCAGATAACATGCAGCTTTGATAGCTTCAGCTTAGACCTGCATCTGCTAGCATGGAATACATCATATTCTGTAAAATTCCACCTTTTCTTTCAGCAATTCCATTTTCCTGGAGGGTAGAGAGGTTTGCCACTCTGTGTCTTATCCCTTGTTTTTTCAACCAGTTTTCAAATTCTACAGACATAAATTCTCCACCCATGTCTGTCTGTAAAGCCAACACATTACCCAACTGATTGTGCACTCTCTTATACCAATATTTCACTGTTGTGATTTGTTTTTTAGTGCAAAGACCCAAGAAAACCTCAACCAATCATCGGTCAAAATTAATGCATAGCGGTTATTGGAATGACTTTTAGGAAATGGCCCAATAACATCAGCATGGATTAGAGCAAGTGGTTTGTCAGACCTCCTGTCACTCTTCCTAGCTACAGGAAATGCTTTTGCCTTTGTCATTTTGCAAACCTCACAATCCAGAAAATTTTTACAGTCTTTTAGACCCTCCTGACTTATGATAGCAAGGATTTTATTAATAGTATTGAAGCTTACATGTCCTAATCTGCAGTGGAGCAAGTGAATGCAGTTGTCATGTGGCTTAGCATTGGTTACCACCTGTGCTTTTATAGGAGTGTTTTCTAACACATAGACATTGTTTTGCAATTTACCTACAGCACACACAACATCACCTTTCATTATTTTGGAAACCTTGTCTGCAAACACCACCTTGAATCCCGCAGAATCGAGAGCAAGGACACTTAAAAGATTATTTTCTAAAACAGGTACAGATAATACACTTTTAAATGTGTGCTTCAAATCTGGAAAGGAAACATTCCCTTGACCTGTTACCTCTGTAGCTCTCCCATCAGCTAAGCTGACATGTTTTAAAGTGGATTGCTGTTTGACCTGCAGCAAACGCTCATCTCTGCAAAAATTCTGTGATGCTCCTGAATCAAGAAGCCAAACTCCTCCTGTGGTGTTGCCGGCAACCACCACAGAAGCAGTATGTGTATTGGTAGACTGACATCCCAGCTTCGCTTGCTTCTGCCTCTCAGGACAGATGCGTTGAAGTGTTTAGTGGACCCACAGCAGAAACATTTTCTGACTCTCAAAACAACCTGTGGTGCCTCTCCGCACTGACTCCTGCCTTTACCAGGAGCAAAGTTGTTGCTGAACATTGACAACTCCCCCGGCACCTTCTCCTTGGAACACTGCCCAGCCTCCAACTTGTTCCGCCTATCTTCCTCCTGCAAAAGCCTCCCAGTAACGTACTCCAAGGTCAGCTTTGCAATGTCTGCTGTTTCCAGAGCTGTGATAAGCATATTGTAATCCTCAGATAAAGAGCCTAATATTACAAACACTTTGTATTGGTCTGATACCATCTTCCCTCTCTCCTGCATCTGCTGGAAGCATTCAGCCAGCTAATTAAGATGAGATCTTATTGACTCCCCTGGCTTCTGTACCGTCCGATATAGCTGACGCATTATGGAGATCAGAGATCCTGTAGTGCTCTGCACATATACAGCCTTTAAGCAGTCCCAGGCCTGCTTCACCTTCACTTTTCTGGCTACATGTACAAGCTGATCATCTCCAACACTTAATACAATGAGCGCCAGTGCTTTTTCATCTTTTCTGCCATCATCTGCTGGTGGGGCAACTACATAAGTCCACAAAGCTTCCTTAATCAGATAGTGCTTCATTCTAACCGCCCATACGCTATAGTTTGTTGCAGTGAGTTTGTCCACCACCTGCGCCATTGGTACCTGTGCCATGTTTTCATCTGTCTCCGGCAGCTGGTCGTCCTCTGAATCACCGGACTCCTCCACGCTGCTATCAGTTTCCAACTCCTCCGGCTTGCTCTCCATAGCCTGGCTCAGCTCGTCTTTCTCCCGACCGTCAGGAAAAGCAGCTACAGTCATCTACTTCTTTTTCTGGTACTCCACCAGCGTTTCCCAAACACTGTGCAGGCTAGGCGTAGGCTGGGCCCATAACCCTGTTAGTGTAGCGTGCCTGCCCACACCAGTGGTATTGGGGTTGCTAGAAGTATCCAGGCGAAGTAGTAGACCAAACAGTCTTGTGTAAAACTATTTACATATTTATTTACGCAAGCATATATATCATGATACACACCAACAGAGAGCTTCGCAATACACAGGTTCATCAGAAGAGAGAAATATGTACACTGCATGAACACTTATATACACATATCAGCCAATCAGGTAAAGACTGCTTAGTCACTCTGACTTGGTAGCACAGTACAAGACAGAACAGGACAGAACCAGTTCATTCCTGTTCACCTGACTGCCTAGAACTGTCAAATAGATCAAACTCATCACCAGCTTATGTCTTATTGCAGCAAGTGAATGCTGACAGCTTTACCCAACTATTGGCCAATATGGGTAATGAAATATTCCTGGAAACAGCTAGCTGGCAGTTGTAATGAAGCTTTGTGACTGAGAGCTGCCATTTTATCCTCCTGATCCTGTAGCTATACATCCAGGAATCTCTTTCTCCTGCCAGATGCTGTCTTGTCCCCTATGCTGTTCTTTTGACTCACAACTCCACCTAGTACAACTTGGCCCAGCCACAATTTGTTGCCAAGCCTTACAGATTTCATCCATGCTCACACAAACAGTGTAAGTAGTAAAAAACTGCTATGCTGAGACTATGATGGCTTTGTTCTCTGATAGCAGATGAGAGTATTCAACATAAAGGAAATATCTCTCTCCTCCTCCCCCCCCCATTCCTAGTAACATTATCATTTTAATGACAGATAGGGCAATTTGAAACATTTGGCTTTTTAAAAAGAATGAAGGATCATAAAACTCATGTGGCAGAACTAATCAATTTTGAATGATCAGATCATCATCAAACCATTGCAACAGAAGTAATTAAAAAGAAAAAAAGGTTTCCTCCATTTGCAGTAACAGAGGAACTATTTAAAATGGCTCTAAAAGAGTTCAGTGGGTACCATGTGCATGCTCAGCTGATTTCATTTCAAAATTAATTCTTTGGACGGACACATACACAAACGCACACTTTGGCTTTGCTGGACTGTGTCACACCAATGCTAATATCTGTGCGGTATGATGATCTTAGCCTGTGTGACATAGCAACTGGCATTTTACAGTAGCCAAAATCCATTTTGGCAGGCAGCCATGCAGTAAACACTATGAATATTTTTTTTATTGTCACCTAGGCAATGGCAGGCAGGGACTGATCAAAACCTCCATGTCTGCCTATCCTTAAATGGTCTGTTGTGCTATGTACACCTAATAAGTAGAAATTTGGATTTTATATGAGACATTACAGTACTGTAAAGCGCTGAGACAGCTTACAGGAAAGCTGGGTTGGTAATTTATTTTTTATTTGTTCAATTGGTGTCCTGCCCTCCCCGCCATGACAGGCTCAGAGCAGCTTACAGAATATATATAAATATACATATTAAAACACCGAAATATGTTAAAACACAGAGTTAGATTAAAATCACAGCATATAAAATCATAAATTCTCCGAACATAGATGTTAATATGAGATGGCAGCGTTCTCTCAATATTGGAATGGTCACCTACCACCATAGTCCAGGCTCCTGCCAGGCTGTTGGTCATTGAGTTGGTGCTGATGATTGATGTTGGGGCCAGGGCACTGGTATTAAAAGGCGGCACCCTAATCGAAAGCCTGGTGGAAGACCACCATTTTACAGGCCCTGCGTTACTCTTGACTGTCCCGCAGGGCCCTGATGTCATCCGGGAGCTCATTCCACCAGTAAGGGGCCGCCACAGAAAAGGCCCTGGCCCTTGTTGCGGCCAGCCTGGCTTCTTTAGGGCCTGGAAGAACCAGGCGGTTCTGGGATCCTGGTCTTAGTACTCTCTTCGGAATGTGTGGAGAAAGGCGGTCCCTTAGGTAGGTAGGTCCCTGACCATATAGGGCTTTAAAGGTAAGAACCAGCACCTTGAACCAAATCTGGTATGCTTTAGGCAGCCAGTACAGTGCTTTTAGGGCAAGCTGGATGAGTTCCCACACAGGAAGACACAAAAACAGCCTCGCTGCTGCATCTGCACCAGCAGCAGCTTCCAGATTTGGGACAAGGGCAGCCCCATGTAGAGAGCATTTGTTTAACAAAATAACAAAACTGTTAATTTGGGGTATATATTTTAAATATTAATCAGGGAATTTTTAGGGCTGTATCTTTGCTACTACACTGATAATAAACACCCATTTGGTCCCCACATGCAGGGAGTAGGAGAGTTTACTGAATGTCACAGTCAGTTTTTTTAAGGCTCATAGGTTCCAGGATTCAAATGCTCAACACTATTATATCTCCTTTACAAAATGTGAAACCTAAGAATTCTCCAGCTATTTGCTGCTGCATTTTGACAACTGAATTCTCCTAGAGCAAAAGAGCATTTGGACAGTTCACTTTGCACTTTCCTTGCCTCAGTCATAAGAACATAAGAGAAGCCAATGTTGAATCAGGCCAACGGCCCATCTAGTCCAACACTCTGTCACACAGCGGCCAAAAAATACCAGGTGCCATCAGAACATAAGTCCTTTTTGTTGTGGAGATATAAGAGGAAAGCTGTAGTTTTTAAAAAGTGAATGCTGGGGATTCAGAGGAATCATTAGAATGTGGCAACAGAATTTTAATATTATACTGTTCTAACAATCTTGTAATTACAGTTTTTAAACAAAAGCATAAACATAGCCCTCCAGTAGCGGGACTGTGAGCAGCTGAGAGAATGGTGCTGATGTGGCAGGACATTTGCTAATGCACACCTTTCCATCCATACTGCCCGATAACACTCTTGGACTATGTGCTACCCAAAAAAGATCAGAGTAAAATAGATTTGAGAAAGATCAAACCAAGGATAGGGAAGGGACTTTTGGAGCATGATTAAACTGCAATGCCATGTAAATGCTCCACAGAAAAGCACTGCAGTTTTGTAGCTGAAGTGGAGATAAATCTCCATGGGGAATCAGCCTAATAGAATTAATAACTCCTGCTTTTGTGAGCCGGAGCTCACTTCATCAAATACAGAAATCATGTATCCGATGAAGTTGAGCTCTTATTCACAGAAGCTGGAATAAATTCTGGTAGTGTCTGCAGTGTCACTGGTCTCCTGTTTTGTTTCACTGTTGCAGACTAACACAGCTGTCCATTTGGAATGATCTGAACATAATAATTATCCACTCATATTTCCATTAAAAAAAAAATCTTGTGCACCCACAGGAAGTCTTGCCTTTATCCAGTCTTCCTTGCATACAATAAAACTTTTGTAAAAGTCTTAGTTTAAGGAATCAATTGTGCTCAGAACTGTTGAGTGGATGAGCATTCTCCAACTCACTGTGAAATTTGTTTGGGAATGTTTTTAGCTTTCTCGAAAGTTCTTGAGAAAAGTGTAGATATAGGTTGAGCTTTTTTCTGAGAAAGCTTGGAAATGCTAAGCCCAGGAGCCTGGCTTGCAACCCTCCCATTCCCAGAACATACCCTAATAAATTACTTGTGGTAACAGCAAGGAAGGATGGTGTAGAGGATGTCAGAAGCTCCTGGATTCTTTTGAGCATCTCAGGAGAATCAGTTTGTGCTTGAAGAGTCTGAGAAAGAGTCCTAACACGGTACCTCTTAATGGATTAGGCTGGAGGCATTGCAGATTCAGTTCCCAGCCTAACTTCCACTGAAACACAGTTTTCTAGACTCTTTGTGAGCAACGGGCATACTCAGAAGAATCCATTTTGGGGAAAGAAGGAGGGGCACCAGCAGCAGAAAATGACTGTCCAAATTTTGAGATGATGTTAGCTTGACTCATCATGGCTTGTTGGTTTCTGAATTGGGGGGATTTATTTTTGACCCCTCCCAAAAATTCTAAATTTTGTTGACCTCTCTAGATGCACTCCTTGCTCCTATTCTCAGCTGCCTCTGCGAAGGAGCACCAAGGGAAAATGAGGGCCAGTTTATCTATGGGCTGCCATTGCTCCCATTAGATTAATGAGAAGTGGGGATTGGTGGTGGTGGTCCTGATGGCAAATAGACAGGTGTGTCACTGTGCAAACTACAATTAATTCTGTTCCCCTCTCATTAATTGCATTGTGCAGATGAAGTGGGACCTGATCAGTGTATTTGTTAGTCCTTACAGTGCTGCTAGCCTGCAGCAGATCAACACAGATCAACACACCTCTGAAATGTCACCAGAGTCACATTGTGAGTAGCAGAAATTGAGAGTAAAGTTCCTGTCAATTCAGGACTGCTGCTAGATGTTTTCATTCAAGTAATCTGATTTCCATGACTTATATGATACCCAGAGCTTAGTTTAGACTGGATGAATATGTGTGTGGTGCCTGAGTTGTATACTTTGAACTTTGGACATAAGAGCAGCCATGCTGGTTTAGAAGAAAGGTCTGTCTAGTCCAGCATCCTGTTTGGCATAGTGGCCCAACATATGTCTCTGGAAGACCCACATTGAGGACACAGGCAAAGCTTGCTCCAGTTGTTGCTCCCTCGCACTGGTGTTAAGATGGGTTCTAACTCTGAAAGTGAAAGTTCCATTTAACAGTAATAGACTTTTCTTCCATGAATTTGTCTAATCCCCTTTTAAATTCAAGTAAACTAGTGGTCATCACTGCATACTGTAGCAGTGAATTCCACAGCTGACATAATTTGGGCCAAACTGGGAGAGAGGGCAATATAGATTGGGTCCTTTTTGATAGCGAAGGGGAGTTAACTCCACCTGTGCCCTTTATGTGATTGAAAATTGGTCCACAGAGACTACTTTAGGCCCAGGTAGAGAAAAGGCACATATCTGTACTATGCATGTCTTTTTTCCCCTTACTAAGACTTAAAATAACCAGGGGGCTCATTTACTCAAGGAACTGGCGCAAGGGGATTAACTCCCCCTTCCCCAATTCTCTAGCTCCATTCCATATCAAATCCTCCCCCCTATGGTTATTTCAAAGGCCAAAACTCACATCTGGTGCTGCAATCATGAAATTCTACTGTCATGTGTAGCTTGGCCTTTAGATTTAATTCTTAACTCAGCTATGATCTTCACTGGGTATCCAAGGGCATCTGAAGTCACTCTCTATCTCTCAGCCTAACTTACGCCACAGGCCTGTGGTAATGATATATGAAATTAATTATTGTGAACAGACAGTATCTGGTGCCATAGAAATGATTAAGATAAATGAGGGTGGAAAGTGTGCCTTCTCCTTTAATCTACAGATGGTTTTTGTGTGTGTGTGTGGTATGATAAGCAGCAATTTCCTAATGCTGACTCAAACCACTGATCCAGGCAGCCCCACTGCTTTCGGTTCTGGCTGGCAATACATCTTAGACCAATCTTTCCAGTGTCAGACCTGAAGTTTTCCCTGACTCTTCCTGAGATGTCTTAATAGGATTGAATTTGTGGTTTCTTGTATTCTAATCTTATGTGTTTTTAAATAAGCACATTCTTTAAATCATGTTAATTATTCTGATATTGTTTGTGTCTTTGCAACCTGCCATGACATTGAGGAAATTGTAGGACATAATTGCTCTATCGTCCGTCTGTCTGTCTGTCTGTCTGTCTGTCTGTCTGTCTATCTATCTATCTAATCTCCTTTGCATAAAGGTATTTTTCTACAGAGATGCATCCTTTTTGTCCCGAACAGTGGCTTCCTTCTACATGTACAGTATATTTAGTGAAATAGACACATATGTGGCAGTACAGATTGCATGTGTAGTTTCTTTACTTTTAAAAATTAAATAGCCAAAAAAAGGAACTGATATTGCACAACAGAATTTAACAATTCATAAGGGAAAAGGCATTACCCAGATCCTCACTCCTTGACAGGATGACTGATACATTTTAAAATATCTTTTTCAATTATAAGGGTCCGTGCTAGAATGTTTTCAAAATCTAATTATGTCTTTCAAATTAATTACTTTGTGTATTATCAAATATATTAGGAAATGCATCTCCCATTGGGAAAGTGGGATATGGGATTCAGTAGAACATTTTATCTCCTGCAGTCTATAAGCTGCTATTCCCCATTTTTTTATTTCTTCCAATAAAAGACAATTTAAATAAAGTCCACAACTTACATTGAACCATCTTTCTCCTCCTTTTTTAAAGTTTTATTTTATTATACAATAACAAACAATTTAAACCATCTTTCTCTTCCGATTAAAAATGTTACTGCATGTTTTATATTTTTTATTGAAGTCTTTAGCCTACTTTTCCAGAGGTTCAGAGCAACTTACAAATATTCAGAACATTTTTTTAAAAAAATGAGAGAACAGTAGCTATGGACTACAGGCTTGCCTTATAAAATTCATAAGCAACAAAATCAAATGCCAGCTGGGAACCCCCCCCGGCCCCCAATGTTTGGAATGTTCTTAAAGAAATATCATTACATGGCTTTGGAGTTGTCACTATAAAGACCATGCTTCTAGCAAGTATAGGCCTAATTCCCTGCACTAATGGAATGTGAAATCAGAGCCTGGTTTAATTAATCTAGATTTTATGAGGTTTTATACACAGACAGGCAGTATTTAACGTGATTTGGACTCCAGGGCTTTAAATATCAAAGCAAGTATCTTGAATCAGGCCAAGATGCATAGTGGAAGCCAGTACAGAAGACAAGACATTCTGAAAGACTTCATACTTCCTGAGATTCAAAATTGTCCAATAGCAGTGTTTTGCATTGGCTTTCAGGTCACCTTCAATGCTGCCATTTGCTGTATTCCACCTACAATTTAAATAAGGATCTTTTTTTTAAGAATTAGCTTTTAGAGATTTTTACTGTTCAATAACTTGCTTAAAACAGTACTATATGACTAAGTGATGCTACCAAAACTTCCCCAAGAGTCAAGATTTCTGAGTTAATTAACAGGTCAGACTCTTTTTTTAATAAGTATTTTATTGATTTTGCATTACTACAGGATATGGGGAAAGGTTACTAAATCCCTACTTCTAAAACCTATGGGAAATAGGGAAGGAAAACTAATACAACATACTCTAAAGGATGGGGAAAGGAAACTAAACCCTAACTCTAAACAAACTACTGGATATAGGGAGGGGAAGACTAACACGGTGACACGATCTGGTTACATATGTGTCATTGTCACCTAATGTTACAGAGTTATTATTGCTTATAAAAATTTAACAAAAAATAATAAAGAGTTGCATAAACTGACTGGTTAGCAAAAACTGCATTATCAACTATTGTCTTAGTCTTAGGTTCTTTTCTTCTTGCGTTTCTTTTTTCCTCGGGGTTTGGGAGCAGCTGCTTCTTTCTCTGACTCCAGTGTATCTGAAAAACTAAAGAGTTTTGGACTACTGCTTGCTGAATCCTGTGAGTAGGATTCTTCTTCTTCCTCCTCATCCTTTTTAGGTTTCTTATCTTTGTTGTGTTGCTTTAAATTACAGTATTGATCCACAAACTTTTTGGCCTTAGGAACAGTGTCAATATTATACTTTCTGTCTTCATATTTGAAACTCAGTCCTTTGGGAAATAACCACCTGTAAGGGACCCCTTTCTTCTGTAGAGAGAGAGTAAGCTCCCTGTAGAGTCTCCTCCGCTTTCTAACTTCAAAGGGGATATCCTTCAAGATTTTCATCTCTTCATTCTTGATTTTTAAGGGGTTCCCCTGTTTAGATTTCAGCACCAGATCTCTGGTAGACCTTCTCATGAGTTTCAAACATATTTCTCCTGGGAGTTTATTTTTTTTTAATAAAGTCTGGATAAATCCTGTAAGCCTAGTCCATCTCCTTCAGTAAATCTTCCTGTTTGTAATCCATTATTGGAGCCAAAGTCTCTGCTAAGAGAGCCTTTAAGTCTTTGTTCTTTTCTTCTGGTATCCCTTGGAAACATAGGATGTACATGGATCTTTCCAGCTGGAGCTGTATTAGTTGAGTTTTATTGGAGGATCTCTCTTTTTCTGCTTCATCCGCTCTTTTATTGATACTCTCAGTCTGTTTTTCCTTTTTTTTAATGTCTTTTCAGTTACTGAAGTCCTTCTGTCCATTTGAGTCATCTGCTTTTGCATATTATCCATTTTAATGTTGAGGTTAGTCATCTGCTCCATTAGGGGGCGCAGTGCATTCACCAACAGTGTAGACATATCTACAGCTACTTCCTGGTTGTGGGAGGGAGTCGTTGGTAGCCTATTTCCGGTTGACATTTTTTCCTCCAGACCCAGCTTCCATCCTCTCCCAGCCATAATATCAACAAGAAGTAAGTTTCCCAAAACAAAGTAAGTTTCCCAAAACAAAGTAAAATTTAGCAGAACTTAATCCGCTTTTCGTGATTATGCAGCTTTTGTTTTCGCTAATCCTCTAATGTGTTTAGCTTAATTCAAAGTTTTTTAGTTCTGTTTTAAAATTGCCTTGCTTTAGATGGGGGGTGTGAATTCTTGAGCTTCTCCCTCCCCCCTGCCGCTTTGCCATTAGGCGCTTCTAATTGCTGCCAAGGCTCTTTTGTTCACTTAAATCACCTGAACATTGCTTAACTCATGCTTTGAAGCCTTGGAAGTCTTTTAGAAGCCTTTCAAAACTATTGATCATGTCCGCTGGTCCGGCAGTCATCTCTCGGCGCCATGCTGGCTCTGCGGTGATGGGACCTTTTGGAGATAAAGGTAAGCCTCAATTCCTTAGCCGTCGCTTTGGAAGAGGCTCTCCTCAGCTCTCCAGGCTGAGGGCCTCCTACGGCGACCCTGGGAGGGTTCGGGACTCTCTCGGACCCTTCCCATCAGCCGAGTCTTGGCACAACCCCATCGGAGCCAGACAGGGATGCAACCAAGCAGCAAAACGCTTAAACCGGAAACCAACAGGTCAGACTCTTGAATGTCATATGAAAGTCTACTAAAATTAATTCTAAAGTTGTTGGTCACTCTCTGACATGCCCTCAACTTCCTAACCCCCTCTTTACTTCCTGTGCTTTTCATTCTACAACCCCTCTTTGATAGGGTTTCAGCATTTAGCAGTTCTTCTGGACTTTCATGCCTGTTACTTAACAAGGCAAAAGCCATCTTTCTTTGCAGACCTGACCATCCTTCTAAAATCTTGATATCAGTTGGTACTGATCTTTAAACCCCAGCAGATCAGGGATCAGAATATCTGAAGGATGGCCTTTGCCGTATAACCCTGCTGTCAGTTGAGATCATCAACTTCTCCAGGTGACTCCATGTTCAAAATTAGGTGGTTGTCTGATGAAAATAGGGCCTTTTACGTGGTTTTATTATTTATTTTACAAAATAATTTATATCCTGTCATATTGCCCTCATAAGGGCCACCAAGGCAGCTAAGAGGTTTCCGGTTTTGGCAACTTGCTGGATGGGTGCGCTCCACTGTGCTCTGATGTGAGCACCCCAAAATCATGGTGGATGGGAGGCATCTTGGATGATTCTGGGTCCTCCTAGAGCCCTTGGAGGGGGCTCGTAGCCTGGGTCACAAGGGGTGCCTCTTCCAAGGTGACAGCCAAGGAATTGAGGCTCCCCTTTGCCCCAGTAGGTCCCACCAACATGAGCCCAGTATGGAGGCAGAGGCACACGCCGGATGAAGTGAGCAGGCAATCCAGTGCGTGGCTGCTCTTCCCATCTTTTGAAATAAGCATCGGAATGAACTATGAGTTTAAGCATCCCTGTAACTAACCAAGCGCTAAAGCAGATAACAGTTCCAAAAGCCCCAAGTCAACTTGGAGAGGGTGGAGGAGTTGAAATCCCTTCCCTGAAAAAAGCGCCAGTTTGTGAGTGAAAGCAAGGGGCAGAGAGACGTTTTGACCAGAAAAGCTTCAATCTAGCCAAATACAGGGCAGAATAGTCAAAGGTGCATAAAGCAGACAGTCTTTCAGAGTACTTAAACGGATTTTATCTTATGTAAACAATGTCACTGTGAGGACATAAAATGGTGGTTAAGAAGAAATTTTCTCCAGGAACTGCCAGCTCAGCAACCCCGACTCTTAAACCGGAAGCAGCTACTGACTTCTCAAACATGTTGGCTATGGCACTGCGCCCTCTGCTGGACCAGATGACTAATCTCAATAACAAATTCAATGCTCTCCAGAAACAGTTGCAAGAAACTGCTACAAAGGCAGAAGAAACCGATAAGGTGGTCAAACAAGTTGATGATAAGGCAAACTTGATAAATCAGAGACTGGAGATATTGGGAAAAGAGCGGATTTCCGATAACGAGCAGTTGTTACAGCTACAAATGGAGAAATCATTATATGTCCTGAGGCTCCAGGGTATCCCAGAACAGAAAGGGGAGAACTTAAAAGAAATATTAAGTGAAGCATTAGCACCAGTGACAGATCTCAAAGCGGAACTTATACAAAGTGATATGGATACGGTTTATCAAACCTATCCAGATTTCAGTAAGAAAAATAAACTGCCTGGTGAAGTATTTGTTAAGTTCTCCAAAAGATCAATGCGATATATAATTTTGAAAGCGACTAACGGGATAACTCTGAAAATCAAAAGTGAAGAAGCGAGAGTTTTAAAAGACATTTCATTTGAGATACGAAAATGGAGGAGACAATACAAAAATCTAACTTCTTTTCTACATAAACATTCCATTCCCTTCAGATGGATATTCTCAGAAGGACTTATCTTCAGCCACAAAGATAAAAAAGAGAAGATTGATTCTGCGCAAAAAGCAAAGATATTTCTGGAGAAGCTTCAGATAGCGGCTAAAGAAAAAGGGAAAACAGAGGACAATAACCAAATAGAAGAAAAGAGTGAACATGGATTGGAAAGCAGTGAAAATACTTCTAGCAGTTCCTCAGAAGATTCTGACTGAAAAAGGAGTGGAGCTCCTAAAATCCTCAAAGTTAAACTGAGCTATGATAAAAGCAAGCACAAGAGATAAAAAAATGAAATATGTAGTTTAATCCTGAAAGCCTTACTTACTTTTTTCTTATATAAGAAACTAGGCTGCAACTATTTAGGCTAAGTGTGCTTGAATTAATTTGATTTCGTAATAATTATAAACAAGAACATTCCTTTCCTCTTTTGTGTATAACCGTGGGAAGACTAATACAGTATCTATATGTAATATGATCCTTGCTTTAGCTTTTGTATTTTAGTTTTAGTTCCCCTTATTTTCCCCACCTCGTGTAGTGGAAAAGCAAATTTTTTTTAAAGGGCCACCAAGGCAGCTAAGAAATCAAAAACATACATAATAAAATAATACCTTAAAATCATCAAGCCCAACTAAAAGCACATCATTAAAACAATTAAAACTGGAGCTAAACTATATACAAAAATGTAAGAACAACAAATAAAACATTGGGCAAAATGGTGGTATCACTGAAGAAATGCCAGACGTTACTGGCACTCACTGGCAGAAGATGGTAATGGACAGGGACGCATCGAGCCTCACTTTATCTGTTGTGGAACTCTTCTAGTGCCATCTTTATCATGTTTCATCAAGCAAACTCTGTCCTATTTGCAGAATAAATAGGAGTAGGCCATGGCTCAGTGACGCCATACCTGCTTTACATGCAGAAAGTCCCAGGTTCAATCGCTGTGATCTTCATTTAAAAGGATCAGTGAGTAAGGTGATGTGAAAGACCTTCACCTGAGATCCTAGAAAGCTGAAGCAGTCAAAGTAGGCCATGTTGACCTTGACAGATCAATGTTCTCACTCAGTATAAGGCTGCTTCGTGTGTTTATATAGACTTGAGCCTTTGAAAATATTCATGGTTTAGATGATTAAGAATTTTTATAGCTGTTATATAATGCTGCTGTTTTATTATTAATATGGTTTTGTATTGTTTTTTGCTTTTATGTATTATAAGCTGCCTTAAATATCCCTTAGGACTGAGAAATGAATCATGCATTTTGAAAAAATGTATACCTAGGGGACTCGTTAGCCAACAGCCTATTCTTTCAGTTATCTTTGAACCCTAAAATTCCAGTGTATACCAAAGGCTGCATTTTTGTGCACATTGATGCTTATACTTGGAGGCATATAGGATAGGTATCAATGAGGCAGCCTGAGGTCCAGTTGAATTTTAAATTTTATATAAACCTGCTTACTGGGTGGGGACATGTTCCATTTGTAAGATAAGCATTTTATAGACTAGCCATAAGCTGCCTGGTATTAAGTGAATTTCACTTGTGGAGAAAGTATGAAGTTGGTGAATTAATACGCTTTTAACAAGAAGAAAAAGGGTGTTTTCTTGAAAAAAATAACCAGATGAAGCGTTAATAAAAACACAGCATGGGCCCTGACCAGGATAGTCCAGGAAAGCCCTATCTTGTCAGATCTCAGAAGCTAAGCAGGGTCAACTCTAGCAAGTACATGGATGGGAGACCTCCTTGGAATACCAGCAGTTGGAAGGCGGGGGCAGGCCTTATTCAGCCACCCCTCTGAATATCCTCCAGGCTCCCAGTAGGGATCAATCACCAGAGGCCACCATTTATTTATTTATTTGTTTGCTTGTTTGTTTCGATTTGTATCCCGCCCTCCCTGAAGGCTCAAGGCGGCTAACAATGGGCATGAATGCCAATTTAAACAACATAAAACAATATCAACAGATAAAATTATAAAATCAGACAATACAGACAATACAGCATCAACACAACATTTAAAACCAAGATGACGGGAGTGCGATGGCATGGGTTATTGAGGTGGGATATCGAAGGTGGAATAGTGGCAGTGGCAGCTCCTACTCAAAAGCCTGGCGGAAGAGCTCCGTCTTGTAGGCCCTGCGGAACTGGACAAGGTCCCGCAGGGCCCGGATCTCCTCTGGGAGCTCCTTCCACCAGGTAGGAGCCGCCACCGAAAAAGCCCTGGCTCTTGTGGCAGCCAGCCTCACATCTCTGGGGCCCAGAATTTCCAGGAGATGTCGGCCCCCAGACCGAAGTGCCCTTGGGGGAACATGTAGGGAAAGGCGGTCCCTCAGGTAAGCCGGACCCTGGCCATACAGGGCTTTAAAGGTGATCACCAGCACTTTGAAGCGAATCCGGTATGCTATTGGCAGCCAGTGCAGTGCTTTCAGCACAGGCTGAATATGATCCCTCCTAGAGAGACCCATCAGGAGCCTGGCTGCAGCATTCTGCACTAGCTGCAGCTTCCGGATTTGCGACAAAGGCAGCCCTAAGTAGAGAGCGTTACAGTAGTCTAACCTTGAGGTGACTGTCGCATGGATCACCGTGGCCAGGTCATCACGGCCAAAGAAGGGGGCCAACTGCTGTGCCCGCCTCAGATGGAAAAAGGCCGACCTGGCAGTGGCTGCTACCTGGGCTTCCATCGTTAGAGAGGAGTCCAGGAGCACTCCCAAACTCCTAACCTCTGACACCGGCACCAAAGGTACCCCGTCGAAGGCCGGGAGAGGGAGCCCCAGCCCCGAACCGATCCGATTCAGGCCCAGGACCTCCATCTTTGCCGGGTTTAGTTTCAGCCGGCTCAGTCTGAGCCACCCAGCCACGGCCTGTAACGCCCAATGCAGGTCATCTGGGGTGGGGCCCGACTGGCCCCCCAACATCAGATAGAGCTGGGTGTCATCTGCATATTGATGACACCTGAGCCCACAACTCCGGGCAATCTGGGCAAGGGGGCGCATGTAGATGTTAAACAACATCGGGGACAGCACTGCCCCCTGAGGCACCCCACATTCAAGGAAGTGTCTCTGGGACCACTGTCCCCCTATCACCACCCTCTGTCCCCGACCTTGGAGAAAAGAGGCAAACCATTGAAGGGCAAGCCCCTGAATCCCCACGTCGGCGAGGCGGTGGGCCAGCAACTGGTGGTCGACCATGTCGAACGCTGCTGACAGATCCAACACTAGAGCTGCCACACTGCCCTGATCCAGATGCCTACAGAGATCGTCAGTCAGGGCGACCAGTACCATCTCCGTTCCATGACCCGGTTGCCATCACTTCCAGGTGCATACACAGTCAGTCACTAGAGGCCACCATGAATTCCAGGTACTCACACGTACACACACACACATATGGACCATACAACCCCCCCCCCCCAGTTAAAAAAAAAAACACACAGCATGGAAATATTTTATGAAATAATCAGGATATTCCATATTTCCTGGTCCATAATCCCTGACTTGACTAAGTGAGAGAAAGGGCTCTCTCATAAATTAAATGAAAAGGTTTTTTTAAAAAAAAGCTGTTTAGGTGTTGGATATTAAAACTAGTAGGTGATACTAAGTTATAGGCTGGAGTTTCAAGAATCTGAAGTATTTAGTAACTATCCATTTTACAGATCATTTTTTTAAAGAAATCAAACAGATTAAGCAATTATTGAATAAATTTGGCCTTTTATTAACCACAATTGGTGCTGTCATTGAGTCTGGGAGACCGACAGCAGAATATTTCAGATTTACTGTAGTTTTGGCAGGATCCAGGGCTCTTTTTGGGCAGGAACGCAAAGGAACGGGCAGCTGGCTTCAGAGTTGGCCACGCCCACTACAGCTAAAACCTCTGCATGCATGGCTACAGAGGGAATGCCAGGAGAGCAACCCCCTCAGTGACTCCAAGACCTCCCCCCTGCCTCCCCTGGCCTGTCCAAGGGCCGGTTTGCCCGGGCTCCCCACAGCCGCAGCGCACCTGGGCAAGCCAAGAGAAGGCAGTTTAAACTGCCTTCATTCGACTGTTGTATTAGAGTACTGGCTTTTTGCTGTGAATAAATCTTTACCTCTAAACTGCCTTCCCTTCCCTTCAAGGGGGGGGCTTGCCCGAGCTCCCTGCAGCCGTGGAGTGCCCAGGCAAGACAAGGGAAGGCATGGGGTGTGGTCTAATATGCTAATGAGTTTCTTCTGTTGGGTGTGGCCTATTATGCTAATGAGTTCCTGCTGGGCTTTTTCTACAAAAAAAGCCCTGGTGGGATCTTATATTTTAAGATCTTCCCAGAACTGGGTGATGGGGTGTAGTGATCAGGTTCAATTTTGGGACAGATTTTCTCATTGCAAAGGTTAGAAGAGATGTTTAGAGAAAGGGGCATAATCATGGAAGTTGGTTCTGTGATGCCTAGACCTCTTTTAAGGGGAGCCAAATTACATTGATTTTAGTCATGTATAGTTTACTTCAAGTGCTCAGTGTAGAACAAATGGTGGGAATCTGCTAACATGATGAATGCTGATGATAGATTCATGTTATTGACTGTGCAAGTGCAAAAGTTAGAAATATGTAAGAATGTAGTTTAAAAAATTATATTTGACCTGCCTTTAGTGACCCTAGGTTGTAATAATCACAGCAAGACAGTAAATTGTAAGCTACCTCATGAGATTTAAAACTACTCAAAATAGCAAAAGTCCAGTAGCACCTTAAAGCCTAACAAAATATATGGCAGCGTATGAGCTTTCATGAGTATACTACTGTAAATTAAGAACAGCACACCACTAGATCAGACTAGTGGTCCATCTACTCCAGCATCCTGTTTTACACAGTGGCCAACCATTAGCCCTGGAGGGTCAACAACCAGGGCACAGAGTCCAGGTATATTTCCTGACCACCACAATCACTGGAGGTGGAGTTCAGTGCCAGAGTACTTGTGTCTGCTTGCCCTCTCCATGTGTTCAGTCAACACACAAAGGGTCATATGTCTAGGGATCTTCTAATCCTCTTTTAAAATCACCTATCCTAGTACCTAGTACTCCACTGGCAACGCGAGCCCCAACTCCCGCCAAGCTTGCGCTGGTGGGAGGGGGCTGATTTGCCTTCTTGTGAGGAGGAAGAGACGGCGCCAGCACTGCAATAAGTGCAGCATCAGGCAGGGGGCGGAGTCAGCCTATTTAGGCTCGGCTCTTGCCTCAGTAGTCCTTCGGCGTGCTCGGCCCACCCTCCCACCCTATTTTAGTGCAGGTTTCAACCGGTTGCCTTTTAATGGGGCCAGGTAGGAATTTTTCACCCTTTTTCAATTTGGCTTCAGAAGGAGGGGTGTTTTTGCCTACCTTGCACTGGCGATGGTGGTGTTGGAAAATTGGCTTAGGGGGGCCAGTGTTGGCTAAATAGGATGGTCACTTTGTGGTTAGGCAGGGTAGCGCTATAAGGAAAATGGTGGGCACCTGGGCATTATTATAAAGGAATTAAAGGGTCCTCCAAGAATGGCTTTTGGGCCTTTGCAGCTCAAAGCTGGGAAGGAGTGATCTTCCTTAGAACAATCTGGCCCGGCCTATCTTAGCAGGCCTTGCGGCTTCTGGGGTGGTGGGCCAGGGGGTTCTCCTAAACATGCCAAGCCGCTGGTCGAGAGCTACATTGGGTGGCTCAAGATCGGGGAGGGTGCATCACCCAGAAGGAGGTGAAGGTGGCCAGGAATTTGACACCGGTCATATCAGTACATTTTGCAGCCCCTTGCCAGTTGTTTGATTATACATAATTAATAAAATGGCCCTTGTTAAATCCATTCTGGTGTCTATCTCTTCATTCCGACTGTGGTGGCAATGCATTCCACAATTTAATTACTCATTGAGTAAAGAAGTAATTTGTTTTGTCTATCCTGATTCTGAACCTATTGCCCAGCAACTTTATTAGCTTCCCTACAAGTTACAGCATAATGGGAGAGGATGGAAAATTTCCAGCCCTATGCATAGTTTTATAAAACTCTATCATGTCTGTCCATTAATATTTTTTTTCTCTAATAGCCCCTGATTCTTCAGCCATTCCTCATAGTAAAGATGTTTCTTTTTGAACAGTATTATTGGGGGAAAAGAATTATCACTGGTAGGAAATCATGTTGTGTAAAGTGGCCTTTGGAAGAGGAAAAAAAATGGGGGAGGGAGGTGATTTGCAGTTCAGTTCTAAGTATAGTGACACACTTTTCAGTCCATTGAAGTCAGTGGGCTTCGATGGATGTGACTCTGCTTAGGATTGTAGTATGGGGCCATACCATTATATAAAAAAGTGTTATTGAAATGCAGCCATTAGATATGTGATACATAAGAAGTTGCTTGTTGAAAATGTCTCAATAGCTCACTTGAAAACAAGGACCTAATATTTTGAAAGGTGAATTTAGCCATACGGTTTGTAATAATTTTATATTCACTGTGGTTGTGTTTTCAGGCTATTCATCACAATTATGAGAGTGAGAAAATTAATGTCAATGAGGTTATAAAACTCTCACCCATCCCCCCCCCATAGGCGTCATCTTCAGGGGGGCTGGGGAGCTCAGGCCTCCCCCGAAAGTACTGAGCCCCCCCGGAGGCAACTGGTGTCAGCCAGAGCCTTGCTACCCCCCTCCCGTCCCCCACCCCATTTTGAAAGCGGAGGGTTTTCCCCTCCGCTTTCTGAGTCTGTTTGGCTGGGCTAGGAATGGGACGGAAGTCAAGGGGGTGGGGGCTTGCTTCCTCCTGGAAGCTAAGCTCCACCCACAGTTCCCAGCAGCCCCGCTCAGCCTGGAGAGCGGCACGTGGAGGCTGGCTTCGAGGCAGCACATGCTGCCTCTGCTTGCTGCAGCCACCAGCCTGAAGGGTAAGTAGGTGGGGGATTGTTTCAGGTGGGGTGGGGTGGGTTGGGTGGGAGCCCAGGGCTGCAGCCACCCAGCCATCCTGCAAGTCCAAGCAGGGGAGCTGGGCAAGAATGGAGGGAGGGGGAAGGTGGGGGGCCCTTCTGTGGCCTCTGGTTGCCCCTGCCATCAGTGAGTGGCTTGCTTTCTCCTGCAGTCCAGTTTAAACTAGGCTGCAGGAGAAAACAAAACCCAGGAACCCTTGTGCTGCACGGAGCACATTGCTCCAGGATACAGAAAATCCTGGGCTCACTTTCTCCTGTAATGGGGGGAAGGGGGGCTGCGCTTTCTGTCCCTCTCTCTCTTTCTGTTTCTCTTTCCCTTTCCCTTGAGATGTGTGAGAGCTGGAAACGTTGGTGAGCTCCCCCACCCCCACTCAAGGCTGCTTCCCTTGCAGTCTGACTTTCTTCCCTTCCCTCTGTCTTTCACTTCTCTCTCCCAATCTATATGTTTTTCCCCCCAGCTTCCCCCTCTCCCTTGCTAAAATAGCCCCAGTTAGGATTGCCAGGTACCCCCTGGCCACCTCTGGGGGATGAGGGGAGGGTGGCCCAATCCAGGTTAGGAAACTCCTGGAGATTTGGGAATGGAGTCTGAGGAGGACAGGGACCTCAGTGGGGCACAGTGCCATAGAGTCCACCCTCCAGAACATCATTTCCCCCCCCCAGGGAAACTGATCTCTTTAGACTGGCAATGAGCTGTAATTCCAGGGGATCCCCAGGTCCCACCTGGAGGCTGGCATCCCTAGCTCCAGTGCTGAAATTGGAAGCTCTGGTTCTGCTGTGTGACTTGGTGCATGCAAACCTCTGGCATTGGCTTACATTTGCCAAACCACCCAGGTGGAGGAGGGGAGGGGTGTCATTCTACCAAAAATGAGAGTGTTTGGGTTTCTCTGTGAGTTTGAGGACTGGAACTGGCACTGGGGTGAGATTGGAAAAGTGTGTGTGGCTTTCTGAGAACCCTTGTGTTACCGTAATAATTATGCTACAATACAGTTTGTTTGTCCTAAAGGTGCTACTGAGTGTTTTACTATTTTGTATGCTATGGCAGTGATATGAGAGCCAATTGAGCTGTGGGTCCATCTCATGCTACTGACAGTAGTTATACATTACACCTTGCCCAAATGGTTCTGGGCATTAAAGCGCACTTGCCCTGGTGTGATGTAAAATGCTAGCAAGTCATAGCCAACTCATGGTAACCCTGTAGGATTTTCAAGGCAACAGACATTCAAAGATGATTTGCCATTGCCTGACTGTGCATCATGTCCCTGGTATTCCTTGGAGATCTCCCATCCAAATACTAGTCAGAGCTGACTCTGCTTAGCTTCCAAAATCTGATGAGATCAGGCTAACCTGAGCCATCTGGGTCCATGGCATGGTGCTGTGTGGGGGCTTCCCAGGCAATCATCTTCAACCTATTCTTGGGAGCCACAATCATTAGGAAAGAGCCATGTGATAGAAGTGTAATAATAATTTACTCATAGTTGCAAGAGCCAATAAGATTTGAGTTTGATGGGGGATTGGGCAAATTGATCTAAGGAACTGAAAGAAGAGAAAGTATTAGCAAGCTCAGTGGTTAAGGATTTGAGTAGAGCTCTTTATAGTCCAATCCTGGGAGGAAGCCCCCTTGGATAGACCTCAGTAGGATGCCTCTGTTAGACTGATGAGGAATTGTTATAGGAAGGGGATAAGCAATTAAAATATATGAGAAAGAATGTCTGAAAATGTCATACAGGTTTCTGTGGACCTTGCAATAGCATTGTAGCTAACCCCAACTAAGAAACTTCCATGCTGTTTCTATAATTTCTCAAATGTACTTCACACCAACTGTGCATCTCCAGTCCTTTCTAATTCCTCTCAACTATGTACAGCTTTTTGTGTTGTGCTTCATTTGGACTGCTTTGCTTTCTCAGTTCCTAGCCCCCTTCTTTTCTATAACCATGGATCTACATCCCCTTCCTCAAGCCTTGCTGCTTGTCCCAACACTCTAAAGTCAGACCAGTTTGGCCAGTGGCAACCGAAAATACATCTGTCTGTCCAGGAAGTTCAACTAAATGCCACTAGAGGTTTTGTCACCACTACTACATCACTTAATGCATTACAATATAGGTTCATGTTCAGGCTATAATTTATGATGTTTTAGTTTGGGAAGATCTGTGTTCTTGGTCACATCAGTTGGTGCTATTTTTTTCCTGTAAACTCCTCTTCCATCCCAATGGACTCTGCTGCTCACATGTTGTCTGTCAATCCCCTCTTTATTCCACCCTTCCTCCAGTCTCCCTTCCCTTATATTGACCTCACAACAATGGCAATATCACCCAGCCTGATGAAGGGGGCTTTGACTCTTGGAAGCTTATTCCCTGAAACTCTTGTTGGTCTCTAAGCTGCTCCTGGACTCAAATCTAACTGTCCCAGTATCACCGAGTAAGTATCATGCAAAATGTAGATCTGAACATGGGTCTCTTCAATCCACACTGGTCTTCATGCCATTGGTCCATCTACTTCAGCATGGTCTGCTCTGATGCAGGTGAGCTCTACAGGCTCAGACAGAGAAAGATCCTTTCCAACAGCTGTTCTCTTTGACCTCCTCGGTTTAAACCTTTATCCTTTGGCACGCTAAGCATGGTCTCTCTACCATCAGTGTCATCATTGTCTGCTCAGACTGGCAGTGGTTCTCCAGGGTTCTTTGCAGAGGATTTTGCCCATGCCGTGCTTTGTTTCTGAGCCATTGGGGCGGGGGGGAGGATGCAGGCGGGCTGCTTTTATTTGTAACACAAAAGTATATTACCTCTTTCTAACAATGTATGTCCATGCAAGATGTACATATGTTCACTGTAATATGTAAACAGGGCTTTTGTTTCCCTGAGTGGTGAGCAGGAAGAGAGGGAAATGGCAACAGATATGTTCTTGGTATGTACACCATCCAGGGAGAACACTTAATTCATGTTTATGCCACACATCATTATCCTTGATTGGCATGCAGATCAGAGGCCTTTTAAAATTTCCTTTTGCCCTGTGTGCAGTCCAGAAGGAACATTGGCAAGGAATGTACACTCTATATGTGTGGTACAGTTTCAAAGGGACAACTAACTGGGATGTATAAAAGAAATGACAGGATTGCCCATTACAAACAATGGGAGAGACTTGAAGGCCCACTGGAGATAATAGGAGCCAGGAATGCCACATGGCTCCGCCTCCATAAATAGTGACAATGGCCTGTGATGTCACTGGCTCCTCCCTATGATGTCACTGGGCCTGGGTTCTTTTAAGGACCTAGCACAGCAATGCCTCTGGCCCAGCCCCAGCCCCCCTGGGAAATTGGAAAGTCTACGCCCTTGCCCCCCCCCCCCGGCAATCCATGGTTTTGCAGCTGAGGTGCCTAGACTGACTCTTTTCAGATGCACAATTTTTCATGCTGATAGTATTTCCCTTGCAGCTGTGCTCAATCTTCTTGCAAAATAAAGAAACATATTATATCAGTATGAATAAGATCTATGAGTGTGAAATTTTATTTCAGAAAAAAGAAGGGAGAAAAAGAGACTGTTACTGCCTCTTTGCATTTTTTTTATTAGTTCTTGCCCTGGTCACAAGCTGGATCTTTTCCCTGCTACAAGCTCATTATTCATCCATTTAACATTAGTAAATTCACCTTGGAGCTTATAGGACCAGAACTCACCTCCTGGAATTTTTCTCCTATTCATCTGATTTTCCACAGCAATTACGGTGCCAGTTTCTGTGTCTAGGCTTACTGTAAAAACAATGTCCCCAACAGAATTATCAAGTGGAATTAGATTGCTATGACTTTGCATTTGATAACACAATTGTGCTTTTGCATAATTTTCTCTGATTAATGAAATGAGAGGAAACTATCAGTTCGGCAGATGAGTTTTCGTCTGCTGGCTCTTTTTGGATAGGAGAAGTATATGAGTGAGATCGCTTGAAAGAATCACGTCTTTTAGCGGACTGAATTGTTGAACTGGACTGCTAATCTATAGCTGTTGGAAAAAAGAATTGCTCCAATTATAACATACCACTGAATTTTAGAATGAGAGAAAAGATATAGTAAACGTAACTGTCCTGATAGGAGGAATAGGAGGGTCAGATGAGATCATTCAGTCATTACATTCCTCTTCATCTGCATGCGCTGCGGATGTCAGCTCTTTTTTCTGTAAGCCACCTGTCCAGTTTGCCAAAGGCTACAATTTATTTTCTATGATGAGATTAGCTTGCTTCTATTTTTTGTAAATCTTTTGGTTTAAATGTTTTGCCTTAGGATTCAAGAGACATACTCTTTAAGAGAAGGTTGTATTGTCTGGATCACATGTTAAGGGGCTTCAGAGTCACCTTTGAAGTCAGGATGGCTGTAGAAATCTGGGCTGGAAATGTGAGTTGTCAGAATTTATAACAGAGGATATACAAAAGGCCAGGAACATCAGACCCAAGAGAAAGGACTCTTTTCAAACTCATGACAGTGAAGGATTTTTAATGAAAACTTATCTTCAAGAAAGGCGTAGGTACTCCATTTTTCCAGGTCTTCAGAATCACTGGAATATTGCGGCACTGTAGCTGTGTTAAATTGTTGTAACAAAACGGCAGAGAAGCACATAGCACTTAAAGACTAACAAGTGTATTTTAGCAAAATCTTTCCTATGCCTTCATTTACCAGCTGGCATCTGAGACCTAGGTGCCAGTAGACTGGTAGTGTAGATGCCCAGGGAGATGAAGACAGGCTTAGTCCCTGGATGCTGACAAGACTTTTCCCTGGATAAAATGTTTTCCCAGGAACTTGGGGGCAAGAGCTCTTTCAGGCCCTCTTCCAAGCAATGCCATCACCACTGTTATTTGTTGTGGGATTCTGGACCCCAGAACTATTTCCCTGGGACCCTCCCATTCCCCTTTAGTTCTTTTATTGGTTGGGTGGAGACTGGCAAGGGACTGAATCAATATAGAGAGAGTCCATAGTTCTTAAACAAAACTAGTTTATTACAATATAAGCTTCTTAAGGACAGAAAGCACTTCAGCACTTATAAATCTTTTAGGGTAAAAACATAACTCTTCCATATTCAGCACAGAGTACTTCAACACAAACATAGTGCACTAGTATGAAATACAGAGCACCCTAGTCTAGTCAACAAGAGCTCACAGAGAACTGATTGATGACCAGCTCAGAGCAAAGAAGTCTTCAGCAATTTATACCCGCAGTACCCATAGGTTCATCCCACATGGATGATGTAAGGTTAACACACTTTTAGCAGAAGAATATCAAAATAATTTTCACCCTGAATTCATAGCCTAGTTACCCTAGATAGTCAAGGATGTTATGTGTCAAAATAAACAGTCAGAAATATCATATCAAAGTTCATTCTAAGAACCTTCGGTAGACAAACTCAGCATTTAGATTTTATTGTGACCTTATTGGAAGCAGAGTGCATTGTCAGGCTAGAGAGAGGCTTGAGAGATCACAATAGCTAAGCCTGTAAAGCCTTATGGGAGAGGAACCAAACAGAGAGGCCTCAGCTGATCCAGGCAGTTGTACAGAAATGCCCCACGCTCGCTTATTTTTCTGCCACATTATTGAAAATAACTCTGGGGCAGGAAGTGAGGTTGTGGGGTAGAAAAGGGCTGCAGGAAGGGGAGGCAGCTGCTCTCATGAGTCAGCCAGGGCTCAGCATTAGCAAGGACTCCTCAGGAGACGAGGAGCCCCATGTAGCCAGCCTAGAGTTCAGAAGCTTGTCAGGATTCACAGCAAACTACTGGTGTAGAGCCATCCACACCTTCCAGCCCTGCATTTAGCAGGTGAACCTCAGTTAGCCATTCCCAGCCCACCAGTATTTATTTATTTATTTATTTATTTATTACTTTCGATTTATATCCTGCCTAGCCAGGAACCGGCTCAAGGCGGCGTACAATAGTTAAAATGTCATAAAACAATAAAATACAGTCCATACAATAAAATTCGATAAACAAAGATTACATAAAGTGCTAGTGTAACAAAGGTGATTCCTATATCACACTCCCAATCAGGCAGGCAGCAAATCCTATATCACACTCCCAGTCCTATGGGTAGCAAATCCAACACCATAACCAGGTCCATATTACCTTCATCCTTAGAGTACCACAGATGGAGGCTGAGAACAGAGCTACAGAGAGGACTGCAAAGTGTACGCCTCCTGGCCCGACACTAGCTGCTTGCTGATAACAAAGATGAACAGTTGCAGGATTGCTTCTCAGCAACTGGTTGCAAGCATGACCCTTAAGTGTGGGGCTATAAAACTAGCCAAGAGCGTGGATGCAACATGTATGATAGACGCTAAGGCATTGACTCTGCCTTGCCTGACTCCTGGACCTTTGACCTTTGATCTTGGACTAAACAACTCTGCTTAGTCTGCCTTCTACAACCTGATACTTGGAGGTTGCAAGCCAGTACAGCTACACTTGGTGGTGTAAAGGTGGCTGATCCGCAGTTCACTTTTGGAATTTCCAAGGCAGTGCGTAGGAACTGACAGAATAACTTGGAGGGCTTATACGGAAGAACCTATAAGGAGCCAATGACAACCCAGACAGAGGCAGGTATGCAAGAGGGGAAACATGCCCTGAGATTGAATCTATGGCTCCTTCACAAAGAACCAGGGGTCTTTTTGGGGGGGAGTGCACCGGAGTGCAGCTCCGGGAGCTCAGGAGCCAAGCCCCGCCCCCAGCCGGAGAGTCTTTCAGGCAGCCGCATGTCAATTTCAGCTCCATTATATCCTATGGGCCATTGAAGTCAATGGTGAAAACATAGGGTATATTCTGGGTGCTGGAGGGGAGGGGGTTTGAGGGAGAGGCTCCAAACTCACAGGGTAGCTGGTGGAGCCTCTCCCCAAGATACCCACCAAGTTTCAAGAACATTGGACCAGGGGGTCCAATTCTATGGGCCCCCAAACAGGTTGCCCCTATTCCCTCCATTATTCTCTATGGTGGGAAAAAATAACTTTTTCCCACCATAGAGAACAATGGAGGGAATGGGGGCAAACTGTTTGGGGGCCCATAGAATTGGACCCCTGGTCCAATGTTCTTGAAACTTGGTGGGTATCTTGGGGAGAGGCTCCGTCAGCTACCCTGTGAGTTTGGAGCCTCTCCTCAAACCCCTCCCTCCAGCCCCAGAATATACCCTATGTTTTCACCATTGACTTCAATGGCCCATAGGATATTATGGGGCTGAATTGTCGCCAAATTTCTTTCATTCCCTCTTTCCCTCATTCTTCTCTTCTCTCTTTCTTTCTTTCTTTCTTCTCTCTTCTTTCTTTCTTTCTTTCTTTCTTTCTTTCTTCTCTTTCTTTCTTTCTTTCTTTCTTTCCCACTTTCTTCTCTTCTCTTTTTCCTCCTTTCCCTGTTTCCCTCCTTCTTCCATATCTTTCTTTCCCTCCCCTCCCCTTTCCTTCTCTTTCTTTCCCTCTGTCCTTCTCTCTTTCCTTCCCTCTTTCCTCCTTCTGTGGCCCAACTCTCATGAGAAGGAGTTTAAACTTTAAACCCCTTCTCTCTTAGCTCCCCCACCCAGGCCAGCTGGGGAAGGGAAGGGAAGGCTTTTGAAGATGCCGCCCCCCCCCGCTTCCCCTTCTTACATCACTTCCGGTGATGTCAGGGGGCGTGGCATATGCTAATAGCCTAATAGCTCATTAGCATACCATATGCTAATGAGCTCCTGCAGCTGTTCTTCTACAAAAAGACCCCTGCAAAGAACCAATGTGTATGGCCAGGGTTGGCATGTATGAAGAGTGGCTGTGGATCCTTTACATTGGGGTGTCGAACTCATTTGTTATGAGGGTTGGATCTGACATAAATGAGACTTTGTTGTGCTGGGCCACGTGTGTCATAAAATGTAATGCCAGGTAGTGGAGATATGAACTTTATAAAGGACACAAACACAAAGGGTTTTTTTTACTTAAAATAAAAACGTGCTTAAAAAATTAGCTCTGTAAGATGCAAACCTACTTTGGATTTATTGACATTCAGCACAGAAATCTCATGCTCAGAGTTCTGAGTCTAGGACCCAGGTTAAAACATGAAATGGCTGAGTGACTAAGAGAGTCTGGTGAAGTAAGCTTTGATGCAGCAGCAGAATTGCAAGCAGGAGATGGCCAGTTTCACTGTGGGCTTGATGGAAGCCCTCTGGGGGCCTAATCCGGCCCCTGGGCCACATGTTTGACACCCCTGCTTTATATGCTGAAACATTAGAACGACTACCCTGCTTTTGCAATTCAGCATATGCTTACCATACAATCACGAAGCTGTCAAAAGTGGCCAGAGAAGTATAGCAGACAATGTAGGTTGAGTTTTAAACTGGCTGTGCAAGCCAGAGCTGTGTTAATATCCTTTCCACCCAGGCTGTGATTGTGTGAATGGGCCCCAAGTCAGCAGTGATGTATGTGAGAGCAGGGGAGTGTGTGATGTACTGCTTGGTCCCAGTCACTGAATGCCAGGTAGTATCTCTTATAAGCACAGGATCATGGTCGCACTCCTGTGATCCTATGCCCATAGGAGGATCATGATCTTGTGGTTATAAAAGATACTACTTGGCAGGGGAGGAACAAGAGAATGGGGTAGGACTGCTTAATGCAGATGCCGTGATATAATAGCTGGGGCATGCCCAGCAACACACAACATGGACCAGTAAATATGCTCTTCAGAGATCACATTGCAGCAACTGCACTGTGTCCATACCCTTCTCTCAGTCCCTTTTTCCTTCTGCCATCCCTTTGTATCTGCAAAGACCCCCAACCGCATTCAGGCAATCTGTCTACACACACACACAGAGAGAGAGAGAGAGAGAGAGAGAGAGAGAGAGAGAGAGAGAGAGAGAGAGAGAGAGAGAGAGAGAGAGATCATTACTCTCTCAGATTCCATTTTATAAAGTAGTTTGTTGTCTACCAAATGTTGTGCCACAAAAACCCTATTAATCTCCAAGGCGCTTTTTGATCCTTTATAGTTGTAGTAAAGCAGTTCATTGCCATGATTATTTCAGTTTTCATTTAATTAAGATGAAACTGATAGTCTCACACGATAGCGCTTCATGTTTCCTGGCTGGTGGCACTATTGTATTCTGCTTTCTTTGCCCCTGCTTTTGCTGGATGGTCTGTATGGCAGGACTTGTAGATTAGCCTACTGTTACTGAACATCATCTGTGTGGGAAGGCTTCAGTGATGTCGAAAGAGAAAGGGAACACAAGAGGCTAAGAACATCAAACCAAAGGGGGAAAGGACCCTTTTGAAAATTCACAGTGAAGAGGGTTGTGGGGGTTTTTTGTGTATGTGTGAAAGAAGCTTCTCTTCCAGAAATGTGAGGACTTCAGTTGATGTTTGAGAGGCTCTAAAACACTGCAGGGGGTCAAAGAAAAGAAGTACAATGCCTGAGCTGTAATTGCTTGCAGTGTTTGGTCTGTGGAAGGAGGAATTGGAATGCAATATTCTCTTTAATATGGAGGAGCTCATATTCTGCCTGCCTTGAAGAGGAATGTAGGTTGGCACTAGGCTTGCGGCTAGAGGCCATCCCAGCCTGTAAGGGTATACAAATTGGGGGCGGGGGCAGTTTTCCACAAATAATATACAAAGTGATTGTGACTCTCCCGTTTCTTTTGTCCTATTTGAGCAAAGTTTGTCAGTGAACCTGCCCCCTTCCACCCTCCAATAGAGTAACCCAATATGAACATAGGCTGAAAGTACAAACTGAGCCCTTAAAACGGGTGCAGAGCAAGCAAGATCTGTGCCAGTCTTCCTGCTTTGAACCCTGTCTGAGAACATTGTTTTAGACTGTGTGTTGTAGGAGGCCAATTCATGGCAAAACAATGAAATGCTGATTCCACCCCCCCCCCCCCGCAGCCAGTTTTTATTTCATTAACTGTGGGTGTGCTCTGAATACCTGCATGTGCTCTGGTGCTGGAGCAGTTCAGTGTGCCAGAAGCATGCACTGTAGTGAAATGGTAATTGAAAAACTCAACAGGACTCCTGCTGGTAGGTCTGTCAAGAACCGCTAAGCACATTCATTAAAGCAAACAACACTCTATCTTCTGCTCAGCTTTGCTATTCTTATTGTGTGCTCTGTAACAGTGCTGCAGTCTGAAAATGGCATATCAGAAGACTCCATTTATTAGCCAAGCTAAGGTGGCTGTTTTGCCATAAATACAAGTTAGGAGCCTTTCTCACTGTTTGTAAGCACACACATACTCTGTTCTGGTTTTAACTGCATCTTGCCCCATGGCTTTCACCTTCTCTCTTTGACCACAAAGAGTTGGAATGATCTCTAAAGAAAAGAATAAAATTTATTATTTTATGGATCCATGAGATAATTTTGGCCTTACTAATGAGTGTGAGGCTAACATTAGAGGTGAATTCACATTCTGTTTGGAGAAAGATGGCAAAACTGAATTCAAGCTATGACTTCTCACAGCCATTTTAGGCATTTTGGAATGTGGATTAAATTCAGGTTATACATATAAAGTGGGCTTGATTTGATTTCTATCCCACCCTCCCCCGCAAGCAGGCTGAGGGCGGGTCATCGCATATCAATCGGTACAAGCATTAAGCATTAAAAGAAGCAATAATTTAACAAGTTAAAATAAAATGACATATAAAAACAAAGTTACAGTCAAATCAAACAAGATGGTAAGTATTCAGACAATACTTAGTGTTTCCTGTCAGATGCTAATATGATGGTAGTCAATAATGGTAGTGCTCTATTGATCATTTTGGGCAGGGCAAGTCACATCACAATGGGCACTATGAGCACTGCAAGTAGTGTGGAACGTGTGAGCAGGGGAGGCTGAGATGGATCAGATGCCCACCACCTCAGCCAAAGGCCTTGCAGAACAGCTCTGTTTTACAGGCCCTGCACCTACACAGACGTTGCAGTAAGTAGGTGTGCCACCACATTTTGCACTAGCTGCAGTTTCCAGGTCAGATTCAAAGGCAGCCTTGCATAGAGCAAATTACAGTAATCCAGCCTGGAAGTGTCCATTGCATGGGTCACTTCAGCCAAGTCCTAGGGGGTGTGATAGGGAGCCAGTTGCCTGTCTAGCCGCAGATGATAAAAGGCTGATCTGGCAACCGGGATGACCTGGGCCTCCATAGAAAGCAAGGCAGCCAGGATCACCCCTAGGCTCTTCACCCTTAGCACTGGCATCAGTGGCATCCTCCAAGAGTTGGGAAATGGGTTCCCGATCCCAGAGCTCCATGGCTCAGGTACAGGACCTCCATCTTCATTGGATTTAATTTCAGATGGTTCTGCCACAACCAACCAGCCATGGCCTCCAATGCCCTGTCCAAAACATCTGGGGTGGAGTCTGGTCGGCCATCCACTAACAGATAAAGCTAGGTGTCATCAGCATACTGGTGATAACCCAGCCCAAACCCCCAGGCCAGCCAGGCAAGGGGGAGGATGTAGATGTTGAACAACACTGGTGAGAAGATCGCCCCTTGTGGCACACCACACTCCAGTGGGTATCGTGGCAAAAGTTATAAAACTCTGCTTGGTTCAAGATAGGCAATGTGCTTTGGGATATATTATGATCACTTACATATCTAGGTCACCACAAGCCATCTAATAGTGAGACCAGCCAAAATAAAATAAAAAAAGTGTATAAGCTTTGTAATTCTATGGCATTATTCATTGAGCTGGGTGGTTAAAGAAAAAAAGGAGAAGGGAGAAAAAATATGTTTCCGGCCATCTCTTGGGTCCCTCATCTACTTGCTGGGTAGAATTTGCTGCCAGTGATATTTGAACTGTACAAATCCTTCCTGGTCAGGTGACAGTCAAATTCAGGATAGCCTAAACTAGCCTCTCACAGATTTTCTGTACCCTGTGATACATAATAACATTTCCGTGGAACCCTTCTACGGGAAGATTGCAAGTTAACAGACAACAGATGAAATAGCATTAAAGTGAATGATGTGTGAGGAAGGAGAATGCCTGGGGAAACCAGGAACTGATAATTAGTTTGCAACATTACCTTTCTTCAAGGAAGGTGTATCCTCATGCTTTATAGGAATAGCTCAATAAGGCAAAGGGACGGAGAATGTGAAATTTTAAGCCTATCATGAATAACAGTCTTTGATTAATATTTTGTCTGTAAAATATTAATCCCCAGGCAGCATTGGCCAGTTGTTTCTATTGCTGACAGCCTAGGATATGCTTTCTGGAAAGAGAAGTTAGAAAGAGGGAGAAAGAAAACAAGGACAAGCACTGTCCTAGAACTCCATCAGTACCTCACAGTGTTCCCCCTCTTGAAATAAGGTTGCCAGCTCTGGGTTGGGAAATTCTTGGAGATTTTGGGGGCGGAGCCTGGGGAGGTCAATGTTTGGGGAGGGGATGGGCATCAGCAGGGGATAATTCCATGGGGTTCACCCTCATTTTCTGAAGGGGAACTGATATCTGGGAATCAGTTGTAATTCCAGGGGATCTCCAGGCCCCATCTGAGGTTGGCAATCCTGCCTTTAAAACATGTATACTATCTAGGCAGGTGACATTTTCCATGTCGTACAAGAGTGTAACAGGACTCAGTATTTGTGATTGTTGAAGATCATGAACCATTTTCTGATCTTATAAGCCTGCTAAATAGTGGTGTTATAGCTGTGCTGGAATGAATTGGGCTTGCTTGTCTGATATTAACAGAGTCGAAATGATGCAGTGCCCACTGAGCTTCATCAGTGTTATCTGATAGCACACAATCATATTAGGGTTGCCAGGTTGCTTTGTCACTCTGACGGGGAGATTAGGGAGGCATTCTGGGGGTGGAGCAACCACCCAAGAGCAACCATCCACCCAGCCAACCCCCTCCCTCCCCTCCCACCCAATTTAAAGGCCTTCAGCTGATTGGCTGGGGACCATGTGGCCTGCTGACCAGCTGGAGAGCCCTTTAAATTGAGCAGGAGGGAGGGAGAGGGGCAGATCCTTTAAAGGGTCTTTTTGCGAGTCGAGCATGCACCTGCAACTGTTTTCCCCTCCCTCCTACTAGATTTAAAGGGCCCTCCAGCTGGTTGGCAGGCCACATTGTTGCCGCTGATTAGCAGAAGCCCTTTAAATTGGGCAGAAGGAGAGGGGTGTCTGGATGGGTGGTCGCTCTTGGGAGTGCGGCTTGGGGTGGGACTTCCCTCACCAGCCAGCTGGCCAGGGGCAGATTGAAGCCCCCAGAAGCAGGGGAACCCCCACCCAGACCTGGGAGCTGGCAACCCTAAGTCAAATGGTTGCATGTAACAACACAGTTATAGAGGCACATGCCCTATCGCACTTCATTTCTGAATCTAAAAATACAGTAGACATAAGCAGAGAGAAACGTTCTGTACAACTTAGAGAAAGGATTCATGAACAATGAAATTCCGAAGGGAATACTGAAAATAAAAATGGAAAAATGTAAAGAATTGGAAATGAAACTAATCTTGAAATGGTATAGGACACCTGCTCAATTATCTTATATGATTAAGGGAATGAAATCAGGGTAAGGGGATATTATGCACATCTATGGTGGGAATGCTCTAAGGTAATGGAATTTTGGCAACTGATCCTGGAAAAGGTTGATAATTTATGTAATGTTAGGTTTGAGTTGAATGAGAAAGTGTTATTTATGGGAATTCTGGGAAATAATAAAGTAGATAAATCCAAAAAGGGTTTATTTAGAGCTATGATTCTATTGATTCATGCAGTAATAGTGTATGGATGGAAAAAGGCATTAAAATGGACTTTGGAAAGATGGAACTGGTACCTAAATGAATGGATTCAATCAGATATTTTATTGATATTAAAACAGGAGAAGACATGGGGGGATAAGGCGTAGAAGATAAGGAAGAAATGGTTTACGTATATAAGATGGGTAAGAGAAGGAGGGCCCCCCAATAACGATGTATTTGTAAAACTCCATAGGGTGTGCTCATGGTTGCAGATATATGTCAGGTAATCCTGACATGAGATGGATGGAAGGGAAGGAGGGAGGGCTGGTCTGCAACTTTTCATGCTCTGGAATGTAGGGAGGTGAGCAGGTTGCCTAGGAAACCCAGATTTACAGCGCCTGGGCAATCTGCTATCTCACCAAATGTTCTTGGGTCCCACAGGCTCTTTTTTCTGTTTTCTTCTTGTTGGGACAGCTCTGGCCATTTGGTTTTATTTACAACTTTCGCACCTTTTTGCCACGTGCGCGCTTGGCAACTATTGGTAGATAGATGGGGGGGGGGCATTTCAAAGCTAGTATAACCGTGGGTGCCTGTTTTGATCTGGTCATCACTGACAATGGAGTGTTACCATGTCTCTTAGAACTGCTTTCAATAAACGCTATCTTCTTTATGAAGCCTGGTGTTTGACTGACTTTCTGGAGAACCTGACAATATAATAATGTATTTTTTCTTTTAATTGGTTGCTCGTAGGAGGGAGGGAGGGAAGGACTAATATAGGGGAAAACTGATGTATTTGATGTTTTGCCATTATTTTTTCCTAGTAAGTAAGCATGTTATTGTGCGGTTATAGAAAGTTATAGAAGACTACATTTGAGTACCAAAAGCAATTCTGTATTCATAAGGACAAAACATACTTGACTAATCTTTCATTCAGTTTCAGAAAAATAACCCCCCACTTCACATCACGTTTTGTAACATTTAAAAATAAGGCTATATATTCAACAATGAAAAAATGATTGGCATTTCCCCCCCTCCTGAAAACACAAAATAATGTAATTTGTTAGTTGGCTTATTTTATTTGACAGCCTTTGTAGGTTCTTGATTTGGTTTGTTACAGTGAATTACCCTTTAATAATGGATATATAGAATACCTAATAGCATCCCCAGGTTACTGCTGTAATTCAATAAGGAACATATTTAAAGAGCTGTCTGTGTTGGTTAATATTGTCATGACCATACTAGTAAGAGATAAGTGGCTTAGGTAGAAACCTAATGATAGAAGAAGCGGATGCTAAGTAAGTTTTAATTGTTATCCAATAAGCAGTCATTTTACTTATGACTATCACTGGATAGATGCAGAATAACATGAGTCCGTGGGCCATTTCACATACACAGAATAGGTAAGACACATTGCATCAGTGGAGTCAGAAATGTCTCATTGCTTTGAGCACACAAAGCATGCTGTATGTGCTGTCTTTTTGATGCACATGGAGCAAAAATGATATTATCATTGCCATTCAGACATTACTTTTTTGTGTTTTTCTTCACACTGGAAATGTGAGAAAGAGCTCTGACAGCCAAAGCAGACATGCAGGAGGGGTCTTTTTTCCTTTATGTGTACCCTGTTTACAACATCAGAATGGGGAGGGAGTAGTCTACTTTTTTGCAAGAAAATAGCTTGCAGGTAAAGTAACCCTTCTATCCCTACCTCCTACAGCTCCATGCTCCACACACTCTACTTTCAGCTTGGATCAGGTACTGGAAGAAAGAAGCCCAGATGGGAGGAAAGTGCTTGGAAGTATAGAAAGCAGTAAAGTGAGGCTGGAGATGGAACACACCTAGGGTCACCAGGTCTTACTGAGCTGCCAGCAATGGGCTCCAGCCCAGGTTCCTGGATCTTCTGGTGTGTACGCTTTGTGCATGAGCCACAATGATGTCACCTGGAAGCAGTGTTCCCTCTAAGCTGAGTTAGTGTGAGCTAGCTCACAGTTTTTTAGCCTCCGGCTCACAGATTTTTGTCTTAGCTCAGGAAAGATGGCTCTAGAGCAAACTAATTGATGCAGCAGCCAAATTGCTCACTTACAACTTTAATGCCGGTAACTCAGGAAGTAGAATTGTTGCTCACAGGACTCCAGAGCTTAGAGGGAACATTGCCTGGAAGTGCTGTCATTGTGCCAGGCACATCATGCAGGGGACATTCTAGGATTTGGCAAAAAACCTCTGTGGTCACCATAGAGTTTTTAGCCAAATGCTAGAGCATCCCCCGTGTGACGTGCCCAGCATGATGATGTCACCTCTGGATGACATTATCCCATTGGGCATGCCCTTGGGCTCTTCAGGGGCAGGGCTTCCTCCGCTAGCCAACAGTGGATTGAGGACCCTGAAAGCGGGGGAAAACCCTTCCACATTGGGGCGACAGCAACCCTAGGCACACCACACATTTTGAGCTTAAAAGTAGGTCTCCTGTTCCTCCCTTAGATGTAGATGGGGCCAGCCTGTGAATAAGCAAACATGGTTGCCTCCATCACTTAGTTCTATCCATAGTCTTTTGCTTTTCTACTGAGCTATAGGAGCCTGGGAGCTATACGCTTTATTAAGACACTACAAGTAAAAGCCAGAAGCAAGTAACCCAAATGATGTGGGAAGTAGCCCTTGACTAACTTCCAATCATATACACTAATTACTGGCAAAGGAGGAGTCTAAGGTTAACTTCTGAAGATTTATTTAATGTGGAATTCTACAGTTTCCTCAGAACAGCCCAGTATGTTGGAGTACATTTTTGTTGATAGATGTGAAACTTTATTCTTTTTTAAGCTTTTTCTTACTACCAGTGATTTATAGTGATTTACTGGGACAAGGGGGACCCAATAGATATTGTTTACCTTGACTTCTAGAAAGCTTTTGATAAGTTCCTCATCAAAGGCTCCTAAGTAAGCTCAAAAGTCACGGGATAAAAGAACAAGTCCTTTTGTGGATCAAAAACTGGCTAATTAATAAGAAACAGAGAGTGAGTATAAATGGGCAATTTTCTCAGTGGAGGTGATAAGCAGTGGGGTACCACAGGGATCAGTACTCGGTCTGATGCTTTTTAACTTGTTCATTAATGATTTGGAGTTGGGAGTAAGCAGTGAAGTGGCTGAATTTGTGGATGATATGAAGTTGTTCAGGGTGGTGAAAACCAGGGAGGATTGTGAGGCACTCTAAAGGGATCTGGCAAGGATGGGTGAGTGGGCATCAACATGGCAAATGGGGTTCAATGTGGCCAAGTGCAAGGTGATGCACATTGGAGCCAAAAATCCTAACTATAAATACACACTGATGGGGTCCGAATTGGCAGAGACTGAACAAGAGAGATCTTGGAGTCATAGTAGACAACTCACTGAAAATGTCGAAACAGTGTGCGACTGCAATAAAAAAGGCCAAAGCTATGCTGGGGATTATTAGGAAAGGTATTCAAAACAGATCAGCCAATATCATAATGCCCCTGTATAAATCAATGGTGCAACTTCATTTGGAATACTGTGTACAGTTCTGGTCACCACACCTTAAAAAGGATATTATAGCTTTGGGAAAAGTGCAGAAAAGGGCAACTATAATGATAAAACTGTTCGAACACTTTCCCTGTGAAGAAAGGTTCAAGCACTTGGGGCTCTTTAGCTTGGAGAAAAGACGGCTGAGGGGTGACATGATCGAGGTTTATAAGATTATGCATGGGATAGAGCAGATAGAGAAAGAGGTACTTTCCCCCCTTTCTCACAATACAAGAACTCATGGGCACTCAATGAAATTGCTGAGTGGTCGGGTTAGAATGGATAAAAGGAAGTACTTCTTCACCCAAAGAACACCTGGAATTCACTGCCACAGGAGGTGGTGGTGGCTACAAGCATGGATGGCTTCAAGAGGGAATTAGATAAACATATGGAGCAGAGGTCCATCAGTGGCTATTAGCCATAAAGAATAGATAGAGACTCTGAGGCAAGTGATGCACTGTATTCTTGATGCTTGGGAGGGTCAACAGTGGGAGGGCTTCTAGCGTCCAGACTCCACTGGTGGACCTCCTGATGGCACCTGGTATTTTTGGCCACTGTATGACTGTGTTGGACTGGATGGGCCATTGGCCTGTTCCAACATTGGCTTCTCTTATGTTCTTATAGTCACGTAAGTCTGCTGAACTTCATATCTAGAGTGGTTGTTTCTTAATGCCTGAAATATCACCAATAATAATTACAACATGTATTTAGCAATTTTTATTTTTGAATGAGCCCTGTTTCTTACTTGTAAACCAAAAGCCACCTGAGGACTTTGATTGTTCCGAAATATGGCCGATCATTGTAACTTCATTAACATATATATTTTATTAACATTTTGAAAAGTTTTCCAATATTGCCCATCAGAGGAATGCTCCTTGCTTTCAAGAGTTTCCCTTGTTTCAGAATATTATAGTCCCTTGTTTTAGAATATTATAGTCCTGGAAAACATGTTTGTTTTTATTTTGTTTAGTCATTACAGCCCAATGGAATTGATTGGGTCAAACATAGCTGTAGTTTATGAAATGGCCATTGTTTTTCACTAGAGAAATGCCTGGCATCTTTCTGAACCTAGAAGGAAAGCCTGCATAGAGCCCATGTATTACAGGAGCACCAGGAGAAAAATGTATCTACGTGTGCCCTGTACACAGACTCTACACTATTGGAACAGGAAAGCAGTTTTGCAGCCTTCAATGAAGTTGTTTACCATAGCAGTGAATCATATCCATTCACTTAGATTTATTTATTTATTATAACTACTAGGGAGCAAAGCCCGTTGTGGTGGAAGACAACGGGCCCTAGAAAGGGAGGGAGGGAGGCGGAAGGGAGAGAGGGTTGGAAAGGAAGGAAGGAAGGAAGGAAGGAAGGAAGGAAGGAAGGAAGGAAGGAAGGAAGGAAGGAAGGAAGGAATAGGGGGAAGAGTGAAAGAAAGGAGAGAGGAAGAAAGGAAAAGGGGGAAAGGAAGGGAAGAGGGGCAGAAAAGGGCTTCTCTGGGCCCAGAGAAGGCCTTTTCTGTCCCCCACACACCATCCCCTGGGCCTTCTGTGGGGGCAGTAGGCAGTGTGTGTGGGGGAAAGGGCTTCTCTGGGCCTACTGCCCCCATAGAAGGCCCAGGGGATGGTGTGTGGGGGACAGAAAATGGCTTCTCTGGGCCTACTGCCCCCATAGAAGGCCCAGGGGATGGCGTGTAGGGGACAGAAAAGGCCTTCTCTGGGCCTAGTGCCCCCATAGAAGGCCCAGGGGATGGCGTGTGGGGGACGGAAAAGGCCTTCTCTGGGCCTAGTGCCCCCATAGAAGGCCCAGGGGATGGCGTGTGGGGGACGGAAAAGGCCTTCTCTGGGCCCAGTACCCCATAGAAGGCCCAGGGGATGGTGTGTGGGGGGGGCGGAAAAGGGCTTCTGTCACTTGCCTCAGCCTTGAGGGCTTGTCCCTGCACTCACACTCCAGACGGTCCTCTCCTGTCGGAGGACTGGAGCAGGCTGAGCTGAAAACACTGACCGGGGCTGACATGGACGGGACTTTGCGAAGCAGCCAGTAAGCCCTGGCCAGTGTCTTCTGACTGCCAGTTCTTGAGCTGAATCTATTATGGCAAGCATAGAATGCTGTGGAACCAAAATTCAAATATATATATATAAGGACAGGATAACCCACTTTTCTCCCCAATGGGTACTGAAAGTGGTTTACATCATTCTCCTCACCTTCATTTTATCCTTACAACAGCCCTAAGGTAGGTTAGGCTGCAAGTGTATGACTAGTCCAAAGTTGCCCAGAAAACTTTCATGGCAGATTTGAACCTGGGTCTCCCAGGTCCTAGTCCAGCACTCTAACCACTACACCACATTGGCTGTCTTAATGGGATAAACAATGGCATTTGGAGCCCGGACCTAGATAGCCCAGGCAAGCCAGATCTCGTCAGACCTCAGAAGCTAAGCAGGGCAGACCCTGGCAAGTACTTAGAAGGGTGACCTTCAAGAAATACCAAGGCCGGGATGCAGAGTAAGGTAAATATCAAGCCACCTCTATGAAATGTCCTAGCCCAATTAGGGATTACCAGGCACTCAAGCACACGTGCGCGCGCACACACACACAAATACCAAAAGAAGGGCACTTGGAGACAGCATTTGAATATGGGAGGAATCAACCTGCCTCCTATCCTTGGTGACTGGTATCTGCAGTAAAGGCCAGGTTTTGTCAACTATGCCCAGATTGAAGCCTGATTGCTTTGCCCCAGAAAACACAAACCACCAGGTGCTGAGTTAAGCTCCTAAATACATTGTGCCACCTCTCCATCTATCCTTTCTTATCCTTGTGCATCATTTCATGCTATGATATTAGAGTTATGACATCCCCTTGGAAACTGCTTTTATAAACAATGCAGATTTTTCAGGCTGGCAACTATAGCTGGAACAATGTACCCACTAAGAAATGAAACCTCCCCAGTGCCAGATAATTGGATGAGGCTTTTGCACATGTCAGCCCTTGAGGTTTGCTGTTCACTACATGGGTTTTTTTGCATCAAATAATACCTTGCCCGTATAATCTGTGACAATCTCCACCTGGTCAAAAATGCCACTTCCTCACTTACATTGCCGATATTGGGCAAATTTGCAAGATCAAAGTACTTGGATTTTCTGTTCAGAGATTTTAGTCTTCCATTTGAAATTCTGAGTTTGTTTGCATAGTCAGCATGAAATACAGTGCATAATGATACTTTTGATTTTTCCTCAAATATAAAACATAGTTGTGGACTGGCTCACTTGGCATGGTATATATTACTTTTAAGCCAATTTCCCCACCCAACATATTGACTGCCTAATTATCATAAAATGTGGTTTTGGACGAACAGTTGGCTAGAGCAGGTGGGAAACCAGTGAAGATGTTGCTTTCCCTACATAGCTGTACATGGCTGAGTGAAGTCTTATGCCAAAACTTCTAATTTTGTTTGTTTGTTTCTAGGGAATTCTGGTGTAACCATTGAATCCTTTACCTTTTGGAAACCATCATGTTTCTGACTGTCTGAATGACTGCCTGCTCCCCACAGTCCCCGGGCAAACTACTAGGCCATGTCCCCAGATGGCTGCACCAAGTCCTTCAACAGCAAACGATGCATCATTGAATATGTCAGGGCAAATTAGAAAGCAGGCTCGTCACATTAATCTCAGACTCTGAGCTGGCAGTTCCTATGTTCTAGTGTCACTTGATCCTGGCTGTTATACTCCCATCTCCACCACAACAGCCATGGGAAATTTCCCTGGGCAGCATACAGATAATAACGCATTGTAATGAAAAGCTGGAGGGAATGCTTTCTTGGCATTGGCCACCATTGGCTGACACCTTTCTGTTACATTACATTGCCTTATGGTGTTCTACAGAGAAAGGTATTACTTTCATTGCTTTTTGTGTGTGCTGGTTTGAGCACGTCTTCTCACTAACTGATAGTTTATTGAATTATACTTCATAAGCAAAAAAGAGAAAAGTATGTACTTTGATATTGTGTTGTCTGTCATCCTCCCTCAGTCTGCTCTGTAGCCTTTTCTTGCCATCTCAGTTCTTTTACTCCATGAGATGGAAGATGAAGTTTGTGAGGGAAGACATATTCTATACTAACGTAGATCTTTCAGAAACCAACCTTGTAATATCAGATGCTGAAGAACTATCTGATCCAACAATATTTCAACTACTTATGGAAAGACTTTATCTTTCAGAAGAATTGTGTTTTGCTCATGCTTAGAATCAATTTAAATTGGACCCCCATTAATAATCCACACAGAATAGGTTGGCTGCACCAAGATTCATACTTGCAGCACTTTGAATGTCTGTGATGTGAACCAAAAAAACTAATTTCATTCCAGATTAGGAGATGGCTGTGTAAGGCCAGAAATGAGCATTGTGGGGTTCCTTAGGGGCCAAATCTAAGGCTAGCATTTGCAGCTCAAGGGTCTCAGGCAGCAGGGCTGAGAAAGATAATCTCAAGAAGAAAGTAGATAGAGTAATAATCTTTCCAAGCCCATAGTAAAAGAAATATCAATATTCAGATTATTGTGATTCGCCAAAACAATGGGTTTGGACTGCCTATAAAAATCAAAGAAAAAATGATTTCCTTTCAATTTATGAAAACTGTAATTGTTTCTTGTGCTTGGAAAATAACAATAAAAAGAAAATTTAAAAAGAAAAAGAAAGAAAGATAACTCAGGCCCAAGACCTCAGAGAGCTTCTGCCATTTGGAGTAAACAACACTGGGCCACATGGACCAGTGATCTGACTTACATAAAGGAGATTCTTATGTATAAGTTACTGCTGCCGTGCTACAAGCAATGTTCCAGTTTTCCTGCCATTCCATTTTTATTTCATCTCCATAATATAAAACCCTCCCAGTCCTGCCATCTGTCCCGTGCTACTGTATGTATTAATTTATTAAAAACATGTATCAACCCACCTTTCTCCCAGACAAACTAAAACTCAAGGCGGGTACCATGACTATTAAAAATGGCCAGCAATAACACATTTTAAATTGAAGTACAAATTTTATATACGTATATCGCTATATACGTTGTAGCCTCTTCATTTCATGAAGTCTCTTCATTTTGGACTATAGGTCTAACAACACATTATGTGTAAATGAATGCAATTCAGTCCTGATGTTCTCTCTTTTTAAAAAGAGACATAGCTTTAAGATAAGGCAATTTTGAGTAGAAAAGTGGGGGGATGCTTAACTCTTCCTGTTCGCCATTTTGCTATGGGGAAACAGCTTTTTCCCTGTAGACTTCAAAACACAAATAAATACACATTTTGAATCCTGGGGTGGGGTGGGGAGCCTTTTGCAGTGAACACTTTAGAATGAAGAAATGGTAGTAAGGAAAGAGTTAATTACCTCCCACCTCCCCTCTTATTTCTCTGTGAAATTACCTTCTCCCCGAATGATTATTTTTAATAACGAAGAATGGCTTTGGACTGTCTGTGTGTGACTGTGACATGTAGAAAATAGTTCAGCTGAACATGTTAGTCCCAACATTTGTAGTATCTGTGGGCAAGGGTGCTTGGGTGAATATTAATTGGAGAATCTCTTCTTCTTCTTCTTCTTCTTCTTCTTCTTCTTCTTCTTCTTCTTCTTCTTCTTCTTCTTCTTCTTCTTCTTCTTCTTCTTCTTCTTCTTCTTCTTCTTCTTCTTCTTCCGCTGCCAGACAGGTGATTAAGAACAGGTTTATGACTCTGCAAAAACTACAGCAAGGTACCTCAGGGAGGACTCTGATGAGGGGGCATAAGTAATCTCCTAAGTAAATAGTAAGGTCCTGTAATAACCATTTAACCTGGACCTGATAGTATCCCCTCATTTGCGAGCAACAGCGATCTGTGAAGGATATCTGTAAGCTAAGTGGGTAATGGTCAGGCAACAGTACAGAATACAGTATTTGCTTTGATAATAGAATAATTTCTCTTCTGACTCATCTCTTGTTGTTTCTTATCTTCCCAGGTACCTGTGCTAAGGCCCATGGATTTAATGGTGGAAGCAACTCCTAGACGGGTTTTCGCAAATGCACACACGTATCACATCAACTCCATATCCGTTAACAGTGACTATGAAACCTATATGTCAGCGGATGATTTGAGGATAAACTTATGGAACTTTGAAATAATCAATCAAAGTTTTAGTATCCTTTGCTTCGTGAATCTTGCTGGTGTTCTCATCTAATCGGAAGAGGTTCTTCTAAAAGTATGATCTGAGAAGAAACAGCATGTTTGAATTTCAAGTCTGCATCCCATAAATGGTTGGTGTGTTGTGCTATAAAGTACATTTTTGCATTTGTTCGTATTCACCCTCCCTTTCCTTTGGCCTGTAGACAAATTTTGCTTTATATAACAGTGATGCAGCACTTATAAAATTTCTATATGAAACTATGACTTTGCTCATTGTCTTAGTTTTTGTCATGATTCTTCAGTAAGCAGTGTGCTAAATAGTCATCTGCTCTCCACATGAACAAGGGTATTTCTTCTGTTATAAGTTGTCCCATCAAAACATTCTAGGAATAACATGGGAAAGTCTATAGGTGGTTTTCTAGATAATTTATATTTAGGAAGCTGCTAGTTCTTTTGCTCTGCATTGCAGCCCTTCCAGTAACATACAAGGGAAAAAAGTATAAAGGTGGAGAGCTGAGTGGAATATCCATCAAGATGGCAGGCAAATATACGTAACCATTCTGCAGACATCTGGATCACCCATTCATCATGCCACTGATATCTTGGCAAGTTTATGCAAGTGGCATATCGTTTCAGGTCATAAGTAAAAAAGCAAGAACTAAAAAATTAACTTCATGAAGTTGTGTTTGGATTGTTAATAAGTTCAGAGCTCATCTGAGCTGTATGGAAACATAGTTTGTCAGTCCTTTTTCCAAGCATTGACCCAAACCAGTAAACCATCAAACCTGGAATACTGATAGAAGGTAATGGGGTTCCTGGCATTAGTAGGTCTCCATTAGTGATATGGGATCTGCTTGCCAATGGAATTTGCTCACACTGTTTTGGGCACAATGTATCTGAACCCCAGCCTCTATACAAGAGCTATGTGACCAGATCCACTCCTGGGGTTCTTCCAATCTAAAGGAGTTGCACAGTTGGCCCTGTTTCTGTATTCTAGTGTGGCCAACTCATGAGAATTGTCATATAGGTATTAAAATCTCCATACTAAGCACAACATCTTTTGTAGACTTCTATGCAAAACTTTGAGAATCCAGGCTTTTGACAATACAACACTAATTTTAGTGCCAACTATTGGCAGGAGTAGGGAAAGCATGGAAACTGTTACTAGCAAACCTGGCAAGCATCCAGTGTGTCTATGTGCAGTGGCAGCATATGTAGCAACATCAGTGGAGCATGGAAGAAAGCATTTGCTTTCCTTTCAGTTTGCCTAGGGCAGTTGTAAGCTGCATATATCTCTCTGGGCCACTATGGAGTACAAAAGGATAAAATTTTTGGAGGATAGCAGAGAGAGCAGAATCCTGTATGACTTTAAATTATATTCAGTTAGAGGGACATCAGATACCTTTTAAATCACTATGGTGAAGAGGAGAAATTGCTGAGGAACATGGCTGTTGTGATCATCCAAGACACCTTTATGTGAGTTGACTTAGGATGCTACCTGGAGAGAAAAAATAAGGGGTGCAGTAGCAGGGCCAGTATAGAGTTGTCTGCCCATGGAGAGTTCTGTTTGAAACCCAAATACGTGAAGTTCTGGTACAAAGTTTCTGAATTTACAATCCAGCAATGGTGCTCTATGCAAAAAGTACCAGAGGGTTGTGCGGAGATTATAGCTCTCATTCTGTTAGAAGTGTATGAATGGGGCCTTGGCAGCTTCCAGTTCTACTCACTGTATAGCGGGTGTGCTGTCTGGTCACCCCTTCCCGTGATGATTTAAACTGCCACAAATAGAGGTGCCACCAGATCTCACCAAGCCTCCAGTGTGACCAAAGCCATAAAATACTATAATTTATATTTGCTATGCTCCTAGCACTTTAATTCTGAAGGCACCAGTGATTCCAATGATATTTCCAAGTAATGCATTAAGGGTCTCTGTGTCAGGCTGTAATCTTATTTGGTAGCACATTCCCTTGAAATCAGTGGGACTTACTTCCTACATTGTACTGCGCTTGTAGCTGTAAAGCCTTGTCAACAACACTGTATAAATCAGAGGCCCACTATGAGATGCCCATTGGCACCATGGTGCTTACCAACACTTTTCCTGGCACCTGCCAAATGTTTTTACAAAGTGGGTGGGACCCAAGTCTTTTGCCCAGGAAGGCTTCCGACTGGCCATTGGAGAACCAAGTCACTGTATTTTTAAAAGTCGCTTCATCAACAGCTGCCACCACAGCACAAGAATCTTCACTGTATTACTGTGTGTGTATGCAAGACCATGTATTCAAACAATATATTCATCCTGTTAAGCAGAGCTTTGGCCTGAAATGTTTGAAGATTTATGATTAGAGTGATATATAACCTCACTCCCTGAAATTTTTTGTTGGGTCCAGGTATTGTGGCAACTATTTTTATTACCAACTCTGCCTCCTGCAGTAGCCATTTTGTGGTTGCATCCACACATCCTGTGTCAGAATTCCAAAGGTGCCCGTAGGATTGAAAAGGCTGGGGATCTGTGCAGGCCCATAGCCAGGCTTTTTTTTCATCGGGGGGCATTTAAATTTCTTAGGGGGCAGATAATTAATTTAAGCCAGCACGGCTTAATAAATATTTTTAAAATGCTATCTGGCATGGTTTTTTGTGGGGCATGGCTTTTAATTAAGAAGCGTGGCCCCAAAATGCCCCACTGTAACTACAGGCCCAGATCTCTCATATATGTCATATTGCAGAGAGCAGTGTGAGAGAAAATGTATTTAGGTATGTAGGAGGAGGAGAGAAATGGAGCAGGAAGCAGTAATTGAAGGTTATATTATGCTGAGAAAGAAGAGGGATCTCTTATAGGTGGGAGAAGGAAAGGGTGAGTTAGGGGGCTAGGATCTTGGGGTGGGATTTGGGAGAGAAAGGAGGGGAAGGGTTGGAGGCTTAGGAGTTAATGGAAGAGAAAAACAGGCAACAGACACAGAATGAAGGTGTTCGTTCTCCATGGCCCATTGATGGGGAGGAGGAGGAAGTAGTTATTTATCAGTCAGAACCTTGGCTGCAGGCTTCTAGTATATTTAGGCATGTGTCAGAATTATTTGGGCAGTGATTGCTAGAGGCCTCTCCTTTCCCTTTAATTTGTTTTTATTGACGTTACCCTGCATTTTAAAATGTGGTTACATTCTCAATATACTTTCTACTGACCATAGCAAAGTGCCCACTTCTAGTAGCCCAAAGTTTAAATGCCACACAGCTGGTCAGTAATACAAAAGTGCTGTTTTCCAGCTTGTTTGGTAAGTTGTTGGATTTTGCTTATGGGATCAACATGTGGGGAAGAGCTCCAAGGTGTAATTTAGAAGGCAGCTGCCTTTGGAGGAGCCTGCAGAGAAGAAATGCTAATAGGTGGTTTTCATTGTATGTTACAGATGTGTGACAGGCTGCCAGAAACAGACATACAAGTGCAACTGTGCCGGTTGCTTATATAAAGCAGCAATGGGAATAATAATAGATGCATTGACATTATTCACTTTTATCACATGGGCCCCAGACACCACTGGAAACCATATGCTGTTCTCAGGTAGTGTTGTTCTTGAGCATAGGGATGAATGTAAGTTTTCTTGGTTAGTTGCTAAAAAAGCATCCAGTACACATGAAAACTGGATGTGTTTGTAAGTGCTTTTTAGTCATGTTTACATAGATTTCTTTCTTCTCAGCCATGCCTTACTACTTGATATAGAATGACCCCTCATCTTGTTAGAAGATGGGGCATGACTGAGCTAGGTAGATATTAAGTGGAAAGGACTGGATGGAGGGAAAATGGCCATTAGCAAGAACTGATGTCAAGAGAAAGCAGAAAATTAAGACCTAAGTCAACCACTAAATAACATGTTCATAAAGTTCAGTATATGTGACATTGAAAACATGTTGGAACTGCAGGTAGAAAAGGTATTGTGCAGCAAAGCAATTGTGTGATTTCTGCAAAACGTACAAACATTTTTCTCTGTGACCTCAGAGGTCAGAGAATTTTGTTCACTTTTGTTTGAAGTGGCTAGTTGAAGCCTTTGGTGATGGTGTTGCCACAACATAACAATGGGATATTAATGCAATTAACCTGGTTGATAACTTGTGCATTTTCCTTCCTCAGGACTTCCCTTTTCTGTGCTGGATTCTGTTTCAAAAAATGTATGATGGGAACCATACTGCCTCTAGCTTCAATTCGACACTTCAGACAAAAGAAGCAAATGATAGAACATCTTGGTGGTGAAAAGTGCTGTCAAGCCACAACTGATTTAAGGCAACCTTGTGCGGTTTTTAAGGCAAGAGACGTTCAGAGGTGGTTTGCCATTACCTGCCTCTGTGTTGCCACCCTGGACTTCTTTGGAGGTCTTCCATCCAAAAAAGTCCAAGATCTGATGAGACTGGGTTAGCTTGGGCTATCCAGGTCAGGGATGGAACATCTTAAGGAAATAGAAATATAGCACTGTGCCTGAGAAACCAGTAATGATTAATGAGTTGTAGTTGCTATTTCAAGTATTGCTTGAGTTTTGTTTAGCAGCCTTCTTCTCTGCAGTGATCACTTTAACTTGGGAGGTTTGGGCTTTGTTTCAGTCATCTTACTTTAAATCCATTATGACCTGGGTAATTTTAGATCAGCTGAAGACAACATATTTGGGTTAGCCCAGTCATGGTCAGCAGTAATGAGCAGGCTGATTTCCTATGGGAGTGGTGCATTTAAACAGTGCATATTCTTTCAGAGACAAACTCGTGTTTCTCCTATGGAATTGAAAAGTAAATTGGCTGAAACTAAGTTATTATGTTTTAAAGGATACCTAAAAATACCCTTCAGTATGTTCAGTACTATGATTTTGTTATGAATACATTTCCATTTCATGGAGGGAAAACAGTCCTTTAATAAATGGGCTGTTGTGGTTGTGCATATTTTTTACAATCAGTTACTTCTTACATATCTCTAATGCATAACTCTGTTTTGGACAGCTATCCTTCCTTTTTGTCACAATTGATGTGTCTAGTCTGCAGCATCAGCCATAGACCGCTGTATGCATTCAAAGGCAGGGCTTTGGAAAAAGGGAAGTCCAATGATTGAACAAAGGCTTGTTATAGCTCTGCAGCATTTTATGCTTGCTGAGGATTGTAACAGCCCATCTTTTATCAACATGGCACATTCTAAATGAAGGAGGCCTTCTGTGTCTATCAGTGTGAAAGACAGGGCATGGCAGCATGTGACAAATCCTATCCCATCCCTAAAGTAGATTTCAGCTTGAGTGTATAGATGCCTAGTTGAATTCCAGAGACTGAAAGGACAGTGGTCAATTGTAAGTTGCATTCATTTTTTCCTAGCTGAAAGATAGATCTGTAATAAATATTGGGTATAATCCAGCCAAAAGTATGTATTAATAATAATAAATTACAATAAAAGAAACAGCACAAAATGTGGAGTTTGGAGAAAAGTTCAGTTACATTTTTAAAAATTATGCACAGTCTTAGGAGATTCTTATTTATTAGGATTGTAGCTCCTTGTGAGTAGGGAATGCAGCCCTCCAAAACATTTCAGTTTAAGACCCACACTTGAGTGTATATGTGTAAAGTACTGTCAAGTCACAGCCAAATTATGGAGGCCCCAGATGGTTTTCAAGGCAAGAGATATTCAGAGGTGCTTGCAGTTGCCTTCTTCTGCATAGTGATCCTGGACTTCTTTGGTGGTCTCCCATCCAAGAACTAACAAGGGCCAACCCTGCTTAGCTTCCAAGATCTGGCTAGACTGGCCATCCAGGTCAGGACAACCCCTCTTAGTCTATTTTAATATAGTAGACAGTTAAGAGAGAAAAAATGTTTTGATTTACAATGTCTTGTATTAGGGAGGTGGAATGATTTACCCCTCCCCCCCCAGAAAACACACAAATGCATCTAGAAGTTACATGACGTATTTCTGTTAGTAAGGTCAGTGTCCAGATCACATGCTACTGTTTCTTTTTTTCCCCATAACCAGTAAAATATGGTTATGATTGTTGACATGTGTCTTCTTTTGTACTTCTGGGGTACTATTCATACTCTACATAGCAGTCCAGTTGCTTGATTGTTCCACATACATTTGGAAGAGAAGGACACTCATCTCCAACCATGCAGTTCACTTGCCTCACAGGAGTGTCTTTGAATGTTTCAGAGCGTGCTTTTCTCCTTCATTATTGAGATCAGGCCCACACAACCCATGACCCTCTAAGCTAAGAAGAACCCACCAATCATGCACTGTGCCCTGTCAGATGCTTGACAATCCCTTTGCTTTTGCAGACACAGAATGGCAACAAAAGCTGGACCCAAATGCAACCCAAAAGTTGCGTTTGAGCGTGTGGGTCACAAGCTGTACAAGCCTGCCTTATGTTAACCACAGAAGACTTACTACTTTTGCACAACCCTTTTTGAAGACTCCTTTTAAACCAGGATTTTGTTGTTTGATTTCAAACTAAGCTTTTTAAAAGATCCTTTTACAATCCGTGATGACTTGGTGACCCTGCTCAAATCTTCAGTGTACCTATCAGAATTTCAGTTGAAAAAATAAAAGTCAGTGTCATGTGAAACTAAGCACAGGAGAGTTACTTATACTGAGTCAGAGCAACAGCATCGCATCCAGCATTGTCTTCAGTAATGGCCTTTGGAAGCTCATGTGCACAGCATGGCATAATAGCTCTTGCATACCCTATTACTTGTTCCCATCAAGCAGCAAACCAGCATCAAGTGATCAGAAAGATACTGACTGTAATCTTTGTATTGATCCTTAGTTAACCACTTATTCAAGACCATATAGACACAAAAGTGCTCACAAAGGCAGGACCTTCAGCCATACAGATTGTAACACTGCACATTTTATATTGGGCCCATCTATATATCTCATAGCCAAGGCGCCCCCTGCATGCGGATATCTAAATCCACACATTGGGGGCACCTAGGGGGCAAAGAGATGTTCCTGCACATTTGGGGCAATCCCCAGATGTGCAGAAAAATCTGGAATCTATAAAAAAACTATAGGGGGGATATTTAAACTCCCCCAAAAGTAAAAGAGTCCCCTGCACATGTGCACTTACCACTGCAAACTGTGGCAGATCCACACAGGACTTGCTGCTGTTGCTTCTGGCAGCAGTGGGCTAAGCCTTGGTGGCTGGGTGCCACAGCCGTTGCTATGGCAGAGGGGGAGAAGCCTGGCAGGCCCAGCAGCAGGGCTTTCCGCTGTTGCTGCTGGGGAGGAAGAGAAGCCTGGTGGGCAGGTGGCTGGGAGCCCGCAGGGCTCGCCGCTGTTGCTGCTGTCAGTGGCGGCAGCAGGGAGAGAAGCCTCGGTGGGCCTGCTGCTTCAGTGGCCAGCCGACCATGAACTGCAGGGAATACTCCCCCCCCCATTGCGGGTATCGCAGGTCCCACCTCTTGTCTATTACTAGTATTTACTAATCAGCAGTCTGAAAGGATAAAGAAATAAAAATGTAAGTCTGATTCCACTTGTCTACTGGATCCAATGAAAGAACCCCAATACCATAGTAAGGGAACAGCTAATACCTTTGGTTCTCTTTTGCTACTGCTTCCTTGCTTCAGCTCTTTCTTCCCTCTACAAGGTTGTGCTAACAAATTGCTGAAGTAAAGGAGAAAGCTATTGTCATGGAGGTGGAAACATAACAATCTCCCATTCAGGGCTTTACATCTGTGTCCCATTACTCAAGACTCAGAGTATACATGCTGATGGCAAACCCATGTCTGCCTTTATCACATATAAAATGGGAAGGGGGATGGATTTTAAGACCGTTTTCTCCCTATTGGATTTACTTCCAGTATCAGAGCCTGGCTGGGAGAAAAAGAAGTTCTGAGGATAGGCTAAGTGGGAGGGTCCTACTTTCTATCTATTTGAGACAGACCTGCATTTAAAAAAATGTCTCTGCCACCACCACATATAGTTTGAACCTGAGACAATCTCTTGTCAGGATGTTTTGTGTAGTAAGGCATAAATATCCAAGCGGCAGAAACATGCAGTGGACTAATCAACCTATCATTTTTTCTTTAAAGACCCAAGCTGAAAACTGTCACTATGCACTAAAACCCACAGTTCACTAAAATTTCTTCTTTGACAGTAATCCTCTAAAAGTAAGTGAGACTTCTGTAGGTTGCATGGGATGAGAAGTGAAACTTAAGTGTCTGTATAGATAGCATTCTAAGAGTGCAATCCTAGTGAGAATTGCATCCTTTTAAGTCCTTTGACTCCAGTGGACTTAGAAGGGTGTAATTTTGGTTAGGATTGCATAGTGATTCAGGAGCTTGATCATTCTTCTTCATTTAATTCTTAGTTCTGCCAGTCTTTCATGGTGATATGCAGACTTGCCTCCTTCTCCATGTTGGTTTCATTTCTATCCATTAGAAATATTAGCTGGAAGCTACAGAGATTTTTTAAAATCATTTCATGAAAACAGTTTATAAATGACACCATATTGTTCCCACATCAATGCAAATAATATAACCGAGTTAATTATTAACTAGGTTATAGATTTGGAACGATCCCTACTCCAACCCTGTTTCTCTGTGCAAGAAATCCAAGCTAGAAAATGTGTGACAAATTGAAGACTGCCAGTGAGGGAGAGGCCCCCAGTCCAGGCAACTGGTTCCATTAAGAGCCCATTTCTAGCTTTGTGGTTTAATCAGCAGCAGTCGGAGGGTCCTGAAAGACTGAAATATGTTGACAAACTTGGGTTTGCTGCTCAGAATTTGCACTATTAAGTGGCCTATGCATTATGTCTTTCCAATGGAAGCAGCTTCAAATGCAGCTCTCACTAGCATAGCATGGAACATTTCCACACAATTCTTAAAATAGTGTTGAAGGAAGTTCACATGAAGGCAGTGATCTGCATGATAAGTCACTTTGCGCATTATGGCCTCTGTTTGAAATAGCACATGCAGATGCTCTTTCGAGTGGCTTCTGTTTGGTCATAATTCTTTTTTTTTTTTTTAGTTCCTGAGTATTCAGCACACTTCACATACACAGCCATCCTTAAATGTTAAAGAATATTACCATGTACATGAAGACTTCTATTCCCATTTTCCCTCTGGAGGGAAAGAAAATAGTTTTCTTAAAGCCATCTAATGAGTTCATGGTTGAGGTAAGATTTTAGCCTGTGGCTGTACTGCACCAGCTCATAATGGTATTGGCTATTGGTCTGTCCAAGTTCCCTGAGTGCCTCCTGTAAGTAATCTGAGCAATGCTCGCAACAATCCAGTAAAATGGGCCAGTGTTACTTTATTATAAGTTGGAATTTTATGTATTAATTTATTTATAGTCTGCCTTTCTCACTGAGACACAAGACAGATTACATGGTGCAAAACAAGGTAATCAAATTTCACAAGATTTCTAATAAGCAATGCAACAGGACTAGGGTTGCAAAAATTAGAAGCAGTGCAAAAAGATAGCAGGCATGTTATGTCACAGAATGCAGAAAATAGAATTACCAAAGTGGAAAATAATGCAGTTAAAACAGGATCCTACTACAACAAATAGATAATATAGTGCATGCGCAGTGGCATATGCTGTGTCCTGTTTTCTTTATAAAAACAATTTTACATAGTTAGCTGAATGACAAAAGTGTGGGAGCCTTCCTTGAGCTCTTCAGGCAGGTCATTCCACAAAGTGGAGCCCACAATAGAGAATGCACAGGGACAGGCAGCTATCTTACCCACTTGCAGGGTGACACCTTCAGAAGGCTTTGCTCAAATGAGCAAAGCTTTCCTGGTGGAGCAAAGCAGTGGATACAGTTTCTGTAGGTATGAGGGTCCATGAAGGTTATGTGATAGTCAATACCTTGAATTGAGCCTGGTAACTGATTGGCAGCCAATGAAGTTACTGCAGAATAGGTATAATATGAATACTCCTCCTGGCTCCCCATAGTAACTAAAACTGGCCACTGAGTTCGTGGCTGAGGTGTGTTTTGGACTGGGCATTTCTTGGTTCATATCTCATTCTCTTAACCATTGTGCTGCTTTGGGAGTATAAAATGTATATAGGTCCTATGAAAGGTTAAGATCAACTGGGTTATTGGGCACAGTCCTTTATGTATAAGTTCTGCAGGAGCCGAAGTGATACCATTTGGAGCAAATGCACTTCTTTATTTCAGTGCGTCCTTTGTAAGGAACATGTCTAGTGAATAGAGCCCCTTATCTCCCACAAACAGAATATTATTTCATGGGAGGGTGAGGAAGGAGACATACCTAACTATTAAACGTCTCCCATTATGATACTATATCATGACAGGTATTTTTCACACAACCATATTTTCTCAATAATCCTTATAAAAGTGGGATGTTTCCACTTCCCCTTCACTCCTCTTCACAGCAGGACCTTAATTTGTTTTCCTTATAGGGCAAAGAAAGCCTCAGTGCTTTTCTTGTCTCTCCCCACCCCTTCCTCCATCCTAAATCCTCACAAAGCCAGTAGAAATTGCTCCATGCTGGGTTTTTTGTAGTGTGAAATCTAAAACCGCTTGACACCAGTAGCCAGTGTCTCAGAGGCATGACTGAGGGAACAATCATCAAAAGATCATCTGCTGTAATAGGAGCTTTTGACCTGACTGATAAGGCCAGTAGGAATGCACCAATAAACACACCCTGAATCTTAGGCCTGTGGTGCTGGGGTGTTTTCGCTCGCTTTCATTGTGCATGCCCATCGGGTTTTCTTTGTTCTGCATTAATTTTCCTCCCTTCAGTGCTCAGTTTGTTTTCTGGTCACTGTTTCTCCAGATTTTCTCAGAGTGCTTTTGTGCCAATTTTCCCCTTGTCAAGTTGAAGGTAATTCGGAAGCATACAGATCCCTTTGGATTTTCCTCCTGCTGTTTTGCTGCCCCTCAAAGGTCACTCCCCACCCATATCAAGGTTGTTCTGCCCACTCTGCACCTTCCACATTTTTAAATTTTAAATTATTTTGACAAGTGGCATGAGTCTACCAATATGAGAAGAAGAAGAGAAGAGATTGGATTTATACCTCGCCCTTCGCTACCCAAAGGAGTCTCAGAGCAGCTTACAATTTCCTTTCCCTTCCCCTCCCCACAACAGACACTCTGTGAGGTAGGTGGGGCTGAGAGAGCTCTGACAGAAACTGCTCTTTTTCAAGAACAGCTGTGCCAGAAGGCCCAAGGTCATCCAGCAGGTGTAAGTGAAGGATTGGGGAATCAAACTCGGTTCTCCCAGATTAGAGTCCGCGCACTTAACCGCTACACTAAACTATTGCTAGTCTCAGATTGCTGAGTTTTAAAAAATTAAAATGATGGGGAAGTTTAAAAGGAGCTGTGTGAAGTTTAGTTCCCTGCTGGTATTAACTTGAAAGAGGGAGCCGAGAGGAGGGAAATAGCAGTGTCCCCTGTGCAAAAAAAATAAATAAAAAAGCTTTCAGTGCTGCTTGCAAATGAATAAAAGAGGGAGTTGTCAGTGGGGAATGAAATTGATATGAGATGAAAAGAGAGAGAGACTAGGGTGGAAAGCCTAAAGCTTTGAAAACATTTTAATGCTTTAGCGAACAAAATTGTGGGGGGAACCTTTTTGGCAGTCTCTTGAAAGCCCAACATTAAAATGGTGGCTGAGCCACGTGGATTTTCTGCAAACTGCTGAACTTTAGAATCTCTTGGGATCAATCCATTTGGAAGAAGAGTGCAAGGCTTTAAAAAACTGCCAAGATCATGACCAGTGTGCAGTCATTAGAGAATCACAAAGAGAAAACCATGCAAATTTGCAAGGAAGGGCAGGAAATTAACGTTACTATGCAGCTGCATTAGGGCATCAGCGAAAATATCCCTCGCCTCAATTTAATGGCATAAGACTAAAAAAGCTCTCCAGAGCTTCTGCCAGAAGACTCCTCCTCCATATAATTTGCAGCCCTGTGCAAAGTATGATGAAGTTGCTGCCAACTTTGCACAGGCACACGCACAGACACACAGATTGCCAACTATCACAGCTTGCAATGCCAGTGTCAGTGGGTTTTACCATGCATTCTGTAGACTCAGCATGTTACCCCATATTATGAGGACATGTGCCTCTTTCCCATTTTTCACAGTGGCTGATAACACAGCAGAGAATCCTGTAATGTTCCACAATACAGAAAATGGGGCTTTGCAGTTGCTTGTCAGTTTCAGAAAAAGTCTGGTCAATATCAACATCGGTTTCCCCCCTTCGCCTGTATTCCTTTCTGTTCCCCTTCATTCAGCAAACTAATGCTAAAATGTATGTACACAACCTGACTCACAAGGATTTAAATTGAAGGGAAATGCTGGACTCTACTGCACGGATGAGATAGGGCAATTATATATTTTTTAAAAAACCAACCCTCAGACACCCCCCCATGTCACAAGTGATGTTCCAAGATGATTTAGAAAAGTGTGTTTTTTAAATTGTATCTGCAGAACAAATACACTGGAGGAAAAGGATAGTGTATGACACGGGCACAGAACCTGAAGTCAAGATTAAAGGCTTACTGCTCCGAAAATCGGCAGTAAGATGTGCATGCGTGATGGGCCTTAGAATGATTGCCACTTGTGATCTTCTTAAACCAAATTCTGAAAAGGAACTCTTTAAATTTAAAAGTCTTTCTAGTATGATGACTTGACTGTTTATTTTAATTATTTCAGTTTGTCCTATGGGGGGGGAAATCACAACTCTGCCATCTTGGACAGAAAGTGGGCATTATTTAGTGGTACTGTAAGCAGTTGAAGTCTGGAAGTAAGCAGATAGCGTAGGGAAATGTGGGATTTCCTCTTAGTGTGCTTTTGGCATTCCATGTCCTAAAATCAATAAGCGTAACCTGAAATTTAAGCAGTGTTGCTGTGACACATTCTTAAAAATCCCAGCCCAATTTCTTGTAATTATTTTGCTTCAAAATAATGGGATCTGGAAAAGAGACTATCTTAAAAAAATACATCCTAGATTTTGGTTTTGTACAGAGAATGGGTGGGGTTTTTTGTTTTGTTTTGTCCTAGAAGCTCTACTTTCTCACAGTGTATGCTCCACAATACTCTCAATGTTGCCTCTTCAAGATAGTATCTTTTTTAAAAATACAGGTGTGGTTCTCTGCAAATAGATTGTTGATGAAGACAGTAAGGGCACCCTCCTCTGCTGCAGTTTAGCTGTACCAAGCCACAACAATCTTAGCTGTCATTGTCTCTCAGTCTGTCCATCCTGCTTTTTGTATATTTGCTGTACATATTCCCTTCAGCATCCCAGGACTGTACATTAATTTTTTTAAATAACACATCTCATGCTCAAAGGCAGCCAGTTTTGAAGTGGTATGAAAAAACCAGGGATCCAGTGGAAGTATTGATGGGTGGGAACCTTGAAATGTCTTTGTGGAACTGTGCAGTTGGCAGGATTGTGCAAGATTACAGAATATCCTTTCCAACCCAACAAGGAAAAATTAACAAAAAAGATTAATGAAGTTTCTATTAACAATTGGTAGATTTGAACAGAAGAGAAACACTGGCATTATGAACAGTATGACAATGACCAGAGGAATGTAGAGGACATCAGCTGTCCAAACTAAACAGGAACCATTTTGGGCTAACAATTATCTATTCAGTGATGTTCTAACATTCGCACAAAGAAACCTGGACAGGTGATGAAGCGTGGACTTCCGGTACCTCCAGATGTTAACTACATAAAAGTTGACTGGTATGGAGTATGATCATTCAGTATAAGAAATGGAATAGAGTAGATCCATGCAATCAAAGTATTTGTTGGCATGTTTCCTTACACAGATTATAGATTTTCTTCCTTTGTCTGCAGAACTCTCTGTACCTACATTGCGCACCATTCCTGGAAGCACATACAAATACAAATTCATATCTGTTGAATATTTAGAAAATCTAAAATATTCATCAGAGAGCTGTTCTTTTTTAATTATTTTTTATTGTAATATTAAACTGTATTACAAAGAAGCAATATTTTGCAGAACTAATTGGAATATAAAAGCAGATTTCCAAATAACCGTATTACAAACCATGTCAGAGTTATAAAGGAGTATTATGTGATCAAACTCAATACACTGTGAGTGAATAACTAGCAATAAGCTTGCAAATACCATAGTTTATAGCCATGCATGTAATGATTGTGAATTCATCAGTACAAATATATATATATATATATATATATATATATAAACCTCCCTTTGGCATTCCGCAAATCATTATAAAAGGTCTTAGGATTTTGTTTCAAAAGTAGATCAGTGTTCTGCCATATAAGTGATGAGTGGGTACCAGGTCACTATGAATTTTTCCTCAGATTTGCATGAGGGAAAGTTTTGTGTGTTCAGAGATATCTTACACATTATGAAGTGATCCCATATGCGAGACTGCCAGGATTGGATCGTCAGCTGTTCTTTTTTAAAAAAATCAGACATCCACCCATCCACTTCTGATATGACTATTGTATATAACTATGGGAGCAAGCCTGCTTGAGCAGGTCTGCTCATAAGTATGTCCCATTTTATTTAATGGGTGGGGCTTACTTCCTGGAAAGCACTCTTAAGATTGCAGCCTATGCATCACATACAGCGATACACTTCTCACTCAGAGATGAGTGACTATCCCTACCTCTGATACAGCTCATGTGAATTAAGTATTATCATATATGCACCTATCTTGGAATGATATACAGAACAATGAAACAGAGCAGCAAGTGATTCATTAACTTTTGTTATATCACTCAGCCTTTAGTTAAAAGAAACCAACCCTATTCTGTGGACACCGTGTGGCTAACATTCTGAGGAAAGATGTAGTTAACATATCTCAAATTAAGATATATGATCAGAGAAGAAGACAAAGCCAACTTCTTAGTGACAGACAGCAGAAAGCCTATTTGTACATTGTTGAATGATTAAAATCATGCCAGGAGGGGAAAGACCAAATGCCAGGAAAGGGAGGGAGGCAGGTAAAGACACCAGCTGCATTTAAATATCTCAGTAAACTGTGATTGAACTCTAACAGTGTGTAAAAACAGCTTGTTGCTGTGTTCATCCATGCACTTCTCTTTTCCTGTACAGAACCTGATGCAAAATAACTTGGTTCAATCAAATTTCAATTCATGATGGATCCAAGCCCTTTTCAGTTGATACGTTTTACCATGTGTACGGGGAGAATATGCTATGTGTGAACCATCCTGATAGGCATGGTCACCATTTTGGATCAGAACCATTCCAGACAAAATGTCGATTGCTTGTATTCAGAGGAACGAATACCCATGGTAAAACAAAGACTGAAAAGGCTTCACTGTATGAATTTGAGGGCCTCAGTGAAACTAAATTTTTAACCCTGTTGAATCACAGACCTGCTACTGAACCAGCTTGGAGTTGCCCTTTCATCTTCTCCCTAGTCCCATGTTCAGTGGAAATAAATATTTTTCATGTGGGGGGAGGCATTGTTTGTTTGGTTAGCTATAGTTTCCGATGTGTTATGTATTTTGAGTTCAGTATTTTAAAATAATTTTCAGTCTGTTCTGTGCTCTTCCCCATCCACATCTCTTCTCACAGCTCTATTTATTTTACAGTTTTAATTTTTAACGAAAAGGTGTCATAATTTTTTTGTGGTATCTGTTGCATTTTATAGAAGCTGTGAGCCATTTGGGGGGCTCTTGTTAAAAAAATCAGAATATAGATGGAATAATGTAAATACAAATATGTCCATGTAGCTCTTAAGGCTTTGTCATGCTGAGCCAGTGATGCCAATGTGGTGCCCATGGACACTGTAGTGCCTGCCCATGTATTTCTTGGCAGTCAAATGCTTCTTTCCCAAAGCAAGCTAATCCTGGCTTTTTCCCACTTCCTTGGAGTAGGAGGTGCTTCAGGAAACTCCAGGAACAGTCATGTTTGGGTCTTCAGGCAGCTCCCTCTATCAGAGGAGGATGCATTGGTTGGAATTTTACATGTGCCCTCTCCTGGGCAAATTTTGTGATTGGTCCCATCTTCCATGGCTGCCATTTGGTGCTGGTGGCCACCAGTACTCTCTTTAAGCTGTGGTGTCCTGTGAGCAAAAATTCTACCTTGTGAGCTACTGCAATTAAAGCTGTGAGTGAGCAATTTTGCTACTGCATAAATTAGCTTGCTCTGGAGCCATCCTTCCTGAGCTAAGACAAAAATGTGTGAGTTGGAGGCTAAAACACTGTGAGCTAGCTCACACTAACTCAGCTTAGAGGGAACACTAGCCACTACCCTCTCTTAAAATCCCAATAGTATCTGCAGACTATGATTTGTTGATTTTTTTGTATGCAATTTTATCCAGCTCTTGATGGAAGTAAGTATACGTTAGGCTGCTCTCATCACAAACATATAGGCACATGTATAGAGAGGACATAGTCTTAAGATGAAGTCCAGACCTCTCTACATCCTTTTTTCCTACACAGTAAATCTATACTTGAAAGACACATTTTATAACCTCTCTAATGAGAAGGATTCTTAGATTGATTTCCATACATATCCACAGACGTGAGTGGTGGCTCACAAAAACTCACGTTGAAATAAATGTTATTAGCCTTTAAGGTACCACTGGGCTTCTGTTTTATTTTGGAAATTTCAGTCTGTGTTTCTTTATGTCTGGTAATCCATCCTTTATCCTACCCTGAACATCAAGTGTTGAGAACGCTAGATTGCGCTGTTTGTTTTGCCTTGATTCACATGTGCCAGATATTGTAGATATAAAACCAGCAAACATGGAAGAGCTGACAGAAGTGATTACAGCTGCAGAGTTTCATCCACATCACTGCAACACCTTTGTCTACAGCAGCAGCAAAGGGACAATAAGATTATGTGACATGCGAGCATCTGCCCTTTGCGACAAGCACTCCAAATGTGAGTATCACCTGATACCGCCATATGTGGGGAGGGGGCCATTTTGTATTATGGAATTTCTTCCAATGACAGGCCTGTGTAGAAGAATGAAAGACTTTAATGATCAGTCAAAATTGAAGATCAAGATACACAAGCAGGATGTTAACAAAAAGATACAATATTTGCCAGGCATATGATATAACAACACTATTCCTAACAAGCATGTCAGATAAGTCCAACTTGGCCCAGTATGTCACTCTGTATAGCCTGAACTTTGTGCTGTACTAAGTGACATATGAACAGCCTTTAGCTTCTAACTCAATGGAATCTTAGATGTCTCCAAGGAATTGTTTAATATCAGGCTGAAAGTTCAAAGTAAATAGGAAATCCCTGCATTCTGGGTGGAGGGGGAATGACAGAAAGCACTTGATGGACAGCTACTGTGGTGTATAGGAAATGTGATTACACCATTACATTTTGCAGTGACAAAAGAGAAATGTGCAGTGGCTATATGCAATCAGCACAATGTCCAATTCCTTCCATCAAAAGCTGGATAGCATTATGTACAAAATCATCTGAAAAAGTCAAACTTAAATGTAATCTTCATTTCTCTCCAATTTTCTTGCTTCTAGATTCCCTTCTTCCTCCCTCCTACCCTGGCAATCAGTGCAATTGAAGGTTTCCTGGTTTTGGAAGCCATCAGTCAAAACTCAAGTTAGCTGTGACACCTAAATGCAGATTTTGGAACAAACTGGATTTTGGTCGTTTTCTCCACAAACAAGACTAAACCACAGTTTAATGTGGGTTTTAGAATCCTAGCTTGTGAGGTGGGGGATCTCTGAGACATTTGGATATTATAGTAAGTTGTTTAATTGCAGGTTTCAAAAAGTAGGAAGACTTCAGTTGTGCTCTGTACGTGAGGGAGAAAGTTTTGGGAGGAAAGAGGGAGCTCAGTAGCATGGCAACAAGTCAGGCTTGTGCCTGTCATGAACAAACCTCTGTTTGTTCCTAAGTCTGAACTGAATGCAGCTTTAGGTATCAAATTGCTGGTCATGTACTCTTTCCATAACAACAAACAGGAGTGGTCATGGCTACCTGTAAGTTTGTCCACATGTGCCAGCTAATGTGCTGAAAATGTATTCTCTGTACTGAATATTAATTTGTGGGTCAATGTGTATAGTTTTCATATCTTTGTGTAGTTTCTTTTTTTTAAAAAAAACAAATTTTATTAGGATATACAAATGCTTCACAGTTAAGCCAAAATAATGCAGGTTATATCCTTTTCTACAAACTCCCTTTCCCCCCCTGTTGGCTCCCAGCATTGTTCCCACCACTTTATCAATACATAATACATGTTAATTCACTGTTACCTGAATCAAGCAACCCCCCCCCCAGCTGCCCATATTCAAGCTGAATTTGGCATGCAATGTTACACTTCTGTGATTGCTTCACAACTCAGTTAATTTTCACAACCTGCCACTCATTCATCCCACATTCTCAGCACACCAGTTTGGTTGCATGAATCACTGTAAGATTAGGGGGGAAATGATATACCAAGTAAAACTGAATGTTGAAAGAATTCATTGACTTTTGGCCATATCAAGATGCCTCAGGGAAATTAAAAAATGACACTTGCTTTTATTTCTAGTAGTTAAAAATGAATACTGAGCAATTCTTGTATACACTTTAGTTCATCCACTTCCTTTTATCTTGAGTAAGTGAAACTGATGTTTGAATCCAGATTAAATTCTTATGCAAAATAATTATTTCAGAGATGAAGTAATGCAGACTAGTTTAATTTCTCAGAATTAATAAACCAGAGTAAGTCATTCTTAAATCTGAATGAAGAATCCAGGAAGGATTTAATCTGAGTGAACCAACCCAGTCTGCTTTAATCAAAACAGTTGCCTGCAGTGGAGACAAGTAGAAAAGCTGGGGCCCATAGAATTGGACCCTTGATCCAATTTGCTTAAAAGTGTGTGTGGGGGGGGTTAGACGGGCAGGACTAGGTTCTCTGCAATTTTGGGTGAAAAACAGCCACTCAAGTGCCAGGAATAATGAACCTATTTTTTAATCCATTAAGAAAAAGAATCAGAATCCTGAAACAGTATTGAAGGACCTGAATATTCTGGAATACCAATATGGAATCTGTTCCCAAAATCCCATGCGTATTCATACCAGTTTTTATTTCAAGTGCACACACCTAAATGATGCCCTTGGTAAAAAATTATCTTGTCTCTCCAGTATCTGACTACTTTATCCACTAGAGTACAACTCAAATTCATAATCTAAGCATTGAGTTGGAAGCCATATTCACTTTTCAGCACCAGAGATCTTGGCCTGACTTGTTCCTTGTTCTGCTGCTACAGTTTCCTTTAGCGCGCATATAAACTAACTGTGAAAAGAAGTTCAATGTGACCCTCCCTTGATGACTAATATTGATTTTCCTCTGTCCTTCAGAAGCATTGGCTCTCAAGTCAATTGCGGTTCAGAAGATGTGAAAGTTGGAACTGAGGCAGTTCACCAGGGTTCAAAATGAAAAGCAACTGTAGTTGATAGAAATGAAGTCTTGCTAAGGAAATATTTAATAACTGTTAGCATTTAATCAAAATGCAGATCAGTACTTCCCAGTCATGCCACTTTGATGGTTAGAGGAGGATATGGGTGTAATATCCTGCCCTGTGTTGGCTTTAGAAAATATATCCTTAGATTGAAAATACAGTATTTTTGTGTATATATTTTACCTGCAGTGATGCAAATTGGAGCTGCACTTTTAGATCAAAGAAAAAGGATTGCTTACCTTAGTCACAGCGAATTCCTAAGAATACTTTTTGGGAATAAGCTCTACTGAATAGACTTGAGTAGGATTCTAAGTAAACCTGCTAAGATGGTACTGTCAGCCATCCAGATGGGTGTCAAACATATGGCCCGGGGGCTGGACTCTGCCTGTCCAGGGCTCTTATCAGGCCCACAAGATACTGGTACAAGGAAGGAAAGGTAGGAGGCTGCTGGGGGGGGTTGAGTGGGTGCATGCTGCAGTCCCTTTGTCCCACCAAAAGGTCTCTTGGTAATAAAAAGACACTCTACTTTTGCCTCTGTAGTCTCTATGGCAACTACATTGCTGCCTTAAAAACGAGAGCACATGGCCTGCCTTCGTTGTCGATGAGCTGAAGAAGGTGGAAGGTAGATAGGTTGGCTGGTTGGTTCCTCCTCACCCAGCTCAACCCTGCAGAGTCTGCTCAGTGCCTGCTTTTGTGTGTGCACCTCCTTCCCAGTCTCTTCTCACCAACAAGCCAGCAGCTCCGGGCACACTTCCCCTTCAGTGCTCCTAGCACCCACAGCCATCAACAAGCACCTCTTCTGTGGAAGCATCTCTCCCCTCCCTTTCTTCCTCTGGCTGGGAAGAAGCTGCTCTTCTGCACTCAGCTGGTCACCTTGCACTGGCCTCTGCCAACAAGCGCTTCTCTGCAAGTGCCTCTCTCCCTCTGACTTTCTTCCTCTGGGGTGGGGAAGATGAGTTCCAGGCACAACTCTTGGCTGGCCAAGGGTTGTTTGAATTTCTCCTGGGACCCACCACTCTTTCCCCCTTCAACCTCCCCGCCCTTTCAGTCCTGGTTTGGATGAGCCTGCCTCATTGACCAGGGGAGAGGAGGCCATGCCCCTTGGGGAGTGCAGACTGCCTCTCCCTTATACCTGCATTCTCCCATGTAGTTGTTTAAAAAAGCAAAAAAAAGTGCATACACCCAAGCATGTATCTAACACCTAGCATAGCACATACTACACCAGGGCTTTGCATCACATCCCAGACAGCATCTTTCTTTTCCTTTTTGGGGGGGAGGGATAACATCAAGAATGAGCCGGCCATGGCTGGGAGGGCGGGGTATAAATATAATAAATAAAGAATTCTGGAGAACTCAAAAGCTTGCCCTCTGTTATATGACACTTGGTTGGTCCTAGTAATAGTTATTCTGTGTTCTGTGGCTGTTCTGTGCCTTCATGTGGCCATAATCCAGCTTCACCAGAAAAGGAGGGGGGGTTAAATGTGTTGCCTTTTTTCAGGAAGAAGGGTCATATATTGGAGGGGGGTGATGACTGCAGTGCTGTTGGGTGCCTTGCCCCCTCCTCATCTTTCTCTGATAGGCAGAATCCAGGGAGTGCAGAGTGCCTTTCACTTGCACCTGCCAGCAGTGTATTCCCCTGAGCAAATGTTTTTAAAAGCTCCAGATTTTGATGCAGTAATTCAGAGAAATAAGTGTCAGTTATCAAAGAATGTTAAATAAAGGAAATACTGTAAGAGGATTAATATTTTAAGCATGTTTGTCCATTGAGTAAAAATAATATCATTAATTGGGTTTGACTTTGTTCTTTATAACCCAATTTGTTCTTTATAACCCAGTGTTCTTTATGCCAGAATCTGGCATTACATTTTATGTCATGCATGGCCCAGCCCGACAGAGTGACATTTATGTCAGATCCGGCCCTTGTAACAAATGAGTTCGACTCCCCTGGTCTAGACTTTAGAATCTAAAGGGCATGACACTGTAGCTTCCCAATATCACAGAGTTGGTAGGCACCTTGACAGTATAAAAGAGCTAACAAAATAAATGCCCATGGAGTTGAACTCCATTGTTCAGCCCTCCTTGTAGCATGCTGTTCTAATGCTACCTCCTAGAGAGAAGTCACTCTTTGCAAAATGATTTCATTCTTGGCAGATGGCCATTGTAGAGAGAGCAGTGACATACAGAGTATAGCCAGGCTTCCTTCATTCTGCAATTCAAGCAGTATCAAGGTCACATCTCTGGATAGGCATATAAGAGGAATAAGATTTCTGAAAAGGTTCCAACTTTTTTAAACGGGGGGGATTTATAGTCCTAGTGCTATCTTGAGCTCTTTTCCTAGTGCCTTGGACACCCAGAATTCCACCGCCTGCCAAACCTATATTCACAACAGCTGCAAAGTTGCATTTTTGTTATAGCAAGTTATTACCATTGAACTACAAATGGATTCTAACATTCACCTGATCTTTGTTACCTGCAAACTGTGAGCAATTGGACAGATAATATTCCGAGATGAATTGCAGGGGTCTCAGCTGGCCTTTTCTTGGGGTGGGGGGGCTACAGTTATCATGAAAATGTCAGTGCCTATGTATACAGCTCCCGCGTGAAGGCACTGGTCCTCAGAGCACAGCTGCTCCTTATGAGCACTGCTTCGTTGTGCCTTTAGAAGCAGTCCTCAGTACCCCCAAAAGAACTACTGCAAGTGTAAACTAGCCCTAAGAATGTATGGGCAGTGCCATATGGTTTCTGGAATGATATGCTTATTTATTTATTTATTTATTTGCTGATTTATTGCTGAAGCCTCACAATGTAAGATGTTTTTCCATATACACAACCATCAGGATCTAGTACAATAGTCAAGTTTTTCCTTTCACTTTATCACTTCTCAATCTCTGTTTAACACAAAATATTGGCATTAGTTACGCAGTTTCAGTGTAGAAAATACCAGAGGGTTGTAGGTTGATCTGTGTCCCACTGAAGACTTAGCTAGTGATTGTCTCAGTGGTCAAATTGTCCAGCTTGTTGTGAACCTCCATGGTACTGGTCTTCTCTTCTGGCGGCTTGGGCCTGGAGCCCACTGGCAGCCAAAGCTTTCTCTAATGTTTATCTCACCACAGGCCCTACTGAACAAAGTTTTAGTCCAGTGGCACCTTTAAGACCAATAAAGTTTTATTCAAAGTATAAGCAAAAGTTACACTTTGAATAACACTTTGTTGGCCTTAAAGGTGCCACTGGACTCAAAGTTTGTTCTGCTGCTTCAGACCAACACGGCTACTCACCTGAACAGGCCTTACTGTTAAGGACATGTATGGGGTTCCACTGGACACCTCTCTCTCTTTATGGAGGACCTGATACCTTCCTCCTCTCCTGAGAAGCTTCCATGTTCTTGCTACGTAAGTGGACAGTTTAGCCCCTCGAGGTGCATCCAGTCTGCTGTAGTCCCATATACCTTTTGAAGTCACTTCCAATCCACATTAATGCACTTCCAGTTGGATTAGCTGGTCTTCCACTGCCACTGATCCAGCTCCTCCTCTTCCCTTATAAAGGATTTTGAGGTGTTCTCCCTATAGCAGACTGTTGTGCTTATCTCTTTGTATTAGGAACATAGCCTAACTCGTGAGGGAAAAAAAACCCTGTTGTCTTTTGAAGAATTGTTCTCTGTTTTACAATTCAAGAGAATTGCAAGGTTTTTGGAATTATGGGAAAATAGAAAGCCAGGCCTCCATATGGGGAGTGAGGGTTTTCTACAGATGAAATGCCATCCTAGGGTAAGATATTAACAGTACTTCTTGTGAGATCCCCAGTCTCTTCATATACCTCGTAAGAAATGACATTGTGCCTTTATCATGAGTCCATAATTCAACAAAAACAAAAGGGGCCTAACTAGAAAATAAATAGATACAAGCTGCATAGCTGCTCAAGGATATTGGATAATGTATTAAAAGACAACCTAGGTTTCTACAAGAGATTAATAGGGTTCCAAACAAATCTATCAATGGAGAGCATGGTCAAGATCCTACTACATTATTCCAGGCCCCAAAGATGCCAGGGCCTTTTCAGTGGCAGCTCCTCTCTGGTAGAATGAGCTCCTGGAGGAGATCAGGGCCCTGCGGGACTTAGCACAATTCCACAGGGCCTGCAAGATGGAACTCTTCCACCAGGCTTATGACTAGGAGCCGCCACTACCACTACCACCAACTATTACTACTAACATCAGTGGTAAACGGCTGGCCCTGCTTGGAGATTGAGCTATAACGTGGCAGGATGCCAGAATACTGAATCAGGTTTTAATGTTACATCCTTCACATGCCACTTTTGAGATACTGAATGAACGAACAATATTGCAAGCACTTTATTGTGAATTGTTTATTTTAAGGTTGTTTATAATTGTTTTATGTGGATCTGGCACACAGTGCTGAGAATATGTGAGCCACCCTGAGCCCGTTCGTGGGGAGGGCGGGATAGAAATAAAATAAATAAATAACCAAACAAACAAACTACTGCAGGCAAGGCCAGAATCTTCTTCAGACAGGCAGGTGCTCGTCTCAAAGGAAGAAGGTTTCTCTGTGGCAGGAGAGCAGCATAGAATTCCTGGACGACACAGGATCAGCTGTTCCTGAACTGTTTAAACTTATAGCAGATTTGCAAGGACATAATGGGTAAGAACAAACAGAATGGCCAAAGCATATCTAAATCTCTAGGGCAGGACAAGATCCCTGATGCTTCACACAGAAATGATGCTTTTACTTAATGGGCATTTATGCTTACAAAATAGCCCTAATGAGTATGATAATGCTACAAAATGTGGAGTGATTATCCATATTCATCCATTACCATTCAATTGGTATTTTTAATTGAGACCAATCCCTTGTTGAGTCAGTTAGGAGCTGATATCTGCATAGAATGGCAATCTCCTGTGCCTAAAGATATCCATCTCATTTGGAACAGGACCAATACTTGGCCATTAGGTGATGATAGAACTGCGAATGAAGCACCAGTTGCCATGGTACCATTAAGACACTGATTGCAAGAGTTTATTGTGTGAAGAAGCACATATGGTCTTTGATAACCAGATAGTTCACAGATTTCTGTACTTCTAATTTTCACTTTGCATTTGGTAGTAATTGCAAATAATGAAGATGGGAAATGTGGGAAGCAAAGTCATTTATGCCTGCCTTTTGATGAATAAACAACAAAGCGGGCATTGTTTTTAAAATGGTTTTTGAGAAAAAAATAGAAAAAAGCTTAAAGCAGATTTGGGATGTAGACTTATTTCAGAGTGGATCTTTTGCGTTCTCATAAAAAAAGATGCAAGGGTTCAGTGTTACAAACTTCAACAGCACAGTAGCAATTCCTAGTGTATGCCTATCAGGTCTCAAGCAATAGGAAGTGTGGGAAAGTGCCCTGGATGTCAGCAAAGGATGTGGCTTTTCTTTGATCCAGTGCAGTTATTGCCCCAATTGAGGTGGGAGTGAGGGCTGTGTCCACCTCTCCTCTGCAGTGACAAGAGCAGCAGAAGATTAGAGACTGATTAGTGCTGGAAAAGGCAGTGTCTGGTGGACAAAGAAAAGAAGATCCTTCAGGGGACAGCAAGAAGACAGATAGGATAGTGAAGTCAGCACCTTCTCTCCTGTTAAGTGTTATTCATTGCCTGTCTCTCCAGATTGCTACTCTTAGAATGATTTCCCCTTCTTTTCAGAAGTTCCACACTCAGTCTTACTGTCTCTCTCTCAGCTAGAAATGTAGTTAGGAACCTATCTCTGTCTCTCCTCTTTCCTATCAAGTATGTTAATTCCTAAATAAACCTTTATCTACTCTTTAATCAGGCTGTAAACCACAGCTGTATTAATTACCCTGCCAACAGCAAGTAAAATGGGAGCTGTTTCCGGGAGTGGGGCCTAGGAAGTAAAGTGGGAAAGGCCAAGGATTTGAAAGAGTGTGGAGGGAGACGGACCCCTTGTACTGTCTTCTACAAAGAAATTACGATGTGGATATGCCTGGGCTCATTGAAGCTTGAAGTAAGAACTAGATGAAGAAAATGGCAGTTATGTGTTGTCCAATGAAAAGCTCAAGACATTGCTGTGAGCAGGGTTACCAGCTCTGTGTGAGGAAATACCTGGAGATTTTGGGGATGGATCCTGAGCAGGGCAGGGTTTGGGGAGGGGATGGACCAATGGGCTCCAAAGCAGCCATTTTCTCCAGGTGAACTGATCTCTGTTGCCTGAAGAGCAGTTGTAATCCCAAGAGATCTCCAACCACCACCTGGAGGTTGGCAACCTTAAGCATGAGAGCTCCAAGCAAAACCCAGTAATTGTGAGGCTCTGTCAGAAGGATCCATAGCTACGGTGGGGCTTTTCAAGGCTCCACCCCCTTTCTTAAATCCACAGCCCCACAAGATTTTCTCACAAAAAAGGTTTTTAAAAATATTTCCTGCAATATTTTAAAGGTGCGTGCTACTGCATCATGCTGTGCCATGGCAAGCCGCAGTGAGAACAGAAAGACCTGGGAAGAAGCTTTTAAACTGCTCTGGAGCCCCAGCAGGCTTTTCTCCTGGCTCAAGAGCTCCCTCCAGTCAGTGACCACCAAGGCAAAGAGCCAGGCAGGCGCCTCTCAGTCTGTCAGCCTCTCAATCTGGCAACACTGCCCCATTTTTTCCAGCACAGTGATGGTGACAGTTGCCTAGAACAAAGGCCCTGAAGTTAGGAGACAGCACTTCTTCCTGCTGCTCCAGATCCCTAAATTTACATTACCCAGGGCTTTAACCTTTCCCCCTTTTGAGAAAAGCAAGCTGAAAACAATGCCAATGACTGACAAGACCGAGGCGTTCCTTCTTTTCTCCCTTTCCTTGTTCCCTTCTCATATTGACTGTAAACAGAGGCTGCATTGCAGCTAGGTTACCAGCTTCAAGGTGGGACCTAGAATTCTCACAGAATTACAACTGATTTCCAGAATACAGAGATCCCTTCCTCTGGAGGAAAGGGTAGAGAATATGACATCACATCCCCTCTCAGCTGCCTCCACAAACTCTCCTCTCCTCAGGCACCACCCCCAAATTTGTAGGAATTTCCCCTGCTGAGCTGGGCAACCCAAATGGCCACCACGTCAACCTGGTCTCCTAAACAAAGCAGCAAGAAGTTAGGGGAGGAGGACAAAGCCATCACATCTCTGATGTAATGTCAGCTTCTGTAATCAGAGCATTTGGGCAAATGGATTTGGGATCAAAGTTTCTGCCGAATATTCAGAATCAGTTTTTGCTTTCCTTGGATTTATGCATCTTCAGGGGCAGGACTTCTGTCTTCCTTTGTACTCTGCTCCGTCTGCTCTACCTATTTTTGGAATTTCACCATGTCCTTTTTCATTTGACAGTACTGCATCTGTTGTAAGCTTTTCACTTGCTCTGGATTTTGATATTTTGGTGATAGTTGCAATTTTTCTCTTTCAGCAATGGTCTGCCTTGTACTTCTGCTGTCACTTCAAATAGCACTGCCAAATTCTACTCAAGCATACAAATAAGAGTTAGTAGAAATGGTGCAGCTATTAAAAATTCCTCCTAAATCCTGCCCCCTGGTGTGCCTGAACCCATAATTATAATAGCAGCGACAAGCCCTCATGGTATTGAGAGGCTCTGCACAAACCAGTCAGATCTCGATTTTTCTGTTGTTGGCGTTTTTGTTTTATTTTTGGAAAAAAAAATTGCATTTCATCAGATCTCCTGCTGGCAGCTAATGGACCTCAAGCTGGAGCTGCTGTGAGCAATGCCATTTCAGATTTGTAGAGATATCATTTATACTGGAACTTTGGAGACCCCTCCCACCACCCCATGTTCCAAAATTCAAGAGTTCACAGCTCAGCACTGAGTTAGAGGGTAAATAAAACTGAACAAATGTTTGTGCTGAGTGGGGAAGTTCCACTTTGGTAGCATTTTTCCAGTTTATCAAGCAGCTGGTCTGACTGCCAGCCTCAAACTTTTTTTAAAAAAAGTTTGACAGTATATTGTCTTTCAGAAGACAAGGATGGCAGCATTACAGTGTTTTCATTATAAATTTAGCCCTTCTATGCAGCTCTAAAGAAACTAACCTCTTTCCTAAATGTCCCTATGCTACAATGACAGGTGCATCTTGTTTTATGTATACACAAGTGGGAACCCACAAGGACTTACAGGAGGCATCTCATTTCCCTCTCCCCCCCATTTCCTCTTTCCCCCATAGCTTCTCACCTTTTCCTGCTTCCTTCTCTCCTTCCTTCCCAACAGCCAACCAACATTTATCTGCCCCTCTGTCTCCAGCTTTCTCTCTCCTCTCTCTTCAGCCTCTACTTAGGAAAATTATAACCCAGTTGCATAGTGCTGGCCAAAGCCAGGCTCACAGTAGGGAACCCTCAAGGACTTGTGGGGTGGCACCTGACTATCCCCTGTATCCCTCTCCCCACATTATTTCCTCTTTTCCTTCTCCTGGCAACACCCATATCCTGTCCTCTTTCCCTACCTTATTCTCTCCTTCTCAGCCATTCACCAGCCTACCTTTTGTCTGCCTCCCATCATCAGCTATATTTATTATTTATTTCTTTTATTTATACCCCACCTTTCTTCACAGTGAGGACCAAAGTGGGATTCCCAGACCTCTGGTCCAGGTGGGAGATCCCCTGATTTTCCCTGAGCCAGCTGGTCAGTGGGGGAAGCCCCGCCCCCAAACAGCAATATCACGCAGCAACATTCCCAATGTGATGATGTCACGTGGAAGTGATGTCATCATGGCAATGACACTGCTTTGGGGGCAAAACTCTGGGGTTTGAGCCCAATTTTAGAGTTTGCCCAAAAAGCAGAGCAGTGCCGTGTGACGTCATCATCGTCACTTCCACGTGATGTCATCACTTCAGGGATTTCCCACCCACTCAAAATCCCCCCAACACAAAGATCGCCACTGGGAACCGTAGATGCCAACCTCCAGGTGAGACCCAGAGATCTCTTGGAATTACAACTGCTCTCCATATGACAGAGATCTGTCCCCTTGGAGAAAATAGCTGTTTTAGAGGGTGAACTCTATGGCATTCTATCTGGCTGAGGCCTCTCCCCTCCCCAAACTTTGCCATATTCAGACTCTACCCCAAAACCTCCAGGATTTTCCCAACCTGGAGCTGGCCAAAAACAAGCCTGAAATGCTGTGGATCCATAGCAACAGCCACTGAGGGACTCCAATTCTTAAAGCTACATACACTTCTTTTATTGTTTTGGATTTTTAATGCTCCCAAGTATTTTTTTTTTTAGATTTTACATTTTCCTGCAAATCTGGGTCACTTTTTAGGTTTGTAGAAAGATCTGTCTTGCCTGCTCACAACTCCAATTACTGGATTTAAGTATCCTCAGATTTGGCCAACTTGGCTATTAGAATATAAAAATGGGGACCCACAACAAAATATTGCAGGTTTTATAGCCTTCCCCAAAATTTCCCCTCAGCTGCTGACTGCCAAGAGTGAGATGACTCTGCTCAAAGCAGGCGCATGTGTGGGAAAGAGGCTTCTCGCCCACTTGCATGACTCCAATGCTGTTGCTTCATTCTCTGTGAACAGGAACCGATGCGAAAGTTTCGGGAAAGCTACTGATGTGACAGCACTGGAGATGGGCAGGTGGGTGAGAAGCAGCCTCACTTACCCACTGATTACCGCCCAGTGCTGAGGGAATGATGTTAGCAGCTCCTTCATCTCTGCCTGCAGCCAAGATGGTGGCCATGGGGGGGGGTCCCATTTCTTCTGTTGCCCACCTGTCTATCCTTCTCCTCAGCTTCTCCCTGCTGTTTGGCAGTGGGAAGGTACGCAGCAGCTTCTGGCTTCCCTCCCACTGGTACATGGGCTTTCCTGGTTCTACCTCCAATTGTTTGGGCAGGGGTTTGGAGGTTTTATAACACTCCTCCCATTTTTTAAATGGGTGGTGGTGGCTAAGCTAATGCCAAGAGCCAAGCTGGCCCCAGGGGGCAGCAGTGGTGATGGTTGGGGGACAGGAACCCAGGCAGTGAGGGGGGTGTCAATTGCAGCTTATTCATACATGGACCCAGAATTTAAAAACTTCTTGAACTACCTTCACACATAAATGCCTGCTATCAGTGATCTTCTTTCTAACTGGCATGCTGTTTGTTCTATAAAAATGGACCCAGCCCACTTCATTCATGAACACTTGAAAAATGTATATGATTGCCCTCCTCAGGTCCAGTTTAGCCTTCACTGTTCCCTGGAACCTGACCTCTGCCCCCTGCCCCAGTGAGGCCAGTGTCTTCCAAACCAGGGAGTACCATAAGGAGGTTTATTTCCATTTACTTTCCATAAGCTGTGCTTATGCTACACCCTGCATTGATAGGCAGAACTGCTTGCTCCCAGCCATGCAGTCAGAGCCCGTCGTGTTTTAATTTAGGAAATTAATATTTTATGGTCCATGTTTTTATGGCTTTGAAGATCACTGGGAGGTGCCTTATGCAGAAATATTGAAATGCAAATAACTATGGAAACTGCAGATGAACTGAGGGATAGAGGAGGCATGAGTGGTCTCCCTGGCAGTTATCCCTTAGGGTTAGGAAACAAGAACTTGTTATGGCCTCAGAGTCATTACTGTGTTTTATTCCTCTTGTCATTATTCAGGAGAAAGAATTTGCAGAAATGGCCAAACTGTTGAGAACCCGTGAACCGGCCCTGATTCTCAGACTTGTCAGTTTTTGCCCTACATCTAGCACTTATAGGATAACTTGCACAATGTTATATAGTTCTTGTTAAATATTTTAAAAAATGGTTTTTGAATGATTCTCCTTCATCCAAGGCATCAGGAATTGGCCCCACCAGAGCTTGCTCACAGGTTGCAGTTTTAAAGAGGAATTTTTACCTTTCCCTCTCCCTGTGGTAATGACCATATGATTTATTTCTGATAGGGACTAAGGTATCTGTTCTACTTCTTGTCATGTCAACCAATGATGGGGTTGACCTAGATTTAAATTGTCACCTTTGTGCAGCTTACTCCATAAAGACCAGTCAAAACAATTGCAGCAGTGTTTGTGATAAAATGAGGGGAGAGAAACTGGATGGAGATTCTCATACCCTTTGATAATTAGGAGGGCTGATGGTTCATTACTAAAGTGAGTGGTAACTTGTGAGAGACATATGTAATGTTTAGATACCTGAGATACCTCAGTCTAACCTAAAGGTACCACTGTTCCTATATTTAAAGGGGCTTATGCAAGTGACTGTCACGGATGAGAGGCAGATGGGCAAGATATGCTGTGACAGTTATGGTGATGGCATCCCTGAGACAGGCACTTCTCCAGATGAGGTGGTTTGTAACCTAACGGGAAAACATACTAGTTCTTTGATGTGTTAACACTTCTTGATCAGAAGATCCATATTCGGGTGGCCTAGAGCTCCAGAACCTGGCACACAGACGGGCTAAGCCCCTAGAAGTCCATGTGGGAAGAGGTCTGAAAACTGGAGCTATTCCTTTGTTTGGAGGCATATTTTGGTGGTTGTTGATGCAGAAGAGCACTTGTTCATGCATGTGTTGCAATGAGGTATGAGAGAAGAGGTACCAGAGGATGCTTGCAGGTGTGCCCTGGATGGGAGCACCATGCAACCAACAAACACCAAATGCTCCAGGATTATAAGTAGCCAGTAACTTTTCTTTATTTTTAGTTGTACCAAGAATCTATCTTGTAGCTACCCAGAGTTTGTGCCTTGTAGTAATAAAGTTGTTGAACTAAAGAGTCTGCAGACTTCCATATTCACCACCTTGCACTCAGCTACGCGAATAAAACACACAAGTGGAGACCCGCAAGAAACTTGTGGGATGGTCATCCCATTCCTCACACCTTTGCTTCCTCGCCTCTACCCTTACCTATCTCACACTCTTTCTCCCTTCTGGGGGTGGAGCTATAGACTCAACCCTCCAAAGCAGCCATTTTATCCAGGGGAACTGATCTCTGTCACCCGGACAACAGTTGTAATTCTGGGTGATCTCCAGCCCTCACCCAGAGGCTGGCAATGGTAGTTCTCATGGAGGAAATGGCTGGTTTGGAGGGTGGAGTCTATGGCATTATACTGGTCTGAAGTTCCTCCCTCCTCAAACCCCACCATCCCCAGGATCCACCCCTTAAATGTCCAGGAGTTTCCCAATCCAGAGTTGGCAACCCTATTTCCTTCCCACCCAACAGCCAACTTAACCTTTATCTGCCTTTATCTGTCTTCAGCTTTTTGTCTCCACCCCCTCCCCCACAGCTTCTACCAAGGAAAATTATAGTCTTTCTCCACAGTGGGGACCAAAGCAGCTTACATTATTCTCACCTCCTTTTTATCTGCACAACAACCCTGTGAGGTTGGTTAGGCTGAAAGTATGTGACTGGTCCAAAATCACCCAGTCAGCTTCCACCGCAATATGGGGATCTGAACCTGGGTCTTGCAGACCTATTCTGAGGCTCTAACTGCTGCATCACTGCTGGCTTTCATAGGGTGGCTGCTGAACAGCAGCAAGCAGCCAGGCCAAGTTGAGTCATGCAAATTAGGTGGTATCAAGTCACCCAGAGGGTGCTGCCTAGGGATGCCAGCCTCCAGGTGGGATCTGGGGATCCCCTGGAATTACTGCTCAGCTCCAGACTACTGAGATAACTTCCCCTGGAGAAAATTGATGCTTTGGAGGGTGGACTCTAGGGCATTGTACCCCACTGAGGTCCCTGTCCTCCCCAGGCTCCATCCCCAAATCTCCAGGAGTTTCCAGACCTGGACCTGGCAACCCCACTACCCCCATCCCCTGCCAGTGCCCATGGGGGGACCTGGCAACCCTAGACTGCTGCCAGGCCTAGGGTTGGCAACCTCCAAGTGGGGCATGCTGGAGGGTGAACTCCAGAGATCTGTGAACAACAGAGATCTGTCTCCCTGGAGAAAATGGCTGCTTTGGAGGGTGGATTCTGTGGCATGATGCCCAGCTGAGGCCTCTCCCTTCCCCAAATCCTGCCCTCCTTGCACTCCACCCCAAAACCTCTAGGAATCCCCCAGCCTGGCCCCAAGGCTCCCTCCCTCCCTCCCCCCTCCCTCCCTCCAAGGCCGAAAGAGGCCTGGAAAGAAAGGGCCCTTCTCCCCCCCCCACCCTTGACTGACAGAGCCAGTCAGAAGCCTCTCCCCCCCCCCCAACGTTCTAATCTCTCACCGTTGCTGCCTGGAGTCAGGTCCCTGCAGAGGCCATTTCAAAAGGCTTTTGGGGGGGAATTCAACCGTCCCTGAAGGGATTTCCTCACTGTTTGGATTTTTCTACAAACCCAGGAAGTCTACTGACTATGTAGGAAAAGCTGTTGGGGGAGAGTGAGGCCCCTGTTGGAGGGAATAGGTATCCGCACAGAAAAAAAAAAGTCTGGGATTAGAATAAGGATGCCTTTAGTGTCAACCTCAGGAAACACTGGTGGGGGAGAGATTTTACCCCAAGGTGGTGGCATGCTATCAGAGAGGGGCAATTAGTGACTTTCTGCACCAGCTACCTAAATGGGCTGTGAGCTGGGAGGGGAAGACTAAGGAGATAGTACCCTTGCATTTACAAGGCAGTAAGGCCATCCTTCCATAATGACAAAGCAACAAAACCAGACCACCTACCAACAAGGATTGGGCTTTCAACACAGGTCCTTTCCACACTAGACCTTAAATCGTGGTTCAACCCTGTCCCCGAACTTACATTCTACACTACATGCGAGTTCACCCCTGTAATTATCTTGGGGTATTTTTTGTTTCCACATTACATTGAGGTCAGCCCAGTTTCACCCCACACTTGTCCTGGGATAAATGGATGCTGTTATAACCAGGGATAAATGCAAGGTATTGTGTCATGAGTTGAACTCTGATAAAACCAGGGAGGAGATCCAAGTGCAGAAAGGACCACACTTAGCTGACTCCTCAAGCACACAAAAAAATATGACTTTGTAAATTAACCCAAAAAAAAAATCTCCCAGTGACCTGAGGAAGACTGAGCATGCATGGAATGTTGAGAGCAATCAAAAGGTCCTGTTGCCGCAGAACCAGTATGGCTCCAAGAGACAACTGCCGGGCGAGCGGACACGGTCAAAAGTTTTGAAATGCTTCTAAAAGACTTCCAAGGCTTCAAAGCATGAGTTAAGCAATGCTCAGGTGATTTAAAGCATCTGCGAGAACCTTGGTAGCAATTAGAAGCGCCTAAGTGCAAAGCGACCGGGGGGGGGGAGAAAACTCAAGACTTCACCCCCCACACACACTTAAAGCAAGGCGGTTTTAAAGCACAAATAAATAACTTTGTGTTAAACTAAACACATCAGATTACTAGCTTGGCTGGGAAGGAAATAGGGTTGCCAACTCCAGGTGGGGAATTCCTGGAGATGTCATGGATGGAACCTGGAGAGGGTGAGGTTTGAGGAGGGTGGGACCTCAGACAGGTACAATGCCATAGACTCCATCCTCCAAACCAGCCATTTCCTCCTTGGTAACAGTTGTTGCCAATCTCCAGGTGAGGGCTGGAGATCACTCAAAATTACAACTGCTCTTCAGGTAGCAGAGATCAGTTCCTCTGGAGAAAATGGTGGACTCTGTGTCATTAAAACCTGCTGAGGTCGCCACAACAAATTGATGCTGAGTGTCCAAGGCCTTGGCACTCTCCCAGGGCCTCTTTCTAGAGCTCTTTGGATTTATTTCCACAACAGGCCTTATCCCTAGTTTATAAATATATGTAATTACTGAACAGCTCTATATATTTACCATTTTTGTTTTTATATTGAAGCAACTTGCAATTTGCCTTTGAATGTCCCAGAACCTCCTGTTGCAACTCACCCTATTACTCTTCCTCCCTCCTGGCCTTGTAACCCACCTGTGAGAGATTTGTAACCCATATTTTAAGACCCACTGCCCTATAGTATTCCAGAGGAGCATTCCCAACATGTGTGTGTGTACATATATACTGTATGGTAGTATACCATAGTGCTCCCAGTGGCTTATTTCCCAACAGGCTACTAGCTTGTGTCAGCCAATACCCAGAAAAATTAATGCATGACTGCAGTAATAGAACCTTTGGTGCACGTTAGGTAACCATGTATTCCCATTCAAACCAGTGGTGTTTCTATAAATTCAACTGAGTTCAACTGATTTCAATGGGACAATTGTTTCTCTTACAGAATTCTCCATATGATATTTATGGTCCATTCCTTTCTGTAAAATGAAAACTATTATTATATCCAAATGTTATGCTAAACATAAACAATTTGCTATTAGATGTGTCCACAGCATGGACTCCATGCTACAGGAATATTTTAGTATTTATCATATTGACCGAAGCCTGACTTCTTCTTTAAGCATATTTTATGCTCCTTATTTTTTTTCTGTACAGTTTTTGAAGAGCCCGAAGACCCAAGTAATAGGTCATTTTTTTCTGAGATCATCTCTTCAATTTCTGATGTTAAGTTCAGCCACAGTGGAAGATACATCATGACCAGGGACTATCTCACTGTCAAGGTGTGGGACCTGAACATGGAGAACAGGCCTATTGAGACATACCAGGTATTTCACTCACAGTGCTTTTGGGATGCTGTGAATTAATGGGATGGGTACTAACAAGATAATGAATTAACTGCTTTGTACAGTGCTAGGTATACTATAAGTATTGTTTTTTACACGTTTAGAAGTTGCTTGGTGAGAATCCTTCTTTCCAGTTGGAATCAAGTGAACATTTGTACCCTAAGTTTCCAAAGTAACTGAAAATGCATAAGGGTCTGAACACCAGGGCTCATTTCCTGCAGTAAGGAGCCCAGGGGGTGGGCACATGCAGCAAACCCCGCCCCCTGCTCCCAGCAGCCCCTCTTGCCTTTCCCACCCTGCTGGCCGACCCAGCAGAGCACTGCCACGAACTGGCCCTCGAGCTGCTCCACCACTGCCTGGGCCATGGCACCCAGCCCACCCAGGCTCTGCCCATCCTTATGCCGGCCCTGGCATGGCGCCTCTGCAAGGCCCTGGCTACTCCCGCGAGGCCTGCGAGGAGCTCCGCCCTGGCCTCCTGTGCCTACTTGGCCTCCTCCTGCACTTCTGCCCCACCACCATCCCGGCCCCCTACCTGCTTGAGACCATGCGCATCCTCCTTGCCACCCTCCTTGATCCACAAGTAGCCATGCACTTTCCTGTGCTTGCTGGCCATCTAAAAGAGTCCAGTGGCACCTTTAAGACCAAGGTTTATCCAGGTACAAGCTCTCCCTCCTCTTTAAGGGCAGATTGGCACATCCCCCTCCATAGCTAGCAATCCAAAAGAGTCCAGTGGCACCTTTAAGACCAAGGTTTATCCAGGTACAAGCTCTCCCTCCTCTTTAAGGGCAGATTGGCACATCCCCCTCCATAGCTAGCAATTCAAAAGAGTCCAGTGGCACCTTTAAGACCAGGGTTTATGCAGATATAAGCTCTCCCTCCTCTTTCAGGGCAGATTTGCACGTTCCCCACCCCCCATAGCTAGCAATCCAAAACAGTCCAGTGGAGCCTGAGTGGTGGGAGTTGCCTTCTGACACACTTCCGGTGATGTCAGGGGGTGTTGCATATGCAAATAAGTTATGCTAATGTTATGCTAATGAGCTCCTGCACCTCTTTTTCTATGAAATGACCCCTGCTGAACACTATTTTGAAGTCTTCCACTCTTCCCTTCAATTAATAAGAAAGAATGAGATAGAGATGTTAACTGGTTAATGGTGTCATTTGGCCTTTGAGGTTGTAGTTCTTTGGGAAAGTGAATGGCTCCTTCACAAGAGGCAAGACTCAAGGTCAAATCAAATATCTAGTGCTAGATAGTAGCCACTTGCCAGGGTCCCCAGCAGAGAAGTGCCCCTCCCAGTATCTGCTACCTGGAATCCTTAGACTGGAGATGCCAGGGATTGAATGTGGAATCTTCTCTGTGCAGTGTATATACTTTATCACTGAACTACAGCCCTTCCTAAATGACTTTCACCCATGACATGGTCACTTGGTCTAGTCTGTGGGATTCAAAGAAAGTGATGATGTAACATTCCTTACAGAGTCTGTTTTAGGCTTTGTGGGAAGGAGAGGTGTGTCTTCCACCAACTGCATGGATAATTTACTGGATAATGCAACCACATTCATCTCCAACTGCTTGGTAGTGACGATGGAAACTTGTAGAGTGGTGTGTGAAATGGTTTTTGGACAGCTTCCCCCAGTGAATCCTTGTTACCTACAGAATATCTTAGAGCCATTTTCCTTTCCTCTCATCTCTTGCCTTAGTGATGCATTCTTTTTGAAGTTGCCCTTTCCTGCCCCTCTTCTGCACTTACCTGAATGGCAGTTCCCACTCCTAGTGTTGCTCTTGTCTTAAGTATTTCAGGTAGCAGCAGCATTTATGTCCCAGGCTGAGCTCTCCCATGAGTACTATTTCAGAGAGAATAATAAACACATGTGTCTACTGTAAAACAAGTGCCTCAGTTTGTAAGATACTGACTTGCAGAGAACTACATTTGAAAATCAAGCTTTGGCATATAATTCCTACTTAATCCTTTTTGGTTTGTTTCTGTATCTCTTATCATTAGGTTCATGATTACCTCCGCAGCAAACTGTGTTCCCTTTATGAGAATGATTGCATTTTTGATAAATTTGAATGTGTGTGGAACGGGTCTGACAGGTGAGGATCATCATCATTGGTTATATTAAAGGTTTTGTTTTCCTCTTTTAATTCCCCAGCTTTCCCTTTTTTTTCTATAATTATTTCTCTTGCTTCATTGTGAGGGGTTTGTCACTGAACTGTCAGATCAAATTTAGAATTATATATCAGAAAAATACCAATTATTAATTTTAGTGCTATTCCAGATGCCAGCAACTCCTCAGGATCAGGGCACCAATACAGGAAGTGCAACAAGGAGAACCTGAAAGAGAAAATACTTCCTAATGCAAGGACTGGGCTATGGAGGCTGGTTAGGCAGTATTGTTACTAACAGTGTAGTCCTAAGCAGAGTGACACCTTTCCAAGCCCATTGACTTTGAAGCATGTCACTCTGCTTAAGATCGCACTGTAAGCCACTTATATTGATCCTCCCAGTCTATTCAGAATAGCAGCACTTGGTCTGCAGATTCTTCCCCGAAGTGATTTTAAAAGAATGGAAAGGCAGTGTATATTTGGCTGCATTATCTGTGATTGGGAAACTGTGCTAGATTACTCATACGATGCGTTTCTAGTTTCTGCTGTGACCAGTTAATGGATACCTTTTCGTGAACACCAAGCTCACATTGTTTAAGATACTGTAAATTTGAAATTAAAATTTGAGATTTCTGACTTAGTAATTTAGATGGCCTTCAAATCTGTCTCATTATCTAGAATGTACAATTTAGATGTGTTCTTTAAATCTTCATTTGAGCCAATCACAATTTATGCAGTCAGTTTATCTGCCCCTCTTAACCAAAAGGTTCCCAAGATAACAAGAGATAACAAATTAAAACCCATGATAACTAAAGTTGAAAACATCAGAATGAAAGTTAACCATGGAATAATTTAATGCATGAGGTGAAATAGAAGTCAACCGAAAGCCTGGGAGAATAGGAATGTTTTTATTTGGCACCAGTCGAATGAATGTGGGGAGAAACTACTAAGAAGACCAGGTCTTTCACATGTCTTGTATATTTGACTTAGGCTAGGAAGCATTGTGTTGGATTCTCTGGTCATGAAGAAATGCCCTAAACATATGAAGGATGATGTGCAAACAGGTCTTCCCCCATTGCCTGCTCAGAGCACTGGGGGTAGGGTTAATCCCTTACACCCACATCAGACAGTCACTTAAGTTTGGTGTTTACTTTAATCCAGGTATCTTTCAGTACAGCAGACAGTGGCATGTTGGGAGTTGTGTTAACTGAATCTTTCTGCCAGTGTCCATGCATCATCCACTTGTTCAAAAATGTAGTTAGCATTGTCCAAATTGACGTATCAGATCATCATGATGATTACCTAGTTGATTGCATTGGGCTGAAAGTATAGGAGGCAGGCAATATGGGAATACAAGGAATGACTAAAGCTTCCTTCTTGATAGCCCTTTGCTGTGCTCTTGTTTCACTGGCCAGAAGGTGTGTGACACAATTTCAGCTACTTCTTTTTCTCACTCCCTGTAGCCTGTAAAGTGAAGTTCCAAGCTACAAGGTGTTCCTTTTATGCTGGGTGAAAATTTTCTGTCTGGAGCTGGAATCCCATTTGGGGTCAGACTACATGTGACACTGGAATCCTGGAACTCCCATCACTGGAATTCTGTGCTATTTTGGGGAATTCAGAAAAAAAAATGTTGTTATGGATCAGAAATGCATTGCTGAAAAAGAAAGGGTTAACTCTTGGCTCATGCATTATTTCCCCACTGAAATATGTCTTCATGCTGCTTTTAGACTCAGCTAGGGGAGGGGGGGAAGACAGGGGTTAAAAGCCTGGGAAGGCAATTTTCAAATGGGGAAATGGTGCAGAAATACCACCTGCCCCAGCACTGCGGCTGGTTTCTCGGGCTAAAAAAAATCAGAATTTCCATTCACAGAAATCTAACATTATATGTAACTTCATTCAGCAAACATGGAAAATAGTGGACTCCACCCTTTCCCCTCCAGTATTCTCCAACCCATACAGCAAGGTGCCTCCTCACACCTCTTGCTCTCGGAAGAGAGGCCTATTGGGGTGTGTAGAGGCTGATATTATGCTGCAAAAAGTTGTGGCAGCAGGTGAATGGGAGAGCAGTATAAGAAGGGTGGCTAAACAAGACTGGGGCAGAAAGGGTAAGATACAAGGAAGCTAAAAAAGGCTGTTAATCTCTTCTGACATGGCGTATGGTCTGGTTCTCCATTCTCTCTATTTGTTCTCAGCGTCATCATGACTGGCTCCTACAACAATTTCTTTAGAATGTTTGACCGCAACACCAAGCGTGATGTGACCCTGGAGGCCTCAAGGGAAAACAGCAAACCCCGTGCCATCCTGAAGCCCCGCAAAGTCTGTGTCGGGGGCAAAAGGAGAAAAGACGAAATTAGCGTGGACAGTCTGGACTTTAGCAAAAAGATCCTGCATACAGCTTGGCATCCTTCAGAAAATATCATAGCAGTGGCAGCGACAAATAACCTGTATATATTTCAGGACAAGGTTAATTAGGAGGGAAAAAAAGATAATTTCTTAGGAATCTTATGTACTGAATACTAGAAAACATAAGGTTTTAAATGTTTCTTCTGTTTTCTTCTTCTCCTCCTTGTTTGTTTCATTATTCCTCTGCAAATGTTAATTATGTAGAGGTAAGCACTCAGATTCCAGACTCATTGTTGTCCCCTCAAACATTAAGAAATTATGCTGACAAAATCTATTAGGAACATTTTACTTCTAATTGTTAAGACTCTTCGAGTTACACTATTGATTCAATACCAAGCTTGAATTAACTTATACTTTTTTTTCCTTTTTCCTGGTCCTCACAAGATGTTTTAGTTTCTTTCTAACATGATGTTCTGGACATCTGCCAATGAAAATCAGTTTATTAAAAAAATCAAGTAAGGCCATAAAGCAAAGATTTAATGCATTTAGGTTAATCTATCCTGTTATGATTTTGGAGATCCTTGTTTTCTTTTATATACTCTCTTCCAAACAGGAATTCAGGTTCTGTGACCAGTTCATTCCTTGTAATTGTCCATTTTCCCATTTCAACTGGCATATTCCTTTTATCAACTCAGGGTCTTTCCAGTTTAACATTTGTTGTGCATGTTTATGGCACAATAAATGTGTTGGTGTAACTCAGTTGTTGTGAGAAATGCAAATCTTTTTTTTTTGTCCTAGCTAGTTTGTTTATTGCAAAGACACAGTATTTTATTATGTGAAAATGGTATTCTCCCTTCACCCTTCCTAAGATAGAGGATCCATTGCATTTTGAAGTGCCATATTATATTATGATTATGGACTCTACTGGTTAGTATCCATGATGCCACTGGTGGAAAGACACACTCTTCCACTATCAACTTACTTTTGGGGGAGTGCAATTTAACTATAGTTTACACACCACTGATTCCAATGGCAGAGATTTAAGCACTTGTTTAACTATAATTGAAATAAAATCTAGAATATATTTGGCTGTATCATGCTCAGAACCTCCTCTTCTGTGTTACACTCTAGACAGTGTACTTGTGCAGCCTTTGAAAAGCCCTACCAAACATCAAGAGGTCTAAGCTATTCTTCTGGCCGCCCCTCCTCCCACCCAGCAATGTCACAAATCAAACTGTGATTCTCATGTTCTTTCCCCCCTTTAAAAGTAGTTCCTGAATAGGTCCTTTTCTGCTCCCTTGCTAAAGAATAAATCTATCCTGCTTAATTTTAAAAAGAAAAACACTACATAAAATACCTTTCTCCCACCTAGCACAGCTTTGTCCCCAGCAACGAGGCCACCTTACTTCATTACATGTGGATGAAATAGTGAGCTCTTGATAGAGGGATCCAGGCAGGTTCTACTTTAGCATGAGGTGGTGGAGAGAGAATCCCATTTTTGGAATCCATTTTGTGTGTCTGGAAAGGTCCTTGTACAGAAAAAACAAAGCTAAGACGGAAGGAAAAGGTACACAGTAGGAACATTTAGACTCATCATTCGTTGTTTTAAACGTTGTTCCCTTCCTTCATCGTACCCCACAAACAGCCTCTTATGGATTTGGCTGTGTTGACCCTGCGGTGCCTTCTGCTGGTATATGAAATACCTTAGAGAACCAATGCTTCCAAATTTGCAGTTCTTGCAAAACAAAATGAATCTGAGCTTTCTTCTGCAATTCCTGTGTTGTCATTTTTTGTTTTAGTTTTTTCCCCCGCCCTTCAGTCAAGAGAATTTGATCGTTCTCTCTTAATTTCTTGCATGTCATTGATATGTTTGTGACTTTCTCTTCCTCTCTTTTTTAGTTGTGTGTTTCCAAAGGATTTATTTATTTATTTATTTTGGACTACATTTTTCTCCCCTTCTCTTTTGGAAGATGAACTCTTACGTGATTTTATGGCATTTGAAACAGACAAAACAAACAAACAAACAAAAACCAAACCAATATGTATTACTATTATCGCCTGACTGCTTTCTAAGAGAGGTTGTCCATGGTTCTGCAGTATGAAGATTCGCTACACTAGCTCTTCATCTTTGCATGGTAAACTGCCCTGTTCTACTACAAGGATAATCCAGGTCCCTTCTTTATTTGAACAATTGGTCATTTAGTGAAAATGTTTTTGTTTTTTTTAAAAGGAATTGCAATCAGAGAAAAGAATCTGCAAGAAATAAAAATCAATACATCCTTTGAAAAGGTGGATATTTGAAGATCAATGTGCTGTGATGTTTTTCTGATTGTGGAATGTGGGGCTGTAGCTCCACCCTTTGTGATTGTTGCCATGAAGCATACAAGAATTTCCAAGTACATTCTCAAGTAAAGGAGGATTGGAAGCCCACCTTTTTCTGTACCAGCCTATTGGCTCTTGCACCTCACCAATGAGACTGTGGCTGCAGCTTTCTCAAGAAATGTCTCAAGGCCACACAGAACCTGGGGAACATGGATTTCATCATGGGTGGGAAGGGGCCAAAAGAAAATCTTCAAATATTTGGAACGAAGCTTTTATTTGCTATTAAATTACTTTATACCTGTCTGCTCCTTGTGGGACAGCTGAGGACAGGGACAAATTAGTTTTGCCTTGTTTAAAGGAATGATTACAAGCAATGGCTTTCAGGAGTAACCTCTTTTTAAAAAAAATGAAATGATAAAAAATAGCAGGAGTAAATGAGTCATTTTTCTAAATTAAAAAAGTCCTTTTTTCTGCCTGTAAAGAAAGCCTGCGCTCTGGTATCAGAAGTAAAATGGTCTCCAAGATGCCTTGGTGTGGAGTTGCTAATTTCCAGATGCTGAGAAATCTAATTTAAGATCACTCATTGGAAGACTTAAAGGGCTTGTTCTTATTGAGAACATCACCTAGATTCAATGACCTCCTACTTCACTTGAGCCTCACATATGTTCCTAAGAGCAGAGGAAAAGGGTGACAGGTTTTAAGGGGGACATTATCTTGCTGGGTCAAACCAAGGTTGTCTAGGCTGGCATTCAGCTGCCAACCAGATGGCATTGAGAAGCTGTCAGGATACTGAATGTCATGTCCCCAGTTGTTTGGCCCCAGCCTCTAGTAATGGAAGTGCAAACTCTGTATAAGGAGGTTGTAGAATGAGATAAATGAGTGTAGTGGTAATCCAGAATCCATTTATGTGCATGAGAAGGCTTTGAATGCATGCAACAGGGTTTCCGGTTTCCCTCTCCCAATATCTGCTTCTTCTTACTGCACTCTCAGAAGAATTTCAAAGGTGGCATGTCAGGCAGAGTGAAGGGCTGCTGCCAGAATAATAATAAACCCAGTGCATGCACAAGAGTTTACAGCACAGTGCTATGGATTACACCCTGTGTACTTGGTGGTACCAGTTTCTATGATGCATTCAACAGGGTGTCTGGTCATACCAGACTATCTCCCTTCATCCCTATCCTAAGGATTTCCCAGTGAGCGTAGTATACCTATGTACTTAGGAACTATGTACTTAAGAAGACTCAAGAAGGATATAAGGTTATGGGATGAGAAAGGACTGAGCCCCATGTGAGTGCAAACACTGAGATTCCCAAGGACTATGAAGCTCCTTCACACTCTTAGCATTATCTCACAACAGTGTATCCAGGCTTTGGTGCATGCAGCCCAATGCCTTTCTTTGTACCAGCTCGTAGCAGAGCTTAGTCATTACATTATTAAAAAGGGCAGTAGTAATGGCATCCTCATGGGCAGTTTACAGCCTCAGAGGGTTATTTATTGTTCCATAGGTAAAAGGTGTCCAAGTTCACCACCAGTCCATCACTGTCCTCCATGGTGTTTACTGTCTTTTGTAGCTATCTCTGCTGATGCATCACCCCCACATTATGCTAAATGTCTCCCTTTGGCCAAAAGTGAGGCTCCACAGCATTGGGTTTAACAGCAGTGATGGTCAAAGTAAGCCCTTAAAGAGGCTCAAGAAACTCAAGGGTTAGGGAAGCACTGTAGTCAAACTAAAAGTTCAAACCATGGCTTGGAGGGAGAAGCCAAAAGGGCTCTCATTGCACAGCAGAAAAGAAATCTGAAGGAGTAACTAGAAAGATAGACCCTGTACTCCAAATATGGGAGAAGGCTAAAACAAGTACATAATACCAAAAAAACTTGTCTATGGCACTTACAGCTGCCAATCTTATATTTGGAAAATAGGTTATTGCTGTATGCCAAATTGTTTTAAGAATTACTTTGTAGTTTCAAATACCCATGTGATTTTACCCCTTGTTACTGATCAGGGCAGCTGATATATTGTGTCAGGTGGAACACACAGCTGTCACTAATGCGATTTTGCAATTATCATGGAGGAGGTCATTTACAGATATTTGTTCTTGCTGTAGGGCATTATGCCACCACAGCTTGTAGATGACTTGTTCAAAGAGGCTGGTAGGTAGGCTAATGATGTGCAGGAGTAAGGTAGTTTCATTGTGTCTGTGGTCATGCCCACTCACAGTATTTGAAATATTTGCTGGCTACTTTTCTGGCCACATAGATTTTGACTCATTGCCATAGAACAGTTCTCTGAACCTCTTGGTCAAGGTCCTCCAAAGAATCCAACAACCGGTTAAAATGGCCATGAAGTCTTAGTTTGTCCAGGTCTGCAGGCTCATTTCTTGCATTGTTGCCTTATTTCAGAGACCTTTGAGAGCTCTATGAAGGGAAGACACTTATTGCTCTTATGGCCCATGTAGATAATGCAGTGTGTGGGAGAGGTATGGCATAATTCATTGTCAGAAGCAGCCTAGTGGAGTACCATAAAATGTGCCCAAGCCATTACAGTACATAATCACCCCTGCAGCACAGCCCCAGCACTAAATATCTCCAATAACAAGGCTATGTGAAGTGACAAGGGCTATTATTTTTAACCCGCAGCCTAATCCTCTCTGAAAAGCCAAGCTGCCAAAAATCTTCCATTTGAGTTTATTAGGGCAGCCTCCACAATCCCTTTTGTAATCCCACTTAAGGAAGTCAAACACTTGCCTAACCCAGCTGAGATTGGCAGTTCTGTTAAGCTGGGTTGCCATGCAAGCACATTGATTTGATAAAGAGAGGTGAAAGTGTGGGGTTTCTTTTATGGTGTTTGTAATCATCTTCTAAAAGATGGGATTTTGATTTCATTGTATCAGGGAAAATGTACTCTAATAAATTAAACCTTCTTCTCCCAGTGTGGGTTTATTATTTTGGTGTTAGCGTCTGCACCATGAACAAAAGCCATATTTCACAGACGCCATACATAACCATTAAAAAAAATCCACACAGACACCTGAACATGACACAAACCCCTGTTTATCCTGAGTTATAGTATATTCTACACTTTGGGGGCAACCTGGTGATGATATTTAAATTTAATAGGATTTCTGAACTGGAGTGTACAGCATGCCTAGAATGTTAGATCTAGGAAGCAGGATTAATGTCAAGAGCTATATGTACTCTGTACACCTATTTTTCACAAAATATAATCACACAAAAGGATCATTATCTGATCAGTTGATATCCTCAGGCACATAGCACCAGTTACTGGCTTAGATCCTATTAACACAAGTGGAATGGTACATATGGAAGTGAAATTTCCTGTATTTACCTTTTCTCCTGCTGTCCCCCTAAACAGTGTCCCTGGGGTCAGTGGAGCCCTAGCAACAATGTGGGGTGAACTGGAGCCTGCACTGAGAATGGGAAATTGGTGAACATTGCCTCGGTTTTCAAATAACAGAAGTGCCTTCCACCACTGAAAGCGTGGTTAGGATTTAAATCACAATGTGCGTGCACACAGATCTTCAGATCATTGGTTTTCAGGACTCCCAACCAGAAAGTAGGAAAGAGAACTTATTTTGTTCTTTTACCTGCTGTCAAAATAACTCACAGGCTAACAGTGAACTGATGCAATAATGCTTTAATCTGTTCAATTAAGCCCAAACTCAAACAAGTTTATTAATTGTTGGGCATATCAAGCCCAGTGTTATCAATTCTGACTGCTAGTTGTTCTTTCAGGCGTAGTTCTCCCAGCCCTACCACCTGAAAGTTGTTTTATGCTGGAGATGCTAGGGATTAAATCTGAACTTCTGCTTACAAAGCATATCCTCCAGCACTAACCATAGATGCCCCATCACACAGCAGCCATGAGCTATTTTTTTTCTTCTAAATCAGGGCATCAGTCCAGCTAAGGTCAGTCAATACTACCTCACTCTATTCATTTCAATGGGATTTAGTGCAGTCCTAAACAGAATGACACCCTTCTGAATCCATTGAAGTCAATGGGTACGGGAGGTTGTGAGTCTGCTTAGTATTGCACTGTTAGTCACCGTTTGGCTGAACTGGAGCCAATGACTTTATACAGGAGCTTCTAATCTAATGGTAAATGATAGACTGTCAGAGAAGGTGATATTCAGATGCTCATTTATCTTGCCCTTGTCAGAGTGTCCTTAATTCAACTAAAACTGATAACTAAAGTGCTTCTGTGGGCACATAGGAAGATAACTGATGTTTTCAGTGGCAGTCCCTATGCATGTGTAAGCCAGTATTTGGGGTCCTGATCATAGTGTCCAAGAATGTTTAAGTCAGAAGTCAGCTCCCAGAATCCCAATGAGCAGGATCCACTGGAAGAGTCCACAAAGGAGTTGATGGAGGGGATCTTGCCCAGCCTTCTCATTCCTCATTTGTCCTGAAAGTTTTCTGTGAGGTTCAGTAGAGCCTCACAAACCAAATGAACCACAGGATCAGGAACTGCAGCAACAAGGAATCCCCCCCCCCGTCTTCTCTTTATGGCTTCCATCTGTGGGAGGGAGAAAAGGATGCAATTTTATTTGATTTCCCATTTTGCATATGAGGCTCATCTGAAGAGAGGAGTTCAGGACAGTCAAGAGGCAGTTTGAGGAAAGGGAAAGCTGGGAAAGGGCTGCACTGCCAACACCTCGTGTGCAGTCTCCCATTTGATCCAGCTCGGTGTCATTTCAGAGGAATGTTTCTTGGTAAAATGTGTGAAGACTTTGAATAAGCATCTCCTTTACTTAAGAAGAAAAATATTATTTTGTTGAAGGCTTTCACGGCTTTGAGTTCATTAGTTGCTGAATATTTTCCGGGTTGTGTGGCCGTGGTCTCGGCATTGTAGGACCTGACGTTTCGCCAGTAGCTGTGACTAGCATCCTCAGAGGTATAACACAGAAACGTCTACAGCAACTAAAAAATATTATGCATCTTACATAATTGGGCTTTAAAATCAAGGTCCCAATTACATTTAATAAAATAAAATTCACTAATCTTTGGCCACTCCAAAAGTGAAAAGAAAGGGTTGGATCCTGTGATCAGTCAATGGAAAGTACGAATGGCTGTAGGTTTCCCCAGCAGCCATTTCCTTCCCTGGGAAAACTTAGTGTGGGACCCAAATGGAGTAATAGCCATGGGGATTGGCCGAGAGGATGCACTGGGGAGGGGAAAGTAAGCAAAATCACTCCCTCTTACATCTGGCATGAGTGGAACCACTGTCAGCAAAGACAGAAGGGAGCAATTCCATTTCTTTTCCCTTCCATGTGGTTTCTGCACTCTCAGAAATAAACTCCCCAGTGGTTAGAAATGGCTGATGAGGCAAGGGGGGGAATTGGACACACCAGATCCAACCAAAGGAATGGCATTTTCACACAAATTGAAATCTGAGAAGATTATATCCCATGCAATACTTTGATTTTGAAACAAAAAATAACAAACTCAGCTTTTTGAAAGAGTGCAAGCTGCTGAAGACTTCTTCCCTCCACCTTCCATCACAGAAAGGAGAGGCAGTGCCACAGCCATGCATGAAAAGTGTTTTTTTTTAAATTCCTCTTCCCTGTTAGTGTTTAATACTCTTATTTTTAATAGTTTTACCTTCTTATGTAAACCACCTTGATAAAGAGTGTGCTCTACAGCAATAGATACATAGATATTACAAACACAAAGGAAATACCCAGCTCTTTGCGCTTTCCCATTGTATGCTGCTGAAGGGCCAAACTACATGTTTGCTTTTTAAAAGAGTTGGGGCTGGGTTCCTTGGACCCAATGCAGGTTCAGTGCTACTACACAGCAGTGGGGAATGGCTAATTTAAAGTAAAGCACAGCCTGTTCGGGGTCGGAATGCCACCTTGGAATACCACACCAAAACAGCATTGGGGGAGTTGATTCCTTGTTTTTGCTGCTCCAAATGAACACAGTACTCCACAAATGCAAAATGGGGCAATAACTCCTCCCCATTCTGTTTCATCATGGGGAAAAGGCTGGGGGGAGTCAGGAGCCCTTTCTCTCCATCCACCCCTGGTGGTATTTTGAGCTCAAATGGATCCTGCTGTGTTTTTAAAATAGCCATTCCACATATGTGCTGTGTGGCTACAGGGAACCTAAGATGGAATCCAGGGCCAACTTTTAAAAGAAGCAAATATTTTATTTGGCTCCAAGTCAGTGCTGATAGGTTACATATATTAACCTGTATATGTAAGTTATCACTAAATTCAGCTGTTGTACCAAAAGACTGTGGTGTAGCAAATGTTACAGCAATTTTTAAAAAGGAATCCAGAGGGGAACCAGGAAATTACAGGCCAGTCAGCCTAATATCTGTCCCAGGCAAATTAGTAGAAACTGTAATCAAAAAATTGTTAGGCACATAGAGGGACAAAACCTGCTGAGGGAGAATCAGCTTGGTTTCTATAAAGGAAAGTCCTGCCTCACCAACCTTTTGGAGTTCTTTGAGAACGTGAACAAGCATGTAGAACAAGCATTATATACCTGGACTTTCAAAAGGCTTTTGACAAGGTACTTCACCATAGATCCTGGGTAAACTTAGCCGCCATGGGATAAGAGGATGGGTTTTCTTATGGATTAAAATTTGGCTTAATGTCAGGAAGCAAAGAGCACGAATAAATGGACATTTCTCACAATGGAGGGGAGCAAGCAGTTGGGTCCCACAAGGATCAGTATTGGGGCCGGTAGTATTTAATTTATTCATAAGTGATCTGGAACTAGGGGTGAGTAGTGCCAAGTCTGCAGATGACACCAAATTATTCAGGATGGTAAAAATCAAGGCTGACTGTGAGGAGCTCCAAGAGGAGCTCCACAAATTGGGTAAGTGGTGACAATGTGGCAAATGAAATTCAGTATTGGTAAGTATAAGGTAATATACATTGGGACAAAAAAAATCCCATCTTCAAGTATAGGCTAATGGGGCTAATGAACTTGCTGAGACTGTGAGGGAAAAAGATCTTGAGGTCATAGTGGATAGCTCAATGAAAGTGTCAACCCAGTGTGCTGCAGCAGTGAAAAAAGGCAAACTCTATGTTAAGGATTATCAGGAAAGGGATTGAACATAAAACGACTGATATTATAATGCCCCTGTACAGATCTATGGTGTGGCCTCACCATGGCTCAAAAAAGACGTTGCAGAGCTGGGAAAAGTACAGAGGAGGGCGACCAAGATGATTAAAGGATTGGAAAGGCTGAAGAGTCTTGGACTTTTCCATTTAGAAGAGATGACTAAGGAGGGACATGATAGAGATTTATAAAATTATGCATGAGGTGAAGAGAGTTGACAAAGTGAAATTTTTCTCCCTCTCCCAAAATACTAGAACTTGAAGGCATTCAATGAAACTGGTAGGTAGTAGATTCAGGATGGACAAAAGCAAATACTTATTTACACAGAGAGTGATTAAAATGTGGAATTTGCTGTCAGAGGATGTAGTGATGGCCACAGGAATAAGCAGCTTTAAAAGGGAATTAGGCAGATTCATGGAGGCTAGGTCTATCAGTGGCTACTAGCCATGGAGCTTGAGAGCAACCTCCACATTTAGAGGCACCAAACCTCTGAAGTCCAGAGCCAGGAGGCAACATCAGGGGAAGGTCTCAGCCTCTGTGCTCTATTGTTGGCTGTCCAGAGGAACTGGTTGGCCACTGTGTGAGACAGGATGCTGGACTAGATGGACTGCTGGTCTGATCCTGCAGGGCTCTTCTTATGTACTTAAGCCTTTAGAGGAAATATAAAAACATAGTTATGCTTTTCAAATGCTGTATTCTGAAATTATTGAAATCACCAAAAATATTTTTGCATGATGAGTGCTAGCCTATAAGCAGGTGCTCAAAGAGGATGTCTCAGGATACAGGCCCATTAACGTATATTTGGGTATTTTAAAACTTCTTATATTTTTCTTAACATTTATTTAATGCTTCTATAGGCTTTATTATATTAATTTTCTTGTATTATTTATGGGGAATTTTAATGGATGTAATCAGGGGTCTTTTGGGGGGGGAGCGCACCGGAGCATAGCTCCGGGAGCTCAGGAGCCAATCCCCGCCCCCAGCCGGCTTCCCGGAGAGTCTTTCAGGCAGCCGAATGTCAATTTCAGCTCCATTATATCCTATGGGCAATTGAAGTCAATGGTGAAAACATAGGGTATATTCTAGGGGCTGGAGGGGAGGGGGTTTGAGGGAGATGCTCCAAACTCACAGGGTAGCTGATGGAGCCTCTCCCCAAGATACCCACCAAGTTTCAAGAACATTGGACCAGGGGGTCCAATTCTATGGGCCCCTAAACAGGTTGCCCCTATTCCCTCCATTGTTCTCTATGGTGGGAAAAAATTAACTTTTTTTCTCACCATAGAGAACAATGGAGGAAATGGGGCAACCTGTTTGGGGGCCCATAGAATTGGACCCCCTGGTCCAATGTTCTTGAAACTTGGTAGATATCTTGGGGAGAGGCTCCATCAGCTATCCTGTGAGCTTGGAGCCTCTCCCTCAAACCCCCTCCCCTCCAGCCCCCAGAATATACCCTATGTTTTCACCATTGACTTCAATGGCCCATAGGGTATAATGGGGCTGAATTGCCACTGAATTTCTTTCATTCCCTCCTTTTCTTCTTTCTTTTTCCTCTTTCCCTCATTCTTCTCTTCTCTCTTTCTTTCCCTCATTCTTCTCTTCTCTCTCTCTCTCTCTCTCTCGCTCTCTTTCTTTCTTTCTCTCTCTCTCTCTTTCTTTCTTTCTTTCTTTCTTTCTTTCTTTCTTTCTTTCTTTCTTTCTTTCTTTCTTTCTTTCTTTCTTTCTTTCTTTCTTTCTTTCTTTCTTTCTTTCTTTCTTTCTTTCTTTCTTTCTTTCTTTCCCACCTTCTTCTCTTCTCTTTTTCCTCCTTTCCCTGTTTCCCTTCTTCTTCCCTCTCTTTCTTTCCCTCTTTCCTTCCTTCTTTCCTTCTCTCTACTCTCTCTCTTTCCTTCCCTCTTTCCTCCTTCTATGGCCCAACTCTCATGAGAAGGAGTTTAAACTTTAAACCCCTTCTCTCTTAGCTCCCCCACCCAGACCAGCTGGGGAAGGGAAGGGGAGGCTTTTGAAGATGCTTCCCCCCCTTTTGCTTCCCCTTCTGACATCACTTCCGGTGATGTCAGGGGGCGTGGCATATGCTAATAGCCTAATAGCTCATTAGCATACCATATGCTAATGAGCTCCTGCAGCTGTTCTTCTACGAAAAGACCCCTGGATGTAATGTAAGCTCCAAAATACATGGGAGGTTGTGATTGGCTTTCATGGGAGAGAGCCAAGGAGAAGGAGGAGAAATGGCTAGCCTGGATCCACTCAAATTGAGGGAATTTTACCTAAATGGCAGGGTTGATGGGAAGGATTAGAAGATTCTTGGTGTGAGGGGCAGGGGAATGGGCATGGGATGAAGAGGGAAGAAGAATCATGATCTTAACATGGACAAAAACAAACCATGTATTTATGTCTACTACATCAAAGAACATGGAAAACTACACAAAAAATTGTTCATAAATGGTGCATGTTTACACACGGCTCAATGAGTCTTTGGGAGTAAGAATATATAGGGCTACAACTTTATTGCACATTTCACTTTTGCATCTTTAATGTTATTCTAATATATATATATATTACAGATGTTGGTTTTCATATTGAAACTCACGCTGAAGTAGTAGAAGGACACATGTTATATGGTCTGCTTCTGACCTCTTTTATGGATTGGGGGGGTGCCCAATGGTTCTTTTATGCTATTTTTATACCCCTGACCCATTTTAATGGCTTGCCTTATTGATGATGTTTTCATGACTTTATAGTATTGCTTTTACTAGGCCACCTTGAGTCAACCTATAAATCTCCTACATAATCAGATGAGCAATAGCTATTCTTAGAACAACAAACAGTAATTAACAACAGTACTTACCCCAAGTCAGCAAGACAGATCTACATGTGTGGCAGATGCTGATGCAATTTCCTATCCTCTTGGAGCCCTGCCAAACTGCCTGGATGTGTCTTTTCATGTAAAGGGGGATGGGCAGCTGTAGGTACAGATTCTGACCATGACATGGATCCAGTGCATTCCTGCAGGAGCTTCTACACATCCACTAGGATTGCTGAGGCTTCCCCTCCTGCCCCATCCTCCCGTAAGTAGGAGGGGAATAAATGGCAAAGGAACCATGTGTGTGGATGCTACAGAAGCAAACATATTCCCACAGAGGTACAATCAGGAATGGAGACAAGTACATTCAAATGAAATGCATACACTAAGGCTCTTGTCACACTGCAAAGGTAATTGCGCTTTGTTCCCGCTTTGTTTAAATCGGGAACATTTTTCTTCGCATTGGGCTGACTAGATGCAGCCAGCCCCTCTCTTACAGCACCCACTCGCCTGCTGCTGCACCGTCCCTCCAGGCAATCCTGCTGGCCACGGGGGAGGCTCAGGCGGCTGCTGTTTCTGCCGACACTTGGGGGGGTGCCGCCACCATTGCCCCACGAAAACAGGCTCCGCTGTCTCCGTCATCCTCCTTGCTGGCCCCATCCAGGCTGCCAGAGCCCCCGCCTCTCGTTCCCGCCTCCAGGGCCGTCTTTTCTGCATTTTTTAAAAAGCTTCTGGTTTGAGCGCTTGACTAAACAAAGCAGGGGGGGGTCCCTGCACGTGCCAAAGTGGGGGGGGGGGCTCAAGAAAGGCGAGGGGTGAGTGAGCAGCCCGGCTCCTGCCCTTCCACGGCATGCAGCCAGCCCGGGGGAGGGGGCGTGTCCTGAGCGGATATGCAGGTTGCCTCCATTCCCCACCTGCCCCGCTGCCGCCGCCCCTCCCCTCCACGCTGCTCGCCCCTCTCGGCTCCTCCTCCTCCTTGCCATCACTGCCATCCTCCAGCTGCAGCTGGTGGGCTGAGGCGGGTGGGCGCGGGCGGGGAGAGCCGGAGCAGGTGCACGTGCGTCCCCTCCACCCGGCGCCCACTCACCTTTTGGCTGCCCGCCCCTCTCGGCTCCTCCTCCTTGCCGCTGCTGCAGTCCTCCAGCCGTGGCTGGCAGGCGGGGGTGGGCAGGGAGAGCTGGAGCGGGCACGTCCCCTCTACCCAGCGCCCACTCGCCTTTTGGCTGCCCACCCCTCTCAGCTCCTCCTCCTCCTTGCCGCCGCTGCCATCCTCCAGCGGCGGCTGGTGGGCTGGGGCGGGCGGGGGGCGGGGAGAGCTGGAGCAGGCGCACGTGCGTCCCCTCCGCCTGGCGCCCACTCACCTTTTGGCTGCCCGCCCCTCTCGGCTCCTCCTCCTTGCCGCTGCTGCAGTCCTCCAGCCGTGGCTGGCAGGCGGGGGTGGGCAGGGAGAGCTGGAGCGGGCACGTCCCCTCTACCCAGCGCCCACTCGCCTTTTGGCTGCCCACCCCTCTCAGCTCCTCCTCCTCCTTGCCGCCGCTGCCATCCTCCAGCAGCGGCTGGTGGGCTGGGGCGGGCGGAGGGGCGGGGAGAGCTGGAGCAGGCGCACGTGCGTCCCCTCCGCCTGGCGCCCACTCACCTTTTGGCTGCCCGCCCCTCTCGGCTCCTCCTCCTTGCCGCTGCTGCAGTCCTCCAGCCGTGGCTGGTGGGCGGGGGTGGGCAGGGAGAGCTGGAGCGGGCACGTCCCCTCTACCCAGCGCCCACTCGCCTTTTGGCTGCCCACCCCTCTCAGCTCCTCCTCCTCCTTGCCGCCGCTGCCATCCTCCAGCGGCGGCTGGTGGGCTGGGGCGGGCGGGGGGCGGGGAGAGCTGGAGCAGGCGCACGTGCATCCCCTCCGCCTGGCGCCCACTCACCTTTTGGCTGCCCGCCCCTCTCAGGTCCTCCTCCTTGCCGCTGCTGCCGTCCTCCAGCCGTGGCTGGCGGGTGGGGGCAGGCGGGGAGAGCCGGAGTGGGCGCGGGCGCATCCCCTCCAGCTGGCGCCCACTCGCCTTTTGGCTGCCGCTCCTGCTGCCGACGGCGGGCAGGCTGTGAGCTCCTCGGTGGTGCCAGCAGCAGCAGCATCGGCGTTCTTCTTGTGGGGGGCCGGGGGGCCATTTGGCGCCCCTGCAGAGCCGGCGCCCTAGGCGAGCGCCTAGCTCGCCTTGTGGGCGAGCCGGCCCTGGCTTTACTGGTGTTGGTTTTTCTTGTTCATTTCAAAACTTTTGCTGCCAGAACAGCAGGATTAAATAGTATCTATTCTGTGCTTTATGTTGTTTCATCAGAGTATTTTCAATGGCACAAATATCAGTTCTTCTGTAGTATCTCATAATTGCCACCCATCATTTTCTGTGTTAATTTCAAGTTACTATTGCGGTTCCATGTCTTACTTGGGACACCGTGATCGGCCTGCCTTGTACACTCACCCACCCCCACTTTGAAATGAACTCACACAACCAGTTCCTTTGGAAATTAGGTGGATAAATTTGGCCACAACTTTTTATTGGTTACAGCTGTAGAGCATTGGCACAGCATGGGTCTACCAGATCCGACCTATTGGCTGGCACACGTGCCAGCCGAGTTAACCGTTACCCAGCCAGCCGGCATGGGTAGAGATGGCGGGAGGGCAGGTTATTGGAGTTCACACGGACGCTTGCCCCTTTGTGAGCTTCCCCTGCTCTCTGGCTGCGAGGGCAAGTGCTGTTATTCCTTGAGCTAGCCAGCTCCGTTCAGCCCTCACGCCAAGACCCTTAAAGGGGTCCCCAACTCCGGAACTGGCACGCAGGCCGAATTCCGCCAACAGATCCGACCCCATGTTGTTACCGCTGAAAGTTGTGACAAATTGTGCAATGAAAAAACAATAAGTAAACACTAACAATACCATAACCTACAAAGCCCCATTAAACACCCCCTTGCCTTCACTCAAATTCCAAATACCAAACCCCAGCACCATAATACTCAGGGAAGGATGGGTGGGCAAACCGGGCTCGCCTCGTGGTCACGTGGGGAGGGGCAGCAGCTTCCCTGCTGCTTTTAATGCCTCCCCCCTGACCACCCTGTTGACCCTCCATTGGCTGGGGAAGGGGGGGGAGGCACGTCTTTTCCTGCCACACACCAAGCCCCCCCCTCACTTCCGGCCGGCCAGCCTCTCCGTCCCCAGCCCGTCCCCGCAAATGGCGGGCCTGGCTTACCCGGGCCCTTTCTGCATCCTTAACTTTCAAAGTCAACTCCACTCATTCCTCTACCTGTCTTCCATTACAGGTCCTCCTTTGGTCCCACAGCAGAGTTCCAAATTGACCTTAGGAGCATGCAAGCACTTGACCATGTGTTTCAGGTCATAGCTTCTGATGCTGTGTTGGAATATGTTTTCCAGAAGCAGCTTGTATGCCACATAGCTGGAGAAGCTGCATTAAGAAAGAAAGTTTTGAAGATCTGTGCAGTGCATACAGTAGATTCTACACTGCCCTTTGACCCAACCTGTTCACATTCACCTCCTTTTGTGTCCTTTGTCCACTTTTAGCATGCCTTTACGTGCAGCTAAGAAAAAATGAAGCAATCAGCCTATGATTGAGTAGTACCTACTCGATCTCAGCCAAGAAAGGTTATGTCCAGATCCCTAGTATTTTGCTTAGCTAACAGATGGCAGACACCTGTGAATGACCTGGAACAATGTTTCCCAACCTCTGGGTTGAGACCTAAATGTGGGTCACGAAGCCTCTGAAAGTGGGTTGCCGACTAGTCCTCCCTAATGCCCCCCCCTTTCCATTGCTCTCTTTTGCATTCTGGAAACCAAGATCTGACCCTGAAAACACTATTGTGCATGTCATACATTAGTTGGTATTTTTTTCTCACTGCCTGTACATTTTGATCAAGTACAACCTGATGATTGTTATAGTTTCTTAGTATTGCCCTGAACTTCTCACCACTCAGGATAACATGGAGTGTATAAATCTCAGGCTGTCTCTGCTCGTATGTTACTTCCAGTGTGGTGTAGTAGATAGAGTGGGGGTCTAGGAGGACCCTGGGCAATCTCACTTTGAATTCCCATGGAAGCTCGCTGCCTGGTGTACCTCACAGGGTTGTTGTTGTTGTGACAAAATGGAGAAGGGGAGAATGATTTTCTAAGCTGCTTTGAGTCCCAACTGTGGGGAGAAAAGTGCAATATAAATAAATAAATAAATAAATAAATAAATAAATAAATAAATAAATATAAATCAATGCAAAGGCATCTTCTCATCAAGCCCTACTCCTTCCAGTGTCCTCTTCCATGAATCCTCATGAATCAACTGTGTGCATTTAAATGCTTTCACTCAGTTACAGGATCAACCCAGGGCCAGTTGGTTCATAGAGGCGAGGTGAGGCCACTGCCTTAGGGCACCTCCACTAGGGGGTGCCACTGACCTGCCAATATAGACACACACCGACCCTGCTCTCTGGCTGATTCTCTCAGTGGCTGTGATTGACCGTCAGAGCGTGCGCCCTGACAGAATGGAGAAAGAGAGCTCAGCAGCCAGGAGGTGCCCAGCTACTGCTGCCTCCGCCCCCAAGGACACTCCAGCAAGGTCCTGGAGGGGCGGGAAGGCAAGGGTGGGGTTTCAGGGCTGTGATCGCCCAACGACGCCTACAGCTCAGTGGAGGCAGGGTGCCCCCCCTCTTTTGTCACCTGCCCCCTGCTGCCGTGCAGAGGTGGCTGACATGACGCCACTGGCGGCCTTTCCTGGCTTGGTGCTGTGAGGTGGGGGGAGAGGAGGAAGGGGGAGCCAGCTGCAAAGGAAAAAGCAGAGGTGATTTGGGGAGGGGGCAGAGGAAGCCGGCGGGAGGGGCGCGGCTGCCCTCCCAGCTATGGAAGATGTGAGTATTGAGGGTGTCTTAGAGAAGCTGCAAAAGATTTGTGGGGGGGGAGGAATGTGAAAGATGGGAGGGGATCCAGAGAGAGAGAGAGAGGCGATCCCCTTTTCCTGGTGGTGGGACCCCCAAGTTTCCAGTCCTCTGCCTACAGCCCCTTCTTTGCTTGCAATCCCCAAACTGGACTTAAAAAAAAAGGAGGGGGGTAACCCACGTTCCTTTCTGCGTGTCTGGAATTGGCTCTGCAAAGACAGGGCGGCAGCGGTATTGGGAAGCTGTGTTGGGAAGCTTCACGTGGGGAAAAAGGGAGAAAGTTTCAAACTTGTTTTCCCTCCCCAAGAGGGATGCGTGTGACAGTTTTGGAAGTCTCTCCCCCCTCCTCCTTTCCTGCCAAGATTGCTGCTGAATTTAAATGGAGGCAGCTCTCAGAAGGGTCTGGCCTGGAGAGAAGACCCCCCTTTCAGATTTGCTTGTCTTTTGGCAGCGGATGGTGGGGCGGCACATAGGCTTGTTTTGTTGCTGTAAGGGGCAGAAAGGAGGATTTGCTTCAAAGAGCTCCTTTTGCTGTGAGAAGCTTGTACCTTGGTCAACTTTAACCCCCCCCCGAAAAAACCTGGTCCTGCTCTTGTGCCTTTCCCAGCATACATTTTAGCAGGTAAACTATTTCCTGACATGGTGGTTAAGTGCATGGGGAACCAAGGGGGAGAGAAAAGTTTAATTTCTGGACTGTCCTGAAAGCAGAGGAGCATATCAGCCACAGTTTTTTAAAAAAAGTTGGCAATGCTGATGAATGACCTGAAAGGCCTTCCTGATTTCATTGCAGAACGTAGGCAAGGAGAAGGAATTGATGCTGGAAAGCGACACTACTTGTAGGCAGCTTTAGGTCTGATCTTGAACTTTGGCTCTAAAAAAAGAGAGGCACTTTTTGCAGGATGCAAATCAGGAAGGGTTAGTTTGAAATGAACAAAAATGGGAAACAACTGAGAGCAGCTGCCAACCGGAAATGTGGCGATGAACTAACATGTGGCAGAACGATGCAAGATCAGCTACCTCTGGAGGTCTATACCTTTTCTGGATCTCAATAATCTACCCTTAACATTTCAGGTGGGTAACTGTGTTGGTGTGCAGGAGAAGATCAGGGTTCGAATCCAGTGGCACCTTAGGTTTCCAGTGTATAAGCTTTGCAAGTCGAAATGGTACCTAGCAGAATTTTGGGCCTTGAAAGCTTATACCCTGGAAATCTTGTTGGTCTAGACTGGACTCAGATCTAGCTTCACCATTAAAGTGTGGCCCATTTGAACCAGCCCCGTTGAGAGGTCTGGTGCTGCTGCCAACTTGGGGGCCTTGATGTTTTATCCTCCTCAGAAAACCCAAATAGTTCAACCTTGGAAGTAAATCTTAAAGTATATTTTTCCTACTATCTACATAGGTATGCCTACTGTTCATTTGTGGGCAAAAACAAGACATCCAATCTAACTTTAAAAAAGCAATAAGCCAGAACAAAGTTTTGAGCCGAGTGGCACCTTTAAGACCAATAAAGTTTAATTCTGGGTATAAGCTTTTATGCGCATGCACATTTCTTCATGCATGCACATTGAAACTTATACCCAGAATTAAACTTTGTTGGTCTTAAAGGTGCCACTGGACTCAAACTTTGTTCTATTGCTTCAGACCAGCACAGATAACCAGTTGAATCTACTATTTTTTAAAAAATCAGCTTGGTTAAGAACATCAGAACATAAGAGAAACCAATGGCTCATCCAGTCCAACACTCTGTCACACACTGGCCAAAAATACCAGGTGCCATTAAGAGGACCACCAGTGGGGCCAGGATACTAGAAGCCTTCCCGCTGTTATCCCCCCCCCCCAAGCATCAAGAATACAGAGCATCACTTCAGAGTCCCTATCTGTACCTTGTGGCTAATAGCTACTGATGGACCTCTGCTCCATATGCTTATCCAATTCCCTCTTGAAGCCATCCATGCTTGTAGCTGCCATTACCTTCTGCAGCAGTGAATTCCATGTGTTAATCACTCTTTGGGTGAAGAAGTACTTCCTTTTATCTCTTCTAACCCGATCACTCAGCAATTTCATGGAGTGCCCACGAGTTCTTGTATTGTGAGAAAGGGAGAAAAGTACCTCTTTCTCAACCTGCTCTATCCCATGCATAATCTTATAAACCTCGATCATGTCACCCCTCAGCCATCGTTTCTCCAAGCTAAAGAGCCCCAAGTGCTTTAACCTTTCTTCATAGGGAAAGTGTTCCAACCCTTTTATCATTCTAATTACCCATTTCTGCACTTTTTCCAAAGCTATAATATCTTTTTTATAGCATGGTGACCAGAACTGTACCTGTTGCCTGGAAGCAATTGTTAACTTACCACAGGTGAGCAAGCAAGTGGCTACCCCCCCACACCGAATTTATTCAAAGGGTCTTGTGAAGCAAATGAAAGGTCCCCTCTGAATAGGACCAGTGGTCCATCTAGTTCAGCATGGCCAGCCAGTTGCTCTGGAGGAGGCCAGTAAACAGAGTACAGAGGCCAAGGCCTTCCCCCGATGTTGTCTTCTGGCACTGGCATTCAGAGGTCTATGCCACCACAAAGAGTACTTCTCTTCATACTTCAACAAAAACTCCAGGAGTGTGCCTAATGTTTCTCTTGCTCTAAGGATCCTTCTCACACTTCCAGTGTCAGTGGCAAGTGGTGAACACAGCTCAAAACTCAAACTTATAAAAACACACATACGCTTGACAATGTTGCAAAAGAGACTACTCGGTTTGGCAACTATTTCATCTGAATATGCTGAAACATCAGCACTTGACCCAAAGGATTTGGTGACAAAATTTGCTAAAGAAAAGGCATGCAAAATGAGATTTTTTTTTTGTAAAGAAATTTTTATTAACAGGATATTTAACATGGTCCATACTTAAAAACATTTCATAAAATATCCTTTTCCACAACTTTTCCCCCCCTCCCCCCGGCTTCCAACGATGTTCCGCCCCATTATCGTTTCAATCAACATTGCCTTACAATAAACACTTATTCAATAGTCAATTCTTTTATTAAAACATTTTCCTTTTTCATTTCTCTCTCTTAGGTAACATTTTAAATACAATCCATTTCTTACTATATTTCTAAACTTAATAGTTATCAAAGCACAGTAGCTTATTTTTGACATCCCAGTTCAATTCTAAGTAGTCTTTAAAGTCCTTCCAATCTGCTAAAAATTCTTGATCTTCTTTTCCATTAAGTTTTTTTGTTAATTTGTCCATTTCTACCATAAAAATCATCTTCTTTATCCATTCCCATTTATCTGGTATCTTCTCCTGCTTCCAAAATTGAGCATATATCATTCTCGCTGTTGAAATCAAATACCATAACAATGTTCTCTTTGTCACATTAACTTCCTCCATTTTAAGACCTAGAAGTAACATTTCTGGCTCTTTTTTAAAAGTACATTTCAGGATCTTCTGGATTTCATTATGAATCTCAGTCCAAAAAGCAGCCGCTTTCTCGCAAGTCCACCACATGTGGTAAAATGAGCCCTATTTCTTTTTACGTTTCCTAGACATGTTCTCATTCATATTCGCAATTTTTTTTGGTGTCATATACCATCTATACATCATTTTATAACAATTTTCTTTCACATTAACACATGTTGAAATTTTAATCGATTTTTTCCACAGACACTCCCATGATAACATGTCTATCTCTCTATTTATATTTATAGCCCATTTCACCATCTGCTCTTTTACAGTCTCATCCTCTGTATACCATTTTAACAAACTTTTATTAATTTTTGAAATCATTTTGTTACCTTTTTCTGTCCATACCCTTTCTATTTCATTGTTCTCTTTCCTGAAACCATACCTCTTTTTGTCCGTATTAAATAAATCATAGACTGCCTATAATTTAACCAATCATATTCAAATTCCAGTTCTTCCCTAGCTCTCATCGTGAAACTACTCCTCTCAACCTTCAGAATGTCTTTGTAACATATCCAGTCTTTTCCTTTGTGCCTTGAAAGTGGTTTGATTACTTCTGCCAGAACTATCCATAAAGGTCTTGCTTAAAAAAAAGTCTTTTATATCTCATCCAGGTCATGAACAGTGATCTTCTTATAAAGTGGTGTTTAAAAAGGTTATCCACTTTGGATTTTTCGTACCAAAGATAGGCATGCCATCCAAATTTGCGATCATGCCCTTCTAACGCCAACAGTTTTCTATTATCCAAATTAATCCATTGTTCGAGCCAAACCAAACAAACTGCATCATGATACAATCTGAAATTGGGGAGTTGTAGACCTCCCCTTTCTTTTGAGTCGCATAAGATCTTCATTTTAATCCTAGGTTTCTTTCCAGACCAAACAAACTTTGAAATCTCTTTCTGCCACAAATTCAACACTTTAGAGTCTTTTACAATAGGAATTGTCTGGAATAAAAATAACAAACGGGGTAAAATATTCATTTTGACTACAGAAATTCTTCCCATGAGTGACAAATTCAAAGTATTCCACTTCTTTATATCCTGTTGAATTTTAGTCTAGGTCTTCTCATAATTATTTTTAAAAAGATCAATATTTTTCATTGTAAGCTCGATTCCTAAATACTTGGCTTTTTTCACCACTTCATATTGAACTTTTTCTTGCAATTCCAATTGTTTTTCTTTTCTCATATTTTTGCAAAGCATCTTTGTTTTATTTTTATTGACATAAAATCCTGCCAAATCTCCAAATTCTTTAATCTTTTCCATCAATAATGGCACATTAATTACTGAATCTTCAATAACAAACATTACGTCATCTGCAATAGCCCTATACTTGTACGTAAAACCTCCAATTGTAAGTCCTTTCATATCTTTATCTTCTTTTATTTTCCCCAGCATCACTTCCAAAATCCATATAAATAATAAAGGGGATAATGGACATCCTTGTCTAGTCCCTTTTTGAACTTTGAAATAATCCGTCATTTCCTTATTTATGTTCAACAATGCTTTCTGTTCTGAATATATCGCCCTTATCTTGTTTGAAAAGGGCTGACCAATGTCCAGTCTTTCAATCACTTGAAACATAAATTCCCAGTTTAGATTGTCAAATGCTTTTTCTGCATCCACAAATAGAAAAGCAACCTCCTTTTCTGGATGTTTATCATAGTATTCAATTGCATCAATCACCATCCTCACATTGTCTCTAATTTGTCTATTTGGTAAAAAAACCCGGCTTGTTCCTCCCTTATGACCTCTTTCAAATAATTCTTCAGTCTCTCCGAGATTACTTTGGCAAATATTTTATAGTCATTATTGAGTAACGAAATTGGCCTATAATTCTTGATGTTTGTTAAGTCTTGTCCTTCCTTTGGTATGAGTGATATATTGGCTTCTTTCCAAGGCTCTGGTATTACCTTAGTCAGCTGAATTTCCTTTACTAAAAGTTCCAAAATCGGGGTCAACTCCTCTTTTAATTTTTTGTAAAATTTTACAGGAAATCCATCTGGTCCTGGAGCTTTCCCCAATTTGGCATCTTCTATTGCCTTGTATATTTCTTCTTTCTGAATTGTACCATTCAACATCTCCTTAGTTTTTGAATCAATCTTAGGTAAGTCAGCTTTATCCAAATATTTTTTAATTTTCTCCGGATCAACATTCTTTTTTTGAAATAATTTCGCATAATACTTGAAGAAGACTCTTTTTAAACCATTCATGTCAACAATTTCTTTTCCATCCTCCATTATTTTACTTATTGTCCTTCTCTTCCTTCGGTTTTTCAATTGCCAAGCCAAGAATTTTCCTGGTTTATTTACTCCTTCAAAAGATTTTTGCTGCAGTTTCTTTAAGTTCCAATAGAGTTCTCTGTTAAGTATCACATTCAATTGGTCTTGTAGAATTTGAATTTCTTTAATGAGTTTCTTTTTTCCTGGTCTTCTCTTCAATTCTTTTTCTTTTTGCAGAATTTTTTCCTGCAATTCCTTTTGTTGCTTCATATTCTGCTTTTTATCAGCCGCATTCATTGATATCAATACTCGTCTCATCACCGATTTATAAGCATCCCAAACTGTCTGTATTTTCACATCCTGGTTTAAATTCATTTGGAAAAAAAGTTGAGTTTCTTTATGTAAAGTCTCAACTAATTTTGTCTTATCCAATAGATCTTCATTAATTCTCCAATGGAACTGCCTCATTTTATCTTTTAATGTCCAAATTACTGGATTGTGGTCCAAATTGGTCTTTGGCAATATCTCAACCTTCTGGGTTTTTAATGCTATCTCACCAGACATCCAAATCATATCAATTCTGGGGAAGGATTTATGTCGATTAGAATAAAAGGTAAAATCTTTAATTTTAGGATTCCACTTTCTCCAAACATCTTCAAGTTTCTCCTGTTCCATCAATTTAAAAAAAAGTTTTGGAAGCTTTCCAATCTTCTCATCACCTTTTTTTGATTTACTGTCCAATTTATTATTAACAGTACCATTGAAGTCTCCTGCCAGTATTATCTGATCATAATTCACTTGATCCAGTTCCTTCGTCAAATCCTTAAAAAAAAATTCTTTAGCTCCATTTGGCGCATATAAATTAACTACCAATGTCGTTTTTTGAAGCATTGTATTTTCTACAGCAATATATCTCCCCTCTTTGTCACTAAAATTTGTTTTGGCTCCAAGTTTTTATTTACATAAGTCACAACTCTCTTGTTTTTTTCTCAGCCAATGAATAGAATTCTTCTCCCAACTTTTTATTGATCAAATATTTTTTGTCCCGCTTCTTTATGTGGGTTTCTTGTAAACAAACAATGTTGGCTTTTTGCTTTTGTAACCAATAGTTCATTACCCTCCTTTTGGAGGGTGAATTAAGTCCATTTACATTCCACGATAAAAATTTGTAATCCATCATGACTTATTTTTAAATATCACCGAAATCTTCAGAGTTTTCAGCTTTAAACCTATACATATCTCCAGGTGTTTTGATCGCATGTCTTTTTGAATTGTAGGTGAATGACAGTCCTTGTGGTATCTCCCATCTGAATCTGATGTTTAACTGCTTCAATTTATCCACCAACTTCTTATATTTCTTTCTACCTTGCAAAATGGTTCTTAGGAGTTCCCTCATTATTATTATCTTTTTACCATCAATTTCCAATGGTTGAGTAAACTGCTTCTTAAATACATCCTCCTTCATTTTCGTTGTTACAAACTGAACAATAACTCCTCTGAGCATAAGCTGAGTTCAGGTCAAATCAGGTCAAAATCTGAATCCAATTCTCCTTGATCATCTCCCAAATATTCAGTCAAAGCTGCCATCACAACCATTTGTATATTTTCATCTATTTTTTCTTCTATCCCTCTTAATCTCAGATGGTTTGACATTGCTCTATATTCCATCATTGCCTCAAGATTCCGGTTATTTTGTACAACTGTTTCCATTTTCTTGTCTGTATCTTGTATTTTTTGCTCCATTTCAGTCGATTTTGTTGCCAAAGCTTTTAACTGACTAGTTGTATTTTCCGCTTCTTTTTTAATTTCTGCCACCTCTGCTAATACCAACTCTTTCAAGGCCGCCACATTTTTTTTCTTGGACTTCTTCCAACTGTTCCAGCTGTTTTTGCATTTGTTTCTCTATCTACTGATCTATATGTTTCATCATACCTTGAATTGCCTCGATCATGCGCTTCTCCATTGCTTCCATTGCCGCCTGCCATTCTTTCTTATCTTTAGTTGACATACTTGGACTCGCAGCTGATGCCGCTCTTTGCCAAGATTTAGGTTCCGTTTTGGAGATTCTTCAATAAGCTTCAACTGTCCTCTGCTTATTCTTTTAAATCCAACTCTTTTCACTATTTTCTGTGGTTAATTTGACAGTTAAAATTGTATTTTAAAGTTCAGTCCTCCCCAAAATGGCGGGCACAATTTCTCTATGACTTCTGAGGCTAGAGTAGGCTCTCTTTTAACTTCCTGTTTCCAGTCCCACGTTTAAAATGTCCTACCAGAAAACTTCCTCTCAAGCGCTCTTCCGACCCTCCAGCACACACTCTAGCCAGATCACGATTCTAGCCGGACACAGTTATATGCTACACCTTCGTCTCGCGATCTTTCCAATCAGATTCGCTCATACGCTTATCACTCAGTCTCTCAACCACAGGAATGTTAAACAAAGTCTGTTTAATCCAAATTCAATGTCTTAACAAGCTCTTCAAATTTATACGATGGATCAGTTATTCAGCTTAAAACCTCATGCGCTTAACCGTCTTGTTCAAATTTTGTTATATCTTCATCCTGGTAAGCAAACTGTCTTTGTTACCTTGCATGTTTATCTTGGGACTTCGCATCGTTTCTCTTTGTTTCCAACTGCAAACCGTTTCTCAAGAGATCGGGAAATGGCAAATTTAAGCTGATATTTCAGCTCAGCTAGCTTCTTTAGTGCTGTCTTGCAATTTCCCGCTTCTGAGAGGAGTTCAAAGCATAAACAAGCCCCCTCTGGGACTCATGCATGCCGATCTCAACTCTCACTTGGACCTTGTTGCTTGCCTGAGATTTTGCATGCAAAATGAGATTTTGATGTGCCTGAAATGGAAACATTAAATAGACTTAAATTTCAACATCACAATAACAGGATTTTTCAAAATGCTTTGTAATTTGTGTTTTTCAATTTGAGAAAGAAAATCAGAGATTGTATTACTTGTTCTCACAATTAAAAAAAAAAGGAATTAGCAATTTCAAATTTTGTGTTTTTCATTCTTCCTAAAATGCATTTATGTCTGAAAATTGATGGGGGGCGGGGGCGGCAGAAGGTAGCCTCGCCTAGTGTGCAAAAAAACCTGGCACCGGCCCTGCCTGGAAAATTAACTGTGAGTACCACCAAGGCAGATGGACTCCAAGAAAAACAAAAATATTTGTTTCATATTATGGATGAGCTTTCTGATTTAAAACACTGACTGTATATTCTCCATGGCAATTCGATAAGTACAACATATATCACAATTCTCCTTGTTTGCCCTCACTGCTTCTTGAGAAATACTAGATGAAGAGATGGTGATTTCTCCAAGGCCAGCAAGTGACCATTACAGCTGAGGTTTCCACACCCAAACAACACACTAATCACTGCATCACCATTGTCCTGGTGATGGTTTACTAGGAACCTACTTCAGTGCAGGATTCCATAACCCCAATGAAACAGGCATTGAGAACTAAGTGCAAGACTATAACACAAGGCCATAACTTGACACACTGAAGCCACATTGCACTGAGCATACATGACAGGTACCCTTTACAAAGCAGCATGCTATTATATCCACAAAGGTCATCAGATGAGAAATGGGAGAAGCCAAACAAGTTTCAATGTAGCTAAAAGTGAAGTGGTCAGATTGGTAGGACAGAAGCTGATTTCATAGAACATCTCAAACCTCACTAGTAGCAAAGTCCAACATAATGTTGATTCTACATTACTGCTAGTAACACATGCTTATATAGAGAATTTAGCTTACTACAATATTTATACTATGAATGTAGGCTTGGATCCAGTGCAGTGTTGTCATGGATAGAATTATTTCTGCCCACAGAGCATTACTTTCTCATTCCCCCCTCCCAGTGCAGCCCAAAATGCCCCAAGAAATTCTCTACCTGGGTCCCCAGTCCCCCAGGAGTAGTATTTCATGGGCATCTTGCCTGCAGGAGAATGAGGAAAACAGATAATAGCTATAATGAATAGATTATATGTATACATTGCATCAATAACTTAGGTTGATGTATTTCGCAAAACGGTTTCTCTTGCTCCCCATGAAAAAGGACAGTCTGGAACTATAACATAATTTAAAATCTTTCTAACCAGTGTCCTGTCTGGTTTGAAAAATGACAGTTCAGAAACAGGCACACATAACTGAGTGAAAGTGGATGTTTGCTTTCTGCAGAAAAAATGGCCACCAATCATAACAATCTGTTCTGAGAACGGGCCCTGTAAATGTGAATTCTTGTGGATGGGAAAGAAGCATACTTCTAGAAATTCAGTTTTTGATATATGATAGTACCTTATTTGCCTGAAAGGATCATAGGTTTGTATAGGTTAGATTTGCGCAGAAGTTTCAGTTATGTACAGTAATTAAAAATCTTTTGTGTATAACCTTTTAAAAAGGAGATGGTCTTACATTCAGGGTCACCTTTCTTTTGGCTAACTACATGTACACAGAATATTCTTGTTGGTTAAATCTAATTTGTCAGGCTTGACAGAGAAATTTCATAGACATGGCCTAATATTTGTATGAAATATTGATAAGTAGCATTAGATACACAGATCTCTCAAAAGCCCTAACTTTCTTATCTTGTTTATTATATCTCATCCTATTGTTTACATTGACTTGACTGTGCGTAGTTCTGGTCACCGTATCTGAAAAAGGACTTTGCAGAGCTGGAAAAAGTACAGAAGAAGTCAACCAAGATGATTAAAATGTTGGAGCACCTTTCCTATGAGCAAAGGCTGAAGAGTCTGGGAAATAGATGACTAAGGGGAACATGATGGGTGTATAAAATTATGGATGGAGTAGAGAGAGTAGACAGAACTTTTTCTCCTCTCCAAAAATACTAGGACTTGAGGGCATCCTATGAAGCTGATGAGGAGTAGGTTCTGGACAAACAAAAGAGAATACTTTATGAAACAAGTGAATGAAATGTGGAATTTGCTGCCTGAGGATGTACTGATGGCCACAGGCACAGATGGCATTAGCAGGGATTAGATAGATTAATAGAGTTTAGAGCTATCCACAGCTACTAGACACAGACACTAAAGGGAGCCACAAAATTCAGAGCTAGTAAACATCTGAATCCCAGAACAAGTAGCAAGGTTCCCTTTAAGCTCCATAGGGTTGTGAGCAGAAATTCTACCTTGTGCATAAAAAAAGCTAGTAGTATTAAAGTTGTGAGCAAGTCTACGGCTCTGGTCACACTGCAAAGGTAACTGCGCTTTGTTCCCGCTTTGTTTAAATCGGGAACATTTTTCTTCACATTGGGCTGACTAGATGCAGCCAGCCCCTCTCTTACAGCACCCGCTCGCCTGCTGCTGCGCCGTCCCTCCAGGCAATCCTGCTGGCCACGGGGGAAGCTCGGGCGGCTGCTGCTTCTGCTGACACTTTGGGGGGGTGCCGCTGCCGCTGCCGCCATTGGCCCACGAAAACAGACTCCGCCATGTCCACCGTCTCCACCATCCTCCTTGCCGGCCCCATCCAGGCTGCCGGAGCCGCCGCCTCTCGTTCCCACCTCCAGGGCCGTCTTTTGTGCTTTTTTTAAAAAAAAAGCTTCTGGTTTGAGCGCTTGACTAAACATGCGCTTAATAAATCCATTATTAAACGTTAAACGTTTTGGCATTATCTTGAAATACTTGACATGTTTTTAATCACAGCAAAGATGCAGATACGCCAAGATGCTCCCAGCATCTCAGCACTCCCTCCTATTCCTTTCATGTGATTAGATATGTGTGTAAACCCTGACCTTATTCCCAAGCAGCCCTGTATTAAACATTAGGCAAAATAAGTGCGTGCTTAGGGCACCAAGGGAAGGGGGCAGGCCCATAGCTACAGTGGAGCATTTCGGGGCCTGGACCCCTGACTTCCTGCCAAGGCTCCCCGACTTCCGTCCAGCCCCCAGGTCCCCAGCTCTCTGGGCCACCCAGAGGACTTCCCACCACTGCCCCTTCCCCAAGTGTGGCTTGCTTCCCCGTGTAGGCAAGCAGAGTGCGAACACTGCAAAAGTGAGTTTTTAACATTTTTATTTATTTTTTTATTTTGTGATGTCAGTGCCCCCTGACTTATTTAAAAGCCCCCTGAATTACAAAATCCTGGCTACAGGCCTGGATGGGGGGCACCCCCACCCAGTAATTCCTTCTGTTATGGCTATTCATAAGAAATGACAGGCAGTGGAACCACTAGCACCAAGGGGTGGGGCAGGGGCAACTATGGGACAAGACAGGCTGGATGCCTTGTCTCTGCTAACTATAAAAACAGATTTGTTACACCAGATAGTTTTGAGGACTTGTTCAAAGACTGCAATTTTTAAAACAAGGGGAAAACTTTTTAAAGTAGAAGTAAAGTTACAAGTAGGCAACAATAAGCATTATTTTGCATCTCTTGATCCAGGTACATCAAAATGCTATATATATCTTCAAGGTTAGAAAGCAATGGAATAAAAGATGTTTTGTTTCGTACAAATAATATTTGTCCATTATAATATCCTTTTTAAAAAAATTGTCCAACATCATTGATCTCTGCAGAAAGAGGATTTTCAAAACTGAAAAGTATGCTTTTGAGATCATGTAATTTCAGTAGAGACAATATCAGATCATATATTGCCTTATAATCTTTAGGAGCGTGATTAAAAATAGTTTTCAATAAATTTTTGTATTTGCATTTTTTCTCTTTTAACAATTTTATTTAAAAAGTGATGAAAATTTTTATTTTTTCTGTTGCCCTAGTTATAAGTAAATAATTTGCTTATATTGCTTACTGCTATTTAATCTTAAATAAATATTTTTTAAAAAGTTCATATTTAATATAGTTGTGAGGTCTGGCCTGGGGGATGACCTGGAAGAACACTGAATTTTTAATCTCTTATCTCACCTTCAGCACTTATTGATTCTTAATGTCTTCTTGTCAGTTAAGCAATGGAAGGGCCGAGGGGCACCATTGCTGAGCTGTGCTTAGGGCATCAGTTGGCCTTAATCCAGCCCTGTCCCCAAGTAACAAGAAAAAGATGAAGATGAAGAAGAAGAAGAAGAAGAGGAGGAGGAGACTGGATTTATACCCCACCTTTCACTACCCAAAGGAGTCTCAGAGCGGCTTACAAACTCCCTTCCCCTCCCCACAACAGACACCCTGTGAGGTAGGTGGGGTTGAGAGACCTCTGACAGAAACTGTTATTTTTCAAGAACAGCTCTGACAGAACCATGGCTTGCCCAAGGTCATCCAGCAGGTGCAAGTGGAGGAGTGGGGAATCAAACTCGGTTCTCCCAGATCTCCCAAATCCACGCATTTAACCACTACACCAAACAAAGAGTCTTGCTGCATCAGATCAGGAGTGCATTGTGTCTAATATTCTGTTTCCAATAGCAGTCAGCAAGGCACCTCTGGCAAGCTCATGAAAGAAGCTCCTGACTGTGGTGTGGCTAGAGTGTCCCCCAAAGAGCCAAAACAGATGCTGCAAAGATCATGGATATCTGTTCATCTGTGAAAAACAAATTGCAGCACCAGATTGTGACTGTGAATGCTTATTGTTTGCCTTTTATGGATTAATGGAAACCTGTTATCTTCGTCACATCTGTTTCTGAGGAGACCTGAGTTCAAATCCCCATACAGCCATAAAGCTCTCTCGGTGATATTAGCTCAGTCATTATTTTTTTCATCCTAAAATACCTGAGGGGGTTGTTGTAAGGGTAAAATGGTCATGGGAAGGAGCCATATATGCCATCATGAGTCCCTTGGAGGAAGGGGAGGATTACAAGTGTAATCAACAGAAAGATTACATGAGCATAGCATGAAGGGCTTCCCCCCCCAGCCTCTAGTGTCCAGAGGGACGACAGCAGTTGATAGACCTATCCCTCCCAAGCTACAATTAATTCTGGACAGGGAAGGGGCTTCCAAGAGTGCCCAAACTTTTGTATTTACATAGTATAAGAATTGTCTGCTTCAGTTTCAGGGGAGATTTGCCAAACTCAGATTTAATAAATATAATGAGTGGATTTCTCAAAATTGAATGTGGATTAATTGTAAATCCCATCCCAGAACACAAATCATTCCAGACAGCCCGTCAGTAGTAGCCTAAGGATGGAAATGAATTACGGGCAACTCCAAAGGAACTCCACCTGCCCTCTGTGACATCATCTCATTAAAGGCTTCTTTTTATTATTCACAAACTGTCATGTAAAGCTACAAAGGCATTCATGAGCACAATCATCATGTCATGGTAGAAGCCTTAATAAACCTTTGATCTGCAGAATGGTTATATCCAGACCAGTATTATCCTAATACATACCACCAACCTAACCACATCGGTATCTTAGGCCTTAGTTTCTTGGGAGACCTGCCTATCCTTTTGTGATATTAGCTGATGTGGTATAACGTGGTATAGATGAGTTTGATAGGATTGAAAAAATATATTCAGGACAACCCTATTAAACCTCTTGAACTAGGAGGGCTATCTTGTTAATCAGGAGGTCTGCTGAGAAGTATGAAGGGATATATGCATATTACAGGGAGAAAGATTTCTATCACAGCATGCTTAAAACCTCTGTCATTTGACAATGAAAAAATTGCACAGGCTTTTTAAAAAGGCAAACATTTAAAATATGTATTTCTTTATTTAGTATGTTTATGTCTCATCTGTCTTTCTCCATGGCACTCAAGGTGAGGTACATAAGTTTCCCTGAAGATCTCCCGTACAAACATTGATTAGACTCAAACCTACTGAGCTTCAGCAAGGCTGCTGGATCATGTACCTTCTGATTACATCCTGGACACACAGAATAGACAGTACAGTTTTCATACTGCGCACTACCCTATAGTTCATACTGCTTCGACTGTTCTGGAACTCATGGCTCAGTTTACTCCCCTGAATCATCCAAAGGCTTTCCATCACCATGGAAACTCCTTGCAGTGGAGAAGAGGAGATTTGCTTATTTTTAAACTGCTTCTATGCAGCCTTTTCCATCCAAATAAAGTTCCTAAGGCAGTGGACTTCAACACATTAAAACATTTCAACAGTTGACACATTGGAGTGTACATTTCCTGCTCATTTCCTGCCCCAAAGCCACATTCTCTTGTAAGCTTTTCTTCACTTCCAGATATTCATTTACACAGCTAAGACAAATGCACACTTCATGAGCTCAGAGGCTATTTGTTGTTATTCCATGACTTTGGTGAAAACAGATTCTAGAGCTGAGCCAGGTACTAAAGAAAAGCCTGGTGGATGGAGTCATTTAAGATTTCAGTAGCAGGGAGGGACAAAAATTTCAGTGGTTGGAGACAAATTCTCAATGACGTTCAAAGGCCCCCTATCAATATATTCTACTTTAAATTCCCTAAAGTCCCAGTGTATTTTGTTGATTTGGGTTCTTTTCAAAATTAATCTTACACTAAGTACACCATATCACACCAGGTCACCTTGTTTGTTAAGGGGATCATTCCGTGCTTTGGCATGCATGGCTAGTACATCAGCTCTTTTAATTGTTTACTATGAGGGTCCCAGTTTAATTGTTTACTATGTGACGGTGCCATCAGTGACAATGTGACATTACTTCTGGGTAAACCTGGAAGTGGTGTAATGCCTCTCTAGGAATTGCAGGAAAGCAGAGTTGCTGGCAATTACTAGAGTGGACTGACGTCACACCTAGTTTTACCCCAGAAATGATGACATGTTGTCGCCCAGTGGTTATTTTTTAAATTACTTTATGTTCTGTTGACCAGAGCAGGGGCAGTTGGAAATGGGAGCAGGGGGTTTGGCAGTCCTACAGGAGACCTGTAGTGAAATAGACACTAAACCCACTGAGTGGCCCATCACTCTCTCACCAGTTTGGTGTAGCAGTTAGGAGTGCAGACTCTAATCTGGGAGAACCGGGTTTGAGTCCCCACTCCTCCACATGCAGCTGCTGGTGTGACCTTGGGTCAGTCACAAGTTCTTTCAGAACTGTTCTCTCAAGGGCAGTTCTTGGGAGAGCTCTCTCAGCCCCACCTACCTCACAGGGTGTCTGTTGTGGGGAAGGGAAGGGAAAGGAGATTGTAAGCTGCTCTGAGACTCCTTCAGGTAGTGAAAGGCAGGGTATAAATCCAAACTACTACTACTACTACTCTCCTCAAAGGGTTGTTGTGGGAAGAAAAGTGAATACCCCCAGACATGTAGAAAGAGCAAGATAAAGCCAGAATTAGATGAAACACATGAAAGGATAATAATGGTAGAGCCAGAGAGTTGGCCAAAAAGAGAGGTGCATCTGAGAGAGGTAACTACAGTGGTGGGAGAGGAAGACTTCTGCAGATGCTGGGGGAATTTGCTGGAATCGTAGAGAATAAGGATCTCAACTAGAAAAGCAAACTGCACACTCTACCCATGGTGGCAGAACTAATATGATCTTCACCTGACATAATCTGTTCGGATGTATTCCTCCTGGCGAGCACCTCTCGGTTTCTGTATTTGCTTGTGGCAATGCTATTTCTTTTGCATGGATGCAGCCCTCCACAACTAATGTAATGTGAAAGCAGGATGCCTGTGTTGCACTTGACACCGTCGCCTAAAGCTGAGGTGGTCCATCACCCATCAGTGACAGGAAAGCAGTAAGCACCGCTGGTTTGTTTTTAATTTGCAGGCTTTTTCTGCATTCTCACCCCTCCCTTAATGCAATATGTCACTGGAGTAATATTGCTGCGCCAGGAATAAGTGACATAACAAATAACAAGTATGAAGCTTTCTATCATCAGAACTGCTAGGCTATCAATTTTAATGCCCACTTCTTCCTTTCCGCCCCCTCTCCACCCTTAAGGCCTAACTGCTGTCCACAGATAAGATCAGAGAGATGGATCTGGAACAGGCAATACCCCGATGGCCTGGGATGGAAGTGAAGGAAAGCCTTGGGCTGGCAGTAGGATCTTACCGTCATGCAACATTATCAGTCAGATTTCCAATGGATTTTAGGCTATGTGGCACCTTGTTAAGACCCCCCAGGGAATCCCAGGCTGCACTGCTATATCGGGTGATATATATGCATTCTCCCCCATTATGCCTTGCTCTTCTTCCTACCCTAATAGAAAAAATGGCAGATTGACCGTTTTTGCTCGGCATTACTCAGCTTAGAAAGGGATAGTTGGGTTTCACTAGCAGGCATGTCCTTTTCATTTTAATAATATTTTCTGAAGTGATTCACATCTGGAGGGGTAGATGAAGGAATGCATTTATCCAGAAACTATATTTTTCTCCCCACACTTTAAACATGGTTCGTTTGTTGTTCCTTCAACATAGTCTGTTGCTAGAATGTCCCATAAAACTACAGTATATTATCAATGAAAATGTGACCATTTCCTTCCACTGGTTTATATTTTGCAACTGCATGCACCATGTCCTCCTATTAGGTCGTTCCTGTGGCATTGTGCAGTAGGGAACAATAACAGTCGTTATCCCTACAATCTCATTTTGTGACCTTTAATTTTTTCTTATTTACTGTCATAATGATTGTTACTTGTATAGTATCATCAGTACACCCAACACTTTTTTTTGGCCAAGTTACAGCAGACTTATGGTGACTCCAGAGGGTAAGCAAGGCACAAGACATTGAGAGGTGGTTTGCCATTTCCTCCCTCTGCATAACAACTTTGGACTTCCCTGGTGGTCTCCCATCAAAGTACTAACCAGGGCTGACCGAGCTTGGTTTCTGAGGTCTCATGAAATCAGGTGCTTGGATAAATAATTAGAGTCTGTGGTCTATACTGCCATGTATAGCTTATTTTAGGTAGATTCCTATTATGTAATTTTTGTACAGCTTCATATGTCATGTTAATACTTACGTTATGCTTCAGTTCTTTCTGGTTGGTTCCAGATTTCCGAAATGTCCCATTTTGTTGATTGTACTGACTCACTATGTGTAATCTGCCTGGAGTGCTTATCAGAAAGGCGGACTATAAATAACATTTATAAATAAAATAAATAAATTAAAGCATTTATTTTCAGTTTCTGTGTTTATCTATCTTGGAGGCAGAATGTCCTCTGATGTACCTCTCCAGGAGATGACTGCTTCCCTCCTGCGGCAATGTTCCACCACACAGTTAACCCCTTGCTACAAATCTTTATTATGTTCTTTTGCCCCTCCTTCAATCCTGCCTTTTTTCTTAAATGGGCAGAATAGCTTCCCCACGTGGACCTGCAAGGCCTGTCTGTTAGTGCTTCCACTACAACCATAAGAACATAAGAGAAGCCAATGCTGGATGGAGCCAATGGCCCAACTAGTCCAACACTCTGTCACACAGTGGCCAAAAATACCAGGTGCCATCAGGAGGTAGCCAGGACACTAGAAGCCCTCCCACTGCTGCCTCCCCCAAGCACCAAGAATACAGTGCATCACTCGCCTCAGACCAAAAGTTCCTATCTATACCTTGTGGCTAATAGCCACTGATGGAGTTCTGCTCCATATGCTTATCTAATTCCCTCTTGAAGCTGTCCATGCTTATAGCCACCACCACCTCCTGTGGCAGTGAATTCCATGTGTTAATCACTCTTTGGGTGAAGAAGTACTTCTTTTTATCTGTTCTAACCTGACTGCTCAGCAACTTCATGGAGTACCCACGAGTTCTAGTACTGTGAGAAAGGGAGAAAAGTACTTCTTTCTCAACCTGCTCTATCCCATTCATAATCTTATAAACCTCAATCATGTCACCCCCCAGCCATCGTTTCTCCAAGCTAAAGAGCCCCAAGCGTTTTAACCTTTCTTCATAGGGAAAGTGTTCCAACATTCTAGTTGCCCTTTTCTGCACTTTTTCCAATGCTATATTATCCTTTTTGAGGTGTTGTGACCAGAACTGTACACAGTACTCCAAATGAGGTCACACCATTGATTTATACAGGGGCATTATTATACTGGTTGATTTGTTTTCAATTCCCTTCCTAATAATCCCCAGCATAGTGTTGGCCTTTTTATCACAGCTGCACACTGTCTAGACATTATCTACTACGACTCCAAGATCTCTCTCTTGGTCAGTTTCTGCCAGTTCAGACCCCATCAATGTGTATTTATATTTAGGATTTTTGGCTCCAATGTGCATCACTTTGCACTTGGCCACATTGAACCCCATTTGTCACCACTCACCCATCCTCAACAGATCCCTTTGGAGTGCCTCACAATCCTCCCTGGTTTTCACCACCCTGAACAACTTTGTGTCATCTGCAAATTTAGCCACTTCACTGCTTACTCCCAATTCCAAATCATTAATAAACAAGTTAAAAAGCATCGGACCGAGTACTGATCCCTGTGGTACCCCACTGCTTACCACCCTCCACTGAGAAAGTTTCCCATTTATACTCACTCTCTGTTTCCTATTTATAAGCCAGTTTTTGATCCACAAGAGAACCTGTCCTTTTATCCCATGACCATTGAGCTTACTTAGGACCCTTTGATGAGGAACTGTATCAAAAGCTTTCCGGAAGTCTTTCATTAAAATCTGCCTCCATTCCTGAGGACTGGAAGGTAGCTAATGTCACTCCCATCTTTAAAAAGGGCTCCAGGGGAGAGCTGGGAAATTACACGCCAGTCAGTCTGACACTGATACCGGGTAAGTTGGTGGAAACTGTTATTAAGGAAAGAATTAGTAGGCACATTGATGAACAAAAACTATTGAGGCAGACTCAGCATGGGTTCTGTAAGGGAAGATCTTGTCTCACTAACCTGTTAGTGTTTTTTGAGGGAGTGAACAAACATGTGGACAAGGGGGATCCAATAGATATTATTTACCTTGACTTCCGGAAAGCTTTTGATACTGTTCCTCATCAAAGGCTCTTAAGTAAGCTCAATAGTCATGAGATAAAAGGACAAGTCCTCTTGTGGATCAAAAACTGGCTCATAAATAGGAAACAGAGAGTGAGTATAAATGGAAAACTTTCTCAGTGGAGGGTGGTAAGCAGTGGGGTACCACAGGGATCAGTACTCAGTCCAATGCTTTTTAACTTGTTTATTAATGATTTGGAATTGGGAGTAAGCAGTGAAGTGGCTAAATTTGCAGATGACACGAAGTTGTTCCGGGTGGTGAAAACCAGGGAGGATTGTGAGGCACTCCAAAGGGATCTGTTGAGGATGGGTGAGTGGTTGCAAATGGGGTTCAATGTGGCCAAGTGCAAAGTGATGCACATTGGAGCCAAAAATCCTAAATATAAATACACGTTGATGGGGTCTGAACTGGCAGAGACGGTCCAAGAGAGAGATCTTGGAGTCGTAGTGGATAACTCAATGAAAATGTCTAGACAGTGTGTAGCTGCAATAAAGAAGGCCAATGCTATGCTGGGGATTATTAGGAAGGGAATTGAAAACAAATCAGCCAGTATCATAATGCCCCTGTATAAATCATTGGTGCAACCTCATTTGGAATACTGTGTACAGTTCTGGTAACCACATCTCAAAAAGGATATTATAGCATTGGAAAAAGTGCAGAGAAGGGCAACTATAATGATAAAAGGGTTGGAACACCTTCCCTATGAAGAAAGGTTAAAACGCTTGGGGCTCTTCAGCTTGGAGAAACGACGGCTGAGGGGTGACATGATTGAGGTTTATAAGATTATGAATGGGATTGAGCAGGTTGAGAAAGAAGTACTTTTCCCCCTTTCTCACTGAATGAAATTGCTGAGCAGTCGGGTTAGAACAGATAAAAGGAAATACTTCTTCACCCAAAGAGTGATTAACATATGGAATTCACTGCCACAGGAGGTGGTGGCAGCTACAAGCATGGACAGTTTCAAGAGGGAATTAGATAAACATATGGAGCAGAAGTCCATCAGTGGCTATTAGCCACAGGGTATAGATGGGAATTCTATGTCTGGGGCAGGTGATGAACTCTATTCTTGGTGCTGGAGGGGGCAGCAGTGGAAGGGCTTCTAGTGTCCTGGCCCCACTGCTGGATCTCCTGATGGCACCTGGTATATTTTGGCCACTGTGTGACAGAGTGTTGGACTAGATGGGCCATTGGCCTGATTCAACATTGGCTTTTCTTATGTTCACACACCCCCAAACACAGTCCACCCACACAGTACCCTCTCAGTTAAATCACCTCAGCTGAAAGTAAATAAAAAATACTCACCCCTCTAGCAGCTCTATCTCCTGCTCCTTCTCAGAGCTCAGCTGGGTCAACCAGAATTCAAGGTCTGGATATTACCCTTTGCCTTCGAATTTCATAGATTTAAATGTAATTACTTTTGAGCAGGAATGCCACTGAGTTTTGCAAACCACCATTTTGCCCTAAAATCCTTGTTTTATTTTGCTTCTGCCATGTGCAAACTGAACCCACAATGTTTCCTTGTGCTGAATTTTCCCTGTTTAATTTATTAATTTTTAAATATCATCTTTTATCAATTGTCTAAAATTGTCCAAAAGTAAAGAAATGATGGTATAATCACTGACCTCGAGCCAGACATCCTGGAAAGCGAAGTCAAATGGGCCTTAGAAAGCATTACTAACAACAAAGCTAGTGGAGGTGATGGTATCCCAGCTGAGTTATTCAAAGTCTTAAAAGAAGATGCTGTTAAAGTGTTGCACTCAATTTGCCAACAAATTTGGAATGAGCTCCCTCATGGATCACTGCCTTGTCGTGGCGAGGGGGCTTGCGTGGTTCGATGAGGCTGTGGGCTATGCCGTGGAGGGCCACCCAGGACGGACAGGCCACAGCAGAGAACTCAGACCAAGCGTGATCCCCCTGGAGAAGGAAATGGCAACCCACTCCAGTATCTTTGCCAAGAAAACCCCATGGACAGTAACAAAAGGCTAAAAGATATGACGCCGGAAGATGAGCCCCTCAGGTCGGAAGGTGTCCAATATGCTACTGGGGAAGAGCAGAGGGCAAGTACGAGTAACCCCAGAAAGAGTGAAGCGGCTGGACCAAAGCCAAAAGGACGCTCAGTTGTGGATGTGTCTGACGGTGAAAGGAAAGTTCGATGCTGCAAAGAACAATACTGCATAGGAACCTGGAATGTAAGGTCTATGAATCAAGGTAAGCTTGACGTGGTCAAAAATGAGATGGCAAGAATGAACATCGACATCTTGGGAATCAGTGAACTAAAGTGGACAGGAATGGGCGAATTTAACTCAGAAGACCATTATATCTACTACTGTGGCCAGGAATCCCGTAGAAAAAATGGTGTGGCCTTTATAGTCAACAAGAGAGTGAGAAAGGCAGTATTGGGATATAATCTCAAAAATGACAGAATGATCTCGGTCCGAATCCAAGGCAAACCATTCAATATCACAGTAATCCAAGTCTATGCCCCAACCACTGCTGCAGAAGAGGCTGAAGTGGACCAGTTCTATGAAGACCTACAACAGCTCATTGAACTAATACCAAAAAATGATGTCCTCATCATCATAGGGGACTGGAATGCTAAAGTAGGAAATCAAAAGGTAACCGGAATAACAGACAAGTTTGGCCTTGGAGAACAAAATGAAGCAGGGCAAAGGCTAACAGAGTTTTGTCAAGAGAACACACTGGTCATAGCGAACACCCTTTTCCAACAACCTAAGAGGCGTCTCTATACATGGACATCACTAGATGGGCAACACCGAAATCAGATTGACTATATAATTTGCAGTCAAAGATGGAGAAGCTCTATCCAGTCAGTAAAAACAAGACCTGGGGCTGACTGTGGCTCAGATCATGAGCTACTAATTGCAAAATTCAGACTTAAATTGAAGAAAGTTGGGAAAACCACTAGGCCATTCAGATTTGACCTAGATCGCATCCCCGATGAATATACAGTAGAGGTGAAGAATAGGTTTAAGGGACTAGATTTGATAGACAGAGTGCCTGAAGAACTATGGACAGAGGTCCGTGACATTGTAAAGGAGGCAGCAATCACCGCCATCCCAAAGAAAAAGAAATGCAAAAAAGCAAAGTGGCTGTCTGATGAGGCTTTACACATAGCAGAGGAAAGAAGGAAAGCTAAAGGCAACGGGGAAAAGGAAAGATTTGCCCAACTGAATGCAGATTTCCAGAGAACAGCAAGGAGAGATAAGGAGGCTTTCCTGAATGAACAATGCAAAGTAATAGAGGAAAACAATAGATTGGGAAGGACTAGAGATCTCTTCAAGAAAATTGGAGAAATCAAGGGAACGTTCCATGCAAAGCTGGCCATGATAAAGGACAAAAACAGTAGGGACCTAACAGAAGCAGAAGAGATTAGGAAAAGATGGCAAGAATACACAGAAGAACTATACAAGAAGGACCTCAATGTCCTTGACAACCACGATGGTATAATCACTGACCTCGAGCCAGACATCCTGGAAAGCGAAGTCAAATGGGCCTTAGAAAGCATTACTAACAACAAAGCTAGTGGAGGTGATGGTATCCCAGCTGAGTTATTCAAAGTCTTAAAAGAAGATGCTGTTAAAGTGTTGCACTCAATTTGCCAACAAATTTGGAAAACACAACAGTGGCCACAGGATTGGAAAAGGTCAGTGTACATTCCAATCCCAAAGAAGGGCAATGTCAAGGAATGTTCAAACTATCGCACAATTGCACTCATTTCACACGCTAGCAAGGTCATGCTCAAAATCCTACAAGCTAGGCTCCAACAGTATGTGGATAGAGAATTGCCAGAAGTACAAGCTGGGTTTCGAAGAGGTAGAGGAACTAGAGATCTAATTGCCAACATTCGCTGGATTATGGAGAAAGCAAGAGAGTACCAGAAAAACATCTACTTCTGCTTCATTGACTATGCTAAAGCCTTTGATTGTGTGGATCACAATAAATTATGGCAGGTTCTTAAAGAGATGGGAGTACCGGACCACCTCACATGTCTCCTGAGAAACCTGTATAAGGGTCAAGAAGCTACAGTTAGAACCGGATATGGAACAACTGATTGGTTTAGCATAGGAAAAGGAGTACGACAAGGATGTATATTGTCACCTTGCTTATTTAATTTATATGCGGAGTACATCATGCGAAATGCTGGCCTGGATGAATCACAAGCTGGAGTTAAGATTGCTGGGGAAAAGATCAATAACCTCAGATATGCAGACGATACCACTCTGATGGCAGAAAGTGAAGAGGACTTAAAGAGCCTCTTGCTCAGGGTGAAAGAGGAGAGCGCAAAAGTGGGCTTGAAGCTCAACATCAAAAAAAACTAAGATCATGGCATCTGGCCCCATCACTCCTTGGCAAATAGAAGGGGAAGTCATAGAAGTAGTGACAGACTTCACGTTCCTAGGATCCCAGATCACTGCAGATGGTGACTGCAGCCATGAAATTAAAAGACGCCTGCTCCTTGGGAGGAAAGCGATGGCAAACCTAAACAGCATGATAAAAAGCAGAGACATCACCTTGCCAACAAAAGTCCGCATGGTCAAAGCAATGGTTTTCCCCGTAGTAATGTATGGCTGCGAGAGTTGGACTATAAGGAAGGCCGAGCGCCGAAGAATAGATTCTTTTGAACTATGGTGCTGGAGAAGACTCTTGAGAGTCCCTTGGACTGCAAAGAGAACAAATCAGTCAATCCTAAAAGAAATCAACCCTGATTGTTCCTTGGAAGGCCAGATCCTGAAGCTGAAGCTCAAATACTTTGGCCACCTAATGAGAAGGGAGCATTTACTGGAGAAGACCCTGATGCTGGGAAAGATTGAAGGTCAAAGAAGAAGGGGACGGCAAAGGATGAGATGGTTAGACAGTGTCATCGATGCAACGAACATGAAATTGAGCAAACTTCAGTGGACAGCGGAAGACAGGAGGGCCTGGCGTAATCTGGTCCATGGGGTCGCGAAGAGTTGGACTCGACTGTGCGACTGAACAACAACAACAACAAAAGAAATGAGCCAGGAAATGAGTAACAAAGAGGGTCATGGTGACAACATATCAACAAAAAGAAAAGAAACAGTACATATTGAAAAATACATTCTTTTGGTGCACTTTGATTTTCTGATTAAGCCTTCAGAAAGGACAGTTCATGCACTAAAAGGTATTCATTTTCCTTTCTTTAAATCTTTCCATTATATACTAGTTCAGATGATTTTCTGTACTACTTTCTGTTGTATACATTAAACCAGTGCTATGCCTTTTAGTTGAGGTTGTACTGTGAGCCAGCAAATCCTGAGGGTTTTTTTTAAAGAAGGTGTCCAATAAAACCTTAGATGGGGGGATGGGGGTAGCAGCCTCAGGGCTGAGGCAAGGAAAATGGCACTGATGTGGGAGGTATCTGCAAAAATTGCACCTGTCCACATGGCATTTAAAAGTGGTATTGCTGTGATCTTTCCAAAAGGTATGGGAAGTACTTCAGCAAATCAGTGGAAAACACAGAGGTGGGATGAGCTGAGGTTGATGACATTTGGATGCCCCCCAAAACAATGGTGTGGTAAGAAAGCCAAAGTGGAGCAAAACACCCATGTGGATACAGCCCAGGAGAAACAGCCCATCTAAATCAAAACACACAAGCTGTATTAAATAGTAAAAAGCCTTTCCCTCTTTGTAAATGTATCCACTTATTGAATCTGTAATAAAAATAGCATTCCTCGACCTATCTACCAGAGACAAGCAGCTCACATTATTCCCTCTGCTGAAGACAATTAGTGTGGGCATACTTTCAAGGCAGACGTGCCATCAGCAGGAAAGCAGATTAAGCCCATCAATCTCCAACCTGAACCAACTTCCATTAATATTTCTCCAATGACGGGTGCTGTTGAATCAAGTTATTTAGTTCACACAGGTAGTGTTAGAACTTGACTGCCACCTCCCTCCCTCCTGGCATGCCACAAGAAACCATCAAATTACAGCTTTCTGTGGTGTTTTTGTAGGGAATGATTACTAATCATGGGAAAAATTGTTCCATTCACTTACACTTCACTAATGTGAGCCCTTGGACTTGCTTGCAGAATGCGATAAAGAGAAGGCTGCTGAGCTTTGTGTCATATACACTGAAATATAAGAACATTTTCTGTTCTATGGATTGGACTAAAGATATATTTCATTTAGCATTCAGTTTCCCACAACTGTAAGCCAGGCTCTTACAGTAGATGCAGCTATACCTGTTGTGGTGTTTGGCTCCTCTGTAAAGTGTACTCACTGTGGAGGTGGGTAAATGGTCTGCCCCGAGGCCAGAGAGATGCAACAGGCAGCATGTCTTCAAAACCTCCTTTAATGTGCAGAACAGCAAGGCAGGGAACAACTTAGACTTAAAAATGGCTGGAGTCCTAACCACCATCAACCCAGTTGTAACTAGTATATTCCAGAAGACACACCCATTCATGTGAAGAGAGGAAGTTCCACTTAGGACCTAAGCCTGTCACTTTAAGAGACAGGTTCCATATACTACACCAGTGACTGTCTGCAGCCCTTGCTCTTTAGAGCTATACTGCTGCTAAGCATGGAAGGTCCAGCCAGTTAATACAACCTAGTCACCCCAACAGGTCTACTTAGGATCAAAGATAGATCAAGATGGGTAGATATGTTAGTCTGCCTGTAGCAGTAGCAAAGAGTAAGAGTCCAGTAGCACCTTCAGGACTAACAAAATTTGTGATAGGGAATGAGCTTTCGTGAGTTTTACCTCTCATTTATTTATTTACTTTGGCTATTGCTAGTTTGTCTTTCTCTAATTAAGGACCCAAGGCAACTTACAGTGATATTTGAAAATAAGAAGCACATTAACAACTGTGTCTAAACATAGTTATAGTCCTTTAAACCAGCAGCCATCAGTATTCATTGGTGACAAGCCCTTTTAAACAGCTCTAATTTGTGCAGGCCTAAGCAGCTGTGACTTGACCACACTTTCCACCACTAATGATTTACGCAGGTTATGACAGATTATTGGAATCAGTACCTTTCTGAAATTATAGAAAGCCATTCCACAATGTGGGTACCACTGCTCAAAAAACTGGAGATTGAGAGCAGGGGCTTGTAAAGTTATGTAAACATAAATGCTTCTAAAATATGTGTATAGGTGAAACAAAAATGGTCACAAATTTTGGATTGTAGCAATTTCTGTACTAGTCGCATATGAAATCCTTCTTCCAGAGGCTTCACAAAGTGACTCTATTATAACACAGTGTAACTTTGGTACTATCTGGGATGCTTTCTGACATACATTTTCTAACACAAACATCAAAATGTGTCATTGTAATGATGTGGTTCTGCCACAAAAGGTATGCAGGACTGGACCTCCAAATATAGAGCCCTAATTAAAAAACAAACAGCATAAAACTTCATCTATACAAGCACCGGGGCTTGTGGCTTGGAAGGCTCCCTGAGAAACACAGTGGCTGAGTTCAAACTGGCAATTTGCCCCAGTATAGCCACATTTCAGCCACATTTCCCAAGCAGATTAAAGGGAACATTCACACATACACATCTGCCTGGCATTCCCCACCGGTAGGCAACCCGTGCTGTTCCGCTTGGTAGCAAATCCTGGAGAGTGCCTTTATCCCACTTCATTTCGTTTCTGGGAAGCCAGGAGCAACCAGCGTTGTGCATAAGGCAGCAGCGATATGATTGGCTGTGCTCCGCTCTACCGCCCAATGCAGTGCCGGTGCAATGGGATCCTCCTCAAATTGGCTGGATGCCTATGTGTGCATGAGTGCATATGTGCTCATGCACTCATACACACATGGGCATCCAGCCGATTTACCAGGAAAAAGCCATTTACAGCCGCACCTCCGGGCAGCAGTCTGAATGCTCCCATGCGCCTCCTCCCGGTATGCTCCCACATCAGTTGGCGTAGTGTGACCGGGAAAACCCAGAACACTTTGTTTCAGGGCTTTTTTTGCCACGACTGGCTCCCGCTTCAAACTGCCAATCTGAACTCAGCCAGTAAGCTGTTAATGTTATCATGGGAATGTGGAAAAGTCCATTGCTGCCATTCATCAGGCATTCTATTCCCATGGTAAATTGTGATGTCACACTCCTGTTATCATTAGTACTTGAATGTGTGATCACAGCTGAGCTTTACCATCCTCTTCTCTCACACAAGTTGCTAGCCAACCATTGTCCAATCCTCTTCCTTGCTTGCTTGCCAGAACCCTATTTGCATACAGGAGCAGCTTCCTCTGCTGATAAATGTTCCTCATTTGTTCTCTGAATGTCAGCATTTCGCTGCTGCTTCCTGCCCCGGTGCTTGTATAGATGAAGTTTTATGCTGTTTGTTTTTTAATTAGGGCTCTATATTTGGAGAAACAAATAACTTGTATTTAATTAAAAATCACTCATGCGTCTCCATCCACTGAAACTTGCTGAAAATAAGACTCCCAGATGGACCTGGGGCAGATTGATAACCAGAAGGAGAAGAAGATATCAGAGTCTTGTTAAAGAGAAATAATTAAGAGATTAAGACTGAAAGTTGCTGCAGTGATGGGACTGGAAAGAACACATCATTCATCCCAAAACATCAAGGGCAGGACCATTACAATACTGCCACCCACTGTATTATTAAAGCGAATCGCTGCTAATGAGCAGATGCTTTGCAATGCTTGGTTCATAACTAAGGAGGAAAGTAATGTATTATTGCCATTTTATAATGTGAAACAGAATGTGAGAGATGACCTGTTAAGGTTACCTAGTGAGGATATAGAGAAGAAGAATTTGAACCCAAGTCTTGCATGTTCTAGCATTTGAATTATTGAATCATACTGGAAAAGAAATCCCTGTGCCATCATGTATTAGTTTATTGCATGGATAGGATGGTATGACTTTAATCTTCTATTTCAACCTACTCCTCCACTTGCAGCTGCTGGATGACCTTGGGCAAGCCATAGTCCTGGCACAGCTGTTCTTGAAAAAGAGCAGTTTCTGCCAAGAGCTCTCTCAGCCCCACCTATCTCACAGGATGTCTGTTGTGGGGAGGGGAAGGGAAAGGAGTTTGTAAGCCGCTCTGAGACTCCTTTGAGTAGTGAAGGGCGGGGTATAAATCCAATCTCTTCTCTTTTCTACTTGTTGTTGTTGTTGTTCAGTCGCACAGTCGAGTCCGACTCTTCGCGACCCCATGGACCAGATTACGCCAGGCCCTCCTGTCTTCCGCTGTCCGCTGAAGTCTGCTCAATTTCATGTTCGTTGCATCGATGACACTGTCTAACCATCTCATCCTTTGCCGTCCCCTTCTTCTTTGACCTTCAATCTTTCCCAGCATCAGGGTCTTCTCCAGTGAATGCTCCCTTCTCATTTGGTGGCCAAAGTATTTGAGCTTCAGCTTCAGGATCTGGCCTTCCAGGGAACAGTCAGGGTTGATTTCTTTTAGGATTGACTGATTTGATCTCCTTGCAGTCCAAGGGACTCTCAAGAGTCTTCTCCAGCACCAGCACTTTTCTACTTGTGGTTTATCAAAAATAGTATACATTGGGATGCATAACTGTAGCTAATAGCAGCTAAAGCAGAGGATTTTATTCCTGTCACTTTTATCCTATTTCACAAACCGTTAATGAAATCTGTCTGTGGCTGCTGCTCCATCGATTTGCACTCACAAGGTATCTTCACATCTTAAAGTGTGTTGGAAATATGTTTAACAAGTGGAGACCTCCCCTCTACCCTTACCTATCTCACACTGTTTCTCCCTTCTGGGGGTGGAGCCATAGACTCAACCCTCCAAAGCAGCCATTTTATCCAGGGGAACTGATCTCTGTCCCCCGGACAACAGTTGTAATTCTGGGTGATCTCCAGCCCTCACCCAGAGGCTGGCAATGGTAGTTCTCATGGAGGAAATGGCTGGTTTGGAGGGTGGAGTCTATGGCATTATACCGGTCTGAAGTTCCTCCCCTCCTCAAACCCCACCATCCCCAGGATCCACCCCTTAAATGTCCAGGAGTTTCCCAATCCAGAGTTGGCAACCCTATTTCCTTCCCACCCAACAGCCAACTTAACCTTTATCTGCCTTTATCTGTCTTCAGCTTTTCGTCTCCACCCCCTCCCCCACAGCTTCTACCAAGGAAAATTATAGTCTTTCTCCACAGTGGGGACCAAAGCAGCTTACATTATCCTCACCGCCTTTTTATCTGCACAACAACCCTGTGAGGTTGGTTAGGCTGAAAGTATGTGACTGGTCCAAAATCACCCAGTCAGCTTCCACTGCAATATGGGGATCTGAACCTGGGTCTTGCAGACCCTACTCTGAAGCTCTAACTGTTGCACCACTCCTGGCTTTCATAGGGTGGCTGCTGAACAGCAGCAAGCAGCCAGGCCAAGTTGAGTCATGCAAATTAGGTGGTATCAAGTCACCCAGAGGGTGCTGCCTAGGGATGCCAGCCTCCAGGTGGGATCTGGGGATCCCCTGGAATTCCTAAGAGAGATCTGTTGTCTGGCGTTCAGTTGTGATACCAGGCGATACTACAGTCAGTGTGGTGTAGCAGCAGAGCAGGGTCTGCCAGACCCAGGTTCTTGCTGTGGAACTTCAGTAGGTGATTTTGGACCAGTCACAGACTTTCAGCCTACTCTCCAGTCCAGTCACAGACTTTGGTCCCCATTGTGGAAAAGACTGCTTTTTCACCTGGGGAACTATTGTTGCCAATCCCCAGGTGAGGGCTGGAGATTTCTCAGAATTACATCTGCTCTTCAGATGGCAGAGATCAGTTCCCTTGGAGAAAATGGTGAACTCTGTGTCATTATACTCTGCTGAGTTGGCCCCCTATGACAATCAGTGTGACATAGCAATTAGTGCTTCAGAGCAGGGTTTACCAGACCCAGATTCTTGCTGTAGAAGCTGAGTGGGTGATTTCGGACCAGTCACAAACTTTCAGCCTGACCTACCTCACAGGGCTGTTGTGCAGATCAAAATGGGGAGAGGAACATAAGTACATAAGAACATAAAAGAAGCCAATGTTGAATCAGGCCAATGGCCCATCTAGTCCAACACTCTGTCACACAGTGGCCAAAAATAACAGGTGCCATCAGGAGGTCCAGCAGTGGGGCCAGGACACTAGAAGCCCTCCCACTGCTGCCCCCCCCAGCACCAAGAATAGAGTACATCACCTGCCCCAGACTGAGAGTTCCTATCTATACCTTGTGGCTAATAACTACTGATGGACCTCAGCTCCATATGTTTATCCAGGGCTCTTTTTGTAGCAGGAACTCCTTTGCCCATTAGGCAACACACACCCTAATGTAGCCAATCCTCCAAGAGCTTCCAGTAGCCCCTGTAAGAAGAGCTCTGTAAGCTCTTGGAGGATTGGCTACACTAATATGCAAAGGAGTTCCTGCTACAAAAAAGAGCTCTGTGTTTATCTAATTCCCTCTTGAAACTGTCTATGCTTGTAGCCACCACCACCGCCTGTGGCAGTGAATTCCATATGTTAATCACTCTTTGGGTGAAGAAGTACTTTCTTTTATCTGTTCTAACCTGACTGCTCAGCAATTTCATGGAGTGCCCACGAGTTCCTGTATTGTGAGAAAGGGAGAAAAGTACTTCTTTCTCAACCTGCTCTATCCCATGCATAATCTTATAAACCTCGATCATGTCACCTCGATCATGTCAGATCCCTTTAGAGTGCCACATAATCCTCGCTGGTTGTCACCACCCTGAACAACTTCGTGTCATCTGCAAATTTAGCCACTTCACTGCTTACTCCCAATTCTAAATCGTTAATAAACAAGTTAAAAAGCATCGGACCAAGTACAGATCCCTGTGGTAACCTACTGCTTACCACCCTCCACTGAGAAAGTTTCCCATTTATACTCACTCTCTGTTTCCTATTTATAAGCCGGTTTTTGATCCACAAGAGGACTTGTCCTTTTATCCCATGACTATTGAGCTTACTTAGGAGCCTTTGATGAGGAACTGTATCAAAAGCTTTCTGGAAGTCAAGGTAAATAACATCTATTGGGTCCCTGTCAGATTCAACTGCAAGTAAGTCCAGGCACTCTTCATAAAAGATATGCTTTATGGGAATACAAGTAAGCTGCCCTTGTAAGCAGAGTTATTGTCAGGAATACCCCACCAAGCATAATGGCCTATAGATATAGTTTGATGCATAAGCTCTATTAGTGAATGAGATCTGAGTGCGCGTGTGGGAATACTTCCGGCGGGAGGATACATAATGAACGGGAGATATGCCCCCTCCCTTCCCCCTATCTAAGGCAAGAAATTTTCCACCGGCTGGGAAGTCAAGCCTATGTCTCTTTTGCGCAAGGACACTAAGATAGCGGCGGCAGAGAGCTCTCTCACAAGTTCCAGCGAAGCAGACTATGTGCAGGCGTGCCAGCTAATTAAAACAAACAATACAGACACTGTCTAAATGCAGACAGGAGAAAAATATGGCAGTTCATCTGAAAGGTCCCCCTTGTCCACATGTTTGTTCACTCCCTCAAAAAACACTAACAGGTTAGTGAGACAAGATTTTCCCTTACAGAAGCCATGCTGAGTCTGCCTCAATAGTTTTTGTTCATCAATGTGCCTACTAATTCTTTCCTTAATAACAGTTTCCACCAACTTGCCCGGTATCGACGTCAGACTGACTGGCATGTAATTTCCCAGATCTCCCCTGGAGCCCTTTTTAAAGATGGGAGTGACATAAGCTACCTTCCAGTCCTCAGGAATGGAGGCAGATTTTAAAGAAAGATTACATATTAATGTAAGGAGATTCACAAGTTCACATTTGAGTTCTTTCAGAACTCTCGGATGAATGCCATCCGGGCCTGGTGATTTATTAGTTTTTATATTGTCCATCAGTCGTAGGACTTCCTCTCTTGTCACCTCAATCTGATTCAGGTCTTTCAAATCCCCTCCCGAAATCAGTGCTTCTGGAGTGGGCAAGCACTTCTCCTCTTCCACAGTGAAGACAGAAGCAAAAAATGCATTCAGCTTCTCAGCCATTTCCCAATCATCCTTCACTACTCCTTTTACCCCTTGGTCATCCAAGGGCCCCACTGCCTCCCTGGCTGGTTTCCTACTTCTAATGTATTTGAAGAAAGTTTTATTGTTTGCCTTTATGTTTTTTGCAATATGCTCCTCATATTCCCTTTTTGCTTGCCTGAGCAGAGACTTGCATTTTAATTGCCACAGCCTGTGTTACCTTTTATCAACCTCATTGAGACTAGCTTCCCACCGCTTAAGGAAATCTTTCTTACCTTTTACAGGTTCCATTATTTTATTTGTTAACCATGCAGGCTTTTTTCTATACCTATTTGTGCCTTTCCTAACCTGTGGTATATATTTTTTCTGAGCTTCTAGGATTGTCTTTTTAAATAGTCTCCAAGCTTCCCCAATGGTTTTGACCTTTTCCACTTTTCCTTTTAATTTCTTCCTCACATGTCCCCTCATACCAGAGAAGTTACCCCTTTTAAAGTTAAAGGTGGTTGCGTCAGTCTTTTTGGGGCAACTCCCTATTTGTACAAATGTTAAAGTCAATGACATTATGGTCACTGTTCCCAAGCGGTGCTATCACTTTTACATCTCTCACCAGGTCTTGGGCATTACTTAGGACCAAATCCAGGATCGCCTCTCCCCTGGTAAGGATCTGTGACCATCTGTTCCATAGCACAGTCATTGAGAGTGTCTAAAAACTCAATCTCTTTTTTCCGACTAGAACTCATATCGACCCAATCAATGTGTGGGTAGTTAAAGTCGCTTATTACGACACAGTTATTCCATCTAGCCGCTCTCTTTATTTCATTCAGCATTTTATAATCCTCCTCTATCTTTTGACCTGGTGGGCGATAACAAACTCCCACTGTTAAGCCTCCTTTTGGGCCCACTATTTCAACCCATAGCATTTCCAGAAGTAAATCCAATTCTCTTACCCTCTCAATCTTACTGGACTGTATACCCTCTCTGACATACAGAGCCACCCCACCTCCAACCCTTCCTCCCCTATCTTTCTGCTATAATTTATAACCAGGAATCACCATATCCCACTGATTTTCCTGATCCCACCAAATTTCTGAAATACCCACAATGTCTATTCCCACCCCCCAACGCCAAGCATTCCAACTCCCCGATTTTACCTCAGAGTCTTCTAGCATTTGTGTATAAACACTTATAGTTTCTCATGCTTGTTAAGCCCACAACCTTCCTCTTGCTGCCTCGAGACCTTGCCAGGCAGTCCATATTGTTAGCCACAGTCTCAGTGGACAATTTTAATCCATTTCCTTGTACAAAAGTAATAGCTACCCCTTCATCTCTTTGAGATGAGCCATCCAGAACCAGAGACTTTTCATCTCCTGTCGGCTTTCCCCCATTATTCAATTTAAAAACTGCTCTGCCACCTTTTTGATTTTGAGTGCCAGCAGCCTGGTTCCTTCCTGGGACAAGTGGAGACCGTCCCTTTTGTACAGCTCCCTCTTGTCCCAAAAAGCATCCCAGTGCCTAACAAACTTGAACCCTTCCCCCCTACACCATCGTTTCATCCATGCATTTAGACTCCTGATCTGTGCCTGTCTCTCCAATCCTGCGTGTGGAACAGGTAGCACTTCTGAGAAGGCTACCTTGGAGGTCCTGGCCTTGAGTTTCCTGCCCAGCAGCCTAAATTTCTCCTCCAGGACCTCATGACTGCATTTCCCCACATTGTTGGTGCCAGCGTGCACCATGACCACTGGCTCCTCCCCAGCACTATCTACCAGCCTATCTAAAACATGCGTAATGTCTGCTACCTTTGTACCAGGCAGGCAAGTCACCATACGGTCAGTACATGAGTTCGCCACCCAGCTGTCTACCTGCCTAAGGATCGAATCACCAACTACCAAGAGCCCCCCTCCCACCCTTCCCAGGGATGGTTCCTTGGTACGAAAGGATACCCGTTCGCCAGCTGAAGAAGAGGTCCCTAACCCTTATCCTCAGCATGGTGCCCCATTTCCCCTTGACCCTCATGCTCCCTGGTAGCAGCTGGGCTGCCAGATCCAGAGTGTAACAGGTCTAACAAGTCCCCGAGAGTCTTCTTCATGCACCTAACTGACTGTCTCTGCTTCTCCAGGTCAGCCACCTTGGCCTCAAGGGAGCAGACTCGCTCCCTGAGAACCAGGAGCTCCTTGCACTGAGCACACACCCAAGACTTCTGACCAGTGGGCAGATAGTCATACATGTGACATTCCATGTAAAACACTGAATAGCCCCCAACCCCCTGCTGGCATTCTGGCTTCATAATTGGTTTAAAATAAAACTTTTATATAATCCCCATTTCAAAACCCTTTGTATTTATGTGGTTCCTGTTGTAGAAGTCTACTTACCTTACTGGGGACCCAAGGAGCCCAGGATCCTGGCTTTCTGGCTCTTCCTGGGTGTCTTACAGAGCCCGTAGGCTATGAGTCCCTAGGCTAAGAGCCACAAGCAAAGAGCCTCACCCTGGCAGAATGATGTAAGCTGCTTTGGTCCCCACTGCGGAGAAAGACTGTACTTTTCCTAGGTAAAACTGCAGGGAGGGGGGAGGAGATCAAAAGCTGAAGTCAGAGGGGCAGATAAATGTAGGTTGATGGTCGACTGGGAAGGAGATAGTGTTACCAGCTCCAAATTGGGAACATTCCTGGCGATTGGAGGATGGAACCTAGAGAGGGTGGGGTGTGAGGGGGGTGGGACATCAGATAGGTACAATGCCTCCTGGGGAACTACTGTTGCCAATCTCCAGGTGAGGGCTGGAGATTACTCAGAATTACATCTGCTCTTCAGATGGCAGATACCAGTTCCCCTGGAGAAAATGGTGGACTCTGTGTCTTTATACCCTTCTGAGGTCACCACAGCAAATTGACACTAAGTGGCCAAAGCCAGGGCACTCCCCCAGGGCCTCTTTCTACAGCTCATTGTATTTATTTCCACAACAGGCCTTATTCCTAGTATATATAAAAAATCTTTGCAAACTCAAAGTGACTAACGAAACAGTAGAAGCTGCAGGACACAAGCATCATAAGTGTCCACCAAGTTAAAGCCAATACAGAATTAAAATAGTGAGTTAAAAGCCAATACACAGCTAAACACAACTTAAACCATTTACTCTTCACTGCATTCCTTCTGGAAAAGATCAATCTCATACACTTCCTGAATGGTAAGCCATTCCAGATGAATGGACAGAGAATGCCCATGTGGACTATTGCCAAATAGATCATCTTAGGTGAGGGCAAGGCTTTTTTTCTGGGGGAATGCACCAGAATGGAATTCCAGAACCTCTTCGACAAAATTCTTTTAAAAAATGTTTAAATGAGAGGTGCATTAATCTATAAAGCAGAAAAAGAAGCTATTCTTATAGCACATTGAATAGATTTATATGGGTGTTGAACTTCTGGGTTCTAAAGCTCATCCCTTTCCAAAATACTTTCCCAAAGTGTGTGTGTGTTGAGGGTCATTTGCACATGTTTACATGAAATATGTAGCTAGGACTCATCCCACTGAGCTCAATGAAGTCAAAGAGTTTTAAACTGCATGGTGCCAGCAAATCTGTGCCCAAGTTCACCCTGAGGTTAATGTACTGTTTGGAACTCTCTAATTAAAACTAATTCATTTATGCATTTGTTGGCCATCCCAAGTAGTGTTGAAGCTAAATATTAGCCAAATGTATTGGAGCATAAAATGCTGACGATGTCATTCCCTTTCCACTCTATATTACTTATCAGGAAATAATGTGAACATTAATGAGCATTCATTTGTTAACAAGATACTGGGGCAATATTTGTGAACTGGAAATTAACTTGGTGCTCACTGTTTCTTCTCACTGGTGTCATTTATTTCTCTGTTGTGGCCTAAGGATCTTACTTGAGGTGCTTTGCTTATACTGTTGTCTTCTGGATGACATGGAGGTCCCTGTTACCCTCTGGTTATGAGCAACCTTTTGCTCATAATCTTCAGGACTAGAGTTCAGTCACTGTAAACATAGAGAAATGCCCATCATTTTGTCTTACTAAATTTAGTATGTAAAGGGCACCCTTTCAAAGGGACAAAAAGAACATAGAGCTAGAAGATCTCAGTGATGTGTGTGATAGACAAGGGGCTGTCCTGCCCCTAAAAGGAAAGCAGCCACTTAAGCTGTTTCATCCCTGAGCCTATGGGAGTGCAGCTCCAGCATCCAATCACTTTTAAAAGGGTGGATGGAATGCGGAAGGAAAGCACAGCAAGAGTGAGTTCAAGTCTGCCTCAGGGAGAGTGCTAGGATAGTTTGGGTCTGCCTTAGCAAAAGGTCAGACAGTTTGAAGAGTAACTCTGGCAGGTAACATGGCAGAGTGGTTTAACTCTACCTTGAGTAAGGACAGAGTATCTACTTGTGAGGCCTGTCTCTGGTGACTCTTGGAAAAGAGCAGGCTGGTGTGGATGGAATTGTGTATGTGTGTGTAAGAATCCAAGCTAGTGGCTAGTCAGGGAGAACTTATTTGTACCTGCAAGCATTAAAGGGAATTCAAACCACACTCTGAAGCCATAAGTAGTTTAAATTTATGTACCTCAGCCAGGCTTCTCAAATCATAAAAGGCTGTGTGCAGGGCTGCTGATTGGGGCAGGGGTAATGGAGGTACAAAATTCCTAGGGTCCAAGTCAGCTTGAGGGCCCAGTGAAGCTAGAATCACCATTTATGGGGGGAGGTTACTGCTGTTAAAGAGGATTAGACAGATAGATGGTGGTGGAAAGGTCCATGAATAGCCATTCATTGAAAAAGACTGTGGCTGTACTGCTCTTGAAGAAAAGTTTTGAATCTACGGATCCCTCCAACTACTGCCCATTCTTGAATCTTTCATTTCTGGGTAAGGTAGTTGAGAGAGCAGTAGCAGAGCAGCTCCAGAAATTCCTGGATGGCACATTGGCACTAGACTCATTCCAGTCCAGCTTCTGGCCTGGTCATGGACGGAGACAGCCTTGGTCGCCCTCACAGATGATCTCCGATCATTCAATTGGACCAAAGTGGGTCAGCACTGCTGTTGTTGCTTGATCTTACAGCAGTGCTTGACACGGTCAATCACGATCTGTTGACCTACCGCCTCACTGATGCAGGATTGAAGTGGCTTACCTCATTTTTCCAGGACTGGGGACAGAGGGTGGCACTGGGAAGAGGTTGTCAACCAGGTACCCACTAGTGTGTGGGGTTCCTCAGGGGGCAATCCCCTCCCTAATGTTATTTAACATCTCCATCCGCCCCCTCAACTGACTGGTGCAGTATTTTGGGCTGGGTTGTCACCAGTACGCTAATGACACCCAGCTAAATCTGTTGATGGTGGCCAGCCAGATACTGCCCTAGTAAATTTGACTGAAGATCTGGCGGCTGTGGTGGGATGGCTGAAGCAGAGCTGGCTGAGACTGAATCTGACTAAGATGGAGGTTCTGTGGCTGGGGAGGGAGGATTCAGGGCTGCTGGGGTGCCATCTCCCAGCTCTTGATCATGTGCCCCTAACACCAGCACCTACTGTCAAGAGCCTGGGTGTGATTCTGGATGACTCCTTATCAATGGGGGCCCAGATTGCAAATGTTACCAGGCTGGTGTTACTTCAACTACACCAGGTCAGGCAACTGCCCCCCTATCTGTCTTGCTTTGACTTAGCCACTGTAATCCACACCTCCAGATTGGACTGGTGTAACTCGCTCTATGTAGGGCTACCCTTGAGACTCACACGGAAACTCCAAGTGATCCAGAATCTGTCAGCGCAAGTCCTTATGGGGACCCCATGCACAGCACATATCCATCCTGTGCTCCCTGAGCTGCACTGGCTTCTGGTGGAGTACTGGATTAGGTTCAAGGTTATGGTGTTAACCTTCAAGACTCTAAACAGTCACGGACTCACATATCTTTGGGACTGCCTCTCCTGGTATACTCCCCAAAGAGCATTGTTGTCAAGTTCTCCAGATTCATTGGAAGATAGTATTTATTATAGACCAGTCATAGAGCTGCATGAACCAGTTCTTTGTCAGTGATGCCAGATAGTACAAAGCAATAACAGTTATAGCCCATTCAAACTACCCCCCCCACCAACAAGCCAATGAATACATTTCGCGCGTGCTAAGCTGTGAAAACAAACACCCAAGACCAGTACATTCCCCATGCCAGGGCGGCGTGAGACCCAAGGTCAGGCGAATTGATAAGAAACAGAACAGACACTCTTAGATCACTCCAGTTCCTCCCACATTCCAAAACAGTGAAAGGTGTCTGATGGCTTCCCCCCCCCACTCGCAGCAATGGCAGGGTTACCTGACATCTGTGCTCAGCTGATAAGAACCTGCTGGTGGTCCCTGGCCTGAGAGACATCCATCTGTACTTGACTAGGGCCAGGGCTTTTTCAGCCCTGACCCCAACCAGGTGGAACTCTCTGCCAAATTACATCCATGCCCTGCAGGACTTAATGCAGTTTCATAGGGCACTCAAGGCAGAGATGTTCCATCAGACGTTTGGTTGAGGACAGCGATGGTAATCCATCTGTCTGTCACTCCTGTTCCCCCTGCCCCCCTCACAAGACAGTGGCATACTTTGGCAGGCTCATCACCATCAGGATCATAATTATGCTGTATATTTTATTATTTTAAGCTTTTATTATAACTATGTATGGATTTTTTTGATGTACACTGCCCTGAGCCCCCATCCAGGGGGGTGATGGTCTAAAGATTAAATTTAATAAATAAATTTGTGATGATAACCAAATAGATCCTCCATGTTTACGGGCAGTATACTCTTGAATGCCAGTTTTGGGGGCAACTTTTTGGGGTGGCTGTTGCCTTTATTCCCTGCTGATGATATTCCCAGAAGCATCTTGCTGGCTAGCATAGGAAACAGGACACTGGACTTGAAAAACTTCTGTTGTGATCCAGCAAGCCTCTTATTTATTCTTATGAGAGGTCCCAGGCAGGCAGTTATCATAGCCTAATTTTTACAGAGGGATTTAAAATATTATTCAGTGATCCCATTACTTCCTCGACGTCTTTTAGGTATGCTACTGAATTATTAAAGTGTGTGGAAAGGAGACTGCAGGGATTTTTTAATGTTGAGGGAAAGGCATTCTGTGCATGTCCAGAAGTATTTTGCTTCCAGAACTCAGCCCATGCTGAACACAAACTCTTAGGCTAAGGCCTCATGAGATCTATGCGCAAACTTTAGAAAAGACAAATTACAGCCATGTTAGTCTGTTGAGGCAAAACCAAAACAGACTATTGTGCCACCATAAGAAAACAACATGCATTGTAGGTCCAGCTTTCATGGTTAGAATCTGTTTCATCAGACGCATTAAGTGAATTATGAGTCTGCAGATATTGCTATGCATATTGAAAAAAAATTGTTAATAAGGAAGAAAAGCAGTTGTAATTGAATTAAAATGCATGCTATGGAACTATGATATCTTTGTAATTAATTAAGATTATATGTTAATTTTTTAAAAGCTCATGTCATGACCCCAGAGGGTCGCCACCTTCTACCGCCACCACCCTGGACTTACGGTCCCTTGAGAAGGCCCAGGGTACCCTCTCAAGCCCATCCAAAATGCCCCTTTTCAAGTCGAGAACCTTAGGTGTGATGACCAGGCCGAGGACTTTTAAGCAAATAGTTTATTTATAGAGTAATGGGGCACTGAAAACAAGACAAGGTGCTTCAAAAGGTATAAGTGTTTAAAAGGCAAAATAAACAGAATCTAATGCAGCTACCTATTACTCCTTAACTGTTACTACTTAAGGCCTATAGCCTTCTTACCAGGCCTCACTACCTGTACACTCACTCTGACTCTGTTACTTCTCCTTTCAGACCAGCCTTTCTCTGTCAGTGACTCCGTGAGAGGGAAAACCACAGAGACAGCAAGATCCGTTTCCTAACAACACACAGAGTTTATCACAGTCCCCTTCAATTCACTCCTGTGTGAAGAAAGACACCATTCTCCACAGCCCTCTATAGACCAGGCTTAACTTACTCACTCTCCCAAGTGAGGGAACTTTGTCCCAGACTAGTCTCCTCACAGACTGCAGAGAAAAAGAACGTCAGTTAAACTGAAACCAAGTATAAGAACACATCACCTCAGAGACTTCTAGTATCCCCATTGGTTGCAGCTGGCTCTAGGCATTGTGGGAATTGTAGGCAGCTTGCTTTCTACTACCACACAGGTCTCTCCTGGGCAGTAGGCCTCAGGTTTTCCCCCAGTCATGTACAGATCTCCAGAGGCCTACCCAGAATCTCTGCACTCTGATTGGCTATAACCCTCTCTAAGCATTATGGGGATTGTACGGTGTCTGCTTTCCACTGCCAGACAGGCCCCACCTAGAGCGTAGGCATCTGGGCCCTGCCTCCATCCTGCACAGATCATGACAGCTCATATGCAACCAAAAACTGAAAACGGGGGATGTAAGTTATCTACTACTAGGAAGGGAAGCCCGTTGTGGAACCGAGACAACGGGCGCTAGACAGGCCCCCTTCCCGCGAAGAAGGTGCTGGAGGCAGGCGTATCTGGCGGCCATTGGGGAAGGAGCTCACCCGCCGTCCCCAGCCTCCGCTGTCCCTCTCGCTGAGACTCCGTCTCTCCGGGGCTGCAACGTCCCCCTGGCACTGGCCCTGCCTCGCTCCCCGGCCAGCACCGTCGGCTGGCATCGCAGCCTCCCTTCCCTGGCTCCTGGTGGCGGTGTTCGCTCGCAGCGTTCGCCTCCCGCCTCCCAGCCAATGGCACACCAGCAGTCTTGAGCGGCAGCTGGCGGGCCAATGGCAGCAACGCAGGCAAGCAAGGCAGCCAGTGGCAAGGGACCCTGTCTCTGACTGACAGGTCCCTCAGCCAACTGATTCCGGCGCGCATTTTCACCATATAAGGTATGACGAAAATCCTTTTATATATAAGGAAGGATTAGGGGTTAATTATTATTGTTTATGTTTCTATTTTCTTATATTGTATTGTGTTAATATTGCTATTGTCATGTTAATTACTTAATAAAATGTTGAAATCTGAAAAAGTGGGGCATAAGCCCCACTGAATAAAATGGGACTTCTAAGGATACCCGTTTAGAATGACTCCCAAAAGATCTAGTCACATCTCTACCCTTTGATCTGCTAAGAATTGGTACCTTCAACCTAATCAGGAGCATGGATTCGCCACTCTGGGAATTATTTCCAGGGTAACTTCAGTTGCCCAATTTGCCCCTACTCTCCTGCTTTCTTTTTTCCTTTGTAAGGTAGCAGCAGCCAGAGAGGAGGTGAGGGGATGGAATGGGAAGAGAGAGCTGGAAGTAGTTGGATTTTAACATCTGAGAATCACTTTCTAAAGTTAGCGTAGGTGCAGGAAAACAGCACCACCTGGGGAGTGGGGACTTGGCTCACCTGCCTCCTCTGCCTGGACAATTAAACTGACTTCTCACATCAAGCAGTCTCACTACATTCAATTGGGCTAATCCTCAGCTAATAATTATTATTCTGTTCACAGTATCAAAAAGGTGGCGGGTGCGGGGGGGTGCTCTGGAGGTCTTTCTCTGCTTACTCACCGAGGTGCAGAGGCAGAGAAAGGTGGTGGTGGGGTGCTCCGAAGGTCTTTCCCAGCCCGCACGCTGAGGCGCAGGGGCAGAGAAAGGTGGCGGGTGGAGGGCACTCCAGAGGTCTTTCTCTGCCCGTGTGCCGAGGTACAGGGGCAGAGAAAGGCGGTGGGGGGCACTCCGGAGGTCTTTCTCAAGCCCGCACACTGAGGTGCACAGGCAGAGAAAGGAGGTGGGGGCACTCTGGAGGTCTTTCTCTGCCCATGCACCGAGGCTCAGGGGCAGAGAAAGGCAGCAGGTGGGGGGGTGCTCCAGAGGTCTTTCTCTGCCCGCGCACCAAGGTGCAGGGGCAGAGAAAGATGGCGGGTGTGCTCTGGAGGTCTTTCTTTGCCCACACGCTGAGGTGCAGGGGCAGAGAAAGGCGGTGGGGGTGCTCCAGAGGTCATTCTCTGCCTGTGCGCTGAGGCAGAGGGGCAGAGAAAGGTGGTGGTGGGGCTCTGATGGCCTTCCTACAGGCCCTGTGCTCCGGTGCAGTAGGGTGGTGCTGGGGCTTCAATGGCCTTCCAGTTTGGTGCAGTGGTTAAGTGCGCGGACTCTTATCTGGGAGAACCAGGTTTGATTCCCCACTCCTTCACTTGCACCTGCTGATGTGACCTTGGGTCAGTCACAAGCTCTGGCACAGCTGTTCTCTCAAGGACAGTTTGTGTTAGAGTTCTCTCAGCCCCACCTACCTCACAGGGTGCCTGTTGTGGGGAGGGGAAGGGAAAGGAGATTATAAGCCGCTCTGAGATGCCTTTGGGCAGTGAAGGGCGGGGTATAAATCCAAACTCTTCTTCTTCTTCTTCCTCCAGCACAGGGCCTGTAGAGGGTGGCAGGGGCGCCTTGGCAGGCAATGAGAATGCTTCGCAGGGGAACTTATCTGCCTGCTGCTTTCTCCTCATGGCCCAAATGAGAGCAGTGGGTGGGGCTGGGAGCAGGGGCACCTCGGTATGTGCCCACCCCCTGGGCTTCTTACTGGCGGAACAGCACTCCGGCATGCTCCTGCTCGAACCGAGGCCTGATGTTATGTAAATAGCCTATCGTTGGGAGTGGGATGTGTTTGGGGTGTGGCAATTGCATGCAATATAATTGAGCTGAGGCTCTGGTCTGCAGTCTTATTCTGGCTGAAATCACTGAATAAAGCAGAGCTGATCACTAGACTGGGAGTCTGTTCATCCATGGAACCCACTATTTAACAGTGGCAACAAAGGTGGGATCCTGCTGAGCCAGTCCAGTGCCTATCTGCACCGCATGCACACCAAGTTCCAGTGCCAAGTGCATTGCATCGCAACCGAGACCACGGCTGCCACTCCAGGATATCTGCCAGAATTTGAGTCCACTCACCCAGAGCTTTGGGAAACCTGGATGGAGTGGGTCAAGTACTACATAGTGTTCCAAGATGTCTAGGACACAGACAAGAAGGCTCTCCTGCTCAGTGCATGTGGAATCACAACACTGAAGCTAGTCCAGGGCCTCATCGTGCCAACCACCTTGGAAGTGGCCACATACGACAACCTCATTAAGGCATTCACCATTTCACGCCTCAACTCACAAAGATGATGCACCACGTGGACTTCTACATGTGCCAACAAAAGTCCAACAAGACAGCCACCGACTTTGTGGTGGACCTTCACCAACTGGCCCTCAGTTGTGAATTCACAAATCTTGATGAAGCCCTCCTAGACCAGTTCGTGATGGGCATAAGAGAGGACAAACTACACTGAAAGCTCATGGGTCATGAGGGCCACACACTAATACAAGCACTACACAAGGCCATCGCCTTTGAGAAAACCAGGCGAGACCGCCAGACCTCCGTTGTGCACCAGGCCTCCATCCCTTCAGCTTCTGAAGCGTCGGATGAGGAGAAGGCCCATCAGGTGCATTGCATCCCCTCAACTTGAGATTTTCCATCACTGCCACTCACCCAGCAGAGACCATTAAACAAACGCCCCGCACCAGCCTTGGAGAGGCCCACGAATGCCAATCCTGCTGTTTCAGAGATGCTATCTGCAGGGCCTGTGGCAAGACCGGCCACATCCAAGGGAACCCAGAGACACACCAACATGCATCAGAAGGCAGCGGACCTGCACACCACTGCTGCTCACCACCAGCAGGTAATGAATTTGCCCCGGGACACCCCAGATAAAATAAAAGTGACTGTGCTTATTGAGGGAGTGCCGTGCAAGATGGAACTGGACATGGGGTCCTCCATCTCCATCATCTTGGAAGAGACTCACTGGAGGCTCTGTCCACAAGGGAGCCCCCACCTCAGACCCGCTGAGTTCACTCTTTGGGACTTTCAAAAGTATGAGGTGGCCATTAAGGGGTGGGGCAAATTCCATGTGAAATACAGGCAGTTTGAGGGAGTGTTAGACTTGTTGGTGGTAGAAGGATGGCTCACCAGCTTGCTTGGACTATCCTGGTTCGTGCCCTTGGAGTTCAAAGTAATGGGGGTGCACCATGTGCAACCCTCAGACTTCAGCCAGGTGTGTGACGAATTCCCTGCTGACTTCGATGGGACCCTGGGCTGATACACAGGGCTCCCACTGTCACTCCAACTCAACCCCAAGGTGCGGCCCATCCACCTCAAGGCCTGAAGTGTCCCGTTTGCACTCAAGCCCAAAATTGGGGTGGAGCTAGACCGCTTAGTGGTGCAAGGAGTGTTAGAGCTAGTTCCCCATGCCATCTGGGAGACCCCCATAGTAACCCCAATTAAGCCTAATAGGGACGTCCGCATCTGCACGGACTACAGATGCACAATCAACAAGGTGTTGATAGATTACACTTACCCAGTGCCTGTGGTCAGCCATATCCTAGTGACCTTGGTGGGGGCCAAGGTCTTCAGTAAATTGGACTTGGCACAAGCATATCAACAATTCCCCATGGATGAGCTAACCACTGCAGCACAGACCATGGTCACACACAGGGGTGTGTTCAGAGGCAAGCAGTTACAGTTTGGGGTGAGTGTGGCCCCGGGAATCTTCCAGAATTTGATGGAATCTCTTTCAAAAGGCATCCCTGGGTTCCAGCCCTTCTTTGATGATGTATTGATCACCACCCCAAAGGAAGAAGACTTTGCCGCCTGCCTCCGCACCGTGCTGCAATGATTCTACTCCACCGGGCTGAAGGTGAAGCAGGAGAAATGCCTCCTGGGGGTCCCCCGTGTTGAGTTCCTGAAGTTTGCCATGGATGCAGATGGCATCCATCCAGCCCCCGACAAGGTTCGTGCCATTGCAAACGCACCCACTCCCACCTCAAAGGCTGAGCTGCAAGCTTTCTTAGGGCTTCTGAACTTTTACCATTCCTTCCTGCCCCATAAAGCTCCACCACCTGCTCAACAAGAAGGCCCCATGGGTGTGGGGCCAGTGGCAGGCCACCACTTTCCAAACTGTGAAGGAGCTGCTAACCTTGAATGACATCCTCACCCATTTTGATGAGATGCTGCCAGTCATCTTGGCATGTGACGCTTCTCCCTACAGCATTGGTGCAGTCCTGGGCCATCGGTTGCCTGACGGGAGAGAGGTGCCGGTGGCCTAGTACTCAAGGACCCTGTCATCAGCTGAGTGGAACTACACCCAGATTTACAAAGAGGCCCTTGTGATCATCGTAGGAGTTAAAAGGTTCCACGATTACCTGTACGGCCGCCCCTTCACCATCACTACTGACCACAAGCCCCTGCTCGGTCTCCTCACCTCGGACCTCCAGACACCACAGATGCTGTGTGATGGTCCATATTTTTGAGGGGGTACCAATATGCCTTGCAGTACCATGCCGGGAAAGCTATGGGTCATGCAGATGCTCTTAGTCGCCTCCCTCTCAGCTCTTTTGACCCGGCCCCAGCCCCCGCACAACAAATTTTGATGGTGGAGGACCTACCAGACCACCCTCTGCATGCCACAGACGTTTCCTGATACACCACTGGGGACAGTTTTGGTTGGAACTGTTATTAAGGAAAGAATTAGTAGGCACATTGATGAACAAAAACTATTGAGGCAGACTCAGCATGGCTTCTGTAAGGGAAAATCTTGTCTCACTAACCTGTTAGTGTTTTTTGAGGGAGTGAACAAACATGTGGACAAGGGGGACCTTTCAGATGAACTGCCATATTTTTCTCCTGTCTGCATTTAGACAGTGTCTGTATTGTTTGTTTTAATTAGCTGGCACGCCTGCACATAGTCTGCTTCGCTGGAACTTGTGACAGTTTTGGTTGGAACTGTTATTAAGGAAAGAATTAGTAGGCACATTGATGAACAAAAACTATTGAGGCAGACTCGGCATGGATTCTGTAAGGGAAGAGCTTGTCTCACTAACCTGTTGCTGTTCTTTGAGGGTGTGAACAAACATATGGACAAGGGGGACCCAATAGATGTTTACCTTGACTTCCAGAAAGCTTTTGATACAGTTCCTCATCAAAGGCTCCTAAGTAAGCTCAATAGTCATGGGATAAAAGGAAAAGTCCTTTTGTGGATCAAAAACCGGCTAATTAATAGGAAACAGAGAATGAGTATCAATGGGAAATTTTCTCATTGAACAGTGGTAAGCAGTAGGGTACTACAGGGATCAGTACTCGGTCCAATGCTTTCTAACTTGTTTATTAATGATTTGGAGTGGGGAGTAAGCAGTGAAGTGGCTAAATTTGCAGATGATATGAAGTTGTTTAGGGTGGTGAGAACCAGGGAGGATTGTGAGGCACTCCAAAGGGATCTGTCGAGGATGGGTGAGTGAGCATCAACGTGGCAAATGGGGTTCAATGTGGCCAAGTGCAAAGTGATGCATGTTGAGCCAAAAATCCTAAGTACACATTGATGGGTTCTGAACTGGCAGAGACTGACCAAGAGAGAGATCTTGGAGTTGCAGTAGATAATTCAATGAAAATGTCTAGACAGTGTGCAGCTGCTCTAAAAAAGGCCAACGCTATGCTGGGGATTATGAGGAAGGGAATTGAAAACAAATCAGCCAGTTATCATAATGCCTCTGTATAAATCAATGGTGTGACCTCATTTGGAATACTGTGTACAGTTCTGGTAACCACATCTCAAAAAGGATATTATAGCTTTGGAAAAAGTGCAGAAAAGGGCAACTAGAATGATAAAACTGTTGGAACACTTTCCCTATGAAGAAAGGTTAAAACGCTTGGGGCTCTTTAGCTTGGAGAAATGATGGCTGGGGGGTGACATGATTGAGGTTTATAAGATTATGCATGGGATAGAGCAGGTAGAGAAAGAAGTACTTTTCTCCCTTTCTCACAATTCAAGAACTCGTGGGCACTCCATGAAATTGCTGAGCAGTCAGGTTAGAACAGATAAAAGGAAGTACTTCTTCACCCAAAGAGTGATTAACACATGGAATTCACTGCCACAGGAGCTGGTGGCGGCTACAAGCACGGACAGCTTCAAGAGAGAATTAAACGTATGGAGCAGAAGTCCATCAGTGGCTATTAGCCACAAGGTATAGATAGGAACTCTTGGTCTGGGGCGAGTGATGCACTTGGTGCTTTGGGAGGGCAACAGTGGGAATATTCCAAATGAGGTCGCACCAATGATTTATACAGGGGCATTATGATACTGGCTGATTTGTTTTCAATTCCCTTCCTAATAATCCCCAGCATAGTGTTGGCCTTCTTTATTGCAGCTACACACTGTCTAGACATTTTCATTGAGTTATCCACTACGACTCCAAGATCTCTCTCTTGGTCCTTCTCTGCCAGTTCAGACCCCATCAACGTGTATTTATATTTAGGATTTTTGGCTCCAATGTGCATCACTTTGCACTTGGCCACATTGAACCCCATTTGCCATGTTGATGCCCACTCACCCATCCTCGACAGATCCCTTTGGAGTGCCTCATAATCCTCCCTGGTTTTCACCACCCTGAAAAACTTAGTGTCATCTGCAAATTTAGCCACTTCACTGCTTACTCCCAATTCTAAATCATTAATAAACAAATTAAAAAGCATCTGACCGAGTACTGATCCCTCTGGTACCCCACTGCTTACTAGCCTCCACTGAGAAAGTTTCCCATTTATACTTACTCTCTGTTTCCTATTTATAAGCCAGTTTTTGATACACAAGAGGACTTGTCCTTTTATCTCATGTCTATTGAGCTTACTTAAGAGCCTTTGATGAGGAACAGTATCAAAAGCTTTCTGGAAGTCAATGTAAATAATATCTATTGGGTCCCCCTTGTCCACATGTTTGTTCACTCCCTCAAAAAACACTAACAGGTTAGTGAGACAAGATCTTCCCTTACAGAAGCCATGCTGAGTCTGCCTCAATAGTTTTTGTTCATCAATGTGCCTACCAATGCTTTCCTTAATAACAGTTTCCCCCAACTTACCCGGTATCGATGTCAGACTGACTGGCTTGTAATTTCCTGGATCTCCCTGGAGCCCTTTTTAAAAATGGGAGTGACATTAGCTACCTTCCAGTCCTCAGGAATGGAGGCAGATTTTAAAGAAAGATTACATATTTTTGTCAGGAGATCCACAAGTTCACATTTGAGTTCTTTCAGAACTCTCGGATGAATGCCATCTGGGCCTGGGGATTTATTAGTTTTTAAATTGTCCATCAGTCGGAGGACTTCCTCTCTTGTCACCGCAATCTGATTCAGGTCTTTCAAACCCCCTCCCGAAATCGGTGCTTCTGGAGTGGGCAAGCACTTCTCCTCTTCCACAGTGAAGACAGAGATAAAAAATGCATTCAGCTTCTCAGCCATTTCCCTATCCTCCTTCACTACTCCTTTTATCCCTTGGTCATCCAAGGGCCCCACTGCCTCCCTGGCTGGCTGCCTACTTCTATTGTATTTGAAGAAAGTTTTATTGTTGGCCTTTATGTTTTTTGCGATATGCTCCTCATATTCCCTTTTTGCTTGCCTGATCACAGACTTGCATTTTATTTGCCATAGTCTGTGTTCCCTTTTATCAACCTCATTAAGACTAGCTTTCCACCACTTAAAGGAATCCTTCTTACCTTTTACAGCTTCCATTACTTTACTAGTTAACCATGCAGGCTTTTTTCTATACCTATTTTTGCCTTTTCTAACCTGTGGTATATATTTTTTCTGAGCTTCTAGGATTGTCTTTTTAAATAATCTTCAAGCTTCCCCAATGGTTTTGACCTTCTCCACTCTTCCTTTCAATTTTTTCCTCACATGTCCCCTCATACCAGAGAAGTTACCCCTTTTAAAGTTAAAAGTGGTTGCGTCAGTCTTTTTGGGCAAATCCCTATTTGTACAAATGTTAAAGTCAATGACATTATGGTCACTGTTCCCAAGCGGTGCTATCACTTTTACATCTCTCACCAGGTCTTGGGCATTACTTAGGACCAAATCCAGGATCGCCTCTCCCCTGGTAAGGATCTGTGACCATCTGTTCCATAGCACAGTCATTGAGAGTGTCTAAAAACCCAATCTCTTTTTCCCGACTAGAACTCATATCGACCCAATCAAAGTCACCTATTATGACACAGTTATTCCGTCTAGCCGCTCTCTTTAATTCATTCATCATTTTATAATCCTCCTCTATCTTTTGATCTGGTGGGCGATAACAAACTCCCACTGTTAAGCCTCCTTTTGGGCCCACTATTTCAACCCATAGCATTTCCAGAAGCTAATCCAGTTTTCTTACCCTCTCAATCTTACTGGACTGTATACCCTCTCTGACATACAGAGCCACCCCACCTCCAACCCTTTCCCCCCTTTCTTTCCGATATAATTTATAACCAGGAATCACCACATCCCACTGATTTTCCTCATCCCACCAAGTTTCTGAAATACCCACAATGTCTATTTCCCCCGCAGCACCAAGTATTCCAACTCCCTGATTTTACCTCAGAGACTTCTAGCATTTGTGTATAAACACTTATAGTTTCCCACGTTTGTTAAGCCCACAGCCTTCCTCTTGCTGCCTCGCGACCTTGCCAGTCAGTTCCTATCATTAGCCACAGTCTCAGTGGACAATTTTAATCCATTTCCTTGTACAAAAGTAATAGCTACCCCTTCATCTCTTTGAGATGAGCCATCCCGAACCAGAGACTTTTCATCTCCTGTTGGCTTTCCCCCATTATTCAGTTTAAAAACTGCTCTGCCACCTTTTTGATTTTGAGCACCAGCAACCTGGTTCCTTCTCGGGACAAGTGGAGACCGTCCCTTTTGTACAGCTCTCTCTTGTCCCAAAAAGCATCCCAGTGCCTAACAAACTTGGACCCTTTCCCCCTACACCATCATCTCATCCACGCATTGAGACTCCTGATCTGTGCCTGTCTCTCCAGTCCTGCGCATGGAACAGGTAGCACTTCTGAGAAGGCTACCTTGGAGGTCCTGGCCTTGAGTTTCCTGCCCAGCAGCCTAAATTTCTCCTCCAGGACCTCATGACTGCATTTCCCCACATTGTTGGTGCCAACGTGCACCACGACCACTGGCTCCTCCCCAGCACTATCTACCAGCCTATCTAAAACATGCGTAATGTCCACTACCTTTGCACCAGGCAAGCAAGTCACCATACGGTCAGTACGTGGGTTCGCCACCCAGCTGTCTACCTGCCTAAGGATCGAATCACCAACTACCAAGAGCCCCCCTCCCACCCTTCCCAGGGATGGTTCCTTGGTACGAAAGGATACCCATTCACCAGCTGAAGAAGAGGTCCCTTCTGAGGGCACATTCCCCTTATCCTCAGCATGGTGTCCCGTTTCCCCTTGACCCTCTTGCTCCCTGGCAGCAGCTGGGCTGCCAAATCCAGAGTGGGACATATCTAACAAGTCCCCGAGAGTCTTCTCCGTGCACCTAACTGACTGTCTCTGCTCCTCCAGGTCAGCCACCCTGGCCTCAAGGGAGCAAACTTGCTCCCTGAGAACCAGGAGCTCCTTGCACTGAGCACACACCCAAGACTTCTTACCAGTGGGCAGATAGTCATACATGTGACACTCCATGCAAAACACTGGATAGCCCCCAACCCCCTGCTGGCATTCTGGCTTCATAATTGTTTTTAAACAAATACTTTTATATAACCCCCCTTTTAAAACCCTTTTTATTTATATGGTTACTGTTGTAGAAGTCTACTTACCTTACTGGGAACCCAAGGAGCCCAGGATCCTGGCTTTCTGGCTCTTCCTGGGCTTCTTACAGAGTCCCTAGGCTAAGAGCCACAGGCTTGTACCTCTTGCAAACTTCCTGCCTTAAATAGAAGTTTCCCCCAGGAGAGGGTGTGGTCAGCAGCTATTCAAATTCACCCTAGGCACTTAATTACAGGCAAACAATGACCCTTTCACACCCTAACTCCAGCAGCCAGGAGTCTGCTATTCAATTTCACCCAGGCACTTAATTACAGGCAAACAATGACCCTTTCACACCCTAACTCCAGCAACCAGGAGTCTGCTACAACTCACCCACACACTCCCAAATACAGTCCCCCACACAGTACCTTCTCAGCTAAAGCAGCTCAGCTGAAAGTAAATACAAATTAAAAAAAAACACTCATCCCTCTGGCAGCTCTAACACCTTGCTCTTTCTCAGAGCTCAGCTGGGTCCTCATATTCACTTTTTGCCTGCCTGGTCACAGACTTGCATTTTATTTGCCACAGTCTATGTTCTCTTTTACCAACCTCACTGACTAGCTCTCCATGGCTTAAAGGAATCCTTTATACCTTTTACAACTTCCATTACTTTCTTAACAATGAGGGCCTTTTTCTATACCTATTTTTGCCTTTCCTAACCTGTGGTATATATTTTTTTCTGAGCTTCTAGGATTGTAGTTTTAAATAGTCTCTAAGCTTCCCCAGTGGTTTTGACCCTTTCCACTTTTTCCTTTCAGTTTCCTCATTTCAGAGAAGTTACCCCCTTTAAAGTTAAAAGTGGTTGTGTTGGTCTTTCTGGGCAACTCCCTACGTATACAAATGTTGAACTCAATAACATTATGGTCACTGTTCCCAAGCGGTACAATCACTTTTACATCTCTCACCAAGTCTATCTGGATTTAATTTATATGCAGAGTACATCATGCGAAATGCCAGCCTGGGTGAATCACAAGCCGGAATTAAGCACTCACTGGAGAAGACCCTGATGCTGGGAATGATTGAAGGTGAAAGAAGAAGGGGGCAGCAAAGGATGAGATGGTTAGACAGTGTTATCGATACAACAAACATGAAATTGAGCAAACTCTGGAGGATGGTGAAGGACAGGAGGGTCTGGCGTGTTATGGTCCATGGGGTCATGAAGAGTCAGACTCGACTGTGTGACTGAACAACAACAACAACAAGGTTCCAATTGCCCTGACCTAGATAGCCCAGGTAATCCCGATCTCATCAGATCTCAGAAGCTAAGCAGGGTCAGCCCTGGTCAATATTTGGAAGGGAGACTTCCAAGGAACACCAAGGTCATGACATGGAGGCAGACAATGGCAAACTACCTCTGAGCATCCCTTGCCTTAAAAACCCCATGGGGTCACCATAAGTCAGCTGTGACTTGATGGCAAAAAAAAATATATGCAACAGTGGTAGCTGGTTAGTAAACTCTCCCAGTGGTGCTCTTGTGTCCTACTAAAGTAGATGTTGCATTTATTTCAGCACTCGAGTCAAAAAGTGTGCCTACCTCTGCATTAGACAGCTACAGCTCTCTTTCCCTCACCCCTGTTCCTTCCCCAGTACTATCATTCTCACCCTTCTTCTCTTCTAAACAGCAGAAATCACTGCATCATCTTCCGTGGCATCAAGGAGATTTAAAACTATATTGCAGATGTCTGGGTGGCTGCTTTTTTCCAACCCATTTATGATGGACCCATGTCTCTTCCCTACTCCCAGGCAGATTTTCCTGCCAAGACTTCAGTTTCCCTCAGTGATGCAGTCGTCCTTAGGTAGCATGTATGTCTTCTTTGTCTTGATAACCTAAACTGTCCCACTGTGGTACAGATACGTTTTTAGGCTAGTTTTCTAATTCTTTCCAGTAAGAGATACTTGGCTTAGTATATTATAGTAAAAACACAGTTTCTCAATAGAGTTTCCTGGAGAATGGCACTTTCTTAGATTTTCTGGATTTCTCCCTTTGAAATCTGGTTACTCCCATCAGAAATTACAGCTTTCTACTAACTCCTGGGAGCTGTGGTGGCTCAAGTGGTTAAGACACTGAACTGCAGGCTGTGGAAGGCCAGTAGTTCAGCAGTTCAAGACCCGAGACTGCCGCATGACGGAGTGAGCTCCCGTCTCTAGTTCCAGCTCCTGCCAACCTAGCAGTTCGAAAGCAAGAAATTGCAAGTAGATAAATAGGTACCACTTCGGTGGGAAGGTAACAGCGTTCCGTGCGCCTTGGTGTTTAGTCATGCCGGCCACATGACCACGGAAACGTCTTCGGACAGCGCTGGCTCTTCGGCTTTGAAACGGAGATGAGCACCGCAACCCTAGAGTCGGATTCGACTGGCTTTCGAGCAAGGGAACCTTTACCTTTACCTTACTAACTCCTGAGGTCTCTAAAACTAATTCTCTTCACCACAGATCTGGGTTCTCTTCAGAACACAACCCCTTTTACTGGCAGGAAGTATTCTTCTTTTCCCTAAGAAGCAATAACCATTTTCTACTGGCTTGATTGGGAGTTTCAGCCTAACTGCACAGTTACCCTTGCCAAATTTGTCTTCCAGTATTTTTGTGTGTGTGAAGCAGTTTGTAGCTTTCTGGACCTAGAATCTCAATTTGCCCTCACAGTAGTTCTAATACTGTTAGGGCAAAGGAGTCTCTTCTCTCTGTAGAAGAATCTTTCTGTCTCTGTTAGAACACTGACTCCTGTTATAGATCAAAACCTAAAGACGACTGACAGCTGAACTCTGAGGACTGTCAACTGAAGTCTTTTCCCTCCAGAACCGCTGATGTTACACTTTCTCTCAGATGATGCTGGCCAATCAGAGAAAGTGTAGAACAGCCAATCAAATAAGCTCTCCACTCCAGGGAAGAATAATTCCTAATCTCCCAGCTTCTCTGAAACAAGCAGCATTTTAAAACCTTCTTTGCTGTGCAATCCATCACACCATCATATTAGTATTGACCTCACTTTGATCCCCTTGTAAGCCACATGGTAGACTGAAAGAATCATGGGGTGCAGGTGGGTAAGCTCATCAAATGACAAGATATATAAATTGTTGTGCAATGCATTACTCTTTAAAAATGACAGTGGTTCTTGAATCTTTTGGTTGTCAACTAGAGCACTGAATTGTGAAATTTGGGATAGATCATGCAAGAAGTACTTCCACCAAGTATTTAAATGTAGATTTGCTATTGGGCCTTTTTCTCGGGTCCCCACAATTTAGCATAGCTGAGGACTCAGATGTCAGTGATTCAAACTAAACTGAGTTATTCTGCTACATGAACCCATGGAATGGGTTTATTACAGTTTCTCTGAAAGCATATAATTGGCATTACAGTGAAGTGATTCAAGTCTCTTGTAATGTCCTCCATCTTTACAGTGCTTCCAATCCAGTCTATGACTTCTATTTCTTCCTTGCATTATCTGCTTTCTTTGGTCTCCTGCTCATCACAGCAGTAACGAACCTGGACACACAGAGGATCCTGGGGCATACAAATAGTAAAATGGTGACATTCACATGCTGCTTTTTGAAGGAGATCAGCCAGCTGCAATGTGTGGGGAAAGGGGAGGAGGGAAGCACCCAAAACACCATGAGAGGCCAGATGCTATAATTGCTAAGAGGCAGAGAATATTTTAATTTTAAATAATATGATATATTTGTTTTGTAAGTGAAATATGCACCTGTCACCTCATTCCCTTGGGGCATCTGTAGACTAACACACATAACTCACTGGCCAACATTAATGCTTAGAGACTCTCAGTCTCTCAGAGTAAATTATGAGCCTAGCCTATAACCCCTTCCCTGGGGTGAAAACCTGAATAGGCAGATAGATAACACACTCTGTTTTGATGGTAACAAATCAAGGAGGACTGGGAGCAAATTTCAGAGTCAAAGGTGCTTGCAGGCATGCCCTGGTCCAGCTTTCAGATGTTCAGCTATAAAGATTGTTAGAATGGCATGACTGACTTTAATTTTAGTTGTGGGCATAATGGTGGGAAGGGGGAAAAGGATCTAGTTGGGACAGGGTCCTATCAGATAGCTGGGACTCAATGGACTTTTACATGTGTTGTTACTGTTTGCTTATTTTTTATTTACTGTATTTATAGCCTGCTGTTCTCACTGAAACTCAAAGTGGAGTGTACACAGTGTAAGTAAATAACAGTCCATATAAAGAGACATCTAATAAGTACAATGACAGTTGAAGAAGAAAAATGATTCATTTCAAATGTGGTATTGGAGGCAGTTTTACAGATACCATGGACCACCAAAACCACAAATACGTGAGTTCCTAATCAAATCAAGCCTAAATTCGCCCTAAAAGCTAAAATGACTAAACTGAGGCTATTGTACATTGGTCACATCACGAGAAGACACGGCTCACTGAAAAAGACAATAATGCTAGGAAAAGTTGAAGGCAGCAGGAAGAGAGGAAGGTCCAACATGAAATGGATTGCATCTATAAAGGAAGCCACAGCCCTTAGTCTGCATGACCTGAGCAATGCAGTTAATGACAGGATGTTTTGAAGGTCATTAATTCATAGGGTTGCTGAAGTTGGAAGTGACTTGGTGGCACATAGCATAACAAAGATTGATACAATCAATATGAGGAGATATCTAATGAGCAATGTACTAGGATTATCGAAATCCGAATGAACTTGGCATATTAGGAAAGACACAGAGCGTAGATATAACGTACAAAATGTTATTACATCAGTAGAAAACAATGACATGCAAACATATAGTGCATGCAGCAAACTGATAATACTTCCTATGCACGGTGATAATCCACAGCCCTTTTCCCTTTATAAAGCAATTTCCTGAACAATAGTCATATTGCCCCCCCAGTCGGAATAGCGAGACAGACAACAGTTTGGTAGTAAACAAGGGCCACTTTATTAACTATTTAACATAACATTGCGGCAAGGGACCAGCTAAGCGAGCACGGAACAGGCAAGGCAGGTGTCACTCACCTGACCAACCTCCTTGCCCTTTTCTCAGGTGGGTCACCCAGCTCTGGTCTTGAGCCATCGGTCTGGCTGGTGACCAGCAGCCCAGCAAACTGGTTGCCACCTAGGAGCACCTACCCCTGAAGCCTTCCAACTTGCAGGGAGGAGCATACCCTAAGAGGTTCCCAGAGGAGGTGATCACTGTTCCCCACCCTGGACCATAGAAATCTGAAGGCAGTTCCTGATGACCCGCTGTTCCCTAATGGGGAAAATGCCGTAAGGTGCTCACTGGTTCCAGTTTCATGCCCGCACAAACCTGCCACAGCCAAGACCAAGCCTCTGTTTTGGCCCCACCAAAAAGGGCCAAGGCTGACCTAATCCCTTGCCATAAGTCCTGCAAAAATAACCCATAGCCCTTGTCTAATAGGTGCACCCCGTCAGCCCCATACGGGTCCTGGAACTCAACCACCCCCAGGGCCTTCATCATCTGGTGGGTGGCTTTATGCCATGCAGGGTCTCCTCAATTGCACCATGCCTGGCAGGACAGAATAATCAACCCCACAATCCACACAATTGGGCCACCTTGCTCTCATCAATGCAAGGCCAGCCTCCACTTGTAATACCAGGCCGTGCCCTTCATGGCGAGTCAAAATAGTCAACCAGACTATCTGCACTCTGGGCCACCTTCCTCTTCTCATCACAAGGTCAGTCTCCACATGTAATACCAAGGGTCTTGCCCTTCATAGTGAGGCAGAGTAGCCCACCAGACTATCTGCACACCAGGACACCTTGCTCTTATCATCGCAAGGTCAGTCTCCACTCGAAGCACCATGTCCTTGTCATTCATGGCAAGGCACAATAGCCGGCCAGACCATCCACAGGCCACCTTGCACTTTTCATCGCAAGGTCAGATTCCACTCGTAGCACCATGGCCTTGTCCTTCATGGCGAAGCAGAATAGCCGACTAGACTATCCGCACTCTGGGCCATCTTGCTCTTATCCTTGCAAGGTCTGCCTCAGTTTGTAGCACAAGGGCCTTCACAGACAGGGTGTCCTCCTGGCCTGGTGGGTGGCCCAAATGACCATGCTGTGGCTGCAGACATTGACTCTTCGTCCCGCCCCACAGCCAACAGCACCTGAAAGAAAAACCTCAGTAATAACTTAAAACTTTGCTATTACATTCTTTGCATGCTAGGCAAAATCCTGCCCCTCGCTCACTGTTCCACATGCCACCCCCCATACTGGAGTGCAGTGACCAGACAAAAATCTTGATCTGAACAAGGTTCCGCTAACACCACCACACAGCAAGGGAACCCATAGCCCAGGGCAGCTGCAAAAGACGTGGCACTGAACTGAGAAGAGTGAGTTCCAAACTTCACCCCCGTAAAGACCCAACTTGTCCAAAGCCCAAGTGCAAAGGGGGTGCCTGATCAGAGAAGTTCCGTCCGCAGGCCTAACACAGTAACCATCTTAATAACCCGAAGTGCAGCAACATGCCAGGTTAAAAAATTGACCCTTACATTCACTGCCAAATAAATATGTTGCCTCTGGTCCTTTAGAGCTCCCTGTCTCCAAGACCTTCATAGAATGCTGTAGAATTCAACTACATCCCCACAGCACTGTTTGCATTTGCACAGCCATGGTGATCAGCAAGGTTCTGCCCAATGTTCATAGGGCTTATGTGTGCCCTGATCAAATGACATAACTTATTTATATTCCTATGGCAAAGGAAGCCCCCTCCCTTTAAAGGGATGTTAATTATCAAGTGATGTTATTTACCTCCAAGCCAGGAAAAAACTACAGCTGTGCATTTCCATGCCTTAGGTCTCTATTGAACAGACAAGACTCTTTTGCTTCAGATCTTCTGGCAACCCAGCATCCTGAAAGATAGGTAACTGAGGCCCGGAATTGTCACTAGCTGAAGTCTGTGTCAAAAGAGAGCCTCTCTGATCCAGTCCCAGGTCCTCTGGATAGTCAAACTAAGTAAACAACACTAGAGGAGAACTGGATCTATTGTCTTAGCCCCTTGGCATTCTTAAAGAACTATTCCAACAATTGCAAGCAGACCTAAACAGGGAGGCATCCCTTGTTTAAAGTCAAGGGAGCGTCCCAATATGGCATTTTGAATTGCTTCTAAGTATCTGAAATGCATTTTTTAACAATCACTAAGAACCATCCTAGCCAACCAGTGAGTTCGTCTGTTAAAACGTGAGGTTGCCAATTTACAATGTGGTGGCACTTTAAAATCTGATAATTTAATTTTGTTTGTTTGTTTAGTATTTATTTATTTATGTTTAAAAACCTTCCACTGAAGAGTTCACAGTACCTGTCATTTCTTAATAGAAACTGGGTTCCTATCATAAAGACTAGGACAAGCACACAGAAATGTGCATTAGCTCCTTCTTACCATCCGATGTATGCACGTACTTGCAGGTAGTATACTCACTCACCCTAATGTGAAGATGGCTCCAGTGGCACCTATTTATCTAATGTAACTAAGGCTGGGTCGCCAGGTCTAGAAGCAATTTCATTCCCAAGTGCATGTGCAGAACAGCCGTCTGGCCTCCCAAGCCATCCTGATCCTCTGGTGGGTCCTGCTTACCCTTGCCTCAAAGTATGCACATACATGCAGGTAGTATGCTCACTTGCCATAATGTGAAGATGGCTCCAGTGGCACCTATTTATCTAATGTAACTAAGGCTGGGTCACCAGGTCTAGAAGCAGTTTCATTCCCAAGTGCAAGTGCAGAACAGCCATCTGGCCCCCCAAGCCATCCTCATCCTCTGGTGGGTCCTGCTTAACCCTTGCCCCCACTGGAACCTCCCTGGAAGCAGTTGGATTCATTTCCTATCACTATGGCTGCACTGCCGCATCCCAGCTGGCACCTCCCACAGCCTGTCGTAACCAACATCACTCATCTAGGCCCTGGCAAATCACTGGGCCTCCCCTTAAAGACAAATGTACTAGTAAACTTGTGACGAACGCTCATTAGGACCAAACCAAGGGCATGTAATGACGTGCCAGTTGTCAGATTCCCAGATCACAGCATAACATTGGAAGTCAGATCACATCCCTGCTAAAACAGAAAACATAAGGTATTAGTGACATATAGCAATGGATACTATGAATCCTAACACATGACAAAGACTAACCTCATTTGCCAACTCAGAGTGCATTCACACTGCCAAAGTCCCATATTGCTGATAAGGATTCCTTCACAGAAGGAAACCAGTAGCGGTTTCCCTTCAGATTAAACTTGGTTTCACCCCCACACACTAAGTGCCCCATTGAGCTACCCCATTCCAAGTAGCTGTTCCTATCGGCTGCACCACGCCCTCAAATCTGCTTTTATTCATATTTTACAGTAATATACCATTAAAGGCTTCTATAGTATTCCGAGAAGAAGAGGAGACCGGATTTATACCCTGCTCTTCATTCAGAATGACTTACAGTCTCCTTCCCATCCTATCCCCACAAGACACCCTGTGAAGCAGGTGAGGTCGAGAGAGCTCTGAGAGAACCACTCTTAAGAGAACAGCTCCAAGAGAACTGTGACTGACCAAAGGTCACCTAGCTGGCTGCATGTGGAGGAATGTGGAAGCAAACCTAGTTCCCAGATTAGAGTCCACCGCTCTTAATCACTACACCAGAACGACATCCCTTTGCCTTGGTGCCAAATATTGTAATCTGAAAAAATTTATAATATACTTCTGAATAAAACCACGTCAAAATGCTATGGAATAAAAAATCCCTGTCCACATTCTCAAATAGCGATAAGCCCTGCTGTATAAGTAGGTAATCCATTTTTAAGTATTTATTTTGTTTATTTATGTATTTTAAATAAGGAATAGCCCCTTTGACAACACTCTATGCTTTCAAGCTTGCTGAATTGAGGATTGTCCACTTAGACTAGCCAAAGGCTCCCCAGATCATAAGCAGAGATCGTTCATATCACCTGCTGCCAAATCCTTCACTAAAATTGCTGCAAATTGAACCTGGGACCCTCTGCACATCAAGCAGATGATCTCTCACTGAGACACATCCACTCCTGAAATGCCCTCAAGGCAATTAATACAGGGATTAGTTCATCTATAAATCTAAGCTTAAAACACCCTGCCATCAACAGTGGATGGTGGAAGGAAGGTAGGAAGGAGGAGATTGGATTTATACCGGCCCCTCACCCGCTGTATATGAATTTCAGGGCAGGCCATTTCCCTTACGGCTAGCCTTGGCCGCTCTGATACCCTGTTCTGTTCAACAAACTGACAGCCTCGAAACCACCTAAAATGTCCACTGGAACAATCTAAAATGGCTACCCAGAAAACTGGCTTTCAGCCGTACGCAGGCGGGGAGGGGCAGACACCTCTGCACCACCTTATTCAACTACCAGCAGTTCTTAATGATGTACACCGCCCCACCTCACTCACTCAAATATTCCAGCCACCTAGATACAGTGGGCCTTCACCTGTGCACTCAAATGGGTGAGGGACTGGGTACCTGTTGTGTTTTGTTGTTTAATTTAAACTGCCAGCCCCTGTCATTGGCTGCCTAGAGGGGACCTCAACAAAATGGCTGACACTACCAAGTGCAACTTAAAATGGCTGCTGCCTTCACCTTGGCCCCTCAGGAAACAAAAACCACACCAAGGTGGCCACCCCCTGCACTGTCCTGAAATGGTCACCCACACAAGTCCCAGCACTACCTGATGGGTTTACCTTTCTAAACCCTGTTAAGATCAGGCTAGCCCAAGGAGTTTAGGCTGCTATTATGTGAGGGGGGGAGGGACTTATGAGGAAAAGCAGGAAACCGGGGCCCCGGGGCAGCCTTACCAACTACCGCCACTAAGCCAGGGCCCTCCAAAACTCTCCCAGACACCTAAAGGCCCTCAAGCAAGTGGGAAAGGTCTGTACATTTTTATTTTTTAACAGAGAGATGCTGCAGCCGGTGAGCTTTCAGCTGCGACTGCCATAAGCCTGTCAGGGCCCAAAACATCACTGCAGTCACAGGAGCTGGCCACCTATGCGGCCCCACCATACTCATCAGCTAAACCCTCTCTTCCTGTTGAAATTCCCCACTGCCATGAAGCTCTGCTGCCACCTTCAACCGTTCTCCGATGCGGGCGCCATTAGGAACCACCGCAAAGGAAACCTCCCTGACGCCCGGAGCTAGCTAGTGGGCAAAAAACGCTGCTGCTGCTTCAGCCAGGCTGAATTGGCCCCTCTTCAAACAGCCGGGAATCCATCCACCTCTCCCTGCCCAGGCCAGCCATCGGGCCGCCGATTGAGGCAACTGGAAGGCCGTCCTCAGCAGCTCAACTCTGCATGCTCTTCAAGGACGAGTACATCAGAGTGACTGACAACAGGCGGGAGCAGAGCCTGGCCCTTTGTTCTAGCTGGCTCCGCCCCCTGCCCACATCATGACACCAGGCGTTGTGACTCTGTTGCTGCCTGGCTTCCTCAGGGCAGCAAAGCAGCCCCCGGTGACCAGTGGCATTGCCGGGTCACCGGGAGCTGAGTTACTTTTATAGAAAAGCTCTTCTGAACAACTCCTTTTTGCATAGTTTGCAGGATGATAGGAGTGTGAGAGCCCACTTGACTCCTCAGGCAGGCCATTCCACAACAGTGTGTGGGGGGGCACAACAGAGGAAATGTGTATAGGCAGTTATTGATCTTGTCTAGTCATACCTGCTCATTTCTAGATGATCAGTGGACCATCTGAAAATTTCCCTGTAAGTTAAATGCTTAGTCTACCCTTTACTCATTCCAAAATAGCTCCCATCACAAGCCAGTGGTCTCTTGCTGATATCCTCATTTGTCCTGCTCCTTGATTCCAAGTCAATACATATGCAACAGCCCCCCCAAAGGACAATAACTGCATTTGTGGTAGCACTTTGTTGGACCATGTCGAACGTGTTCATAATCCAGGCATAGGCATAAGAACATAAGAACATAAGAGAAGCCAATGTTGAATCAGGTCAATGGCCCATCTAGTCCAACACTCTGTCACACAGTAGCCAAAAAATTCCAGGTGCCATCAGGAGACACTAGAAGTCCTCCCACTACTGCCCTCCCAGCACTAAGAATAGAGTGCCTCACCTGCCCCAGACTGAGAGTTCCTATCTATACCTTGTGGCTAATACTCACTGATGGACTTCTGCTTGTAAAGATCTCCAGATAGTCAGTCAAACACCAGGCTTCATAAGAAGATAGCGTTTATTAAGACTAAGTTTAGAGCAACATGAACACCTTCATTGTCAGTGATACTGAGTGATATAGAACAGCATCGGTTATAGCCCCCTTGAAATGCCCCCCCACTCCAAGCCAATGGTTATATCTCCCGCATGCGGTAAGCAGCAAATTAACAGCCACCAGACATTTCCACAAAGGCCAAAGAGGCCTGGGACCCAAGGCCAGCCGTTTAGATAAGATACAGCGTACAAACAGTAAATTAGAGGCTCTGGAGACTTGGTGTTATTCCCGCATTCCAGAGCAGTGAAAGATGTCTCCTCTCTCCTCCCCCCTTCCGCAGCAAATGGCAGGTTTACCTGACACTCTGCCGCCCTGATAATTGCTTCCTCCCGGGTTTGTTAGGATAGTGGCGATGGAATCTGCGAAGGAGACGAGGGGCATTCATATCATCAGCTTTAACCCATTCCCTGTGTTCCGGCCCAAAATCCATCTACTCAACCAAATAGTACAGTTTGTTACGAGAGATCTTTGAGTCCAGAATTTCAGAAACTTCATAGTGAGGTTCCCCACCAACCATGAGAGGAGGCGGGACAGCACATTGAGGACGCAATGCGTTTTCTCCAGGTGCACATCGTAATAATCTAAGGTGAAACACAGGATGAATGGCATTCAAAGACTTTGGCAGAATTAGTTCAGCTGACACCTTATTGATCATATGTTTGATCTCAAACGGACCCACAAATTTCCACCCCAACTTCTTTCTGGGTTGCAGCCCCTTAATGTTTTGAGTAGACAAGTACACAAAATCCCCAGGTTTGGGATCCCACCCTTTATCCTGCTTTTTGTCTGCTTGCTCCTTGTAGATTTTCTTAGCCTCCTCCAAAGTTTTACAGAGGAGGGGCCAGGCATCTTGCAGCCGTTTGCACCAGTCACCAGCATCTCCAGCCAGCAAGTCCCCATTTGTGAGAAATGGGAGGGGGGGGCCCTCGTACCCATGTACTGTCATGAAAGGCGAGACCCCCGTTGAAGAGTGACACGAGTTATTGTAGCAGAATTTGGCTAGGGGTAACAATTCTTCCCAATTGTCCTGTTGGAAGTTGGTAAAACATCGCAAATATTGTTCCAGTGTCTGGTTGACCCGTTCGGTCTGACCATCAGTCTCAGGGTGGTAGGCACTACTCAGACCCCGTTCCACCCCCAGGAGTTTCATCAGTTCCCCCCAAAAGTGAGAAACAAATTGCGATCCCCAGTCGGAAATTACTTTCCAGGGTAAAGTGTGTAATTTAAAGACATGGTGGAGGAACGCTTTAGCAAGTCGCTTCGCAGTGGGGATAATTGTGAACAGCACAAAATGCGCTTGTTTGGAGAACAAGTCTACCACTACCCAAATCACCGTTTTCCCCTTGCTAGGGGGAAGGTCTGTGATAAAATCCATGGAAATTACCTCCCAAGGCCGGGAGGGCATCGGGAGGGGTTGAAGCAACCCGGGAGCTTTTCCTGGTCGGGGTTTACTCATAAAGCAGGCTTGGCATGACTGGACGAACAGGGACAAATCCTTTCACATGCCTGGCCACCAGAACTGTCTCTGAAGTAGTTGCAACAATTTCACAAACCCAAAATGTCCAGCAAGCTTAGACCCATGGGCCGTGCCCATGATCTCCCCCCCCATAGCACCCCCAGCACAAACAGTTTGTCTCCTTTAACCCAGCAGCCATTCCCGCTCAGCTCCAGCCCCCCTTTTCAATTTCTCGGAGGTCAGCCTCCGACAAGGCGGAGGCAAAGCGAGCGTCCCAAGAGTCCCCGGGGGAAGGAAGCATGACTTTGGATTGGCTGTGTGTTGTGACCACCCCTCTGAGTTGGGTGGGTGTGAACATGGAGTCCCAAATCTCCTCCCGCTTGCTGTTGTATTGGGGAAGGCCGGATAAAGCATCGGCCAATGAGTTTGCTTTGCTGGGGAAGTGGTGGAGGGTGAAGTTAAACTTCAAAAAGAAGTCCACCCACCAGAGTTGTGTGGCATTAAGATTCCGTGGGGTCCGAAGGAGCTCGAGGTTTTTGTGATCAGTCCAAACCTCAAACGGGACCCTTGCTCCTTCTAACCAGTGCCGCCAAATGGATAGAGCTAATTTGATCACCCCTGCTTCTTTATCCCAAACTGACCAGTTCCGCTCTGTCTCATTAAATTTTTTAGATACGTAAGCCGGGGTGCAGTTTCCCATCCTCCCCCTCTTGCAAAATGGTGCCACCCATAGCGACATCTGAAGCATTGACTTGTACTATGAATTTTCTCAGTTCGTTCAGTTGGACTAACAGCGGCTCAGACGTGAACAACGCCTTAAGCTGCTCAAAGGTATGTTGGCACTCCGGGGTCCAGTGCTCCGGACGAGCACTGTCTGTTCCCTTCCCCTTCATTTTAAGCAAGTCTGTGAGGGGAAGGGATACCTGTGCAAAGTTCACCAAAAATGATTTGTAAAAATTGGCGAATCCGAGGAACGCTTGTAATTGCCGGCAAGTTTTAGGGGCCTCCCACCCCACTATATCCTGTACCTTAGCTGGATCCATCTCTATTCCCCGTTGAGATATTTGGTACTCCAGGAACAAGTTCTCGGAACAATGGAATTCACACTTGGATAGTTTGACAAACAGCTTGTGCTTATGCAACGTTTGCAGGACCTCCCACATCAGTTTAACATGAGATTCCTTGTCGGGGGAGTACAGTAAAATGTCATCTAGGTAAACAAGGACCCCCTTAAACAGGTGCTTGTGCAACACTTCATTAATAAGGTTCATGAAGACCCCCGGAGCTCCTTTAAGCCCAAATGGCATGACTAGATACTCGAATTGCCCCAGAGGGGTGTTAAATGCCATTTTATATTCATCTCCCTCCCTGATGCACACCCTGAAGTAAGCATCACGTAAATCCAATTTGGAGAAGATTTTCCCTCCAGCCACCGTGGCCAGGAGGTCCTTCATCAACGGCAAGGGGTAAGCGTTAGTGGCCGACACTGCATTCAGTCCCCTATAGTCTGTGCACAGACGTAACCCACTGTCCTTCTTTTTCCTGAACAGCACGGGGGCCACGCAGGGGGAGGAGGCGGGACGTATGAATCGCCTTTCCAAATTCTTAGCAATGAACCGCCTCAGTTCTACCTTTTCAGCTGGGCTCATTGAGTACAATTTCCCTTTGGACAATTTCTGATTGGGCAACAGTTTAATAGCACAGTCAGAGTTCCTGTGTGGTGGTAATTCATCTGCTTCCTCCTCCCGAAACACAGCCGCCAAGTCTCGGTATTCACGCGGGATGCAGTTTAACTCTGCGTCCGCTAACCCCAACGGCACCTGGTGCACTAACAATGGCTTTTCCCAAGAATCATTCCACACATGTGATTTGCATCGGGAGGAGATGAAGTTTACAACCCCCTTTTCCCACAGGATGTGTGGGTCGTGGTCATAGAGCCAAGGGCTGCCTAGCACTAAAGGGAACCTCGCCACCGGGGTTACTACGAAAGGCCATGTTTCCCAATGGTCGCCCAACCCCATGTGGAGTGGAACAGTCTCATATTTGCAGGGATCCTTCATGGTGGATCCATCCATTTGGGTAAAGATTAATGGGTTGACCAACTTGACTACCTTGGCCCCCAGTCCTGTAACCAGCGAGGGGTTTATGAGGTCTCGCCCACACCCCGAGTCAATTAGCCCCCTTACCCACATGTGGGTGTTTAGGTCAGGGCAGATCAAAGTCACAGTCACAAAGAAGAGGGAGGGATAATTGCTCACCAGTCGTAGCACCTGGGAGTCGGGGACCTGCTGTTCAGCGCTGTTCACAGCAGGTCCTCCTCATTTCCCGCCGGCTGGTACGCCCCCTTGGGCTTCGCGGTTGGCTTCTTAGTTGGTGTGTCGACCCTCTTCTTCTCCCCCTTTGAGCTGGAGGGGGCAGGGCCCAATTCTGGACACCCCACTGCGAAATGCCCGGGCTTCTCACACTTGAGACACAGCCCTTGCTTCATCTGCTGCTCCCAGGTGGCATCTTTCATCTGGGGCGTTGGGGTCGTTGTCTTGGGTTTCCCCAGAGTGGTGTTGGATGAGGCGGCCTTTCCACCCAACGTGGCATCATCAATGCGAATGGTGCATAGTCGACTCTTGGTGTCTGCCGCCTCTTTCATCCATGCCAACAGAGATCAGGGTTTCCCCCCCCAGAGGATTGTGCCTCATATCTCCAGATCCAGCCCCAACCGATAGTGTTGGGCCAGAACCCCATCGGGCCATTCCCTAATCTTTGCAGTGTGATGGTGGAACTCTTCAGTGTACTCTCTCACCGACTTCTTTCCCTGCCGGAAGATACGTAGGAATGCCTGGGCCATTTCGCTAGCATTAGCGTCCTCATAGTGGTCACACAAGGCCCACATGAAGGCATCCACCTCGTGCAGCTCTTGTCCATTGGCATGGTGTAAGGTAACATACCAGTCTGCTGCGGCGTCCCGTAGTTTCGAAGCAATCGCGTCTACGATGCGTTCTTCGTTCGGGAATAGGTGGCCCCAGTTGTCTATGAATTTCTCAGCTCACACCAGGAAGAAAGACAGCTTCTCTGGTGTCCCATCAAAAGTTGTGTCCAGCAACTCAGCCAGATTTGGGAACATGCAGCCCCAACCCCGCGGGGCCCCCCGCGGCCCGGGGCCTGCCAGCACCCTTGGCTCTGCTGGGGCTGGCTGGTCAGGGACCCCCCAGGAGGCGGTGCTGCCAGGATTCCTCGGGGTGGGGGGCCAGCGGGGATCACCGGGGCTCCATCAGGTTGTTGCAGCTGTCAGCAATCGAACTCTCGGATGCCCTCGGCAATCATCTCTGGGATTCTTTGGAGGGACTCCTCCACCATGTGGAGCAGCCACTCCTGGCTTCGGTCCCGACCCCACCGTGGCTCCGTTGCCCCTTCCATCTCGAATGCGGGTGCCCAGGGTGCCTCTGCAGCGGTTGCTGTGCTCAGGTGATAGAGGGACCATTTGTAGCGACTCTCCCTGTCCGCTCTCCGAGGGGTCAGGGACCAAGTCTCATAAGTCTCTGCAAAGGTTTTCCCCCCATTCTCATCATCTGTGGGGCCTTGTAGTCACACTAGCTGAGGCCCCCCCAAACCAATCTCTGGAGAGGTCTCCCTCCGAGTCTCATGGAAGCGGGGCGGTCGTGACCAGAGCCTCCGCAGTTGTGGTGGGCGCTGAGGTGGTAGGCGCCATTGAGGTGGGTACCGTTTCCCCAGACGTGGGTACCACCAGTGGGTCTTCTTCTCCACTCATCTTGGGTGTAAGAGATATGGGGTTGTGGAAGCCCGAAGTTGAGGATCACTGACAATCTGTCAAGATCTCCAGATAGTCAGTCAAACACCAGGCTTCATAAGAAGATAGCATTTATTAAGACTAAGTTTAGAGCAACATGAACACCTTCATTGTCAGTGATAGTGAATGATACAGAACAGCATTGGTTATAGCCCCTTTGAAATCCCCCCCCCACTACAAGCCAGTGGTCTCATCTCCTGTGCATGGTAAGCCACCAGACATTTCCACAAAGGCCAAAGAGGCCTGGGACCCAAGGTCAGCTGTTTAGATAAGACACAGTGTAGACACAGTAAATTAGAGGCTCTGGAGACTTGGTGTTACTACCACATTCCAGAGCAGTGAAAGATGTCTCCTCTCTCCTCCCCCCTCCGCAGCAAATGGCAGGTTTACCTACTGCTCCATATGTTTATCTAATTCCCTCTTGAAGCTGTCCATGCTTGTAGCTGCCACCACCTCCCGTGGCAGTGAATTCCATATGTTAATCACTCTTTGGGTGAAGAAGTACTTCCTTTTATCTGTTCTAACCCGACTGCTCAGCAATTTCATGGAGTGCCCACGAGTTCTTGTATTGTGAGAAAGGGAGAAAAGTACTTCTTTCTCTACCTGCTCTATCCCATGCATAATCTTATAAACCTCGATCATGTCACCCCTCAGCCGTCGTTTCTCCAAGCTAAAGGGCCCCAAGCATTTTAACCTTTCTTCATAGTTGCCCTTCTCTGCACTTTTTTCAATGCTATAATATCCTTTTTGAGGTGTGGCAACCAGAATTGTACACAGTATTCCAAATGAGATCGCACCAATGATTTCCACAGGGGCATTATGATACTGGCTGATTTGTTTTCAATTCCCTTCCTAATAGGCATAGTTCCTATTTGCATCTGAGGGAGTGTGCCTGAATGGATGCAGGTGTGCTGGCTTGTGTTGCCCTGGATCCATATTGTAGCTCTTTATCTGAAAAAAACCAAAGACCATTTTATAAGTGTGTTGTTGTTGTTCAGTTGCACAGTTGAGTCTGACTCTTTGCAACCCCATGGACCACATCACACCAGGCCCTATTTTATAAGCTATAACTTGTGAATTCCTGGAAATTAACCTGCCAATTTAAGGTAGGGGGAGGGGAGATAGAGCTTAAAATTTGTGTTCTCTGGCAAACCATACTCCTTGAGTCTCTTAAAATGCATTTGCTTTCCAAATTGACTTTTCCTCCCCTAAAGAGAGTTTCATTTAAATTCTAATCTATTAGACCATTTCTGACAGCTGAAATAGTAAATAATATCCATGATTTCCATGGAATGAGCTGGCAGGGTTATTTCCCTTTAGGGGGAGTTTATATAATGCAGCACTCATTTTGAATACTTGGTGGATGTTGCAGAGAAATGCTGCATGAAAAGATATGGCACAAGACCCTCCTCTCTGTGAAGCTATATCCCCCAGTCTGACTGAGTGATGAGGATTAAATCTGAAGTTTATTTTCATTGCCATTGTGCAGACTGGAGTTCATTAGGCACACTAACCTCAATAAAATATTAGCACTAGGGAAGGATACATGGTGCACAAATTGCCTAATCCTGTGTTAATTTTATTTTATTTTAAAAATGAAATAAGCCCCACAGCCAGAGTCAGGAGGTCTGATATGCACATGAAGTTGTGCACGTGCAAAGGATTTTGCATTTATGTTAATGGGGGAGCTGAGGTTCTCCTCACGCTCCTGGGAAATACCTTATATAGGATATATTTTATGCTCAGCGCACATACTGTAGGAAGGATTTATTACCCTTTTGTACTGTACAGTTCTTTTTTTAGTTTTTTAGTTTTATATATATATATATATGACTATGACTGAACAGACTTACATAGATACACATTTGGGAAGATTCATTTGTATCGTGTGTTTTTTTACTTAGTCATTTGATCTCAAACTGTAACCAAAAAATTTATATCTTTCCCATCTTATGATTTTAATATACATATTTTGTTCATAGGCAACTATATAGTTCTTATTTATTTTTATTTCGGTTGTATGTCTAGGAGTTTTTATAAGTTATGTTCTTCTATCCATTTATAAAACCTTGGCCATGTGTCCTCAAATTCTCCTTTGTTATTTCCTCTCAAGACTGAAGTTAAATTTTCCATCTCGGCTGTTTCCAATATTTTATTTATAACTTCTTCCTTTGAAGGAGTTTCACTTCTTTGGCAATGTATAGCCTATAATATTCTTGTCACTGCCACAATATGTATAGTAAGATAAAAATCTTGCTTTTATAGTTCTCTGGTGATATAGTCAATAAAAACAATTCTAGTGTATCAGGCACAATAGTTTTTAACATGTTTTGCAAAATTTCATGTATCCAGCTCCCAATATTTTTAAACTTTATCATATGTCCACCACATATGAAAAAATGAACCAACATTGTTTTTACACTTGCAACAATCATTTGGTAGGTTATGGTAAATTTTAGCTAATTTATCTGGGGTAATATACCATCTATAAAACATTTTACATATATTTTCCCTATATGAAATCGCTTTAGTAATCTTAATATTTGTTTTCCATATACGTGACCATTGTCTAACTCAATATTATGACCCAGATTTTGTGCTCATTTAACCATACAGTTTTTACCTATTTCATCTTCTGTTTTGTCTTCTAACATTATTGTATACAATTTCTTTATCAGCTTAACATCAGCATGTAACAGTACCTTATCCATTTCCATTATATTTATATAGAAACCCAATGGCTTGTCTTTAGCAAATCTCAATTCTATTTCTATCTTTTCCCACCAACCTATGTTAATCTCTTGTTCTTTGAGTCTTTCTGTTGATTTTAATTCATCTTCATTATCCAACAAGTCTTCATATCTCAACAATGTATTTTTTGCAGTAAATTAGGATTTGTAAAAGCTTCAAGTGGTGAAACCCATTTAGGTGTCTTATTATAAAATAATCTTTTAATACTTTCCCATACCATCAATAAGGACTTCCTAATCAGATGTTGTTTAAATAAATAGTTTAAAAACAACTATTTTCCATACCACATAAATGCATGCCACCCCAATAATAGATCGTATCCCTCTAAAATTAATAACCTAGTGTTTTCTAACGTGATCCATTCTTTTAACCACTGTTGCCCTGCAAGGCTTTTGAGCCTCTTTATGAACTGTAATAAATAATAAACTCTGCCAGTGTATACATAAGGGACTGAACCACATGGTAACCCCACCACGATGCCAGAAGAGACTGCACATAGGCAAGAGACATTCTCCTGACCTCCCCAGCAGCTCCAGTGCCCAGCATAGGTTACCAGCCTGTTCCTCATGAAGGAGGATGGAACAGCCCCAGTCTGCAATATACACAGCACCATGCCTTGATGAAATGCAAGGACTAAGAACTCCAAAAACTGCAATTAAGAGTTTCTTCTAACTCAGGCAGGCAGCCTCTCCCCCCCCCCTCACCTGCAAGACCTCATGTAGACCTGGCAGAGACTATTCACTGTTGCCTGGCAACTAATTGATGGCCATCAGCAGCCTGGCTAAAGTCATCAAGAAGACAATGGAATCGGCCCGGTGACTCATCCTAGCTGCTACCAGGTGTCAGACATGAGTTAAGCTTCTAGCTCTCAATACTGATCACTCCTCAGGTCCACCTCCCCTAGACCTTCCAACCAATAGGGTATTTTTAGGGATGGACTTACCAGGAGGTGGAACCAGGGGTTGTGACCAGCCCCCTCCCTCCTGCTTATAAGGAGATGCCTGACCACCGGCTTGCTCTCTGCTCTTCGACCCCTATCGAACCTTTGACCCTCTTATGTCCAGCTTGCTATCCCCAACCCTTGCCTCCATCTTTAAACTCTAGGTCTGCAGCCTGAGTTTCCACGTGCTACCTGCTGGCCAGGCCACGTGGTTCCCCATTTTTTCTAGTTTCCTTCCCCTCCTTTTTTCCTGAGGAACGCTCTGCACGACAGGACCGGTAGGTATTGCCCACCAACGATTTACCTGCTAATGCAAATGTGCTTATATTCCTCTCTATATTTTCTGAGGCCTGAGTAACTGTGTGTGAGACTGTGTATTGTTTGTTTGTGAAGTACTCCAGTAAGAGACTTTATTTTCAACCATATAAAGTCTCCTGATTTGTTTGCAACACCTCCCGGCAGGGCTGGACTTCTGTATACACAGGTGTTCGCTCTCGCAGCCGATTGCCTATTGATAATCGATTATCTCCCTTAATTGATAATAATTAAGTGCAATCCGGCTAACAAAGTGGTGGATGATGCGGGCAACACCCTGAATGTCTGAACATACAAGAGAGTCGACATGTATCGTTCTGACAGGCAGACATGGAGGAAACCCCCCGCTGGAGTGTTGGAATAGGCTTGTGTGCAAGGTTTCTGTCTGCGTGATTGGCTCTAGCGAGCACTCTATTTAGGAGGCTTTACCCTTTTCACCACCATCAGTGTGAGACTCTGTGCCATAAGCACTAAAAGAGTCATGGAGGCCAGTGGCACCGGACTCGACTGCTAGGACTAGCCTGTGACCGGCGGTGTACCGATCGCAAGGGGTCTCCCACACGAAGTCCTAAGGCTATCTCGAGCCAACTTTCGGTCTATCTTGTGGGTGGGACCCAAGAATGATAGTGTAGGGAAACAGCTGGCGTCAACATCTCCCTACACCATCCATTTTCCCGCCAAAACATCAACCTCAACAACTGAGAGATGCGCTCGATATAGAGCTGCGACTCTGCACTCCTTCCAGCCTTGGAAGCCATTTTTGTTTTGCTTTGCCTCACAGCCAGACCATGATTAAGTGCGAGTTTGGGGGATATCTCACTGAGACACATTGTCTCAAGAAACTCTGCTGGTTTGGGGTACGCCAGCCGAGGGCCAGAGAAGCCCAAAACTCTGCAGGTTTAATGGTGCTCCGTGCCAGAGCATAGAAAGATCAAAACCTAAACCAGTTCGGTGTGGTTTGCTGGTCAGAGCCGAGAGCTCAAAACCCTACAGAAATGGGTTCAATAGGTCACCCCATTAGGGAACCAAGCAGCTGATCACTCTCCTTCCCAAAACCTAAATAGGCTAGGTGCCCTTTTCCAGGACTGAAACAGTCAGTCCAGGAACGGGGAGTAAAGGAATTCCCTGTCCACATGCAGGTCTAGGCGCAGAGACCAGACAGGCACCCTAGAGTTAAAAAGGTTTCCCCAAAGTAAATAGGAAGCCAAGGAGCTATGTTTCGCAAGACGAGCACCGTGCCTCGCCTAGAAAAGTGGCTTATTAAGAAAAGGGATTGTCCCTGGGAATCTGGATTGTTCTGGGGGCCCAATCCTCTAAAAATCGCAAAAGACGTGTTCCAGGACTTTTGCGAACAAAAAAAGTCCAACGCGTCCGCAAAGGACCGCTTTGGGAGTTGGGCGCCGTACACAGTGCTCCAGGATGCAGTATTCTTTCTTAAATGCCAGCAGGAGGCCCTTGACACCCAAGAAACCTCTCACAAGGAGGAGCTAGAAAAACTGAGGGCCCAACATGAGGCCAAGACTCAGGAGGTCCAGAAGAAATTGGACCAGGTCACTCAGGAAGTGGAGGCACTGAAGGACCTCCATGAGAGTGAGCTCCGTGAGCTATGCAAAGACCATGAGGAAGAGAGTCTCCGTTTAAGGACAGAGAGGCTCAACCTCATCCTAGAAAAACAAGAACTTGCAGATGCTTTGCAGGAGGCAAAGAAGGAAGCCGCCTCTGCCACAGAGCAAGCTGAAGAGGCTGAAGCTGCCCTGGATAAAGCCCAGGAAGACCTAATTGCAGCCCATAGAGCCACTAAGTGTTTAGCGGACCAAACCCAAGCAAAGTGTGAGATCGCTAACCATGAGGCTTGCCAGAGGGAAATTGAATCCCTAAAAGAGCAGCTAGGTCTGCAGAAGGCAGTGATTGCTGCCATCCACCCTGGTGGTATAGTGGAATCACCTGAGGACGGAGCAGGGGGAATGGAGGCCAGCGCTCCAATCCAGTGCCCTGCTGACATGGTTGCTGCACTAGACCCGGTAAGCACCAAGAAAATGGTCACCAAACCAGGCAATAAAATTACCACTCAAACCATTACAGAAATGTCCCTGTGGAAACCTGATGAAGTGAAGGCCATTTTTGAACAAGTTGGCCCTTTTACTAGGGAAAATGCCATCCAGTGGATGATGGATGTTGGGACCACCTATCACAATATCAGCAGGGATGACCTCACCCTGCTGGCTTGCCATTGCGCTACTGGCGCTGATCTGGTGGCTCTAAACTCCGCCATCACTGCAGGGGGTCTCGCAGAGGTTAACAAATACCGGTGGATGAGAGAGGTCCTAACCTACCTAAACCCAAATCGAACCATCACGTCCCTATTTGTATTAGAGAAGCAAGGAGCAGGCGAAGACCCCGAGGCATATATGGCCAGAAAACAGCTCTTTGCCGTCTTGTCCAGTAGTGTGGACATAGACGACACCCACCTCCTGGACTATGAAAATGGTGAATTTAGACAGGCGTTGGTGCAAGGATTCCACACCCAAACCCAACTGGCCTTAAATATTGCAGACCCCACCCGTGGTAGTTGGGATAACTTGGAGCGCAAGATCAGGCGAGTCTCCACGCTGCTTCGCAGTACTGGCATTCTCAGACCCCCCCAAAGGGAAAGAAGTCCAGAAGGAACAACCCAGCCCCTAGCTTAATGGGAAAGCCTGCTGTGCCATTTTTACATGCGAGTCGACCACAGCATGCATTATTAGGAATCCCCTACATATTATTCCCCCTGGTCATTTCCACAGGAGGCTACCAGAGGACCACCCCCACATCTGGAACAGGTAAGTATGTTAATTCTTTTGGGAACAATGTTATTTTTGGTTGGGCAGGTAGATGCCTTTCCACCCCCCAGTCACAATGCCATGCTCCACAGGTGGAAATGTGTGGGATCCCACATCCCTAAGAGATACCTGACCTGTGTCCTGACAGGACAGGAGAAAACTCACATACTCCCTCCAAGAACCTACAGGTTCAAAACTCACCAAATGATACGCATGTGCTCTCCCTCACTATTGATTAACTGCACCAGCGAGGCTGTTGGCCAAAAGGTACAGCTCTGCCCCTCTGGACAGAACACCATAGATGAAATGGTATATATGCTGTGCAGGGTTAAATATCCAAACCTGCCACCTCCTGACCTAGAAGAGGACTCCACCTGTGAAGTGGCTCAGGTCTCTGCAGCAGTATGGAGCATAGGAGACCCATTAAAAATTGTAGTGGCAATTGGATCCCACCTCTTTTTAGATGGAGACAGAGAACTCCCAGTCCTTTTAACTGATCCGTCAGGCCATAACCAGAGTTTTCCAGGCCTCACTTGGAACCCTTTGAACTGGGCTATAAATACAATGCAACTGGCCCAACAAGGCCCCCCAGACTGGGTCATTAACCTGGCAGGATCCCCATACCCCAACAACTCTAAAGAGCTTAAGTTTAATTCCATTGGCCTTTTGACCTTTCAAGTCACTCACCAAGGAGGTAACTATACCCTCCTCATAGGAGAGGGCAACCAAACGATACTGAAGTTTGACCCCTTAATTCAGGATGTAGATACACTGCTTCAATTGGGCCACCCAGTGATAGGCACCCATACTCTCAAATTTAATCAAAAGGTGGCAGTTCTAATACAGCCTCAGATGGCAGTGAAAAAGGTTAAGGTCAGCCTGGCCAATTTGGGAACCTCCTTCCACCCAGCGTGCACTCCCTTCCTCCAGCCCACACAGCAGGGATGGGACAACTGGCTGGTCTTGTGGAAAGGGGAAGACTATCCCAAGCGCCCCAAAAGAAGCCTGTCCGACTGGATCGCCCCAGTAGGAGCCGGGATGGCAGTCTTCGATGCAGCAAATATAGAGGTGATAGCAAATAAGGCCTCGAGAGTCTCCTCTGATATGTCTAAAATGAGCAAACCAATCATTCAGTCCTTTGACCTCCTCTCTGAGATGCAGCATTCCACCAATCCCCTACTAGTGGCTTGGGAACAGATAATGGAAAAAGATTTTAGCACCCTCTTAGGAGTCATTGCAGAGAAACATTTCTCTGGCCCTGGCCTGTACCCAAGCCCAAACTTTGAACATAGTAACTACCATGAGCATGATTAAGCAGGCCATGACTGGCCACATCCCCTTAGAGGTCAGAGGCCTCCTTAAGGAAAACTTAACCAAAAGCAAAGTAGCCCTGGAACAATGGTGGTCCTTAGCAAATGCCTCTTATGATGCTTATACCCAAACCCTGAACCTGGTGATTGTTACAGTATTTGCAAGGGAGACATTTCTGGCCTACCCTGTAGTCCCCCTGGGCTTACAGGCAGGCCCCCACACTATCCTGTACGCCAGAGACAGTAACCGACGGGCTAAAGCCACCCCCACTGGATGGCTTTCAGGTTATTCCCCCACCCGTCTAGGAAGGAGAGAAGAGAGGGTCACCCGGTTTGCCCGGGAACTGAGTGCGAAAGTCTTGGATTAAATCTGGTGCTCGTATGTCAGAGACTTTCACCCATTCACGAAGTTGGGGCCCAAAATGGACCCATTCGACCAGATAGTATAATTGGCCACGGATTAATTTAGAGTCCAGAATGTCAGCCAGTTCAAAGTGTTCTTCTCTATCAATCATCAATGGGGGCGTCTCGGCAGGTTCCGGGCGCCACTTACTCGGAGGGTGCGCCAGTTTGAGGAGGCTGAAATGGAAGATGGGATGAATTTTTTTAAGCGATTTAGGCAAGTCAAGTTGTACAGTGACCTTATTTATACAACGTAGAATTCGGAAAGGGCCGATGTACTTCCATGCTAATTTCTTGGAAGTTTGGGGGAGGCGCAGATTTTTAGTGGATAAGTACACATAGTTACCAGGCTGAAGGTCCCAACCCACCGCCCTCTTTTTATCAGCCTGTTTCTTGTACTGGGCTTTGGCAGCGTCTAACGCTGCAGAAATCATCGCGGAAAGATTTACACCAGTCCATAGCTTTTCCCTCTGTAGTTTCATTTGACAGGAAGGGCAGAGGGGGGCTATCATAGCCCAGAGCCACCTTGAACGGAGACATTCCGGTTGAAGCGTGCCAGGAGTTATTGTAGGCAAATTCAGCTAAGGGAAGCAATTCTACCCAATTGTCTTGCTGATAGTTAGTGAAACAACACAAGTATTGTTCTAGAGTTTGATTAACTCTTTCTGTTTGGCTGTCTGCTTAAGGCTCGTTCTATGCCCATAAGACCCATCAATTCAGTCCATAATTTGGAAATGAACTGAGCCCCGCGGTCGGAAATTATCTTGATTGGCAAAGCGTGGAGTCTAACGATGTGGTGCATGAAGGCTTTGGCTAATCCTTTGGCGGTTGGTAAGCCGGGGAAAGGAATGAAGTGGGCTTGCTTTGAAAACAGGTCGACCAGTACCCACACGACCGTCATGTTTTTGCTGGGAGGTAGGTCTGTGATAAAGTCCATAGAAATGACCTCCCATGGGTGACCAGGAGTTGGTAAAGGCTGTAATAGACCCGGGGGTTTCCCCGCCCTGGGTTTACACCTGATGCACACCTGGCAGGATCGCACGTACATGGACAAGTATTTCTTCAAATGGGGCCACCAAAAGCTACGCTGTAAGAGGTGCAATGATTTCACATAGCCGAAATGTCCAGCCGGTTTTAGGTCATGAACTGCTTGTAAGACCTCCGCCCGGACACTTTCAGGCACAAAAAGTCTGTTTCCTTTATTCCAACAATCGTTCGGTTTATGCACCAGGTCTCCCTGGGCATGTAACATATCCTTCTCTTGTTCAGTGATGGCTTGGGCAAATCTCTTTTCCCAAGGCTCAGGGGAGGGGTGAGGAACTGCAGTTTTTTGGCTTTGTTTGCGAGTTACTACCGCCCCAGTTAGTTGGGTTGGAGTGAATAACGACTCCCGTACCTCTATTTTCTCACTAGCATGTTGGGGTAGGCGAGAAAAAGCATCGGCCAAATGGTTGGATTTGCCCGGGAAATGGTGCAGAGTAAACTGGAATTTAGAAAAGAACTCAGCCCATCTGAATTGTTTGGCACTGAGGACCCGGGGCTTTTGAAGTACCTCAAGATTTTTGTGGTCAGTCCAGATCTCGAAAGGAACTTGGGCTCCTTCCAGCCAATGCCACCAGGTAGCTAGTGCTAGACGGACTGAGGCTGCCTCCTTGTCCCAAATGGGCCAGAACCTTTCAGTTTCGTTAAACTTTCTAGACACATAGGCCAGTGGGTGGAGGTGCCCCTGCGCATCCTCTTGGAGGATCACTCCCCCCATTGCAGTGTCGGATGCGTCCACTTGGCCAATAAATTTCTTTGTCTCATCAGGGTGAGCAAGCACTGGTTCAGTTGTGAACAATTGTTTGAGTTGGTCAAAGGCTTGTTGGCACTGAGGGGTCCAATCTAGGCAAGCCCCGGGTTGGGAAGCTTTAGCCCCCCTCCCTTTAGTCTTTAGAAGGTCCGTAAGTGGGAGCGCCACCTGGGCAAAGTTGGGAAGGAATTGGCGGTAGAAATTAGCTAAGCCTAGGAAACTTTGGAGCTGTCGCCTAGTTTTGGGGGTTTCCCACTTCAATACATCATGGACCTTCTTGGGATCCATCTCTAACCCGTCCGGGGAGATGTGGTGGCCCAGGAAATCAATGCGTGTCTGGTGAAACTCACACTTTGAGAGTTTTACAAACAGTTTGTGGTTTAACAATCGATTAAGGACCTCTCGTAGCAACGCCGTGTGAGTTTCCAGGTCTGGAGAATACACCAAGATATCATCCAAATAAACAACCACCCCCTTAAACAACAAGGGGTGCAGCACCTCATTTATCAAGTTCATGAATACCCCCGGAGCCCCCTGCAATCCGAAGGGCATTACTCGGTATTCGAATTGTCCCAGTGGGGTATTGAAGGCCGTCTTATGCTCATCGCCCTGTTTTATGCGCACTCTGAAGTAGGCATCCCGCAGATTCAACTTGGAAAAAATCTTTCCTTTGGCTACTTCCGCAAGCAAATCTTTGATGAGTGGCATAGGGTATGCATTGGTTGCAGAGACAGCATTAAGGCCTCGATAATCTGTGCAAAGTCTTAGGCCCCCGTCCTTCTTTTTGCAAAACAGCACTGGAGCTGCAAAGGGGGACGAGGCTGGTCGGATAAAACCTCAGGCCAGGTTTTTATCAATGAATCTACGTAATTCCTCTTTCTCCATTGGGCTCATAGCATAAATTTTCCCCCTTGGCAGTTTATTCCCGGGAAGGATCTCTATAGTACAGTCTGAGTTGCGGTGGTTTGGCAGTTCATCTGCCTCCTCCTCCTCGAAAACCTGGGCCAAGTCCCTGTACTCAGGAGGGATGCGATTAATTTCTTCTGTTGCCAAGCATGCCCGCGGGGGTTCGTTATCGGGAGGGGTTCCCCATTCCGGGTCCCATTTATGTTCAGTACACTTTGGGGAGATGAAGCATACGACTCCGTCCTCCCATAAAATGTATGGATCATGTCCATGTAACCAGGGGCTTCCCAGGACCAATGGGAACTTGGCTTGCGGGGCTATGACAAATGAGCGGAGCTCCCAATGCTCCCCCGCCCCCACGCGTAAAGGCACAGTTTCGAACCAATAGGGCTCCTTCATTGGTGACCCATCCATCTGGGTAAATGTGATGGGTTCTTTCAATCTGGTAACCTTGGCTTCTAGTCCCATAACTAAAGAGGGGTTTATCAAATCCCTCCCGCACCCAGAGTCAATGAGGCCTCGGACCCGGATGTGGGTTGCCATAGCCGGGTTCATTATAATCACAGTCACAAAGAAGAGAGAGGGATAATTGCTCACCATTTTTGGCGCATCGGGGTTCAGGTCCTGTTGAGCTGTGCCACTTACAACAGGACTGGCTCTTTTCCCTGCATTTCAACCTCTTCCTCTTCCAGAGACATAGGATCCGTAGGTTCTTGGTTGGCAAAGAGAGCCCGAGGATTACGTGGCTTGGCAGTACCTCTCCTCGGTGGGGGCACCGGGCGCCGTCTCTTGTCCTCTCGTGGCGGGACCCGGTTGAGATTCTCCTTAGGGCAGGAGGTGGCGAAGTGGCCTTTCTCCCCACATCTGAGGCACAGCCCTTGTCTCATGCGTTGGTCTCGGAGCCCACCCTGGATGGTGGTTGGTTTACCCTTCATCTGGGTCGTGGAAGTGGCTGGGCGGTTATTCCCTAGGGACACATCCAGTTTCATGATGCGAAGTCAGCTTTCGGCCCACTCCGCTTCTTCCATCCATCCTTGGAGGGTCCGCAACTCCTTCGAACTGAGGACATTATTGCGGATGTCCACTGCCAATCCCATCTGATACTGCTGGGCCAAGACCGGGTCTGTCCAGTCTCTGATCTTAGCAGCATGCCTTTGGAACTCTCTGGAGTACTCCCTCACGGCAAGCCTCCCTTGCTTGAAGGTGCGGAGAAAGGCTTCCGCCTTCTGGGCAGCTGCTGGGTCTTCAAAGTGGTTTCTCAAGGCCCACATGAAGTCATCTACATTCCCTAGTTCCACCGCCTCCAAGTCATGTAAGGCTACATACCAACTGGTTGCAATACCCCGAAACCGAGAGGCAATAAACTCCACCTGTTGTTCTTCTTCCCGTCGGGAAGACGTGGCCCCAGTGTTGCACAAACTTCCCGACTTGCAGAATAAAAAAGGAGACGCTCTCGGGATCCCCGTCAAACGTGATTTCCAGCATATCTTTGGGGTGAATCATTGGCGGGATGGGCACCATCCCCGGTCCTGCAGCTGGTGCAGGAGCAGGCAGTGGCTGGGGGGCTGGTGCTGGGATCGGAGGCGGGGGAACCGGTGGAGGTTGAACAGGAGCCGGCTGTCCAGGGATTGGTCCTCCCTGGACTGGTTGCCCAGGGATGGGTTGACCTGGGGGTGGTTGCCCCGGAATGGGTCCTCCTGGTACTGGTTGCCCGGGAATTGGCTGGCCGGGTGGAGGGCGTGCTGGTGGCGGGGGTTGGCCTGGACCCGGGGCAGGTACAGGCTGGTTCAGCAAATGCGTACAAATTGCCTGGTCCATCATCCCCGGCAGGGATTGCATCAGCTTGCCCATGTCTCGCATCAATCTTCGGGTATCATCCTCAATATTATCCATTCGTGTATCCACATCCTTACTAGGACTGGGTCTCACTGTCCCACGTGGAGTACGTCCCTGGGGTAGACCAAAGCTTCCGTGGGGATCCATCAGGCTATCCCGGCTCTGGCTTCCCGGTAGAGACCAAGTGGTCTGGGTAGTGTCCAACAAATTTCTAGTCCATTCGCGTGGCTTCCATTGAGTGACCCACTTGTCCCACGGAATCGGGCCAGGCTGGTAATAGGTTCGAGGTATCGCCCCTCCATGGCTTGGGATCGATCCCGCTGGACTGTAGATTGGGAGGGTGTACACTGCTTCCAAAGTACTAGTCACTGGTGGGGTGACTGGTCCCGCTGCACAGTACGGGACCAATGCTGTAGTCACTGGAGTCATCGTTACTGGTAAAACCGTTACCGGCATGATGGTCACAGGAACCATAGTCACTGGAACAGTAGTCGCTGGAACAGTAGTCATGGGAACAGTAGTCACCGGCATTGTGGTCACCGGTACCGTCGCTGGCGCTCCTCCGGGGCCGCTCATCCTGGCTAGGAGATGCGTAGGCCGGATGGAACACGATGGTGGATTCCTGACAATTTCTGTCAGGTTCAAAAGCAAGTAGATCCAAGCATTCTTAAGAGTAAGAAGGGCTTTATTGGAATACAGTGCTAAAACCCACAGTATAGAGATTATTGTCAGGAATGGCGATACCAGTAGCACAAGCATGTTTATAGTGTGATGCAAAACTGCGACTAGCAAATGACCTGCAAGCACACGGGCGGGAAACTACCGGCGGGAGAATTACTTAATGGGGCGGGAGACGGCTCCCTCCTCCCCTCGTCTTCGCAGGACTGGAAAATTCTCATACAAAGAAGAATAGCCCAAAGCCTGCACTCAAGGCCGCCGTGATAAGACGAGCGGCAGGGAAGAAGCTCCCACGTTACTGCTAGCATACCTACGCAAGCACAAAAGCAGGGACAAGATAGGGAACACAGCACAATGGGCACAGTGTGAAGCAATACATTAACATTACTGACACTGGCAAACCATCAATGTGGAAGGCTGCACCCACAAGGAAAGTTTAGGTTTCATTTGTGAAGACCAGGCCTTAGAACCACACCACCCTTGTTTGGCCCCTAGGAAAGGCACCGAGGGTCAGTGCCAATTTGACATGGTTGAAGAGGTATCCTCCACTATAATCTATGTGGGAAGAGCATGTGTCTGTGTTAGAACAGCCTGCGATTATGTGTACCTCAACACACAGAGAGTCCAGCCCATGATCCCAAAGGTCAACAGATGTTTTTGCAACATAACCACTATCCATGGTTGTGATTTCCAATTCACCACTCCTCTGTGGACCCAGCAAGAGATGTTCCTCTCCCCCAGACTCTATGATTCCCTCACTTCAGTCCCACTAGGAATGGGCCTGGAAACATTGCACAGTCTGCTCACCCATTCTGACTTGCATAAGAAACTAGTGCAAATGAAGGAGGCCGGAGACCAGGCCTCACTCACAGTGTCCCACAATGGCGCCACCATAGCTGACCTAGCCATAGACATCAAAAGCGCAGGAAGGGTGGGAGGTGTTTTTGGGATGGTCCCCATCCGCGACAAACATATTAAACATGGCGCTACACCCCATTGTAGTGCTCTTTGGGGCCCAGATTGTCTTGGCTATAGCCTTGATCTGTATAAGTGTGTGGGCCAAAAAGCAAGTCAGAAAGATAGAAAACATGGCCAGAGTGGCCCAGTACTCTGCCCATGACCACTTCAACTGTATGAGCCCTAAGCCCTGAAGCCCCAGGCCTAGAGGTCCTATAACCTTGATAGAGGGCCTTATTTCCTTTTTCTAGGTCTCCTAGTCCTGCATCTTTTTGCATGTGTGTATATAATCTATTTTTGAACTGAGAAAAGGGTGGGCCCTATTAGGCCCAAGTCAAAAATTATGGTGGATACCCATTGCCCGAGCTCAATGCCTCCCAGGGGAAAGGATGGAATATGGCTGGCTAGCAAGCCCCATTGCGAGAAGGCGTCCTAGATACTCTGCAAGTGAACTGCAGAGGGTCCAGCAACAGCTCCTACTGTCATGCCCTGGAGCCCCAATGGCTACACCATCAATGTAGGGTCAAGCGAGATCACGCTTGGACGGCTCATTACCTCCTCCTGAGGATGCCATTGGTTACAAAGGCTCTGAGTTTAAGGCAATGAGATAGGCAGAGCGAAAGTGCAAGCCCGGCTGCCAGAGCCAGAATTCTCGCCTGTCCCACCTCCAAGCAAAAAAGCTCGGTAGGCCATGACCTGCCTGAAACAACCGAGGCCTACCCAAACTCAGTTCACACCCTTTTGGGTCATGCTGAGTGCCCAGCCCTGCGCAAACCCTCCTCACTGAGTAGAGGAGACTAGGCTCTGCTCAGAGCAACCAGCAAGATCCTTTCTAAAAATGTTTTTATGAATTTCCCCCCACTTTTTGATAAAATTAGGTTTCTAACCCATCATGCGCAGAGCGTGCGTACATTTCCATACACACTTCCACCTGACCTAGAGTGAGGGCACATCCCAGCCCTTACCACAAGTTCTTCAAGAACTATTATGTGCATGCCTACCTGCGCACAAGGGGAGGGGGACTCAGGAAGATCCCCTCTAGGCATTTTTGTTTTCTTCTCCCTCCCTCTCATTTTTATGCATGATGCTTCTATTCTTATAACTGAAGAAGGGTAGGGACCCCACAGCAGGGGGTTCCAAATTAAAATGGGTACTCCTGGACAGAGTCCCTGTGGAGGCACTAAAGCCCCCTACTAAAAAGGGAAAGATCCCCTATCTCAGACCCTTAAACTCAGCGCCTGTGCAAGCCAACAGGACACACATCCTGTGTGGGAGGTGCTGAGCTCGGAAGGGTCTGAGGTGGATGTCAGCAATGTATACCGGGGTCTGACTAACTGCTGCCACAAGCTGGCCCACAATCACTTTGCCAGTCATGGTGACACCTAAGAGAACAGGTGATCCGTGGATGACACCATCGCTGGGAAGGGTTACCACCAGTTAGCTCACTGAGCACAGCTCCAAGACTCCTGGGGGCCCCTAAACGTGTGCAGGGCTCCCCCATTTCTTGAGTTACTCATAGACCCCCACAGCAAGTGAGGGACATCCCTCCCAGTATGTAAATATCCTTCCTTCCCCTTAAAAGGCTGCATGCCAACTCCCACCCGGGAGACATGTAGAGCTCCCGAGACCTCCCGCCCAGGAGACAATCTCTGCCACCGAGTTTTGCTGTTTCCCTCTACTTTTCCAAGTCCATAAACTCACTTGGTCCACCCGGTGCAGTGGGTTCCTGCAAGCATAGGTGTGTTAAGATCTATTCTTTGACCAGAAAAAGGGGGGCTGAAAAGTCCGAGGTAGACGTGTAGCCGAACTGTGGGGTCTGCAAGGGCAGGGTCAATGGGGGAATCCGTACAGCATGCACAGAGCGGTTTGCCCCACTCCGTCAAGTTCATGGTGTACAGAGACCCGTGCTCCACACACAGAAAGGTTTGTAGAAGCCTCCGTGTGCAAAGCGACAGAACCTGGTTGACCCTACCAGAGAGTACCCACAAAACCCTGCAGGTGCAGCTGCTAGCTTGGTGGGCGCAGGGTTTGGAGACACATATATGCTGGGCGTGCAATCCTCTCTGCACAGCAGGAGAGGGAACCCAGGTCTATCCCTGGTCACGCTGGGCTATGAAGCCCAGCGCTTGACTGAGCCAGCCCAGGTCACACCACCCCTACCAAGGGTGCCCCCTTGCCAGACACCGGGACCAACTCAGTGCTCCCTAAACCCACTCCATAGCACCACCCAGGAGCGCTAGTGCTCACAGCAGAAAAAACTTCTCCAAAAGAGCACCCAGATCGCCACAATAGGGTGCAAAAGCCCCGGACCGCCTAGGAGCCCATCATGCTTCAGGGGACCCAAATTTGCATAGACGAGGGCCCCCGGCCATGAGGTTCCTCGACTATCTCTGGCTCAGGCGAACCATATTAGGAGACTGACAGGTCAATCCAGTCTCCAGGAAGATGCTAAGGGAGGTTTCTCCCAAGGGATGTTTTGTGAGTGTATGTTCTATCCTTTGACTGTATTGTGTGAAGGTCCCCCATAGGGAACTTTTAGGTTAAAATGGGTGCGCTTGACAACGTTCCCACGGAGCCAAATCTGACTCCAGCTAAAAGGAAGGAGGCGCTCCCCTACATCTGCGTCTCCGAACCCATAGCTTACCAAGCCAGGCGGGGTGATGGGACTGCCCAAGACAGTCCTGGCTGCAGACCCCGGAGTTCAGAGAATAGGCACAGGGAAACAAAGCCTCCCCCGAAGGGGAGTTGGTTTGCTCAGTCTCAAGCCGCTGATGTGGTACATTCAAACCTCCCTGTAGCACATGGTGACTCTATAGCCAACTTTCTCCTGAGTGCCCAGTGTGGTTGTCGGTGACCTCCATGCAGGCTCGCTGTGTTCTATCAAGGTCCGCATGCATGGGGGCTCCGGTAGCCACCGCTGAGGGTAAAAACCGAATGCCCAAGGTGCTTTGAGGAACAAGGGGGGGACTCCCCGCCTATGTATGTAAATGACACTCCTCCCCCTCGGCCGGACTTATGAGTGCCCAAGCCGAGGGAGGACGAGAGCCGAAGCAGCGCAGCCGAAGAAGATCAGGATTTCTCGGAGATCCCCGAAGGCAGCCCGCAGAAGAACTATGTAACCACTATGTATAGCGAGCCTTCCTCTCGTTCATGGATGAGGCACCTTGGCGCAAAAGAGACTTTACTGAGCAGCAAGAGGGGAAGGACGAAGATCCTGTATGTCATTAACTTTATATTTTATAAGCCTCTATGAATTAATGCCTGTATTTATTGTATGAATTTAGCTCTTTTAAAGAGACAGTGCCTGTTTTTAGTCACGCATGAATTCTAATGATTATTTTAGCTTGCTTTTGTTCGCGCCTGAGTTTTTATGCATGAAATGCCTTTCTTTTATTAGCGCCTAAGGTTTTTAGACTTCTTTTACCAATATTTTATTAACGGTTGCGTTTTTTAAGCATAATTAAGACTTTTAAGGGTTATTTTAATAGCAGTTAAGGATTTTAAGCTTATTTTAAGTCTGTTTTAGTTTCCTTTATATAGAATGTATTTTAAACATGAAATGAGATTAGATGAGCTAGCTTCTGGGTCATACTTGTCTGTCCCGGCTGTGTAGAGCGTTCCAATGTAATTTGGCAGTTTTGATAGGGTAGTTGTTTTTTTTAAGTCCATCCCATTGCGAGAGTAGATAGTGACACCTGGGTAGTAGCACCCTCCAATGACCGACGACATGGCTGCCTCTGACGACATCTGTTCCTGAATGTGTGACCCTTTTGCCTGATGTCTCCAGGGTCCCAAGGGGGGGAAATGTTGCCTTGCAAGGCTTTTGAGCCTCTTTATGAACTGTAATAAATAATAAACTGTGCCAGTGTATACATAAGGGACTGAACCACATGGTAACCCCACCATGATGCCAGAAGAGACTGCACCTAGGCAAGAGACATTCTCCTGACCTCCCCAGCAGCTCCAGTGCCCAACATAGGTTACAAGCCTGTTCCTCACGAAGGAGGATGGAACAGCCCCAGTCTGCAATATACACAGCACCATGCCTTGATGAAATGCAAGAACTAAGAACTCCAAAAACTGCCATTAAGAGTTTCTTCTAACTCAGGCAGGCAGCCTCTCCCCCCCCCTCACCTGCAAGACCTTGCGTAGACCTGGCAGAGACTATTCACTGTTGCCTGGCAACTAATTGATGGCCATCAGCAGCCTGGCTAAAGTCATCAAGAAGACAATGGAATTGGCCTGGTGACTCATCCTAGCTGCTACCAGGTGTCAGACATGAGTTAAGCTTCTAGCTCTCAATATTGACCACTCCTCAGGTCCACCTCCCCTAGACCTTCCAACCAATAGGGTATTTTATAGGGATGGACTTACCAGGAGGTGGAACCAGGGGTTGTGACCAGCCCCCTCCCTCCTGCTTATAAGGAGATGCCTGACCACCGGCTCACTCTCTGCTCTTCGACCCCTATCAAACCTTTGACCCTCTTATGTCCAGCTTGCTATCCCCAACCCTTGCCTCCATCTTTAAACTCTAGGTCTGCAGCCTGAGTTTCCACATGCTACCTGCTGGCCAGGCCATGTGGTTCCCCATTTTTTCTAGTTTCCTTCCCCTCCATTTTTCCTGAGGAACGCTCTGCATGACGGGACTGGTAGGTACTGCCCACCAATGATTTACCTGCTAATGCAAATGTGCTTATAATCGTCTCTATATTTTCTGAGGCCTGAGTAACTGTGTGTGAGACTGTGTATTGTTTGTTTGTGAAGTACTCCAGTAAGAGACTTTATTTTCAACCATATAAAGTCTCCTGATCTGTTTCCAACATCTCCCGGTAGGGCTGGACTTCTGTATACATAGGTGTTCGCTCTCGCAGCCGATTGCCTATTGATAATCGATCATTTATCCCCCTTAATTGATAATAATTAAGTGCAATCCAGCTAACACCACATCAGTGTTGCTACTCTGTAGTATAAAAGCCAATTTGATAGTGCAAATCCAGCTCTTTCTTTGGCGTCTTGTAAAGTTTTCATTTTTATTCTTGGTTTTTTATTCTGCCATATAAATGGTGACATTACTTTGTCAAGTTCTTTGAAATACTGTTGGTTTTGGAGAACTGGTATTGTTTGAAATAAAAAAATCAATCTTGGAAGAATATTCATTTTTATTGTAGTTTTTCTACCTATCAAAAATATTTGTAATTTTTCCATTTTTGGGGGGGAGGGTCTTCAGTGCATCAACATGGTTGACACCGGGAACTGGTCCTGGCTACGACCAATTCTTCATTCTTTTTAGGGGGATTTCAGCAGATCCTGAGTCCCTCTGGACCTCCTGGAGGGAAGTCTGAGGAAGGGACTTGATTCGGGCCCCCTGCTTGAGGCAACAAGTGGGTGAAAGCCCTGGATTGTCCCAGAAGCAGAGAATGGAGAAGAGCAGTTATGGCAGCCATAACACCACCAGATGTAAATGCCCTCAAAGCAAGAGAGTTATTTTGAGCCTCATCCATAACATCGATGAGGACACATGCCATAAGTACCTGTAACAGCAACACTGAAGAATCTGATGATTTCTTCAAATAAGCCCCTTTAAATCTCCAAAATGATAAAGAAGGGAGAGGGAGAATTCCTCCCCCCTTTTCTGAGTGAAGCAGCTGGAATGAGATAAGCGTCATGAAAAGAATGTTGAGATAAACATTTTCTGGGGCAAAGAGGGACTCTTGTTTGAGCTTCTACAAGAGAACTATAAACTTTCTTCTTAAAAAAGAAAGATATACAAAGTGAAATTCACCATCTTGCGACAATTCTTTGCAACGTCATGCTTTACTGCTGAGAACAGAATAGAAGCACACTCTGTTTAGTCTTTACCATTTGACTTGTATGAGTGACTGTTGACTGCTGAGGGGAGTATTATCTGCCAGAGGCAGGCAGCTTGAAAGAGAGCTGATAAGCGAGACTGTTTGCTAGACTGAACTGAGACTCTTGCCATTGTATTGAAATGAGCAATCAGTACCTTCAGAAAATCATGGCAGACGATACAGATATGGAGAGCTCCATAGAATCTGATAAGCTTCAAATACCTTGGGAGGACATCCAGGCTGTGATTATTGAAACAGTGAGCCAGGCAGTCAAGGAGACTTTTGATCGGATACTAGATCAAAAGCCTTCAGCATTAAATCAAATCACTGGCAAGATACCCTGGCACCAAACAGTGCAAGAAGCAGAACAACTCTACAATCAAGCTGACCCAAATTACAGAGGAAAGGAATTGCAGCACCCAACTGTGCAAGATGCAAGGCAATACTACAAGCAAGAGGAACTAATCTACGGTGAGAATCAAGCTGATTTCAGCAGCGCTAATAATAGCTCTACTAAAGGACTGCCAAATCCTGGAATCCTTAAAAGTACAAGGAAGAAAATATACCAGAGAGAAGATGAAACAAACCTAAACATTGAATATAGATGGCAAATCATGAAAGAAAGCCTTTCCATATACAAGGAGAAGAGGCATAGATCCAAGATTTTACTAAAAAGAAGAAATTATAAAAAGACGAAGAAAATTAAGATATAGGAATAGGACCATGTGATGGAATTACAGGTTTGTGGACAGCAGCAGGTAAACAAAGAAGCTGCTGAGTCACCTGACTGAGAAGGGAGGGGGCCTTTTGGCTCGGAATTCTCAAAGAGTGACAGATAACGCTAGACAACTGACAGTTGGGAGCTGATAGTTGGGAGAAGGAGTTGGGAGAATAGTTAGCAGAAAGCAGTCAGCTAAATGAATAGCTCTGAGGTGGAACAAAACCTCTGTAGCTCTGTGGAAACAGCCTGATATCAGTTTGAGTAGAAAAGTGGGGCTGAAATAAACTCTGCACTGGTACCCTCTAAAGAAAAGAGGAGAGTGAACAGAGAGTGAACAGTATAAGACCACAGTGGTCACAAACACCAGATACATTGCTCCAAAAGAACTTGTAGAGGTGGCTAGAGAAACGGCTAAGGGTCTGGAGGAGCCTGGAAACCTGGAAAGGTGCCCAGTTAGACTCAAAGGGACCAGACAGATAAAGTCCAAAGGACAGCCACAAAACAGTTACCAGAGAGTGGGATCATAAGAGTGTTTAGTGTACTGAAGAACATCTGTGTAAAACTGAGAGTGATAAGCCTACAGTATATGTGAAGGCAAAGCAAAAAGTTATATTCTACAAGGAAAAACATGGTTGCACTTACCTATAACTGTTGTTCATTGAGTGGTCTTCTGTGCAGGCACACATGGGACTATGCAGTCACAGGCCAGCCACAGAAAAGATTTCCAAGCTTTCTAATAGACTAGGAGCGCCCCTCCTCCCTCTGGCACTTTCCCGTCAAAACGCTTACATGACCAGGAGGGGTGCTACTCCCTCAGTTCTCTCCATGCTGCCGGCGGAGACCCCTAGAAAACCAAATCTCCAGAGAGTTCACAGCGGGGCAGGAGGGAGGGATGTGTGCCTGCACAGAAGACCACTCAATGAACAACAGTTACAGGTAAGTGCAACCATGTTTTCATCGTCATGGCTTCTGTCCCACATGGGAAGATTAGCAAGATCACTGAGTGAAGGAGGTGGGTGCGAAGCTCTCAGAAGGAGACCACCGAGGACTGCTTTATCAACAGTTGTTTAGTGGCACAAATTGGCCTTCACCCAGAACTCTCTTATAGCAAAGCAGTAAGCTCTGTGCAAGTGTCCCCGCCAAAATACATGTGGGATTGTGGTAAGAAAAAGAGCACACTTTTGAAAGAGCCATCATACATAAAGTGGTAATGAAGGGCCATACACTCAAAACACTGTGATAGCATCAAGCAACCCACAAGGACATTGATCATGCATTAGATGAGGAGTAAGAGATAATCCTTGGTAGGGGATTCCAGCAGGACATCACATTTTGAAACTTCATGCATGGAGAGGATATAAGTTAGAACCCTATCATAAATGAAGCACCATGTAAAAGCAAGGGGTAATACCCCACTTTTGTAGCATGCTTAGTAATCCAACAAGGAAAAGATCAGAGAGGGGTGTTTTGTTTTTTAAATCAGCTGTCAAAAACATTCAACAGCACAAGAAGCAAACCTTGCTGCAGTTTCTATAGAGACTCTCCTCCCCACTTAGAGGTTCAAGGTCTGGTACTACCAGAGTGGTGTTTGCCACTCAGACGAGTGGGAGGGTACTGCTACAATGCAGGAAAGGAGATGATCAGTGTATTAATTTGTCAGCAGGAGTGAGAATAAGCAGATCTGCATGATGGTAATGAAGGCAGTGAAAAGAGGTGTGATGTGGCTAAAGAAAGGATGGACACAATGTGCCACAAAGGAAAAAACTTTTGTAGTCTGCAGAGCAATCTGTGCAGCATTATAGGCAGAGAAAAAAGGCATAAAAACAGGTTGTCTTTGTCAGGGATTAGAAGTGCATTCCTCAATGACAAGGTTATTGTCAGGAATGAAGCATAAAGGCCAGGGCCTGGAGTGTCATCCTGTGGGGCCATGCTAAGTAGCCCAGACCTCCAATCAGAATACCAGGGAACTGGTGTCTGCTAATCAGTTAAAACATAATTATAGTGCCTCCTTAACTCTGTGGAGCGTTTGCACTAAAACCAGAGAAAAAGTAAATATGGCCATTATGTCAAGGTATAGTACTGTCAAGTCACTTAACATTGCAGAACATCAGGAGTTACTGGGAACAGTTCCCACATATAGTGAAGCAGCCATCAGAAATGGCACTACATCTAGAAGATCATAGACAAAAGAAATGCTGTGAGAGAAAAGACTGTGCTGAGACCACATGCATGATGCATAGTAGGTCCGTCTCAGAAAAAAAGAAAACTAAGTCTGGGCATCCTATGAAGGGTAAAAGACTTAATGAAATGACAGTCTTATTTAAAGTATCACATACAGGTATGTAAAAATGCCAGGAAACGCAGCAGTGGAACCTGAACAGAGCTGACAAACTTAGTAAAATGGGGGTGGGGGGAGAATTCAAGCAGGTTGCTTTGAAAAGGATCAATAAAGATCTGTCAAGGTAGCAGGGAAAATTTAATATAGAAGCTTCACATAGGCTATAATCTCTGCACACACTGAGAGGCAGCTATGTATAAACCCAGTGACAGGGAACATTGGAATTCTACCATGGGAAGCTTCCTTCTTCAACAAGAGGGGTACTATCTGCAGGAACAGTAGAGCGGTCAAGACACAAGACTGCCCAGTAAAAGACATGTATTATGAGTCACTGGAACTGGGCCTATCATAGGCTTCTCTTCAAGTGCTGCACTGAAGACATAAGAATAATTTGAAATCATGTCATTTTTCCTGTCCTGGAAGGGGGTGGAATGTAAATCTGCCTTATAGTGGATTAGAAGCAAAAAGAAACTGTGATACTGAAAAATTAAACAAAATTTAACAAAATTTATGAATATTATATACAATATATAACAGAAATACAAAGTGTGAAGTCTGTGAAGTCTGACAGCGGTCTCCAGAATGTGGAGCCGTTTCGATAAGCGTCTTCTTCTGAGTAGAGTGAAACCTTATAAATAATTCATAATGTGCATAATACTGTGCCTTAAACGTGCCTCCTCGTGTGGGATGTTTGTGTAAAGAGACATAACATCCAATGTAATCAGTACTGCCTGTGGCGGAATCTCTATGCCTTCTGCTTTCAAAACAAAATCTCGTGTGTCCTTTAAATAAGAGGGTATAGTAATCACATATGGTAAAAGAAATGAATTTACATATTTAGAAACCGGTTCAAAAATGGAGTTAACCCCTGACACAATGGGACAGCCTGGAGGTGATATTACTGATTTGTGTACCTTAGGGATGCAATAAAAAATTGGGACTCTGGGATGTTCATTAATTAAATAATTGGCCACATTATTGTCTATGTAATCTAAAGCTAATGCTTCCCTCACTGTTATCTTGATATTCATAACCTCATCTGTTGGATCATACTCTATAGGTTTGTAATGGTCAGTATTAGATAATTGTCTTAGTACTTCTCGTGTGTAATCTTCCCTATCCAAGAGTACTAAACCTCCCCCTTTATCTGCCCCTTTTACAACAACATCATGGTTCTTACTTAATGAGTAAAGCCACTCATGTTCCTCTCTAGTCAAGTTAAATCTAATGCATTTTTTATGATGTTCTAAGTCTTGAATGTCCTCTAAAACTCGTCTTTCAAAAACAGTGAAGGATGGGACAGAAACTGGAGGTATGAATGTTGATTTATTTTTAAAGGGAATGGGAGTACAGAATTCTAAATCACCAAATAAAGCTCTTAGTTTTAACAATCTGGTTAGTTTAAATAGGTCTACTCGAGTACGAAATGCATTGTATTTAGGAGTCATTGAGAAACCCAATCCCAAATTTAGAGTTTTCCTCTGTTCTAGGGATAATGATAGGTCGGAGAGGTTGCCTGATGGATAATATTCTTTCACTCTCATCTTTGAACGCCTCTCTAAAAAAGGTCTTTGATGTGTGTTCTCTTCTCCCGAGGTAGTAGCTGAATCCTCAGCTTCTGTTGTCTCTATATCTGACATAGACGTACGGGAGTCAGCCCATGTGACTCTCCTAGTGTTGTTAGTGTTTGGGGAATGCCATTTGTACACTCGATTGAGTGCATAATCCCTATTATCCCGGCTTCTGGTCTGGGATCCATGGCATCCTGACGTGCTCTGGCTCTGCTCCCAGAGCATACGGAGGGTCTTTATGACAGGGTGGGCTATACAGCCTGCCGCAGATCTCCCCAGGCAGGGGGGTGACTAGCAACGAGCATCGGCCCAAGTGGGAGTTGAGATCGGCTGATAGCGGGGCTTTAAAGAGCACCGCGACCAGCCTTGATCCCTTCCCCCCAAGCGGGCACTTCGGAAATTCTCTAAAAGACCCCACCGAGTTGGATTCTCAACATAAGAATGCATGAACCAGACCTCCAAGATATTCTACGGAAACTGTTACCAAGGAAACACTGCTATAACAAAATACGGACTTTGAAGGTAACTTTTTAAAATTGCTCACTGGAAATGTGCTGATCCCGAAAATAAACAACACCCGATGAAGCACATGATCATGCGGCATACTGTGTACTAACACCAACTCCGGAAAACGCGGTTGAAAAGCAAAAAAAGCCAAAAAGCCGGTTTGTTGATCATTCCTGAGGTCGGGATATTGACTTTAAAATAGAAAATAACACCAAGTCCCGTGAGAAACAATGTGGAAAACTACTTAAGCTGCGACAGAAAACACCAGAACAGGAAGTGATCTCAGACCAGACAAGCAGCGCTTCCTAGAGACGACCGAGGAGGCCAGAAGAAGGGAGGAACCAGAAGACAAGGAGGACGACTAAGACTGCCGGATAGGAAGTAAGCAACAGGAAGAGCCATTTACCATAGAGAAATTGCGCCCGCCATTTTGAGAAGGTCGAAACAATTTATTCGGATTTTGGCTAAAAGTGAAAATAGAGCGGTTCAGCTGGACATAAGAAGAGCTTTAATTTGATATAAGTCTTGTAACAATTGTAAACAACAGCTTACGATCTCTGGCAAAGACAGAGGGCGAACTCTTGGTCCTCCCCGAAAATGGCTGCTAAAGAGGAGAAGAAACTACAGGGCATGATGGAAGCCATGGAAAAACGGATGATGGATGTTATGCAAAAAATGGAAAAAACTCTAGATAAAGTGGCTGATGAAGTAGCTGATTTGAAAAAGGACCTGGCTGGAATCACAACAGAAATACAGACGCTGAACAAAAGAACAGACGAGGTGGAGGAGAGAGTGAAAGGAGTGGAAACGGGCGTAATTGAGGTTGCTAAAGAAGCATCAAAAGCCAATGTAATGGTGGAATACAATGGAGTGCTTAACCATCTGAGATTCAGGGGAATTCCTGAAGACAAAAATGAGAATATCCACTCAGTCATGGTGGATGCTGTTGCAGATTTTTTAAAACTAGAAGAGGAGAAGGTGGCAGCACACATTGATTTGGTATACAGAGTCAACTCTGTGATTGCCCAAAAGAAAAAATTACCTAGAGATGTGATTGTCCAGTTTATATCCAAAAGATTGAAAGAAGACTTGTTTAAGCAACAATTCCAGGAAGATTTCATAATTGACCAAAAGAAAATTATGATACTAAAGGAACTACCCAGAACAGTTCTTCAGGACAGACGACTCTTTAAAGACCTGATTGACAAACTGAAAACAGAGGGCATTAGATACAGATGGGAAATTCCAAAAGGTGTCAGTTTTACATTTAAACAGAAGAGAGTCACCATCAAGTCAGTAGAGCAAATGACCAAGTTCATTAAAGACAATTTTAAAGACTCTGATAAATAAATACAAAACCAACATGGAGAGTCAAATTATTTCATGAAATGTTAATGGACTTAATTCGCCCCCAAAAAGGAAAAATGTTAGGCTATGGTTGGAAAAACAAAAATGTGATATTGTCTGTTTACAAGAAACACATATTAAAAAGACTGATGCTAAATTTCTGATTCAAAGTAGACTAGGAGAGGAATTCTATTCCCTCTCCTCGCAAAAGAAAAAAGGAGTTGTTACATATATAAAAAAAGAGTTGGAACCAAAAGAAATTTTTAAAGACAAAGAACGTAGATTCTTGGCAGTGGAAGTTATGCTTCAGAATAAAAAGACCTTAATTTTAAATCTCTATGCCCCGAATGGAGCCAAGGAAAAATTCTTTCAAGATTTGTGGGAACATTTACAACAGTTAACCTATGAACAAATGATATTGATGGGTGACTTTAATGGTACTGTTAATAATGCAATTGACAGAAAATCTAAAAAAGGATTTGTAGGTATAGGTAAGCTTCTGAAAGTATTTTTTCAAATGGCGAAACATGAACAACTGGAAGATGCATGGAGAGCTAAAAACCCTAAAGACAAAGACTATTCTTTTTACTCATCAAGACATGAGTCTTTCTCAAGAATTGATATGATGTGGATGACTGAGAACTTGATTATGCAAACACGTAAAATTGAAATATTACCTAGAATTCTTTCCGACCACAGCCCAATAAAGTGGTCAACTTATGCTAAAAGAAAGAAATTTCGATGGAGCCTCAATGAGGATTTACTGGACAAACAAAACATTGTGGATAAAATAAGGACAGAAACCAAAACGTATTTTCAACTAAACTTAAATAAAGAAGTACAGACGCAAACGGTATGGGAGGCATATAAGGTTGTGATGAGAGGACATCTAATTGCAATTAACAACAATGAAAGAAAACAACAATTCAAAATAGATAAAGAAATTTTGGAAAATATCCAAAAGAAAGAAGCAGAACTTAAGAAGAGACCTGGCAAAAAGAAATTTTTGAGAGAACTGAGGATCCTAAGGGAACAATATGATGCGAGGTTAAATAAAGAAGTTTATTGGAACTTGAAAAAATTGCAACAGAAGTCCTTTGAAGGAGCGAATAAACCTGGGAAATATTTGGCATGGCAATTGAAGAAAAGAAGAGAGAACAAAACAATAATTAAATTGAAAGATGGGAACAGAGAAATTATGGACCCAGGAGGGATCCGGAGAGAATTTTACAAATACTGTGCTACTCTTTTTCAAGCAAAACAGGTGAATCAACAAAAAATCCAAGATTACTTATCTAAGGTGAATTTGACACAACCAAGTTCAAAAACAAAAGGATTGTTAAATGCTGTGATAACTAAAGAAGAAATCAGCAAAGCAATAGGAGAAGCAAAAATCTCCAAAGTTCCAGGACCAGACGGATTTTCAGCCAAATTTTATAAGAAACTTCAAGAAGACCTGTTCTAGAGATTCTTCTAAATGAAATTAGAGAAAGTGGGAAGGTTCCAGATACCTGGAACGAAGCAGCAATCACCTTGATACCGAAAGAGACCCAAGATTTAACTAATGTCAAAAATTATCGACCAATTTCACTTTTGAACAATGATTACAAAATCTTTGCAAAAATTCTAGCAGAACGCCTCAAAGAGTATTTGAAAGACACTATTGCCGAAGATCAGGCTGGGTTTTTGCCAGGTAGGCAAATAAAAGACAACATGAAGGTTGTTTTGGACGCAATAGAATATTATGATAAGCATCCGGAAAAAGAGGTCGGCTTTTTATTTTTAGATGCGGAAAAGGCATTTGATAATTTGAATTGGGAATTTATGTTCAAAGTGATTGAAAAATTACAGATGGGCGTAGAATTTACAAAAATGATTAAATCAATATATAAAGAACAAAAGGCCACGGTGATTGTAAATGCAGAATCAACGGAAGCGTTCCGGGTCAGAAAAGGAACTAGACAGGGCTGTCCCTTATCACCATTGTTATTTATCTGGATTTTGGAAATATTGCTGCAAGTGATTAGAGATGATAATAATATAAAAGGTTTAAGTATCAGAGGTTTCTCATATAAATTAAGAGCGTTTGCTGACGATATTATGTTTATTGTTGAAGATCCTGTCAATAATATGCCATTGGTATTTGAAAAAGTAAAAGAGTTTGGTCATCTCGCAGGGTTCTATGTAAATAAAAATAAATCAAAAATATTGTGTAAAAACATGAATGGTATAAAGCAAAAAGCTTTACAAAATATGACAGAATGTGAAGTGGTTAAAAAGGTCAAATATTTGGGAGTTGATATTACAATGAAAAATATCAATTTGTTTAAGAATAATTATGAAAAATTGTGGGTTTCGATAAGACGTGATTTAGAAAAGTGGGAAAAACTCAGATTATCTCTTCTTGGAAGAATTGCCGTTGTCAAAATGAATGTACTGCCCAGGTTAATGTTTTTGTTTCAGACAATACCAATTGTGAAAGATGTGAAAGTGTTGGTGAAATGGCAAAGAGAAATCTTTAAATTTATCTGGGCAGGAAAGAAGCCGAGAATTAAAATGAAAATAATGTATGACGTTAAAGACAGAGGTGGCTTCCAAGTTCTGAATTTGCGTTTGTATCATGAAGCTGTATGTATGTCTTGGTTAACTGACTGGGTTAATTTGGAAAACAGAAAACTTTTGGCCCTTGAGGGTCACGATTGCAGATTTGGCTGGCATGCCTATCTTTGGTATGGGAAAAATAAAGTAGACTCAATGTTTAAGCATCATTATATAAGGAGAACGTTGTTTGATGCATGGACCAGATACAAGAATACAGTTCCCGATGAGAGGCCTTTATGGATTGTTCCTGCTGCAGTTATTCATCCTTTTTCAGAACATAAAGGTATTGATTGGTTGAAAAACCAAGAGTTGCTTCAAAAGGAAGGGAAAAAATATGTTTTAAAACCAAATAATGAATTAGCATTTGAGTATGGATGGTTACAATATTCCCAAATATGGGACATTTACAAAAAAGACTGTAAAGAGGTTGGTTTTAGAGCTAAGAACGATGAGTTTGAAGATCTCTAGTTGAAAAAAGGGCGAAAAATGATATCTAAGTTGTATAAAACCTTGTTGACTGTATATACTCTGGATGAAACTGTTAAAGAGCAAATGATAAAATGGGCCATAAATATGAATAAGGAAATTTCTGTGGAATCATGGGAATTTCTGTGGAAAAAAGCTTTTAAAATGTCAACCTGTGTTAATATAAAAGAAAATTGTTATAAGATGATGTACAGGTGGTATATGACTCCAAAAAAGATTGCTAATATTAGTATGGATAAGAACTTGAGTAATAAGTGCTGGAAATGTAAAAAAATAGAGGATTATTTTTATCATATGTGGTTGTCATGTGATAAAGTAAAAGTATACTGGTCAAATGTACATTGTGAGATGCAGAAGATATTAAAAATTCCTATCAGGAAAAGTCCGGAGCTTCTTCTCTTAGGTTTGACAATGGAAAAAATTCCACAAGAAAAAAGGACATTACTATGGTACATGATCACATCGGCGAGAATGGCTTTTGCGCAACAGTGGAAAGTGGAGAAGGTGCCAGATATACAAGACTGGTTAAGGAAACTGCTGTTTTTAGCCGAAATGGACAAAATGATGAAGAAACTAAATGGACAAATGGCAGAACAATATCTAAAAGACTGGGAAGGCCTGAAACTGTATATGGAAACTGAATATAGAATGAAAGGGAAAATGTAAAATCTTGATTCGTATTGAAACTGAATGAGAAATGAAATTAACACTTGATTGTATTGTACCTTTATTGGAAACTATGTTTGAAAGAGTCAGGCTTTTACATATTAGAATTGTATTACCTGGTTTGTTGATTGTTACAAGTTTAAACTTGATTACCTTTTAACTCTTTTTTTTCCTGTTATTAGCAGTGTTGGAAGCCTATTAGGGGGGTAGGGGATGGGATGTAATCTTTAAATTGTATTGGTAACGATGTTTAACAATGTTGAATATACTCCAATAAAATTTTGTTTAAAAAAAAAATCCCTATTATCCCTTTTCAGCTTCTTAATTTTAGTTTCCCTTGTAGTGTGTTCATATATTCTTAATTGTTCTTCTAGCTCCTTAAATTTATTATCAAAGGCTTCTGTCGTCATTTCCATTTTCAATTTTCTTCTAACACTTTTATTTCTCCCTTAATATTCTCAGTCTCCACTGTAGCTTGTTCTATGATTAATAATATTAAATCATATGAACATTTATTTAATATTGATGTCCATTCATTTTTAAAGTCCTCTCTATCCAGAAACATTGCTGGGCCCTTCTGTAGCCGGAGGCCCCTTGGAATTATGTCTGATTGGCAATATTCCATTAATGATGAAGCATGTAAATATTTCTTTTTTCTGTAAATATTCTGAGTCCAGTTAGTAGGATTTGTAATGGTTACATTGCGCCTAAGTTGGGGTACATTGAATTGTAAGAATGAGTTTTATTGTAAAAATATTTTTGAAATATTTTTGATGTTTTTTTGTACATTGCCAAATAATAACAGTATTATGCACATTATGAATTATTTATAAGGTTTCACTCTACTCAGAAGAAGACGCTCATCGAAACGGCTCCACATTCCGGAGACCGCTGTCAGACTTCACAGACTTCACACTTTGTATTTCTGTTATATATTGTATATAATATTCATAAATTTTGTTAAATTTTGTTTAATTTTTCAGTATCACAGTTTCTTTTTGCTTCTTATTAACTACATATACTGTGTACAGAGAACCATCTTGTTACTTTCTTATAGTGGATTAGACCATTGGTTTATCAAGGTCAGTACTGTCCACTCAAACTGGCAGCAGCTCACTAAGGAGTCAGGCAGAGAAAGGTCCTTCGCATCACCTACTGCCAGACCATTAACTGGAGGGCCTAGGACCTTCAGCATGCCAAGCAGTCACTCTTCCACTGATCTATAGATCCTCCCCATTTATCACTAAATGGAATGATATAATCAATTGGAGACCGGTAGCCCTCATATGGAGGAGAAGAGGGCAAATTGATGGATCTAAGTCCACCAAGTGACTTAAATGCACACAGAATTGCAGAAAGCCTGGTGGACAAAACAGCAGAGGTGAAAGGTTCTTGATCACCAGAGACTTTGTCAGTAGGAGATGCCAAGAATGGAACTTAGCCTCTTGTACATGGACAAAAGGTATGCAGAACCCTGAAACATCACGTTAAGTGAAGGCGGGAAAGAAACATGACTCAGGGATCCAACAGGAAGCCTGTTATTGCCCCAATTGGACAGCAGAATTCACAGCATCTGTGAGGAGGTCATTTACTTTAATACTTTGTTTCATTCTGGTTTTGTTTGTGTGTGCTTGTTTATTTTGTTTATATTAACTCCTAGCATGGACTAGGGTCAGGTAACATGAGTGATCTGAATTAAAGGAACAGATTTATCATGCAGATCACCAGCATAGGCCTTGAGCCACAGTGCATTAAGATACGTTCAAACAGAATAGTATAAGGGTCATAGTGACCTGTTGATTTATAAACTAGTGGGACAAAAAAGAAACAAATTGCATCCCAACTGGGTTTATTTTAGATCATTAAAACTCTGCACAGGATAAATAAAGAGTAAGTGGTATTTGACCTGTAGGCCAACAGGAATAATATAGATGACCCATGGAATCAAGAATACAATCATTGATTGTAGCAGAGGATGCAGCAAGAGCCATTAATTATAGTTTGCCCATTGGACCTTTGTCTATTAAGGCAGCTGTTTTGAAAAGAAAAAACATATGCTCTTTTCTTAAAAAGAGTAGTAAGGAGTTTATTCTACTCTGTAATCTGGACTCAAAGAGTCTAATAACACCTCATCTTTCTTTCTTTCTTTCTTTCTTTCTTTCTTATCCTCACTAGAACCCTGCAAGGTAGGGCACCATGAGAAGCTGTGAAGGTACAAGGTCAGGAAATTGTAATACTATTTATTTGCTGTATTGCTTTCTCTTCTGTGCTGTGTCATGCCAATAAAGGTCTATGTATGATATGGTAATACAATTTGATATTTGAACCTCATTTTCTAGGGCCAGACCAACACTGAATTCACACATAAAACTGGGTCTTGCTGTGAATGATGTCACATAAAAGTGACTTGAGCAAGCTAAGGAATCCCCCAATTCATTGACTACTGCTAAAGCTAGGGGAGGTGGCAATTTTGGTACATAAAAGGAATGATATCGGTTTCGGTTTCGGCGTTGCGAATGGCGGCCGCCTCTCGGGACGCTCCTGGAGGTGGTTAGCCCACACGCAGTCAGGGGGGATCTTCGCATGTGCGAAAGACCCTAGTGAGCCTTAGGCAAAGGCTCTGAACCGGGGGCGCTTTGGGGAGTAGCCTCTTTGCCGGCAGATAGCCGGGAAATTGAGGCTTTCTCCCCGCCCCAATCGGCCCCGCTGCGTCATGCCCGTAATGGGACTTAGCAGCACCACTGACTTCCAGGAGTGAAGACAGCGCCATGATTTAACATAAAAAGAAGAAGTGACATCCAATTGTGAGTTGAAGATCTATCTTGAAGCGTGAATTTGAGGCCCCCCGCTAGCGTTTAACCGCAAGGGAGGAGGGAGGAGTCCCTACCCCGTTTGAGAAGCAAGAACTAAAAAGAGAGCGCGACGGGGGGCAGAAAGAAAAAACAGTGTTGGTGAAAGTACCGTCGGGGTTGTATGGAAGATTATGATCCTTTTAGCTTCCTGGGGGATGCGGCACGAACTTTGTAAAAGTAAACAATAAAACAAAATGTCGACAATGGGGAAAGTCCTGCAGAAACCGGAAGAGAAGAGAGGAGGGACTTCCGGTCCGGATAGCCCCCCCCCAGAGCTTGCTGTCAATCAACAAGAAAATGAGATACTGCGCCCTCTGCTGGAGCAAATACAGAAAATCAACGAAACTTTATTTAAAGTGGAAAGTGTCCTTATCAGTCGACAGGAGCAAATATCGGAAACATCAAGGAAGATGGAAGAAATTGAACAGAAAACGAATTTGATTTTACGTTTTCAGGGCGTAAAAGAGGAAGAGAAAGAAGATCTCGGATTTACCTGGACGAGTGTTTTGGCACCCCTAACTGGCAGTGAAGCGAGAGAATTAAAAGAAGAGGTGGACATGGCTCCCAAAGCCTATTCCGCTTTTATAAAAGGAAATACTCTGCCAGTAGAAGGGGAGGCTGAGCATAGCAGGCGATACACCAGAGATCCAATTTCATGCGAAGTGGCTATGGCGCCCTGGAATTTTGAAGGACAGAAGTATAAGCAAAAAGAGAAAAGAAAGAAGATAGATTACATCCTCAAAACGCGAAAACTTCTGAAGAGACACGCCAGCTGGGAGGAAGACGCAGCACTCAAAATTGAGGCAAGCGGTGAAATAGACAGCGGCCCAGGGGAAGGAGGCGATGGAACGGAAGACATCCATGTTAAAAAGGACTCAATCCATAACTGGAAGAGATTTAAAAAGAAGATACTTTGAGGACTGTTCGTGTTGCATCTGGAAGGAGCTGTTTAATTACTAACCCCGATGGACTTTACTAACTGTATTAACAGAGTGATTTTGGACTTTGTAAAGTTTAAAAGAAGATCTTCTAACCATGATGGATGCCTAAAATGGTATTGAATACTAACTAAAACTAACCCCTTTTAACAGAAAAAAACTTCACTCCACCTTTTTCTTTCTCCATCTGTCTACCCTACCCTTTTCTTATATAAAAAGAATAAAATTCTCTCCTCTTTAGGAGAGTTTAACTACAAAAAAAAATTGATATCAAATTAGTAGATGTGTTAAGAGATGGAAAAGGAAGATACCTTTTGGCTAAATGCTCATTTCAAATAGATTGATAACATTCATAAATATCTATGCCCTGAACAAAGGACAGAAAAATTTTCTGATAAAGGTATTAAAAAGGACACAGAGATTTTCTGAGGGAGAACTGATAATAGCAGGAGGTTTTAACATTGATGTCACTAAAGATAAAATAATTAGGTGGAAAAAATGGAACTTGATACGAAGCATTGAGTTTGAACTCTCAGCCAACCCATTTTTCCAGGAGACACAAAACAGCTTCATGTTTGGATAATGTAATTTTTAAAAGATCAAATAACTGGGAGATGAAAAGAATAACAACTCATCCAATATGGATTTCAGACCATGTCCCATTAAGCATAGATATAGAAATAAAATGTGAACAGATTAAAAGATTATGGTGATATAATAATATGATTATGGCTAAAGAAAAAGACAAACAATGCATGGAAAATCAATTAAAACTATATTTTCAAGAAAACAGGGACAGTGGCCACAGATATCCTTTTGGATGCAGCCAAAGCAGTAATTAGGGGACAATGTATAATGAAGGAAAAAGAAATAAAGAAAGAATGGTTCTCTAATAGGAACAAAAAAATTCAAGAATTGGAAATGTTACAAAGAAACCAAGCAAAGAAATTTTGCCACAATAGGCATAAATTAATTAAAGAACTAAAGAGGCAACTAGACTTTCTTGACCCCATGGCACTTTGGAAAAAACAATCTATGGTAAGGAATGAATTTCAGAGGACTACAATAAACTCAACTAGGAGACTGGCAAATTATTTGAAGGATAGAAAAGATAAGCAAAAGGTGAAAAGTATTAGAATAAGCGCAAACACAACACAGAACCCAAAAGAGATTAGAGAAGCTTTTCTAGACTTTTATAAGACTTTATATAGGAAAAAAGATACAGTTGAATTTGAGGAGCAAATAGGAATAAGGCTAAAAGACTCGGGAAAGGAAAGTTTAGAGAAAGAAATTACAGTTCAAGAAATAGATGAGGTAATAAAGGGTTTAAAAACTGGCAAATCCCCGGGTTTGGATGGCTTTACAGCAGAATTTTATAAAGAAATGAAAGGAATATTAATCCCGGAACTACAGGTAGTGTTTAACACTATACTAAAGGGAGGAAGGGCCCCTAATACTTGGAGAAATGCGGAAATAACTCTAATACTGAAACCTCAGAAAGACCCTCAAGAAGTGGGTTAATATAGACCAATAAGTTTATTAAATCAGGATTACAAAGTTTTTGCTAAAATAATGGCAAACAGACTTAAAAATGTTACCCCTCACATAATAAAAGAAGATTAGTATGGGTTCGTAAAAGGTAGAAGTATAGCACACCCTATAAGAAACATAATAAATGTATTATGCCATAGTCAGTCTAAGAAAATAGGATTACTTAAACTGGATGTATATAAAGCCTTTGATACATTGTCCCATGAATTTCTGTGATCCATAATGTCGAAATATGGAATAGGCCAATCATTTATAAAAACAATTCAGGAAATTTATAGAGAACGCACAGTGATAGGGTGAATGATGAACACACTGGACAATTTTCAATTTCAAGGGGAGTAAGACAAGGATGCCCACTCTCACCAGCTTTATTTATAATGGCAATGGAACAACTGGCCGAAAGAATAAGAAACTCAGGTAGAATAGAAGGATGCAGGATGGGTAAAGAGGAGATGAAAATTAATCTGTTTGCAGATGATATAATTATAATTATGGCCAACCCAAAAGAGGGAATTAAAGAAATGAAAGTTATATTAGAAGATTTTGAAGTATTATCAGGACTAAGAATTAACATAGGGAAATCAGAAATAATGTATCATAATATGAATTTGGAGGAAAGGCAGGAAATTAATAAATTAACCAAAATAGGAATTGGAGCTAAGAAATTTAAATACTTGGGAATGGAAATTTATAAAAACATTAATATGATAGTGGGAAAAAATTACCAAAAGGTATGGGAAAAGATAACAAGAGATATGAAGGAATGGAGAGGAAAACCTTGAGTGTAACAGCTAGAGTAAAAAGTGTTAAAATGTTTTGGATACCAAGACTACTATATTTATTTCAAACAATACCATTAGCAATTAACAAACAAAAAATGGACAATTGGAACACAAAAATAAGAGAATGGATCGGGCTTCCGGTCGGAGTAAAATGGCGAACTGATGTACCTTGCAATCGTGCAGGGTGGACGGTGGCTTCTTCTGACAGTTTGGGCATTTATATTACCCAACGCAGCCTCCCCCAGGAAGGGGGTCGACAAGCAAGCAACGAGGTCCAAGTGAGAGTTGAGATTGGTGTGTATAAGTCTCAAAGGAGGCTTGTTTACGCTTTGATCCCCTCTCAGAAGCAGGTGTATGCAAGACAGCACTAAAGAAGACAACTGGGCTGGGAATCCAGCTTAAATTTGGCATTTCCCGACTTCTTAAGAAAGAGAGTGGAGACGAAAGTGAGAAGAAGCGATGCGAAGCCCCAAGATAAGCATGCAAGGTAACATAAACATTTTGCTTACCAGAATGGAGATCTAGCAAAATTTGAACAAGGCGGATAAGCATAAAAGACTTAATCTTGAATAATTGGGCCATTGAGGATTTATGAAGAGTTTGTCAAAGCAAGCAATTTGAGAAAAATAGACATTGTTTATCATTCCTGTGGTTAGAAAGATCTGGAGCAGAGTTTAAGACTGAAACGAATGAGAACGATCGCGAGACTAAGGTGTTGCAGCTATCTGAGTCCGGCTAGTACTGTGTATAAAGGCTAGAGTGGCTTCTGGAGGACTGTAAGGGCAGCGGAACGAAGTTTCCGGTAAGACAGTGTTCGAGGTGGACAGGAAACAGGAAGTTCAAGAAGAGCCTACTCTAGCCAAAAAAATCATAGAGTAATTGCGCCCACCATTTTTAGGAGGACCGAATTTTAAAATTGAATTTTATTACTGGAACTGTTTTAAAAGAGCAGTGAAAAGGCAGCGATTTAAGAGAAGACATAAAGGGGATTTGGACTTTATAGAGAAGAAGTATCTGGACTAATTTTAGAAACTTCAAAACGGATCCAAAATATCAACAAAGGGCAGCTTTGTCTGTGAATCCAAGTATGGCAGCGAAGGAAAAGAGAGAGTGGCAAACTGCAATGGAGTCAATGGAAAAGAGAATGTTGGAAGCGATTCAAGGATTGGTGAAACAGATAGAACAACAGTTAGAAAAGCAAATGGGAAAACAGCTGGAGCAGTTAGAAGAAGTTCAAGAAAAGAATGTGACAGCTCTCAAAGAGTTGGTGGTAGCAGAAGTGGCTGTAATTACAAAAGAAGTGGCAGACACAAAGAGCCAAGTGCAAGGTCTGGTATTAAAATCGACCGAATTGGAGCAAAAAACACAAGATATAGACAAAAAAATGGAAACAACTCTACAGGACAATCGTAAACTGGAGGCAATGATGGAATATAGAGCGATGTTAAACCATCTGAGACTAAGAGGGATTGAAGAAAAGACAGATGAAGATATACGTATGATAGTGATGACTGCTTTGACGGAGTATTTGGGAGAAGATCAAGGAGAACTGGATTCTGATTTTGATTTGATTTATAGAGTAAATTCAGCATATGCTCAGAGAAAGAATTTGCCAAGAGATGTTATTGTACAATTTGTAACAAGAAAGATGAAGGAGGATATTTAAAAAAAAAATTACACAAACTTTGGAAATCGATGGCAAAAAGATAATAATAATGAGAGAACTCCCAAGAATGATTTTGCAAGAAAGAAAGAAATATAAAAAGTTGGTAGACAAACTGAAGCAGCTAACCATCAGGTTCAGATGGGAAATACCATATGGTCTGTCTTTCATCTACAATTTGAAGAGACATACGATCAAGACTCTAGGAGACATGTATAGGTTCAAGGCAGAAAATTTAGACGATTTTGGAGATATTTAAAGACAAGACATGATGGATTACAAATTGTTATCGTGGAATGTAAATGGACTTAATTCACCCTCCAAAAGGAAGTTAGTAAATTATTGGTTGCAAAAACAAAAATCTAATATTATCTGCTTGCAAGAAACTCATATTAGAAAACAGGACAATAAGTATTTGACCAACAGAAAATTAGGAGAATAATTTTATTCATTGGCAGAAAAAAAAATAAGGGAGTTGTGACCTATGTAAATAAAGAATTGGATCCAAAACTAATTTTTAGTGATAAAGATGGGAGATATATTGGAGATGAAATTACAATGCTTCAGAAAAAGACTCTGGTAGTTAACTTGTATGCGCGTAATGGAGCTAAAGAAATTTTTTTTAAAGACTTGATGAAGGAATTAGACCAAGTGAACTGCGAGCAGATAATTCTGGCAGGAGACTTCAATGGTACGGTTAATAATAAATTGGACAGAAAATCCGAAAAGAAGGACGAGAAGGTTAGGAAATTACCAAAAATTTTCTTTAAATTGATGGAACAAGAGAAATTAGAAGATGTCTGGAGAAAATGGAATTCCAAAGTTAAAGACTTTACTTTCTATTCCAACCAACACAATTCCTTTTCCAGAATAGATATGATTTGGATGTCTGGTGACATGGCATTAAAAACTCAGAAGGTGGAGATTTTGCCAAAGACTAATTCTGATCATAATCTGGTGATTCGGACGTTAAAAGAAAAAGTGAAACAGTTTCATTGGAGAATAAATGAAGACCTATTGGATAAGACAAAAGTAATTGAGACACTACGTAAGGAAACACAGTCATTTTTTCAATTGAATTTGAATCAAAATGTTAAAATACAGACGATCTGGGATGCATAGAAGGCTGTGATGAGAGGATTACTTATATCATTGAATGCAATGGATAAGAAACAGAATATAGAGCAGCAAAAGGAGTTGCAAGAAAGAATTCAGCAAAAAGAAAAAGAATTGAAGAGGAGACCTGGAAAAAAGAAAATTATTAAAGAAATTCAAATTTTACAAGAGCAATTGAACGTGATACTTAATAGGGAACTTTACTGGAATTTAAAGAAATTACAACAAAAATCCTTTGAAGGAGCAAATAAACCAGGAAAATTTCTGGCATGGCAATTGAAAAATCGAAGAGAGAAAAGGTTAATAAACAAAATTATTGAAAAAGGTAAAGAAATTGTGGATATGAATGGTTTAAAAAGAGTTTTTTTCAAGTATTATGCAAAGTTATTTCAAAAAAAGGATATAGACCCTGAAAAAATTAAAAAATATTTGGACATGGTAGAAATTACAAAGGTGGGAATAAAAAGTAAGGAAATGTTGAATGGCCCAATTCAAAAAGAAGAAGTTTACAAGGCAATAGAAGATGCCGATTAGGGAAAGCTCCAGGTCCAGATGGATTTACAGTAAAGTTTTACAAAAAACTAAAAGAGGAGCTAACCCCAATTTTGGAACTTTTAGCAAATGAGATACAGGTAACCAAAGTGATACCAGAGATTTGGAAGGAAGCCAATATATCACTCATACCAAAAGAAGGACAAGACTTAACAGATGTTAAGAATTACAGACCAATTTCTTTACTTAACAATGATTATAAGTTGTTTGCCAAAATAATTTCAGAAAGACTGAAGAATTATTTGAAAGACGTTATAACTGAAGAACAAGCCGGTTTCTTACCAAATAGACAAATTAGGGACAACTTAAGGGTGGTGATAGATGCTATTGAATATTATGATAAACATCCAGAAAAGGAGGTTGCTTTCCTATTTGTAGATGCAGAGAAAGCCTTTGATAATTTAAACTGGGACTTTATGTTTCAACTGATGGAAAGAATGGATATTGGACAGCCCTTTTTAAATGTAATTAGGGCGATTTATTCAGAACAGAAAGCATCGTTAAATGTAAATAAAGAGATGATGGACTATTTCAAGGTTCAAAAAGGGACCAGGCAAGGTTGACTGCTATCCCCCTTATTGTTCATTTGGGTTTTGGAAGTATTGTTGGCGAAGATAAGAGAAGATAAAGACATAAGGGGACTTACAATAGGGGGCTTTACGTACAAATATAGGGCATTTGCGGAAGATGTAATGTTTTTGATTGAAGATCCATTAATTAATTTACCATTGTTGATGGAAGAGATCAAGGAATTTGGAGACTTGGCAGGATTTTATGTCAGTAAGAACAAAACAATGGTGTTATGTAAGAACATGACAAAAGAGAAACAGCAGGAACTGCAAGAAATAATACAATGTGAAGTGGTAAAAAACCCAAAATATTTAGGAATTGAGTTGACAATGAAAAATATAGATCTTTTTAAGAATAACTATGAGAAGATTTGGTGTAAAATCCAACAAGATATAAAAAAATGGGACACTTTGAATCTATCATTAATGGGAAGAATTTCGGTAGTCAAGATGAATATTAATGTTTTTATTTCAGACGATTCCGATAGTGAAGGACTGTAAAGTGTTGCATTCATGGCAGAAAGAAATTTCAAAATTTGTTTGGGCCAGAAGAAAACCGAGGATCAAAATGAAGATTTTATGTGATGCAAAGGAAAGAGGAGGATTCCAACTACCTAACTTTAGACTGTATCATGATGTGGTGTGTCTGACTTGGTTGGCTCAATGGGTTAATTTGGACAATAGAAAAATGTTGGCATTGGAAGGACATGACCGTAAATTTGGTTGGCACGCTTATTTATGGTATGAGAAATACAAAATGGATAATTTTTTTAAACACCACTTCATAAGAAGATCACTGTTTATGACCTGGATGAGATATAAAAGATTTTTTTTCGAAGCAAGACCATTATGGATAGTACCGGCTGAAGTAATTAAACCACTTTCGAGGCATAAAGGAGAAGACTAGATACCTTATATCTTGAAGGTAGAAGGGAGTAGTTTTGTGATGAGACCTAGAGAAGAACTGGAATTTGAATATGATTGGTTAAATTACAGACAGATTTATGATTTATTTAAGGCTGACAAAAAGAGGTATGGCTTCAGGAAGGAGAATAATGAAATTGAAGCTGTGTGGGCAGAGGAGGGGAAAAAAGTGATTTCAAAAATTTATAGAGTTTTGTTAAAATGGTATACTGAGGATGAGATTGTAAAAGAACAGATGGTAAAATGGGCTATAAATATAAATAGAGAAATAGATATGTCAACTTGGGAGGGTCTGTGGAAAAAGTCAATTAAAATTTCAACATGTCTTATTGTGAAAGAAAACTGTTATAAAATGATGTATAGATGGTACATGACACCAAAAAAATTGTGAATATGAACAAGAATTTGTCTAACAAATGTTGGAAGTGTAAAAAAAAGGAAGGCTTATTTTATCATATGTGGTGGACTTGTGATAAAGCAGCAGCTTACTGGACAGAGATTCATAATGAAATACAGAAGATCCTGAAGTGTACTCTGAAAAAACAACCTGAAATGTTACTTTTAGGTCTTAAAATGGAAGAAGTGCATGTAACAAAAAGAACATTGTTATGGTATTTGATTACAACAACAAGAATGACATTTGCCCAATGTTGGAAGTAAGAAAAAATACCAGAAAAATGGGACTGGATAAAGAAGATGCTTTTTATGGTAGAAATGGATAAACTGACAAAGAAGCTTAATGGTAAAGAAGATGAGGAATTTTTCATAGAATGGAAAGACTTTAAAGACTATCTTGAAATGAATTGGGATGTAAGAAATAAGTTACTCTGCTTTGATAACTATTAAGGATAGAAAAAAGAAAGTAATGGCTGAATAATAGCTAAAATGCTACCTTAGGGTCAGATTGAATGAATTAATATGTTTTAAAAGAAGAATTGAATATGGGATAAGTTTTTATTGTTATTGAATATTGAATGAAACAGTTATCAGGGTGGAGCATTGCTGGAAGCCAAGAGGGGGGAGGAAGGGGATAATTGAAAAGGATGTATTTAAAAGGATTATGAGTTATGGAGCATGTTAATATATCCTATCAATAAAGTTTTATTAAAAAAAATAAGAGAATGGATCTTTGATAGCAAGAAATTTAGAATTGCAAAAAATTATATAATCATAATTCAGAACTAGGATGGGGAGTACTGGACATAATAAGCTATTATAAAGCCTCTCAGCTAAAAGCATTATTAGATATAGAAGAAGAAAATCAGAAATGGATTACGTTTGAAAACGAAGTAAATAAAGGAGTAGGAAGATTTGGCATTTTCACAAATAAATGGGCTAAAGATCTTAAATTGAATATAGGACCTAGGAAAAGCACATTAATAGTGTGGACAAAGTGGCAGTCAAAATGGTTAAAACGAACATCTAGATGGGCGCCACTAGAAACTCTAGAAGAGGAAGGTATAGACTTTAGATGGAGGGAATTATTCAAACAAAAAGGATACAGCAGAATACGGGACCTGATGTCTGCAAACACTTTAAAACCACTTCAAGTCCTAGAAGAGGAAGTAGGCGCAAAACACTGGTTAAAATTTGCAAGCTTATACACAAAAATTAAAAAGATATTGGAAAATAGCAATATGGATATAGAAGAACCAATAGAAGAGATATATAAATTAATGAAAAAAACTAAAAGAGGAATTAGCAGGTGTAATATACAAGAAAATGACCTCAGATAAAGAAGGAATAATAGGCCACCTCCAAGGAAAATGGAGTACAGAAACTCAAATAACAGAACAAAAAGCAAAAAAACTAATGGAAGGAATTAAAGGAATAAAAATGCATAAGTTTAGGGAAATGGAACTAAAATTCTATACCAAATGAACTCCAGCCACCTTAGCTAACATGTTCTCAGGACTAAGCCCAAACTGTTGGCATTGTAAAAATGTGAAAGGATGGTAAGCCCACATATGGTGGGAATGCCCTGAGGCTAAAAAAATATGGAAAAATATACTGAGAGTAATAAATGAGCTTTTTCAGGTAAAACTGAATATAGATTTTGAAGTGATGATGATGAGCACTTTAGGTAATGAGACAATCGAAAAAAAGAACCAAGATTTATTGAAAGCAATGATACTAGCCGGTAAAGCAGTGATAGCAGCAGGGTGGAAAGATAAAAGTAAATGACAGAAAGAACCTGGCATAATTATCTGTTTGAATTTGTTCAGTCAGATATAACGACTATGATTAGCTAGGATCGGCCATGGGAGGACAGAACATTGCAGATTAAGGACAAATGGTCTCTCTACCTGAACTGGATAAAAGAGGAACAGAAGGAAGACATTCAGTGGAAGCTACAAGCTCTATGCTCCTGACTGGAAGAAGAAGATTAGACTGAGGGGGGAGGGATTGGGGAGGAATTATTAAAAATACTTAAAATGGAACAATGGAATGATGGAAATATGTATATTTAAAGTAACTAACAAAAAAGGAAAGGTTGAAAAACCCTTACACTAGATTGAGAAAGGAAAATTAAGGAGACATATATATAGCTTAATAATAACTTAGCACTACTAAAAGATACCTGATGGCATCTGGATCAGGTGCAAGTAGGAAGAATTCTACAGCATCGCCAAGTCAAGTTGGAGGAGTAAGTCAGCTAAAAATGAATTTACCCCAAATAACCATAACAGAACTTAAAGTCTTAATACAAGAATGTGTTGCTCAATCAACAGAACAAACTGCAGAGACCTTACTACCAAATTTGATTAAAAGAGAAATAGAACCTATTCAAACAAAGATGGAGGAAATTTCAAAACAAATTAAATCTAATACAGAGGAAATTAAAATAGAAATAGAAATAGTGGTAAAAGCCACAAACTAGAAGGGAAAATTGAAGACCCAAATCAAGAGGTCCAAGAAATAAAGACAAGAACAGAAAAAATTGAAAATCTCTAATCCTACTGGAAGTAGAAAAAGCAGGACTTATTTTAAGATGCCAAAATATAACTGAACAATTAGATTAAAACTTAAAAGAGGAATTGACACAAAATATTGCAGAATAACTTAATGTAGGAACTAAGGAAGAAGTGCTTGAAGATATAGAGGCTGTCTATAGAAGAAATTCTGCATATGCCAAGAGACATAAAACACCATGTGAGGTTCACATAAAATTCTATAAATGAACAATGAGAGACAAAATTCTCAAAGCCACCAATGAAAAAAAACTGATGATAGATGGGAAAGAGATTAGAATTCTTAAACATATACCATAGCGAGTTAGAGAAAAACAACATAAATATGATATCTTGGCTAATATTCTAAGGAAGAATGTGATAATTTATAGATGGTTACTCCCAGAAGGACTATTATTTATGTATAAAAGTAAAAGACAAAGAATAGACTCAGTCTTTAAACTAGAAAACTTTCTGGAAAGAGAAGGGGAAGATCTAGGCTGGCAGAAAGGAGAAGAAGAAGAAGAGGAGGAGGAGGAGGAGGAAGAGGGGGGAGAAGATGTAGAACAGGAAGAACTAAGCACACAAGGAGATCTTAAAGATCAATATAAAATAGATGAAAAAGAGAAAAAGAAACCCAAACTAAAACTTAAGATGGAATCACAAATTCTCACCAGACTTAAACTTAAGAACATAGTTATAGCAAAAAAGGATAAAAACAATGGGAACTAAAAAACTTCAATTACTCTCTGGAAATGTAAATGGTGTAAATGGACCACAAAAAAGACGAAGAATTTTCCATCAAACTGCCAAAGTCCATGCTGATATTATTTGTTTTCAGAAAACACACATAAAGGAAGAAGATTCAAAATACTTAGTTTATAAAAAACTAGGCACTCCCTTTATAGCAGCAGATAAAGTGAAGAAGAGAGGAGGAGAAATCTATGCGAAGGACTAGCTACATCCAGAACTATACTACAAATCTTCTGATGGTAGAATAATAACAATCACAATTATGAGAGAAGGGAAAGAAGCTCTAATAATAAATATTTATGCACCCATTCAGGATCAAGAAATTTTTTTAAGGAACTCAAAAAAATATTAGAAACAAAAAGCACAGAAGACATATGCATATTGGGCGACTTTAATGCAGTTTTTGATCCTAATGTAGATTGGAAAAAAATGAAAAAAGTATAAAATCTGGCTGTACACTACCGAGAAGTTTCCTATATTTAGCAGAAGAATATAATATGATAGACACATGGAGAATGAGAAACTTTTTTTTAAAAAAAAACCCAACATTTTATTATAAGATATGTTTCACATAGTTAACATTCCATCTTATAGATATCACATACCTATTTTCTTTTCTCCCCACTCCCCCCAGTACAAGGCTTCCCGCAATGCTCTTACCCCCTTATACACTCTATTATCTAATTACCATTCACAAAATATGTCATTTCCATTATCAAATTAGGTAACATTTTAGCAATTTTATCATTCTTTTTCTTATTTTCTCCTTAATAACTGTCAAAGCAAATCAATCTATTTTTAACATCCCAATTTTTCTCAAGATAGTCTTTAAAATCTTTCCATTCTTCAAAAAATGCTTCATCTTCTTCATTATTAAGCTTTCTTGTCATTTTGTCCATTTCAGCCATAAAAAGCATCTTCTTAATCCATTCCCATGTTTCAGGAATCTTTTCTTGTTTCCAAAATTGTGCATAAGTCATTCTAGCTGTTGTGACCAAGTACCATAACAATGTTCTCTTGATTACATTTAATTCTTCCAGTTTAAGACCTAACAACAAGATTTGTGGATCTTTCTTAAAAGTACATTTCAGAATCTTCTGTATTTCATTATGAATCTCTGACCAGTAAATCATGGCTTTATCACAAATCCACCACATATGATAAAATGAGCCCTCTTTCTTTCTACATTTCCAACATTTGCTAGACATACTCTCATTTATATTAGCAATTTTCTTTGGAGTCATATACCATCTATACATCATTTTATAACAATTCTCTTTAACATTAACACAAGTTGAAATTTTCATTGACTTTTTCCACAAACATGAGAATGAGAAACTTAACTAAAAAGGACTTATACCTACTACTCCTCAAGACACAAATCGTGGTCAAGAACTGATATGGCTTGGACAAATACTACAATGGCCAAAGGCCTTATAGATTCAGAAATATTACCAGGCACCTATGCTGACCATAATCCTCTTATGTTATCTTTTCATCAACCACAAAAAAGACAAGATGGAGATTGAATATTGGATTGTTAAGAGACAAAGAGTTTGTAGCAAGAACCATCACGGAAACTCAAGAATTTTTTAACAGGAATAGGTTACCAGAAACACCAGTTAATATCATATGGGATACATTTAAAGCATTTTTGAGAGGCTGGTTCATTAACCAAGATGCCTGGAAAAGGAAACAAAAGAGAGAGAAATTCAAAAATTTGGAAGGGCAACTAAAAACTGAAGAAGATAAAATGAAGAAAACCACAGAAGTAGATGAGATAAAATTAAAGATAAAAAGTATTCAACATCAAATAAATATTCTCCTAATGCAGGAAATAGCCAGTAAGATAGAATACACTAAGATTTATTACTTTGAAAATGCTAACAAACCTACTCAATGGTTAGCCTACAAGCTTAGAAAGGAAAAAGAGAACGGACAATCTTGGCTTTAAAAGATGAAAACCAAGAGATAAAATATAGCATACAAGAACTGAAAGTTATTGTAGAAAACTTTTATAAAAACCTTTGCCCCCCCCAGTTGGAATAATGAGACAGAAAACAGATTGGAATTAAACAAGGGCCACTTTATTAACTATTTAACAGAACATTGCAGCAGTAACAACTAAGCAAGCATGGAACAGGCAAGGCAGGCGTCACTTCCCTGACCAACCCCCTTGCCCTTAAAGAGCGGGTCACCCAGCTCCAGCCGTGAGCCATTTACTCTCTGGCTCGTGACCAGCAGCCCAGCAACTGGTTGCCTTCTAGGAGCGCCTACCCCTGAAGCCTTTCAACTTGCAGGGAGGAGCCTGCCATAAAAGGTTCCCAGTGGAGGTGATCACCATTCCCCACCCTGGACCCTGAAATCTGAAGGCAGTTCCTGATGACCGCCTGTTCCCTAACGGGATATGCCGAAAGGTGCTCACCAGTTCCGTTTCTTGCTTGTATAAACCTGCCATAGCCAAGGTCAAGCCTCTGCTTTGGCCTTTGCTCCCCACTCAGCAACCTAGTGCCGACCTAATTCCTTGCTGCAAGTCCTGTAAAAAGATCCTATTGCCCTTATCAGACAAGTGCACCCCATCACCCTATACAGGTCTAGAACCAGACCCGTATGGCGGGGTGCAGCAAAAACTACCCTGAACCACCCTCCACAAACTTCCTCAGCTGATGGTTAGGCTTTACGCCTAGCAAGGGTCTCCCAAAATTGTGCCATACCTGGCGGGGCAAAAATAGCCAACCTGAAGAACTGCACACCGGGCCATCTTGCTCTTATCATCACAAGGACTGCCGCAGTGTGTAACACAAGGGCCTTGATGGCCTGACTATCAGCACACCGGGCCACCTTGCTCTTATCATCACAAGGTCTGCCTCAGCATGTAATACAAGGGCCTCAACAGCCAGACTATCAGCACACCGGGCCACCTTGCTCTTATCATCACAAGGTTTGCCTCAGCGTGTAACACAAGGGCCTCAATAGCCAGACTATCAGCACACCAGGCCACCTTGCTCTTATCATCACAAGGTCTGCCTGATGATCTGCACACTGGGCCACCTTGCTCGTATCATCACAAGATCGGCCTCAGCATGTAACACAAGGGCCTTTATGGCCTAACTATCCGCACACTGGGCCACCATGCTCTTATCATCACAAGGTGTGCCTCCATTTGTAGCACAAGGCCTTAATGGCCAGATAAGGGCCTTATCAACCAGCTATCAGTACACCATGCTGTTTTGGTGTCATCACCACCAGATCCACATCAGCTTGCAACATGAGGGCCTTGCCGGTCAGCTATTGGCACGCTGGGCCATCTTGCTCCTATCATCGCCATGGCTACCTCAGCTTGTAACACAAGGCCTTGCCATGCTGTGGCCGCAAACGGTGACTCATCATCTCACCCCCCGACCTGCAGCACCTGAAAGAAGAACCACATTAATAACATTAAATTTTCAATCCTGCAGGACCAGCCCTAGGCCAGATACATCCTTACACGACTTCACAACTAGTTCCCTGATCTGCTGTGCCCGAAGGCTTACCAGCCCTCATATAAGCTCCCCAGGTGGAAGGGGCGAAAGCATCTGACCAGGGAACTGGCCAGCCTCTAGAGGACCAGCAAAGGCAGACATAACCTGCCACTTGGCTTCGACCAGAGAGTCCTCCCACCAAAAATACCCAATCGTATGAATTCAAAATTTTTCCATACAAACTCGTCTCATATCCCCTGAGGACCCTAGTCCTATAGTATGTTAGGCTCAAGCCCTTCAGGGACTCAATAGTCTTATAACAAATGTCTGGCTGGGCACCACAACTTTGCATGCACAGACGAGGCAGCCAACCAGCTGCTGCAGCTCCAGCAAAGTAATCTTCTTCTCCCAGTGTCAATTAAATGTCTGGTCAGTAAAATTCACACTGCCCGGCATCTTTCCTTCTTACCCATAGGCAGTCATCAAAATAATGGGCAGCGCTGCTTAGTCCTGTCCTGCAGCGCAAGGTCCATTCCAAAAAGGAACTGAACCTCTCGAATGCCAACATGACACTGAGCATCCCATGGGAAGGGTCCTATCCATGTGGAATTTGCCCTCTAAAGCACCACCCAGCAGCACAAAATCTGATAGGTAGACTGAGAGGTAGAAGGCTGACTTGATGTCCCATTTTGCTAATTCCGCACTCTGTCCACAACGGTGTGCCCTCAGATGGACTGATCAAATGACATTACCTAACTGAACATAACTCCCCCGGTATCGCGTCGTTCCACAACTCCCCATGTGGGCATGACAAGTGGTGAATGAGGCGATACTCACCAGGTGCCTTTTTCAACACAACTCCCATTGGGGAAACCCTAAGATTGGTAACTGGGGGGAATGGAAAGGGGCAAGGACCAATGCTCCCAGTAAGCTGTGAAGTCCTGTGAGCAAAAAATTCAACCCTGTGACCACCAGCATCAAAGCCGTGAGCAGGCGGCCCAGCCACCACACAACCAGCCTGCTCAGAGCCATCCCTCCTGAGCCAAGATAAAAACTGTGTGAGCCAGAGGCCCAGAAAACCGAGCTAGCCTGCACCAACACAGCTTAGAAGGAACACCACCAAGGCTCCACCCTCCTTGCATTGCTTGGCAATTTCCCCAAAGTATGTTCTCACTCCCCATAACTGAGTTCAAGTTAGGAGCACTATAAAGTCACCTGTTTCCAGCTAAGGTAACCTAAACTTTAAAGCAAAACCTTCCAAGAGGTAAACGTGAGCCTTTCAGCTGGGGTAATTCCTCACCCCATGCTCCAGAACCTTAACTTGAATTGGGCTGGGACATTATGTCTGGGGGAGGGGGTTGTAGCCACACCTCCTCCTGAACACTTACCTCCTCAGCCCCCTACCCGTCTTTTTATTTTGGGGCCAATATATATACATATATGCATGGGGCCTCCCAGCAAATGAGTATTGCTGAACCGCCTGCTCGGGCGTGGGTACCTGCCTGCCTTGGGATCACTGAACTGAATGGCCACTACCAGACCTCATTACCAGATCTGGGCTCTGCCCCCCCCTTTTGGGTGATGATGGAGCAATGAACAGAATCATGAACAAGTTCTTCAATGTCACCCTTAAAGTTGTGTAATTCTCCAGTAGTCAGTACTTTGTCTCATTAATGGTCAGCTGTAATCCAACTAACAGCATTTTCTGCCAATAATGTGGTGCCTTCAACCTAAATAAAGAAATACATTTCTCAAACTGTTAATGTGCCTTCCACCAATTCTTACTGCACCTTCACTTCAGTCTAATCCAGTTGTCCTTATGATGTGTTCTGCACATAGATCAAGAGAGAGATAAAAGACATTAATCTGACAGTTTTGCTGATTGGAAACCAACCTGTTTGTCCCTATCCAGTCTTAACAGTACCCTCTTGCCCAGAGTACAAGTTTGAACATCCCAACAAAACAATGTATGGGACATCCATCACTTTTAAAACCAACACCAGCTTGTCAAGGTTTACACAGTCAGAAGCTTAGTGGTAATCCGTAAAAAACAAGCTGACGTTTTTGCTTTTAAATTCTCTTGTAAGTCTCAGTAACCAGCATAAATTTTGGCAATATGATCTCAGTGCCTCTTCCCTTTCTGTATCTGTCTTAAACATCTGTAAAAAGACACAGGAGCCAGGATGATTAAAGGGTTGGTGTGCCTTTTGTACGAAAAGATGGGACCTTTCAGTTCAGATAATGGCCCCTTATGCACACACATCTCACTGCAGTTTCAGCACAGCAAGCCCTCAGTCCTGACTTCAAACCCTGCACCAGCCACCTGCATCATTCCCTTTCTCCCGGTGCATTTATTCTGCAGCCACAATTATTATGTAACATATAGCGATGTATTTTTAACAGATAAACCCAAATACACCTCCATGGTAACCGATCACTTATCTGTGATGTATTACTGATTACTGATCTGTGGTGTAGTACTGAGAAGCCACCTAGTTAAAATCTGATGTTTTATGGACTGACACCTCTGAAGACAGAGAGTAAAAGAAGAGATTGGATTTATATCCCACTCTCCACTCAAAGTCTCAGAGTAGCCTACAAACTCCTCTCCCATCCCCCCATCACAGCAAACACCTTGTGAGGTAGGCGGGGCTGACAGAGCTCTTTCAAGATTTGAAATGTGACTAGAAATAAATAAATAAAAGCTGCCCTTTTATGGACAGCGCTTGTCAGAACTATAGCTGGCCCTGCTCCCACCAGAGGCTTTTTAGCGCCTCAAGCCCTTGAAGAATCACTGGGCTGACAGGGTCATCCCACTCAGGATGGCTGCCCCCATGAGTTCCACTCAAGATGGCCACCTCCACAACTCCACTCAAATGGCTGCCTCCTGAAGTATCAATAATACTAATAGGCTACCCCATTGCCCAGTTGTCTACAAATGGCACCAATTGGTGCCCGGAGGGGGGGATATGGGGGAAGGAGGGAACTGCGCCCTCGCTACCCAGGGGCCCTACAAAGAACTCCCCCTAACCAAAAGTGTGTTGTGTGGTTAGTTTTTGTTGTTGTTGTTTTGTAATAAACGAGGGTGAAGTGCCGCGGCCAGCAATTGCGCTGCCGCCTCATGGACCCAAGGGTCTGCCTCCATAGGCTGCCCTTGGGAATGGGCTGCTGCCGCCACTGCTACTGGGAGCAGATGCCCCCGCTGGGAATGGGCCGCTGCCGCCGCCACTACCAGGCAGGGGCTGCCGCCGCTGGCGGAAATGGGCCACCGCCGTCGGGAGTGGGCCAGCGCTGTCAGGAGTGGACCGCTGCATCGGTAGCGGGCCTCCGCCGCTGCCGTGAGTGGGCCTCTGCTGCCGCCTTGAGCAGGCCTCCGCCGCCACCGCGAGTGGGCTGCCGCCGCCGCCATAAGCAGGCCTCTGCCGCCACCCTTTGAAGCAGCCGGCTCTGCCCCCCGCCATGTTGGGATGCACAGTGTCCCCATCCATTGCTGTCTCCCTTCCTCAGAGCAGCAAATGAGCCCCCGCCCACCAGCAGCATTGCTGGGTGGGCGGGAGCTCCGATATAAGCAAGTACCTTTACACCACCAGCAAATAAAAGAATATTTGTCCAAATATAACAATAAGAAATTTAGTGAAGACCAGAAAAAACTCCTAAATGATCCAATCTCGCCATGCAAAATTATAGAAGCACTCAAAAAGAAAAAGAAAAAGAAATCCCCAGGACCTGATGGCATCCTGGCAGAAGTTTACCATAAAACTGAGGAAGAAATCTTGTTACCCTTTAAAGAAGTACTCCAGAATATTATAAAAACAGAAACTTTGCCAATTTCATGGAATGAAGTGTTGATCATTTTAATACATAAATCTAATACAGAAGAAAGACAGTTGGTGTTATTTTTTCTAGATGTGGAGAAGGTCTTCAGCAATGTAGCTTGGGAATTCCTAAGACAGAAACTGGAGATTTGGGAATGTGGTAACAACTTCATGGCAATGATTCTGGCTATTTATAAGGAACAATTTGCAAAGATAATAGTCAATGGAGATTTAACACAAAATATTGCCATCCAGAAAGGCATGAGACAAGGTTGCCCCCTTTCACTGCTGTTTTTTTTTTTTAAATTGGAAATGCTAAATGATATAGGGGCTTCCGGTCAGGGTAAGATGGCGATTTGACGCACCCTGTAATTACTCAAGGTGGACGGCCGTCCTTTTTGACAGTTTGGGCAAATTCTGTGCCCAACACAGCTTTCCCCAGGCAGGGGGAAGACCAGCAAGCACTGAAGACCCAAGAGAGATTTGAGATTGGTGAGAGATAAGCCTCGGTGGAGACTTGTTTCTCGCTTTGATCCCCTCCCTCAAAGAGGGCATTGTGATCATCACTAGAGGACTGAGCCAGGCTGGGAATCCAGCTTAACCCCCCCCCCGATTTCTTGAGACAAGAAGAAAGAGTATAAAAGAAGAAGCATTGTGTACACCCTAGAAGAAGCAGCAAAGGTAACAAAAAACGATTTGTTTACCAGGATCAGTAAGGAGCAGCAAAATCATCCAGAGAAGTATTTGCAGCAAAATAAAAGTAACTGTGTATTTTCCCATGAAAAAAGTCAAACTTTAGAACTAAAACAGCCAAAAAGGACAGTTTGTTTACCATTCCTGTGGCTTGCAGAGAGATAAGGGGCTGGAAACTACGCACTTCAACGTGAGACTTTTTAGCCAGGCGGCCCCGATCGGCGGATCGTATAACCAGATGTGACAACCGAGGCCAGAGGAGACAAGAGGATTCTAATAGACAGGCTCAAGGAAGACTATCTTGAAAAACGAAGGGACAACCCGGAAATGTAAGGAGGACAAGAGAAGCAGATGGACAGGAAGAAGCAACAGGAAGTAGTGGACTCTGACCTCATACCATAGAGAAAAGACGCCCACCATTTTGAGAAGGTCAAAACTTTTAAAACTTTAAATTAAAATTGCCAAGTAATTAGCAAGTAGGCGATCTGGCTAAGCGTATAAAGGACTAAAGAACAAGGATATTGAAGTTAAGTTTTACAAGTCTCATAGTAAACAAGGCTTGTTAAACCACTGGGTTGAAACACTGAAAACGGATCTAAGGCCAAGGCAGAGAGCAGGCTCGTGGTCCTCACCAAGGATGACATCGAAAAAAGACAAAGATTGGCAATTAGCAATGGAGGCGATGGAAAAAAGAATGATGGAGGCGATACAAGGGTTGGGGAAACAAATGGAGAAGATGGAAGAAGTCCAAACCTCAAATTTAGACAAAGTGGCTGCCGAACTTAAAAACGAGATTTCAGGGATTACAAAGGAATTACAGACAAAAATCTACTGATATGGAGAACAAGATGCAAGTAATGGAAAAGAATGTCCAAACAGTGATGAAAGAGACCCACAGAATTGATACAATGATGGAATACAGGGGAATGGAGACACACCTTAGACTAAGAGGCATTGAAGAAAATTTGAATGAGGATATTTACAATGTGATCATTGAAGCATTGTCAGACTGAAAATGGAAGAACAAGAAATAAAATACAGCATTGATCTGATTTATAGAGTTAATTCAGCTTATGCCCAGAAGAAAAATTTACCAATGGATGTGATAGTTCAGTTCACAACTAAGAGAATTAAGGAAGAGACTTTCAGAAAACAATTTAAGGAACTATTGGAAATAGATGGGAAACAGATAAGAATTATGAAAGAACTTCCAAGGGCAATTATCCAAGAAAGAAAGAAATTCAAACAGTTAACGGACAAGTTGAAACAAAAGAACATGAGATTCAGATGGGAGATTCCACAAGGGTTAAGTTTTAACTTCCAAGGTGTGAGACATACCATTAAAGATCAAGAGCTGATGTTGACATTTATATTGGACAATGACAAAGATTTTGGAGACAAATAATTACATACTACTATGGAATACAAATTTAATTCTTGGAATGTAAATGGACTAAATTCACCCAACAAGAGAAAAATAATAAGACATTGGCTGGAAAAACAAAAGTGCAACTTAATTTGTCTGCAGGAGGTTCATATTAAAAAGCAGGATTATACATTTTTAATCAACAAAAAATTGGGTGAAGAATTTTTTTCCTTGGCTGTCAACAAAAAGAAAGGAGTAGTAACATATGTTAAAAAAGAATTGGAACCTAAAGAAATTTTTAAGGATAAAGAAGGAAGATATATAGCAGTAGAAATTGTTTTACATGAGAAAAAATCATTGGTTGTTAACATCTATGCACCAAATGGAACAAAAGAAAAATTCATTAAAGACTTAATATCGGAGCTAGACTAAGTGACATATGATCAAATCATTTTGATGGGAGATTTCAATGGAACGATTAGCAACAAGTTAGACAGGAAAACAAAAAGACTTGATGAAAAACTAGGGCAGTTACCAAAGGTTTTTTTTGAACTAGTGAAACAAGAAAATTTGGAAGATGTATGGAGGAAATGGAGCCCTACATGCAAAGACTTTACTTTTTATTCTAACAGACATTACTCTTTTTCCAGAATAGATATGATATGGATGTCAGAAGATCTAGCATTTAAAACTCATAAAATTGAAATAATGCCAAAAATACATTCGGATCACAACCCACTAATGTAGACATCTAAACAAGGGGAAAAACAATTTAGATGGAGGTTGAATGAAGATTTACTGGACATAGTCGAAAATTTACGCAAAGAAACAAAACTCTTTTTTCAGGCAAATTTGAATCAAGATATACAGATCCAAACGGTATGGGATGCTTATAAAGCAGTGTTGAGAGGAATATTAATTTCGTTAAATAATAAAGAGATAAAAGAAAGAAGGGCACAACAGAGTCACCTTGTGGAAAAGATCAGAATTAAAGAGAAAGAATTAAAGAAAAGACCAGGGAAAAAGAAAATATTAAAAGAGATACAAATTCTACAAGATCAATTGAATGTTATATTAAATCAAGGAATCTATCGGAATTTAAAGAAACTTCAACAAAAGTCTTTCGAGGGAGCTAACCAGGAAGATATTTGGCATGGCAACTTAAGAAAAGGGAAAAGAAGATAATAAACAAAATTGTGACAGGAGATAAAGAAATTGTGGACTGTAAAGGGATAAAGAGAGAATTTTTTAAAATATTATGCAAAGCTTTTCCAGGCAAACCCAATGGATCAAGTAAAAGGCCAAAAATACTTGCAGAACTTAAAAATGTCAAGTCCTACAGGAAAAATAAAAAATATGCTTAACAACCCTATTACCATAGAGATCTACAAAACTATTGACGACGCAAAACTGGGGAAAGCTCCAGGTCCAGGTGGCTTTTCAGCTAAATTTTACAAAAAACTAAAAGAGGAGCTAGCCCCGACTTTTGAAGTCCTAACAAATGAGATCAGAGATACAGGGAAAATACCTGATTCTTGGGAAGAAGCAACCATCTCTCTTATCCCAAAAGAAGCACAAGATTTAACAAATGTGAAAAATTACAGGCCAATTTCGCTTCTGAATAATGACTACAAATTATTTGCCAAAATTATGGCTGAGAGACTAAAAATATATTTGAAAGACTTAATTGCAGAAGAACAAGCTGGATTTTTGCCAGACAGACAAATAAGGGATAATATCAGGATGGTAGTAGATGCAATTGAATATTACGACAAGCATCCAGAAAAGGAGGTCGGCTTTTTCTTTGTCGATGCAGAAAAAGCTTTTGACAATTCGAATTGGGAATTTATGTTCAAAGTCATGGAAAAAATGGATATTGGCAAACCCTTTTTAAATATAATTAAAGCAATATACTCAGAACAAAAAGCAACAATAGTGGTCAACAATGAAACAACAGAATATTTTAAAGTGCAAAAAAGGAACAATACAAGGCTGCCTGCTTTCTCTGTTATTGTTCATATGGATTCTAGAGGTTTTGCTTTGGAACATTAAAGAAGATAAGGAAATTAAAGGTTTGACAATCAAGGGATTTACATACAAGTTCAGAGCCCCTGCTGACAATGTTATGTTTTTAGCAGAGGGACCATTGGAAACCCTACCGCTTCTACTATACAAAATAATTTGGAGACATAGCAGGCTTCTATGTAAACAGACAGAAATCTAAGGTGATGTTCAAAAATATGACAAAGTCTAAACAAATGGAACTGCAGAAGTCTATAGGCTGCGAAGTAGTGAAAAAAACTAAATATCTGGGTATAGATTTGACAATGAAGAATATTTTTTTTTATAAAAACCCTCCTAAAGAGGAGAGAATTTTATTGCTTTTTATAATAAGAAAAAGGTAGGGTATATAGGTGGATTAAGAAAAGGACTGAGTGAATTTTTCTGTTAAAGGATTAGTTTCAGTTAATAAAAATACCGTTTTAGGCAACCATCGTGGTTGGAAGGTCTTCTTTTCACATTTCAAAAGTCCAAAATAACTCTGTTAGTAAGTTAGTAAAGTCCCTTGGGGTTAGTCATTAATCAGCTCCTTTCTGACGTTTCACGAAAAGCTATTTCTTATATTGTCTTCTTTTTGTGTCTCTCAAATTGTAAGATGGGCCCTCTTTAGCCTTCACGTCTCCCGCTCTGGCACCTCCCTCCTCTGGGTCGCTGTTCTCTTCGCTGGTTGATTCCGACCAAATTGCGAGTGCTGCATCTTCCTCTGTACTGGCGTGTCTCTTCAGAAATTCTTGTGCTTTGAAGACAGAGTCAATCTTCTCTCTTTTATCCTTATACTTAAACACCAGCCCTTCGGGGAAGATCCATTTATAAACAGTCTGATGCCTTTGTAGAAATGTGGTCAACCCTTTATATGCTTTCCTTTTCATACGGATTTCATAAGGAACATCCTTCAAGGTTCTAATAGTCTGCTCCCCAATCTTCAGGGGCACCGCTGAAACTGCACGTAAGATTTGATCTCTGGTACATTGCTTAGTGAACTTGACAACCACTTCTGCTGGCAGATTATTTTTCTTTGTAAAAGCGGAATAAGCTCTATAAACCGTATCCATCTCTTCTTTTAATTCTTTTGCTTCTCTGCCAGTTAAGGGTGCCAAGGCATTCGCCAGTATGGACCTGAGATCCTCTTTCTCTTCTTCTTTGATGCCCTGAAAGCGGAGAGAGATTAGATTTCTCCATCTGCAACGTTAAAATCCTTTTTTCTTGCATATCCTGATGCTTTTCTAGTTTGTTGACCCTTTTCTTTATTTTCCTGGCATCTTCCGTCGAGACCAGACACTTCTGTGCGATCTCCTCCATCCTTTTTGCTGTTTCCGTTAATTGTTTTTGTTGACGAGAACACCTTCCATGTTAGTCAAAGTTTCGCTAATTTTCTGCATTTGCTCCAGCAGAGGGTGCAGTAGCTCGCTTTTCTGTTGATTGACAGCAGGCTCTGGGGGGGGGTGTTGCCCAGACCGGAAGTCCCTCCTCCCTTCTTTTCCAGCTTTTGTGGGACCTTTTTGAAAGCCGACATTTTCCCTGTTTGTTTACTTTATCAAAGTTCGTGCCACGTCCCTCAGGAGACCAGCTTACTCTTGATCTTCAATGAAACCCCACAGGTACTTTCACCAACACTTTTTCCCCTTTACCCCCTTCGCTTTTCCTTTGAAGTCTCGTTTCTCAAAGGGGGGTGGGGATTCCTCCCTCCTCCCAGCCGCTTATCCGCTTACAGGGGGGATTCGCATTTTTCACTTCAAAGTAAACCTCCAACTCACGATTCGATGCCTGTTCTTCTTATGTTAATTCACATCGCTTATCTTCACTCCTGGAAGTCGGTGGCATTGCTAAGTCCCATACGGGCACAACACAGTGGGGCCAATTGGGGCGGGGAGAAAGCCTCAATTTCCCAGCTGTCTGCCGGCAAAGAGGCTACTCCCCAAGCACCCCCGGTTCGGAGCCTTTGCCTAAGGCTCACTAGGGTCTTTCGCATATGCGAAGACCCCCCCAACCGCGCGTGGGCTAACCATCTCCGGGAGCGTCCCGAGAGGTGGCCGCCATTCGCTCCGCCGAAAACCGACAATGAAGAATATTGACCTCTTCAAAAACAATTATGAAAAATTATGATCACAAGTCTCAAAGGACATTGAAAAATGGAATACACTAAATCTATCTTTGTTGGGCAGAATTTCAGTGGTTAAAATGAATATTTTGCCACGTTTTATGTTCTTATTCGAGACGATTCCCATTGTAAAAGACTCAAAAGCATTTAATTTCTGACAAAAGGAAATTTCTAAATTTGTGTGGGCAGGGAAAAAAACGAGAATCAAAATGAAAATTTTGTGTGATGCAAAGGATAGAGGAGGTTTTCAACTACCAAACTTGAGACTTTATCATGATACGGTCTGTCTGACATGGTTAGAATAGTGGATTACTCTTGAAAACAGAAAATTGTTGGCATTTAGAAGGACATGATTGCAGGTTTGGCTGGCATGCATATCTTTACTATGGTAAGTCGAAAATGGATAATTTCTTTAAGCATCATTATATTAGAAGAACTCTTTTTGACTCATGGATTAAGTACAAAAAAATTTTTCCTGAAGAAAAACCAATGTGGATTGTACTAGCAGAGGTAATAAAACCTTTCTCAGAACACAAGGGTCAGGACTGGTTGAAATACAGGGAACTGTTGAGACTTGAAGGGAAATCATATGTGTTAAAAGAAGAAAGCCAATTAGACTTTAGATATGATTGGTTGCATTACAGACAGATTTATGATTTGTATAGGACTGATAAAAAAATGGTTGGGTTCAGGGGAAATCATAACGAAATTGAAAATTTATGGCTGGAGGGAGGGAAAAAAAGATATCGAAAATGTATAAAATTTTGTTAAATGGTATACAGAAGATGAAGTAGTTAAAGAGCAAATGATTAAATGGGCAATTAATATGAATAAGGAAATACCTATGTCATCTTGGGAATTCTTATGGAAAAATGCTATGAAAATACCTACATGTACCAACCTTAAAGAAAATTGTTTTAAAATGATGTATAGATGGTATATGACACCAAAAAAGATAGCTAATATAGGTAAAAAATTATCTAACAAATGTTGGAAATATAAACATGCTGAAGGTTCCTTTTACCATATGTGGTGGACTTGTGATAAAACAAAAACATTTTGGACTGTAATACATGCAGAGATGGAAAAATTTTTGAAATGTACCTTTAAGAAAGAACCTGAAATTTTTTTTAGGTCTTAAGATAGAAGAAATAAATGTGAGTAAAAGAACATTGATATGGTACATGGTAACAACTGCCAGAATGATTTATGCTCAAAATTGGAAAAATGAAAAGATTCCTGATCTCTGGGGCTGGTTAAGAAAACTACTATTTATGGCAGAAATGGACAAATGGACAAGAAAACTCAACAATTTAGAAGCAGAAACTTTTTTGGCAGACTGAAATGACCTTAAAGAATATTTACAGAAACATTGGGAAATGAAGGATAGCATATTCAGCTTGGAAAATTACTAGTGATGTAACAAATGTATATTATCAATAAGTACCAATAGTAGTTGCAAATAAGTTAAATGCGTTACCTGTAGAATTTATATGTTAACAGTGAATTAACATGTATTATGTATTGATAAAGTGGTGGAAATAATGCTGGGAGCCAACAGGGGGGAAGGGGAGTTTGTAGAAAAGGATATAATCTGCATTATTTTGGCTAAACTGTGAAGTATTGTATATCCTAATAAAATTTGTTTGTTTGTTTTTTAAAAAGGAAATGCTAAATGTTATAGTAAGAGAGAATGTGGAGATAAGAGGGCTTAAAATAAGAAGGGAGGAGTTTAAATTGCAAGCCTTTGCTGATGATCTAGTATTTATAATGGAAGAATCATTAATATCCATTTCACAATTGTTAAACATAATACAAGATTGTGGATTAGTAGCAAGATTGAAAGTAAACTTTAAAAAGACCAAGATATTGACAAAAATTGCACTCATGAAATAATAAGTAAGATTCAAGTACAGACTAAAATAGAAGTGATGCATAAAATCAAATATTTAGGTATAACTTTGACAAACAGAAACAGCATGTTGCTTGAAAACAATTATAAACAATTATTAGAAGAGGTCAAAAAAGATCTACTTAAATGGCAAGACTTGCAACTATCGCTAATGGGCAGAATTTCTACGATAAAAATTAACATTCTACACCATTTTCTATTTCTTGCACAGAATATATCAATATTAAAAAATAATAAATATTTTTTGGAACTGGATAAGATGATAAGAAAATTTTTATGGTACCCCCAAAAAGCATGCATTAAATGGAAGTTACTTCAAGATAAAAAGGAGAGAGGTGGTTTTGGTTTACCGAACTGGTCCTTATATTATCAAGCTTTAGCGTTGGGATGGATTAAAGACTGGATATTGTTAGAGGATATGAGAATGTTACAATTGGAGGGTCATGATCTATATATGGGCTGGCACGCCTATATTTGGTATGACAAGGATCTAATACACTCAAATTTTCGCAACCATATAATCCGAGAGGCATTAATAAATCTTTGGAGAAAAATAAAAAAAGATTTTATGATAAAATTCCTAAGTGGGTCTCACCACTAGAGGCATTTATAAAGCCCACATTGATGTGAGAAAAGAAAATAGAAACCTATGAAACCTTATTAGAGGAGAATGGCGTACTGAAAACAATTGAGGTATTACGAACAAATAACATTAATCTCACGTGGTGGGAGAACTTACAATTAAAATCAAGATATGTTAAAGATAAAGCAATAAGCTTTTATAATGCAAAAACTGATTTAGACAAAATATGGTTGTCGACGACTGATAAGCTGATACAAAAAATGTATAACTTTTTACTTTATGATTTTATGCAAGACGAAATAGTAAAAACACCAATGATAGTTTGGATGCAGGACATAGGTTATAATCTGAATATAAATGAATGGTCAAAGATATGGAAAACTGTAAAAACATCCTTAAAATGTTTTAAAGGTGGCATTGGTCACCAGATAGAGTAGCCAAATGTTATAAAGATGTGTCGAAAAACTGTTGAAGATGTAAAACCAATATAGGTACATTTTTTCACATTTGGTGGAGATGTGAGAAGATCTTTAAATTTTGGCAATGTATCAAACAGTTAATTATAGAGATAATGGATATAAATTTACAACTGTTACCAGAAATATACCTTTTGAACATTATACCAGATTGTTATGGGCACTATGATGTATATCTGTTGACATATATACTTACTGCAGCTAGAATTCTTGTAGCTAAATGTTGGAAATCCGAGAAATTACCATCTAGAGATGATTTGGTAGGAAAACTATATGAAATTGCGGAAATGGACAAGCTTAATATTACGCTTCAAGAAAAAGATAAGATTTTCCAAAAAAGATGGGCCACAGTCTATAAATAGTATGAAAATAATGTTTAATATTAACTCCAAGGATTGGAATACAGAGTGTATTATTATTACAAATGATCTTAATATGTTATTAAATCTATAAATAAATATATATTTTTTAAAAAACATAGGCCTTCATCCAGCTAGGCGAGCCCCGAAGAGGGCCACTGCAGCCAGGCTCTCTGTCTAAACTTCCTCACCAGGGACGGGGAAGGCTTTGAAGAGAGCTCTTCAGAGTCCAGCTCTTTCCACACACGCCTTCAGGGGAAATTGGTGACAGCAATGGCAGGCAGCTCCGCTGTGTGAACCCCTAGGGAGCCAAGGCACAGAGAATGGCCATTGAACAGCACCATTTTTAGTCATGATGGCACAGTGGAAATTCACAAAACATTTCTTCTTTAGACGTATTCACTAGATTAAAAACTGTTAACAGATAAATATCTCCTCAGCCTCAGAACTGAGGTGAGAAAAAAAACACAGAGAACAGCAGTGGAGATCTTCTCTCCACAGCGGCAAAAAGAGAACTGAGAGAGTAGTGCCCCTCCTCCTGGTCATGTGAGCATTTTGGAGGGAAAGTGCCAGAGGAAGGAGGGATGCTCCTAGTCTATTAGAAAGCTTGGAAATCTTTTCTGTGGCTGGCCTGTGACTGCACAGTCCCATGTGGAACTTCACAGAAGCCATGACGATGAACAAAATATCCTATGTAAATATATCCCATCCCCCTGTTGGGCTTGCTGAGAAATAAAGACGTGTACTGTTTGACTTTTACACATACTGGTGCCTGACTTTATGGTGAAAGAATTATACTGGACAGTGATCCTCCATATATCCATAAGTTATATATTTTTATACCAAACCCCCCGAAGAGACTAACATTTTATAGTGAGAAGTGATCAAGTCACATCTAAAGGAAAAATAATTTAAATCCAGTACATCTATAAGTCTATACAGGCAGTGACGCCACGGCTCAGTCTCGCCTTCATGGTTATAGACTGGCTTAGGGATTTTGTTATAAGATTGGTTTAGAGAATCCCTATTTATGTTTGACTGGTTAAGATGAGCTTATGGGAAGATGAAAACTAGTCTCTTAAATAGTTTAACCCAAAAGAGTATGAATTGTATAAGAAAAAAATCCGGTCTAGGGAATATCTATGAGTGTTTATTAGAATAAGATTCCTCAAGGTTGATAATTGATAACTGCATAGAATGTAAACTTATTGACCAAGATGGCGACCGGGTGTGAAGCTCTGATGCTGAGCTCCCCCATGGTATTCTAATTTAAACTGTTTTAAGCTACATTAGATTAGAAACTAGCCATCCCAGCAGAAAAGTGTAGTAGGGAGGGATAGGTATACCCTAGCTCTGGGAAAAAAATTAACATCAAGGCCTCGGAGAGCACGGAAACATCTGAGACACGGAGCGGCAGTGAGGTCTGCAGTGAGGGTTGTGCTGGGCCTATAACAAAACACGGAGCCACGGAGTCGCATGGAAAGCGAGGCAGAGTCCCTGCCATCGACCCCGGCATGGTGAGAGCACAGCTGGGGCGCCGAACTTTTGGAGACGCTGGCTCCGGCCTCAGCCTAGAGATGCTCATGGACGCCTGAGGGGGAGACTGCAGAACAACGTGGGGTATCCCGGCCGATGTATCAAGTCACCAGTTGCGTGGCCTCAGCTGCACAGGGTCTGGCGACAGCCTGTAGTGCAGAAGAGGCTGTGAGTTAGAAGGCAGAGGTGGGGGATGACACGACCATAGCTGGCGGTGAGACAGCCGGCGAGGACATTGCGTTTTGACCTGGCAGTGAGAGAGCTGGGATCGAGCTCCTACCTGACGCACGACAGAGGCGGTGGATTGAACGGCCCACAGTCTGGGGATGTCTGGGACATGACTGGACTTGGGCAGGACGCGTGGAGCAGGGTTTGCTACTGAGTGGGAACTCGCGGACCCTGAGTCCGCGGGGATGAGGCTGGTGCTTGGGCCAGGCGTGTGGCATTGTGTCCTGGAAGAGTGAAGGGGAGATCTACGATTGTTTCCCCCCCCCGGTGGCCAGCATAAAAAGCTGGAACTGTGGGAGCCTTCCAGTGTTAGGATGAAAATTTGTGATGGTGGGAGCCCTCTAGCGTCTGAAATTCAGAATTCCATTGGTGCAAAGAGCCTGGTTAGTCTGCCTGGCACTCAGGAACATCGTGGAACCAGTGCTGGGAGTGTATACTGTGGATCTGCTAGAGGGAGAATGGTGGAGTGTTGCTATGTGGATGTATGGTGACTGAATGGAGTGTTAGGTGTGACTGTTGGGGCTTAGTTAGTGGTTAGGTTAATACCCCTGACATGATCAGTAGGAAATTTTGTATTCTTGTATTTTATGCATAGATAGTACTTATGTATAATCATAGTGGTAGTAGCAGGGAGTTGTGAGCTTATCATTGGTCGGCGGCCTGAAGCTTTGCGGAGCCCGCCAGTGACGAATGGATGGGCAACAAATTCCAGTGCTCTTGGGGAAAGGGAAGTATGGCGGTGGGTCTGGGCAAGGTGTGGAGCGAAGGACGCAGAGAAATAGAGAGGCTCAGTGCCCTTCCAGCCTTCGACCCATCCCGAGGGTGGCCAGTAGTGGGGCCGGGACTCTGGACCCTCCTCCGTCATTGGTGTTCTGTAATGCCAGGTCCATTAATAACAAAGCTGAAGTCTTGTGGGACTTTGTGCAAAAACAACAAGCGGACCTGGCGTGCATGACCGAGACCTGGGTGCAGGAGGGTGAGACAGTTGCGGTTGCCCAACTCACCCCCCCCCGGGGTTCTCGGTCCTCCACCAATCACGGACTAGTGGGCAGGGGGGAGGAGCGGCACTTTTCATTCAAGAGGCTTACTCCATCAGGGTGTTCCCGCAGGTAGAGATCACAGGCATAGAGTGTGTCAGCGCGATGCTGAAGGCCGAGGAGAGTTTGGCTATTTGGTTGGTGTACCGACCACCTAACGCGCCGGCCAAGAGTCTGCCATCCCTGCTGGAGGCTGTATCAGGCTGGGCGCTGGAGAACCCTAGGCTACTTGTCTTGGGTGACTTCAACGTCCATGCTGAGGATGCGACCTCCAGCCGGGCTGTGGATCTAGTGTCATCCATGGTGGCACTGGGACTCTCCTAGTTCGTTTCGGCTCCCACGCACCAGGCCGGACACACGCTTGATCTGATCTTTGTGTCGGGAGTGACGGTGGACCCCAGATCACTGCTTTGGCAGTGCCATGGTCGGACCACCATGCCCTGAAGGCCCGTCTGAATGTCCCACCCCGAACCTGTTTAGGTGGCAAGCTGATTTTGGCTTGCCCGCGGAGCCAAATGGACCTGATGCGGCTCCAGATGGCTCTGCGGGATCCGAGGCCCCCTGGCGGCTCGCTAGATGAGCTGGTGGAGGACTGGAATGGCCGTCTCTCCTCAGCTATTGACGAGATCGCTCCCAGGCGCCCTCTCCGTACCCGCGATAGGCGAGCGCCCTGGTATACCCAGGAGCTGCGCTCGCTGAAACGAGAACTGAGACGGCTAGAGAGACAGTGGCACCGTGCTCACGACGAAGTGTCACGAACATCCTATAGGACGTTTATGAGATCCTATGTGATGGCGGTCAGGGCCGCAAAGAAGGATTTCTATGCGACCTCGATTGCGTCTGCTGGCTCACGCCCAGCCCAATTATTTAGTGTGATTCGGTCTTTGACAGCTCTGCCTCAGAGCAGGCAAAATGCTAAGGAATTGGATATTGGCTGTGAGGCTTTTGCAAGCAACTTTGCAGATAAAGTCTTGCCACTCCACCGTGACCTCGCCGCCACAATTGATACAGTTAGGGAACTTGAGGCCCCTTGCGCGTCTTTGGAGCTGGGTTTAGTATGTTTTGACCCACTCAGTCTGGAGGGAGCTGACAGGTTGTTCGTATCTGTGCGCCCTACCACATGCGACCATGATCCGTGCCCCTCTTGGCTGGTTAAAGCAGGTCACGAGGGGTTTCGAGATGCTCTATGGGAGATTGTCAACAAGTCCCTCATTGAGGGACAGTTCCCTAGAGCACTCAAGGAAGCGATGGTCCGCCCTCTCTTGAAAAAGCCATCTCTGGATCCGGCCAAATTGGCCAACTATCGGGCGGTTTCCAACTTGCCTTATTTAGGCAAGCTTATTGAGCGGTGGCATCACAGCTTTAGGGCTATCTGGATGAGGCTTCCATCCTCGATCCCTTCCAGTCCAGTTTCCGCCTGGGCCATGGGACAGAGATGGCACTGGTCGCTCTGACTGATGATCTCCGTAGGCATCTGGATCGAGGCGGCGTGGTGGCACTGGTGTTGTTAGATCTGTCGGCTGCATTCGATATGGTCGACCACCAGTTGCTGGCCACCAGTTGCTGGATTCAGGGGCTTGCCTTGCAATGGCTTACCTCTTTTCTCCAAGGTTGGGGACAGAGGGTGGCGATGGGGGGGCAGCGGTCCTGAAGGTACCCCCTTGAGTGTGGTGTGCCCCAGGGAGCTGTACTGTCCCCGATGTTATTTAACATCTACATGCGCCCCCTTGCCCAGATTGCTCGGAGATGTGGGCTTGGGTGTCATCAATATGCTGATGATACCCAGCTCTATCTGATGTTGGACGGCCAGTTGGACTCTGGTCCTGATGACCTTTTGTGGGCGTTGCAAGCTGTGGCTGGCTGGCTCAGACTGAGTCAGCTGAAATTAAACCCGGCAAAGATGGAGATCCTGGGCCTGTGCCAGATCGGCTGAGAGTTGGGGCTCCCTCTCCCGTCCTTCGGTGGGGTACCATTGGTGCCTGTATGGGAGGTTAGGAGTTTGAGTGTGCTCCTGGACTCCTCATTAATGATGGAGGCCCAGGTGGCAGCCACTGCCAAGTCAGCCTTTTACCATCTGCGGCTGGCCCGGCAGTTGGTCCCCTACCTCGTCCGCGAAGACCTGGCCACTGTGATCCATGTGACGGTCACCTCAAGGCTGGACTACTGTAATGCTCTCTACTTGGGGCTGCCTCTGTTGCAAATCTGGAAGCCGCAGCTAGTGCAGAATGCTGCAGTCAGGCTGTTGATGGGCCTCTCCAGGTGAGACCATATCCGGCCTGTGCTGCAAGCACTGCACTGGCTGCCAATAGCATACTGGATTCGCTTCAAAGTGCTGGTGCTTACCTTTAAAGTCCTGAATGGCCAGGGTCCAGCTTATCTAAGGGACCGCCTCTTCCTGTATGTACCCCCAAGAGCACTGCGATCGGGGAATAGCCATTGCCTGGAAGTACCAGGCCCTCGAAGTGTGAAGCTTGCCCAAGCCAAGGCTAGGGCGTTCTCAGCGACGGCTCCCATCTGGTGGAATGAGCTCCCAGAGGAGATCCGGGCCCTGCGGGACCTAGTGCAGTTCCGCAGGGCCTGCAAGACAGAGCTCTTCCACCAGGCCTTTGAGGAGGAGCTGCCGCTGCTATCATTCCATCATTGAGAGCCTATCATCCATCTGCCCCATTATCTGGAGAGATGGATGCCGCCCGTGAGCTGGGATATACTACTCCTGGTGCCCATGCAATTAAGAAATTTGCCGCCAATGTCAGATATCGTGCATCGTGCATCTTGGTTTTATATGAATTTTACTGTTGTACTGAATTTTACTGTTGCATTGAATTTTTTACTGTATGTAATATTGTTTATTGTTTTAGTTCTGAAACTCGGCTTGGCCGCTTGTTAGCCGCCCTGAGCTACCGGATAGGGTGGGGTATAAATCTCAAAATAAATAAATAAATAAATAGATTGAGGTGTTAAGGTTTCGTTTTTTTATAAAAGATGTAATGTATTTAATTTTGGCTTAAGGATTCCAGAAGTCTTGATAACTTGCATAAAAAGCATGAAAAAAGAATTTTATTATGAAGCAGGGGAATGATACTCAAATATATTTTGTAGAAGACTATTGTAGAATGTTTAGACAAAAAGGTAATCAGTAGAAAATATGTTAACCTATAGATTTGTAAAACTTAAAGATAGATTTATAGAAAAGTAGTAGTGGAATGTTTAGATATTACTTAAATAGTAAACATATTATGGTTGCAAGAATGGCATTTAGATATATAGGTATGAGGTAGTTTAAAGAGTATACTGTTACTAGTATTACTCTCATATCTGTTGGTATGTTTGTGGGTCATGTTTTGTCTGAAAATAATAAAAATCATTTCAAAAAAAAGATTTTTCCATTTTTCCAAGTGTTTCTTAATTTCTATCATAAGTTTGGCATAATTGTCTTTCACCAAAGAGCCACATTTATTCGTTATATTTATTCCTAAATATTTCACTTTCTTTTGTGATTCAGGTTTTTCTTGTAGTTGTTGCACTTGATCTTTTGTCATATTTTTTGTTAGCATTTTTGTCTTGGTCAGGTTAATCTTCAATCCCGCTACATAGCCTTAATTCAATAATATTGCTAATAACTGTGTAATTGAGTCCAGTGGATTTTCTAGGATAAATACCAAGTCATCTGCAAATGCTTTCAGTTTATATTCTTCTCTTATTTTAAGTCCTCTAATATATATATACTCTCTAATAATATTATTCAATATTTCAAATACAAAAATAAACAATAGTAGTCTAGTTCCTTTTTGAATTTCAGTGTTTTGTGGTAGATCACCATTGATGAGAATCCTAGCTCATTGTTTAGTATAAATTGCTTTGACCATTGTAAAAAATTCTTTACCACAATGTGAATCTAACAATTCCAACATAAAACTCCAGCTAACATTATCAAATGCTTTTTTAGCATAAAAAAATTAAAGCCATCTGTATTCAATAACGTTTAGAACAGTTCTTACATTATTTCTAAGTTGTCTTTTTGGTAACAACAACAACCCTGCTTGGTCTTGGTGAATTGTCTTCATCAATATTTTTTCAGTCTTGCAGCTAGAATAGCAGCATAGATTTTATAGTCCATGTTTAATAATGAGATTGGTTTATAGTTTTTAATCTCTTTCTCATCTGAGTTTTGTTTATGTATCAAAGTTATTAAGGCTTCATTCCAAGTTTCCGGTGTCCTGCCATCTGTTCTTATACTCTGTATAACATACTTTAAAGGTAATGTCAGTTGGTCTTCAAACACATGGTAAAATTCAGCTGGTATACCATCAGGACCTGGTGTCTTCCCTTTTTTTTTGTTTCTTTATTGCTTCAATAATTTCACAAGTTGATACTTGATCATTTAAGATTTTCCTATGTTCTTCATTAAATTTATTTAAATTATATTTCTTTAAAAATCTTTAATTTCCTCTGTTGTGGCTTCTCCTTTTTGGTATAACTTTCGATAAAATGTATCAATTTTTTTTTTAGATCATTGAGTGTATTTTTTTCTTCTCCTTCACCATCATTTAAAATTTTTATATTTCTTTTTTCTTTTTCATTTCTTAATTTTTATGCTACCATCTGATTGGTTTGTTAGCATTTTCAAAAGAAGTTTTGTTTTGCATATGTAATTTTTTGGGCTATTTCTTCTATCAGCAGGCAATTCATTTGGTGTTGTAAAAATTTTAATTTCATTCTTGAGTATTCAACTGAAGTATCTTGCTTCAAATTTTCTTCCTGTTTCCTAAACTGTTCCTTAATTTGCAGGAATTTTTCCATCTTTTGCTTTTTCATGCATGCTGCTTATCTAATTACACAACCTCTAGCATAAGCCTTGAATGCATCCCATACAGTTCTAATAGAAATATCTGGTTGTATATTTTGTTTGAAGAATACTTGGAATTCATTTTTTGTCTCTATTACAATTTTTTCATTTTTCAATTAAAATGTATTAAGAATCCATCTATTTTTCTTTGGTACGTCTTGTAATATAAGCATAACAGGATTGCTAGCTGGTACATAGCTTACATAGCTGGTAAGATTTTCAGTTCTATTAAATCATTTATAATTGTTTAAGAGACCCAGCACATATCTATCCTTGACTATGACTTGCTGAATAGAAGATGTAGTCTTTTTTTTTTTTGGATTTCTGGTTTTCCAGGAATCAATCAGGTTATGTTCTTCTGCAAGTTGTAAAAATGTATTAGGAAGTTCATTTCCCTGTTTCCGTTTTCCAGTAGTTGTCTTTCTATCTGAGAGACTATAAAAAATAGCATTATAGTCTCCAATGAGACAAATTTCATCATAGTTTTGTTTAGAAATAAGTTCCTGGAGCAGTTTAAAATTTTTTCCTTGGTGTTGTTTGGGTGCATATATATTTATAATTAGAGTTATTTTACCTTGTCTTTGCACTTGGACTATCAAAATTCTCCCATCTTCAGAACTGTATAATAATTCTGGATGTAAATGTTCTTTAACATATGTCACTACATCTCTCTCTCTCTTTTTTCTTTATCTGAAGATAAAAGTTTCTTCCAAGTTTTCTTCCAAGTTTTTTAAATTCCAAATATTTTTGATCTGAGTATCTTATATGAGTCTCTTGTAGACATATAACATCCAGTTGCATCTTCTTCAGTTGTTGAAAGATTTGTCTTCTTTTTTGGGGTGCATTTAATCCGTTAACATTCATTGAGATTATCTTTATATTTCCTCTATCCATCTTTATTTTGGATTTTGTTATCATTTTTGTTCTTCATCTTAAATCTTGTAACCATCTGGGGCACAGTAGTTGTTCTAGTTGTTCCAATTGCTCCCTGTTGATCATCTTCAGTTAGCTAATCTTTGTTAGCTTCTGTTTGTTCCTCCTCTATCTTCAGATCATAACTGTGTGTTCTAATAAATTCTTCCACTTTAAATATAGAGTTGATTCTATGTCTTTTCCCTCTGTAAGTGAAGAGAAGGTCCTCTGGAAGCAACCATCTGCATGTAATCCCATTCTTTCTAAGGATGCTTGCAAGTTCTGTATAGTCTCTCCTTTTCTCTCTCACCCTCCAGGGGATCTCCTTTAAGATTTTTATTTCTGTCTCCTCTATTTGGGAAAGTGTTTCACTTGTCATATTGAGGATTGCATCTCTTATTGTTCTTTTGTTAAATCTCAGATGCACTTCTCTTGGCAATCTATGTCTCCTTACATAGGCAGAGTTCATTCTATAGGCCACATCAATTTCATTATATATGTTGTCTGGATTCTCTGCACCCATATGGGCAGCAAGTGCTTGTGCCATATCAATTTCTAAATCTTCATCTTTCTTCTCTAGTACATTCTGAAATCTTGGAATATATTCAGCTTTGTCAAGCTCTAGCTTGATGAGAGCCTCCTCCATAGAATTTTGTTTAGATTCTACTTCCTGTACCTTAAATTGCATTTTTTTCTGATTTGTCTTCCATCTGCTTAACTGCTTTAGTCAAAGTGGACATCTGTTGTCTATTTTCCATAAGTCGCTATTTTACTTCTGTCATCTGCCGTGTCATCCAATTTAACTTGCATAGGATTAACAGCTGCACTTACGGCATCTTGAATCAAAGTTTGTAAATCTTTTGCTTAAATCTGTGCCAAGCTGGCAGCTACTGATTTACCTTGACTAGGAGATGAAATGTGGGGGGGTTCCCTTTCTTATCAATGTTCTGCATTGTACCTTTAAGGTAGTACACACCTCTATACTATAAAATGAGTGCTCTATAAAAAAAAGAAGAAGCTCCCTTTAGTTGCCCATAAATACCCTCCCAGTCAATGTAATCATAAGAGACAGTTACCAACAATTTACATTACACTCTGCACAGACTGTACTTTAAAAGCAACAACATATAACCTTCAAAGACATAACAGTTCCAAGTCTAGAACCTATCTTAAATAGAAGTGATGTATTGAAAGTAAAAATAAGTTCCAACCAAGTCCGGCCATCTTCCCTCTTTCTTCTTTTATAACAAACAGCACAGTCTCTTTATCTTTAATTTGTATTTGTATTCCAAATATAGGAACTGTAAACTGTAAATAAACTGTAATCTGATGTGGTATCTTCAAAGGGATAATAATAAAACAATATTTTTTTCTCTCAGTACAAATTGTAATTCCAAAAAGGCTTTAATAAAACCACAACTTATCCCAATGTTCTAATATTGTAATCCATAACAGCACGATAAGACAAATAGCAGTTGAAGAGTAGAGTGTTATAACAAAGAAAAAATCCCAGACATCCACCGTTTCCTCCTCTTCTAGCCCTTGAAGAAAAACACTCCAAATGCCAAGTTCTATGATTCTTTGCTAAGCCGCTTCATGGAAGGGGAGGGAGAAAATTTTCTTTCCATCCTTCCATTCTTTTAAAATTCTCCTTGAAAGGGCTATAATATCGAATTCTCTTTCTAGTTGCTATGCTTTATAGAGTACTCATGGTGATAAGGCTGGTTGTGACCTCAGATGAGATCCGCTGCTTACCTCCATTCCAGTAGTCATGGCTCTGTAACTATAGAGGAACACAGTTGTGCTCATTCAGTTTTGTGCTTCAGGGTGATCTTGGACTCAATCCATTTGCCACCAATCACATAGAGTCCAAGATCAAGCCCCCTGCTTGGGCTCCTCTCCGGGGAGCCCAGGAGGTTCAAGATTGTTTTGAACCCCTTCCAAACCTGACGATCTGGCACAGCTTTGCAGGAGATCTCCTGGAGCTGGTCTGCCACCGCTGCCATGCTGAAAACCGGAAGTCCTGTACAGTTCTTAGGACCTACATAAATAATAAGTTGGGAATCATAGAATCATAGAATGTTAGAGTTGGAAGGGACCTTGCAGGTCATCTAGTCCAATCCCCTGCACTCTGCAGGAGCATAGCCAAAAGATAGCCCTACATACCTACAACATACCCAAAAGATGGTTGTCCAGCCTCCGCTTGAAAACGTTCAGGGAAGGATCATCCACCACCTCCCGAGGCAGACTGTTCCACTGCTCAACCACTCTTACAGTTAGGAAGTTTCTCCTGATATCTAGCCGGTAACGACTTCCTTGTAATTTCCACCCATTAGATCTAGTCTTGCAGTCCAGAGCAAGAGAGAATAGATCTGCTCCATCTTTTACATGATAGCCCTTCAAATACTTGAAGACTGCAATCATGTCTCCTCTAAGTCTTCTCTTTCCCAGGCTAAACATACCCAACTCTTCCAGCATTTCCTCATAAGACTTGGATTTAAACCCTCTCACCATCCTGGTTGCCCTCTTCTGGACATGCTCAAGCTTGTCAACATCCTTCCTAAAGTGTGGTGCCCAAAACTGGACACAGTACTCCAGGTGAGGCCTGACCATAGCAGAATAGAGTGGAACTACCACCTCCTATGATCTGGACACAATGCTTCTGTTCAGGGGTCTTTTCATAGAAAAAGAGCTGCAGGAGCTCATTAGCATATGGTATGCTAATGAGCTATTATGCAATTAGCATATGCCATGCTCCCTGATATCACCGGAAGTGATGTCAGAAGGGGAAGCAAAAGGGGGGGAGGCATCTTCAAAAGCTAGCCTGGGTGTGGGAGCTAAGAGAGAAGGGGAGAGCCAGTTTGGTGTAGCGGTTAAGTGCACGGACTCTTATCTGGGAGAACCGGGTTTGATTCCCCACTCCTCCACTTGCACCTGCTGATGTGACCTTGGGTCAGTCATAAGCTCTGGCACAGCTGTTCTCTCAAGGACAGTTTGTGTTAGAGTTCTCTCAGCCCCACCTACCTCACAGGGTGTCTGTTGTGGGGAGGGGAAGGGAAAGGAGTTTGTAAGCCGCTCTGAGACGCCTTTGGGCAGTGAAGGGTGGGGTATAAATCCAAACTCTTCTTCTTCTAAACTCCTTCTCACTAGAGTTGGGTCACGGAAGGAGGAAAGAGGGAAGGAAAGAGAGAGAGTAGAGAGAAGGAAAGAAGGAAGGAAAGAGGGAAAGAAAGAGAAGGAAAGGAGGGAAAGAAAGAGAGGGAAGAAGGAGGAAAACAGGGAAAGGAGGAAAAAAGTGAAGGGAAAAAGGAGGGAAAGAGGAAAAGGAGAGAAGGAAAGGAGGGAATGAAAGAAATTCAGCGGCAATTCAGCCCCATTAACTTTTTTCCCACCATAGAGAACAATGGAGGGAATGGGGGCAACCTGTTCGGGGGCCCATAGAATTGGACCCCCTGGTCCAATGTTCTTGAAACTTGGTGCGTATCTTGGGGAGAGGCTCCATCAACTACCCTGTGAGTTTGGAGCCTCTGCCTCAAACCCCCTCCCCTCCAGTCCCCAGAATATACCCTATGTTTTCGCCATTGAATTCAATGGCCCATAGGATATAATGGAGCTGAAATTGACATGCGGCTGCCTGAAAGACTCCCGGGGACACCGGCTGGGGGTGGGGCTTGGCTCCTGAGCTGCTGGAGCTGCGCTCCAGTGTGCTCCCCTCCCAAAAGACCCCTGCTTCTGTTAATGCATCCTAAGATTGCATTAGCTTTCTTCACAGCCACATCGCACTGCAGGCTCATGTTGAGCTTGTGATCAATCAGAATCAATCAGAACACCTAGATCCCTTTCATATGTGCTGCTGTCAAGCCAAGTCCCTCCCATTCTATATCTGTGCCTTTGATTCTTTGTGCCTAGGTGTAAGACTTTCCACTTATCTCTATTGAATTTCATTTTATTTGCCTCAGCCCACTGTTCCAGCCTATCTAGATCATTTTGAATCCTGACTCTGTCTTCTTCAGAATTAGCAATCCCACCCAGCTTCGTGTCATCTGCAAATCTGATAAGCATCCCCTCTAGGTCTTCCTCCAGGTCATTTATAAAAACATTGAACAACACCAGGCCCAGGACCAAGCCCTGTGGCACTCCACTCAAGACTTCCCTCCACATAGACGCAGAGCCATTTATGAGCGCTCGTTGGGTACGATTTTTCAACCAACCATGAATCCATGCAACGGTTGCACCATGCAGACCACACTTAACCAGCTTATCCTCAAGGGAGGTCCAATGTGTTTTTTATCAATAAATAGCAGCTAAGAGGCCTTCAGTCTAGACTTGGAGGATTTAACAATTTCTATGTGCCATTTTCCCAACCTCTTCCTTGTTGGTTGCTATTTCCTAAATAAAGAAAAAGAGGTTAGGAGATCCATTCATGTCTGGAAGCATCTTGTCTAGCTTGCCCCTTATATTCTAAGATTTCTGGGACAGTGTCAGGTGACCCTGCCTTAGGGTAGAAGGGAGGGGTGGAGGTGCCAGTTGGTCTGCGTTGTGTCATGTCTGGTATGTGGGGAGGTGAGTAGGTTGCCCGGGCAACACAGAGATTCACAGCCCAGGTTATCTACAGATGCTCCAAATGGCCTTGGCTTTCCAGGCTTGTTTTCTTTTCTTTTCTCCTGAGAGAACAGCTAGGTCATTGGAATATTTACAGCTTTACAACTTTTGCACCTTTCTTTTCCCGCCCACGGGCTTTTTAGCTATTGGTAGGCTCTAGGGGGGGTATCCCAGGAGGGTATATCTGTAGATGTTTCTTTGTATGTGTCATTCCTGACAAGAGAATGTTAACGTGCCTTTAGAACTGCTGTATAATAAACACTATCTTCTTATGAGCCCTGGTGTTTGACTGACTTTCTGAAGTGCCTGACAGATTGTCAGGAATCATCTTCGCTCGGGATCGGTTCAACACCGCACTTCTCTCACAAGAGATGAGTGACGAGGAAGACACCCTCCCGGCTCCAACCTCGGAAGAGGAAAAGATTCCAACATCTACTGTGCCTGCAACCACGGCTGTGGTCCCAGTTTCCAGTGCACCAGCACCCTGGGAACCCAACTACGACCTGGGAGGGCTCTATGGAGACCCGTACGGGGGAGCATATGCCGGAGTGATGACTAGACCACGGAAGCGGCGAGACTGGATGAAGTCGCTCACAGAGACGCAAGAGATGTGGTTCCTCACCCCCCGAGCATCGGTCAGAGAGAGTCGGGTCGAGAGATCAGTCTATCACCTGAGCACGGCAGAGGGTGAAGCAGAGACTCACCCTGACATGAGAGACTTGGAAAGGATCATGGGAAGCCGGAGATGGAGTGGGGATCCCAGCCAGGATCGACTCCTACGCCTCATAGATGAGTCCTTGTCTCGAATCCTGAAAATGATTTCGGATGGCATAAGGGAAGAAATGGAGAGGAGGCAGCCTCCAGACCCTGCTGGACCTCCAGCGCAAAGACCCTTGGCCCTGCCAGCTGGACTGCAGCCCGGGGGTGTGCCAGGGCAACCTGGGGCACCTCCAGACCCACCAGTGGGGCCCCCGCCTGTGGGGCCTCCGGCACCAGGACCACCAGGGGTGCCAAGGGGTTGGGGTCCCATGTTGCCGAACCCAGCTGAGCTCCTGGACGCCACCTTCGATGGCACACCCGAGAAGTTCTCTTTCTTCCTAGTAAGGGCGGAGAAGTTTATCGAGAACTGGGGACACCTATTCCCAAACGAGGAACGGATAGTGGATGCCATCGCCTCCCTCCTGAAAGACGCTGCGGCTGACTGGTATGAGGTCCTACACCAGGAAGACAGGTGGGAGTTAAGGGAGGTGGATGCGTTCATGTGGGCGATGAAAGACCAGTTCGAAGATGCCAATGCGAACAAGGCTGCACGTGTGTTCCTCCATGCCTTTTGCCAAGGGACCAAGTCGGTCAGAGAGTATACAGTGGAATTCCGAAGGCACGCGGCCAAGATCTGCGGTTGGCCAGATGGAGTACTCGCGGAGCAGTACCGCCTGGGCCTGAATCCAAAGATCCGCCACACGATTATGCGCGGGAGGGACCCCGAGACCCTGTCGAGTTGGATGAAGGAAGTGGCGGCTATGGAAACCCGACTGAAGGCTATCAAGTTGGATGATGCAGTGGCCCATGGAAAGGCGAATCAACCAAGCGTCGCCCCACCGAAAGGGCGGCAGGTGACCCCAGCCCCACGGCTGAAAGATGGGACACGGGAGAGCCGGATGAAGCAAGGGCTATGCCTAAAGTGTGGGGAAGCGGGCCACTTCACCACAAATTGCCCGGGAGCATCAACCCCATCAAGTGCCGCGAAAGGGACCAAGAAGAAATTCGACACTTCTACCCCGAAAACTCAGAGCAAGCAGAGGGGCGCGTGAGCTCTACAGGTCACCCCGTTGGCAGAGGACACAGAGTCTTCGGACGAGGAAGCTGCCGTGGTGGCGGGAAACGAGAAGGACCTGCTGTGAACAGCACTGAACAGCAGGTCCCGGACTCTCAGGCGCTAAATCTGGTGAGTAAATCCTCTTCCCTTTTCTTTTCGACAGTAACTCTGATGGACCATGGGCTACAAACCCATGTAAGGGTGCGAGTCTTAATTGACTCGGGCTGCAGGAAAGATATTATTAACCCTTCCCTAGTGACTGGCTTAGGGGCGAAAGTGGTGAAACTCCCAGAACCACTGGTTTTTACTCAGATGAATGGCTCCACTATGAAGGAGCCCTGTAAATACGAGACTGTTCCCCTGCGTATGGGAGTGGGGAAACATTGGGAGGTGAGGCCGTTTGTTGTGACCTCCGCTGCAAGATTCCCGCTGGTCCTAGGGAGCCCTTGGTTTTTCGATCACGACCCGCACATTCTTTGAGAGGCTGGGACGATTAACTTTATCTCACCGCGGTGTACAGGCCATGTCTGGGATAGCAAGTGGGGGCACCAGCCTCCGGAAACCAGCCCCGTGCCGGTGGGGGTGGTGGAGGCAGACTGGGCAGCGATCCCACGGGAATATCGAGACCTGTCTGGGGTTTTTGGAGAAGAGGAGGCGGATGAATTACCTCCCCATAGAAACTCTGACTGTGCCATTGAACTGTTGCCAAATCAGAAGCTCCCTAAAGGGAAGCTGTACTCCATGAGCCCGGCTGAGAAACTGGAACTAAGAAAGTTCATTGATAAAAACTTAGAGAGGGGTTTTATACGACTGGCCTCTTCGCCTTTTGCCGCCCCTGTCTTATTCTGAAAGAAGAAAGACGGAGGCCTGAGACTATGCACTGACTACAGGGGGCTCAATGCAGTGTCAGCGACAAATGCTTACCCACTACCGCTGATTAAAGATTTGCTGGCCGCCATCGCGGGGGGGGGGAATTTTCTCCAAACTTGATCTCCGAGATGCTTACTTTCGAGTGCAACAACAATAACAAATTTATTAAAACAGTCATAAGACCAGCAAAATAGACTAAAATAATACAACACAGAATCTTACAAAAAAAGACCCTTCAGCCATATTTTCTAAAATACCAGATCGGTCATTTTCATCATTAGTGGCTCGAGTTACAGTACAATCTGCGCTTTTTTATTACCAGATAGCAATATTAGCAACATTGCATGAGACAGGTTCATAATTATCAGCCAGTAAAAACTTCATCAGGCATTCCTTGGCATATGTGAGATAATTTGCCAAAGGTTTAAAATGTGAGAGAAGGGGTATCAACAGGTGCTGTCTCTCTTCATCATATATAGGGCAATGGAGTAATATATGAGAAACTGACTCCACCTGATCTAACAAACAAAAACAAATCCTCTGATGCATGGGAGTCCGGGTATATCTACCATAAAGGACTGCTGAGGGTAGCGCATCAAGACGTGCTCTAGTGAATGCCCATCTATGATTAGGATTTTTTATGAGTCCAAGGTAAGATGCAGCACTGAAGCCAGGTCCCAACTTCAGTCTCTTATAATAAGAAGGTAGGGCTGCATAGTCGTTTTGTGCTTCAATATCCATAAATCTTTGTGATATTAAAATCTTTGCATGCTTCAATCCTCCCTCTAATAAATTTTCAGGATCTAGCCCGATTGATTTCAGTTTATCTACTACCCTAAGAGCCCATTGGGGATATGGTGTAGATGTCAAACTTTCGAGTCCGCATCAGGGAGGGGGACGAATATAAAACGGCATTCAACACACCTTTGGGGCAGTTTGAATACCTAGTGATGCCGTTCGAATTACAAGGAGCCCCGGGGGTCTTTATGAATTTGATTAATGAAGTCTTGCACAAGTATCTGTTTAAAGGGGTCCTTGTTTACCTTGATGACATTTTACTGTACTCCCCCGATTTAGACTCCCATGTGAAACTCGTTAGGGAGGTACTCCAAACGTTGCACAAGCACAAACTGTTTGCTAAGCTGTCCAAGTGTGAATTCCACCGGTCTGAGATTTCGTTCCTGGGCTACTGCATTTCACAGAAAGAGATTGAGATGGGCCCTGAGAAGGTTAAAGACGTGGTGGGGTGGGAGGCCCCCAAGACGAGGAGGCAACTCCAAGCATTCCTCGGATTCGCGAATTTTTACAGATCGTTTTTATCTAATTTTGCCCAAGTTGCCCTCCCCCTGATGGATCTACTTAAGACAAAAGGGAAGGATCCGGAGAGCACTCGACCTGGGGCCCGTTTGGAGTGGACTAATGAGTGTCAGAGGGCATTTGAACAACTGAAATCTCTCTTTACCTCTGAACCGGTGTTGGCACACCCCAATGAGCTGAAAAAGTTTATAGTCCATGTAGACGCCTCAGATGTCACTATGGGGGGGGCATCTTGCAAGAGGGGGAGGATGGGAAATTGCACCCGCTCGCCTACATCTCTAAAAAGTTTAATGACACAGAAAGGAACTGGTCAGTTTGGGAGAAGGAAGCAGGGTCGATTAAGTTGGCCCTATCGACATGGCGGCACTGGCTAGAAGGGGCAAGGGTGACTTTCGAGGTGTGGACTGATCATAAAAACCTCGAGTTGCTACGCTCACCACAGTCTCTGAACGCCAAGCAGCTGCGGTGGGCGGATTTCTTTTCAAAGTTTGACTTCACACTGCACCATTTCCTGGGAAAGGCAAACTCCTTGGCTGACGCCTTATCCCACCTTCCCCAACACGACAGCAAAAGGGAGGAGATCAGAGATTCAGTGTTCACGCCCTCGCAATTGGGGGTGGTAGTGATGACTCGCAGCCAAACTAAGTCCCCGCCTACCTCTCCGCTTTCTTCTTCGTGGGAACTGAGATTTGCATCGGCCCTGTCCGACGCTGACCGCGCCTCCCTAGCGAAGGAGGAGGGGGCAATGGGTGACAAGCACGGCTGCTGGCGGAAAAATGGGAAAATTTTCATTCCGCTGTCCCTACGGGGGGAGGTCATGGAATGGGCACACGGGTCTAAACTGGCGAGCCACACCGGCTTCGTTAAGTCATTGCAATTACTTCAAAGACAATTTTGGTGGCCAGGGATGAGGAAAGACTTGTCGTTATTCACACAAGCCTGCCAGGTTTGTCTGATGAGCAAACACCGCCCTGGAAAGCCACCCGGACTCTTACAACCACTGCCAATCCCGACTCGTCCTTGGGAGGTTTTATCCATGGACTTTATCACTGACTTGCCCCCTAGTGGAGGGAAAAGGGTTATATGGGTGGTAGTTGACATGTTTTCTAAACAAGCACATTTTGTTCCATTTAAATCTATCCCCTCGGCCAAAAAGCTGGCAAAAGCGTTTCTACAACACGTGGTGAGACTCCATACTCTTCCTGTAAAGGTGGTATCGGATAGGGGGTCTCAGTTCGTTTCTCAATTCTGGGGGGAGCTAATGGCACTGCTGGGGGTGGAGAGGGCGGTAAGCAGTGCATATCACCCGGAGACTGATGGACAAATGGAAAGGGTGAATCAAACTCTTGAACAGTACCTTAGGTGCTTTACAAATTTTCAACAGGATGATTGGGAATCGTTGTTACCCCTGGCCGAGTTTTGTTAGAATAACACGTGTCACTCCTTCACGGGTATGCCCCCGTTTATGGCTGTGAATGGTTATGAGGCTCCACCTCTTCCCTTCCTGGCTTCACCCACCTTGCCACCGGGGGAGGCGGGGGATTGGTGTAAACGGCTTCAAACAGCATGGCCACTTTTAGCGCAAACATTGGAGGAGCTAAGTCCGCCTACAAAGAGCAGGCTGACAAGAAAAGGGACAAAAAGTGGACTCCTCACCAAGGAGAATTTGTTTATCTCTCCACACAAAACTTGAAGGGGCTGCAACCTAGTAAAAAGCTAGGGTGGAAGTATGTGGGTCCTTTTGAAATCAAGCGTGTGTTAAACAATGTGACAGTTGAGCTTTTGTTACCTAAATCACTGAGATCTATTCATCCTGTATTTCATATAAGGCTCTTGAGACGCTCGCCTGAAGAGAACAAGTGGAGGCCGAAGAGACCTGCCCCCCCTCCCTTGATGGTGGGGGGGAACCTCATTATGAAATTGCTCAGATTCTGGATTCCAAGATTTCTCACAACCGGCTGTATTACCTTATTGAATGGGTGGACTTTGGGCCTGAACAGAGGGAGTGGGTGAGGGAGGATCATGTTCGCACCCCAAGGTTGTTACGCAAATTTCACAAGTTATACCCCTTGAAACCTAAAGGGTTGGATTTATTATCAGGGGGGCAGAATGTCAGGTGACCCTGCCATAGGGTAGAAGGGAGGGGTGGAGGTGCCAGTTGGTCTGCGTTGTGTCATGTCTGGTATGTGGGGAGGTGAGTAGGTTGCCCGGGCAACACAGAGATTCACAGCCCGGGTTATCTACAGATGCTCCAAATGGCCTTGGTTCTCCAGGCTTGTTTTCTTTTCTTTTCTCCTGAGAGAACAGCTAGGTCATTGGAATATTTACAGCTTTACAACTTTTGCGCCTTTCTTTTCCCGCCCACGGGCTTTTTAGCTATTGGTAGGCTCTAGGGGGGTGGTGACCCAGGAGGGTATATCTGTAGACGTTTCTTTGTATGTGTCATTCCTGACAAGAGAATGTTAACATGCCTTTAGAACTGCCGTCTAATAAACACTATCTTCTTATGAGGCCTGGTGTTTGACTGACTTTCTGAAGTGCCTGACAGACAGAGACAAATTACTTTTTGTTTAAGATAGTCTGTAAAGCTCAATGAACTATATCAATATATCTAATTCTCAACGTGGCCAAATCTGTGAATATTTCAATCCAGAAATTAGGCCCATGGATAGAGAAAACAGATCTTTTCAGAAACCTGAGAAATGCCCCAAAATTGCAGAAAAATCTAGACTCTAAAAAGGTGGGGGGGTTAAAGTCCTCCAAAATTAGAAGCAGGGTGAGCACAAAGGATGGTCATCCTTTTGACCCTTTGAATAATATGTTACCAGCAGCCTGCCTCCCTTTCCATAGCCTTCAAATGCTTCCCAGAGACTGTGTACCTGATACCTGCATACACTAAACTCCTAGAAGAGACCTGATCATCATGACCTCTCCTTCTGCAAGGCGTAGAGAGAGAAATATTTCAGTATATTAAAATTCTTAGTATAGTCAGCTGGGTATAGTACAGCCATTACCATCCAAGATTATACTGAGCCAGAAAGAACATGATGGACAAGGTGCGCTGTGCCAAAGACACCTGTACGGGAAAGAATATTTGCAAGAAGAGATATTCAGAGGACTCATGAGCAAGTGGCACTACAGGACAGAAAAATTACATTTCACTATTAATTTATATAGAAAAAACAGAAACTGCTTAATGAAATGAGTATCCATGAAGTAATGGCAAAATCACCTCTTCTCTTTGAAACCTTGCTTGGCTTTCTGTTGACCTAATTATATCACTATTCTGTACATAGTTAAATATTGGTTCAGAGATTGGTTAAAACAATAGCCATGGGACCTTTTTTAACATACCCCTTCCCAAGTAAAATGTGATTTGGCTCCTATTACTGTTAGGTGGATCTGTAACTGGTTGACAGATTGCACCCAAGGAGTACTTGTGAATGGTTCCTCATCCTCTTGGAGAGGAGTGACAAGTGGAGTGCCTCAAGGATCTGTCCTGGGACCTGTTTTGTTCAACATATTTTTCAATGATTTGGATGAAGGACTAGAGGGAATGCCTATTAAATTTGCAGATGATACTAAATTGGGAGGGGTAGCAAATACGATAGAATACAGAGTCAGGATACAGGGTGATCCTGACAGGCTGGAAAACTGGGCTAAAACGAATAAAATTAATTTAAATTTACATTTAATTTAAATGTAAAGTTCTGCATATAGGTGGGAAAAATCAAATGCATAATTATAGGATGGGGGAGACTTGTCTTGGCAGTAGTATGTGTGAAAAGGATCTAGGGTCTTAGTAGGCCATACACTGAACATGAGTCAGCAGTGTGATGTGGTAGCTAAAGAGGCAAATGTGATTTTGGACTGTATCAATAGAAGTATAGTGTCCAGATCATGCGAAGTGATGGTATCACTTTACTCTGCTCTGGTTATACCTCACCTAGAGTACTGTGTTCTGTTTTGGCCACCACAATTTAAGGAGGATATAGACAAGCTTGAATGTATCCAGAGGAGGGCAATGAAGATGATGAGGGGTCTGGAGACCAAGTCCTATGAGGAAAGCTTGAAGGAGCTGGGTTTAGCTTGGAGAGGAGGTGACTGAGAGGTGATATGATAACCATCTTCAAGTACTTGAAGGGCTGTCATATAGAGAATGGTAGATAGTTGTTTTCTGTTCCCCTAGAAGGTCAGACCAGAGCCAATGGGCCGAAATTAAATCAGAAGAGTTTTCAGCTAAACATCAGGAAGAACTTCCTGACAGTTAAAGTGGTTCCTCAGTGGAACAGGCTTCCTTGGGAGGTGGTGGGCTTCTTTGGAGGTTTTCAAACAGAGGCTAGATGGCTATCTGACAGCAATGCTGATTCTGTGAACTTAGGCAGATCATGAGAGGGAGGTCAGGAAGGGTTGGATCAGTCCTTAGTTCTTGTGGCCCTTTCTTACACGCCCAGGAAAATGCTGCTCATCACGTTGGGGTCTGGAAGTAATTTTTCTCCAGGCCTGTTTGGCTGGAGATCTTGGAGATTTTTTGTCATCTTCTGGGCATGGAAGAGTGGTTACTGGGTGTGTGGAGGGGGAGCTATTTGTGAATTTCCTGCCTTGTGCAGGGGTTTGGACTAGATGACCCTGCAGGTCCCTTCCAAACTCTATGATTTTATGATTCTATTCTAAGTATGCTATCCATATTCTTCCACTGGTCCTAGCTGATATGCATTGCTCAGGCCAGCCTGAGATGAACACCACCATCTTGTCTCTGGATGAATGGCCTAAAAGCAACCTAGATTAAGCAGTGGCTGGGAGAGGCAGATGGAGTGCTGTTAGGTACATTAGCCTACAGTCTGTAGAATACTTGCCAGCAACCCAAGTCAGCATGATTTCAGCTGCCAGTGTTAGAAAAGGCTGTATATGAATATAGTTCCACTTTCTCTCACTTTGGGTCAGCAGACTTATATCTTGTACTTGGATCTTGTGCAAGGAGGGAGGGGAGGAGTAAAAAATGGAGAATGGTGTTTCTTTTTCTCCCTCCCCCCACCTGCTTTGCAGAACTTTGCAGAGTTCTTCATGCTGGTTGAGAATTTTTGAACTCCCCCTTTAAGTTATTTGCAAGAGGATAATGAAGGTAACAGAAGAAGGGGACAACAAAGGATGAGATGGTTGGACAGTGTCATTGATGCAACGAACATGAAATTAAGCAAACTCCAGAGCATGATGGAAGACAGGAGGGCCTGGTGCGATGTGGTCCATAGGGTCACAAAGAGTCAGACTCAACTGTGTGACTGAACAACAACAACAGTGCCTGACCCACCAAAGAGCTGCAGTGCCTATAAAGGAAATGTTTAATCCATGTCGACTATCCTGTCACAAGTATATAGCAGGGTCAGAACTAATTTTTCTTCCCCACATATAATGGGTAGAAAGAGATCCCTGTATGCTGGTATGAGAAGGGAAGAACAGCCATCTACTGTTGTGGTTTTCAAAGTTTCAGCCCATAAGCTAGAATCATCTGTTGGGTCACAGTACTCCACCTGCTGGCTTGCCCCTTTTTGCTCTTAAAAAAAAAATCTGCTGCAAGTACCTCCAATGTACTCTGGGGCAGACATAGACTGTGATCATACAGTTTGCCCCAACATAGTCACTCCTCCCCTCCAGATCAAATCAGCATGATCAGATGTGCACATCTGGCACTCAACAGCCATCTGTACCCACCTCGTGGTAGAATGACTCCCTGTCAGCTTAAAAAGCCACCAGGGAAATCTGGTGGTTTCCCAGGTGAGGTGTTTCCATGGTAACTTTTCAGGCGTCTGATTGGCTGGGCATGCCACGAAAGCGCAGGAGGCGTGTGAACAGCCCTCCCGTTTCCAGCATGGCAATATGCTGTTTTCAGCAACCCAACCAATCAGAGGGGCGCATCAGCCATGGCTTTGTGCTGGTGGCATGGTAGCCATGTGAATTGGCCCTCATGGGCTGGCTACCCAATGCAACCAGCGTTGCGGGACTGGTGTGAATGCTGTGAAGTGCACCTAACTCCAGCAGCTTTTTTCTCTGCGGGATACTGGCCCAGCAACCTGCCTGTCTGGACACAACCATAGAGAGGCTAAAAATGAACAGCTAGACTTCTTTCCAAAGCAGAAATATTGTGACAGAAAAAAATCATCTTTTTATTATTATTACTTTATGCAGGTGGTAAAAGCATAGCAGCCCTGGCAGGAAAACTTGACAAACCCTAGACAGATGTCAACTACTCTATGTTAAAATTATTTTACCAAGAGATAAATACCACAAGACCCAAAAGAAGCCATAAGCTAATTCAAAATGCAAATAAATAAATAAATAGAATAAGAATTGCTCCCATTTTGAATCTGATCTTGCTAACAGAATGTTCTAGTGCTGCTACTACAACCACATTAGATCAGAAAGGTGGTTCATAAATCAGTTGAACATGTTTCAATTACTGGGCTTCATCATTATATATAAACAATTTGAGACAAATTATGCATTGAGAACCACTTAGGAATCCAAGTGTTGGAACTGTATGTGGTAGTACATGTATGATTGGTAGAATATGTTTAATGAATATGCATGCATTAAATAACTCATGTGTTATTAGGGTTTATTGTTGAACTAATTTTATGGCATTGGCTGACAGAAGCTACAAAACTAGAAAGTATGCTTTAAGCCCTTGTAACCCAGTTAGGGTTCAGTGTATGGTAAAAGGAGCTCGGTAGAAAAAAGAAGGATCTCTCGAAGGAGAAAACCCTAGTCTCAAGTATCCAGAGAAACAATGCAAATCCCACTGAAATATTTGATTTCTGCTAATGGGCTATGCAGTCCAAAATGGCAATGCCTCCCTAGGCATGAAACATGGCGTATTTTACATAATTGGTTTAGCAGCAAAATAAGCAGATAAATAAATGCTAATGAACAGCTGGTCTCAATAAACAAGATAAATTAAAATTAATAATAATCTTATTCATCTAATGAACATGCTAACCATATTTTTAAAGGCAAGGATAAAAAATGCATGATCTCCTGCAGGGAGGTGCGAAGCCAAGCAGGAGAAATATGTTTAGTGGCACTCCAGGGTTACCTTTGAGCTTCATTGGGAGTAGACAGTTTGCCAAAAGCTTTCTGTCCCCAGTTCAGGAGTGGGGGTGGAAAAGATATATACTTTATATGACTATAAAGATATTTCTATCTTCCCTTTCCCTCCCAAAAAGGCTTCCAAGAAAGTTTGCAGCAAAAAGAAAGGTAGATTTAAAAATATAAAATAATACTGTCAGACTGAACAAATTCAGATCCAAAATATTACCATTCAGAAACAAAGACCAACAGTGCTACATTCACCCTCAGCTATAAAAAGCTTGTCTAAACAGTATAGCCTTACAGATTTACTGATGGCAACCAGGGAAAGATCTCTGGAAGATGGAGTTACCAGTGAAAAACCTACAACCAGGAACACAGATAAAACCCCTTTCAAACATTACAGTTTAGGCAATCTGACCATGCATAAGGGAAATGCCATACATGATTCTTTCAGTATGCATGTATGCTTTCTGTGTGCATAGGGCAACATACCTATTTTCTGGCACTGGTATGCATAAATACACCCTTCTCCTCCCGCCCAAAAATTAGGTACCTGATTGTGTGAACCAAAGCTGAAAAATGGGCGTGTTGCCTTGTTCACATAAAATGGTGACCAAATGTATTGAGATGATCATACATAGTGTCATCTCCAGGGCCGGCTCCAAGTATTTCTGTGCCCTAGGTGGGTGCAGATTCCAACCTCCTGGTTGGGCCTGGAGACCCAGCCATGCCGCCCCCCCTTTCCCCCCCCAGGGAGGAGGGGGAGGGCGATCAAGCTGTGCTCTGGCTGGGCGCTCTGCAGTGGTAGCGGCAGCAGCAGGGAGTCCCCACTGGCCACTGCCACCTCCCTCCAGGGAGGAGGGGGAGGGCAACTTGCGCCCTAGCCGGGTGCTTTTCGGCGGTGGTGACAGCGGCAGTGGAGAGATCCCACTGGCTGCCGCCTGCCACCTCATCCTCCTCCCCCCGAGGGAGGAGGGGGAGGGCAACTTGCGCCCTAGCTGGGTGCTTTTCTGCTGTGGCAGAGGTGGCGGCAGTGGGGAGATCCCGCTGGCCGCCTCCTCCTCCTCCTCCCCCCGAGAAAGGAGGGGGAGGGCAACAATTGCCCTAGCTGGTCACTTTTCAGCGGTGGCGGCAGCAGCAGGGAGATCCCGCTGGCCACTGCCTGCCTCCTCCTCCTCCTCCTCCCCCCAAGGGAGGAGGGGGAGGGAAACTTGCACCCTAGCTGGGTGCTTTTCAGTGGTGGCAGCAGTGGCGGCATTGGGGAGATTCCGCTGGCTGCCGCTGGCCTCCTCCTCCTCCTCCTCCTCCCCCAAGGGAGGAGGGGGAGGGCGACTTGTGCCCTAGCTGGGCGCTTTTAGGCAGTGGTGGCGGTGGCCGCAGCGGGGAGATCCCACTGGTTGCCGGCTGCCTCCTCCTCCTCCTCCCCCCAAGGGAGGAGGGGGAGGGCAACTTGCGCCCTAGGTGGGCGCTTTTCGGCAGTGGCGGCATCAGCAGGGAGATCCTGCTGGCTGCCGCTGGACTCCTCCTCCTCCTCCTCCCCCACGAGGGAGGAGGGGGAGGGCAACTTGCGCCCTAGCCGGGCGCTTTTCGCAGCGGTGGCATCGGTGGGTGCCCGGTTAGGGCGGCGGCGGGTGCTTTTTTGGGGGGAACAGGGTGCCATTTGGCACACCTGAGGCCAGCGCGCCCTAGGCGAGCGCCTAGTTCGCCCAATGGGTGATCCAGCCGTGGTCAGATCACCCAAAAAAAACCCTCTAAGTAAGGTTTAGACTGGGGGTCCCCAGCAGGGTGTCTGTGGGTACCATGACACCCACTGACAACTATTCTGTTATTCACCAAGTGTTTTAGAAAGTGGGCAGGGCCAGCTGGGTCTTTTACCTGACAAGGCTTCTGATAGGCCATTAAAGATCTGGTTGGTTGTGCAGTTTTTTTAAAAAATAAGCGTTGTTTTTGGCAGCAGCTGCCACCACAGCACAAGGATCATCACTGCGTGACTGAAGGTAAGGTGCGGAAGCCATCATGTGGCTGGCTCTGCCTCCTCTGACAGCAGCCATTTTGTGGCCGCAGTTGCTATGCTGTTTCAGAATTCCAAATATGCCTACAGGCTCTAAAAGTCTGGGGACCCCTGGTTTAGGCCTTCTTTTCTAAAGGAAGGTATGGTAAGCAAGCACTGCTAAAAAGAATGAAGTTGGTGCCCCAGTTAGAGTTGGCAGGTCCCTCCTGGCAACCAGTGGGGGATGGGGAGGACTTACAAGGAGAAAGTGAAAGGCCCAGGCCATGTTGCAGACAACACACAGGAAGTGATGTCATCATATCAGCAACTTCTGGGTGATGCTCTGGTATTTGCCCAAATACCAGAACCGTTCAGTCTCGTTAAATTTCCGGGAAACATAGGCAAGCGGGTGGAGGTGCCCTTGGGCATCCTCTTGCAAGATCACCCCCCCCCCATTGCGGTGTCTGAAGCATCAACTTGGACAATGAATTTAGTGGTCTCATCGGGGTGTGCTAATACAGGTTCGGAAGTGAATAAATGTTTCAGTTGGTCAAATGCTTGTTGGCACTGAGGTGTCCAATCTAAGCGAGCCCCTGGCTGGGACGCTTTCACCCCCCTCCCTTTCATTTTTAGGAGATCTGTGAGAGGGAGGGCTACCTGAGCAAAGTGGGGCAAAAATTGGCGAAGCCGAGAAAACTCTGGAGCTGTCGCCTGGTTTTGGGGGGTTCCCAAGCCAGCACGTCCTGGACCTTTTTTGGGTCCATTTCCAAACCATCCGAGGATATGTGGTATCCTAAGAAGTCAATGCGACTCTGGTGAAATTCACACTTAGAAAGCTTGACAAACAGTTTGTGTTCTAACAACCTCGCCAGTACCTCCCGGAGCATTTTGGTGTGAGTTTTTAAGTCTGGGTTGTACACCAAGATATCATCTAAGTGAACAACAACCCCCTTAAACAAGTAGGGGTGCAACACCTCATTTATTAAGTTCATGAAGACCCCGGGAGCCCCTTGCAATCCGAAGGGCATAACTCGGTATTCATACTATCCCAGGGGGGTATTAAAGGCAGTCTTGTGTTCATCCCCTTGCCTAATGCGGACTCTGAAATAGGCGCTGCGCAGATCCAATTTGGAAAACACCTTCCCCTTGGCCACCTCTGCTAACAGGTCCTTGATGAGGGGAATGGGATAAGCATTGGTGGCAGAAACTGCATTTAGGCCCCTGTAATCAGTGCAAAGTCTGAGCCCCCCATCTTTCTTTTTACAAAACAGCACGGGGGCCGCAAAGGGGGATGAAGCCAGCCGGATAAATCCACAGGCCAGGTTCTTGTCAATGAACCTGCGTAGCTCTTCTTTTTCCATCGGACTCATGGCATAAATTTTTCCTTTAGGCAATTTTTGTCCTGGGAGGATCTCTATAGCACAGTCTGAGTTACGGTGGGGAGGCAGTTCGTCAGCCTCCTCCTCCTCAAAAACGCGGGCCAAGTGCCTGTATTCTTTGGGAATGCAGTTAAGATCCTCTGTTGCCAAGCAGGCTCGCGGGGGATCATTGTCTGGAGGATTTCCCCACTTAGGATCCCACTTATGCTCCGTACATTTCGGGGAAATAAATCGTACTATCCATTCATCCCAAAGTATATAGGGATCATGACCATGCAACCACGGGCTGCCCAAAACTAGTGGAAACTGAGCTTGTGGGGCTATCACGAAAGACCGCAGCTCCCAGTGTTCCCCAGCACCCACCCGTAAGGGAATAGTCTCGAACCGACAGGGTTCCTTCATTGGTGACCCATCCATTTGGGTAAAGGTAATAGGGTCCTTCAGACTAGTAACTGCCGCCTCCAATCCCGTTACCAGTGATGGGTTTATCAAATCCCTCCCGCACCCAGAGTCGATGAGGGCTCGGACCCTGATGTGGGTCATCATCACTGGATTCATTATAATTACAGTCACAAAGAAGAGGGAGGGATAATTGCTCACCGTTTTGGGCGCTTCAGGGGTAGGGTCCTGTTGTGCTGCGCCACTTACAAACAGGACCAATTTGTTTCCCTGCATCTCGCTCTCTTCTTCTTCCAGAATCATTGAATCCACAGGATCCGGGTTGGCAAAAAGGGCCCGTGGATTGCGCGGCTTGGCTGTACCCTTCCTCGGGGTGGGCGTCGACCGTCTCTGTTGCTCCTCTTGGGTTAGGACTCGGCCAGGGTCTTCCTTGGGGCAAGATGCTGCAAAATGCCCTTTCTCCCCACATCTGAGACACAGGCCCTGCCTCATGCGTTGATCTCTCACCCCACTCTGGGTGGAAGTTGGCTTGCTTCTGACCTGGGTGGCAGAGGTACTGGGACGATTGTTTCCAAGAGATAAATCCAGTTTCATGAGGCGCAGTCGGCTTTCAGCTTTCTCTGCTTCCCCCATCCAGCCTTGGAGCGTGCGTGGCTCCTTGGAGCTAAGGACATTATGGCGGACATCCACTGCTAGTCCCATTCGATATTGTTGAGCCAGTACTGGATCAGTCCAGTCTCTAATCTTGGCCGCATGCCATTGGAATTCTCGTGAGTACTCCCTCACGGTCAATTTGCCCTGTTTGAAGGTGCAGAGAAAAGCTTCTGCCTTTTGGGCTGCTCCCGGGTCTTCAAAGCGATTTCTCAAGGCCCACATGAAGTCATCCACATTTCCCAGCTCCACTGCCTCCAGATCATGTAGGGCTACGTACCAGCTGGTAGCAATCCCCCAGAATCGTGAAGCGATAAACTCCACCTGTTGCTCCTCGTCCGGGAACACATGGCCCCACCACTGCACAAATTTCCCGACTTGTAATATGAAGAATGATACAGTCTCTGGGTCCCCGTCAAAAGTAATCTCCAGCGTGTCTTTGGGACGTATTATTGGAGGGACAGGAACCATGCCTGGTACTGGAGCTGGCTGCGGGAGGGGTGCCAGCGCAGGAACTGACGGTGGTGGGAGGACCGGTGGAGGCTGGACCGGGCCTGGTTGCCCTGGTACTGGCCCTCCCGGCACTGGTCCCGCAGCGGGTGACTGGCCAGGGGCCGGCTGGCCTGGCACTGGTGCTCCTGGCACTGGCTGCCCTGGGACTGGTTGGCCAGGCGGGGGCTGCCCCGGCAACACTGGTTGTGCTGGGACCGGGGCTGGTCGTGGTTGAGTCAGCGGGTGGGCTTGGATAGCCTGATCCACCATCTGCGGTAGAGACTGCATCAACTTGCCCATGTCCCGCATTAACCGTCGGGTATCATCTTGGATCGTGTCCATGCGGGCATCAGCATCCAGGCTGGACCCAGGTCTTGTTGACCCATGGGACATCCGTCCCTGGGGGAGTCCAAAACTTCCCCGTGGATCCAGTAGACTGTCCCAGCTCTGGCTCCCCGGTAAGGACCAGGTCATCTGGGTAGTGTCCAAAAGATTCTTAGTCCAGTCTCACGGCTTCCGCTGGGTAACCCACTTGTCCCAAGGGATTGGGGCACTGTGATAGTAGGTTCGAGGTATCACCCCTCCATGGCTCTGGGTCAGCCCTGCCGGGCTGTAGATTGGGAGAGTGTACGATGCTCCCACGGTACTGATCAATGGAGGGGTGACTGGCCCAGCCAAACAGTACGGGATCAAGGCTGTCGTTACCGGAGTTGTAGTCACGGGAGCGACGGTGGCTGGCACGGTCGTAACTGGAACGGTGGTCACTGGGATTGCCACGGTGGTGACCGGAACGGTGGTGACCGGTGTAGTAGTCACTAGGACCATCACCGGTGTTCCCCCAGCCCCACTCATCGTGGTAGAAGGCAGGTGCTGGAGGTGGTGAATTGCGGATTCCTGACAATTTCTGTCAGGTTTAAAAGCAAGTAGGTCCAAGCATTCTTAACCAAAAGAAAGGCTTTATTGGAATACAGTGCTAAAACCCACAGTTGAGGGTCATTGTCAGGAATGGGGGGGAATAAGCAATGCAAGCAGAATTATAGTGTGATGCAAATTGCGACTAGCAAATGAGCTGTAAGCGCGCACGCGGGAAACTCCTGGCGGGAGAATTACTTAATAGGCGGGAGACGACTCCCTCCTCCCCTCGTCTTCACAGGACTGGAAAATTCTCATAAGCTCAAGAATAACCCAAAGCCCTCATTCAAGGCCACCGTGATAAGACCAAGCGGCAGGGAAGAAGCTCCCACGTTACTGCCAGCATACCTACGCAAGCGCAAAGCGATATAGGGAACACAGAACAATGGACTCAGTGAAAATTAGCAAACAGACACTTTCTGACAAGAGTCCTCTGATTTAGAAGACCAACAGGAGGAGGAAGGTACAAGAGAAAAAACAAAAGAGAATAAGAAAGAGCAGAACCGAAAATACTATGGTTCATTCAAAATGACAACACGACAGAAAGGGAAGAGGGAGAAGGAATACATAGAACAAGATAAGAATGGATAAGGAGAGACAACAAAATAGAATTAAGATCTTATCAATAAATGTCAACGGCTTGAATGAACCTAAGAAAAGAAATAGTATTTTCTATCAGATAAAAAAATTAAACCCTCAAGTAACTTGTTTACAAGAAACACATATCAAGAACTCGGACCTGAGATATTTAGATAATAGGAAACTGGGGAAATTATTTGTAGCAGCAGACCAAAAGAAGAAAAGAGGCGTAGCTACCTATATAAAAGAATCTCTAAATCCGAATTTAGTTTATAATTCAGAGGATGGACGGATATTATTGGTAACAATAAAAAGAAACAATAAGACATGTTTAATCGTTAATATTTACGCCCCTAATCAAGCTCAAAATAACTTCTTTGAGAGGGTTAGAGTGATTATAGCAAAACAATCCTTTGATGAACTATGTATTATAGGGGACTTCAACGCAGTAGTTGAAAATGAGATTGACAGAAAGTCTACCCACCAAAGGAGAAAACGAGGAAATATCCTACCAAATTCTTTTTTTAAATTGGCAGAAGAACGAAAAATATACAGTCTAAGAACTTTACTTTCTACTCGCAAAGACACCAATCATGGTCTCATTTAGACATGGCTTGGACTTCCATAGAATTATTAAAAGACATCTCAGAAATTGAAATATTACCCAAAACTTTTGTGGACCATAGCCCTATATTGCTAAGTTTACAAGATTCAGGTAAAAGATGAAGATGGACAATGAACACTCAAATCTTCAGGGATAAAAAGTTTGTAGAGGAGTCAGTGAAAGAATATAAGGCTTTCTTTAAAGATAATTGGAGTACAGAGGTTCCAATAGAAATCATTTGGGATACATTCAAAGCCTATGTAAGAGGTTGGACAATAAGATTTGGAGCGTGGAAAAAAAAGCAGAAAGAGAAGACCTATAAAGACTTATGTGAGCAAATAAAAGAAGAAGAACTGAAAGCAAAACTGTCTAATAAGATTACCCAGGATAGAAGAAGGAAAATTAAAGCTTTGCAACATCAACTGAATAAATTGTTAAGTGAAGAGGTAGCAATAAAAATACAGTTCATGAAACAATATCATCTTCACAATGCAAATAAACCGACAAGGTGGCTTGCATACAAATTAAGAAAAGAGAAAACAAAGAACTTTATAGAAAATTTGAAGAACCAAAAAGGTGAAAGTAAATCTACTATGAAGGAAATGAACCAAATAGTAGAAGATTTTTATAAGGACTTGTACTGTAGAGACCAAATTGAAGTTGAACAAATTGAAAGATTCCTAATAGAGAATACAGGAACAAAGTTTTCTGAAGATCAGAAACGAGAGTTGAATGAGCCAATTTCCACAGCAGAGGTAGTAGAAGCTATAAAAACACAAAAACCAAATAAGTCTCCAGGTCCGGATGGAATACCGGCGGAATCTTATAAAACTTTCTTGAACAAGTTGCTTCTCCACTAAAATCGGTATTCAATAATATTATAGGATCAGGGAATCCACCCCCTTCGTGGAAGGAGGCTTTAGTTTTACTATTGCATAAACAGGGAACTGAAAAGGATCAAATTAGGAACTATAGACCGATACCATTATTAAATAACGATTATAAATTACTGGCGAAAATAGTGGCAAATAGATTTCATAAAATACTTATGCAGATAATACAAAAGGACCAATCCGGGTTCCTGCCAAATAGGTACATGAAAGACAATGTATGGATGATTTTAAACATATTAGAATTTTATGATCTTCATATAGAAAAAAGTTTGGTGCTGGTCTTTATTGACACGGAAAAGGCTTTCAATAATTTAAGTTGGGATTTTTTTCTACAAAAATTAAAATTTGCAAACTGTCCTGAGAATTTTATGAGGTGGATGAGAGCAATATATGAAGACCAATACGCAAAAATAATAATTAATGGGGAAATGACAAAAAACATTCAAATTCAAAAGGGTGTGCGTCAAGGCTGTCCTCTATCCCCCCTTTTATTTATATATGCACTAGAATCATTGTTAGACCTAATTAGGGAAAACACAAAGATAAAAGGTTTAAAGTTGAAAGGGAGTTGTTATAAAGTATTAGCATTCGCGGATGACATAGTATGTATCCTAGAAGAACCCGATACTTCCATACAAACGTTGGTCAAGGTGTTAGAACAATTCAGGAAAGTAGCTGGCCTCAAAGTGAATAAGACAAAAACAAAAATACTGTTGAAAAATTGTAATACAAAGGTTCAAGAATTGATTCAAAAAACTTTGGGTTTTGAGGTATCCAAAAAGGTAAAGTATTTAGGAGTTAACTTAACAAACAAACTTCACTCTTTGTATCAGGATAATTATGGTAAAATTTTAAATGAGATTGAAACAGATCTAAAGAAGTGGAAAGATCTTCAAATATCATTTGTTGGCAGAATTGCAACAGTGAAAATGAACGTACTACCAAGAATTTTATTTCTTTTTCAAACAATTCCAATAATTAAAAATAAAACGTTTTTCAAGCAGTTAGATAAAATGGTAAGAAATTTTATTTAGCAGGCCAAAAGACCTAGGATAAGATTGAAATACTTGCAGGAGAAAAAGGAAAGGGGAGGCTTAGGTCTTCCAGATTGGAAATTGTATTACAAAGCAGTGTCTTTAACCTGGATCAAGGACTGGGTATGTTTAGATAATAAAAAATTGTTGGAGGTCGAAGGTCACGATCTGGTAAGTGGTTGGCATAACTATTTGTGGTACCATAAGGTAACAAAAACAAGTCCCTTCGTACAGCATACTATAAGGGGCTCTTTATTTAAGACTTGGAAGGGTTTCAGGAAAGACTTTTATCCAAAAATCCCTAATTGGGTGTCGCCCATTAAAGCTTTTACTAAACCCTCTTTATTTCTAAACTACCCTAAGTGCAGATACATAGGTCAGCTGATTCCGGACGAAGAAATGAATAAGAAGGATATTAAGTTAACGTGGTGGCAAAAAAATATGTTAAGATCTAGATGGGTTAAGGATAAAAAAGAAGGGATTTGCATAACATCAACGTATGTGGATAAACTATGGATATTGACAGATGAAAAAACTATTGGTAAACTTCATAATTTGCTTATAGAAAACAAGATGCAAGATTAATGGGTGAAGCCTCAGATGATAAAATGGGAGAAGTATATTAAGAGAAAGATTGAACTTGAAGAATGGGAAAGGTTTTGGTCCAGTAATATAAAAATATTAAAGGAAAGTAAATATAAGGAAAATAGTATTAAAATGTTTTATATGTGGCATTTAACTCCAGAGGTGCTCAATAAGATAAATGGTAGTATTGAAAAAAAATGTTGGAAATGTAAACTGGTCACGGGCGATTATTTTCATATTTGGTGGTTATGTAGGAAGGCTAAACAGTATTGGAAAAGGGTTAGAAGAATGATTATAGACATTGTCTCCAAGGAGTTGACTTATAAACCAGAATGTTTTTTGCTAGGCATGTTGCCAAAAACTTGGAATAAATATGAGATATACTTAACAACACATATTTTAACGATAGTTAGAATTGAATATGCAAAAGTATGGAAAGAATCAAAAATACCAACAGAAGAGGTAATACAAGGTAGATTAATTGAAGCGGCTGAACTAGAGAAAATTTCTTTTATTATACAAGGTAAAAGTGATGAAAAATATGAAAAATATTGGGGAAATTTGAAGGTATGGTTAAGTAGGAGAGGTTAAAGATTGTGTCCTTTTTATTTGGGTTAAGGCGAAATATCTGGTGTTTATCTGTAAATTGTAAGAATAATGTATAGAATGAATATGAAAAGAGCGGGCACCCCATGGCCTGCACTGCAAGCTGCAAATTCATGGCTTACAGGGCAGGAGTGGGCAGCCCCTGCTTGAAAAAGTGGGTGCCACACACGGCACCCACTCTTTTCAAGTGGGGCTGTGGACAACTGTTGGGGGCAGGGCTTCCCCCCACCAGCCAGCTCACGAACATCTGGGGGAGTCCCAAAAATTGGTGGATCCCCCCCTCCTGAGCTGGGAACTGGGCTCTCTAGATTGTTGCCCGGAAGTCACTGACATGAAGATATCATTTTCTGTGCAACACCAGTGATGTGGCCTAGGCTTCTTTCTACTGATAATTCCCCCCTGCCATCCCGTTGATTGGTGGCCGGGGGGCAGGGCCTGGCAGAGGGGGAACCCCCACCTCCACCAGGGAGTCTGTCAACCCTAGCTCCAGTTTATATCAGTTTGACTGTTTCATTATTGTTGTTGTTTTCACTTAAAAAAAAACTTTGCCTCTCTCTATCATCCATACCAAGCTACATCTATGCAAGGTTGCTATCATTTTTATAGGACCTGCACCTATGCCTTAGTTCCTAAACCTTTCCCACCATGTATCTTCATGCCTGTTAAAGCTTCAATTGCTGAGTTTTTTTAAATGTCAGGTTGTTAATAAAAATATAGGATGATGGACAGGAAAAAGTTGGCAATTTAGATACACCAGCAGACCTGCTCACTAGAGCAAGCAGTGAAGGGGCAGATGAATGGTCCTGGGGAGGAGGGGAAGGAGAAGCCAAAGTCGCCTCATGCAGCACTTGATCACGTAATTAAAAGGTGAAGTATGAATCCCTAGGTCTCAGTTTAGTATTCCTAATCCAACACCCCATTATGCATATTAGGGAATTAGCATGGGCATGAAGATAAGTGGTAGTAAAGGTTTCGGTTGTTAAAATGCAAAGGAAGTGGGGTGGCAAACTTTTTACCAGCACTGTCCTCAAGCCTTTAATGGCTTCTTGGTCTTCAGGTATTCTCAAGTGATAATGTTATCTCTATGCCGTGGAAGCTAAGCAGGGTCAGCACTTGGATGGAAGACCACCAAGGAATACCAGGGTTGCAACGTGGAAGCAGGCATATGGCAAACCACCTCTGAACAGCTTTTGCCTTGAAAATGCCATCAGGGGTCACCATAAGTCAGATATGACTTGATGACAAAAAAAATGCTGTGAACAACTTCACCTATTGATAATGGCTGCTGCTAAAGTCACATAAGCTAGTCAAAGTGGCTTGGGGGAGTTATTTGACAACTTCACTTGCATGGAAGAAGCACACTAAGATGTCCAAAATAAAGGGAACACACACCCAGACACATTCCTAGCAATGTCATCTTCATTGTGTCACGGGCTCTTTTTCAAAGCCACAAAGAGTGACCTGTCTAGATCTGTTTACTTTTTGTGTATACCAGAGGCGAGATCCGCGATACTCGTGGGGGGGAGTATTCCGGCCCTCTAAGCTTCCCCCTCCCTCCCCAGCAGCAGCGGCAGCTGCGGCAAGGCCAGCTGGCCCGCCGAGCTTTCCCCTTCCCAGCAGCAGTGGTGGCAGCAAGGCCGGCCGGCCTGCCAAGCTTCCCCCTCCCTCCTTCCCTCCCGAGCAGGAGCAGCAGCGATGGCGAGGCCGGTCAGCTGGCTGGCCACGCTTCCCCCTCCCTCCCCAGCAGCAGCAGCCGCAAGGCAGGCCAGCCCACCAAGCTTCACCCTCCCTCCCCAGCAGTAGCGGCGGCAAGGCCAGCCGGCCCACCAAGCTTCCCCCTTCTTCCCTCCCCAGCAGCAGCAGTAGCGTGGCGGCGAGGCCAGCCGGCCCGCCAAGTTTCACCCTCCCTCCCCAGCAGCGATGGTGAGGCCAGCCAGCCTGCCAAGCCTCCCCCTTCCTCCCTCCCCAGCAGCAGCGGTGGTGAGGCCAACCGGCCCGCCAAACCTCCCCCTTCCTCCCTCCCTCCCAGCAGCAGCAGCGGTGGTGAGGCCAGCCCGCCAAGCCTTCACCCGCCCTCCCATCCCCTGTGGCGGTGGCGGCAGTGAAACCGTTCTCAGAGCGCATGCGCAGGGAATGCTCTTTTACTTTTTGGGTTATTTAAATATCCCCCGTATATTTTTTCAACTTTTCAGATTTTTCTGCACACCTGGGGACTGCCCCACATGTGCAGTAAAATCTGCCTGCCCTCCAAGTGCCCCCGATGTGTGGATTTAGATATCCTCATGGGGGGGGGGGAACTTGGCTATTAGATATATAGATTACTGAAAGACTGCCCTGCATTAACTGGTTAATCCACAATAGTATTAGTAATCCTAGGCTTAACCATGTGACCAGAGATATCAGATGATTATCTTTCATGCAGCTAACCACTTTCAGCTGCAACTTGAAACAAAATAGAGAGTAAATCTCTCTGAACTCAATGGGACTTACTTTTGCGTAGACATTGCAATAGTGAATTAAGTGTGCATTACCCAGCTTGTGTGAAAGCAGATAAAGTGGCTCCTGGTTTGAATCCACCCAAACAAAACCTTGAAAGCTCACGTATGCTCAGTAATAATAATTTCTAGGGGTTAACTAGAACTTTCTCAAATCCTGATATGGTAGAGACCAATACAGAAATTTCCATTTCAGACATTTGACTAGCTTCAGGGGCAGCTCTGATTTTTTTAGAGGGGTTGGGGGTATTTAACATCATTTGAACAGTCACTGGGGAATGGAGGAAGAGAACACACTTTGATTTTTTGAATTAGGACATGGATGTTTTCACATAATTTATGCAACACTAGTTCCCGCATTGTCAGTGGATTTCACCCCAGGGTATGGGAAATTGAAAGGCACTGATCTATCTGTCTAGCAGTACATCACTGCCTGAGACGATTGCAGCTACCTAAATCCCTGATCAGCAGTAGAACTCTATGGGTTTTTTAATGAACTAATTGATTTGCCCTTCAACTAGTGCATTTAAAATTGGCTCTAGTCCTGGTTAACCAATAGTAATTCTGGGTCATCCCAGGAGAAGTGCAGGAGCTGACAGAGCCTGTGATTCTTTTACCATAATCAGTTATGTACTAAAAAGGGGTGTGGGAACCCCAAACAAACTCAACAATAAAGATAAATTAACAGAGAACATTGTGATTAGAGTCAGTAGAGTCAATATCAGTCAATAGAGTATTGTTGATTGGTATTTTTCAAGCAAACCCCCCCTACTTTAAACCTAAGTAAGAAAATCCTTTTGCAGCTAATTCTGGCTGTATGTCATTCACATTAAATTAAAACGGGCTTTCCAGTGTGGCAAGGGTTTACGGGTTATACGCACAGAGTACAACTCAATGAAAGATAGTCATGATAAGTCCCATGGAATGACAATATACAGTTAAATGCTTAGCGAGCTAAACCTATGTGTATATACTTATAAGGAAATTCCACTGAGTTCTTTCCAAGTCAGTCTGTGTAAGGCCCAGTGAAAACAATGAAGCATTCTACACAAAATACAGAAGCATTGCAACCATGGCCTAAAGATCCTCTGCCCTTTTCTTGCTTTTCAACATCCACTCTGATGAAAAGTTCTGAGAAACTCAAATGCTTCTACAAATGTGTTGTGTTATTTTGGTTGGTCTAAATAAAAAGTAATACGTGGCCTCTGTTTTTGTATTTTGCTCTGGACCAGTGTGGCTATGCACATTTTTTGGTCTGCTTTGGAATAATAGAATTTAAGAACATAAGAACATAAGAGAAGCCAATGTTGAATCAGGCCAATGGCCCATCTAGTCCAACACTCTGTCACACAGCAGCCAAAATATACCAGGTGCCATCAGGAGGTCCAGCAGTGGGGCCAGGGCACCAGAAGCCCTCCCACTGCTGCCCCCTCCAGCACCAAGAATAGAGTGCATCACCTGCCCCAGACTGAGAGTTCCCATCTATACCCTGTGGCTAATAGCCACTGGTGGACTTCTGCTCCACATGTTTATCTAATTTCCTCTTGAAACTGTCCATGCTTGCAGCTGCCACGGCCTCCTGTGGCAGTGAATTCCATATGTTAATCACTCTTTGGGTGAAGAAGTATTTCCTTTTATCTGTTCTAACCCGACTGCTCAGCAATTTCATAGAGTGCCCACGAGTTCTTGTATTGTGAGAAAGGGAGAAAAGTACTTCTTTCTCAATCTGCTCAATCCCATTCATAATCTTATAAACCTCGATCATATCACCTCTCAGCTGTCGTTTCTCCAAGCTAAAGAGCCCCAAGCATTTTAACCTTTCTTCATAGGGAAGGTGTTCCAACCCTTTTATCATTATAGTTGCCCTTCTCTGCACTTTTTCCAATGCTATAATATCCTTTTTGAGATGTGGTGACCAGAACTGTACACAGTATTCCAAATGAGGTCGCACCAATGATTTATACAGGGGCATGATGATACTGGCTGATTTGTTATCAGTTCCCTTCCTAATAATCCCCAGCATAGCGTTGGCCTTCTTTATTGCAGCTACACATTGTGTAGACATTTTCAGCGAGTTATCCACTACGACTCCAAGACCTCTCTCTTGGTCCGTCTCTGCCAGATCAGACCCCATCAACGTGTATTTATATTTAGGATTTTTGGCTCCAATGTGCATCACTTTGCACTTGGCCACATTGAACCCCATTTGCCACGTTGACGCCCACTCACCCATCCTCAACAGATCCCTTTGGAGTGCCTCACAATCCTCCCTGGTTTTCACCACCCGGAACAACTTTGTGTCATCTGCAAATTTAGCCACATCACTGCTTACTCCCAATTCCAAATCGTTAATAAACAAGTTAAAAAGCATCGGACCGAGTACTGATCCCTGTGGTACCCCACTGCTTACCACCCTCCACTGAGAAAGTTTCCCATTTATACTCACTCTCTGTTTCCTATTTATAAGCCAGTTTTTGATCCACAAGAGCACTTGTCCTTTTATCCCATGACTATTGAGCTTACTTAGGAGCCTTTGATGAGGAACTGTATCAAAAGCTTTCCAGAAGTCAAGGTAAATAATATCTATTGGGTCCCCCTTGTCCACATGTTTGTTCACTCCCTCAAAAAACACTAACAGGTTAGTGAGACAAGATCTTCCCTTACAGAACCCATGCTGAGTCTGCCTCAATAGTTTTTGTTCATCAATGTGCCTACTAATTCTTTCCTTAATAACAGTTTCCACCAACTTACCCGGTATCAATGTCAGACTGACTGGCCTGTAATTTCCCAGATCTCCCCTGGAGCCCTTTTTAAAGATGGGAGTGACATTAGCTACCTTCCAGTCCTCAGGAATGGAGGCAGATTTTAAAGAAAGATTACATATTTTTGTCAGGAGATCCACAAGTTCACATTTGAGTTCTTTCAGAACTCTCGGATGAATGCCATCCGGGCCTGGTGATTTATTAGTTTTTAAATTGTCCATCAGTCAGAGGACTTCCTCTCTTGTCACCACAATCTGATTCAGGTCTTTCAAACCCCCTCCCGAAATCGGTGCTTCTGGAGTGGGCAAACACTTCTCCTCTTCCACAGTGAAGACAGAGGCAAAAAATGCATTCAGCTTCTCAGCCATTTCCCTATCATCCTTCACTACTCCTTTTACCCCTTGGTCATCCAAGGGCCCCACTGCCTCCCTGGCTGGCTTCCTACTTCTAATGTATTTGGAGAAAGTTTTATTGTTGGTCTTTATGTTTTTTGCGATATGCTCCTCATATTCCCTTTTTGCTTGCCTGATCACAGACTTGCATTTTGTTTGCCATAGTCTGTGTTCCCTTTTATCAACCTCACTAAGACTAGCTTTCCACCACTTAAAGGAATCCTTCTTACCTTTTACAGCTTCCATTACTTTATTTGTTAACCATGCAGGCTTTTTTCTATACCTATTTGTACCTTTCCTAACCTGCGGTATATATTTTTTCTGAGCTTCTAGGATTGTCTTTTTAAATAGTCTCCAAGCTTCCCCAATGGTTTTGACCTTCTCCACTCTTCCTTTCAATTTCTTCCTCACATGTCCCCTCATACCAGAGAAGTTACCCCTTTTAAAGTTAAAAGTGGCTGTGTCAGTCTTTTTGGGCAACTCCCTATCTGTACAAATGTTAAACTCAATGACATTATGGTCACTGTTCCCAAGTGGTGCAATCACTTTTACATCTCTCACCAGGTCTTGGGTGTTACTTAGGACCAAATGCAGGATCGCCTCTCCCCTGGTAGGATCTGTGACCATCTGTTCCACAGCACAGTCATTGAGAGTGTCTAAGAACGCAATCTCTTTTTCCCGACTAGAACTCATATTGACCCAATCAATGTGTGGGTAGTTAAAGTCGCCTATTACAACACAGTTATTTTGTCTAGCCGCTATCTTTAATTCATTCATCATTTTATAGTCCTCCTCTATCTTTTGATCTGGTGGGCGATAACAAACTCCCACTGTTAAGCCTCCTTTTGGACCCACTATTTCAACCCATAGCATTTCCAGAAGTGAATCCAATTCTCTTACCCTCTCAATCTTACTGGACAGTATACCCTCTCTGACATACAGAGCCACCCCACCTCCAACCCTTCCCCCCCTGTCCTTCCGATATAATTTATAACCAGGAATCACCGTATCCCACTGATTTTCCTCATCCCACCAAGTTTCTGAAATACCCACAATGTCTATTTCCCCCCCAACACCAAGCATTCCAACTCCCCGATTTTACCTTGGAGACTTCTAGCATTTGTGTATAAACACTTATAGTTTCCCATGTTTGTTAAGCCCACAGCCTTCCTCTTGCTGCCTCGAGACCTTGCCAGGCAATTCCTATCATTAGCCACAGTCTCAGTGGACAATTGTAATCCATTTCCTTGTACAAAAGTAATAGCTACCCCTTCATCTCTTTGAGATGAGCCATCCCGAACCAGAGACTTTTCATCTCCTGTCGGCTTTCCCCCATTATTCAGTTTAAAAACTGCTCTGCCACCTTTTTGATTTTGAGTGCCAGCAGCCTGGTTCCTTCTCGGGACAAGTTGATGAAGGGAGGGACACTTCAGATAGAGGACTTAGGATATGTCCTAGGTACTACTATGACAATTTAGTGTACCAGCTTTTATTTTATTTAAAACATTTCATGCTTTCCACCCAATTTAAAGCCCTGAATGCAGAAATCAATCAAAAACATTAAACCAGATTTAAAAATGCATACACAGAAAAGTCTTCACCCACTGCTGGAGGCAATAGTGGGACAAATGAATCTCCCTGGGGAGGGAATGCCATAGCTTTGGTGCCATGACTGAGAAGGCCCTAGCCTCAGATGATGGGGCATCTAAAGCAATGTATGTGAAGACAACCTTAAGTGGATGGGTAGGTTCATATGGGAGCAGCCCCGTAGCTAGGGAATTCTTTGGGAGGGGGCCTCAGGGGGCCCGCCAGCTAATTAAATGAAAGTACAGTGCAGGTGGTAAGTTGGAGCACTTCAGAGGCAGCCCGGGAGGAAGGGGGCCCAGAAGAAACACTAGGGGGCCAGGCCCCGTGGGCCCCATGTTAGCTACGGGCCAGCATGGGAGTATGTGATCCTTAAAGTGTGCTGGTACCCTGCCATGTCAATACCAGCACCTTCAATTTCCTTCAAACTACCTCTGGGGGGAAAACTGATATGTCAAACTCCATCCTTCTGACTTAGTAGATTTGGCTCTGTGGATTCTACTTGCACCAAATCTACATTCTGTACAAAAGGAAACCATCTTTTCAAAGGCAAATGATGAGCTGGCTCTTATATTGTGGCTCAGTGAACTCCATACATAGGATTGTTTCCATGGGATAGGGAGTTTCTGTAAAAGAACCAGCACCTGTGTGTTCCATACTGAATTTATCTTGTTGCAGAATATAAACCTTGAATTCACGAAGGTCTGAAAAATGCTGGACCCCCTTTATCATGGCCACTTGGCTCAGGTGCCTCTGTACCATGCCTGACAGGAGAGGATACTATCTTCTCATCACACTGCTATCACACCAGTTATTGCAGTTGCATGTGAGATATATTTTAAAATGGTAAGGAGATATTTGTTCCTTGTTTATAGAGCCCAGCTAAGTCTCTCCTTCTCCTCGCTTCTTTCCTTCAGACCAGATTAATGAGAATCATCATGTTAGGTCAAACCTGAGACAAAGTACATGATGGTTTCTTTTTAAGTGCAGCAATTCGATTACAGATATTGCCCTTTGCCTGCCTTCCATCTCCTCTGCCTTTGTAGAAGCTAAAAATATCACATCACTTTTGATCACGAAGCATTGTGTTATTTTGAATAGGCTGAATTTAACTGGTTTAGCTGCCACAAAAGAATACAAAATGCCGACCTAGTTATCTCTAAATGCCGTCTGGACAGAACAACTGGAGGACACTTGATTGGGGTAGCCACAATATGGATTATGCTGTCCCACATAAGAGGAAAGTAATTAACACACAATGTTAAGAACCTAGAGAGTACTATAATTACAAATTTACACCAGAAATTTCTGCTATAAGGGTGAACACCAATTAATGTCTCCTGGAAAACGGTCATTAATAACTTTCCAAGGAAAGAGACAATTTGTGGGTCAGATGCTAATTAAGGCCAAAGCTGAAATGATCCAAACCCTCTCACTTCACAGAGATGAAGTGAAAGATCAGCCAATCTAACAAGAAGCTAGAGTCAAATTACCCTGAGGAAATCCAAATGTTGGTATTTTTTTGGGTCCAATTTTCTATGTAATTTCAATGATCCCTTAGTATCAACTTTCTCAGTTCATTGCCAAATGCCAAATATTTTACTTGTGGAGTCCTATAATGAGAGAAAGGGTGCTCTTGGTGTTAATTCTCTGGTTTTATTTAGCCTGTGACTAAATTTAGGAATGTGACCGTATTTCATGACTTTAGTTCAGTTAAGTGTAGTGTTTAGGAGCGTGGACTCTAATCTGGAAAAACCCAGTTGATTTCCCACTCCTCCACATGCAGCTGCTGGTGTGACCTTGGGTCAGTCATAAGTTCTCTCAGGGATGTTCTCTCAAGAGCAGTCCTCAAAAGAGCTCTCTCAGCCACACCTACCACATAGTGTGTCTGTTGTGGGAAGGGGAGGGGAAGGGAAAAAAGATTGTAAGCTGCTCTGAGACTCCAAGTGAATCCAATCTCCTCCCCCTCCTCCTCCTCTTCTTCTTTGAGATATAATTACAGTTGTCCTTCTTCCTCACCACAACAATAGAATTCTGTAGAACTAGTGCCATTAACAGTGGAGTTGTTTTCGTGTCATTTGCATGTAAATGGGATGTAACATAAAAATGACATCAAAGAAACTAATTGAAAATAAATTTCCTCAAGAAAATAGACAAATCATCTTCCTGACCATGCATAAAAATTAAAATAAATGAAAAAATACATATATGCTCTCCTCTGAATAAACTGTCTGGCTCTGTAAATGCCAGCAAAAATGATCTTTTCTTTTATTGGGAAGCTCAAAATTTATCTAAGGTGATTTTATTTTATTTTATTGCCATCAAGTCACAGGCAACTTATGGTGACTGTGTAGGGTTTTCAAGGCAAGAGATGTTCAGAGGTGGTTTACCATTGTCTCCATCTGTGTCATGATCTTGGACTTCTTTGATGGTCTCCCATGCCAATACTGACCAGGGCCAACCCTGCTTAGCTTCCAAGATCTGATGAGATCAAACTAGCCTGGGCCATCCAGATCAGGGCATATATAGGTGTATAGGAGAGCAATTATTTAGATGTAAAAGACACATCTGAGAACAGTCTTTCACTAGAAATCCACCATAGTACTCAGAACACAATCTCTGTAGTGCCTGGCTGTAGTGTGACCAGAGTGCAAACAGCATTTGGCTGTACCACTGACCAACCCTAGCTCTCTAATATTATTTTAAGGCAAAATAAAACTGATGGTTTGAGCTTGTGGCAAGCAGGTTCAATATATAGCCAGGAGGGATATGAGTGTTTGCTTACTCATAAGCAGGGGTCATTTTGAGCAGGAATAGGCAGGAATGGCATTCCGGGAGTAACAAGTAAACTCCCCCTCCTTTCCCTTTGCCTCACCTCCAAGCAGTGCGAAGGGAAGGGGGGGGGAGAAAGGGAATCTAGAGCTTCTTCTTCCTGACAGAGGGGCCAGCGTGCCAGCCCCTCTGACAGGCAGAAGTGCCTGGGATCCATTCCTTCCCCCCCTTTCCCATAGCCTCACCTCCAAGCAGGGCAAAGGGAAAGGGAGGGGGAAGAAAGGGAACCCAGCAGAAGCTTCTGCATGACAGCGGGGCAGAAATATCTGAAAGGAGCATGCTGCCTCTGCGGAGCAACTCCAAAGACTGAGGGGATTTAAAGTTTAAATCCCTTCTCTCTGGAGTTGTGCTGCAGTGACGGCATGCTCCCTTCATTGAAGGGAAGGCAATCTGCCTTCCCTTCAATGATGGGAGCCTGCCGCCACCCCCCCTACAACTGGAGAGGATCATTAGACCCTATGGAGACCCTATGGAGACAGTCCCCAATCTGGTCTGGATCTTCTTCAGCTAAGAATGTTTTCTCATGAAGATGTTTTTGGCTGACAAGATCAAAATATTTTGGCTATTCAAACATGACTGAATGGCTAACAACAACAACGTTTTAAATTTCAGAGTTTTTGAAGAAACATCTGTCTTGTTTGTTTATGGATCCAACTATCCACAAATTTGGCCATGTCAAGAATTAAATAGATTTATTATGATTGATTTATACTTTGATTTTGTTAGCCAAAAACATTTTCATGAGAAAACATTGTTAGCTGTGGAAGATTTGGTCCAGTAGGGAAGTACCTAACCAACTGCCGTCCATCTTCGATGGCAGCTAAAAATACATTGGGTCAACCCTCACCCATAATTGAAGCAGCGCCTGTAGCTATATGAAAGGAATTCTCTCAGTGGCCATTGTTTGTCAACCACAGCAGTATTTCCAGCCTTCAAGTATTTGTTTCTGTCAGTAAAATGTAGGGGGAGAGAGCATGTCAGGCCTGACAGCAGCCACTGGACAACTTGACACCATGCAACTTGCATAACTCATGCGGGCCCAGCTGCTTGCTACTGCTCAACAGTCACTGCCCCATGAAGTGTTGTGTAGTGGTTAGTGTTCCAGGCAAGGATTTGGGAGACCCAGGTTTGAATCTGAGTTGGGTAATACCTGGAGATTTTTGGGGTGGAGCCTGAGTGGTGGGTGTTGCCTTCTGACACACTTCCAGTGATGTCAGGGGGTGTGGCACATGCAAATAAATTATGCTAATGAGTTATGCTAATGACCTCCTGCACTTCTTTTCTACGAAATGACCCCTGCTCGTAAGGATTGTGTGTCATGATTGTTTATAATCTCTATAGCACATTTTATATGTGTGAAAGTGAACAAACAAGCCTACAGTTGTGCAGAGATTTGTACCCAAGTCTGTAGGTTTCAAGTGCACCATTGGTCCTCTCTAGTGATCAGTTTCTATTCTCTGAACAGAAAAATGTGGGACAACTGATCAGAGGGAGAAATGATTCCATGTTGATCAAATTGTATTTAGATTTAAACAAGCAAATCTGAAAGTTAGGACATATTTTAGCAAATGGGTAGCTATATTGGGCTCATTTTCATTGAATTCAGCTGGAAGTAGTGGTGATCAGTGTTCCCTTTAAACTGAGTTAATGTGAGCTCACACATTTTTGTCTTAGCTCAGAAGGATGGCTCCAGAGCAAACTAATTTATGCAGTAACCAAATCGCTTGCTTACAACTTTAATGCCAGGAGCTCACAAACCAGAACTATTGTTCACAAGACTCAGCAGCTTAGAGGGAGCATTGATGATGGCCCCAATAAATATCATCATAAGAGGGAGCTAATATTTGATTGTAGTCCTATGGATTATGGTCCTATGGATGCTTATAGATACAGCTTTCTTTCTTCTGTGTAGTGACTTTTGTTTTTATATTTATGTCGTGCCTTTCCCTTCCTAAAAGGGCTCAGGATAGCTCAGAAAAGAACACCCAAACAATATGACAGGAATGTTTGGGGTGGGAAATGAAACTGCCATAGAAGTAGGAAGCTGAAGTTGGTTCCTTATTTCCAGTTCCTTATTTGCATCTTATCCATGAATTCATCCAAAAACACTGAGGAGAGTTTGAAAGCTCTGAATCCCAAAATAAGGTCTGGACCACCACATATATAGTCCCAGGTTTACAGGACTCTCCCCTTCAAGTTCTTGTGCCAACTACTCCAAAGTAGGGTGCCCCCAGAACAATCAGACAGTCAGACACTGCGGCTAGGCTGGAACCCCCCAGAGTCTTTGGACCAACGCAAAGGACACATCACCATGCTCGGGAGACTGTCTCCTGCAAGATGACATACAGTGATGCCCAGCCCAAACACTGGTTCTGGCACCACAAGCTTCTATTTGGAATGCCTCCAAGAGGCCTCTATTACTAAGTAAATTTGAATAAGAGACTGGTTGCCCCTTACACCCAAAAATAGGGTTTGGACCACCACACTTCAATACACCCTCATGATCAGTGGACTCTCCCTTTCAAGGGGATATATGCAGTGTCCTGGTCCGAAAGTCAGACTCAGGTATTTGACCAACTGTACCTGTTGTATTTCAGCCCAATGTGATCATGCTCTGTGTATCCCTTTTACTCCCTGCACCCAACCATTTGTTATTCCTGCATTCTTATCGCTTACCCTCCCCTGCCATTGAATTCCTGGGGGGGGGGGAGTGAATACCTGTAGAGTTTAGGGAGGCTACCTTTGGTAATTCTTCTATGGCGCCTCGAAGACATCTTTCACACGGGAAGTAATAAACCATATATCTTTCATGGTCTTTGTGCTATTGCTGATGTGTATGAATGGAATTTTGGGGTTGTGATTATATGCAGCTTTCCCACATTTGCACCTCAGTCCTGACAAAGAGTATGAACCCATGAACATCTCAAATCTCTGAATAAACTTTTCACTAAAGAAAGCGTGTGTAGACAGTGATTTGACTGGGAACCTTACAGTTCTTGTGCTAGCTGCTCCAAAGTGCAGTGCCCGCAGGGCAGTCACACAGGCAGACAATGGGGACAGGCTGCACTCCAAACCAATTTTTGGACCACTTCAAATGACACATCACTACGCTCTGGAGACTGTCCCCTGCAAGATGACATACAGTGATGCCTGGTCAAAAGACTGGTTCTGGCACCACAAGCTCCTATTCAGAGTGCCTCCCAGAGGCCTATATGTCAAAGGAGATCTGAATGAGAAAGTGCCCTCTGCACCCAAAGTAAGGTTTGGACCCCCATACTTCATACACCCCCATGTTCAGCAGGCTCTCCCCTTCAAGGGGACATATACTGGTCCAAAGCATGGTTCTTGTGCCAGCTGCTCCAAAGTACAGTGCCCCCAGGACAATCACAGGCAGACACTGGGGCCAGGCTGCAACCCCCCCAAATCTTTGGACTACCCCAAATGACACATCACCACACTCTAGGGACTGTCCCCTGCAAGATGGCATACAGTGGTGCCAGGTCCAAATACTGGTTCTGATGCCATGAGCTTTTATTCAGAGTGCTTCTGGATCCAAAATAAGGTCTGGAACACCACATAACATACACACCCACATTCAGGGGACTCTCCCCTTGAAGGGAACATATGGCACTTCTTGGTCTAAGGCCTGGGTCTTGTGCTAGCTGATCCAAAGTGAGGTGACCTCAGGACAATCACGCAGGCAGACACTGGAGCTAGGCCTAGGGTTGCCAGGTCTGGGTTGGAAAATACCTGGAGAATTTGGGGGTGGATCTAAGAGAGGGTGGGGTTTGGGGAGGGGCCTCAGCATGGTACCATGCCATAGAGTCCACCCTTCAAAGCAGCCATTTTCTCCAAGGGAGTGGGTCTCTGTCAGCTGGAGATCAGTTGTAAAAGTGGGAGATTCCCAGACCCCACCTGGAGGCTAGCAACCCTAGCTAGGCCACACCCACCTAAAAATCTTTGAATGACCCCAACTTTCTGGGGACTGTCCCTGCAAGGAGACAGCAATGGCTGGTCCAAACACTGGTTCTGGTGCCACACTTCTATTTGGAGTGCCTCCAAGAGGCCTCTATTTTGAAGGAGATTTGAATAAGGAACTGGTTCAGCTGCTTGCCCTTTACACCCCAAAATAAGGTTTGGACCACCACATGTCATACACCACCACATTCAGGGGACCCACCCCTTCAAAGGCTCATATGACACTTCCTGGTCCAAGGTGACAGCTGCTCCAAAGTGAGATGCCCCTGTTAGCCAAACTGCTTATCTACGCAGTGGCCGGACTAACTTATTTGAGTTACTGGTCTATGTATACAGAGAAAGCTACTTTGCCCCAAGAATCTGTTTCCCCAAAGAGAACACTTGACAAGGTTTTTTAAGTAAAATCAAAGATTCTCTTTACTGAATAATATCTTTTTAGTACACAGGCAAACAAAACAGATGCACTCACACATACATACAAGTTCCTTTAGATACAGTAGAAATGGAAAATAATTTGGAGTTTTAAACTAGAAGTATTTAGGAAGGGGAAAATCACGTAATACTTATCTGATCCTGTAGCTCGACCTGTCCACAATGAAGAATACAAGAATAGTTTCTAACTAAGGAAAACTCTCACTACACACTGCTGGAGCCTGCCAACAAGTGTGGGCCTCTTGGCTGCAGTCCAAGAAAGCATGTGGAAGTTATCTATAGTAGACTCTTAGGTTACTTAGCTAGCTTATTGAAGAAGATGACGAGGAGAGAACCCTAGAACAAAGGTTGCACCTTGTTTTATCAGCTAGTATTGGGGGCTGGCTTTGGGGTGTCTCTGGTCTATCCCATCCTTATACCATTGGCTATAGGATGTAGGGTACCCTCCTACTAAGGTGGGCCAATATTGAAAGTCTACACCTTACTACAGATACCATTTGGTCCAAGGTGCAAAGATGGGTTGTCATGGAAACCTTGGATGTACAGATGACTCTGGCTTGGTCCAAGTGACAAAACAGGAAACAGTCTTAACACATGCAAATGCCAAGCATCCTGTGGTTTACATGTGGAATTCAGATTCCTCAATGGTGGACAGGTTGTCGTTTATACATCCTTCTGGCAGACCATAATGGAGATGCTTTCTTGTTCCCAGTGTCTGCTGGGTAGAGGTATGCAAGGTGTGTGTGTGTAACTTCATTTGCATGAAAGTACAGGCTGTGTGGTACCTTCCTAATGCAGAGAGTCACATCCAACAAAGCATACATTTCTCCCAATGCAAAGACGCTTGCAAGCACCATTCTGGTGTGTGTGCAGGTCAGAAAATAACAAATAAAAGCAATTTCAAAGTACATCTCCTAACACCCCCATGACAATCACACAAGCAGACACAGGGCCAGGTTACACTACAACCCCCCGCCCCCAATCTTTGGACCACCCCAAGTGACACATCCCCACACTTTGGAGACTGTCTCCTGCAGGGAGACATAGAGCACTGCAGAGGGAGGGAGATTGTTAGGAGCTAAAGAGGCCTGTGATTTCTTGACCTCAACTGGGAGTGGTGAATGAGGGGGAGAGGAGAGATCAATTAACACTGGAACTTCAGAGGGTCCAACAGGTTTCACTCTGCTATATTTAGTTTGAGTCTTACCTAATTTTGAATCCAAGGGCCAAGGTTTCAAAGTACTTAATTGCTGAACTAAAGAATTCTCCCTTGGAAGCATTCATACTACCTGACGCTTACGATGAAGATAAACCTAGAAGGTACTTGGACATTTTAGACTCCAAGAATGAGCTGAAATTGCTAGAAGATCTATCGTGGTGGCAAAGAGCTCAAATAGAATCTAGATATTCAAAAGATAAGAAAATTGGTTTTCATGTGAACTTGACTGAGATGGAGAAGGTGTTGCTTGCCCCAGATCAGAAATTTATAAAAAGAGCCTATACATTACTGCTCAACGAGATTATGTTAGAGGAGACAGTTGAGGGAAATATGATTCAGTGGGCTTAAAATGTAGGACATAATATAGATTTAGAGCAATGGGAGCAACTGTGGAAGAAAAATGTAAAGATTACAAAGGCTGTAAAGATTCCGTATAAAGAGAATTTGTATAAAATGTATTACAGATGGTATATAATGCCGGAAAGGTTGGCGAAATGTAATAGTAAATGCTCAAATAAGTGCTGGAAATGTGAAAATAAGATGGGATCGTTTTACCATATGTGGTGGGGGTGTGAAATAAGTAAAAAATATTGGATTTGGATTCACAGGGTGATCCAAAAGGTACTAGGCAAGGTTATACCATTCACGCTAGAGGTATTATTATTGAGTATTTTGCCAAAGGATTTTAATAGGGATGATAGATACCTTGTTGTATATCTAACTGCAGCAGTAAGAATTTTGTATGCTAAATATTGGAAAACCACGCAGACACCTACGAAGCAAGAATATGTTCACAAAGTTTTAGAAGCAGCAGAAATGGACAAGCTGATGTTATTGATGAAAGGACTACCTGACTCCACATTCCAGAATACATGGACACGATTTTATAGCTGGTACAACAAGTTGGAATAGGCTGATATTGTTGAGGGCAAATATAAGTTGTAACATAGATATGTACCCTAGAGGAAGGGAAGGAATGGATAAGAGATATACTCATTTTTAGTAATTTTAATGTTTACTATGAGGCTTAGGTTAGATGTTAAGTAAGAACATGTATGACCCTCATTTATGTTTTGTGGGAAGTGTTGTTTGTCTGTATTGTATTGTATTGTATTGTTTTGTTATATGTAAAAAAATTAATAAAATTCTGTCCCTTGGGGCAGTTTAAAAAAAAAAGAATTCTGAAGATATCTTTGGAATTTAACCCCAAAATTTGGAAAACCAGAGCACTGTGCAAGGACATATGAAGAAATCCAATTGGCTTGAAATAGGAAAAGCAAAGACTCATGATGAGAAGGTCCGGAGATTCATTCAGTCTGCAAGACATCACTAGAAGATGTACTAGTTGGAAAGGAAAATGCTAGAGGTCTGTGGGCAATTCTTTGGTGGACCAGTTAATACACCTCCCTTGGTAAGGGAAAATATTGACAGCTCTATAATTAGGCTTGTTCTTTCCTCCTCTTTCTCTTTGTTTTGCCAGTCCAGCTTCCCAGACTGCCCCTCAGGTGCCCATCCTCTTCAGCTGGCAGGTCATATGGCCTCCTGGGCTAAGCAGCAGAATGGGGATCAGGAGGGAAATAAGGGAAGGGGTGGAGTTGAAAAAGCAGAAGGCAAGAAGACAGCCTGTGGGTGTTGTGATTCACTGGTATTGGTAAGGCTGGCCTAGATGTGTTAGATCTAGTGTCAGAGAGAGTGACAGCTAGTGCCAGCATGTGACAGCAAAGAGGCTGGCTATAACCAGTCTGAGGCAGTCCAGCCTGACACTGAGCATTGCACCTGGATTGCATCAGCTGTGTGCTGATTGGCCAGAGGCTGTATATATGTACAGAGTGTACAGTGGATTTAGCTCTTCACTTGGATTGATTGCAGCGGAGCACTTTGACACTGAGAACTGTATATAGGTGGTGGCAGAGTGTAAATAAAATTCACTTTGTATTTGCACCTAAATTCTGGACTCCAGTCTTCTTTGTGTACTCTAACTCCCTTTGGGCACTAATGTGCCAGCCAGCGTTGCACGCGCTACGATAGTGGGAACACCTTTGGTTAGGGGAAAAGAACCAGTCAGCTGGCCCTCTGGTCTGCAGCCAATTTGCGTTATGGGATTCTCATACTATTTACAAATTAAGCCGAGAAGCCTTTTCTCTACTGCTGTTTTGGCCAGTTCAGCCCAAAGATGACATCTTGGGACTGAATGAAAGGCAGCCCAAACATCCATAGATGCTTCATAGAAATGGCCTCCAGGGAAGGAGGATATTTGTCAGCTAATGGATACAGTATGAAACAATGATCAAGGACTGAAACACTCCTCCTGAATCCTGATTGTTCTGGATATCATATAGAATCCACTCTCTCCAGTTCAGCAGCTTGGGATACAAAAAAGCTCCATATACTTTGCTTATTGCTGATAGGAAGCTAAGGGGGTGATCCTTTGCAGGATCGTTGACCCCTTTATATGTATAGAGGAACTATTGTTGCATGCTTCCAAGGGGCAGGGAGAATCCCACAAATTTGAGTCAAAAGAGGGGCCAGCCATTGGCTTTCAAAAGATCAACTGCTATGAAATCAGGCCCAGGGGCCTTGCCTGCTCCCATTTGCTTGATCGGAGAGCCTACTGTCTCAGGTAGAACTGGTTGCCATGAGTCATTGGGGGAGGGGCTCAACCAGAATCCATTCATAGTCAGATTCAGGGGCCTTTGCAAAGATAGAGGTCAAATGATGCTCCCAGATCCCGGAAGCAATCCATGACGGAATCCTGGACACTACAGAAAGTCGATTATTAACTGTGTTCTAGAAGGTCCATGACTCATCATGATTGATCGCCGAGAGAAGAATCTTGCATGATTTCCATAAAGCAAGCCACTTTTAATGCTTTATCAAAGTTCTAGAAGCACACTTCAGTGATATGAGATCTGATAAATGAACCTATTGGTTAGTGTGTTTTAAAAGATGAAGTTTAGCCCTATTTCTTCTCTTATATTTTCTGCACTCATCATCAAACCAAGTATTTCTTCATGCAGTCCTACAAGTGGCTTACAGTTTTGTACAGACTGGCTTGTCAAGATCCACAATACTAGTTAATGCTTCTATCATTCCTACAGTATCCCCATTTCTCCTAAATTCTGTCAGCAGGAACCTACAGTCCCTGGGATACACAATATTAGTTGCTGCAGGTATTCAACTTGATCAGCACCTAAGGGGCTTCAGGGTGTTTTTTTCCCTTCCTACTTGGAGGAGCTCAATTGAAGGACCGGATGACAATGCAGTGAGAGTGAAAGAACAGATTGCAAAGAAAATGACCACCTCCACAATAGTCAACCACCCTCAAGTCACAGATCTGAAGGAGCAATCTGGGAGGACAGCACATAGTCAATGTCACTAGCACCTTTATGTGTCACACAGGTGGGAATCAACCACGTGGTCTAATTCTCTGTGTCCATTTAAAATCACTAGGCCATGTTTAATGTACAATTAAATACCTGCTTGCCAGAAATATTAACCTTAGGGTCTGAGCATTCCATTTCAAATGGATAAGCCCTTTTCATCCCTGTGCATTTTCTCCTGGGCAGCTGGCAAGCAGCAGGCCTCCACTGGGCTCTTTAAAAAGTTTCTGACAAAATATGAAGCAGGAAGCAGGGAGGAGATTAGTCCATGGCATTCCAGAAGCACCTCAGGGAGTTCTGAAGAAAAGCTATTGGATCTACCTGGTGACAATGCAAGGGGCCAGTTCACCCCCTCCCTATTTTGAGCAGGGAATAGAGTCTTGGAGGACTTTTTGCTAGAGAGGTTTTCTGGAAGGGGGTTGCTGAATCCATCAGGAAGCTAGAATTCTGCTCTTCTGAAAGGACACAGGACTCTTAACTCCTGAGGCAGCCATATTGACCATGTGGCTGGTCTGTAGAGCTGGATCAAGCCTCAAGGTAATGGAGGCTCTCCAGGAAAATCAATCAGCTAAGCAAAACAGCCTGTCCTAGCTTATCATTTGTTGGGGCATATATAGCAGACACTAACAAAGGATTTGTGTTTTACCCATTTCTTTTATTCTTCCTTGCTTCAATCTGGTGGAGTGCTAAAAGTATTGTCAGGCTCCTTAGTCAGGTCACACAACACAGGGCTTCTTCAGAAGACAATGTTTAATGGTGAATCAGAACTAAAGACATGTGTACAGCTTGTGTCAGTAATGGCCACATACAGTAGGGCCTTCTACGATATAGTACATTCAAGCATCCCCCCCCCAAGTAGCAGAAGCCAATGAATAACATTCATGTGCACGGGCAAAAGCAGCGGGCATAGTAAACAAAACAATCTAGAAACCATTGGTTCCCAGCCAAAACTCCAGCAGCTGGAGAGACAAGGTCAGAGACCTGATAAGAGACAGTGAGTAAAACTTCAGAAGATGGGTTGCAGCAATTACTCCCTCTGCATACCATATACATGACAGGGCTACCTGACAAGTATGCATGTATGTATTTTCTTTCAATAAATACTTTATAACTTTTAATACTGGCAGGGGTTCTCTGTACCACATAGACATCTACCATTTCGAATGCGCTATTTTAAAAAGGGTGCCCTAGGAAAGGGGAAAGCAAACAGTTGGCAACTGGCAACTGGCTTTTCCTGCAGGGGCTCACAAGGTATTAAACTGACCATTTCCATAATAGTCACGCACACTAAAGTCACAGATCTGAGAGAGAAAACCTGGAGAAACCAGCACATAATCAATGATACTAACACCATTATGTGTCATGCAGGTGGGAATCACCTATGGGATCTAATTTTCAGTTTCCATTTCAAATCACTAGGCCATGGTTTAATTCACAATTAATAGCTGCTTGTCAGCAAAATTAACCTTAGGGTTTTTAGGTGTCCATCTACGTATGGGTATGACAGCTCATTCAGAAATCTCATTGGCCCTGATGCCAGGAGAGCTTCATCCTTCCACCCAGTATGGGCATTAACATCACCTCCTAGAAGTAGTATGGCTCTGGGCTACCGTTCAGTAACCATATCCAAAGAGGCCTGTAGTTTGTTCCAAAGTGCCAAGATTTCCCTGTGGGATGTGAATGGGGGAGAATCCATTGTAAAAATTTAACAGTACTGTGAGCGTAAACTGTGAGGCAGCAATTAATGTGATATGGGAGAAATTAAGTGCTGTCGAAACTAAGTCCAGACTTTGGATGGCCTTGAGTAGAACTAGGGTGAACGTGCACTTTATAAGCAACAAAACCTGGTGCCCCAAACTGAACACAGTACTCTAGGTGAGGTCTAACCAGCGCAGAGTAAAGCGATATCACTTCGTGTTATCTGGACAGTATACTTCTTTGGATACAACCCAAAATGGCATTTTTCTTCTGAGCTGTCGCATCACACTGCCTACTCATGGTCAGTATATGGTCTACTAAGACCTCTAGATTCTTTTTGCACATACTACTGCCATGACAAGTCTCTCCCATCCTATAATTATGCATTTGACTTTTTTTACCTAAATGCAAAATTTTACTTTTACCCCCACTGAAATTAATTTTATTTGTTTTAGCCCAGTTTTCCAGATAGATTGTAACAACAAAGAAGGAAATTGATGGAAACCTCAACAGCACTGTGAGCACAAAATGTGAGGAGGCAATGAATGTGACACAGGAGCAATGAAGTGCTGTCTAAATGAAGCCTGCGAGTCCTGACTATGGATGGCCCTTAGAAGAACAAGGTGGACGTGCACTCCATAAGCCATGAAACCTGGCAGATTAGGATGCTTGGCTCTTCTTTTGTGCACTACAGGGCCTTTTGCAGGTTTGGGAGGAGAAATCCTCAGGCCAATGCCCAGCACAGCTACTTCACCTATTTATCCACTTGGTTCTCATGGCTTCACAAGGGAAGCAAGGCCTCCAAATGAAATTATCTGCCAAAGTAAGATAGATGTTTGCCTCCAACTGTCAGCAAAACACTTTTAAAAGTTCTGTACTGCATCACTCAAGATAAAAGGTGGAGGTTTTATATTAAATGAATAAAAGTATGGAGCTCTAAGAACACACTTCCAACAGGCAGACCATCTTCACTGGTGACAGTGCTCTTGGGGTGAGAACCAACTGCAAACCACAGTCCCAACTGGGCAAGGGTCTTTCCCACTTTCCTGAAACATAGGCTGCATGCTACCATGGGAAATGGTGCTCAGAAGAACCATGGGTGCCACACCAGAGAGTCATGTTTAGTTCCCCAGGGTTCCAATCCCCTGGCTTGTAGAACAATTCTCTTTTTGTCGAAGCCTTTCACAGCCGGAGTTCATTAGCTGTTGTTATAACCTTGACACAGAGAGTATTCTGTCTTTCTGTGTTACACCTCTGAGGATGCCAGTCACAGCTACTGGTGAAACATCATCAAGTCCACAGCCAGACAACTCATAAAATCTACAACAGCTAATTCTCTCTCTTTTTTTTTTTAAAGCAATATTGGGAGGGCACAAAGTCTTAAAGGTCCAAGTTCACGTCTGCACATAGGGAAATCTCCCAGCTTGCAGAAAAATCTCAGTGCTTTTTTTTTTTTTAAATGGGATAACAAAGACTTGTAAAAGTTAAGTAATGTCTGCTCAGGAACAGATGACAAATCAATCAATCAGTCAAGGAACTAGGATGGCATTTTGAGTTGCCCTAGTAACCCTAAATGGCTCAGGAAGATGTGGTGGTGGAATCCCCCAGGAGCAGACGATAAGAGGAACCTGGGGCCACCTTTTTGCCTCCCCTCCCCTTGCCCATCCCCTTTTCTTCCTCCTTACCATGCCTAAGATGAGAGGGAATGGGCAGGAGCAGGTAGGAAAACAAACTGGGGGAAATAAAAGCCCCATTGGATATCTTTTTTGTATTGCAATATTATTTATTTATTTATTGTTCCAATTTATACTGCGCCCTCCCCACAAGCAGGCTCATATTCTGTGCCTAGTTTCCCTGAAGTCATCCATGGCTGCCATAAGCATAGTCCTTGGATGTTATTGTCATATCTCCTCTCTGTCAGTTTGATACCACAAAGCCTGTTATAAATTACGATATGTTAGTCAAGGAATCTGGAATTATATAACTGCCATTTTTTCTTTCTTACATTCAGCCTATCAAATTCTCTGTTTCATGGAAGAACTGTCTTCCTTGATCCTCTCCCATCCACACTTCACCCTGTTCTTTGCATTCATCGTCCTCCTTTCTTGTCAGCCTCTTTCTGGTGGAGAAACAGTGAAACAGAAAGGCTTTTTTGAGTACTAAGGAGAAGGTCCACTCCCTTTCTTCCTTCCTCCTCCTCCTTTTCCTCCTCCCCGTTATCTGAGTGTGCCTGACGTTGGCATCCTCTAAACTAGGTGGCAGTGTCCCTGAGGCAGCAAGTCCTCCTTTCATGAGGTGGCACACCAATATCACAGTAGTTGAGGTCAATGCTGCAAAATGTCCATTAATCCCTCCACTCACAAATCTTGTGTCATTTCTATGCTTCAACCTTAACGTCTCTACCTATATATCACCCTGTCATCCCATCTGCCACTGTATCCTGCTTCCCTGAGGCTTCCTCTCTCTGGTTCCTTAGCCACCCCTACTTTAAATTAAAACATATGTGAGCCACCTTTCTGCATGGTAGAGCTTAAGGCAGCTTACAATATAAGCAGAATATCATAAAAACACAATAAAAACAATGATAAACCTTATAATAGTCACAGATGAAAAGGCAGAGACCCCAATGGTCTCATCCCTTTTTGTCACCTTCCCACTTTCCAGCCAACTGACCTCTATTTGTCCTCTGTCTTCAGCTCCCCACCCCCTTTCCTACCCATCATGGTTTCCCTACAAAAAGTCTGGCCATGCTGTGTGGTGGCTGCCATCTCAGGGCAGGTCCCAGCTGTGCAGCAGGCCAAGCCTAGGGGTCCAGAGCTACTGCTGCCAAGCTAGGCCAAATCATATCAGTGGTGAGTTCCCAGAAGTTGTTCCTGGGCCTATCATTGGCAAGGTCTCCTCCATCAGGGGACATGATAGTCAGGTGGGGCTTTCTGGGGCTGTTTTGCTCCCCAGCCTATTCCTACTCCCCTCCCACAGTTTGGCTTCCCAGAAATCAAGGTTTGGAATGTTTGGCAGAATTGTTGCGGTTGCCAAGCGACACCCCCCCCCACAGCTGCAGAGTCCAGTGAAGACACTGAAGAAAACCTGATTGGCCCAAAACGTGTTACATCACAATAATTGTTCCTTGTGCACTTGTCATCGGTATTTGTTAACAAGGCTTTCATTGGGCCCTTATATGTTTTTTAACTTTTCTCAAAATACATATATGTATTTTTACTTACAGGTTTATATGAGGTTTTGATTATTGACCCTCCACCAGTTTTTCCCTTACTTTTTCAGTTCTTGATTCAATTTTTATTGGGTTAAGTTTATTTCCCCTCTTTGGTTTCCATTGGCATTCTTAAAGCTACAGATGTTGTTTCTGTTCTTTCAGGGAGTTTTGATTCCATGATCAACAGAAGTATAGTGTCCAGATCATGCGAAGTGATGGTATCACTTTACTCTGCTCTGGTTATACCTCACCTAGAGTACTGTGTTCTGTTTCGGCCACCACAATTTAAGGAGGATATAGACAAGCTTGAATGTATCCAGAGGAGGGCAAAGAAGATGGTGAGGGGTCTGGAGACCAAGTCCTATGAGGAAAGCTTGAAGGAGCTGGGTATGTTTAGCTTGGAGAGGAGGTGACTGAAATGTGATATGATAACCATCTTCAAGTACTTGAAGGGCTGTCATATAGAGAATGGTAGGTAGTTGTTTTCTGTTCCCCTAGAAGGTCAGACCAGAGCCAATGGGCCGAAATTAAATCAGAAGAGTTTTCAGCTAAACATCAGGAAGAACTTCCTGACAGTTAAAGTGGTTCCTCAGTGGAACAGGCTTCCTTGGGAGGTGGTGGGTTTCTTTGGAGGTTTTCAAATAGAGGCTAGATGGCTATCTGACAGCAATGCTGATTCTGTGAACTTAGGCAGATCATGAGAGGGAGGTCAGGAAGAGTTGCATCAGTCCTTAGTTCTTGTGGCCCTTTCTTACACGCCCAGGAAAATGCTGATCATCACGTTGGGGTCTGGAAGTAATTTTTCGCCAGGCCTGTTTGGCTGGAGATCCTGGAGGTTTTTTGTCCTCTTCTGGGCATGGAAGAGTGCTTACTGGGTGTGTGGAGGGGGAGCTATTTGTGAATTTCCTGCCTTGTGCAGGGGTTGGGCTAGATGACCCTGGATTTCTTTAGTAAAAGAAATCACTTTTTTTAAGATCTAGACTCAGCATCTCTTTCTGGAATCTGGCTAAAGTTGGACTCCCGTATACACAGGACTGATCCTATATTTAATGCCCATTGCCATTTAATATTCATATTCCCCACATTTATTAATAAATCAAGGCAATGTGTCTAACAGCAGTGCAGCCTGGCCCTGTGTCTGCTTGTGTGATTGTCATGGGGGAACCTCACTTTTGAGCAGCTGTCACAAGAACCATGCTTCAGACCAAGACACAGCATATGTCCTCTTGAATACGAGAGTTCACTGAACATGGAGATGTATGAAGTATGGGGGCCCAAACCTTATTTTGGGTGCAGAGGTAACTTCCTCATTAAAATCTCCTTTGAAATACAGGCCTCTGGGAGGCACTCCGAATAGGAGCTTATGGCGCTAGAACCAGTGTTTGGACCGTGCATCACAGCGTGTCATCTTGCAGGGGACAGTTTCCAGAGTGTGGTCATGTGTCACTTGGGGTGGTCCAAAGATTCTTTTGGGGTGCAGCCTGTCCCCAGTGTCTGCCTGTGTGTGTGCCCTTGGGCCACTGCACTTTGGAGCAGCTGGCATGAGAACTGTAAGGTTCCCAGATGAGCAGCCACAATTTGTATCAATTGAAGTGCCTGGATTGTCTTCAAGGGAAGCCCCATGTGCAGCATGCCACAGTAATCTAGCTTTACTGAAGTACAGATCAACAGAGCTAGGAGGGAAAACAGTTTGCATGCCAAACGAGTTTAGGGAAAAAGCACATTGTGCAGCCATATTAAACTGTGTTTCAAACAAATACAAACCTAATCCAATCCCTGAACTCTTTATAATCTCAGGGTTGGATCCAGGATGAATTTTTCATCAGTGGAACAGAGATCTTCTGCTTTTCATCTATCAGTGATGTCCCTGATTTCTACCAAAAAATGCTATTTTGGGGAGACAGGGAATTCTGGGGAATAACATGAGAAATCCATGCAGCAGGAAGGGGAAACTAGTGGGAACTGTTAATTCAAACCCAGCCAGGAAAACTTACACTCCATCCATGACTGACAACACATTCCCTCTGCGATCCTTCCAGAATATCAGATTTAGCAAGGAGATACCCAGCTAAACTGTGTGGGCCTGGTGGTCTGGCACTTTCTCCCTCATTGAGAGCGCAGGCTGGCGTGAGTGAGAACCTTTCCTAGGGCTGTTTTTTCCTCCCTGTCTGCCCCTGGATTCAGTTCCAAAACTATGGCTGATTTCATTTAAAGGCCTACCATAATGGTAAAAAACAGTGGTGACAAGCAAGGTTTTTTTATTATTATTATTATTATTATTATTATTATTATTATTATTATTATTATTATTATTATTATTATTATTATTATTATTATTATTTATTTGCTATGGAACCTTGGCCTAGAATTAGATGTCTCCAGGTTTTGGGGAAACATAAAGATCTGCAGTGGAAAAGGGGAAGTAGGGAAACCACATTCTACTGCAGAACTCCATTTCTGGTTTTCTGGATCCCAGTCTTATGAAAGAGCTTACAGAAGTTCAGGTTTTTAGTAGCATCATTTCTTTCCCTTTGCAATTCTGAGGGCTTTGTTTTTTATATGCAATTCCATTTTACATTGGTATGTCACTGTCAGACATTTACAGATTGCAGTAATTCACATCACAAAGACTGATCCTATCTCTACTTTTTCACATTTGCAGTAACATACACATTATTTTATTAAACCTTTGAGAATTAAATTAAACCTAAAATGGAAATGCATCCCTTATTGCTCCTTTTTCTAATATGCCAGTTTTCTAATTTCTGAAAACCACCTCTGTTGGCAGAATGAGAATGTCCTCTTTTTGTCAAAGAATCTATAAAGAAAGTGTGCCATCTAGTGGATTTATTTTGTATATAAAAGTAATCAAAGAACAGCAGTTCTCAGGTTTTGCTGCCGTGTACTTTCCATTCACAGTTCCTAAATGTGGCAAGGATAGAGAATAGACCATTCTGTGCAGAATTCAGCATGTATTGAAGTGAAGATGTGAGGACTGCTACACCAGCTTGCAGCTTATTCCTTGTTTCCTAGCTGGGTCATAGCCTGAGTCTCTAGTTCAAAAGAGAAGAATCATTTGGACTACCAATTCAACTGGAACACTACCTTTCCCCACTTGTGCTTCTTTAAAAAGACAGGCTTGAAGAAGTGTTGGTTTTTATAACCTGCTTTTCTCTACTCTAAGGAGTCTCAAAGCGGCTTACACTTGCCTTCCCTTCTTCTCCCCACATCAGTCACCTTGTGAGGCAGGTGGGACTGAGAGAGCTTTGAGAGAACTGTAACTGGCCCAAGGTCACCCAGCAGTAGGGTTGCCAGGTCTTACCCTGGTCCCAGCAGGGGTTTCCAGGCCGGCTCCTGGAGTCTTCTGGCACATGTGCAAAGCATGCACACAGCAACGAAGTCGCCCAGAAGTGATGTCATTGTAGTGGGCATGTCGTGTGGGGGATACTCTAGCATTTGGGTAAAAATGCTATGTGCCTGGCACAGTTGCTTCACCTCCAGCTGGCCAGCAGTGGACTGGGGGCCTGGAAAGCAGGGGAACCCCCACTCCCATCAGGGGGTTAGAAACCCTACCCAGCAGGCTTCATGTGGAGGAGGAGTGGGGAATCAAACCCGGCTCTCTAGATTAGAGTCCGCTGCTCTTAACCACTATGCCACACTGGCTCTCAAGAGGAGGTGATGAGTGAACCCATTTTCACTGGTTGATTCCAATCTGAACAGCCCCACCTAGCCCTGCACTAAAAAGCTGCCTTAAGTGGAAGTGGTAGCTAGTGAAGCATCAGGTGCATCAAAATGAAAAGGAAACACCATCCTCTCTACAGATTTTTTCAGCATAATTCTAGTTCACAAGATTGGTTGTGTGAATTTGTTCCATGCAGTTGGAACTATTTTTTACAGTTCAAGCAAAAAATCCACATTGCCCTGTGGCCACCATCTCTTTTTGTTGATATTCTTAGGGTATTTTAAGTTTCTAGTAAGCCCCAAACACCCTCATGTCAGTGAGGATCAATACTAACATCATAAATCCTAAGATCCCACAAAAAAGAGTCCTTAACAGTGTTCCCTCTAAGCTGAGTTAGTGTGAGCTAGCTCACATTTTTTTAGCCTCTGGCTCACTCATTTTTGTCCTAGCTTGGGAAGGATGGCTCCAGAGGAAATTAATTTATGCAGTAGACAAATTGCTCGCTCACAACTTTAATGCCAGTATCTCACAAAGTAGAATTTTTACTCACAAGACTCCACAGCTTAGAGGGAACATTGGTCCTTAGGCATATTCACAATAATTTGGGCTTTAGAGTTTGGGGTAAATTACCCCTAATAGTTTTGAAATTCCAAGAGAAATTCTTCTGTTCATCTGAAGTGCTCAGGTTCTGTTCAGCTGAAGTGCTTATAAGTCCTAACATACAAGTCCCATTGACCAACACAAATTAACTTACAAGAGCCTGGATTCTGCCACAAGACCAAGACAAGTACTCAACGGAAAATAAAGTAAGAATAAATATGAGAGCTGTAATTTACATGTTTAGCTACATTTATAGCAGACATACATGCAGCATACTATTGAAGAATTTCCCCCCCAGTCTTTTTTTTATTAAGAAACAACAACACAATAAAAATATAACAACAATTGCAACAGTACTTCTAAGTAATAAAAACAATCCTGACTTACTTAAAAGGAACTGAATGTTAAGAACATTGCAGCATACCCATATTATCTTGAACATCAATTACCATAAATGAAGAGTGTTTATTACATCTGGTATCACTCCTTGAGAAGCAAGATAAGATAAAATAGGAAACCAAATGCTAGTAAATTCACTATACCCATCAATATAATTTGTTGATTTCATTATGTCTACTGCTTTTTCCATTATATATAGGTTCCACAACTTACTGTGCCATAAACTTAGATTGGGTTTACATTCTGATTTCCATTTCGATGCAATGGTTGTTCTTGCTGCAAATAATAGTAATGCAATTCTCTTTTTTTGTATATTAGAGAAATTGTCTTCATTTCTAAAATTTAAGAGAATTGATTCTGTACTTAGGTATAGTATGTCCAGTAATGTGCCTTATTTGTTCCATGATTTTAAAGTTTTGCCATTTCAATGAAAATATAGGTGAGTTATTTTCATAGTTATTCCATATTTTAAACCATATGTCATTAGTAAGTTCTATTGAGCATATTTTTTTGCCAATTCTTCTGATATGTTAGTGGTATTTTTTCCTGTAAAGTATCAATAATAGAGTATATCTTAGATATAGCCCCTTTTTGCTTTCATCTGCACACCAGATAAGTGATTCAAAGGGTATTAAAGGTTGTTTCAAAATTGATATAAGATTAATATGAATACAAAGGTGAGTAATGTGAAAATACTGATACCATGGTATTGTTGTATTCACTTTGCGTTTCAACACAGTTTTGTCCATAAATTGTTTGTTTAATACTAAATCTTCTAATTTGGTAATATCAGCCTCTTGCCATTTTTTATAGTCCTATATGCATTGCCCTGGTAGATCCCAAGATTGTCCGTAGAAGGAGAAAAACGTAGAAATGTCTGGGGTAAGTTTTTTTTCCAAAAGCATCTCAAACATTTAAAGAAGAATTTAAAAACTTATTTTGTATTGTCTGTAATGGTCTATTTTTAGCCTGTTGCCAAATAATATCTTGAAGGTTATATGGGTGAGTGGATTCTGTGAAGATGTGTATCCAATATGGGAGATAGTCTTTTTTGAGCATTGTGATTATTCTGGCTAAATGAGTATAATAATAATAATTACAAAGGTTGGGAAAGTTTATTCCTCCTTTCTTATTTTTCCTATAAAGTGTGTGTGTGCCTGTATCCTATGTCCTTTTTTTGCCCGTAGAAAGTTATTTAGCATATTTTTCCACTCTTTTAAACATGGGTTTGGTATTTCCATTTGAATAGTTCTAAAAAGAAAAAGAAATTTTGGTAATATGAAGAATTTTACTAGGTTGTATGAAGAAATTTACTAGGTTGTATCTGTCCATCCATGAGAGAAAGGTCTTGTCCCATTTTTGAAGTTGAATTTTGATTTCTTCATATACTTTATCGTGATTATAATGCAACAGATCCTTCATATTTGCTGTGATATTGATTCCAAGATATGGTAAACTTGTTTCTGGCCATCGGTGATAAAATAATTTGTTGATGCTTTCTTTTGTAGATTGAACTAGATATACTGGCATTAATTTAGATTTTGTTTGATTTACTCACAGGCCATATTCCACCTTGCCATATTCCTCTAGGACTCTTTGCAAAGATCTCAGTGATTCTACTGGATTTGTCAACAATAAGAGCATATCATTTGCGAATAAAGTGGGTTTATAGTGCTTTTTTCCAGTTTTGATACCTGTGATATGAACTGTATTTCTAATTACATTGGCTAATGGTTCTATTGCTATTGCAAACAATAGTAGTGAGAAAGGGCACTCCTGTCTCGTGCCTCTCTCCAACTTAAAAGTTGGGGAGAATACTCCATTTATTTTCAAGCTGGATTGGGGTGAGTTGTAAATAGCATTTATAGCAGTTAAAAATTTCTGACTAAAACCCAGATTCCTTAATACTTCTTGTAAATAAGGGATTCCCAATGTATCAAACGCTTTCTCTATGTCTAGAGAAAGCAAGACCATCTGGTTTTTATTTGATTTAGCCATATCCAGTATATTAAGAACCTTATGCATGTTGTCTATTAAATCATGATTCAGCATAAAGCCCACTTGGCCCTGTGAGATATATTCTGTTATAAAACTATTTAGTCTTCTTGCTAAAGTTGATGTAAATATTTTAGAATCAACATTCAATAGCGAAATTGACCTGTAAGAAGATGGTAATATAGCATCTCTTTGAGGTTTAGATAAAACTATCTCTGTGGCTTGGGACCAAGATGGGGGGAAATTACCAGTGTCTAAAATATGATTGCAAGCATTAGCTAAAGGTTCCAATAAGAGAGAAGCAAATGTTTTATAACATTGATTTATATACCCATCTGGTCCTGGTGCTTTATTTATTTTTAATGTTTTAATAGAGTCTAATATTTCCTGCTTAGTAAAGGGTCTTTTTAAAAAGGTTATATGCTCAGTTCTTAATTTTAAGGTAGGATACTTTTGGAAATAGTCTTTAAGAGTGTTTGATGATGTTTTATTTGAGGAGTATAGATTTTTATAAGATTCCCAAAATGTTTGAATTATTTCTTTGTAGATTGTAATGTGCCCATTTTATTTTTAATTGGGTATATGATTCCATCCATTCATTTAGAATTGACTCTCTTTGCTAATTTTTTAAATGCTCTAGGAGAATTATGCCATGTTTTTTGTTTTTTAAAAAGTAATTTTTTCTGTATTTGTGAAATTTCTAACAGTTCTAAATTGCGTCTTTCTGCCAAATGTTTTTTATAAAATCTCTTATTACAATTCTGTTTGTGTTTTTGTTCCAGATCATGTATGGAAGCTAGAAGTACCTGTCGCACCTGCTTTCTTTTTTTATTCAAAAATGATGTTTTATAAATAAGCATGCCCCTTAAGACTGGCTTAAGAGCATCCCAAGTTGTTATAGGAGCAACAGCTTTGTTTACATTCTTTTGAAAGCATTGTTTTACTTGATTTTCAATTTCCGCCTTAATTACTAGGTTTATTAATATTTTTTTATTTAAAATCCACTGTGGTCTAGTCTTTATTTCCTCTTTCTTTGAGATTACACATTCCACCCATGAGTGGTCGGACCATAATTTGTACCCTATTTGTGTGAAAAGAGTTCTTTACTGAAAGCCCAGTGACACTAATATATAATCTATGCTGGTATAAATCTGATGTCTAATTTAATAAAACGTATAGGCTTTGTCTGTTGGGTGATTTTGTCTCCTGACGTCTATTAAATGATGCTCAGAAAATAATTTCACAAGGGTTGTTGGATTATTGTTATTTCTGACTTTCTTTTTATGAAATGTCCTGTCCATATTCTGATCTCCCAAGACATTCTTTTTATGAAATGTCCTGTCCATATTCTGATCCACCAAATCCTCACCTAATATAACTTCTCCTTCTTTAAATTTATCCAGTTGACTTGAAGTATCCTTTATAAAGCTAATCTGGTCTTGGTTGGGAGCATATATGGAACCTATAGTCATCATTTAGTTTTCTAAAAACCCCTTTTAAAAAAGATATCTGCCGTGTGTATCATTTAAAGAGTCCAGGAGTGTAAAACGTATCTTTTTTGACAAAAGGATCGCCACACCTCTAGAATTTGAACTGCCATGAGCTAGTAACTGATGCGGAAACCAATTTGTTTTGAAAATTAATTTGGTTGATGGTCTTACGTGAGTCTCCTGCAATAAGAGGATATCCAGATGCAACTTAATTAAATTTGCATATACTCTTTTTCGTTTTACAACATTATTAAGATCTCTTGTATTAAGTGAAAGTATCTTTATATTATGATAATATAATACTATTAGATGCTATTGTTAGAATTAAATTAAAATATAAACCTTTTAAAACTCTTTACTAGACAAATTCAATTAGTTAACAGCACAAAGCGTTTGCAATGAACTAACTTTAAATATATCCACTGTTGATCAAAACTAATATAGGATATAGCTCTATGTATATAAATACAGTTCCTATAGTACTAGATTCTAAACCCCACTCCACCCCCCAACTTATGCCTATTAATATAAATTCTATTATTATTAATAACTTCTATTAACTTCCTTAATTTAAGCTGTAACTTAAAATATATAACAGAGCTGTTCCCCCTTTATAAAATTAACAAAAACCTCCCCCTCTTTGTATTTCCCTCCTCACCCAAAATCTATCCCTCACTGCTTTTTGATAAACTATTATCGATTATAAGATGAATCAAGGTCTTAATCTTAAAAATCTTTTTTTTTTTTTTAAGGAGAATAAAAGAGAATTAAGGGGGGCCCCCAAAACTCATGCAGACTCCCAAGAAAGTGAAACACGCTGCAGCACAATCATTTAATTGATGGGTGAGTATTCCAAACCCAGGAAAAGCAGTGGACCACTCAAGTAAGTCAGCCAGACTACAGAACAAGTGAACCCATAGCACACAGAACTCAAAACCTATGTACATGGACTCACACAGTCTCTCTTCCCTCTCCTTGATCCTCTGACTGCACCTTCTGTTCTGGAACTTAGCATGTGGTATTGACAAGGTTAGAAGCAGGCTTTGTAATGGGCCAGGCCTATGATCCCCATCCATTGGAGCAGCTCCCCCTGAAGTCCAGTATGAAGCTCTGTGGTTGAGCAGTGGCACGATTGTCTGAATCAGGGATCCCCAAGCTGGTAGTCAACTATTTTATTTATTTAGGTGCTTTTAACCTGTTTTTTTCTGCCCCGTGCACACTCAGAGTAGCTTACAATGTAAAAGAAAAAGCAATTAACAACAACACCAATAACAGAAAACCCTTAAATTCCCTAACAAAAAAGTACCTGCCATCAAGAGAATAATCAGCTAGTGGAGAGGGAAGCAGAGCAGGTGGTAACAACTTTGTCCTTTATGGAGAGGTGTTTAAAGCTACTTCGCAAAGAATTTATTTCAAAAGTGAAAAGGGCTGACAAATTTTCCAAGAAGAAGGAATTTTCTGAAATATGCTTCCAGTAGCCAACTAGATAATGCTGGGTTTAGGGTTGCTATCACCACCTTCAGAAATTCCTAGAGATTTTTGGTGGTGCCATGGGAAGGTCAAGTTTGGGAAGGGGACGGAGCAAAGCAGGGATGGGATGCCACATAGCCCAACCTCAAAATCTGCCATTTCCTCCTGGAGAGCCAGGTTCTGTAGTATGGAGATCAGTTACAATGCCTGGAAAACTCCAAGCCCAGCACTGAGGTTTATAATCCTCAATCAGCCAGATCAGGGGTCCCTAACGTGATGCCCCCAGGCACCATGGTGCCCACTGACACATTTCTTGGTATTCACCAAGTGTTTTTAGAGAGTGGGCAGAGCCAGGTGAGGCTTTTGCCCAGCAGGGCTTCTGATAGGCTGTGGAGATTTTTTTAACAAGTTGCTTTGGCAACAGCTGCCACCACAGCACAAGGATCTTCACTGCATTACTGTGTTGAACAGAGAATTTTCCTGAAATGCTGAGGAGTTACAATTAGTCATTGTGTGGTTGCAACCACCACCCTGTGTATCAGGATCACAAAGGTGCCCACAGACTTGAAAAGGTTGGAGATCCCTAGAGATAGTTGGACTCAAATGCAGTTGCATCTATTCAAGGCTCTAACCCTGAGCCTAATTCTATGGGATTTACAGTGCAATCCTAAGGAGAGTTACTCCAGTCTATGCCCATTCATTTCAATGGCTTCAGCTGGAGTAACTCTCCTTAGGATTGCATTGTCAGCAATGTCCCCTCTAAGCTGAGTTAGTGTGAGCTAGTTCACAGTTTTTTAGCCTCTCGCTCACACATTTTTGTCTTAGCTCAGGGAGGATGGCTCCAGAGCACACAAATTTATGCAGTAGCCAAATCGCTTGCTCACAACTTTAATGCCAGTAGCTCACGAAGTAGAATTTTTGCTCACAAGACTCCACAGCTTAGAGGGAGCATTGAGTCTCCTTAATTAATATGATCATACTGAACATTGCTGAAACTTCCTGGCACCAAATTCAGAAAAGCTCATTCGCAGGAATTGGTAGCAAATCTGATTACATGTTTGTTTGTTTTTTTTAAAGAATAGCTTTGTTCTTACTTGCTAAGTAGAATGAAAACAGGGAGAAAAGACAATGCTTTTTAAAGGGGGGTGCTGTGTATTCTGTCACAAAACCAGCAGTGTTAAACATGGCAGCTTTGGTGGCCCAGAAAGCCTCTGCTGAAAATGAAAGTAAACCACTGGGCATAAACCAAGTTCTGCAAAAGTCTTATAAGCATAGTATATCCCTTTCATTTAAAAGGCATTAAGGTGTTAAAAGCCGGCCTCTCTCTTATTCCCTTATGTGGGTAAGCATTTAAGAAATATTTCATCTATATCTGTTATTATTAAAATGATATTCTTGCTTTCCCCTGCAGAATGGGTCCTGGTTTAGAAACATCTAGAGGAGAGCGATTTCTGGAACAGCTCTGTGAGGGGATGCTTAGCAACAGAATGGAAAGGACTGGTAAACTCTAGGGGAAGAGGGGAGAGATCTGAAGCATTTTCTGAGGAGGTGCTGGATTTCTACTGAAGAAGTACAGTTGTTCCAGAGGGTAAGACAACCTGTGCAGCCGTTGAGATGCTGGTTGGCAGACTGGTAGCCAACCTATTTATGGGACTTTTCTTGCTGCTAGTTTTGCCATCTGGGCTGGGGAAAATGTCCTGCCCCTTAAATAGAGGTGGTGAGAAATGGTGGTGAGAAGTATGTGACCGACATTAGCTAAAGCTGTACATGACACTCAAAAAACTTTCATGCAGGTTGAGGACTTGGAGACTACAGCACCTATGACAAGCAACCCAATCCCTTCTGTAATAGCAGCATTCCCTGTTAGTATTGCTTCCATTTTGTGTGCAATTTCAATTTAGTCTTCCTCATCCACTTCAAGGCACTGGTTTAGGACTCCCAGTTGCTTAGTTAGAGTCACGGAATTTTATGACATCAGAATGTAAAGTTGTGGATGATCTCACTTGGTGGTTTCATGAAGATGATCAATAAACCTGGTGAAAATAATGGTATCTGAAGTATCCACTACGCCAATTCCCAGGGAGATGACTCAGCATCCTCAGCGGTAATTCTTTGGCAGGCTCCAGTTTTTTTGAAAAATGATGAAACCAAAGGAGATTACAATCTAACATCCCAAGGGATCCAACCCATCAAATGTCGCTGAGAGAGTTAAAAAAATCAATGTGGAAGTATTATCATTGTGTATTTCTACTCATGGATCATATCACTACTTTTGCTATCACAATATGATCATGGCACAATTTTTGAGGAAAACTACCTATAGAAAAAAGGGAAGTTGCTGAATTACCAATAGATACCAAACCCAAGAGTATGGTCTATGTACTCACAAACTACCTGACACTCCTATCATCTCAACATAGGAATCAATCAACCTTCAATTTTGGACAAAATATTACACAGAAAAGTGAGCAGTAGGAAATGCTGCTTAAGTATTCAAACAAGAAATGAATTATATATGCACAAATGTGTTGCAATGAGAATAATGTCACTTGCCACTTCAAAAGTGACTAATTTGTAATACCAGCTGGGTAGCATAGAGTGAATAATAATAACAATCACTTTATTACTTGGATAGAAAGTGAAAAGTATCCTTCCTTCCTACAATTGTTATGAGCAAAAGTGAGAATAATGGACAACGTAGCATTGACAGCCTCATTAAAGCAATGGCTCAGACACATCCAATTCACAGGCATGATCAAAGTTATGCTATCTACGCATTCATTTTTCTTCATTACCCTCATATTAGATCTTCATAGAATCAAAACAGTCGAGAACACTAACTACGTTAAAACATAATAGTAAGAGCAATAGCGACTGCCTCCTTCTCCATACAGGATAAGCATTTGGAGGTATGATTTTCAATAGTAATCTTTCTAGCAAACTCCACAATGTCAAACTGATAACATAAAACTAACTCCTGTTAATGAAGACAAATTAATCCACATTAGTTATTACTGATTAGGTGTGGCTCATCCACTATGTGGCTCTAGGTGCTTGGCAAGGGTGCCAGTGATGAAGCAGCACCAACCACTCTATCACTCACATCCCAACTGGTGGCCCATGGCATCAGGATCTAGCCAGAACGTAGCCCTCATGTTAGTGGGCTGCCCATGGGGAGCCTGCTCTCTCCTTCCCTCCACTGAGGGGAGAGGGTGGAGCAGGCCTGTCTTTCTTCCTCTTCTCTTACCTGATTGGAGGACCAGCAGTGGCTTCTTGTTGTGGTGTGCCATTGGAGATGAAGGCAGGCATCACTTCCCTGCAGTAGTCAAGGATAGGGGGAAGGAACTGTGTCCCACCTTGCCCAGCTGTCGAGGGGTCAAGGAGGGAGCTCGCCATCTTCCCACCTCCATGTGGCTTGGTGAGAAGGGTGGGAAGACATCAAACCCCACCTTGCCCAGCCACAATTTGCCCACCTCCCCACTGCACAGTGATGGGTGGGGTGTATGAATGCCATCTTCCTGCATTCCTGCAGTGTGTTTGTGTGTGTGGGAGAACTAGAGCACCTGAAATCCTTTTGCCAGCCCTGTTAAAGAATGAGATCCTTCTATATTGTTCGCATTAGGGATGCTGCAAATTTCATATCAAATATGTTCGACAGTTGAACTTACCTTGTTCAGCTGTGCTGATGAGACATGAGCTGATCAAAAGGCCTGTTTGCTTTGGCACTGAATGACTTGAATGCCTGATGAATAGGTTTGCATCATGCTTTTTTCCATAGGTACGTGTGCTAAAACTCTGCGGATCCCAACAGATCAGTAACTATTAACATTATCAAGGCCCACTTAGACAAATACTAAATGGTAAGATGCTTCTTAAACACAGCATTTGTTTATATGAATTGTGACTCATTTAACTATATAAACAATTGCCTGCCGAATGGAACAATAATGCAGCAGTGGGCAGAATTGAACTGGGCAATGTGATAACATGCATGTGTGAAAAGCCAATTGCACTGTGCTGTACCATTAGGAAGGAATATGGTGAAATAATCCGCTGAACAGCCATAAACCGTTGACAAATAGTCCATTGAAAAATTGGCTTTATGGTCACAACTGGTAAACATGTGCGCAGAACCAGGGTTGGTCATTCAAGCATTCCTGGTTTGCAGCCTACATCTGGAGGCAGTTTAATCATAATAATTTGTATTTAGTGTTTAGGCTTTAGATTTTATTTGTTTTAAACTGTTTTAATACTTTTATGTAAGCCACCTTGAGCCTGCTTTGGCAGGGAGGGCAGGGTATAAATCCAATAAATAAATAAATTGTTAGCTCCCAGACATCCCCTTCTGCTGAAGGTATAGTTTGGCTTCTGAAAGGAGTAAGTCCAAGCACATTTTGGGTACTGCCTGGGCTGCAAAATGGTTCTGGACTCACAGAAAATGGATGCCAGCAAACACAGACCAGAGACGTGTCTGGGCAATGATTCTGGAAAGTGTAAAGTCATGGATTTGTCTGATAACAACCCTGTCCCCACCTTAAGACCATACACAATGACAATAATGGATCTCCAGGAAAAGACATTGTTTCACTTTAAACTAAGCATTTCCCCACCTGGCCTAACCTTTCCTGAATTGTTTACCACAATTTTGAAACCACTTAACACCTTTCAACCATCCCTGGCAGCTTCCCCTTCCAACAACAGAGGGTCATCAAGCAAACATTAGCGACATTCATGCACAATATCATGCGTTTCCTTCAGATCATTGTCAGTCCCTGGGAAACCCTGTTCAGCATTTTCCAACACATTGTTTTACTTCCAGCTAATCTCATCAGGTATTGTTTCAGGGGCAGTCATGTCACCATGCCCTCAGGTAGCAATTTGCCCTATAACTGGGCATGCTCTGCCCCGTGCAGTGTATGTCTTGGATGCCTACTGACAACTCATCCCCCCAACTTGTTTGGGTCTCCTTCTGTCTTCGCTGCATGAAGCGCTGGTTCATTTCACAGCCTCTTCTCTGAGGACCTCTCCTCTTCTGGACTGGTAAAAACAGATTGCTTACCTGTAACTGATGATCTTTTGAGTGGTCATCTGTGCAGTACCGCACATGGGTTGGGCACCTGCACACGACCTTACTGGAGAATATTCTAGAGCTTGCCTCAGAGCCGTTTTGGTGGGCTCTCTTCCCGCCCTGGGGAGCAGACACACACTGTGCATGCCTGGAGTGGGAGAGAGAGCCGCCTCCCACTCAGTTCCTTCAACCGCTACTGGTAAGCCCCATCAAAAAGGTAAGTGATCAGGGGCTTCCGGTCAGAGTAAAATGGCAAACTGACACACCTTGCAATCATGCAGGGTGGACGGTGGCTTCTTCTGACAGTTTGGGCATTTATATTACCCAACGCAGCCTCCCCCAGGCAGGGGGTCGACAAGCAAGCAACGAGGTCCAAGTGAGAGTTGAGATTGGCATGTATAAGGGGCTTCCGGTCTGGGATTCATGGCGTCCTAACGTGTTCTGGCTTGCTCTTAGAGCTCCCAGAGCATACGGAGGGTCTTGACGACAGGGTGGGCTTCACATAGCCCACCGCAGATCCCCCCAGGCAGGGGGGTGACTGGCAGCGAGCCTGGCCCGAGAGAGGAGTTGAGATCGGCTGATAGCGGGGCTTTAAAGAGCGTCGCGACCAGCCTTGATCCCCTCCCCCAGAGAAGGCACTTCGGAAAATCTCTACAAGACCCCACCGAGTTGGATTCTCAACATAAGAACGCATGACCCAGACCTCCAAGACATTCTACGGAAACTGATATCAAGGAAACACTGCTATAACAAGACACGGACTTTGAAGGTAACTTTTTAAAATTGCTCACCGGAGACGCGTTTCGGCCGAAAATAAACAACATCCGATGAAGCGCATGATCGTGCTGTATCTGTCGTACTAACATTGGAGCGGAAAAAGTGCAGTTAAACAGCTAAAAAAGGCCAAAAAGCCGAATTGTTGATCATTCCTGCGGTTAGATTATTGACTTTAAAATAGAAACTAACAGTAACTCCGCGAGAATTACAGTGGAAAAGTACTGTAGCTGCTGCAGCAGAAATCGGCAAAACAGGAAGTGACTTCAGAACAGACAAGTAATCATCCTAGAGAAGACCAAGGAGGCCGGAAGAAGGGAGGAAATCAGGAACAAGGGGGACCATCAAGACTGCCGGACAGGAAGTGAGTACCTGGAAGAACCATTTACCATAGAGAAATTGCGCCCGCCATTTTGGGAAGGTCAGAAAAATTTTCTTTGATTTTAAACGAAAGACTCAATATAAAAAAGTGAAACTAGTGCGATTTAGGTGGGCACAAGAAGGACTTTGATTTAGAGTGGGTTGGAGGGAAAACTTTGAACAACGGCTTACGACCTGCGGCAACGACAGAGGGCAAATACCTGGTCCTCCCCGAAAATGGCTGGGAAAGAGGAAAAAAAGCTACAGGGCATGATGGAAGCTATGGAGAAACGAGTGATGGATGCGATTCTGAAGTTGGAAAAGACTGTAATAACAGAAGTAACAGAGTTGAAAAAAGAAATGTCTGGAATTACAAAAGAGATACAGACGCTGACCAAAAGAGCAGATGAGATGGATGTAAGGGTGAAGGGAGTAGCATCTAATATAGCTGAGGTCACTATAGAAACAGATAAAGTGAATGTGATGGTCCAATATAATGCAATGATTAACCACATGAGATTCAGGGGGATCCCTGAAGACAAGAATGAGGACATCCATTCAGTCATGGTAGATGCTGTTGCAGACTTTTTGAAAATGGAAGAGGAGAGAGTGGCGGCACAGATTGATGTGGTATACAGAGTCAATTCTGCGATTGCGCAAAGGAAAAAATTAGCTAGAGATGTAATTGTCCGGTTTATATCTAAGAAGCTGAAGGAGGATTTGTTTAAGCAACAATTTCAGGATGACTTCACAATTGACAATAAGAAAATTATGGTCCTAAAGGAACTACCCAGAGCGATGCTTCAGGACAGACGACTTTTTAAAGACCTGATCGACAAGCTGAAAACAGAGGGCATAAGATATAGATGGGAAATTCCTAAAGGCGTCAGTTTTTCGTTCAAGCAGAAGAGAGTCACCATCAAGTCAGTTGACCAAATGACCAGATTCATCAATGATAATTTTAAAGACTCTGATAAATAATTATAAAACCAACATGGAGAGTCAAATAATTTCATGGAATGTTAATGGACTGAATTCACCCCAAAAAAGGGAAAATGTCAGACTTTGGTTGGAAAAACAGAAATGTGATATTGTTTGCTTGCAAGAAACACATATTAAAAAATCAGATGCCAAATTTTTGATTCAAAAAAGATTAGGAGAGGAATTTTATTCACTCTCCTCCCAAAAGAAAAAAAGGAGTTGTTACATATATTAAAAAGGAGTTGGAACCAAAAGAAATTTTTAAAGACAATGAAGGGAAATTTTTGGCGGTAGAAGTTGTGTTGCAGAATAAAAAGACATTAATTGTTAATCTCTATGCTCCCAATGGGGCAAAGGAAAACTTTTTTCAGGATTTGTGGGAACAACTACGACAGTTGACCTATGAGCAAACGATTTTAATGGGCGATTTTAATGGTACTGTTGACAATGTTGTTGATAGAAAATCAAAAAAAGGAATTGAGGCCATGGGCAAACTTCCTAAAGTCTTTTTTCAATTGACTAAACATGAACACTTGGCAGATGTTTGGAGAGTTAAAAATCCCAGAGATAGAGAGTACTCTTTTTATTCATCAAGACACGAATCTTTTTCAAGGATAGATATGATGTGGATGACAGAGAATTTAATCTTGCAAACACGCAAAATTGAGATATTGCCTAGGATTCTTTCTGACCACAGTCCGATAAAATGGTCAACGTATGTTAAGAGAAAAAAATTTCGATGGCGACTTAATGAAGATTTGCTGGACAAGCAAAATATTGTGGATAAAATAAGGACAGAAACCCAAACATACTTTCAATTGAACTTAAATAAAAGTGTACAGACGCAAACGGTATGGGAAGCCTACAAGGCTGTGATGAGAGGACATCTGATTGCAATCAATAATAATGAAAGGAAACAACAAATGAAGATAGACAAAGAAATTATGGAAAATATTCGGAAAAAAGAAACAGAACTCAAGAAAAGGCCTGGCAAAAAGAAGATTTTGAGAGAATTGAGGATTTTAAAGGAGCAATATGAGGCAAGGTTGAACAAAGAAGTATTTTGGAACTTGAAAAAATTGCAACAGAAATCCTTTGAAGGTGCAAACAAACCTGGCAAATATTTAGCATGGCAATTGAAGAAAAGAAGAGAGAATAAAACAATCACTTGTTTGAAAGATGGAAACAAAGAGATTTTAGACCCAGGAGGAATCAAGAGGGAATTTTTTAAATACTACGCGACTCTCTTTCAAGCGAGGCAAGCGGATCCTCAAAAAATGTTGGATTACTTATCCAAAGCTAACTTGATACAACCAAACCCTGAAATGAAAACATTTTTAAATGCTGCAATAACTAAAGATGAAATTAGTAAAGCAATAGCTGAGGCAAAAATCTCTAAAGTTCCAGGCCCGGATGGCTTTTCAGCTAAATTTTATAAAAAATTTCATGAAGATTTGGTCCCGGTGTTGGAGATTCTTTTAAACGAAATTAGAAAGACAGGAAAGATTCCAGACTCCTGGAATGAAGCTGCAATCACCTTAATTCCTAAAGAAATGCAAGATTTAACAAATGTTAAAAACTACCGGCCCATTTCATTATTGAACAACGATTATAAAATATTTGCAAAAATATTGGCAGAGCGCCTTAAAAAGTTTTTGAAAGACACTATTGTTGAGGATCAAGCTGATTTTTTACCAAATAGACAAATTAAAGACAATATGAGGGTTGTTTTGGACGCAATTGAGTATTATGATAAACACCCTGAAAAAGAAGTTGCTTTTTTATTTTTGGATGCAGAGAAGGCTTTTGATAACTTGAATTGGGAATTTATGTTTAAAGTGCTTGAGGAATCTTTGATGGGCGTAGAATTTATAAGAATGATTCAATCGATATATAAAGAACAAAAAGCTTCGGTGATTGTCAATGCAGAACCAACAGATATGCTCCGGGTAAGAAAAGGTACTAGACAAGGTTGTCCCCTGTCACCATTGTTATTTATCTGGATTTTGGAGATTTTGCTACAAGCGGTTAGAGATGATGATAACATAAAAGGTTTGAATATTGGAGGTTTTTCATTTAAATTAAGAGCATTTGCGGATGATATCATGTTTATTGTTGAAGATCCTGTTAATAATATGCCTAAGGTATTTGAAAAAGTAAGAGAGTTTGGTGATCTTGCAGGGTTTTATGTCAACAAAAATAAATCTAAGATACTGTGTAAAAATATGACTGGTACAAAGCAACAAACGTTACAAAATGTGACAGAATGTGAAGTGGTTAAAAGGGTTAAGTATTTGGGAGTTGAAATTACAATGAAAAACATAGATTTGTTTAAGAATAATTATGAAAAACTGTGGGGTTCGATAAAGAGTGATTTAGAAAAATGGGAAAAACTAAGAGTATCTCTTCTTGGAAAAATTGCCGTTATTAAAATGAATGTACTGCCCAGGTTAATGTTTTTGTTTCAGACAATACCAATTGTGAAAGATGGGAAAGTGTTGGTAAAATGGCCAAGAGAAATCTTTAAGTTTATCTGGGCAGGAAAGAAGCCAAGAATTAAAATGAAGATAATGTATGATATTAAAGACAGAGGTGGCTTCCAAGTCCCGAATTTGCGTTTGTATCATGAAGCAGTATGTATGTCTTGGTTATCTGAATGGGTAAATTTGGAAAATAGAAAACTTTTAGCTCTTGAGGGACACGATTGCAGATTTGGCTGGCATGCCTATCTTTGGTATGGGAAAAACAAAGTCGATTCTATGTTTAAGCATCATTATGTAAGGAGGACATTGTTTGATGCATGGACCAGGTATAAGCATACAATTTCGGATGAGAGGCCTCTGTGGATTGTTCCAGCTGCAGTTATACATCGGTTTTCAGAGCATAAAGGTAATGACTGGTTGAAATATCAGGAATTGTTGCAAAAAGAAGGGAAAAAATATGTTTTAAAACCAAATAATGAATTAGAATTTGAGTATGGTTGGCTACAATATTGTCAAATAAGGGACATCTATAAAAAAGATTGTAAAGAGTTTGGTTTTAGAGCTATGAATGATGATTTTGAGAATATATGGTTGAAAAAAGAGCGGAAAATGATATCAAAGATGTATAAAACTTTGTTGACTGTATATACTTTGGATGAAACTGTTAAAGAACAAATGATAAAGTGGGCCATAAATATGAACAAAGAAATTTCTATGGAATCATGGGAATTTTTGTGGAAAAGATCTTTTAAAATGTCTACCTGTATTAATGTAAAGGAAAACTGTTATAAGATGATGTATAGATGGTACATGACACCAAAAAAGATTGCCAATATTAGTATGGATAAGAACTTGAGTAATAAATGTTGGAAATGTAAAAAAGTAGAGGGTTCTTTTTACCATATGTGGTGGTCATGTGATAAAGTGAAAGCATACTGGTCTAATATACATTGTGTGATGCAGAAAATATTGAAAATCCCAATTGAGAGAAAGCCAAAACTTCTTCTCCTCGGTTTGACAATGGAAAAAATTCCACAAGAAAAAAGGACACTGTTATGGTACATGATTACGTCGGCGAGAATGGCCTTTGCTCAGCATTGGAAAATGGAGAAGGTGCCAGATATACATGACTGGTTGAGAAAATTGTTATTTTTAGCGGAAATGGACAAAATGACAAAGAAATTAAATGGACAAATGGCAGAACAGTACTTAAAAGACTGGGAAGGATTGAAATTGTATCTAGAAACTGAATATAGAATGAAGGGGAAAATATATAACTTGGATACGTATGGATATTGAACGAGAAGTGAAATGAATTTTGAACTGTATGTACTGTTATATATAATATGCTGAAATTGTAGAGGTTATATATAATTGAAATGTGTTACCTGGTTTGTCGATGTATTTAAGTCTAAGCTTGATTACCTTATAATTTTTCTGTTTGTTATTAGCAGTGTTGGAAGCCTATTAGGGGGGTGGGGGGATTGGGACGGGGATCTTCTTTTTTGAAATTGTATTGGTAACGTGATTGGAAATGTTGAATGTATCCCAATAAAATTTTGTTTCAAAAAAAAAAAAGAGATTGGCGTGTATAAGTCTCAAAGGAGGCTTGTTTACGCTTTGATCCCCTCTTAGAAGCGGGCGTATGCAAGACAGCACTAAAGAAGCCAACCGGGCTGGGAATCCAGCTTAAATTCGGCATTTCCCAACTTCTTAAGAAAGAGAGTGGAGACGAAAGTGAGAAGAAGTGATGCGAAGCCCCAAGATAAGCATGCAAGGTAACATAAACATTTTGCTTACCAGAATGGAGATCTAGCGAAATTTGAACAAGGCGGATAAGCGTAAAAGACTTAATCTTGAATAATCAGGCCATTGAAGATTTATGAAAAGTTTGTCAAAGCGAGAAATTTGAGAAAAATAGACATTGTTTATCATTCCTCTGGTTAGAAAGATCTGGAGCGGAGTTGAGGACTGAAACTAATGAGAACGATCGCGAGACTAAGCTGTTGCAGCTATCTGTGTCCGGCTAGTACTGTGTATAAAGGTTAGAGTGGCTTCCGGGGGACTGTAAGGGCAGTGGAACGAAGTTTCCGGAAGGATGGTGTTCGAGGTGGACAGGAAACAGGAAGTTCAAGAAGAGCCTACTCTAGCCAAAAAAATCATAGAGTAATTGCGCCTGCCATTTTTAGGAGGACCGAATTTTAAAATTGAATTTTATTACTGGAATTGTTTTAAAAGAGCAGTGAAAAGACAGCGATTTAATAGAAGACATAAAGGGGATTTGGACTATAAAGAGAAGAAGAATCTGGACTAATTTTAGAAACTTCAAAACGGATCCAAAATATCAACAAAGGGCAGCTTCGTCTGTGGGTCCAAGTATGGAGCAAAGGAAAAGAGAGAGTGGCAAGCTGCAATGGAGTCAATGGAAAAGAGAATGTTGGAAGCGATTCAAGGATTGGTGAAATAGATAGAACAACAGTTAGAAAAGCAAATGGGAAAACAGCTGGAGCAGTTAGAAGAAGTTCAAGAAAAGAATGTGACAGCTCTCAAAGAGTTGGTGGTAGCAGAAGTGGCTGTAATTACAAAAGAAGTGGCAGACACAAAGAGCCAAGTGCAAGGTCTGGTATTAAAATCGACCGAATTGGAGCAAAAAACACAAGATATAGACAAAAAAATGGAAACAACTCTACAGGACAATCGTAAACTGGAGACAATGATGGAATATAGAGCAATGTTAAACCATCTGAGACTAAGAGGGATTGAAGAAAAGACAGATGAAGATATACGTATGATAGCGATGACTGCTTTGACGGAGTATTTGGGAGAAGATCAAGGAGAACTGGATTCTGATTTTGATTTGATTTATAAATTCAGCATATGCTCAGAGAAAGAATTTGCCAAGAGATGTTATTGTACAATTTGTAACAAGGAAGATAAAGGAGGATATTTTCAAAAAACAATTTACACAACCTTTGAAAATCGATGGCAAAAAGATAATAATAATGAGAGAACTCCCAAGAATGATTTTGCAAAAAAGAAAGAAATATAAAAAGTTGGTAGACAAACTGAAGCAGCTAACCATCAGGTTCAGATGGGAAATACCATATGGTCTGTCTTTCACCTACAATTGGAAGAGACATACGATCAAGACTCTAGGAGACATGTATAGGTTCATGGCAGAAAATTTAGAAGATTTTGGAGTTATTTAAAGACAAGACATGATGGATTACAAATTGTTATCGTGGAATGTAAATGGACTTAATTCACCCTCCAAAAGGAAGTTAGTAAATTATTGGTTGCAAAAACAAAAATCTAATATTATCTGCTTGCAAGAAACTCATATTAGAAAACGGGACAATAAGTATTTGACCAACAGAAAATTAGGAGAATAATTTTATTCATTGGCAGAAAAAAAAATAAGGGAGTTGTGACCTATGTACGTGATACTTAATCGGGAACTTTATTGGAATTTAAAGAAATTACAAAAAAAATCCTTTGAAGGAGCAAATAAACCAGGAAAATTTCTGGCATGGCAATTGAAGAATCGAAGAGAGAAAAGGTTAATAAACAAAATTATTGAAGAAGGTAAAGAAATTGTGGATATAAATGGTTTAAAAAGAGTTTTTTTCAAGTATTATGCAAAGTTATTTCAAAAAAAGAATATAGACTCTGAAAAAATTAAAAAATATTTGGACATGGTAGAAATTACAAAGGTGGGAATAAAAAGTAAGGAAATGTTGAATGGCCCAATTCAAAAAGAAGAAGTTTACAAGGCAATAGAAGATGCCAAATTAGGGAAAGCTCCAGATCCAGATGGATTTACAGTAAAGTTTTACAAAAAACTAAAAGAGGAGCTAACCCCAGTTTTGGAAATTTTAGCAAATGAGATACAGGTAACCAAAGTGATACCAGAGACATGGAAGGAAGCCAATATATCACTCATACCAAAAGAAGGACAAGACTTAACAGATGTTAAGAATTACAGACCAATTTCTTTACTTAACAATGATTATAAGTTGTTTGCCAAAATAATTTCAGAAAGACTGAAGAATTATTTGAAAGACGTTATAACTGAAGAACAAGCCGGTTTCTTACCAAATAGACAAATTAGGGACAACTTAAGGACGGTGATAGATGCTATTGAATATTATGATAAACATCCAGAAAAGGAGGTTGCTTTCCTATTTGTAGATGCAGAGAAAGCCTTTGATAATTTAAACTGGGACTTTTTGTTTCAACTGATGGAAAGAATGGATATTGGACAGCCCTTTTTAAATGTAATTAGGGCGATTTATTCAGAACAGAAAGCATCGTTAAATGTAAATAAAGAGATGACGGACTATTTCAAGGTTCAAAAAGGGACCAGGCAAGGTTGACCGCTATCCCCCTTATTGTTCATTTGGGTTTTGGAAGTATTGTTGGCGAAGATAAGAGAAGATAAAGACATAAGGGGACTTACAATAGGGGAGTTTACATACAAATATAGGGCATTTGCGGAAGATGTAATGTTTTTGATTGAAGATCCATTAATTAATTTACCATTGTTGATGGAAGAGATCAAGGAATTTGGAGACTTGGCGGGATTTTATGTCAATAAGAACAAAACAAAGGTTTTATGTAAGAACATGACAAAAGAGAAACAGCAGGAACTGCAAGAAATAATACAATGTGAAGTGGTAAAAAACCCAAAATATTTAGGAATTGAGTTGACAATGAAAAATATAGATCTTTTTAAGAATAACTATGAGAAGATTTGGTGTAAAATCCAACAAGATATAAAAAAATGGGACACTTTGAATCTATCATTAATGGGAAGAATTTCAGTAGTCAAGATGAATGTTAATGTTTTTATTTCAGACGATTCCGATAGTGAAGGACTGTAAAGTGTTGAATTCATGGCAGAAAGAAATTTCAAAATTTGTTTGGGCTGGAAGAAAACCGAGGATCAAAATGAAGATTTTATGTGATGCAAAGGAAAGAGGAGGATTCCAACTACCTAACTTTAGACTGTATCATGATGTGGAGTGTCTGACTTGGTTGGCTCAATGGGTTAATTTGGACAATAGAAAAATGTTGGCATTGGAAGGACATGACCATAAATTTGGTTGGCACGCTTATTTATGGTATGAGAAATACAAAATGGATAATTTTTTTAAACACCACTTCACTGTTTATGACCTGGATGAGATATAAAAGATTTTTTTCGAAGCAAGACCATTATGGATAGTACCGGCTGAAGTAATTAAACCACTTTCGAGGCATAAAGGAGAAGACTAGATACCTCATATCTTGAAGGTAGAAGGGAGTAGTTTCGTGATGAGAGCTAGAGAAGAACTGGAATTTGAATATGATTGGTTAAATTACAGACAGATTTATGATTTATTTAAGGCTGACAAAAAGAGGTATGACTTCAGGAAGGAGAATAATGAAATTGAAGCTGTGTGGGCAGAGGAGGGGAAAAAAGTGATTTCAAAAATGTATAGAGTTTTGTTAAAATGGTATACTGAGGATGAGATTGTAAAAGAACAGATGGTAAAATGGGCTATAAATATAAATAGAGAAATAGATATGTCAACTTGGGAGGGTCTGTGGAAAAAGTCAATTAAAATTTCAACATGTCTTATTGTGAAAGAAAACTGTTATAAAATGATGTATAGATGGTATATGACACCAAAAAAATTGTAAAAAAAAGGAAGGCTCATTTTATCATATGTGGTGGACTTGTGATAAAGCGGCAGCTTACTGGACAGAGATTCATAATGAAATACAGAAGATCCTGAAGTGTACTCTGAAAAAACAACCTAAAATGTTACTTTTAGGTCTTAAAATGGAAGAAGTGCATGTAACAAAAAGAACATTATTATGGTATTACAACAGCAAGAATGACATTTGCCCAATGTTGGAAGCAAGAAAAAATACCAGAAAAATGGGACTGGATAAAGAAGATGCTTTTTATGGTAGAAATGGATAAACTGACAAAGAAGCTTAATGGTAAAGAAGACGAAGAATTTTTCATAGAATGGAAAGACTTTAAAGACTATCTTGAAATGAATTGGGATGTAAGAAATAAGTTACTCTGCTTTGATAACTATTAAGGATAGAAAAAAGAAAGTAATGACTGAATAATAGCTAAAATGTTACCTTAGGGTCAGATTGAATGAATTAATATGTTTTAAAAGAAGAATTGAATATGGGATAAGTTTTTATTGTTATTGAATATTGAATGAAACAGTTAGCGGGGTGGAGCATTGCTGGAAGCCAAGAGGGGGGAGGAAGGGGATAATTGAAAAGGATGTATTTAAAAGGATTATGAGTTATGGAGCGTGTTAATATATCCTATCAATAAAGTTTTATTTTTTTAAAAAAAGGTAAGTGATCAGGAGATGCCAGCAGTGGGGAAGGCTGGGTGGGATTGTGGTACTGCAAAAATGACCCCTTGAAGATAATCTGTTACAGGTAAGCAACCTGTTTATCTTCTTCATGGTCTCTGTGCAGTCCCACACATGGGTGACTAACAAGCTGAACCAGACAGAGGAGGGAGCTGGCAGCTGGAAGAGAACCAACAAACAGGTTAGAACATGTAATCATCATTTCAATATACAGGTCTTACCTGAGGAAGGAGAAGACTCGTGTGAAGAGCGATCAAAGCACTGCCTGGCCAAATGCAGCATCCTGTTGAGCTCGAACATCCAGTGCATAGTGGAACACAAAAGTTGATGTCGAAGACCATGTGGCAGCAGCACAGACATCCTCGAGTGGGATACCAGCCAGGAAAGCCATCGAAGTTGATACCGCTCTGGTAGACTAAGCAGTAAGACAGGTAGGTATGGTACCAAGGAGAAACTCCAGGACCAGTTTCCGAGGTGGGCAGAGATGTAAGAGGCCTTTCAAAAAAGACTTGGTAAGTTAGTGAGAGAATACAGTAGCACCCTTGCCTAAGGAATGATGTGCCGAGATGGCCACAAGGTGGACTTTCATTGAGGAATAAGTGAGACTTGAATTCTTTAGAGACACAATATAGGAAAAAAGTTTGGGCAGAGTAGCTTCATAAGAATTAAAGGAGTTCTTCAAGGCGTAGGCTGCAAAGCGAGACCATTTTCTTTGATATGCACTAAGAGTTGATGGTTTTTGTGTATTCAGGAGTACTTCTGAAACTGCAGGGGGGAAAATCACTGAGGAATCCTCCAAGCCGTAAGCTTGAAGACAGATGGATTGTGGTGGAGGATCTTGCCTCGATCCCAAGAGAGGAGATCCAGTTCAGGAGGCAGAAGAAGGAACTCAACTTTGGATAGTCGAAGAAAGTGGGGGAACCACGTCTGACGTGGCCACCATGGAGTGCAGGAGGTGGCATCCGCCACGATCTTCTGCAGAACTCTTGAAATCAGAGGAAACGGAGGGAAGAAGTAAAACAGGGTCCTGGTCCATTTGTGGAAGAAGGTGTCCCCAAGAGACAAATGGGATCGACTGCCTTGAGAGAAGAACAGGAGACACTGCGCATTGTCTGATGTCGCAAAGCAATTGATTTTCAGACACCCAAACTTTCAAAACACAAGCTGGAGATACCTGGGATGCAGAGACTATTCCGTTTCCTGAGGAGTGGAGCAACTGAGGAGGTCCACATCAACATCCAGAGTACTAGGAATATGTATGGCCAATATCAAAATGGCATGGAGAAGACACCAGTGCCATAGAGCCATGGCAGCATGGCATAGGCAAGTGGAGGCAGTCTCGCCCTGCTTGTTTATATAAAAAACAATGGCTACATTGTCCAAAGCCACCTGAACAATTTTGCCGGAAAGTGTGGGCAGGAAAGACTTCAGGACTCGATGAACAGCCAGAAGTTCCAAATAGTTGATGTGAAGAGAGACCTCCCGATGGGACCAAGTCTCTCTTGCTGACAGGGTCCCACACTGGGCTCCCCAACCCCATAGGGAGGCATCAGTGGACAGACAAATCTCTGGGCGAAAGGGCATGCTGGAAAGGAGATGTGCCGGGAGAGACCACCAACAAAGTGTGAGAAGGACCTTTGGAGGGATGTGAAGAATCTTGTCTAGTGGATGTTGTTGAAGATCAAAGGTTTGAAGGAACCAAAGTTGAAGGGGCCGCATTCGAAGCTTGACATACTGGACAACAAAAACTGTTGAAGCAAGAGCTTCATGATTGAGCAGGCCATCTGTTCGAGATGTAGAAGAAAAGAGGAGGCAAGATCTACAATAGTGCGCGCTCTGGATTCTGGAAGGAATGCCATCTTGTGAGTAGTGTCGAAAAGAGCCTCTAGAAATTGTAAAGTCTGGGTGGGCTGCAGGGAGGATTTTGGAAGATTGACGCAGAGTCCCAGGATGCAAAGTAGAGCAGGGGTGTGATGAATGTCCTCCAGGAGTTGTGTCTGTGATGGAGCCATGAGAAATCAGTCGTCGACATAGGGAGACAGAATGATCCCTCTCTGATGAAGTCCTGCAGTGATATCTACTATCATTTTGGTGAATACATGAGGGTCCATACAGAGACCGAAGGGAAGAACCCTGTACTGATAATGATTGAGGCCAATTGCAAAGCACAAAATCGATGATGTTGGGGTCAAATGATGACATGGAAATAGGCATCTTGAATATCTATGGATGCCAACCAACCATTTCTTGGAAGAAGAGGGAGAATCGATTGGAGGGTGACCATCTGAAACTTTCTGCAGTTGACAAAAAAGGTTGAGATCTCGAAGATCCATGATAGCCCGAATGCCACCATCCTTCTTGGGGACTGTGAAATATTTGGAGTAGAAGCCTAAAATTTGTTGCACTTCCGGTACAGGTTTGATGGCTCTTTTGTGGAGAAGTCTGTTGACCTCTATGCTTACAGATGGTGAAGGTGGTGTGACAATGAAGTGATGGATGGTCAGGAGTGAAATGAACTCTATGGCATACCCCACTCATATGATGGTCAGGACCCAATTGTTGGTGGTTATTGTTTCCCATGTGGGAAGAAAGGGAAACAGACTGGTCTGAACAGGATGGTTGAAAAAAGAAGGAGGTGGTAGGAGAGCAAGATGGTAAAACGGACTGTTTAGGCTGTTGAGATCTTTTCGGTGCCAAATGCTTGGTCTTGTGAGTCTTGTGAATTGGCAAGAGTCAGAAGGTTTATGTCTCCATTGTGGAGGGGTAGCAGGGGAAGGCTGGCGGTTTGCATAGTAAGTCTTCCACTGTCAATACTGAAGACGTTGGGGGGGGGGTTTAGAGGAGATCCCCAGATTTCTAGCCTTCCTGGTGTCATCAACAGCTTTCAAGGTCTTATCAGTAGTGGAGTGAAAGAATCCATCACCATCAAAAGGTAGATCCTCGATTTAACATCTGGTTGGAGTGATGTACCCCTCAGCCACGCATAGCGGCGAGGGGCAATAGAGTATGTCAAGGTCTTAGAGGAGCAGTTAACAGCACGTCGAATAGAGTTGATCTGCTGTTTAGAGATAGCACAGATCTCAGATAAAGCAGCTGAAAGGGTAGTCTTGCCTTCCTCAGGAATGATATCCAACCCCGGATGAATTGCAGTGGCAACATTAAAGATATATGCAGCCAGGTAAGAAAGGTAAGTATTGATCCGTGTGTTCATGGAAGCCACAGCATAGATTTTCTTAGCTATGGTGTCTACCTTCCAACCTTCATGATCCATAGGGGCTGATTGATGACCCTGCTTGGATTTGGAAGATGAGTGTATAATCATCAAATTCAGTGAGGGATGATTGAAAAGAAACTTCCCCAAAGATTCTTGGACCTTGTAAAGAACATTGTAATGTTTGGGCAGTGGAGGAACAAAGGCTGGACGGTCCCATGACTCCTTAAGGGCCTATAGGTGTACCGGAAGGAGTGGAAGAATCGTCAAAGGGGGTAGGTCGGCCTGCACCAACTTAGGCACGACGTCGGTAACAGTTGGAGTATCAGTGGTATCTTGTACCTGGAGAGTCATTGCCATCCTAGTAATAAGTTCCAAATAAGCTTTGAAACCTTCATAGGATACAGAGAGCCGGATCAGACAACATTGTCCTCCATCGGAACTAAGGATCAACATCCCCCAAGAGGGATTGATCAGAAGCAGAATCTGGAGATGGCGAGTGAGAGTGATGCAAAGCAGCCAATGGTGCATTAATGCCCGCCTATAGGCGGAGCTCCAAGAGGCAGTTAGGAGTAGGAATGAAGGTAGCTTTTGGCGCCTAATCTCAGCTGGCTTCAATGGTAAATCAGTGAGGAGGGGTTCTAATATCCAAGCCGAGACCTGGTTTGCCCATTTCGCTAAGGTTTTTAGCTGTGATTGTGAGAATAACCAGGCATACCCCGCTCTTCCTGTACTACCACATTGGCCTGAGGTAACAGAGCGCGAGGTGAGATCATTGATTGAATCCACACCCAGTGGCAAATCCCCTGGCGAGGTTTTGTTGTTGTTCAGTCGCACAGTCGAGTCCGACTCTTCGCGACCCCATGGACCCCATGGAATAATGTCATTGAGTTTAACATTTGTACAGATAGGGAGTTGCCCAAAAAGACTGATGCAACCACTTTTAACTTTAAAAGGGGTAACTTCTCTGGTATGAGGGGACATGTGAGGAAGAAATTGAAAGGAAGAGTGGAGAAGGTCAAAACCATTGGGGAAGCTTGGAGACTATTTAAAAAGACAATCCTAGAAGCTCAGAAAAAATATATACCGCAGGTTAGGAAAGGTACAAATAGGTATAGAAAAAAGCCTGCATGGTTAACAAATAAAGTAATGGAAGCTGTAAAAGGTAAGAAGGATTCCTTTAAGCGGTGGAAAGCTAGTCTTAGTGAGGTTGATAAAAGGGAACACAGACTATGGCAAATAAAATGCAAGTCTGTGATCAGGCAAGCAAAAAGGGAATATGAGGAGCATATCGCAAAAAACATAAAGACCAACAATAAAACTTTCTTCAAATACATTAGAAGTAGGAAGCCAGCCAGGGAGGCAGTGGGGCCCTTGGATGACCAAGGGGTAAAAGGAGTAGTGAAGGATGATAGGGAAATGGCTGAGAAGCTGAATGCATTTTTTGCCTCTGTCTTCACTGTGGAAGAGGAGAAGTGTTTGCCCACTCCAGAAGCACCGATTTCGGGAGGGGGTTTGAAAGACCTGAATCAGATTGCGGTGACAAGAGAGGAAGTCCTCCGACTGATGGACAATTTAAAAACTAATAAATCACCAGGCCCGGATGGCATTCATCCGAGAGTTCTGAAAGAACTCAAATGTGAACTTGTGGATCTCCTGACAAAAATATGTAATCTTTCTTTAAAATCTGCCTCCATTCCTGAGGACTGGAAGGTAGCTAATGTCACTCCAATCTTTAAAAAGGGCTCCAGGGGAGATCCAGGAAATTACAGGCCAGTCAGTCTGACATCGATACCGGGTAAATTGGTGGAAACTGTTATTAAGGAAAGAATTAGTAGGCACATTGATGAACAAAAACTATTGAGGCAGACTCAGCATGGGTTCTGTAAAGGAAGATCTTGTCTCACTAACCTGTTAGTGTTTTTTGAGGGAGTGAACAAACATGTGGACAAGGGGGACCCAATAGATATTATTTACCTTGACTTCCGGAAAGCTTTTGATACAGTTCCTCATCAAAGGCTCCTAAGTAAGCTCAATAGTCATGGGATAAAAGGACAAGTGCTCTTGTGGATCAAAAACTGGCTTATAAATAGGAAACAGAGAGTGAGTATAAATGGGAAACTTTCTCAGTGGAGGGTGGTAAGCAGTGGGGTACCACAGGGATCAGTACTCGGTCCGATGCTTTTTAACTTGTTTATTAACGATTTGGAATTGGGAGTAAGCAGTGATGTGGCTAAATTTGCAGATGACACGAAGTTGTTCAGGGTGGTGAAAACCAGGGAGGATTGTGAGGCACTCCAAAGGGATCTGTTGAGGATGGGTGAGTGGGCGTCAACGTGGCAAATGGGGTTCAATGTGGCCAAGTGCAAAGTGATGCACATTGGAGCCAAAAATCCTAAATATAAATACACATTGATGGGGTCTGATCTGGCAGAGACTGACCAAGAGAGAGATCTTGGAGTCGTAGTGGATAACTCGCTGAAAATGTCTACACAATGTGTAGCTGCAATAAAGAAGGCCAACGCTATGCTGGGGATTATTAGGAAGGGAATTGATAACAAATCAGCCAGTATCATCATGCCCCTGTATAAATCATTGGTGCGACCTCATTTGGAATACTGTGTACAGTTCTGGTCACCACATCTCAAAAAGGATATTATAGCATTGGAAAAAGTGCAGAGAAGGGCAACTAGAATGATAAAAGGGTTGGAACACCTTCCCTATGAAGAAAGGTTAAAATGCTTGGGGCTCTTTAGCTTGGAGAAACGACGGCTGAGGGGTGACATGATCAAGGTTTATAAGATTATGAATGGGATTGAGCAGGTTGAGAAAGAAGTACTTTTCTCCCTTTCTCACAATACAAGAACTCGTGGGCACTCTATGAAATTGCTGAGCAGTCGGGTTAAAACAGATAAAAGGAAATACTTCTTCACCCAAAGAGTGATTAACATATGGAATTCACTGCCACAGGAGGTCGTGGCAGCTGCAAGCATGGACAGTTTCAAGAGGAAATTAGATAAACATATGGAGCAGAAGTCCACCAGTGGCTATTAGCCACAGGGTATGGATGGGAACTCTCAGTCTGGGGCAGGTGATGCACTCTATTCTTGGTGCTGGAGGGGGCAGCAGTGGGAGGGCTTCTGGTGCCCTGGCCCCACTGCTGGACCTCCGGATGGCACCTGGTATATTTTGGCCGCTGTGTGACAGAGTGTTGGACTAGATGGGCCATTGGCCTGATTCAACATTGGCTTCTCTTATGTTCTTATGTTCTTATGACCAGTTTACGCCAGGCCCTCCTGTCTTCCGCTGTCTGCTGAAGTTTGCTCAATTTCATGTTGCATCGATGACACTGTCTAACCATCTCATCCTTTGCCGTCCCCTTCTTCTTTGACCTTCAATCTTTCCCAGCATCAGGGTCTTCTCCAGTGAATGCTCCCTTCTCATTTGGTGGCCAAAGTATTTGAGCTTCAGCTTCAGGATCTGGCCTTCCAGGGAGTAATCAAGGTTGATTTCTTTTAGGATTGACTGATTTGATCTCCTGGCAGTCCAAGGGACTCTCAAGAGTCTTCTCCAGCACCATAGTTCAAAAGAATCTATTCTTCGGCGCTCGGCCTTCCTTATAGTCCAACTCTCGCAGCCATACATTACTATGGGGAATACCATTGCTTTGACCATGCGGACTTTTGTTGGCAAGGTGATGTCTCTGCTTTTTATCATGCTGTTTAAGTTTGCCATCGCTTTCCTCCCAAGGAGCAGGTGTCTTTTAATTTCATGGCTGCAGTCACCATCTGCAGTGATCTGGGATCCTAGGAACGTGAAGTCTGTCACTACTTCTACAACTTCCCCTTCTATTTGCCAAGGAGTGATGGGGCCAGATGCCATGATCTTAGTTTTTTTGATGTTGAGCTTCAAGCCCACTTTTGCACTCTCCTCTTTGACCCTGAGCAAGGCGAGGACCTAATCTCAATTGAGTGTTTTAAATCATTTATTGATCGGTGGGCCCCAATGCTAGCTAAGCTTTTTACCGTGATCGATAGAACTGGCAGACTCCCTAAGGGTTGGACCACAAGTATTATTGTCCCAATTTATAAGAAGGGTGAAGAACGTGATCCGTGTAATTATAGGCCAATCAGCTTACTGCCAGTTGCTTCTAAACTATATAGTAGTCATCTAAAAAATAAACTTGAAGATCAAGTTACAGAAAATAATTTAATTCAACCCCTTCAAATTGGTTTCAAAAGAGAGCACTCAACTATTGAACACTGCCAAACCTTATACACCCTGGCCTCCTTGGCGGTTAGGGGCCCCACAAAGACCCTTTATGCTGCCTTTATCGATCTAGCTGCAGCCTTTGATTCTCTAGACAGAGGCAGGCTATGGCAGAAACTCCGGAACATAAATATTGATCCCCGGTTAGTTAAATTAATTGGCTTGATGTATAATAACACCACTGTCAAGGTCAAGGTAGGAAGGGAGGGCCAGCTTACTGAAGATATACTCGTGCAGAAGGGAGTGAAACAGGGCTGTGTGCTAGCTCCCACCCTGTTTAACTTGTATTTGAACGATTTAATTACCAGTTTGGAAGGTAGTGAATTTATGCCACCCGCTATAGGGCAATACAAAGTTCCAATTCTTTTGTATGCAGACGACATGGTCCTTCTATCTGTAACCAAGATTGGTTTGAGGCGGTTACTTAATAGATTGGGCGAGTACTGCAAGACCGAAGCCCTACAAATAAACTACGCCAAATCTAAAGTTCTAGTTTTTAGGAAAAGACCCAAGAAATCTGTTTGGAGCATTCTTGGTACACCAATTGAGCAATGTAGCACATATAGATATCTGGGTATTATTTTTTCAGAAACCCTATCTTGGCGTCCCCATATCACACAATTGAAGATCGCTGCCATGAACAATTTAGGGGCCCTATTGAAGTTTTACTTCTCGGGGGTGGAGGTATGATTGACCCCGTTGTTAAACTATACATAAGATCCTCTCAGCAATGTTGTATGGGGTAGAGATTTGGGGTTGGGATGAATCGTTGCTGTCCCTGATTGAAACCGTGCAAAATTACTTTATGAGGCGGATTTTGGTTTTACCCAAAGGTTCCCCTGCGGCATTGATGAGGGCCGAACTGGGTATGGTATCTCTGAAAGCCAGGGCAAATGTAAGAATCCTCTCCTATTGGAGGAAATGTTTAGAACGACCTCAGGATATCCTAGGTGTTCAAAGTTTCGGGTTGCTGTTGAAATCCTCAAAAAGACTAGATGAACATTTGAACTCTATTTTATTGAAATACTCCATCCCCGATGACTTACTGGACAGTGAAAATCAAAAGTCCAAATTGAAGGAATGGGTATTTAGTAAGGATGGGCTCTTGAACCGCCAGGCAGTGGTAAGTTGCCGTACAGCCCCCTTGTACAAGAACTTTAAGAGAGACCATTGTAGGACAGGATATCTTGAGAAGCTAACTACTCTAGAGATAAGAAGGACTTTTACTGCCCTAAGATTCCATGCCATACCTTCAATGGTTTGCATTGGCCGCTTTTTGAGTACCCCTGCTGCCTCTAGAATATGCCAATGTGGTGTGGGTGAGGTAGACGATGTCGAGCATTATATTTTGAGATGTGTATGGCACGAATCACTTAGGCAAAGGTTTATTTATCCTATTGTACCTTTACATAATGGAACCTCAGATCAGGATCTGGTGGTTTTTTTGCTCTCTGATACAGATGCACATGTTACCAGCAGAATGGCTTTGTTTGCTCTGGCGGCAAAAAAGATAAGAATGAGTTTAGGACTTATTGCAAGTTATTGAAGGGTCTTCCCCACTTTGATGTACAATGTCTGTTGTATTTTGTTTTATTTTGTGTTGTTATGGCCAATGGCTAAGACAATAAACAAACTTGGAAACTTGGTGCATTAATGTTCAGATCAAGCCGATATGCTGGTTCTGATGGAGAACGCTTTGGTAGGTCTGCAGGTGCAGAAGTACTGCAGGGCTGTGGTTCCTGCCCAAGGGAATGCACTGATGCACGAGAGACAGAGTGCATACTATGAGAAATGGGAGTACAATGACGCAGGGGTGTGCGGTCACTTCCTTCAAAGTACCTCTCATGATATGGTGTTAGAGATCTGGAGTAGGAACAATGACGATATGATCTACGACATCTTAGATCCGGAGACCAGGACCTCCCATAGGATCGAGATGTAGATTTGTAGCGTCTGTACTCCCTACTATTATAGTGTGATCAAGGAGAGTGAGATTGACTCCTTAGAAATTGTTCCCTGTCATCCAAAAGATGGATAGGCGGTTGGGAATCGCAACAAGTGGACCAATGTCTCTTGGCACAAGGAGAAGCATGATGCAATACAGGAGACTTAGGTAATGGAGACTGTGTGCGCTGAGCAGGAGTGAGGTGATCAGTCTGCGTAGACAGGAGTCAAAACTGGAGGGTGATCCTTACATCTGTGGGCCACTGTAGTCAAAGGACCGATGACAGGCATTGAGGTTGATAGGCCTGAAATGACTGCGGGATTGAGCTTTGGGGTTGAGATTGAAGTCGATGGCTTTGCCTTCAAGATGGAAGGCTCGGTACCGTCAGTCTTTTTAGATTTATGTTGCTTTTTTGCTGACTTCAACTGAACCCCCCTGGTCCAAAGATTTTTGAGGAGCGCAAGAGTGGGAAGCTGCAGAAGACATAGTAGGACGGAGTGCAGCCTCCAAGAGTATAGCCTTGAGACAAGCGGCTCTATTATGACGAGCTTGTCTAGTAAACTTTGCGCAATGAGAGCAGCTGTCTACTTGATGAAATTCCCCAAGACAAAGGAGAGAGAGGTCGTGTCCATCATTAGAGGGGAATTTAGCAGGTGTCAGGTCTGCAGCTGTCATGGACTGGGGGGGGGATGCTAAATGCTGGATTAATTCCCTCTGTCTGTTTCTATAGAAAAACAGGTTGCTTACCTGTAACTGATGATCTTCGAGTGGTCATCTGTGCAGTACCACACATGGGTTGGGCGCCTGCGCACGACCTCGTTCGGAGAAACTTCTAGAGCTTTACCTCAGAAGAGCTTTTGGCGGGCTCTCCTCCCGCCCTGGGGGAGGAGACATGCACTGCGCATGCCCAGAGCGGGAGAGAGAGCCACCTCCCACTCAGTTCCTTCGACCGCCACTGTCAAGGCCAAAGAATCCAAAGAAGGAAATCTGGAGATGCCAGCAGCGGGGAAGGCTGGGTGGGATTGTGGAACTGCACAGATGACCACTCGAAGATCATCAGTTACAGGTAAGCAACCTGTTTATCTTCGTCGTGGTCTCTGTGCAGTCCCACACATGGGTGATTACAAGAGCTGAACCAGTTGGAGGAGGGAGCTGGCAGCTGCAAAGGACACAAAAATAATGGTTAAGATACAGCATCACCATCAAACAAAATCACTCATGGGTTCTACCTGAGGGTCCAGCAGGGTCAAGTGAAGAGAGACTGCAGCACCAACTGACCAAAGGCAGCATCCCGCCGAGCTTGGATGTCGAGTGCGTAGTGGGTCACGAAGGTCGATGCCGAGGACCACGTAGCAGCCGCACAGACGTCTTCCAACGGGACACCGGCCAGGAAAGCGGTGGACGTCGACACCGCCCGTGTGGAATGGGCAGTGAGACAGGTAGGAACGGGTTGACGCGCCAGCTCATAGCAAAGGGCTATGGTGGAAGTCACCCACTTAGAGAGACGTTGAGAAGAAATGGGTTCCCCCGCATGAGGGGGGCCATAAGCTAGGAACAGCCGAGGAGATTTACGTATGGGCTGCGTCCTGTGTAGATAGAAAGAGAGCGCTCTGCGCACGTCTAGACAGTGCAGGGCTCTCTGAGAAGCATCAGTCGGGTTCGGGAAGAAAGTAGGCAGAACAGACGACTGAGAGAGGTGAAAAGCAGAGATGACTTTAGGGAGGAAGGAAGGATCTGTTCTAAGGACCACCTTCTCCCTATGAAAAATGGTATAGGGGGGATCGGCCCTGAAGGCAGCTAGCTCCCCTACTCTGCATGCAGTGGTAATGGCTACGAGAAAAGCCGTCTTCCAGGACACTAACCTGAGGTCGGCGGTAGCCATCGGCTCGAACGGTTTAGCCATGAGTTGAGAAAGGACTAGAGACAAGCTCCAGGAAGGCACCAACGGTTTCCTAAGCGGGCACATGCGAAGAAGACCCTTGAGGAACGTCTTGGTGAGACGGTGGGAGAACACTGACGAGCCTTGTATGAGGGGATGGTAGGCGGAGATCGCCGCCAAATGAACCCTCAAGGACGAGTATGCCAGGCCCGCATCCTTCAAATGCACAATGTAGGCGAAGATCTCACGGAGAGATGATCGAATCGGATCGAAGGTGTGATCGGTAGCATAGGATTGGAATCTGTTCCACTTGAACTGATAGGAACGTCGAGTAGAAGGCTTCCTAGCATTCAGGAGGATTTCAGAGACCTGAGGCGGGAAGTCTAGGCTGGATCTTCCAGGCCGTTAATTTGAAAAATCCCGGATTGGAATGGATGATTCTCCCTCGGGCCCGAGAAAGGAGATCTGGGACGACAGGGAGGGGACGGAAGGATCGACAGGAGAGTTGAAGCAGGTGCGGGAACCAGACCTGGCGTGGCCACCACAGAGTGATCAGAATGCAGGAGGTGCGGTCTGCACGAATCTTCTGCACAACCCGAGAGATGAGAGGGAACGGAGGGAACAGATAAAACAGGGTTCCGTTCCATTTGTGGAGAAAGGCATCCCCGAGCGACCGAGCAGACGGGGGACCCCTGCTGAAAAACAGGCGACATCGAGCATTGTCGACGGACGCGAAGCCGTCGACAGATGGATGACCGAACTCTCGAAACAGAGGTCGAAGATACCGGAGGGGAATGGACCATTCGTTGTCCGATGAGGCAGAATGACTCAACCGGTCCGCATCGACATTCTGATCCCCGGGAATATGGATCACCGAGAGCGTGATGGAGTGATGGAGGCACCAGGACCAGAGGTCTATCGCCAAGGTGCAGAGACGAACAGAGGCAGTGCCGCCCTGCTTGTTGACATAATAAACAGCCGTGGTGCTGTCGGAAGCCACTTGGACGACACGGCCTTGGAGGGTCAGAAGGAAGGACCGAAGGGCCAGGTAGATTGCTTGCAACTCCAGGTAATTTATGTGGCGAGTTGCATCTCGAGCAGACCAAGCCCCTTGAACAGTAAGCGTTCCGCTCCGGGCTCCCCAACCCGAGAGGGAAGCGTCTGTGGTCAACAGCAAGTCGGGAGGAGGAGGACGAAAGGGCATCCCGGAAAGGAGGTGGATAGGTTGAGCCCACCACTCGAGGGAGGCGAGGACGGTTTGTGGGATCGACAGAACCGTGTGCCAAGGCCTCCGGAGGGGATCGAAGGCTCGTAGGAGCCAGAGCTGAAGCGGCCGCATCTTCAGCCGAGCGTTGTGGACAACGAACACCGTGGAGGCAAAGTGACCGAGGAGCCTCATGAAAGAACGGGCGGATTGTTGGGGACACGTCTGAAAGGCGGACACCATCGCCCGAATGTCGGAAGCCCTGGACTCCGGAAGGAAAGCCGCTTCGAGGTTGGTGTCGAGTCGAGCCCCGAGGAATCGAAGGATTTGGAGGGGCTGAAGGGAGGACTTGGCGTGGTTGACGCAAAGCCCGAGAGCACGGAGAAGGGAGAGAGTCTCCCGAGTGTCGTGGAGCAACTGAGTTGGCGTTGGAGCTACGAGAAGCCAGTCGTCGATGTAAGGATAAAGAGTGACTCCCCGTCGGTGGAGTTCGGCTACCACCACAGCCATCAGCTTGGTGAACACCCGTGGAGCTGTAGAAAGGCCGAAGGGAAGCACCCTGTACTGGTAGTGGGCATCTCCAACAGCGAACCGGAGAAACCGCCGATGTTGGGGACGGATCGTGACATGGAAGTATGCGTCTTGAAGATCGACTGACGCGAGCCACACTGCCCGTGGAATGAGAGGGAGGATCGACTGCAGAGTGACCATTCTGAATTTCTGATACCGAATGTAACGGTTGAGATCCCGAAGGTCCATAATTGGTCTGAAGCCGCCGTCTCTCTTGGGGACCAGGAAGTACTTCGAGTAGAAGCCGAGAGTTCGTTGCGCCTCCGGGACGACCTCGATGGCCCCCTTGGCAAGGAGAGCAGAAACCTCGAGATCGAGGAGGGGGTCTGGAGGCATGACGACAAAGTGTCGGAGGATCAGAGGCGAAACGAACTCTATGGCGTACCCGACCCGCAGGATGGTGAGGACCCAGGAGTCGGTTGAAATTTGTTCCCAGACTGGTAGAAAGGGGAAGAGGCGGGTACGGACGGAAGGAGTGAACGACGTCGGAGAGAGACAGTGGGGACAGTCAAACAGACTGCTTAGGTTGCGGCGGCTTTTTGGTGGGTTGGGAACAGTGTTTGGAAGGAGGACAGGAGTCGTACGGTTTTCTCCTCCATTGGGAGTGAGGTGCCGGAGATAGGTATCGCCTGGAGCCGGAAGGTTTCCAGGAACGGTTTCTGGGACGGTAAGGTGCAGCCGAGACTCCAAGGTTTCGGGCCTGCTTACGACTCTCATCGACAGCCTTCAACACTTCGTCGGTGGTGGAGTGGAAAAGGCCGTTTCCGTCAAAGGGGAGGTCTTCTACACGGAACTTGACGTCCGGTTGTAGAGATGTGCCCCGCAGCCAGGCATGACGCCGGAGAGCGACAGAAGACACCAGGAGTTTAGAGGAGCAATTGACTGAATGACGAACGGAATTGATTTGTTGCTTTGATATGGCACAAACCTCAGACAAGGCAGCCGAGAGAGTGGGACGGTGCTCTTCCGGAACAAACTCCAGGACAGGGCGAATTGCATTGGCAACGTTGAATGCGTAAGCAGATAAATACGACAGATAAGTATCGACCCGGAGATTCATGGAGGCCAGAGAGTACATCTTCTTGGCCAGAAGATCCAGTTTACGACCCTCACGGTCAGGGGCGTGGACTGGCGAGCAGGCTGCCTCGATTTCGAAGAAGAGTGAACCACCATGGAGTTCGGTGGTGGCTGAGAAAGGAGGAATTTGCCAGGAGCATCCTGGATCCTGTACAACCCATCATAGCGCCTCGAAACCGGAGGGATCGAAGTCGGGTGTTCCCATGACTCTTTCAACATAGAAAGGTGGACAGGCAGCAAAGGCAAGACGGGAGATGGAGGAAGATCAGCCTGGACCAATCGGTGAACGACGTCAGTCACTGCTGAGGACTCTGTAAAGCCCTGAACTTGGAGGGCAGTCGCCATCCTGGTAACGAGCTCCAAAAATGCCTTAGGGCCCTCCGTAGGTGAAATGGACCCCAAGCGTCGAGGCTCGTCCTCGATCCGAGAGACCTCGGGATCGAACTCCGCCGAATCCGACCTGTCCGAGATCGACATAGGAGAGGAGGATCGGGGTTGGACAAGGTCGATGACCGGATGGTCGACGGCAAGACGGTGTCGAGGTTCCATTGGGGAACTCCTTGGGGCGTCCCGATTTCTGGGAAGGTCAGAAGACTGTTCCCGAGAGGCAGAATGAGCCGAGGCCACAGATGCCGAGCGCCGAGGGCGGTCAGGGGCGTGAGCCTGATCTCCGCGTTCCGAATGCCGGATTCGGTCATAGCGGTGTCTCTCCGGTGTCGGAGACCTCGAATAATAGTAGGCCGCATCCGGACGCTCCCGACAGTCTTCATAGGACCAGCATTGGTGGTCAGAGGCCGAATCAGACGACGACGGGGATTGCCTACGGATCAGGCATCGACGACCATATCGGGATCGAGACCGCGCATGGCGGTGCACAACCAGACCCTCGTCCAAAGTGTGGATCGGGGTAGTGGAACGCCTCCGTGGAGACCGGGAGCCTGTTCGCGGAGACAGGTGTGGAGGCGATCTGGTCAACTGGCCCAACGGTATCGTCTCCGTCGGTGACGAGTGGGAGTGCTGCGGAGTCTGTTGTCGAGCCGCAGACTTATGGGATGTAGAGGCGAGGGCCGGCATCGACGTCGACAACCCAGTCACGACGATGGGGTCCACTTTCGAAACCGAAGCAGAGGGCGTGGCCTTCGACTTCGAAGGGGTCTTATCTTCAGCCCGCTTAGGTTTCTGTTTCGGTGCCTTCGAGGAGGTGTCCGATTTCTTGGCTACCGAGACCTGGGAAGCTCCTGAAGACATTGTGGGACGCAAAGCCGATTCAACAAGAAGAGCTTTGAGCCTAGCCTGTCGATTACGGCGAGCCTGACGAGTGAAACTCGCGCAATGAGGGCAAGAATCTACTCTATGGGCCTCACCCAAACAAACTAAGCAAAGGTCGTGCCCGTCGTTGGATGGAATTTTAGCAGGGCAACGACGACAGACCTTAAAGAATTGAGTTTTTCCCATACAAAAATCCCCACCCACCCTCCAAAGAAAGGAGAGGGGGGGGAAAGAGAGGTAGACAAAGATTTTTTTATATATATATATTTTTAGAAGAGAAAGAAGCAGATGGAAAAATAAAGCGAAAGCGAAGAAAGATATACTCAGCTGAGGTAAATGGAGGAACGACAGGAACGAGGTGTGAACACGAAGGCGGTCGAAGAAGAACTGAGTGGGAGGCGGCTCTCTCTCCCACTCTGGGCATGCGCAGTGCATGTCTCCTCCCCCAGGGCGGGAGGAGAGCCCGCCAAAAGCTCTTCTGAGGTAAAGCTCTAGAAGTTTCTCCGAACGAGGTCGTGCGCAGGCGCCCAACCCATGTGTGGGACTGCACAGAGACCACGACGAAGATTGTTTAGTTTCTCTTCTCCCTGGATCCTTATTGCCTGTTAGTCTGAGCTGGTGACCTTGGTACCTTGTTACTCCTCCTCTCTGGGAATGCTTACCCGTTAGCTTAGGCAGGCTTTTGCATGACTCCTGGTTGGCCCCAACCACCCACGGACATTTTTGATTTCTGTATATCACTGGCCTGTGCACACTTGCTTTTAGTTCTGACAATAAGTGTATGCTCAGAAGACCAGCCTTTACTGTACCCAATAAGAATTGTTGTTGAGGACTGATCGCTGTGGGACTCTGACAGCGGGGCAGTGGTGACACACTTTAAAAAATAAAGTACGGCCCATACAAACACCTTCCCTACTGGGGATAAGGGAGGGGAAGGGAAAAGAATATTTATTTATTTATTTATTTATTTATTATTTTCCATTTATATCTTGCCTTGCCAGTGAACTGGCTCAAGGCAGCATACAGACATTAAAATACAATAAAACAGTAAATACAATAAAATGCAATAAAATACACATAAACAACCTGTATAGCATCATAAAGTGCTAATAAAGACAGTGCAAGTGATGGTGGCATTCAGTATACAATCCCATAGTGGGAGGCAGTATCCAACGGTGTATCATAAGGGTCATAGTATGTTCTGGTAGCTTGTTCATCAGTGGCGGCTCCTAATCGAAAGCCTGGTGGAAGAGCTCCATTTTACAGGCCCTGTGGAACTGTAAAAGGTCCCGCAGGGCCCTGATGTCATCAGGGAGCTTGTTCCACTAGTATGGAGCTGCCACTGAATAGGCTGTAGCTCTAGTAATGGCCAACCTGATGTCTCTTGGGCCAGGGAGAGTCAGGCGATTCTGTGTCCCTGACCTGAGGCACATATGGGGAAAGGCGATCCCTCAAGTAGACAGGCCCCCAACCATGTAGGGCTTTAAAGGTCAAAAACAGCACCTTGAAACGAATCCAGTAAGCTATTGGCAGCCAGTGCAATGCCTTCAGCACGGGCTGGATGTGGTCTCGTATAGAGAGACCTATCAACAACCTGGCTGCCGCATTTTGCACTAGCTGCAGCTTCCGGATTTGAGGCAAGGGCAGCCCCATGTAGAGAGCATTACAGTAGTCTAATCTTAAGGTGACAATAGCATGAATCACTGTTGCCAGGTCATTGAGTTTGAGGAAGGGAACCAGCTGCCTAATCAGCCATAGATGGTAAAAGGCTGCTTTGGCAATGGCTGCTACCTGGGCCTCCATTGTTAAGGCAACATCCAGGAGCACTCCCAAGCTCCTAACCCTTGGCACTGGCACCAGTGGCACACCTACCCCTGACCCGCTCCTACTCAAGCACAGGACCTCCATCTTCATTGGATTCAATTTCAATCAACTAAGCCTAAGCCAACCCGCCACGTTCTGAAGCACCTGCTCCAGGTCATCTGGGGTAGAGTTGGACTGACCACCCAACAACAGATATAGCTGGGTGTTATCTGCGTATTGATGGCACCCTAGCCTATGCCTCCAGGCAATCTGGGCAAGGTGGTGCAAGGTGGTGCACCGCCCCTTGAGGAACCCCGCAGACCATTGGGTACCTCTGGGATGTCTGTTCCCCTAACGCCACCCTCTGTCCCTGACCTTGGAGGAAGGAGATGAGCCATTGCAAGGCAAGCCCCTGAATCCCAGTGTCGGCGAGGTGGTGGATCAGTAACTGATGGTCGACCATGTCAAACAGGTCCAACAACAACAGTACCGCCATGGTGCCTCGATCCAGATGTCTCTGGAGGTAGTCTGTGAGGGTGACCAGTGCCGTCTCTGTCCCATGGCCTGGCCGGAAGCCAGACTGAAATGAGTCTAGCATGGAAGTGTCATCATGAAGCTCTGCAACTGAATCACCTCTGCTCTCTCAAGTAATTTGCCCAAATAGGGCAAATTGGAGACCGGCTGATAGTTGGCCAATTCAGCCAGGTCCAAGGATGGTTTTTTCAAGAGAGGGCAGACCATCGCTTCCTTTAGTGCCCCCACGAACAGTCCCCTTAGCGAAAGACTTGTTGGTAATATCCCTGAGGGTACCGTACTGTCACGGACTGGGGTGTGGGGCCAGGCAAGCGTGGGGCGGTCAGAGAACAGTCCAAGGTCAGAGCCGGCCAAGACCAAATAACCAAGTTCAAGGGGTAGGACAAGCGGGGTGGTCAAGAGACACAGTCCAAGGTCAGAGCTGGCTGGGAGCAAATAACCAAGTTCAAGGGATAAGATGAGCAGGGTGGTCGAGAGACAGTTCAGAGTCAGAAGCCAAGCAAGCCAAGAAAACTGGGGAGCCAGGTCCAAGTCACCAACCGTTAGCGTGGTCAGGAGGTCCGAGAGTCGAGGATTCTGAGTACGAGAGCCGTGAGTCAAGAGCGCCGGGTGCGCATGTGTGCTTCACGCCGCCGAGCTGTCAAGTCCCGCCGGTGCTGCTCTCGTAAACAAGACACCGGTGGTGGTGAGTCAGGGGGAGTGTCACTTGAGCAGCGATCTGCCCCAGCTGTTGCTGGGCCGGGTTCAGAGCTTGCTGTTATCAGGTGCAGCAGTTTCTGGTGAGAGGCTCAGGTGCGGCAGGGGTCATGACCAGTGTACCCTCTAAGCTGAGTTGGTGTGAGCTAGCTCACAGTTTTTTAGCCTCCAGCTCACACATTTTTGTCTTAACTCAGGAAGGATGGGGCTTCAGAGTAAACTAATTTATACAGTAGCCAAATGGCTTGCTCACAACTTTAATGCCAGGAGCTCACAAAGTAGAATTTTGGCTCACAAGCATCCACAGCTTAGAGGGAACATTAGTCATGACAGTACCTCACAACCCCTCACTGCCAGCTTTTATGAGCCATGAAGGGCACGGATCAAAGCTACACGTGATTGGGCATACCGTTGAGAGCAATCTGTCGACTTCGAAGGCTAAGTTATTGAAATAATCCAGAATAGAACCAGAAGACCTCGAGTTTGCTCACTGTCTCAACTATGGCTAGGAGATCACAGCGGAGCCGCAGGACTTTATCTGCAAAATAGCTCACAAAAGCCTCACAGGCAATGTCCAATTCCCTAGCATTTGGTCTGTCCTGTGGCAGCTCTGTTAGTGACCGAATAGTTCTAAACAACTGTGCCGGGCGTGAGCTAGCAGACGCAACCATGGCCACATAGAACTCTCTCTTTGCAGCTCTGACTGCCATCTCATAGGATTTCATAAACGTCCTATAAGATGCTCTTGTTGCTTCGTCGCGAGTGCACCATCACTGTCTCTCTAGTTGTCTGAGCCCTCATTTCATCAGCCGCAGCTCCTCAGTGAACCAAGGAGCCCACTGTCAGTAATGTTTCTGTATTGCTTCACACTGTATCCATTGTGCTGTGTTCCCTATCTCGCCCCTGCTTTTGCGCTTGTGTAGGTATGCTAGCAGTAACGTGGGAGCGTCTTCCCTGCCGCTCGTCTTATCACGGTGGCCTTGAGTGCAGGCTTTGGGCTATTCTTCTTTGTATGAGAATTTTCCAGTCCTGTGAAGACGAGGGGAGGAGGGAGCCGTCTCCCGCCCATTGAGTAATTCTCCTGCCAGGAGTTTCCCGCATGCGCGCTTGCAGGTCATTTGCTAGTCGCAGTTTTGCATCACACTATAAACATGCTTGTGCTACTGGTATCGCCATTCCTGACAATAATCTCTATACTGTGGGTTTTAGCACTGTATTCCAATAAAGCCCTTCTTACTCTTAAGAATACTTGGATCTACTTGCTTTTGAACCTGACAGAAATTGTCAGGAATCCCGCATCGTGTTCCATCCGGCCTACGCATCTCCTAGCCAGGATGAGCGGCTCTGGAGGAGCGCCAGCAACCGTACCGGTGACCACCACGCCGGTGACTACAGTTCCCGTGACTACTGTTCCAGTGACTACTGTTCCAGTGACTACGGTTCCTGTGACCACCGTGCCGGTAATGGTTTTACCAGTAACGACGACTCCAGTGACTACAGCATTGGTTCCGTACTGTGCGGTGGGACCAGTCACCCCACCAGTGACTAGTACTTTGGGAGCAGCGTACACCCTCCCAATCTACAGTCCAGCAGGATCGATCCCAAGCCATGGAGGGGCAATACCCCGAACCTATTACCAGCCTGGCCCGATTCCGTGGGACAAGTGGGTCACTCAACGGAAACCACACGAATGGACTAGAAATTTGTTGGACACTACCCAAACCACTTGGTCCCTACCGGGAAGCCAGAGCCGGGATAGCCTGATGGATCCCCGTGGAAGCTTTGGTCTACCCCAGGGACGTACTCCACATGGGCCAGTGAGACCCAGTCCTAGTAAGGATGTGGATACATGAATGGATACTATTGAGGATGATACCCGAAGATTGATGCGGGACATGGGCAAGCTTATGCAATCCCTGCCGGGGATGATGGATCAGGTGATTCATACACATTTGCTGAACCAGACTGTCCCTGCCCCAGGTCCGGGCCAACCCCTGCCACCAGCACGCCTTCCGCCCAGCCAGCCAATTCCCGGGCAACCAGTACCAGGAGGACCCGCTCCGGGGCAACCACCCCCAGGTCAACCCATCCCTGGGCAGCCGGTTCCAGGCGGACCTCTCCTGGGAGGACCAATCCCTGGACAGCCGGCTCCTGTTCAGCCTCCACTGGTTCCCCCGCCTCCAGTCCCGGCACCAGCACCCCAGCCACTGCCTGCTCCTGCACCAGCTCTGGGACCAGGGATGGTGCCCATCCCGCAAATGATTCACCCAAAGATATGTTGAAATCACATTTGACAGGGATCCCGAGAGCGTCTCCTTTTTTATTCTGCAAGTCGGGAAGTTTGTGCAATGCTGGGGCCACGTCTTCCCCGATGAAGAACAACAGGTGGAGTTTATTGCCTCCCGGTTCCGAGGTATTGCAACCAGTTGGTATGTAGCCTTACATGACTTGGAGGCGGTGGAACTAGGGAATGTAGATGACTTCATGTGGGCCTTGAGAAACCACTTTGAAGACCCAGCAGCTGCCCAGAAGGCGGAAGCCTTTCTCCGCACCTTCAAGTAAGGGAGGCTTGCCGTGAGGGAGTACTCCAGAGAGTTCCAAAGGCATGCTGCTAAGATCAGAGACTGGACAGACCCAGTCTTGGCCCAGCAGTATCGGATGGGATTGGCAGTGGACATCCGCAATAATGTCCTCAGTTCGAAGGAGCCGCGAACCCTCCAAGGATGGATGGAAGAAGTGGAGCGGGCCGAAAGCCGACTTCGCATCATGAAACTGGATGTGTCCCTAGGGAATAACCGCCCGGCCACTTCCACGACCCAGACGAAGGGCAAACCAACCACCATCCAGGGTGGGCTCCGAGACCAATGCATGAGACAAGGGCTGTGCCTTAGATGTGGGGAGAAAGGGCACTTTGCCGCCTCCTGCCCTAAGGAGGATCTCAACTGGGCCCCACCACGAGAGGACAAGAGAAGGCGCCCGGTGCCCCCACCGAGGAGAGGTACTGCCAAGCCGCGTAATCCTCGGGCACTCTTTGCCAACCAAGAACCTACAGATCCTACATCTCTGGAAGAGGAAGAGATTGAAATGCAGGGAAACGAGCCAGTCCTGTTGTAAGTGGCGCAGCTCAACAGGACCCGAATGCCCATGCGCCAAAAATGGTGAGCAATTATCCATCTCTCTTCTTTGTGACTGTGATTATAATGTACCCGGCTATGGCAACCCACATCCGGGTCCGAGGCCTCATTGACTCTGGGTGCGGGAGGGATTTAATAAACCCTTCTTTAGTTACGGGACTAGAAGCCGAGGTTACCAGATTGAAAGAACCCATCACATTTACCCAGATGGATGGGTCACCAATGAAGGAGCCCTGTCGGTTCGAAACTGTGCCTTTATGCGTGGGGGCGGGGGAGCATTGGGAGCTCCGCTCGTTTGTCATAGCTCCGCAAGCCAAGTTCCCGTTGGTCCTGGGAAGCCCCTGGTTATATGGACATGATCCATACATTTTATGGGAGGACGGAGTCGTACGCTTCATCTCCCCAAAGTGTACTGAACATAAATGGGACCTGGAATGGGGAACCCCTCCCGATAACGAACCCCCATGGGCATGCTTGGCAACAGAAGAAATAAATCGCATCCCTCCTGAGTACAGGGACTTGGCCCGGGTTTTCGAGGAGGCGGAGGCGGATGAATTGCCCCCCCCACCGCAATTCAGACTGTACTATAGAGATCCTTCCCGGGAAGAAACTACCAAGGGGGAAAATTTATGCTATGAGCCCAATGGAGAAAGAGGAATTACGTAGATTCATTGATAAAAACCTGGCCTGAGGTTTCATCCGACCAGCCTCGTCCCCCTTTGCAGTTTCAGTGCTGTTTTGCAAATAAAAGGATGGGGGCCTAAGACTTTGCACAGATTATCGAGGCCTTAATGCGGTCTCTGCAACCAATGCATATCCTATGCCACTCATCAAAGATTTGCCTGCGGAAGTGGCCAAAGGAAAGATTTTTTCCAAGTTGGATCTGCGGGATGCCTACTTCAGAGTGCGCATAAAACAGGGCGATGAGCATAAGACAGCCTTCAATACCCCACTGGGACAATTCGAATACCGAGTAATGCCCTTCGGATTGCAGGGGGCCCCAGGGGTATTTATGAACTTGATAAATGAGGTGCTGCACCGCTTGTTGTTTAAGGGGGTGGTTGTTTACTTGGATGATACCTTGGTGTATTCTCCAGACCTGGAAACTCACACGGCGTTGCTACCAGAGGTCCTTACTCGATTGTTAAACCACAAACTATTTGTAAAACTCTCAAAGTGTGAGTTTCACCAGACACGCGTTGATTTCCTGGGCTACCGCATCTCCCCGGATGGGTTAGAGATGGATCCCAAGAAGGTCCATGATGTATTGAAGTGGGAAACCCCCAAAACTAGGCGACAGCTCCAAAGTTTCCTAGGCTTAGCTAATTTCTACCGCCAATTCCTTCCCAACTTTGCCCAGGTTGGGCTCCCACTGACGGACCTTATAAAGACTAAAGGGAGGGGGGCTAAAGCTTCCCAACCCGGGGCTTGCCTAGATTGGACCCCTCAATGCCAACAAGCCTTTGACCAACTCAAACAACTGTTCACAACTGAACCAGTGCTTGCTCACCCTGATGAGACAAAGAAATTCATTGTCCAAGTGGACACATCGGACACTGCAATGGGGGGATGCGCAGGGGCACCTCCACCCCCTGATCTATGTGTCCAGAAAGTTTAATGAAACTGAAAGGTTCTGGCCCATTTGGGAAAAGTAGGCAGCCTCAATCCATCTAGCACTAGCTACCTGGCGGCATTGGCTGGAAGGAGCCCGAGTCCCTTTCGAGATCTGGACTGACCACAAAAATCTTGAGGTACTTCGAAAGCCCCGGGTCCTCAATGCCAAACAATTCAGATGGGCTGAGTTCTTCTCAAAATTCCAGTTTACTCTGCACCATTTCCCGGGCAAATCCAACCATTTGGCCAATGCTCTTTCTCGCCTACCCCAACATGCTAGTGAGAAAATAGAGGTACGGGAGTCGTTATTCACTCCAACCCAACTAACTGGGGCGGTAGTAACTTGCAAACAAAGCCAAAAAACTGCAGTTCCTCACCCCTCCCCTGAGCCCTGGGAAAAGAGATTTGCCCAAGCCATCACTGAACAGGAAAAGGATATGTTACATGCCCAGGGAGACCTGGTGCATAAGCCGAACGGTTGTTGGTATAAAGGTAACAGACTTTTTGTGCCTGAAAGTGTCCGGGCGGAGGTCTTACAAGCAGTTCATGACCTAAAACCGGCCGGACATTTCGGCTATGTGAAATCATTGTACCTCTTACAGCGTAGGTTTTGGTGGCCCCATTTGAAGAAGGATGTGATCCTGCCAGGTGTGCAGCAGGTGTAAACCCAGGGCGGGGAAACCCCCGGGTTTACAGCCTTTACCGACCCCTGGTCGCCCATGGGAGGTAATTTCTATGGACTTTATCACAGACCTACCCCCCAGCAAAAACATGACATTGTGTGGGTTGTGGTCGACCTATTTTCTAAGCAAGCCCACTTCATTCCTTTCCCTGGCTTACCAACCGCCAAGGGATTGGCCAAAGCCTTCATGCACCACATTGTTAGACTCCACGCTTTGCCAATCAAGATAATTTCCGACCGCGGGGCTCAGTTCGTTTCCAAATTATGGACTGAGTTGATGGGTCTCATGGGGATAGAATGAGCCTTAAGCAGTGCCTACCACCCGGAAACGGACGACCAAACAGAGAGAGTTAATCAAACCCTAGAACAATACTTATGGACCTAGAACAATACGTATGGAATTCACTGCCACAGGAGGTCGTGGCAGCTGCAAGCATGGACAGTTTCAAGAGGGAATTAGATAAACATATGGAGCAGAAGTCCACCAGTGGCTATTAGCCACAGGGTATAGATGGGAACTCTCAGTCTGGGGCAGGTGATGCACTCTATTCTTGGTGCTGGAGGGGGCAGCAGTGGGAGGGCTTCTGGTGCCCTAGCCCCACTGCTGGACCTCCTGATGGCACCTGGTATATTTTGGCCGCTGTGTGACAGAGTGTTGGACTAGATGGGCCATTGGCCTGATTCAACATTGGCTTCTCTTATGTTCTTATGTTCTTATGTACTTGCGTTGTTTCACTAACTATCAACAAGACAATTGGGTAGAATTGCTTCCCTTGGCCGAATTTGCCTACAATAACTCTTGGCACGCTTCAACAGGAATGTCCCCATTCAAAGCAGCCCTGGGCTATGATAGCCCCCCTCTACCGTTCCTGTCGAATGAAACTACAGAGGGAAAGGCTATAGACTGGTGTAAATCTTTCCGCGACTCCTGGCTGACGATTTCTGCAGCGTTAGACGCTGCCAAAGCCCAGTACAAGAAACAGGCTGATAAAAAAAGGGTGGTGGGTTGGGACCTTCAGCCTGGTAACTATGTGTACTTATCCACTAAAAATCTGCACCTCCCCCAAACTTCCAAGTAATTAGCATGGAAGTACATCGGCCCTTTCCGAATTCTACGTTGTATAAATAAAGTCACTGTACAACTTGATTTGCCTAAATCGCTTAAAAAAATTCATCCCATCTTCCATTTCAGCCTTCTCAAACCGGCGCACTCTCCGAGTAAGTGGCGCCCAGAACCTACCGAGACGCCCCCATTGATGATTGATGGAGATGAACACTTTGAACTGGCTGACATTCTGGACTCTAAATTAATCCGTGGCCAATTATACTATCTGGTTGAATGGATCCACTTTGGGCCCCAGCATCGTGAATGGGTGAAAGTCTCCGACATACGAGCACCAGATTTAATCCAAGACTTTCACACTCGGTTCCCGGGCAAACCGGGCGGCCCTCTCTTCTCTCCTTCCTAGGCGGGTGGGGAAATATTTTGGGGAAGGCAGAGTGTCAGTAATGTTTCTGTATTGCTTCACACTGTATCCATTGTGCTGTGTTCCATATCTTGCCCCTGCTTTTGCGCTTGTGTAGGTATGCTAGCAGTAACGTGGGAGCGTCTTCCCTGCCGCTTGTCTTATCACGGCGGCCTTGAGTGCAGGCTTTGGGCTATTCTTCTTTGTATGAGAATTTTCCAGTCCTGTGAAGACGAGGGGAGGAGGGAGCCATCTCCCGCCCATTAAGTAATTCTCCCGCCAGGAGTTTCCCGTGCGCGCGCTTGCAGGTCATTTGCTAGTCGCAGTTTTGCATCACACTATAAACATCCTTGTGCTACTGGTATCGCCATTCCTGACTATAATCTCTATACTGTGGGTTTTAGCACTGTATTCCAATAAAGCCCTTCTTACTCTTATGAATGCTTGGATCTACTTGCTTTTGAACCTGACACCCACTTAAGAGTGAGGGCGCAGAGGGTGTTGAGGAGTAATCTCTTCGATGGCTGCTGAGAGCTGACCATGCCAATCCTTGACTAGCTCATCTAACGGGTAACGGATAGTGAACTTCTTTTTTTTAATAGATACAGGTGAAAGCAAAAGAAGAATAAAGAAAGAAGACCAAATGAAGATTTAGCTGAGGTGAAATGAGGAGTGAAGCAGGAGAGGTGTGAACACAAGGACGGTCGAAGAACTGAGTGGGAGGCGGCTCTCCCACTCCAGGCATGCACAGTGCATATCTGCTCCCCAGGGCGGGAGGAGAGCCCGCCAAAAAGGCTCTGAGGCAAGCTCTAGAATATTCTCCAGTGAAGTTATGTGCGGGGGCCCAACCCAAGTGTGGGATTGCACAGAGACTACAAAGATCTTTAATTTCCCCAGAACCCCCCTCTACATTCCCATTCTTTCCTGTGTTTCTAATAGCTTGTGTGTACGTTTTATCGTGTGCATCTATTTCTGTATGTGTACTCCATTTTATTATTTTTCTTTTCAATAAAAAGAACTTTTCTTGGTTAAGCCATTGCCTGGTTTATTTCCAAGAGTTTCTCTAAGGGAGAAATCCCCGTAAAAGTTGGTGGAGATCTCGTTGTTACCCCCTCCTGCAAACCTCTGTCTCCTTCGCTAATTCCCCCAATTAAATAGGAGACAACCTCCAATTTGGGTAGCATATTCAGGTGTTTATATATACATTGCAACCTTGTAAGGTAGATCATTATGATGATTCCTATATGGCAAATGGGAGACTGTAGTTAAGAGACCACATAAAACCACTTGAAGTATCTATGGCAGCTGCAAGATTCAAATTAAAGACTTCCTGATTCACACCTTAACCTGCTTGCCACAATGGCACAGCAGCTCTTTCAGCACGCCATATAATCAGTCTCACACTCGGTGATCATGACCCTCAGGCAAATCACCAGAAATCCTTTAGAATGTTTCATGAACTGTCCAAATAGTTATTTTGGAAATCATACCCATTATCTTTTCCATGCCTGCTTCACCAGTTAAAGAACTGACTGAATACTACATTATATGAGAGATAAGAAGGTTCAGGGCACAAACTTCTCCAAGAATCCAAAGTTCATGTATTTGGCTTCTACGTGGCTTTGTTGCATCACACAGCTGGTGGCCAAAAAATGAGCTGTGGGCCAAGAAATCCCCAGTTCAAATCTTATTTCAGTCCTGAATTCACTCAGTTTACTGAGGCCAACTATTCTCAGCCTCAGACTCTTCCCTTTTTGTGAAATGGAAATAATACTGGTCTACTTTAGAACACTGTTACAATGATTACATAGATGTCTACACAATTCTTTAAACACTAAATATGTAAAATTCAAAAGAACATTACCGCAAATCATCACGGGCTAACAATGGTCCATTCACACATCACACTATGGTTAACGTTTGGGGCTGTCCAGTCATGAACACACCTTCTTCCTAAAGAAGACATTCAGGCTGCTCTAACTCTTGCAAAGGTTTTTATTTAAAGCAAAAGGCCAAAGCACAATTATATCTTGTTAAATGATCCTAATAATCTAAGCACCTGTCAGTTGCCTCTTCTCCTGCTTCCCATGTTCAAGTATTTGACATTCAGCAACAAAAAAAATAAAATTGAAAACCCAGCAAGATAGATTTAACTATCCCTTGGAGTCAAATGTTGATAAAATGCCTTGATCAGAGAGTCTGAACAAAGAAACAACTCTTTAAATCTGCTGGTTGAAAGAGCAATTTCCTGCAAAGCAGAAATGCAGCTTGCACCTGTATAACACCTGAGATTTGCTATTGTAATGTATTTCTGACACGGTTACAGAGTTCTTTGTTCAAACTGGGACTAAAAATAGAGAATGATTCAATTTCCTACTAAATGTCCACAGCTGACTTCCAAATTGCTGGGTTTTTTTTTAAAACACACACACACAACCCTAGGATCCAGTCACAGTAGTTCTGGGTTTTACATCATTTATGAAATAATAGTTTTAATTACTTCATGGGGCTCCTACACTGGTCATTAGACTTGCTAATAAGCAAGGCTACGTGCTCTCACTAGGGGACTGTCAATCACAGCAGTAGCAAGTATATAGCAACGACAGAGTCTGGCTGAATGCACATGTACCGTATTGAAGTGTCTTGCAGGTTTGTCTCAACCATAGAGGGTTTAAAAGGGACAGCACAGAGTGGAAAACGGATTAAGTCCCACTGAGGTGTGTCAAGCGTAAAAGGCACTTAGTGGAGAAAATCTACCTTCAGCATCATGAACAACTCTATGGCTCAACCAGTCCACTACGCCGGAGGCTACGAACCCCAAGATTCGAAGGAGTGGAAGGTGGTGATCCCAGCCTTTTTAAGCGTGATCTGCCTAGCTGGCTTTGCAGGAAACGCGTGCGTAATTGGGATCCTGCTGTACAACACAAAGAAAGGGAAACCATCCATGATCCACTCCTTGATCCTTAATCTCAGCTTGGCAGATTTGCTCCTTGTGCTTTTTGTTATGCCCTTCAGGGCAGCTGCTTACTCAAAAGGAGCCTGGTACCTGGGCTGGTTCCTTTGCAAAACCTCCGACTGGTTCCGACATGTTTGCATGACAGCTAAGAGCTTGACCATTGCTGTAGTAGCCAAGACATGCTATATGTATGCCAATAACCCAGCTAAACAGGTAAACGTTAAGTGGCACACCATTTGTGCTGTCCTGTTGGCTATTTGGCTGGTGGCCCTGGGAACCCCACTGCCCTTGTGGTTCTTCAGCAACCTCTTAGAGCCAGAGGCTTTATGCATCATGAAGATTCCAGCCCATGCTCTTGTGTTTATGTCAGTCTTTGTCAAGCTCTATCCCCTGCTAGTATTTTGTGCTCCCCTCACCTTTGCTTTCTTTTATTTCTGGAGAGCTTATGGCAGATGTCAGCGGAGGGGGACCAAGACTCAAAACCTAAGGAATCAGATCCGATCCAGGTGCCTCACAATGATGCTTTTGAGTGTTACTATCACCTCTGCGTTGATGTGGCTGCCTGACTGGATATCTTGGCTGTGGCTTTGGCACCTAAATAAAGATGGGCCTGCTCCCCCACAAGGATTCATGGCCACTACCCAAGTCCTGATGTTTGCCATCTCTTCAGCCAATCCTCTCATCTTTGTACTTATGTCTGAAGAATTCAGAGAGGGTTTCAAAGGCTTGTGGAAAAGGCTTACACTGAAAAAGCCTCTGCCTACCCCAGAATGTCAGGAGGAAACAGCAGCTGATAACTTGGAGGACCTCCCCAATTCTGCTCCATCACCGGAGTCTGTGGCTTCTAATCAAGAGACAGAACCCCCAGCTGTACCCCATACCTCAGAAAGCATGGAAATCAAGAAAGAGATGCCTGTTTTGCCAGATGTTGAGCAGTTTTGGCACGACAGAGAAGCAGTCCCTGATGCTCAAGACAATGACCCTATTCCTTGGGAACATGAAGAACAAGAGACAGTAGGTAGTGATCAAAAAAACTGAAGCAGTTAGCTGTAAAGGAAAACGAAAGGTTGTTATAATTTTGTGGCTTATTTTGAGGTAATGCTGAATTGGTATTTGAGGCATGTAAAGCATTGTTGTTACATGGACTATATTAGTTTTATCTTTGCATGTGTTACATATGGTTTGGGACTTCAAAATTCATGTTATGTACAGAGACAGCAGGCTTAATAGTTGAACCATTTTGCTCCAAGGTTTTATGATGTATCTTACTTTAAATTCATGTACTGCACTTTCAGGAGGGTGGTTTAAACTAGGAGTTTCAGGGGGGAAAACCTGAATTGGTTAACAAGGCAGCTCTGCTTCAGTAAATGAGCTGAGTGAGAAAAGCGCATGATCTCACTGTAAAGCAGAAAGGCTTTGTGCTTATTTATAGTTCAAGTAACAGGCTTTGTATGTGTTTGCTTCAAGTGAAAAGTTACTGCTCTGAACAGGCTTTGTTCAATGCAAAAAGGTGCAGAGCAAAAAAATGTAATTTGGTTTTTATTAATGAGAGAGTATATTTCCCACGTTTTCTTGTTATTATGACAACAGTATTAAATGTTCTCAAAGAAAAAGGGGACACGTTTTCCTGGTAAATGTTCTTGCTGTACTAGCTGTCTTACCGTTGTACACAAATGATAGAAGCCAGGTTCATATTTTAGGCATAGAGCTCCATGCTATGGAAGCAGGCATTTTTCTGTCCTTATTTTAAATGCATTATACTCATTTGGACAATTACAGAATAATTGCAGTAAGGCTAGTTTGATACCATTCAGGAGCATAACAGTCACTTCAGTTACATTGTACTCACAAGAATTTTACTTAAATACACAAGATATATGTAGATATAGCTGGATACCTTGATTTAAGATAGTGTTGTATTTTAATGTGAAAATCTAATCTTGTTTAATATGCTTGGCCCCAGCAAACTGCAGGCAAAGTTCTGCTTGCAGGGCTTTCCCGCGTACTTTTTCTCACTGCAACCCCAGCCCTCACCTGAAAGCCACTAAGGGTTGGGTAGACTTCAGAATTGCCTGGTGAGCGAGGTGAACTTGGGGAAGGGGGAAACTGGTAAAAATCAGGAACTCCTCTTGCACAAGGCACCTTTGGATCCAAGATGGATCTTCAGAGTTGCCAATTAGGCAAACACAAACTCCATACATCAGGTATGGCCCAGCTTCTAGAAATTCTATGTTTTTGTTTTTGCGTTACTTTACAATTCTGGAAATAGTTACTATAGAACAAAATTTGCCTTTTTCCAGGGTCAAACAACACACGTTCTCTAACACAGCTACTAAAACAACTGTACAAGGTAAAATTGACTCCAGCAAACCAGCTTTTTGAAAGGGGCAGACCTGTCAGTCCTATTCATTTGCCTAGATTTGGTAAGCTGATCCAGCGTGCAAGTATTCATACAGCAAAGGCTCTGATACATACAGCAAAGGGACCCATCTATGTTTATAGAAACAGCTGTTCCAATTGCAATCAGTTCCTGTTTGCACCATATTTGCTCAATTATGCTTCTGTTGTTGATAGAATTTAACTGATGGACGCCTCTTTAAATGCTCTTCTTGGAGATTTTCCCAATGCATTATGCCCCACCAGTTAACAGAACTGGTCAGCAATCAGTCTCAGGAGCTGCACTATGTGGTCCAAAAGGATTATATACCTGCCTCACACACACATATATAAGAGCGCACCACAAGCACTTGCAGAAGCACCTCATTTCCCCTCCCCCACCTGAAACTCCAATCACTACACAACACAAATTGTGAGGTTGCAGTTGTTGAACAGTAGCCAGCAGCTAGGCCAGGGTAAGTCATGCATGTTGTAATGCTCCCTCTAAGCTGTGGAGTCTTGTGAGCAAAAATTCTACTTTGTGAGCTACTGGCATTAAAGTTGTGAGTGAGTGATTTGGCTACTGCATAAATTAGTTTGCTCTGGAGCCATCCTTCCTGAGCTTAGACAAAAATGTGTGAGCTGGAGGCTAAAAAACTGTGAGCTAGCTCACACTAACTCAGCTTAGAAGGAAGCAAGTGACTCTTGGTATTTGTGACGAGTCCTCCCTTAAAAGGCCAAAATAGGTCTTGAAAAAAGCCCTGCCCCCTCCCTTTTATTGACACAAAACTTGAAGGTTGGCAATATTACTGTAGTTGTCTAGCAACAGCTACTAAGGATATTTGTTTCTTAAAACTACAAATGCTGCTTCTATCAAAGTAAGGGTTTTAACTACCCAGATTTTTTTTTTTTTTAAGATTTCAGATTTTTCTGCAAACCTAGGGCTTTTCTCATGTCTGGTCTGACCATATCCCCAAGCTCTGGATTTAAATATCCATAGAAGTTGCCACCTTGAGAATTAAGCTATATTGATATAGAAATTGCATACAAATATACTAAAGAATGTAGGGGAGTAAAGCTGTGAATGTATGCTCCAGTACCTTGTTATCATTCCAAAAGATCCTGTGACGCAGTTCTCTCATGACATGCTTTAGTTATGACCATAAAAATACTTTTATTCCAGATGGAACTTTTGGATTGCATATGTGTAGTGAAACGTGCTAGTTTAAAAACTTTATAAAGGCTTAGGTTTCAGTAAATGCATACATTTGCTTGTGCAAAACACTGAACCTTTCACCAATATGATTACACTTAATGCTGGCTTCTAATTTGATTGTAACTGTATTGGTTTATTATTTGCGATACTCTATGGTTTAGATTCAACTATTGTCTTTCACCAATGGAGGAATGCTCGCATTGGAGAAAAAAGTCCATGCAATGAAAAGTCACCATCCAATAAAATATTACTCCTACTGGAAGGGACCCTCTGGATCCAATTATTTGGGTTTAATAAGTTTACGCAGTTGGTATGCCAGTCAAACTGCTCCAGCTACACATTTTGTGGGCAAGTGCTATATTTGATACAACTGCAGCAACAATTGCTGATTATCTCACTTTTCCCCTTTAGAAACAAGTTTGTAAAATTAAGCCTTTAGGAAAGGTAAGATTCAAGCTGTGGACCTAATGACTGCTCCAAATTAAAATGCTGATGACCAGTGGCAAGAATCTCTGATCCCTGTGGTGATTCACATGAAACATGCAAACATCCTTTGAACAATAGAGTTCAAAGAGTTGTCTATAAATAAATTTTTAAAAGACAAAATGTTTGTAAACGTATATTACCTGTGGAAAATAAACCCAAGGGTACTAAATAGTGAAAATGGTCCTGAATTTTTGAAGAAAAGCCCCTGATGGAACTCATTTATTTTGGCTGATACATATGTATGCTTATTACACATTTTAAAATAAGCATTTGAGGCTAAAGTGTGTTGTAGTTCTTAGAATTTAAATAGTATTTTTGATTTGCAACCTGAAACTTGCCAGAAAATATACAATACCCCACCACGGGAACTAGTATATTGTTGTTTGGCCAGATTTGTCCTCCATATTATTCTCATATTCAGATGAAAGAAAAAAAAGAAGGAATAAATTTTCTGTAAAGACTGAAACAACTATTCCTGGTGAAGACCTCTGACAAAGTTTTATGTGCTACCTAGGAGGTAGCATTACAATTTGGAAAAAGCTAAGCCTCCTCCTTCCCTTCAGGTTCAATCTAAATCCTCTAATTAGTACACAAATATCCAGCCCCACGAATAAAGAGATCATACATATGGAAATCCACAAACATTTTAGGACACAACTAGTAAGAAAAGAGCTGTAACAGTAAGGAGAGCAGGATCCCTCATTGCCTCTCTAAAGGCGAAACCTGACTGATACTGTGGTCCTGTTGTATAATTAAACTTATATTACATTTGGGCACAACTATAACGCTCTGACATCTACAATACTTCAGACCTGTCACCAATTTACCTCAAACTACTCTAGACCAATACAAATGACTGCATACTGACCAGACACACAAGTTAAACATTCAGTTAGAACGTAATAAACCATTACTAGGCATATACAATCCATATATAAAAAGGGTTGGTTTATTGTCATTCAAATACATAAACTGAACAATCCCAACATTTCAAAATTAAACTTTAGAAACACAAGTTTAACATTCAAAACAGGAATATAGTTTACAAGAAATATCCAGAAGGGAAATCCATAGTCTAATTCAGAGGTGGTAGAGATCACTTTATGGTAAATAAACGTTTTTGTACAACCGTGCTACCTTGGGAAGGAACACACCGGGCTTTGTGTGTGTGTGTATATATTTCCAATTTACAGCAAAAACATTACCAGACTACTGGGCAAAGCAACTTGATTGTGCCTATAATGGGGGGATGGGGGATCAAAGCAGGCCTGTGAACAAGATCAAAAGGTATTTATTCAATTTGGTCTCTGCAAGGTTCATTCTCCTCTCATGCTAGATCTGACATTAATGGAGTTATTCCTGATTTATATAGGAAAGGCCACACGAGTAAAGAATTAGTCCCTATATTTTCAGAGGGGCATAATCTTACTGGGGTCTTCAGCCATCAATAGTTTAATCATCAGAGTGCCTGACCTTAGATCTCCCATTAGGACATCTGTAGTGCTCATGTAGTTTTTAACTTCAGACCACAAATATCAATCATCCCAAGGCTTTCACACATAACAATGCTGAGAAGAATGACTCCAAATGCTACCAACGTTCACATCTTGTACACAGATATTGCATTGTTCTAGGACCTAAAAATCACTGGAAATAGCTGCATGGTTAGAATATTTATCAGTCATGCGACAAAGAGAAAAAAGTACCAATGCAAATATTCTCTCTGTACAGGGACTGCTTTATGTTCACAAATGCTGCTTTTCCTCTGCTCCTTGAATGGTTCTGCAGTAAGTTCATGGTAATGTATATGATTAAACCTGACAGATGGCTCATGCAAGCTTCTTGACTTAACAGATACTCTTGCTCAAGAGTACATTATAACTATTTTGTTGTTCGTCTTGTAGGTTCTGAAGCTGTGGGTGGTGGAGGGGGACCTCTGCGATCTAAATCATCTACATAGGACACAATAAGTTTGCGTCTCTCTTCCGGCACACAGTCAAGTACCAAATAACGTTTGTCATTCTGTAATATCTTTTCAATATCCTTCAGATGCTGGTCAGATTCCTGAATCAACTTTTTGGATCTGAAAATAAGCATAGGGGATACCATCATGCAAACAGCTAGGCATGAGATAAATTTCGAAGATACAAGTAGGTAATGTCCCCACAGAATTTCACCCACCACCACAACACCATCCTGTAGCAATTCTACCCACCAGTGCCTGAAGGAAGCTTTGGAGTGGATGTGGACTAATAAACTGAATCCTGATGAAACAGATGTGTTACTGATCAATGGAAAGTCTGTTCCAGTACTTAAGAAGTCACTTATTCTGGATTGGGTTACACTCCCTCTGAAGTAACAGATCTGTCATTGGGAGCGCTCTTGGACCCAGACCTACTGCAGGATAAGAAGGTGGCAGCTGTGGACAGGAGTGCAGTTTACCAGCTGCAGCCTTTCCTTGGCAGAAAAGATCTGACCACTGTGGTGCATGCCCTGGTTTTATCTAGATTATTGCAATGCAAGGTATGTGGGGATGTCCTTGAAATGTTGGTACAGAATGCTGAACGAAGGATGTTGACTGGAGAGGGCTGTAGAGACCATATTGCTCCAGTCCATCTACACTGGCTCCCAATCTGTTTCCAGGCACAATTTAAAGTGCTGGTGTTGACCTTTAAAGCCCTATATTACTTGAGACCAGCATACCTATAAACCTATCTAACTTCTATGGTCATCTTCCAAGGCCGTGCTTTGGATGCCTCCACCTCCTGAGATCAGGCAGGTGGCAACCCAGAAGAGGGTCTTTATGGTCATGGCACCAAAACTCTGGAACTTCCCCCCAGTGAGACTTGCCTATCCCTTCTGTTTCCATCGTCTGCTTGGCAGTGTTTCACCTGGCATTCCTGCAACGAGCACTCCTGCCTGCCCTATGTTTTAACTGTTGTTTTAATGTTTTTGAGATATGTTTTTATCATGTATATTTTTAGTCTGTTAGCTGCCTTGTTTGCCCTGATGAGGTTAGAAAGGGAGGGTATAAATTTTGTAAATAAGTTTATAAAATTATCTCTCTTGAAATTGTAATCAAATTGGTCAGATGGTGAAGTACCGATACTACAATACCCCTTTCACCTGCAGATATACACCTTCAGATTACAGTGAGCCACAATGGCAGGAATGAGCAAGTGTAAAGGGGGGGGGAAACTTGTGCTACCACTGCCTATACTATATCTGTTCTGTAGGCAAACTGAAAGCTTCATTCTCAAGGGCTGCCAATGCATCTTTACTTGGAAGCAACTCCTAGAGAAAGAAGCAACCCCCAATGAATTAAGAGACTCTTATAATTAAGTGTACAGAGGACATAAATATAAAAAAGAACAGAAAACAGAATTCAAAAGACTGCACTAGATGCATACCTGTATGTTATGAATTTGGTCTCTTTCAAAAGTGTCCGGAAATCTGCTTTGGCTGTAATATATTTGTCTCTTATGTACTCTTCAAACTCCCTTTGTTTTTTCTGTATGAAATAAAACAGGAAGTAATCATCAGTACAATTTTATGAGAGAGATTATTAGATGTAAAACACATACTTACATAACCTTACAAAGATTAAAGTGAAGAGGAAAATATGCCTGGTTTTAAGAACAAATGAAAAACCTAACAGCAGCAGCACGGGGATTCTTACCCTGTCACTGGAAGAGAATTTAATGCACCTGGGATCTTCTTTAATAATTTTCTTTACTTCTTTCCATGTTGATGTTAAGGTAATCTTTTGAAACAAAGAGAAACATTACAAGCTTATATATGAGGAAACAATACTAGCCTGACGCATGTCCAGTACCTGAAAGAGCAAGTTCAAGAAATGGGCACCAATAAACAAGGGACAATCTATGAACAGAGACAATAGCATTAGAGGCTGTTCCAGAGATGCAAAATTTCCTCCACAGATGTGTAGAATAGGTCTCAGTCCAGGAACTAACATGCAAAAGCAGATGACCTATTACTGCTGAATGCATACAGCCAATACTTTCTGGTTCTGCACATTACAGTTGGGAGAGGGGCACAACACATACAACCCCATCATGCTTTCTGTATACTAACTGAGGGGAATGAAGGAGGAGAGCCGTGAGTGCTCATATATCAGGGCCAACACTGATTCATTATTCTGTTAGTTTGCATTATTGCCTCCATGTTGCTTCACTGTGCAAATCTTTTTAAATTACTCAAGTGGAGAAACTAAGGTATTTTAAATAGAATGCTTATAGTTTTAAAAATATGAAATACTTAATTCAGTAGAATGTAAATCAGTACAAGCCACTGCTGATAATTAAGCTGTTAGACTTGTTCCTATATGGATAAAGTTAAGTTGATAGAAACTGATCATTTCATTCTTCTTTACTGGCTTGCCTTTTAACTGTTAGAATTGACACCTAATATAAAAAAGGAAAATGGAACTGATGCACATACATACTACTGAAGTAAATGGGACTACTTGCTTCAAGACGTAGCAGTCTCAGTGGCACTCAGTAAAAACAGATTGCTTACCTGTAACTGATGATCTTCAAGTGGTCATCTGTGCAGTACCACACCTGGTTTGGGCGCCTGCACACGACCCTGACCAGAGAAATTTCTAGAGCTTTGCCTTAGAACGCTTTTGGTGGGTTCTCTTCCTACCCTGGGGAGCAGGCACACACTGTGCATGCTTGGAGTGGGGGAGAGAGCCGCCTCCCACTCAGTTCCTTCGACCACTACAGGAAAGTCCCATCAAACCAAAGAAAGGAGATCAGGAGATGCCAGCAGCAGGGAAGGCCGGGTGGGATTGTGGTACTGCACAGATGACCACTCGAAGATCATCAGTTACAGGTAAGCAACCTGTTTATCTTCGTCATGGTCTCTGTACAGTCCCACACATGGGTGATTACAAGAGCTGTACCAGTTGGAGGAGGGAGCTGGCAGCTGAAAAAGACACAAAAATATTGGTTAAGACACAGCATCATCAGTGAAAAGTCACCCAATGGTCCTACCTGAGGAAGCAGCAGGGTCAAGTGAAGAGAGACCGCAGCACCAACTGACCAAAGGCAGCATCCCGTCGAGCTCAGATGTCGAGTGCATAGTGGGTCACGAAGGTCGATGCCAAGGACCACGTAGCAGCCGCACAGACGCCTTCCAACGGGACATTAGCCAGGAAAGCGGTGGATATTGATACCGCCTGTGTGGAATGGGCAGTGACACAGGGAGGGACAGATTGACATGCAAGCTCATAGCAAGGGGCTATGGTGGAAGTTACCCATTTGGACAAGCATTGAGAGGAAACTGGCTCCCCCGCATGAGGGGGGCCATAAACTAGTAACAGCCGAGGAGACTTATGGATAGGCTGAGTCCTATGTAAAGAGAAAGAAAGTGCTCTGTGCACATTGAGGCAGTGCAAAGCTCTCTGAGGAAAGAAAATAGGTAAGACAGACAACTGAGACAGATGAAAGGCAGAAAGGACTTTAGGCAGGATCTGGTCTAAGGACAACTTTCTCCCTTTGAAAAATTGTATAAGGGGGATCAGCCCGAAAGGCAGCTAGTTCCCCTATCCTGCGAGCAGTAGTAATTGCTATGAGGAAGGCTGTCTTCCAGGAGAGTAACCGGAGGTCGGCCGTAGCCATGGGCTCGGACATAAGTTGAGCGAGAACAAGGGACAAACACCACGAAGGCACCAGAGGCTTCCTAGGGGGACAAAGCTGGAGGAGACCCTTGAGGAATGACTTTGTGAGATGGTGGGAAAAAATGGTGGATCCCTGTATCAAGGGATGGTAAGCGGAGATGGCCGCTAAATGGACCTTTAAAGATGAATATGCCAGGCCATTATTCTTTAAAGAGACGACGTAGGAAAAAATCTCACAGAGAGATGACTGGACTGGATCGAAGGAATGATCCAAGGTATAGGACTGGAACCTCTTCCACTTCAAATGATAAGTTACATGAGTAGAAGGCTTCCTGGCATTCAGGAAGACTTTAGACACCTCAGGCGGGAAGTCTAGTGCAGGATCTTCCAGGCCGTCAACCGGAAGAAGCCCGGATCGGGATGCAGGATCCTCCCTTGGGGCCAAGAAAGGAAATTGGGGACGACAGGGAGAGGCCGGAACATCCGATTGGAAAGGCGGAGGAGGTGCTGAAACCAGACTTGGCGTGACCACCAGGGAGTGACAAGGATGCATGACGTAGCATCGGCCACAATCTTCTGAACCACATGGGAGATGAGAGGGAACGGAGTGAAGAAGTAGAATAGGGTCCCATTCCAGGTGTGGAGAAAGGCATCTCCCAGTGACCGAGCAGACAGGGGACCCCTGCTGAAAAAGAGGCGACACCGGGCATTGTCTGCAGTTGCAAAGCCATTGATGACAGGGTGACTGAATTCTACAAAGACAGGTCTCAGATATCAAAGGTGGATGGACCATTCGTTGTCCGACGACTGGGAATGGCTCAATTGATCGGCATCGATGTTTTGAATGCCCAGAATGTGTATCGCGGAGAGTGTGATGGAATGGCAGAGGCACCAGCTCCAGAGATCGATGGCTGACTTGCAGAGACGAAGGGAGGCAGTCCCACCCTGTTTATTTATGTAGTAAACAGTGGTGGTATTGTCGGAAGCAACATGAACAACCCGGCCTTGAAGCACCGGGAGGAAAGAGCGGAGAGTGAGATGAATGGCACGCAGCTCCAGGACATTGATATGAAGGGTGGCCTTGTGATGAGACCAGATCCCCTGTGCTGAAAGCATCCAACATAGGGCTCCCCAACCCTAGAGAGATGCAACCCTAGAGAGATACCTGCGGAGGAGGGTGCCGAAAGGGCATGCCGGAGAGGAGGTGCTGAGGATGAGACCACCATGTGAGGGAGTCGAGAACAAGGAATGGGATCAACGGGATTTTGTGCCACGGACTGCAGAGAGGGTCGAAGGCATGAAGAAGCCACAGTTGAAGGGGACACATCTGCAGCCTGGCAAAACGGACTACGAAGACAGTAGATGCAAAGTGCCCCAGGAGCCTCATGACGGACCGCGCGGACTGCCGGGGAAAGGTCTGGAATTGTGACACCAAGGAGAGTATGCCGAATGCCCTCGAGCTTGGGAGAAATGCAGTCTCAAGGTTGGTATCAAGCTGGGCTCTGAGAAATTGAAGGACCTGGACAGGCTGGGGAGATGACTTGGGTAGGCTGACACAAAGGCTGAGGGCATGGAGGAGAGAGAGGGTCGTGTGGACGTCTTGGAGGAGCTTGTCATGCATAGCAGCCATGAGAAGCCAGTCGTCGATATAGAGATACAGAGCAATCCCTCGGTGATGAAGGTCCGCAGCCACCACAGCCATCAGCTTGGTAAAAACCCTTGGGGCAGTGCAGAGTCCAAACGGGAGGATTTGGTATTGGTAGTGTGCATTTCCAACAGCGAAACAAAGGAACTTTTGATGTTGGGGACGGATGGTGACGTGAAAATATGCGTCTTGGAGATCGACTGACACTAGCCAGGCAGCCTTGGGAATCAGTGGAAGAATGGACTGTAAGGTGACCATTCAGAACTTTTGACATCAGACATATTGATTCAGATCCTGAAGATCTATAATCACCCTGAAGCCGCAATCACTCTGAAGCCACCATCCCTCTTCAGTACAAGGAAATACTTGAAGTAGAAGCCTAGGGTTCGCTGTGCCTCCCGGATGACCTCGATGGTGCCCTTGATGAGGAGTGCGGAAATCTTGAGATCGAGGAGAGGATCCGGGAGTATAATAACAAAGTGAGGTAGGTCGGGAGGCGAAACGAACTCTATGGCGTACCCAACCCAGGAATCAGTGGAAATGTCTTCCGATGTTGGAATAAAGGGGAAGAGTCGGGTCCAGATGGGAGGGGTGTACGATGGAGGAGATGACAAGCAGTGGAAGCAGTCAAACGGACTGCTTGGGCTGCTGGGGCTTTTTAGAAGCCTGTTGGCATGGCCTATTTGAGGGACAGGAGTCATAGGGCCGCTTTCTCCGTTGAGAAGTGGATGCAGGAGACGGCTGGCGCCTTGAATAGTACGACTTCCAAGAATGGTACCAAGAACAAGGCGTCAAAGTCGAGACACCCAGGTTGCGAGCCTGCTTCTGGCTATCATCAACGGCCTTCGAGGCCTCGTCAGTGGTGGAGTGGAAGAGACCCTCTCCATCGAATGGGAGGTCCTCAATACAGAATTTCACATTGGGTTGTAGAGAGGTGCCTTGTAGCCAAGCGTGACAACGGAGGGCAACAGAGGAGACAAGGTCCTTTGAGGAGCAGGTGACAGCATGACTGACTGAGTTGATCTGCTGTTTTGAGATTGTACAAATTTCCGACAAAGCCCCTGACAATGTGGGATGGTGTTCCTCCAGAACAGACTCCAAGATAGGATGCATGGCATTAGCTACATTGAAAGCATAAGCCGACAGGTATGACAGGTAGGTCTCAATACGTAGACTCATGGAGGCGAAGGAATACATCTTCCTTGCGATAGCATTGACCTTACGACTCTCATGATCGGGCGGCACCGAGTGCCAGACAGGCTGCTTCGATTTCGCCAGAGTGTACCACCATCGAATCTGGTGGAGGGTGACAGAAGAGAAACTTTCCTGAGTTCTCTTGAACCTTGTAAAGACCATCGTACCATCTAGAGACCGGGGGAATGGAAGCCGGATGGTCCCACAACTCCTTGAGGACAGAAAGGTGGACCAGTAACAGAGGCAGGACCGTAGACGGTGGGAGGTCGGCCTGAACCAGCTTGTGAACAACATCGGTCACAGCAGGGGACTCAGTCGAGCCCTGAACTGAAGCGCAGAGGCCATTCTGGTCACATACTCCAAATAAGCTTTCGGGCCCTCAGTGGGGGAAATAGAACCCGAGCGCCGAGGCTCATCATCTACATGGGAAATATCAGGATCGAGGTCTCCCAATTCCAAGTGGTCGGAAATCGACATGGGAGAGGATGATCTCAGTGGCTGAGTGAGATCAGCCGGCGTCTGGTCATCAGCAGGGGGACGGTACCGAGGTTCTAAGGGAGAATTCTTCGGGGCATCCTTAGGTCTCGAGAGCTCAGGAGGCTGGTCAGGAGCCACGGAGCAAGCCGAAGCCAAGGATCGAGAACGTCTGGAGTAATCCGGCATGCACTGTTGGTCAGTCCATTCAGAGTGATGGAGCTGATCATAATGGTGCCGTTGTGGGGAAGGAGATCTCGAGTAGTAGTAGGAACAATAAGGAGGGCAACGGCATTCATTGGGAGACCAATATTGATCGTCAGAAGGTGATCCAGAAGGGGAGGGCAACGGGCGACGAATGAGACCCTTCCGATCGTATCGAGACCAAGAACAACTGCCAACAGAATGCTCCCTGCCGTCCAAAGCGTGGATCGGAGTATGGGAGTGTCAAGATGGAGATCGAGAGTCCCAATGAGATGACAATTTTGGAGGCGATCTCGTAGACTGACCTAGTGGAATAAGGCCAGACGCCGAAGAGAGCATAGGTGGAGGCGTCGGATGCCGCAAATTGGACTTTTGGGAAACCACTACTAGTGCAGGAGCCAAGTAATGAAGACTGGATCGACAAGAGAAGTCGAAGCCGATGTCGAGAGCTTGACTTTCGATTTGGAAGCAGGCTTATCCTCTGGCCTTTTAGACTTAAGCTTCAGTTCCGTCGAAGTCCCATACAATCTTTGAGGGAGGGAAGAATGAGAAGCGGCCAAGGACACTGCCTCTAAAGGTACAGCCCTAAGCCTAGCCTCCCTGTTACGCCTAGCTTGCCTAGTAAAATTAGCACAATGGGCACAGCTATCGACCCGATGGGATTCACCCGGACAGAGGAGGCAAAAATTGTGACCGTCATTGGAAGGTATCTTGGCTGGGCAACGACAACACACCTTAAAAAACTTTGTTTTGCCCATACAACCGCCACCCCACCCACCAAATGGGGGGTCTCCCCTGAAGAAAGAAACGGAAGTGAAGAAAAAAAGGTACTTTTGTTTTTTAATTGAAGAGAAATAGAGAAGAGAGAAGACATGAAGGAAAGAAAGAAGACCGAAAGGCAGACGAAGGTTGATACTCAGCTGAGGTAAATACAGAGCAACAGGAACGAGATGTGAACACGGAGGCGGTCGAGGAAGAACTGTGTGGGAGGCGGCTCTCCCCCCTGCTCCAGGCATGCGCAGTGTGTGCCTGCTCCCCAGGGCAGGAACAGAGCTCGTCAAAAGCATTCTGAGGCAAAACTCTAGAAGTTTCTCCGGTCGAGGTCATGCACTCTGTGGGACTGCACAGAGACCATGACGAAGATCTTCACTGTTGAGTTGTGCTCCAGGTTTACAGATATATGCCAAAAACATACCTACTACCCCACAGATCAACTAAAATGTTTTGGCTGCTAATATAATAAAAAGGCTGATGCATAAGATGGGCCGTCTAGCCTAAGCAGTTAACAGTATTGGATAAAAGTAACAAACAGGGAAAAGTACTACAATACAATTTGCAGTGGTAAGAAATGAGTGAGATAGCATCAAAACCAAAACAGTATGCATAACCTGAAGAATAGCTATGTAGGATGTTTAAGGTGACAGGAAAGCTATCAGGAATATGACTTCAGGGCAGGAATCACTGGACTCAAGGGAGCCAGGGATGCTTTGCCACCTGCCTTGCAGATAGTTTCTTTAAACAAATACAGAAGCAGGGATTTTTTTTGCACAATCTGCATTTAAAAAAAAAAAAAAAAGGCCAGCTAATTTTTGCACAGAATTTTGTCTGGAACTTTTTATTAGTAAAGCTTATTAGTACTGGCTTGAATCAGGGCACAGTGGAAGCAGTCCTCCGCTATGGCGCTCACTTCCTCTTGCACTAGGTACATTAGGGCTCCTTGAAATCAACACTGGAGGTGTGCAAATGGAAGTGCCCAGCACCAGAGAAACCAAGCTGTGCAGTGGAGGCCTAACTTCACAGCACCTGGAGAGATGTGCATGTTGACCATAGATACAGGATCCAAACCATTATGCTTAGAAATGAGAATATAAAGTACCACCTCCCGGTTGGGCAGCTGAGTGGTCCTCCCCCTCCCACCAAAATCCTGACTTCCTTGGTTGTAGAAAGACCTTAAAATCAACAACTTAGACACCCCAGCAATTTCAGAAACAACTTTCACCATCCAACATGTAGTGGGTCTAGTCATGTGGGGGAGACAGTCTGGTGGTGTTTCAGGATAGGTGAAAAATGAGTCTTGCTCCTACAGCCAAGGAAAATTTGTCAAGGGTTGTCCTAAACAGTAATTTTGAAGCAGAAAGCAATGTAAATTGAAAACCAGCTAGAAGATTACACAAATTACACATTTCAAGCCCAGGAGAAAACACCTTCCTTACTGATGAAGTTTCATCCAGCAGTTGGCGAAAATGCTCTTTCTTCTTCTTTGTAAGTGCCTCAATATGTTCATTAAATAGCTTTTCCTTCTCTTCTCTTTCCAGAAGGGAGCCAGATTCCCACCGATGATCTTTACGCAATGTCCTTCTAGTATCAGACCATGACACATCTGAAGATCGCACCTAATACAAAAAAAGTTCATATGACTATACATAAAGTCATTTCAAACATTTGGCTAACTATTGAGAATCTTGCTTCTGTATGTTTTCAAAAACACAAAGAAGTAAGATGTTCATATTCTGGCTGTGAATCGGGAGATTCACGAAAACATTACTCTGACATCAGTGGGAGCCTTCTAGTATTGCAGTCCTTGATTTAAAAAAAACAAACTGGATTTTGATGAGAATATAAGAAGGGCAACAATCTTCCCCTTTACTTCTCTCCTTCACCACTCCCCCAACCCCTTTTCATCATATTATATCCTCTTCTGCTTTCTTATTATCTGACTGCTCGTTCTAGTAGACTGCTGCCTCCTATCTCTTCTTATTGGGAAGAGGTGGATTTTTGGTTTTTTTGACAAATCAGGGAAAAGCCATTGGTCTGTAGAAAAATCCAAAAAGAACAAAACAAAACAAAAAAGGAGGGAGCATTTAACATCCCTACAAACAGTTGAAAAATTAGATCTTATGTTACAAGATCTCAGCTGCCATTTTAGCAGTTGCTTAGCAACCCCAGTAAACCACTGTGCCATGAGTGTGGTGAAAGCAGCGTTAAGAAGTGGCAGGAGAGCTAGGGAGCAAGAAAGATACAGCAGTGATGGGAGGGGAAGATGGCTGCTGCTGCTACCAGAGAAGAGGAAGTTGATGGAAAGCAGGAGCGGGCTGAAGGGCAAAGGGGAGAGGGGTAGTAGCAGTAGGAGCAACACAGAAGAAGAGGACAGGGCAGCAGGAGGGTAAGGAGGAGAACGGTGGAGGCAAGCGAAAGGGCGGAGGTAGCCAGAGGGTGGGGCATTCTGAATCTCAGGTTATAGGTACTTTTCTGATACAAGCACTTTGAATAGTGTAAAATGCTTCATACATACATTACCTCAGTAATCATAACAAACAACAAAAATCCAGTATGGTGGATTATTATTATCCCAATCTTCATATTCAGTGCTGTGGTGGTGCCTGAAGTACAAGGAACCCTTGCTTGGCTAAAGAATCTCATTCAGGATTAGCCACTATACTAATACTATACTTTGTGTTTGTGTATGTATCCATGCCCCCACCCACAATACAGCCACCGTACTATACAATGCTTCAACATACATCATGCAATAATCCATGAAAAACTGGCAGTATGGGGGCTGCTCTTCAGATTCAGTATCTCTGTGGAACTTGGGATCTAAATAAGAACTCAGCAAATTTCCCACAATGTAATTTGTAATTTTTTTTAAAAAAAAACAAGCTTTCAAGTTTGCAAAAGCAGTTTACAGCACACAGAAAGAGTGTGCTGACAGGACAGAAATAAAATGGATTAATGAAAATTGCCTGTATTCTTGAGAGAGACAAAGGGTTAGATTCAGCAATCTCTCAATGGAAGGGCTGTCAGTTGCAAATTTTTTCCTGCATTCTTCCTCATCTCAGCAGTCCCATCTCACTCCAGGAAAGTTCATTCCCAGGGTTGTGGAGCTTCTGTGTGGAAGGGAAGAGATGAAATTGCTATTCCTGCCTTTTATGTCAGTAGAGGTGTGGTAATGGAAGAGCGGCTATTAGTCCATACAAGTCCTGCATCGCAGAATCAATTTTCCTAGGGTTGGTAAGAGATAATGGGAGGAAAGGAATATACAAAAGATCTGCAGTCTTTGCATCCCAGGATCTCTAGATCCTACACCTAGAGGTTTTTGCTTTCCTCATCCTTCTCTTCTCTTCTCATGCTTGACTCCCTTTTGTTGCCCTTGCCAGAACTGTGCAAAAATAATCACAATCAGAATTATGAAGTCATCAATGTTATACAAGTGTGTGTTTCTATGTCATCCCCTCAGCCAAGTCGCTGGGAGCAGCAAACAACAAATATTATCCCAAAAGAAAGAGTGGTAAAGTTGAAATAGAATCAAACCCTCCAAACCAACACAGTTAGATGCTGGATAAATTATTAGATTTAACTTGACACATGAAAATAAGGTGTCAGGAAAATGGCTAAGACTTGGATATGCCATAAAGAAAAGGCTCTCTCTCTGGTAACCACCCTCCAAAAGGTGAAGTCACATACTTGAAAAGCCTCAAAAGATGTCCTCAACTGTTGGGCTGGCTCACATGGGAGCAGGTGGTCCTTTCTACAGGATGTATTACTCATTCAGAACATATATTTCATTCCATGAAAACTCCTCTGGATATGGACAACTACAGTATCTTTGTTGCTACTCAATTTAACTCTAATCAATGAAAAATACAACCTCTCTATTTTTGGTACTTATGGGTACAGATTCCTTGATAAAACAGAAATGAAGAAAACTATGGAACAGAGCTTACACTATAGGACAGGGGTGTCAAACTCATTTGTTATGAGGGCTGGATCTGACATAAATGAGACCTTGTTGGGTTGGGCCATGTGTGTTTTTTACTTAAAAACATGCTTAAAACCTTAGCACTCTTGCAATATTTTGTTTATTTAACAGTGTCTGATAACTGACACCTCTTGCTCTGAATTATTGCATCAAAATGACTGTGCTATTGCAATCTTGAGTATGCTGTTCAAGTGTGTATCTGTAAGCTGTAAACCTAATTTTGATTTATTGACATTCACTACAGAAATCTCATGCTCAGAGTTCTGAGCCTAGGGCCCAGGGGAAAACATAAAATGGATGGGCATTATGAGCTTTTGTACATAAATTGCTTCATGTGCTGCTCAAGAACATGAGAAGGCACCATGACACAGACTGAGGGCTATGTGTTTGTCTACAAAACTATAGTCTTCCACAGTGGTCAGTATCAGCCTACTATCTAGGAAGTCTAAGTTCAAAATTCCCAAAGGAAATGTGCTGGGTGAACTTGGTCTGGACACACACTCAGCCTAATCCACCTCACAGGCTTGTTGTTATTCCTCATCTAAATTCACATTGCTTTCCTACTGAGCAAGATTGGATCATGAGGACATGAATACAGTGAAAAGAGGGAAGGAACCCAATTGCACCCAGGAGAGCCACAGCATAACAGGCTCAACAAAAAACACACTGTAGCAAGGCACATGAAAGCTCATACTCGGGATAAAACTTTGTTGGTCTTAAATGTGCTTTGTATTTCTCCCATGCGATTGAAGCAGCCAAGCAAAGCAAGCTCTCCCGCCTTCCCTCCCTCCCTTCAGGGAGGAACCTCAGCCAATGGAAGGGAAGAAAAGATTGCCTTTCTCTCCTGTGTGATTCAGGCAGCCTGGCCTGGAAGCAAGCTCAGGCTCATTCCCTACATCCCTCTGGGAGGATGAGGAGAGGGAGGAGCCTCAACCAGTGCAGGGAACAGAAGCTTGCCTATCTATCTTTCCTGAGCGATTGAGAGAGTCTAGCAAAGCAACCTATGATGATGCTGCAGCAGGAGAACTTGAAGAAGAAGCAGGAGACAGCCAGTTCTACTGCAGGCTTGATAGCCCTCCAGGAGCCTGATCCGGCCCCCGGGCCACATGTTTGACACCCCTGCTCTAGGAGCTGCTACAAGCTTGTTGTCATTCACAGTTAGTTCTCACTTTCCAACTTTCCAAATGTCACAAATCACAATCAATAGGTAATAACTTTATATCTTCCTTAAACATGACACCATGCTTGTCCTTGCTAATCTTAAATCAAAGAATCCTCACCATGTCAGACAGAAGAGCTTTGAAATTCTGGATGGCCTCTTCCCGTTTGTGCTGTTCTCGTTCTCTGTCAATTTCCTTTGTCTGCTCAGAACGAGCTTTCTGAACTTCTCTCTCACGTTCACGCAAGCTTGCTTCAATGCGAGCTTGTCTTTCTAATTCCTTTTCTTTTTCAGAGTCTACATTCTGAAACAGATGAAAAATCACACATTACATTCTGCTTTAACTGAAACTACAAACGTTAACAATAACTCAAATCTGATTAAGCAAGCTAACACAACAAATTTAAAATGAGACCCTGTTTGGAAAAAATGCTGTTACCAACACAAAAAAATTAAGAAAAAAAGGTTGCTTACCTGTAACTGATGATCTTCGAGTGGTCATCTGTGCATTCACACCTCTGGGATACAGTGCGCCTGTGCCGACCCTGACTGGTAGATATTCAAAGCAAAAAGGATTTTCGCGCCCACTCCCCCGTCACGTGCTGAGCTCCAGTGCACGTGACTAGGAGAGAGGCATGACAATCCCGCCAATTCTTTCTGACCGCTGCCATTAGTCACAAAAAACAGCAAAAGGACCAACAGCAGACGGGAAGGAGGGCAGGTGGTGTGAATGCACAGACGACCACTCGAATATCATCAGTTACAGGTAAGCAACCTGTTGATCTTCTTCGTGGTCTCTGTGCATCACACCTCTGGGAGAGTAGCAAGCAGAAAGAAACCAACACACCTACCTGGAGGAGGGAGCTGGAGGTCCTCAACTGCACACCGACTGCACTGCAGAACGCTGATGAAGATGCACATCTAGAGCATAATGTCTCACAAACGTGTGAAGGGTGGCCCAAGTCACCACGTTGCAAATGTCATGTAGTGACGTGCCCTTCAGGAAGGCCATGGACGTGGCCACTGCTCTTGTGGAATGTGCTTGGAGTGGTCCTGGGAGCAGTTTCTTGGCCATCAAGTAACAGAGTTTGTCTCCACAATCCACCTGGAAAGTCGTTGCAATGACAACTTACCCCCGAGTGAGGGGGGAGTGTAGGATATGGAGAGAGAAGGAGACTTTCAAAAACCCTTTGTCCTATCCAGGTAAAAGAGAAGGGCCCGCTTGACATCAAGAGTGTGGAGGGGACGCTCCGCATCATCCTTCGGGGCAGGAAAAAACACTGGAAGAACGACGTCAGCTTGCATATGAAATTCTGATACAATCTTGGGAAGAAAAAAGATGTCTGGGGCCAAGATGACCCCTTCATGGTGAAAAACCAGGTAAGGTGAATCTCAACGAAGGGCCGAGAGCTCGCTCACCCTTTGTGCCAATGTGACAGCCACGAGGAAGGCTGTCTTCCACGAAAGAAGCTGCAAACTGCATGTGGCCATAGGCTCAAAAGACTTCCCAGAAAGCCTGGATAATAGCAAAGCTAAGTCCCAAGCCAGCGTGGGGAAACGTGATGGTGGAAAAAGATGAACCAGGTCCTTAAGGAAACGTTTAGTAAGCAGGTGAGTAAAAACTGAGTAGCCCTCAACTGGAGGGTAATGAGCAGAGACTGCTGCCAGGTATACCAACACCGAGGAATAGCTGAGGCCCTGGTCTAAACGGGACAATAGAAAACCAAAAACAACAAAAAGGTCTGAAGGCGGAGGGGGCAGACCAACCTCCTGAAGGTAAGACAAAAACTTTCTCCACTTTCCATCATAGGAAGTACAGGTGGAGGGTTTTCGACAGTTCAGCAGCACGTGATCAACCCTATGTTGGAGAACATTCACAGGATCCTCCACGCCATCAGTCTAAGATGTGGCACATCGTGGTATAGCGCCAAGCTCTCCTGAGTGAAGAGGAGATCTGGCACCACTGGAAAGTGAATGAAGGAGCCCTTTGACTTGTGAAGCAGAGTGGGAAACCAATGCTGCTGAGGCCACCAGGGGGCCATGAGAATACATCAAGGAGTTTCTTCCATCACCTTGTGAAGCACTTTGGTAAGTAGCGGAATCAGTGGGAACAGATACAGGAATTGATTTGACCAGGGGTATAGGAGACCGTCCCCTAGGGAGAGGGTTCCATTCCCGCTCTGGAGCAGAACAAACGACACTTCTTGTTGTGTCTTGTTGCAAAAACATCCGCATCTGGATAACCCCATCTGTCAAAAACACCTGTTCAAGATATCTCCAGTTGAGTTCCCACTCATGTAGGGACGCTCCCCCCCTGCCGAGGTAATCTGCAATCACATTCAAAGAACCGGGAAGGTGAGCTGCCACCAGGAAAACATCCCAGGATTGGCACTCATTCCATATCTCCAGAGCCAGCCTGCAAAGTCCCCTGGACACTGTGCCACCCTGGCAGTTGATATAACACATTGCTGTGGTATTGTCTGTCAATATCGCAATTGTTTGATGGGTCACCGATTAGCAAAAGGATCGGAGAGTATACTGGACCGCCAAGAGCTCTAACAAATTTATGTGCTTGTGGGCCACCATGGTCTCCCATCTGGCTCCTACACACGTCATTCAGATGCATACCCCACCCCCAGAGAGATGTGTCCGTCGTGATCATCATCGACGGGGAGGGACGGTGGAAAGGCACTCCCACTAGTAAGTTCTGCAGGTTCTCCCACCACTGCAGGGAGGTCCACACCTGAGGAGGGAGGATGAAGTGCTGCGACTGAGGTTGCTGCTGGGGCTGAAATCACTTCAGGAACCACAATTGGAGTGGTTGCATGTGCAGCTTGGCGAACATGATTACTGAGGTTGTGGCGGCCATCAACCTCAGAAGGCGTTGGATCTGTCTTGCTGAGGTGTCACCCTGGTGGCAAAAGAGCTGAATAAGAACGATGATATCTCCCCCCCTGTTGGGAGGGAGAAAGGCCCTGCAGGCACTGGAGTCCAATATTGCCCCAATAAACTGGACCTTCAGGTATGGGCAAAGCATTGACTTTTTGTGATTCACGCAGAGACCAAATTCTTTCAGGGACTCCAAGGTAGAATCTATGTGCCAGAGGAGGACTTCTTCTGAGTTCGCTTCCAGCAACTAGTCATCGAAGTACAGGAAGATTTGAATCCCCCGAAGCCAAAGATGAGCAACCACGACCACCATCATCTTTGTAAATACTCGGGAGGCTGTAGACAACCCAAAGGGGAGGGCCTTGTACTGAAAATGATGGTTCCCTACTGCAAAGCGCAGGAACCTCCTGTGGGCACGATGGATTGTTACATGAAAGTGGGTGTCTTGTAAGTCCAAGGTCACCATCCACACTCCTGGTTGGAGGAGAGGAAGAATAGACTGCAGGGTAGTCAGTCTGAACATTTTGTAATCTATGAAATGGTTGAGGTTCCTGAGGTCCATGATAGGGCAGAGGCCTCCGTCCCTTTTGGGGACCGTAAAATAATGGGAATAAAAGCCATGGCATTGGTGTGGGAGCGGAACTGGTTCTATGGTGTCCTTGAGTATAAGGTTCTGAATTTCTTCCAGCAACATGGTCGACTTGTGGGGTGACCACAAAGACAGAAGTCTAAGGGACTTGGAGGAAGCCTATAAGGTAACCGTCCTTTATGACAGGAAGAACCCACCTGTCTGATGTAATTCTCTCCCAATCAGGTAGGTAAGGGAAGAGATGGGTGGCGGGTGGGAGAACAGAGTCAAAGGCTCTGCTTTGGGGCCTTGGCTCTAGATTGAGAAGCAGATGGATATTGTGATTTGTTTCCATATTGATGGGAAGATGCACCCAGTGCGCCATCTGCTATTGCGTTTCAGGGGACGACTTTGAAGAGGATCTATGTGACCACTACTTATTCCAGGCTTTATATCTGGACTATCTGGGAGCCAGGGAAATTCCCAAGTTGCATGACGTCTTAATGCTCTTATCAAGATCCTGCAGAACAGAGTCTGTGGTGGAGTTGAACAGGCCTTCACCCTCGAAAGGGAGATCCTCCATGAAAGCTTTGGTATCTTGTTGCAATGACATGGAGTGCAACCATGCATGGCGCTGAAGGGCAACAGCGGAGGAAAGTGTCTTGGCTGCTACATCCAACGTGTGCTTAGCTGAGTCGAGTTGGTGTTTAGCCAGAAGCATGCCCTCCTTCTGGACTCGTCTGGCTTGGCGATTCAGGTCCTCAGGAAGGGACACTATGAATTCTGATAATTGCTCCCAAAGAGCATATTGGTATCTGCCCATACAGGCTGTGTAATTGGAAGTCTTGATGTCCAACACTCCTGCAGAGTAAAACTTCTGAAATAATCTAATTTCTTCCCTTCCTTATCAGGGGGTGAGGACTGAGAGCGTCTGCCCTTTGAGGATGAGTTCACCACCACCGAGTTCAGTTTGGGGTGGGTGAACAAAAATTCAGCACCAGACTCTTGGACCTTATACATGTGGTCATTCTGTGACTAGAGATGGGGGTAGAGACTGAACGAGTCCATGGTACTTTAGCAGCTTCCAGCAGGACTGATGTCATGGGGAGGGCAACTGCTGTTAAAGTGTCTATTTGGACTATGTCAAATACTGAGTCCATGACTGTCAGTGGAGGTTGTACTGTCGACAGCACCAAGGTATGGGCCATCCGCTTAATAAACTCCTCATAGGATTTCAGATCCTCAGAGGGGGATATCTGCAAGTCTTCTGACACATCCTGCGGGGGGAAGGTTCGATCAGGTGCTCCTGGTCCTCATCCCAAGTGCCGCGAAGAAATCGAAGAGGCAAACTGTTCTGAAAAGTCCAGAAATGGTACCGGGAGCTTCGGGATCAGTTGAATTGGTACCAATTACGCTACTATCTGAGTTGCCGAAGGGGTATGCTATTGTCGCCTGCCCGTCAGTACTGACGGCGGGGTTGGTAAAAATTCCAGCATTTGTGGAGGTTCTCAGCAATGTTCCCTCTAAGCTGTGGAGTCTGGTGAGCAAAAATTCTACTTTGTAAGCTACTGGCATGAAAGTTGTGAGCAGGCGATTTGGCTGCTGCATAATTTAGTTTGCTCTGGAGCCATCCTTCCTGAGCTCAGGCAAAGATGTGTGAGCCAGAGGCTAAAAAACTGTGAGCTAGCTCACACTAACTCAGCTTAGAGGGAACACTGGTTCTTGGTATTGAGAGAGCCGAGAGGAGGTAGATTGATGATCCCACTCCATCGGCATACGAGGTGGCAGTCAGGGCATGTTGGCAGCCAAGGGGTACGCCCCATACAAGTACTGCCACTGTCGCTGATCCCAAGGTGTCGGACTCGGTCACCAGATGGTGACTGACGTGGTGAGGGATGTGCAAATGCCTGGGTTCCTCAGCCCGAGTGAAGGCGCTCAACGCTGGAGGATCGAGAGACTTGGGTTAAGTCCATGTCCTGTTCAGAGTCCATGAACTGAATCAGGCGCAGCAAAAGTGAGGATGGTGCAGCTTGTGGTTGGTCAAGACCTGATGAGTCAAGCGAGGTAGTCCCTTGCATGGGGGTCGGCTCTGATTGTTGACACGAAGTCGATGGGACCTTATTGGGGGAGCCCTTCTTATGTTTCTTCTGCTTGACAGGTCTGATGTTCTTGCCCTCCTGGTGTTTCTTAGTGGGAGTATGGGTTTCGAACTGAGGAGTCGGGACAGAGCGTTTAAGCATTGATTGATGCATCGAAGCATCAAAGCATGCCCAGATGTCTCCTGAGATGACGCCACTGACGAAAGGGCTAGTTCCATCAGGGCAGTGTGTAATCTAGCAGCCCTATTCTTTCTCATATGCCTCGAGAACTTCTAACAGTTAGTAGAAGAGTCCACTCGGAGGGCTTCCCTGAGGCACAAAAGACAAAGAGAGTGTCCATTGGGGGGGCAAGCTTGCTGCTGCACCATAAACACCATTTAAAGAAACCCCACCATTTGGCCATAGGTTGGGGGGGGGTAAGGGAAACTTGCCGGAGCAGAGTACTCCCTCAAACACAACAGTCCTTCACGAAATTTTCTCTTATAGGCCAGGAAAGAAAAATAACTACCAACTGGAGCAGAGAGGTCTGAACAGCGGAGCAGTCAGAAAGAAACTGGCAGGATTGTCGTACCCCTCTCCTAGTCATGTGCACTGGAACCCAACATGTGACGGGGGAGTGGGCATGAAAATCCTTTTTGCTTTCAATATCTACCAGTCAGGATCAGTGCAGGCACACTATATCCCAGAGGTGTGATGCACAGAGGTTTTAACAATTAGATCTTGCCAAATAAAATGCCTAAAAATGATCCTTTGCATACAGGAGAAGAAATAGAGTACCTATAAAATTATAACCATAGCCAGCATCTGAAGAACCACATGACTTGCTCTGCATCATCAAGCTGACTTTGGGTTTGAGTTTCTCAGACATCAGCTTTTCACATCATATGGCAGCCTGACTTTCAAAAGCAGTTGGAAATGTAATGTGTGTGGGAAGGACTGTTGTCTAATTAAAAAATAAATAAAAGTGCAAATATTCTAGTCCTGGGATGCTTCCAAAACAGCTTGTTGCACTCTGGCTTAGGAACTGTGTACATCTTTCCTGTCACTGAACAGAAAACAACATGAATATTGTAGTTTATGTAGCCTTTAGGATCAGCAAACTCTGCAATGCTCCCAATTTATACTTTTCTAGAAATTCACCTGCACCTAATAAAAAGATTCTGAGGATATATGCAAGTGGAGCCTCCTAATAAGCAAACAGACACATTATGCTATTCACATTAAGGGGAAAAGAAAATAAGAGCTGCCGTGATGGATCAGAGCAAAGAGCCATTTAGCCCAGCAACTGTTTTGCATAGCAGAACAAAAGAGTCCAGCAGCATCTTAAAGACTAAAAAAATTGAGGTAGGGCATGAGCTTTCATGAGTCACTGCTCACTTCTTTAGATGTTTTGCACAGATGTTCTGTTCAGATGCTCACTTTTTCAGATGTTTTGCAAAGTGTGAGAACTGCCACTTACTCCTACCCTCTGCTTCCTGTTTAACCAGTCACTAATTCACCAGAGTATCCAATCCTCATGGCTTCAGAAAATTTGGTGAGGAACCCTGTCAAAAACATTTTGCAACTCTTAAGTATATAGTAGGTTGTATTCAGCATAAGGAATCCTGATCTTCCAAGCTTTCCCTAGTTTTTGCAGTTGTTGGAAAATCAGAGTATAAAGGTGGATGGCAGCAGTATGATATAAAGTAGATTTCAAGCTGGGTGAAAATTCCTTGGGTTTGATCCCCTGTGCAAAAATCCCTGATCTTCCTAGCTTTCTCTCCTCCCCAAACCCCAGCAGCCATTTCTAACCCCAGGAAAATTTACTCCCAGGATAACATGACCAGCACTGAGAAACAGCTACATGGATTAGGAGACTGCAGTGGAAGAGGAGATATGAAATCACTGAACTCCACTCATGCAAGAGACAAGGAGTAATTTTTTATGCCCCACTCCCCCTCACAGCTTCTCTCAAACCATTTATTAGTCCATGTTTATCCCATGACCTTGGAGAATAATCTTTCCCAGAAACAGAAATGACTGCTTGGGGAAGAGGAAAGCTGGGAAGATCAGCTCCTTCTCCTGATAGATCACAGAATCCAATGACTACAGGATCACCCTTGGCCACATGACTGTTAATAATCTCAGGGAACCCCACAACATTGGACAGCCATGATGTCCTTTTGTAGAAGTCATGCTGATTCTTCCTACAGGTCTTGTTTATAATGCTTAATGCACATACACAGTGTATACACAATGTTTATATGCTTAACTCTATCTTTAGTAACAGTTTCCACCCAACTTCACTGTTAGGTGAACTGATTTGTAATTTCCTAGATCCTAGATTTTCTAGATCCTGTTACCTCTGGTAAGAATGCCGATTATTTGTGACACTGCAATATTTTTATGTGAGCAGCAATTTCACATTTGAGTTTTTAAAGGTATATACCACCTGAACCTGGTTTTTAATTTGTCACTTAACCCTTGAACTTCATCCCTTGTCAGTACAATTTGGTTCAGCTCCTCAGATATTCTCTTCAAAAGTACTAGTTACAGCATAGGAAACTGTCCAACATCACACACACAAACAGACTTCATTCAGATTTTCTAAAATTTCTCTGTCCTCTTTCATCAGATCTTTCACTCCATTACTGCCCAACTGCCTTTTTGGCTGGGTTCCTGCTTCTGATGTACTGAAAAAAACACACAAAAAACAGGGTTGCACTTACCTGTAACTGTTGTTCATTGAGTATGTTCTATGCAAGCACACATGGGGGACTGTGCATGAGCAGGCATGCCTATTGGTAGGTTTTTACAGCTAAGAGCCTCCAGGGGGTGCTGCATGCTGGAACAGAAGCTTGTTCCCACCCAAGGACCATGTGCTCCTGTGCAGCAGCACCCCCAACCTCAGTCGCTCTTCCAGGTATCGCAGAGACATTCTGTGTGGATTGGCCAGCCATCTCATCAGTGATGAAGTTGAGACCATGGAACCGTCTGTTCAAACTCAACGTCTAATGGCACTTGACCCACTGGTAAGTCAGGTTCAACCTCCCCTTCCAATATAGAAATCAGGGATGACCTCCGATTCAGAGGTGTTATGGGTTTCTCTTGTAATGTCTGAGTTGGCTCCGGAGTTTGAACCGGTGTCCAACAATGGGAGTTGGTTTTTTGCTTATCCTTCTCTTTTGTTTTAGCCTTTTTAGCAGGCAGTTCAGATGAGGTGCACTGCACCTGAAGCGAGCGCAAGCCTGAGCAAATCCTTTGAGATCTGGGACCAGGAAGGGGGAGCTAACTGCATTGAAACTGACGGTGTAGCAGTTGGAGGCTTTTCCACAGCCTTGCAGAAGGGGGGTCTGAGGCTCTAAGTGCCTTCTCCCAGAATGCTGCCTTGAGCTTTGAAGCTCTGTCCCTATGGGCTTTGGGGGTGGATCTTTGGCAAGCTTTGCAGGTGGATATGTTATGCTCTTCCCCTAGACACAGATCATGCTTGTCTGTTTGGGTCATTTTTGCATGGTAGCAGGTGCACTTTTTAAAGAGTCTTCTGAGCTACCTCAGAGCTCAGAAGCAATCCGCAGGAAACACAACACAATCCCTCACCACATAGAAGTTAAGAGACTCTCAACTGACCAACCTACTCCTTTGGCAGCAAAAGAGGAACTGAGGTTGGAGGTGCTGCTGCATGGGAGCATATGGTCCCTGGGTGGGAACAAGGTTCTGTTCTGGCACACAGCACCCCTGGAGACTCTTAACTGTAAAAATCTACTGATAGGCAGACCTACTCATGCCCACTGATAATGAACATTCTTTTTCTTCATTTAATAATTTAGTGACAAGCTCCTCAAACTCTTTTTTTTGCATGCCATTATCAACATAGATTTGACTGGGCCTGTGCTGTGCTTCTCCTCACCTGGATAAGACTTTGTTTTGACTAACCCATTCTTTTTTCTGAAGATTCTTCTTTTCAATTTAATGTGGTCATGTTTGGATTTGGGATTACTTCCCATCCATTTAATATATGATTAACTTACTATCACTTACTATTCTCAACTTGTTTAATAATACCTGCATTTTGTAGTTAGTCTTAAGCACTTGCAGCCAAATTCAGGGTTGCATCTCCCTTATTTACATCACTGACCGTTCCAATGCACAGTTATTAATGGTATCTGGAAATTCTGTCCATCACACCTTGAAAATGGAGTCATCTAGATCATTAGACAATTGAAATCACCCATTATAATTCCACCTGCCCCTCTGGTTGCCTCCCTAATCTCTTTCACCATCTCAAAATCACCCATAGTCTTTTGATTAGGTGGGCAACAGTACGTTTGCACTATTAAATTACTTTTTAGAATCAATAGTGCCAAACATAGCAATTCTATGGAAAAAACAGGTTGCTTACCTGTAACTGATGATCTTCGAGTGGTCATCTGTGCATTCACACCCATGGGACTCAGTGCGCCTGCGCTGACCTGGTCGGTGTCTGTACAAAGCTCACAATGGGATTTTCGCGCCCTTCGCCCCCGGGCATGCGCAGGAACCCCACTGCGCATGCCCAAGGGGCGGGGGCACGGACATCCCGCCAGTTCCTTCTGACCGCTATCAAACCTAGCCATGTATGCGAACAGCTGAGAATGACAGCAGTGGGGAAGGATGGGCGGGCGGTGTGAATGCACAGATGACCACTCGAAGATCATCAGTTACAGGTAAGCAATCTGTTTATCTTCTTCGTGGTCTCTGTGCATCACACCCATGCGAGATTAAAAAGCAGTGGCTCACCTGGAGGTGGGTGCTGGCAGACTCAGGGAGCCATAGAGGAAAGGACCAGACGGCCCAAGTCACCCTTCTGCTGGGCACGGACGTCCAGAGCGTAGTGCTTGATGAACGTGGTTGGCATGGACCATGTAGCAGCTTTGCAGATGGACGAAAGAGACGCGCCCTTCAGAAAGGCTGTTGAAGTTGCCATAGACCTGGTAGAGTGCGCTCTCAGACGAGAGGGAGGCAACTGCTTCGCTAGAGCGTAGCACAACTGAATCGTCTCGACAATCCATTTAGAGAGTCGTTGAGACATGATGTGGAGCCCCAGGGAGGGCGAGCTGTATGACAGAAACAGTGAGTTGTCACGTCTGGTTGAATGAGTCCGATTTAGGTAGAAGCTCCTAGGAGTGCCCTCTTGACATCCAGAGTATGGAGCAAGCGTTGTCCGTCATCTTCTGGATGTGGGAAAAAATCTGGTAAGAATATTTCAGTATTGAGATGGAACTCTGAAACAATCTTTGGAATGAAGGTCGGGTCCGGTATCAGACACACGCCATTCGGAAGGAAAACCAGGTAGGGTGGGTCATGTCGGAGTGCCATGAGTTCACTAACCCTTCTGGCTGAGGTGATAGCCACTAGGAAGGCCGTCTTCCACGTTGCATACTGGAGGTCACAAGTAGCCATCAGTTCAAACGGTCGTCTGGTAAGTTGCTGTAGTACTAGTGGTAAGTCCCATAGGTCTGTAGGCGTAACTATCAGAGGGTACAGTCTAATGAGGCCCTTCACGAACCGCTTTGAGGTTGGATGGGAGAAGATTGTGTGACCATCCAGGCCTTGATGGTAAGCAGAGATGGCCGCCAAGTAGACCTTCACGGATGAATGGGAGAGACCCTGGTCCCTCAGGAACAGAAGAAAGTCCAGAATTTTGTCCAGGCCCACAGAGGTTGGAGTGTTCGTAGACTTATCTAGATACGAGAGGAACTTGTGCCACTTCCTGCAATAGGATGAGCGGGTAGATTCCTTCCTTGTGTTACACAGGACCTCTGAAACCCAGGCAGAGAAGCTCATGGTTGGAGCCTCCAGGCAGTCAGCTTTAGGTTGTCCACCTGTGGGTGGAGTACTTTGCCTTTTTCGGCAGTGAGGAGATCTTGCACTTTGGGGAAGTGATGGAACTTGCCTCCTGCCAGACGCAGTAGGATGGGGAACCAGGGTTGTCTGGGCCACCACGGAGTCACGAGGATGCAATCCGGTTGAAATTTGGCCACCTTGTGCACCACTCTCAGGAGTAGGGGCAGTGGAGGGAACATGTAGAGAGGAATGGACCGGTCCAAGGCATTAGGAGGCCGTCCCCTAAGGAGAGAGGGTCTCTGCCCCCTTGGGTGCCGAATTGCTCGCATTTTGCGTTCTCCCGTGAGGCGAACACGTCGATGGCGGGAGTCCCCCAACGGTCGAAGAGATGTTGAAGGTAGACCGAATTTAGTTCCCACTCGTGGTGGTGAGTGTGGCCTCTGCTGATCAGATCCGCTTCCACGTTTTGGACTCCAGGGATGTGGGTGGCCATGGGTACGATTTGGTTGGAAACGCACCAGTTCCAAAGGTCGAGCGCGAGCCCACAAAGGCTCCTGGAGATGGTACCTCCCTGACGGTTCAGGTAGCTGAGGGCCGTGGTGTTGTCGGTGAGGATGGCAACACAGTGTCCTTGTAAGAGGCGCTGAAAAGCTCAGAGAGCTAGTGAGATGGCCAGTAGTTCCAGGTAGTTGATGTGCCTGTTTGCAGTGGCAGCATCCCATCGGTATCCCACGCTGATGCCATTGAGGTGGGCCCCCCATCCCCATAAGGAGGCATCTGTTCTCAGGGTGTAACGAGGAGAGGGAGGGGTAAATGGAGCACCCTCGGTGATATTTGGGACGACAGTCCACCAGGTCAGAGAGTCCCGCACGGTTCGAGTAGGGGTCAGGACTTTTGACTGAGACATTCGGGTTGGACGAAAACTCTTTAGAAACCAAAGTTGGAGAGGCCTCATGTGGAGTTTCGCCAAGGGGAGGACCGAAGTCGTGGCGGACATGTGTCCCAGGAGGTGTTGGATGTCGTACGCCGTTGAGGATGGAGAGTTGTGAACAGAGGTTGCTAGGTTGGACAAGGTTTGAGCTCTGTCCAGCGGCAGGAAGGCTCTGCTGGCCACTGTGTCGAATAGGGCCCCGATGAATTGCACCCTCTGAGATGGTTGAAGACAGGATTTTTGGAGGTTCACTTGAAGACCGAGCGAGGAGAGAAGGGTGTAGTGTGAACGCAATGTCCTTGCGCAGAGAGGTCGGGGAATCGGCCACCAGAAGCCAGTCGTTGATATAGGGGATGATGGTGATCCCCTGGAGATGGAGGTGGGCTGCGACAACTACCATGGTCTTGCTAAAGACCCTCGGCGCAGTAGAGATCCCGAATGGGAGGCATCGGTATTGATAATGACCTTCCCCTATCGCGAAATGGAGGTACTTCCTGTGGGACGGGTGGATGTTGAGGTGGGAATAAGCATCCTGGAGGTCGATGGTAGCCATCGAGGCGCTCTGTGGGATCAAGGGAAGGATAGCTTGCAGGGTCGTCATCTTGAATTTTCGATATCGTATATAGATATTGAGATCCCGAAGATCCAAGATGGGACGTAGCCCCCCATCGCGTTTCAGTACAGCGAAGTACCGGGAATAGAATCCCATCCGTTCGGAAGTTTTTGGGATGGGTTCTATTGCCCCTTTCTTCAGTAAGGAGTCGGCTTCCTGAAGGAGGACAGCGGAAGAAGGGGTGGAACAGAAGGTCGGTAAAGGTGGGAGGTCGAGGAATTCGATGAGATAACCATCGGCTACAATGGATAAGACCCAGGCATCCGTGGTTATGGTTTTCCACATGGGAAGGAAGGGATGGAGGCGGGTCGTTTCTCTCGACATCAAGAGGACAGAGTCAAAGACCCTGCTTTGGTCCACGGTTGGACTTGGGTCTTTCCTGTGGATGTTGCGAACCTGACCTCGGTTTAGACTGGTACGATTGCTTATTGTGGTTTGGAGATTGATGGGGTCTCCAGGCCGTGTCTGGGGACGGTTTTGTAGGGTATGGACGACGGGGGGTGTACCTGGACCAGGACCGCTGTCGATTAGATCTTTGTGGCGCCGAGACTCCCAGTAAATTTGAAGCTTTGATATTTTTATCCAACTCCTGCAAGGCAGCGTCGGTGGAGGAGTGGAATAGGCCTTCCTCATCGAAGGGGAGATCTTCAATATACGATCTAGTGTCCTGGGGGAGAGATGTGGTACATAGCCACGCATGGCGGCGGAGTGACACTGCAGAAGCCATCGACGTTGAGAAAGCGTCTAGAGAATGTTTCGTGGTGTTCAAAAGTTGTTTGGCCACCAGGAGACCCTCCTTCTGAATCAATCTCGCTTCAGCTAGCTTGTCATCTGGCATAAAGGGGAGGAGTGCTGACATCCTCTGCCACAGGGCATACTGGTATCTCCCAAAGCAGGCTAAATAATTGGAGGATTTTATTCCCAGGGCTGCAGAGGAGTATATCCTATGGTCGTAGGCGTCGATTTTTTTGCTCTCTTTATCCGACGGAGTGGAATTAGAGCTTTTGTTTTTGGAAGATGTAGAAACGACCAACGAATTTGGGCGAGGGTGGAGGTAGAGGAAGGAAGCTCCCTCTTCTTGGATTCGGTACATGTGGTCTAATCGCTTAGTGGAGACTGGTGCCGATGATGGTTTTGTCCACAGGGACTTGACTGCTTTTAAGAGGTGTTCAGACATTGGTAAGGCTATCGGCGTAGATGCATCGATCTCAATGATGTCGTACACCTCGTCAGCTGTGGATGGTTGGGGTTGGATGATCAGTAGGGCAAGAGAGTGTGCCATACGTTTTACTAAGTCCCCGTATGAGGACATGTCCTCTGAAGGGGAAATCGGGCTGCCCCCGGAGATCGGTGTTTTGGGGGGAGGTTCGACAGGGGAAAGAGCATCTTCCGCATCGTCGACATCGGAGTCACCCGGAGAAGAGGCGGAGTCGGAACTCAAATCTTGAGGCCTCGGTAGTGGTGGCTCGGCCATCAGCATTGGTGGAGCAGTGGCGTGGTCGGAATGGATGGGAGGATGAGGAGGGGACGGTGGAGGTTTCGACACTGTCACCGAAGGCGGGTGGTGAGGGGAGTGGGAGCGGTATCTACGGGGCTCCCAAGAATCAGGACATCCAGGGAAATTCCACGGCCCGGAGGAGAACCAGTATGGCATCTCATGCCTATGGTTGTAGGGAAATTTCAGAGGTCAGTATGGATAGGATGCGTGGTACCTGTAGTAGCGCGGGTCATAAGTCTCCTGCTCGTGACGGTCTGGATGGTACGGAGATCTGGAGTGGCCCCGAGGGCGATGTTGAGATCGATCTGAGTGGTCACTAGCCCAAGAAGTCACCGACGGGGATCGAGATCCCACTGCCTGAACTTTAGAAACCAGATCGAGGTCTGTCGGAGGAGGGGGCGACATCGACTGGGGAACTTTACGACGATGGGGAACTTCCGACATTGGGGGTTCAGGCTGACGGGGTGGAGAGTCCATTATCTGTATCGGAGGCTCCACAAGGATTTTCGTCAGCTCCGGTGTCGGATGGGATAGTCGTGCGGGTTGCTGAGGTGTGTCCGCATGGAAAGCAGAGCCCCTAGGAGATCTAACACCGCTCGCACCATGAGACTTATGTGCGTCTCTCGTTTTGCTTGAACCCAGGGTCTTCGTTTTATCCTTCTTGGGCTTCTTTATCGGGGTCGACACGGATGAAGTCATCTTCGACTTAGACTTCTTCTTAGGTGCCCCTCCGGGATCCGAGGAAGATTTCCCTACCTGGGGAGGCTTCGGTGTCGGGGGATCTCCCTGTGTCGATACAGATGACTTCGGTACTGAGACGACTGGTCTCGATACAGACTGATCAGACTCCATAACGGGCTGGTGGAGCGAGTGCCGACTCCCACAACGCGACCTTCAGCCTAGCAGCCCTGTTCTTTCTCGTTTGGTTGGAGAAACGGGCACAGATGGAACAGGCGTCAGGCCGGTTACTCTCCCCCAAACAAAAAACACAGAGGGAGTGCTCGTCCCTCAAGGCTAGTTTGCTCCCGCAGGAAGAGCACCTTTTGAAGCACCCCCACTTTCGACTTTCCATAAAACAATGGAAGTGGGCCCTTCAATCCGATAAGGATGAAGGGGGGGGGAGTGGAAGAAAATGGTCTGAAGACCTGAGAAAATCCAAGAAAAAGGATGGATTCGGTAGGAGAGTCAACAAAAAGGAGGTTTAGAAAGAACAGAGAAAAAAAGATGAAGAAATTTTTTTGAAGAGAATGCGATCCCTGCTGTGAGGTAAAAGTGTTCTCGGATACACCAACACAGGCTGCTAACAGCGAGGCGGTCAGAAAAGAACTGGCGGGATGTCCGTGCCCCCGCCCCTTGGGCATGCGTGGTGGGGTTCCTGCGCATGCCCAGGGGTGAAGGGTGTGAAAATTCCGTTGTGAGCTTTGTACAGACACCGACCAGGTCAGCACAGGCGCACTGAGTCCCATGGGTGTGATGCACAGAGACCACGAAGAAGATAGTGTATTTCTCTGAAGTCTTCTCCTTTACTGGAATCTAAGATCTCTCTCATATACGGAACAATACCACTCCTGCTCTGTTCCACCAGGTTTGGTAACGAACCTGCTGTTATTTAAGAACACACATCTGTTCTCCTCATCTTGGTTTGGAGGCCTCTGGCAGTTATAGCATACTTCATTTCCAAGAGTCCTTGGCATACATATTTTCCTCATGATCCTCCAGTCTTCCTTAAGCAGCAACTGTTTTCTTCCACACACATACTATCAAGGTCTAGCCTCTCCCATTTATATGAACTGGGATATTTACTCCATCTTCTCTTAAGAGATGAGACACTCCAAACTGGATTGGATGTAAACCCTAGTTACATAGACTTATCTAGTGCCCCTTAAGTCTTAACTTTTACATTTGGACAGTTACAATGAACTCAGTATAGAGCTGCCCTTGAACACTTTTTGAATGTCAATACTAGAATAACTTTACTGATTGCCCATTGTCTTCTAGGAGCCATCCAAAAATGCCTTTCTCTTTAAAGGTCAAAACAGTCTGGAATCTGGCTACACGTGAGCTGTCCTATATGCTTAGATCATCTAATGAGCCCGTTCCAAGTACCTACTTCATTAGAAACTAGGCTTTTTTAGTAGAAGTATCTACCCCTTAGAACTCCCTCTGGGCTGGCTGGGTAGATAATTATACCTCTTCACTGTTTTAAGTTTTTACCATGTCCCTAAATTTATCTGTTCTAAGATATTTGAAGGATGAAGATTTTTATCTGCTGGACTGCTATGATTAATCTGGTTTAACTTGTTTTAACACTGTCAGATCTATTCTGCTTCCATTCTCAGAGTGTAACAGTGAGGTTTACTACACAGATATTCCGCTTTTCATCAAGACAGAAAGTGAATTACCCACAATTTTATGCATTCAGAACCCAAAGCAGCCCATACATATTGTAATAAAATAACAGAACAAGTATGCCAATTTGGGAATATATACAATATGAAAGACAAAAAATATATAATGAATAAAGAAATATAATAAACATTCCTTTTTGAGGAAGTTTTTCAAAGTCTGGTGTTAATTGTTCCAATAGTGAACTACTCAGAAAACCAAAGCAATTACTACTGCAATACACATACTTTGGCTATTTTTTCAATATACTGCTTAAAAAGATCCTCCCTTTGTGAAGAGCTATCCACAGCTTTGTAGCGTGGGTCAGTCTCTACTTTGTCCTTCACTTTGCTCCAGCGAGACTGACTGTCCAAGTGGTGATTAGACAACAGTTCAAAGAAATCCATTTTGATCTATATTTTAAAGAGAAGACAAAGGGAAAAAAGGGAACAAATGAAGAGAGACTGATGGCTTGCAAAATTATTTAAAAATGCAGAAGCAGACTTACCGTGATGGCAAAAACTGGTTTTACTACACCCAAAATTAAGTTTTTCCAGAAGGCTATTAGATTTTAGAATCTCTAACCCATATAATTTTGGATGGAACTTTTATGAATGTATCACGGTAGAACATATTATGCAAAAGTTATTCAAGTGTACACTGAGTAGTTCATTAAATGACTATATAGTCAATAACTACGTGAGCATCACAGTTTTAGGCCTTCATCCAAAGAGGATGTTCACACATGCATGCGAGAACTTCCTCAACAAGTTTCTTTGAAAAACTATACTATTCTATTCTGTACTTCTAAATCTAGTTTAAAAAGTGATACACCTTATTCACACTTGAAATGGGTCTCACAAAAGCCATACAGAACACTCAGACTGTACTCCCAGGGCCAGTCCACCCACTCACTTGTCAGAATGGGCTCTCTGTATACAAGTCGGGATATATGTAAGGTTTGTGCAAGCCTCCCTCTTTTAAAACAGTGGGGGGGGGGCAGTACATAGCATTATTCACATTCTTGCACTGCTTGTATTGAAAGTCTGTATGAATTAGTGTACAAACTGGCCCACAACTCTATTACACATGTGTAAATTGAATTTATGGATTCCAGTCATTTTTCAAACCACTGAAGGTTACTCTTTCAAAGGAGCAGTGCGTGGTGAACTGTCCCCTTAGAGTGGACTTGAAGCACCAATTTATGCAACTTTGGTATTAAGGAATATATTATCAACATTTATGGGTAAGTTAACAGTCCGAGAGCACCATGGGTAGCAACTAGTACTGGACAACAGCAAGAATGTCACAGTTAAATAGTGAGAAGCTGTACAAATGTGTTTATCCAGCTGAACTAAAATAAGGTATAGAGCAGAAATAACGTCTGGCAATTTTTTCAAAAGGTAGAAAATGTATGAATTATGAAAAGGCCTTTCAGCATCGCTATGACACAGCAGAGGTGTAGCAGAGACACTGAACTGTCTCATACAACGATCTCTCCTCTCCTCCTGTATGAATACATGCAAAATAAATGACTGCATAATCCCCCTTGCCCATCCCCATCCCAGGCTTCTCTTCCTTAGCACCTGCAAAGATGTTATGTATTATACATATACTGGAAGCTAAAGTAGAGAGCTGTTTATGAAATTCAATTCCTCATGCTTTTTTAGCCACACAACTGCAAAAGCATTTTTTTTAAAGGTTGTGATTGTGAGGCTAAAATTTCTGCAATTGCATGTAGAACTGCTTCACATAAATGGCTTGCCACACAATACTGTAATTGTGCACACACTAGGCCTTTGAATCATGGAAACAAGCCTTTCACTAAGCCTAGTCAACATCTTCAGAGCACCACCAAACTCTTTGAGAGAAGATAGCCTAGCTACAGCTGATTTCACTTCAGTAATTATTATTCACTTGTAAGCTTGTTAAAATCCTCCCAACAAATCCCAGATCAATCATACAGAGTGGTGTCATTGGAAACGTCCTGCCTTAACACAATATAGGAAAGCAATTTCTAGTGACTTAACTATGCTGCTTGACACAGATGTACCGCTTTAGCAGCAATATTAGGATCCAGATCCCTTCAAATAGCAGTAGCTATGTACAGAACAATGTTAATAAACTGTAATTTCCCTCAACCATGTTTTTTAGCTCTTGACAAACTATTTAGATATGCAAGAATAATTTTAACTTTGATAATCTGAAGGCAATAAAAATTAGGTAACAGCCTCTCTGTTACATACAGCAATTCTGTTAATCAATAATGGTGGTGTGATTTACCACACTAGTACCTAGGAATATGCATAGCAGCCTTGAACTTATTTTTTAAGAATATGTTATTTCAGAGCTAAATTTAACATAACATGCATGTAGTATCAAAATATGAAGCCTTCTAAGCCATACATTTGAAATTATGTTTAAACAGGAAAAGCCACGATCTCAGGTGCTTCCACGAAAAACTTTAAAGTAAGGGTACAGAGACACCAAATGGGTTAAATGCTTTTCTACTTTAATTTCAGACTGTCTACTAAGCTTATTAATCAATCAATCTCAAGATACTGCTGAAGTTCATTTGGAACACTACAGTCATGAAGCAGCTCTATCAACAATGGTACCTGATATCCACACAGCATGCCATCCTGTCTCTATAGAAACTAGCAGCTGTCATCCTCATTCTAGCTTGAAAGCCAGCATGAACTCACCACCTAGTGCTGCTGCCTCTGCCAAAAGGGAACAACCTATGTTTCAGCTAAAGGCAACTCTTCTGCTGTTCTCTTCAGCAAATGCAGTAAATCAAGATGGCTAACTAATATTTTATTACTATTCTAGGGTTGGAGAACATTGAGAATTTCTAGTACCAGTAAGCAATAAATAGAAAGCACGACCTTTTAAAGCAAAGAGCAAAGACAGTAAAAAACAGTCTATGGACTTTAAATGACTTAAGTAGTTACTTATCATAACTACAGTCTTTATAAAAGAGCAGTTGGATACCCACACTACCCTTACATTAACCTTTTTTAAAAAAATGAACTGAGCAACTCTTGGGGAACAACAAACACCAAAGTACTGCAAATTGTGCGGAGTCATTTACAGAAGACTTGATGACACTAGCCTGACCATCACTCAACTACTCAGGGTTCACAACGGACATTGGGTAATGTCTGAAAATGCCATTTGAAAACTCCTCTCCTTCCTGCCTTCCCTTCAGTGTATGGCTATATAACAGAAGCCTAGTATTAATGGTGTACCTTACATCTTCCTCCTCAGCTCCAAAGTGTGATTATATTTCTAGTCCTAAAAGATCCTAACTTTTGTAATTTCATGAAATGAATGAACCACAGCGTTGGAAAATGTCAGCATAACAGTGCCATGTTTCAAACCCTTACTTTAAAGGTTTGTGGGAATAAGCCATAATTCTTAATTCAAACTTCTTTTCTGGAAAACCGGCTGAGAAAGCTTCACTTAACTCAGTAACCACTTTTTTTTTTAACTCTTAGGTTTTCACATAGAAACACAGCAAAAGCAAATATGGCTGAAAATACTTTGTGTAATTAGGAGGATTCCCCCCTCTTTTTTGCAGTTTACACATTCTGGGCACAACTCTCATCACTTCACAAGGAAAAAAACTGAAAAAATTTAAAGTACCGGAACTGCGGGAGGCTAAAGTCACCACACAGAGATACCAATTCTTTCCTCACTAGGGAATCCCATAATAGTTTGCGTGTCAGTGATTGACAGCTGTCAGACTGAACTGATTGACAGGCCGCACAGCACAAAACTGTAAAATCTATCCACTTGTTACAAAACAGAATACATAAAATGGTTACAGGAGGCTTTGGGAAAAAAGAAATAATTAGTTGCAAATGCAAAGATAAATACAATTTTAAATACAATTTTTTTATGTAACTCATGCAAACTTAAAGAATTTACTTCTTAATTATTCTCTTTGATTATAGTTTAGATGCAACACCACCACCTGAAACACAACAGATTTAAAACGCAGTTTAAGTATGTGTTCCAGGTTACATGCTTTAGCCTCTAGAAAGCTAATCATTCTGGTATAGCACAGTCCTGAAGAGGGCCTTAAGAAAGCCATATTCTTTTTGCCTGAGTACCTCATCTACAATAAGGGAATAACAGTACTCATATAACTCACAGGGCTGTTACAGGGTTACAACAAGAGAATGCACGTGAAACACTCTGATCACTCAAAAAGTGTTACATAAATGCTAGCAGTATTGTTTAAAAGAACATGAACTGTGAAGAACCATGAAAGGGCATTTAAACAGTATAAGCAAAATATCTGAGAATATTTTATTTTTGTACATATTAACAACAGGTTCACATTTAGACTGTGAAGGTTTCCTGTTTCTATATGGCAGAGAAATTTTACACAAAATAATAATACATGCCTCTATCTACATCCCGCTCTTACTGAGTGGAACTTACATTAGCTTTACTTCAAAATCTATGAAAGACAACAAAAATACCAGAAGTGATTAGGTTTCAGAGAGAATATTTCCTTCATTCACACAACACAGTAGGACACCGAAGTAGATCTATATTGCTGAAGATACTTCGTAGCATCCACCTTCCCCAATAATGTGCACTTGGTCTCTCATACTGACAGTGCAGACAAATGACATTTGGAATTCATTAATCTTTAATAGTCGACCTTTAATTGTGATCAGCAATCATACTAAAATACATTTACTGGAAGATTAAAATACACACATTCACATCCACACACAAACACCACTAAGTGTTAGCATTTAAAGTAAAGCAACTGTTTGAAATTTGCTCACAAAGACTTCTCATATCTTACTGGCATCACTGAAAGAGCAGGCATATAATGATCTGACTGGAGTTTTCCAGCCAGACAAGGCACTTCCTTTTATACTCTAGGATTCTGAAACCTAGATGTTAATTTAGCAAAAAAGAATATTATGTGAAAAACAATATACATAATACTTCCTAGAATAATATACACATTCCAAGTTTTACATTCTTTCTAACAGCATAAAAAAGGTGGTGAATGTTTCCACCAGGAAAAATCGAGGGCTGGCAAAAGTAATTGGGGGAGGGGAACCTGGGAAAACTAGCAATGGCCTTCTCTCACCCCTCTCATGCATACTACTTTCACACACACGGAATAAAAAATAAATCTTACCTTCTCTCCTCGGGTCTTCGAATCTTCTTTTTCCTTCTTTCTTGCTGCTGTGATAAATTCATTAAACAACGCCTCTCGATCTTTCATTTTTTCAATTGCTTTGAACCTCGAGTCTTTAGCATGCTTGGCTGCAAATTCACTAAAAGTAGTTCTGTAACAAAATGGCAAGTGTACTGATTTGGCAGAGCTTTCTTAGCTGAAACATCATTCAGCAGCACATCATTCAGCATATGTCCTAAGCATCTATCCTTATAACACAGATGGGCGTTCAAGAAGCAAAGTGTTATACTTTTCCTTATTTAAAAAAATGTTACGCATGTTTTTAATTTTTTTAAAAAAGTATACCCATTTAATGCAGTTCTTCCATCAGAGTATAATCTTTCAGCACTTCAGGTACCAGCCTGCCCTGTTCCTTCATTGTTACACAAAGCAAAGTTATCACTCACCATTCAACTATGCCTGATGTGAAACTAACAACATGAAACTACTGTATGCAGCACTTTCTACACTTCCTGCAGCATTTATCTTTACAATACTCTCACCTCCAGGGCCAGATTCCAAATCTCAGATGTGCAGTAGATATAGTACTGCCACTTACCTCAGGAGGAAAAAACACTACTGTGCTTTTTCCAAAATCTGATGCTAATCTGGCCCCAAGATTACGTGAGACATTATAATCCTACGAATGTTTTCATCACAGCATGGAAATAATTAGACTTGGAAAATTCCGCCTACTGTTGCTGTAGGGTAAATTAAAACAAGAGAAGAATTTGGTAGCTTATTCAATTGACTGGAAGTGAATGTATACCTATACTAAAGAAAGTGAGCTGCAAAAGCAAGAAAGAGGCTGGACACAAATTCTTGAACATATAAAATACAAGGAGCACAAACATCCTTACGGTGTCACTTCCACAGATAAAAACAGTAAAATCAGAAGATAAACAGCAATAACAAAACACTCAGGTCCTTCAGACCTTCATTTCCTCTTACTTGCTGCTGACGAAAACCGAAAAAAATACAATAGAAATAATTATTTCTGTGTCTTTTGGGCTACAAAGGGCAGCCAGGACTATTTCAACACTAAACCAAGTAAAAGAGTTTGATGGAAAACAATTATTTTCAAGATCAATATTCTACCTACTCCAAATTTTATTCTACCCCCACTGACCAAGAGCTGTTTGCAGAATCAGATAAATTCAAGCATAATAGCAAGCAGTAGTCTTCTCATATGTTTCATTTTATTTTGCTGAAACAATCATACCCAACTAAAACAAATGAACTATTAATACGAAACAACTCCTATCTGGTTTAGGCTTAAAAAGTATTATGTTAATTCCATATTAGTAGTATGATGCATATATGATTAACCTGTGAAAACTCATTTGGTCATTAAATATACAAGGATATAAATCTGTAACTAAATAGGGATAAATCCAGAATGGGCTTTCCATACTGTTGACTATAGAATGGCTTGCACTTCCGAACCCCTGAGTTTTATACCTGGGGCCTATATGTAAATGTACTATGCCAAAATGGGACCACTCAGTATATTCAAATACTGAATATAAAAATATCAAAAACAACTCTGGAATTGCAGCCATCCTGAAATAGCTACTATTAGAATTTGACCTAACAGCAGTGACCTTGCAGAGATGTGGACTTCAAGCAAATGAAACCCTTAAAAGCAACAGACTCAAGGAACATTAGAATACAGTGGAGGAAAACACAGACTCTAACATCACCTCATCAGAAAAAGGTGCTTCACCACAAAATGGAGAAAAAATTCTTACCTGGGATTAATCTTTGCTTCTTCCATCATTTTCTTGAAATCTTCCTTAGCCTGCATTATTTTGTTTTTCTTTTCTTTACGCTCTTCTTCTGCTCTGGTCTTCACATACTGATCAAATACCTACAGAAGTACCAAAGAGCATGCTGTACGAAATACCCACATGGAATGCCATCATCAGAAGACACGGGAAGGGCAAAGCAAAACTGAAATGATTTTTTCCCCTGCAGTGCTCTGTTTTAACCCATGTGGCATTATTTCACTACAGATTGTGAAATATTTGTATTTCATATTTACATATGCTCTTAACTGGATAATACAGCAAAAATAGAAATTTTACAACACACTTATGATCAGGACTATCTGCTTTTTACTTTTGCAATATAATACATTTATTTATTCAAGGGACCTGAGATTACAAGGTGAAGGTAAGGTATGCAGCTCATTCCCACAGGGCCCTAGAGGAGAAGTCACTGTTGATATGCAGTGTTTTGTATGAAAGGAGGCTTCACCTATATAGGGTTATGAATACTTGATACAACATGGCAGATATGCAAATGATCCCTGCACTCAAGTACAGATGGCTCTATTAAAAGATTTTCTAAACTTGGAAACTACTACTAAGGAGGTCTAGATATATAATAATAATTATTTATTAGACTTATTGATCACCCTATCCTGATTTGTGCCAGGGTCTGGGTGATGTATGGTATGGCATAAGCCTTAGGAACAATTTATAAACATTAGGTATAATAAAATTAATAGCATTAAAAAACAATGAAAAACAAATGCAAGATGGCATCACTAACAACTATGCAATCGAAAATCTGGAATTCTGAATGGTTTTGGTCACTTCCAAAGTTCTTTTTTTTTGTTTTGGGGGGGAAATGGGGGTGCCAGCTATGGTGAAAAACTGTTGCTGACCCTAACTGAAAGCCTGGTGGAACATCTCTGCCTTGCAGGCCCTGTGGAACTGCATGAGGTCTTGTAGGGCTCTGACCGTATTAGTCTGAGAGTTCCACCATGTTGGGGCCAGGACCAAAAAGACCCTGGCTCTGGTCAGGGACAGTTGGACCTCTTTGGGGCTAGGGATCACCAGTAAGTTGTTACCTGCAGAGCATAACGCTCACCCAGGGACAAAATGGAGGAGACGGTCCCGTAGATACATTGGTTCCAGACCCGCAAGGCCTTAAAGGTCATTTAAAACACTGATTATTCTATGGAGGTCAACATATATAAGTAGAATGTACTTCTAAAGATCATTTAAAACACTGATTATTCCTTTCCATGAACTCATTTATTTTCATCTTTGTAAGAAAAGACTGGACAGAATAAATTTTTGATTCTGAATGAAATAAACTTACAGAAATGTTCCACTAGTCATACGGTTGAGGACAGCAGAGGTTTACCAGGAAGCCTGGACTCCATCTCTTGCCTACCCCCCCCTTGGGGGATGGTATAAACTAACACCTCTAGATGAGCTTATTTTTGCATTGTATTGTTTTTAATGGTTTTAATTGTAATTGTTAAATTGTTTTATTTATTGAAGTGTTGGTTTATGTTGTACATTGCCCTGAGCCTTTTGGGGGAGGGTGGTTTATAAATTGAATCAATCAATCAATGTCCATGTACCCCTTAAGTTCAGCTCTACATGAAAACCGCTGTGCACAGTGTGAATACAGAAGCTCATTAAAAATAATCCTTTCCCATTTGCATTAGATCTCAACTCCCCTTCAGTTCCCTCTCTAAATGCTTCCTTATTTCTTTTGTTCCTTTCTTCCTCCCCTGCTCTGCCTTTCCCCTTCCTTTAATTCTATCTCTTCCTTCCCCCTTATTCACCATATTAGATATATTCTTTCTCCTCTCCACATCCTTCCCAACACCCTTGTACAGTTTATCTTCCCAATCCCATGATAGTTTGGCCACCATTTTGGTTGCCTTAGCAACCTTAACAGATGGCAAGATGTGCAACTCAAGTTCCCAAGGGGTCTCAATGGAGAGGTCAGTCTCTTGCTCCTGTATCTAGTGACCTACCGATGAGATGCAGGAGTCTGCTTAGACATGCACATGGAAATGTTAGTTTTCTTAGAGTCTGCAAATGCAGACTGACTAATCCCTCTGGAAGGGAGGCATCCACAAGGAAAAATTATGCATTTCTGTATACTTAGGTAAATACTACTCTCTCTTACCTTCATGTTATCTGTGCAGGAACCACAACATCACTATTAACTATAATGATGCTAATTTGCGCAGTATTTGGATTTCTGCTCAATATTCCTGGTATTAGTATTTTGGTATAACTATTTTGGGATGAGGACAATCGTTTCTGCCAACATATAAATCTATACTTACTGCTACATTTGAGTGTGTGAAACTTTCTTTTCCCCGTAAGAACAAGTCATCTTCTCGGTCTTGAGAACTTCAGTGGACACTCCCCACCCCTTCTTATTTTGTAAATCTTGATTTTCTGAAATTCCCAGATATCAGAATTCCCATTTTTCCAAGAAACCCTCAAAATGTAATGTTCATCAAATCACTTTGTATAGTGTAAATATTAAGTTTTGTTTATAGTAGTAGTAGTAAGTAAATTTATTGCCTATGGCCGTAGGCCATTACAATATAAAATATACAAGTTTTGTTTATAAGGATTATAAATACAGATATAATTAACACATAGTGAAAAAATACCTGTTTTCTTTCTTTAGGGTTAAGAAGCAAGTACCGGGGATCGAAAACTATCTTATGTAGCTCCTTCTCCCAAGTAGAAAAAGCAGAAACCTTTTTAAAAAAAAGGAACAAAAAAGTGCTTTTTCCTGGCAATTAAACTCACCCAAAGCCATACAAGTTGTGCAGTTTTGCTTGAAACCTACAGGACATCTGTTAAAAAGGACCCATACCTGAAACTCTTACAGCAGTTTCATCACTAATAGATGATGACCTGCAGGAGGTCAGCATGGCAAATTTCCACACTAATTAGTTCAGAAAAGTCTACATAATTACACAGAACTAACACACATCTAATTACTCATTAAAATAACCACTACTGTGTGACATTTAAAAATTGCTACATCAAAAGATAACTTTGAAGTTCTGCATTATGATTTCCTATGCCTCCATAGATAGTTTTCTGAACCTTCTATTTCTCATTCATGTGAACTAGGGAGTTTCACACATGTAGAGTTTTGGGCACTGCTCGACAGAAAACAATCCTGGAAAACAACAAATTTAAACAGAAAATGTCATTAAAATTATGTTGGACAACTACACTGATTGTTCACCACAAGCTAAGAAGTCTACCATCCCCTGCACCCACAAGAGATTTCTGAACTCAAATTTAAGCACACTTGTGGTTCTTAATCACTCTCCCCACACTTTCAAGAATGGACGCAGCAGCTGCCTAGGAATCAATGTACATGTACATGCCCTAACATGCATCAGGCAAACTGAAGAGAAGATTAAGGATGAGCACAAACTGCATTTCTGCGGTTTGTGAACTGGTTCATGAGCTATTTAAACTCCTACTTTCTGCTCCCCATCGCTTTTGGTGGCAAGCAGAAAGCAGAGGGTGAAATGACTCAGAGTGGCTCTTCAGTTTGCAAACATTGTTTTGCAAACCACAAACTGATGAACTTTAGTTTGTGAGCTGGTTCATGCCTATCCCTAAAGAAGACCACTGTTAGCTTTATATTAAAAAGCACATAATTTAGTCACTAATGCTCTTTATTATTCAGTTATGAGATTTCAATGTCCCTGTACATAAAATATAACTTTTGTTCCAGTCCTATTTAATGGTCACCACCCAATGAAAAAAATGTTCGATGTTCTTATTAATATAGGAATATTCCCTGACCCCTCTTTCTAGAAGCATGTCCTTGAACTGTTTCATTCGAGCCTCCAGAGGAACTATGGCCCTTTCTCGAGCAGCCTTAATTTCTGCTTCCATGGCAGCCTCCTTCTCTGAATCAATGTCTTTGTTATCGTCTTTCCTAAAAAAAAAAAAGACATACAGCATTCCATAGAGAATCAACACTGCAATTAAGAAATCTCATTTCCCATCACTCCAGGGATACACATTCAGGGTGAATTCAGATTATCAGTTTTTCTGTTCACTGTGGGAACAACAGTAGAACCAGACTATCTAGGCCCAAACATCCAACAAGACGAATATTTCTATGCTTTTGTAGGCTGCAAATGAATTACCCAGCTCCATAGAAGCATCAATCTTGTGATTAAAAAAGTCATTACACTGTGGGAAAAGCTAATTCTCCATACTCACACAGACATTTTTAAGGTCCAGTACAAACATAAAAACTTACCCTTGCTTTAGGATTTGGGGACAAACCACAGAATCATGCACATCCTCTATTCTCGTAAGCAAATTCACCTCAATCCCATTGCTATTCAAATAAATGCAGCTTCTAAGAGAGACACACTATCAAATCTCCTTCCCCTATCAGGATTAAGAGGATATTATGTTTTCATACCAAAAGACTATTAAATAATGAAGATCTGGAATAGCCCAGCTTTTAACCTCCCTCCTCTGCAAGGTCTACTATTATTGCAATTATACAAGTTGTGGGGAACTCTTAGCTAGCCTACCTACCACAGTTCATTATCTTGTAGTGAATGATGCCTTTCTGCCTCTTGCCCATGAACATCTACATCCCAGACAAATTATGGAGCCCAAGAATGCCCCCCATCTGCATGGACCACAGTTGACAATTCAGACTACTAAGCTGCAGGCCAAAGAAGTTAGTTCTGTTCCAAGGTACCTGCAGAATGTCCACTGAGAAGATCTTCTGCCATAATAGCACAGCTATTATTGGGGCTGTGCTTGTTTTATGGACAGAATTTGGCCTGGGTCATACTTTGATCTCCTTCCAAGCATGCAGAGGGAACTCTACACTTGTGTCTGTGCTCATGTTCACATATAAAGGTTAGACAGGGACATTCTATCCTACCCCAAGATGCTTTGTGTCTCCACATCTTGCGTGTATTTTACAGCCCAACAGGAGCCCAATTCAATGTCATTTCATGATGGTCTGCTTTTGTTAGCTGCTACTGGAATGTATCTTGCTCACAGAAATAGGTTGAATGGCTTACTAATAATTCCACACAATAATTACGCAATTAGCTAACATAATACTATTTAAAGGCTATTGCATATGGACTTTTATTATTTGGACAAAAGATGGATTCTTCCCCCTGAGTTTTACTCTGCTTTGAAATTTACATTTCCTCAGAGCATTAGTAACAGATAAATCACAGGAAGTCTTAACTATCAGTTACACTAAAACATGGAATCTCATATAAATGAATGCCATCTACTAATTTTAGGTAAGCTTACTTTCGCTTCTTTGCTTTAATGGGTTCATCATCATTGGTTTCTTCTAGCATTTCATGCTCTTCTTTTACTGAAAGAGAGATTTCTATTAGTAAACTTGTAAGATCATTCAATCAAACTTCATCATTTATTCCTGCTTGTTGCCTGCATAGTTCTGAGGAACCTACCTCATGTTAATATTGAAAGACAGAGAAGTATCCTATGGAGATACATCAGCATCTCAAAATCAAAGGAAGCATAGTATTTAATCAATCAGTAATACATGTCTTTGATTAATATTTAGATAAAAGATAACATCAACTCTAGAACCCTTTCCAGAACCTATTACATTTTACCCTCCAAGAAACGAGATTAATTCAGATGGAACACCAAACCAAGGACTGGCAATCAGGAGTCCTTCTGTGGGATTACATTCCCTCCCCTCAACTCCTAAGTACATGGGTTCCTAGCAGTTGCTAACTACAGCTGACTACACCACCTGAACAGACAAATCATGGTTAGTGTTAATCTCCAAACCATGTCTCACACACTCTCCCGTCTCATCTTCTGCCGCCTTCCAGCCTAAGGTAAATTAAAATGGCCAGGTGTGTGCTCTCCTTGAGCCACAAATCCTCGGCTACAGGAAACCCCTTTCAACCCAGCCCCTCAATATTCTAATAGCTGCTGCCACCATCACCAGGGATCATCAAACAATGGCCTATAAACCTACTTAGCTTGCATATTCACGTGCATAGCAAACTATGGTAAGCAAAAAAAGGAAATTAGAGGAGGGAACCTGTGAGTAGGAGGAGGTTTGGCATGATCAGTACTGAATTTTTATGAAATCTGTATTGAGCTTTTTTGAAAGAAGTAGGTGCATCTTGACTGTGCACCTGCAACATAAGAACTTACTCCTGTTCTATTTTTTATTATCACTAAATGTATGCTGGTCTTCAAAAAGCTCTACAGAAATATCAGATTTTATTTTTTATTTGGAGAATTATGTAATAATGTTACACATAACATCATGTCTGACCCTGTTTTTTGTTTTTTGTTTGTAAATACAGTTTATTATTGGATATATTTTCATGTTCATACTATTTAAACAAGCCAATACATATCCATTTTCATTCGCCCTCTCCCCCCCAAACAAGGCTTCCCGCAATGCTCCAACCCCATTGATATCTCTCTTATTCAGTTACATTTATTACTAAACTTATTTTCTTTTACTAATGGTAACAATTCAAAAGTCTAAATCTCTTTCAATTTCTCCTTAATAGCTATCAAAACAAATCAAACCACGTTTAACATCCCAATTTTTCAACAAGTATTCTTGAAAGTCTTTCCAATCTTCGAAAAAAGTTTCATCTTCTTCGTTGTTTAATTTTCTTGTTAATTTGTCCATTTCTGCCATAAACATCTTCTTAATCCATTCCCATGTTTCAGGTATTTTGTCTTGCTTTCAACATTGAGCAAAAGTCAGTCTGGCTGCTGTAATCAAGTACCATAATAATGTTCTCTTGGTTACATTTATTTCTTCCATTTTAAGACCTAGCAATAACATCTGTGGGTCTTTCTTAAAAGTACATTTCAAAATTTTTTGTATCTCATTGTGGATCTCAGTCCAGTAACTTACTGCTTTATCACATGTCCACCACATACATTTCCAACATTTGTTAGACATGCTTTCATTTATAATAGCAATTTTTTTAGGAGTCATATACCATCTGTACATCATTTTATAGCAATTCTCTTTGACATTTACACAAGTTGAAATTTTCATTGACTTTTTCCACAAATATTCCCAAGATGACATAGATATTTCATTATTAATATTTACTGCCCACTTTATCATTTGCTCTTTTACTATTTCATCTTCAGTATACCATTTCAATAAAACCTTATACAGTTTTGAAATCATTTTTTTACCTTTTTCAACCCATACAGTTTCAATTTCAGTATTATTTTCTCTAAAACCATGTTCTCTTTTATCGGTCTTAAATAAGTCATAAATCTGTCTATACTTCAACCAATCATATTCAAATTCAACATCAGTTCTATCTTTTAATATAAAGTTTTTCCCTTCTAATTTTAAAAGACTTCTGTAAGATAACCAATCTAAACCTTGATTTCTTGAATATGGATTAATCACTTCTGCTGGTACTATCCAAAGTGGTCTTTCTTCCGAGAAGAATTTTCTATATCTCATCCAAGTCTCGAACAGTGATCGTCTTATGAAGTGGTGTTTTAAAAACTTGTCTATTTTTACTTTTCCATACCATAAATATGCATGCCATCCAAACTTATTGTCATGACCTTCTAAAGCCAACAACTTTTTATTCTCAAGATTAATCCACTGCTCCAGCCATGTTAAGCAGACGGCATCATAATACAGTCTTAGATTTGGTAGTTGTAGTCCTCCTCTTTCCTTTGCATCACATAAAATTTTCATTTTAATCCTTGGCTTTCTTCCTGCCCATACAAACTTCAATAGTTCTTTCTGCCACGTATCCAGTATTTTCCTTTGTTTTAATATTGGAATAGACTGAAATAAAAACATCAAACGCGGCAAAACATTCATTTTTACAGTTGCAATTCTTCCCAATAACGATAGATTCAAGGTATCCCATTTCTTCATGTCTTGCTGGATCCTATGCCAAACCTTTTCATAGTTATTTTTAAACAGATCAATATTTTTCATAGTCAATTCAATTCCTAAATATTTAGTCTTTGTAACTACTTCACATTGAATTTTCTCTTGAAGTTCAATTTGTCTCTGTTTCGTCATATTTTTGCACATCACTTTCGTTTTGTTTTTATTAACATAGAATCCCGCAACTGTTCCAAATTCTTCAATTTTTTCCATCAATTGTGGTATGTTCTCAATTGGATCTTGAATCATAAACATTACATCTGCAAATGCTCTATATTTATACATAAAGCCTTTCACTGTAAGTCCTTCAATGTTATTGTCTTTTCTTATCTCTGTCAATAATATTTCCAATATCCAGATAAACAATAACGGAGATAACGGGCAGCCTTGCCGTGTTCCCTTTTGAACTAGGAAAAAATCTGTTCTTTCTTTATTTATATTCAAAGCTGCTTTCTGTTCTGAATATATTGCCACAATCATGTTTAAAAAAGACTGTCCTATATCCATTTTTTCAATTACTTGCAACATAAACTCCCAATTTAAATTGTCAAAAGCTTTTTCCGCATCTAAAAAGAGGAATCCAACTTCTTTTTCAGGATGTTTGTCATAATATTCAATTGCATCAATCACCACTCTCAAATTGTCTCTAATTTGTCTATTTGGTAAAAAACCAGCTTGTTCTTCCGCTATAGCATCTTTCAAATATTTTTTCAACCTTTCCGAAATTATTTTTGCGAATAATTTGTAGTCATTATTTAATAGCGATATTGGTCTATAATTCTTTACATTAGTTAAGTCCAAACCTTCTTTAGGTATAAGTGAAATATTTGCTTCTTTCCATGAGTCTGGGATCCGTTTGGTCATTCTTATCTCGTTTGACAGAAGTACTAAAATAGGGGTTAGCTCCTCCTTAAATTTCTTGTAGAATTTTGCTGTAAAGCCATCTGGACCTGGAGCTTTGCCCAGCTTTGCATCTTCTATCGCCATTGTTACCTCTTCCTTTGTTACTAATCCATTTAATAGTTCTTTGATTTGTTGTCCCAGCTCTGGTACTTCAATATTCTCCAAATATCTCTTAATTTTCTGTTGGTCAATTCCTTTTTTTTTAAACAGTTTGGCGTAATATTTGAAAAAAGCTCTTTTTATGCCTTTCAAATCCACAACATCTTTTCCATCTTCAATAATCTTGCTTATAAAATTTCTTTCTTTTCTATTTTTCAATTGCCACGCTAAAAATTTTCCTGGTTTGTTTGCACCCTCAAATGCTTTTTGCTGTAATTTTTTCAAATTCCAGTATAATTCTCTATTTAGTAGAACATTCAATTGATCCTGTAGAAAGTGAATCTCTAATGATTTTTTTCTTCCCTGGTCTTTTCTTTAGTTCCTTTTCTTTTTGTCGAATTTTTTCATGAAGGTCATTTTGTTGTTGCATCCTTTGCTTTTTATCTTTAGCATTCAGAGAGATAAGCAAACCTCTCATTACCGCTTTGTATGTATCCCATACGACCTGTATATCAGTACCTTTATTCAAATTCGTTTAAAAAAAGTTTTTCGTTTCTTTTTTTAATGTCTCATTAATTAATTTTTGGTCCAGTAAATCCTCATTAATTCTCCAATATAGTTGTTTTGATTTTTCTTTTGATATCCAAAGTAAAGGATTGTGATCTGAGTTGTTTTTTGGTAAAATTTCGATTTTATGAGTTTTTAGCGCCATCTCCTCTGACATCCAAATCATATCAATTCTAGAAAAGGAATTATGTCTGTTAGAGTAAAACGTATAATCCTTTGTCTTAGGATTCCACTTTCTCCAAACGTCTTCTAGTTTCTCTTGCCTCATCAACTGGAAAATTTTTTTTGGCAGTTTTCCAACCGCTTCTCCAATTACATTAGACTTTCTGTCCAATGCATTATTCACCGTGCCATTAAAGTCTCCTGCAAAAACTATTTGGTCATAGTTTAAGCAGTCCAACTCTCTTGTCAAGTCATTGAAGAAAGTCTCTTTTGCTCCACTGGGTGCATAAATATTTACAAGCAATGTCCTTTTTCTGTACATCGTTATTTCCACGCCAACATATCTGCCTTCCTTATCTGAGAAGATTTGTTTAGGTTCCAATTCTTTAGTAATATATATCACTGTTCCTTTCTTCTTGTTAATTGCTGATGAATGAAATTCTTCTCCCAATTTTTTATTAATCAGATATTTATTGTCTTGTTTTCTAATGTGTGTTTCTTGCAAACAAATTATATTGCATTTTTGTTTCTCTAGCCAATGATTCACTAATCTTCTTTTGTTTGGTGAATTTAGTCCATTTACATTCCAAGATAAAAATTTGTAATCCATCAGTGTTTTGAATTAAATGTCTTTAAAATCGTCAAAATTGTTCTCTTTAAATCTATACATATCGCCTTCTGTTTTAATTGTAAATCTCACCGAGTTGTACGAGAATGATAGTCCATGTGGGATCTCCCATCTGAACCTGATGCTCATTTCTTTTAACCTATCTGTTAATTTCTTAAACTTCTTTCTGTCTTGTAAAATCATTCTCGGAATTTCTCTTAAGATTATTATTTTCTTTCCATTAATTTCCAACGGTTGTGTAAATTGCTTCTTGAATATGTCTTCTTTCATTTTTGTAGTCACAAATTGAACAATCACATCTCTGGGTAGTTTCTTTCTCTTGGCATAAGCTGAGTTTACTCTGTAGATTAGGTCAAAGTCTGAATCCAAATCTCCTTGATCCTCCCCTACGTAAGTTGTCAACGTGTTGATTACTAAGGCCCGTATGTCCTGATCTTCCTCCTCTTCAATTCCTCTCAGTCTCAGATGATTCTGAGTAGCCCTATATTCCATCATGGACTCCAGTCTTGTATTTTCTTGGAGAGTTCTTTTAACTTTCTGTTCCATTTCTTCTGATTTTGTCACCAGACTTTGAACCTCTTTTTTAACTTCTTCCATATCTTTTTTTATCCCTACCACTTCTGTTAGTACCAGTTCTTTCAACTCTGCCATATTTTTCTGTTGTACTTGGACTTGCACTTGTTCTATTTGCTCCAGTTGTATTTGCATCTGTTGTTGTAACTGTGATTCTATTTGCTTTCCCAAATTCTGCACCACCTCTGTCATCCTTTTCTCCATCGCCTCCATGGCAGCCTGCCATTCTTTTTTTTCTTTTGCAGTCATTATTGGACTTGGTGATGAGGCGGCCCTTGGTCTTGACCTCAAATTCGTCTTGGAGGCAAGTTCAAAACTAAACAATCTTTATATTATCAATCTTAAAGTCAAATTGCCACCTTTATAACTTTTTCCGGTGCTTTTTCGGTTTAAAAATAACTTTTTAAAATTTAGTCCTCCTCAAAATGGCGGGCGCAATTTCTTTATGATTTTCTGGCTAGAGTAGGCTCTTTTGAAACTTCCTGTGTAGCTGTCCGTCTCGGTAATCCAACTTCCGGTGTCACACTTTAAAACGTCCGACTACTTCCGGTAAAACAACTTGAAAAACATCCACTCTAGCCTATTTCATGTACCATAGAATCACAGTCAGTTTTGTTTCTACTACGTAAAGTTTAGTCTTCACTGACCACAGGAATGCAAAACAAAGTCACTTTTCTACCGTTTTCTCCAAAGGAAAGCTTTCTTTTTACTTTTAAATCAAACGGATTAGTTCCTTAAAGCTTTATATGCTTATCCGTACGTTTTGATTTTGCGTTCTTCTTCAAACCGGTAAGCGAATGTTCAATTGTTACCTTACTTGTAATCTCGGGGTTTCGCAGTGCTTCTTCTGCAATCGATGTTAATCTTGATGTTAAAGAGGTCGGTAGATGACGGATTTATGCTGAATTCTCAGCCCAGCTGGTATCTGTAGTGCTGACTTGCAACTGCCCTCTTCGCGGAAGGAGATCAAGGTATAAACAAGCTTCCTCCGAAGCTTATCCACACCGATCTCAACTCCCTCTCAGGCTTGGCTGCTTGTCAGCCCCCCGCCTGGGGAGTGCTGCGTTGGGCCAGGTAAAGCCCAAACTGTCATCAGATACCGCCGTCCACCTTGCACAAATCGCAAAGTGCGTCAATTCGCCATTTTAACTCCGACCGGAAGCCCCATGTCTGACCCTGTTTTTCATGTCTATTTTTTCTATGTAATTTAGTTGGTATAATTCTTTTTACTGAGGTCAACAGGGAGTCTTAAAAATTCTACCCTCACTTATCTGCCTGAGGAATATCTCTGTGAAAATGGCCTGAAGCTATATAGGTAAATCCTAATCCAATGGAAGTACATAAGCATCCCCCAACGAATAAGGAACTATGCACTCAACAGACTTCTGTACAGATCCTCAATGATAAACTGCAAACTATGTATTCAGCAGCAAATCTGTTTATGGGGAGACTGAATACAGTTCCCAGACAAAGAAGTGACTGCTGCCATCAGAAGTGACTAATGGTTGTCAAGCAGACAGAGAATTATCTGAATGTATCATCAAGATATCGGTAAATTTTTCACGGACGTTTCTGCTAAGGATGAGCACAAACCAACTCACAAGCCAAAATTCTCTCTGCCAAATAATATCTGGGCCCTGTGGGATGTTTTGCCAAGCATATGGTTGACAGCAATAGGGTTTTAACAGCAAATTGGCCAACTGAATACCTCTCACCTTCCTCCCCCGCCAACGGGGTAAAAATTCATAATGATGCCATATAGGTCTATACTTTGTATATTAAATATTTTTAAAACCTTTGTATTTATTTGTATGTAGAAATTGATTAATCGTTTTAGTCCTTCTGTTGTGCACCGCTCCAAGCCTGCTTCGTGGGGAGGGGGGATGATGATGTTGTTCAGGGGAGGTGCCTTCCCCCAAACATTTACCCAACTTTTGACCAGTTTGGTTTGGCTATTTCAGGGCCAGCCATTTAAACCTAACAGCAGAACAGTGCAGAGTCCGTTGCTCCATTATTAGGTTTAAATGGCCAGCTGGCAGCCATTGAAGGGGGGAAAGCAACACCAAAGTGCAAAATGGTCCACAGTCATTTAACTCTTCCTAGGCAATCCCTGTTCCCCTTCTTCCAGCCGCAGCAAGTCATGGCCAGGAAAAAGGAGGAAAGGAAATCCTTTCCCAGACAATCTCCCTTTCTCCTGGCCCCAGTGAGCTGCAACGCAGAGAAAGGTGGAAGGGAAGTCCATTCTAGGGCAGTCCCTGCCTCTTTTCTCCAGGCCATGCCTTCTTGCTGGACCAGTTCAGGCAGGAATCGTTTAGGCCTATTTGGTTTGGTGTTCAGTCGTTGGCCACCCCGAATTGAACCGCCTTTTTTAGGTTTGTGCCCATCCCCACTTTATAGACGGGTATGTGACTTGGTGCATTCTCAGTTTATAAAAAGAAGGGTTGTTTTATAAGAACTATGTTAGAACTTGGAACTGTTACGTCTTTCTATATTTCCTACCTTGAATCTCAGTGAGGAAGGTGGATTATAAATGAATATTCAATTAAACATTTCTGCCTTTTCCCAAAGAATATTTTTATTTAACATAACAAAATTGTGCACCAAATAAACCTTTAACTAATCAATGGTGTTTTTATTTGAACTAAAATTGGCCTAGACAAGTTATCTACTTAACTAATAATTTAGTCAATGTAATTTAAAGGGTATGCCTACAGATAATTGAGCCTGAACATGTTATTTCCATGGTTGTTCAAGGGATTGTGAGTAAATGTATTCCTCTAGGCCTAAAGTTCCAAATAGAAGCATATTCCTCAATTAAAATTTACTTTTTTCCAGATCTTTGTAATATAAAACTACATCTAATACACATACTTCCTTCTCTGTGCCTGAAAATGAATTTACTTTCCATTTCATAAAATCCAACCTTGAGCCTTCAGGTTCATCAAACATCCAATTCACCTATTAGTCATAGCAACTGATATCAACAGTGAAGTTTCACTACAAATCCCAGAATTAACATTCCAATTGAAGTTAAAATGAAACATTGGACTTGCAAGTCTTCATCAGCTGAACACAGACCCCAGTTTATGACTCTCCATCAGTGAAACGGAAAATATCTTTAAAACTGGGTTGTTCCCTCCTACTCCTTTCTTCATGGGCAGTGCTTATGCAAATGATTTCAGCAAGGCTTCCTCCTGACTTGCCAGGCTTCTAAGGAAAAGCAGTCCACCTCTATAGTTTTTCTGCTATTAATGAAAAAGATGTCTAAGTAAGAACATCTGCCCTCCAAGGGGAAAAGGAGACAATCCTCCCCGATTCCTCTGCCACCAACAAGAGCAGGGAAGGCTACCTTTCCATTTCACTGATGAGAAGAAATACACATGGTAAGTCCCATATGTTATTCTCTATCAGTGGAAGAAGGTTCCCTTAATATTGGGGGGTTGAAAAATTGGAGAATTGCAGGTGCGACAGAAATGAAAAGGAGGAGTCATTAATTACAACCTTTTGAAGGACTCTTCTGATGAATGCCATCTCACTAAGGCAAAGGCATTCAGCCTATAAAGCCTCTTTTAAAGCTTGAGGCTGAAACCCACATAGCTGCCCTACAAATTTCCTCAATAGGTACATTTGTGGAGTGGGCTGCCAAGGTAGCAGCCATCCTGGTAGAATGGACAGTGACTCCTGAAGGTGCCCTTGTTGTTGAATCTTTGGATTTTGTATGCAAAGAAGAGTCAGGCTTTGATCCATCTGGCTGTGGTTGGCTTAAAAACCTTTCCAATGTGATCAAGAAGGAAGGGAATGAACAATGAGTCTGAATGTCAGGAAGTCTCTGTACCCTTCAGGTAACTCCACAGTGCTCTTCTGACTTCAAGTTTGTGCCAGCAACTTTCCTTAGGGTGACTGGGATGTGGACAGAAAGAGTAGAGATGAATCTTCTTGCCTTGTGGAACACTGAGTTTACATTCAGCATGAATAAAGGATCTGTAGTGTCATGGGAGTCCTTATGGAAACAGCAAAGTTCCTTCTTTACTCAGAGGGCTGAAACTTCTGAGCTTTCCTGGCTGATGTGATGGATATGAGGAAGGCTACCATGAATGACAGTATCCTCAGAGGAGACAACTCCAGAGGTTCAAAAGGAGGTTCACGATAAGTATTCTATGAAGGTCCCATGAGGAAAAGCTATGTTGCATAGGAGCTATGTTGCATAGAAGAAAGGAGGAGTAAAAGCTATGTTGCGTAGAAGCAGGAAACCAGCCAGGGAGGCAGTGGGGCCCTTGGATGACCAACGGGTAAAAGGAGTACTGAAGAATGATAGGGAAATGGCTGAGAAGCTGAATGCATTCTTTGCCTCTGTCTGCACTGTGGAAGATGAGAAGTGCTTGCCCACTCCAGAACCATTGATTTCAGGAGGGATGTTGAAAGACCTGAGTCAGATTGAGGTGACGAGAGAGGAGGTCCTACGACTGATAGACAACTTAACTAATAAATCACCAGGCCCGGATGGCATACATCTGAGAGTTCTGAAAGAACTCAAATGTGAGCTTGTGGATTGCCTGACAAAAATATGTAATCTTTCCTTAAAATCTGCCTCCATTCCTGAGGCCTGGAAGGTAGCTAATGTCACTCCCATCTTTAAAATGGAGGACAGCCAGGAAATTACAGGCCAGTCAGTCTGACATTGATACCAGGTAAATTGGTGGAAACTGTTATTAAGGAAAGTATTAGTAGGCACACTGATGAACAAAAACTACTGAGGAAGACTCAGCATGGGTTCTGTAAGGGAAGATCTTGTCTCACTAACCTGTTAGTGCTCTTTGAGCAAGTGAACAAACATCTGGACATGGGGGACCCAATAGATGTTGTTTACCTTGACTTCCAGAAAGCTTTTGATAAAGTTCCTCTTCAAAGGCTCCTAAGTAAGCTCAAAAATCACAGGATAAAAGGACAAGTCCTTTTGTGGATCAAAAACTGGCTAATTAATAGGAAACAGAGAGTGAGTATAAACAAGCAATTTTCTCAGTGGAGGATGGTAAGCAGTGGGGTACCACAGGGATCAGTACTTGGAATGATGCTTTTTAACTTGTTCATTAATGATTTGGAGTTGGGAGTAAGCAGTGAAGTGGCTAAATTTACAGATGACATGAAGTTGTTCAGGGTGGTGAGAACCAGGGAGGATTCCAAAGGGATCTGTTGAGGATAATCAGGTGGGCATCAACGTGGCAAATGGGGTTCAATGTGGCCAAATGCAAAGTGATGCACACTGGAGCCAAAAATCCTAACTATTGATGGGGTCCGAACTGGCAGAGACTGACCAAGAGAGAGATCTTGGAATCATAGTAGATAACTCAATGAAAATGTCGAGACAGTGTGCGACTGCAATAAATAAGGCCAACACTGTGCTCAGAATTATTAGGAAGGAAATTGAAAACAAATCAGCCAGTATCATAATGCCCCTGCATAAATCAATGGTGTGACCTCATTTGGAGTACTGTGTACAGTTCTGGTCACCACACCTCAAAAAGGATATTATAGCATTGGAAAAAGTGCAGAAAAGGGCAACTGGAATGATAAAAGGGTTGGAACACTTTCCCTATGAAGAAAGGTTAAAACACTTGGGGCTCTTTAGCTTGGAGAAACGACAACTGAGGGGTGAAATGATTGAGGTTTATAAGATTATGCATGGGATAGAGCAGGTAGAGAAAGAAGTACTTTTCTCCCTTTCTCACAATACAAGAACTCGCGGGCACTCCATGAAATTGCTGAGCAGTCAGGTGAGAACAGATAAAAGGAAGTACTTCTTCACCCAAAGAGTGTTTAACACATGGAATTCACTGCCACAGGAGGTGGCTACAAGCGTGGATGGCTTCAAGAGGGAATTAGATACTTGCAATACTCACGGGGGGGGAGGGGGCGTATTCCTCACAGCTCCCAGCCTGCTCCGAAGGAGGAGGAAACATCAGAAGGTGAGCCCAGCAGGCAGACTCATCAGGCCCACCAAGCCTTCTCCATCCTCCTCCCACTTCCCTGGCAGCGGTGAGGCCTGAGCAGCTCATAGCCGCCGGCCCGCCAAGCCTCCCCCCCGGCATCGGCGGCAGCAAGGCCTGAGTGGCCCTCCAAGCCTTCTCCTGCCCCTCCAGAAAGGAACACCTTTACAGGAATCTTGGAATTTAGTAAATGACTGGAGATGTTAACAGGTTTTGGCAAGGGTGGTCCAAACTCCTGGTTACAGCTCAAAGCATTCTGCCATAGGCCCATTCTTCTACATCCAGAATGTGACAGCCCATTTCTATGTGGACCCACACAGCCTCCTATACGTTTACTTTAAACTATAAACCTTCCCCTTATTTACTAGGTGTTCTAAAGGTAGCAAGTGAAGACACTTTGGGTTCGCTGCTGTGAGTTAAGTTCCGTGGTGCTCAAGTAGAATATGAAAGTCACTGATGCAGGAACTGTATATTAACCACAAAGTAGATTTATTTATTTACTGATTGGTTTCAAGGAACAGATCAGCAGCACAGGTCTCCAGATACAGAAAGGAGAAAACTGGCTGGGGCACATTAATTTAGAAAGTAGTTTGAATTTCCTTTAATACTTTCAAGCATAAATAGGTTTTTACCAATTAGCCACTAGGATGGATCCTAACATACACACAGGATCCCACCCATACTAGCCTGCCCTTTCTCAAGTCATACTAAATGTCACAAGGTCTGCTCATTGCCAGACACAGGCCTAACAACTGGATACTCTATTCTCTGTCAGAAGCAGAGCCAAACCACTCTGCCATACTACTAAGCAGAGCTACCCTTCACTCCGTCTGCTCTTTTTCTCAAAGTTGACTGGATACTGGAACAGCACTTCCACAGGCTCAAGTTCATGGCTGTTTTCCCCTTCAGATCCAACCCAGTGAGGTGTCAAATCACTGGATCCAACCCAGTGAGGCATGCAGACACTGCAACTTAGCATTAGCTTACTGTCTGGACTTTGGATATTCTGATGTAGCAATAGATAAAAGAACCAGATTTTCCAGGAGGAAAGGCACAGTTTAAATACCTGTATTTAACGGAACACAGTAAAGTCCTGAAATGGTTATTTACACACAAGGATTAGCTAAGAGTTACTTGTCTGAACCATGATAATCAAGTACTGCTGTGTTCCAAATGAGTTGGTGAGTACCGATGTTTGGGAAGAGAGAAATGAGTGTTAAATGGCATTGTATCCCAAAAGAAAAATTATGACCTTGAATCTCAAAGGGAATATTTGAGAAGGTCTGACATAAAAAGGAAAAAAAATATGCTGTAGGAAGTTCCTGACTCAGCTTCTTAAGGTGAAAGGACTTCAGAAACTCCCTCCTGGAAGGAGGTCAAGACTCAGAGCAGAAGCTTCTCAATCATTAAAGCAGAATTCAAAAGTTATCTGCATATGCCTTCCAAATGGAATCAAAAAGACTTTGGACAAAGTGGTTATATTCACATCAGCCACAGACCTTGCCAGACCTTGTTCAACATATTGGTTGACCAAGTTATGGCAAAACAGATCCTCTGTCCCTACAGAGCTATCAAAGGTGTTGAGGGCTACCAGACATGAAATGCTTCATTCAAAACTTTTAAAGGAGAACAGTGTGCTGTTCAGAACACCTCCTATTCTTTCATTTAGACTGAAGCTAGGGATAGTGGTAGCAGTTCTACTCATGAAGCATTAGACCAAAGAGTATGGTTCATCTTTTCCAGTAACCTGCTTTCCATCAGTGGTCAGATACTTTGAGAAAGCCCAAAGAGGACCAATGAAGGCCATGGCCCTATGTTTGTTGTCTGTCCCTTAAAACCCAGTATTCCAATGTACACTGCCTCTGCCGTTCTACTAAGCTGTTAACAAGCACTGACAAACCATGAATTTGCCTAATCTTTCAAAAACATGTAATCTAGTGGTCATCATACTTTTTATACTGTACATGTCCTTCCACAGTGGCATAGCTACCAGTTCATTATTTTTTCATTCTGTCAGGGAGTGATCAAGATCAGAGACAGGCCCTCCAGATTGTATTGTTTCTGGCACTGGCCTCCTGTAGGCACTATGAAAGTGTTAAATATCAACCGTCAAAAGATTACCATTCCATCTGAACCCAAAACTCTGGCTTGGTGCTATACCTTGAATACTAAAGGGATCTGGCAGTGTTCCCTCTAAGCTGAGTTAGTGTGAGCTAGCTCACAGTTTTTAGCCTCTGGATCACACATTTTTGTCTTAACTCAGGAAGCATGGTTCCAGAACAAACTAATGTATGGAGTAGCCAAACCGCATGCTCACAACTTGCTTGGAGAGGTAAGATGAGGCCTTTTTAGTGGTGGTGCATCCCCTTTAGAATGCCCTCTCCTTTAAGTGCCTATATTTAGACAGTCGGCCAAAACTTTATTTTTTTAACTAGGTTTCTAACTAAGTGGTCTATTCATAGCCTGATCTACTAATAGCATTTTAGAATGCTCTATTTGGTTTTGTGCTTTTATACTCTGGCTCTTGTTTATCCCACCACATAAACAGTAAAACGGTGTGTGGGGGGGTTATCCTCTGTAATTTTCTAAGCAATTCCTATCTACAACACATTGACACCCAGAGATTACAAAACTATGATACCAGACACTGGTGTTGGGGGTGGAAGTGTGCATGAGGGCCACCTAAGGCAAGATCCTATGGTGCTTTCTTCTGTTGTACCAGATAGGTTGAGTTCTCAAATTTTTCCCCAGGCTACTAAGATAAGCTATAAAATCTGAAACTATAGGCATGAAGAATGAATGAACACCAAAGATCTAGGTGACCTAATTCACCTTCACCCTTACACAGCTCACACATAGTATGGAGAGGTGCATGATGGGCTACACCCTAGTGTAACTTGACCCAGAAGCTGTTACACAGTCATGCCCCTAGCTGTCACACTGCAGACCTCAGGTGCAAGCCACCTCCTCTTGTGTGTGTCTGTGGGTGGGAGGAGCAGGTATTGGTCACCCACCCTCAAGCACCAAACCAATTTTAAGATGGCTTCCTGAGTCCTTCCTAAGAAGAAGTCAGGCGAGCCATCAGATATTTTATTTTTTGCTCTTAGTGGCTGCGCAAATCACCCTATGGAACCTTGGCTGCTACTGGAATAACTACAAGGCTACCTGAACACACCCCAATAGCCTGCTTATACACTAAAGAGCAGTTTAACCAATGTCCTCCTGCAGGGAGGTCATCTACTCATGTGCCCTAGTTAAAAAAGACGCTGAACAAAGGTTTAGAAGCCTAGTGCTGAGGATACCCCCAGTGTGTAGTTGCCAGTGTAGTGTAATAGTTAAGAATGCAAAACAACTGGGGAGATCAAGGTTCAAATCTCTGCTCTGTATGAACACTGGGTGTTCCACTCTAGTCAGCATGCTCCCATAAAGCCATAAGACTTCTAATCACTAGGCTTACCCACCATCTTCAATTCCACCAAAAAACATAATCTAAAATCCAACAATATGGAGGACACAGCTCCTGTGACTACAAAGAGGATAGGGGGCTAAGTCCACAAAAGTCCAAGTTCAATTCTATTATCCAGTCTCCACCAGAATCTGTCTTCAAGGACTCTGCCTCCTAGTGAACAGGGACAAGAACACCAAGGAGCCACTGGGAGAAATGTGTCTAGTCTACCATGAAGATCAAAACCATGTAATTAAATTCAGTTGAATCTGAGGTGCTACAATGATAACATCTGCTCTCACTAACACTATGACCCTTGCTTCAAAATGAGCAACAAATTGGAATCTGTGAGAAAACACATTAATCTCACACATTACAATACTGAAGGGGAAATCAATATAACACAGATTTTGCTCTTACTTGTTTTTTTCCCTTCATCCATTCCTTTTTTGTGAGGAGGCTCTTGAATAATTTTGTCCACATCTGCTCTTCCTATTAGGTCATCCGGTCGATCCCACATAGACAGACGAGTGGTAGGGTTATAAAAGAAAACCCGCTCGTCGCCAGTCCATACTACGCACCTATGGAAAAGCCATAAATCTGTTTACCGGTATTCTATCAGTGTTTGTTTAAAAGACAAAGTCATGAGCAGACAATTTTATACATACCTAAAGTCATAAACCACAGATCTTTTTCTGTTAATCTATATTATGTGCATTTAAACTCCAATGAAATACATGGTATCATCCAACTCTGTGTTGGACTGATGCCCCTGTGTTTACAGAACAGAAAGCAGTCCTTTGGATTGTGGCCACTGTCCTTAGCTCCATCATAGCAGGCACTCAAACTAAGCAGAACAACTTCATATCATGATTTAGGGAGTAATTTTAGTCTATAAACCTATAAAAGAATTATCAAGCTGGGTCAAAATGAAGCCCAATGCAGGTGAAAGCAGAACGGGAAAAGAGAACATCAATTCTAAGGAGGAACTAGGAAAAGCTTCCTTTTGCAGGAATGCCTCTGAAAACACGGTCTCACTGCAGTATAGACAGTCATAAAAAGGTGCATACTGTTCATGATCAAAATCCTACTTCGGTTCCTTCAGATCACCTTATTAATTCCTTTGAAGTCTGCTATCATTATTCCCTTACTAGATTAATCTCTCTGCCATTATTTTACACTTTACTCTGTAGGTCTATGGAAATCAGCGATATGACCACTCAAGCCAATCGGGAGAAAAGATCCTTCCTAGGGAAATTAGTGGACCTGACCCAAGAGAGCTCACAATTTTTCCTTTCTGAATCATTGAATGGAAAGGGAACAGATCTTGATGGAAGCTGCCTCTGAATTCCTCTACTGTCTTTTCTGGCACAAATATTTTGTTATACTTTCACCAAAAATATTTAAGACCTCTGAACTGAAACTGACCTTTAGAAAAAGAAGGGCAATTCATATACAGGTGCTAGTGAGATATTTGCCACAGCTAATTCCTCAATTCTTACTATTAGTTTTCCTGAGAAATTTTCTGCTCAGAAATAAGCAGCAGAGACAGCTCAGCTAATGACTAAACAAATCAGATAAAGTTACTGCCTTTGTGGCCGACTCTCATCCTGATTAAGTGCAATGTTCTTCAAAAACTATGTAGACAGAACTGTGGTATCAACTTGTATGATGCAACTTTTTGCTCAGTCATGGGAATGAAGATGCTAAATCCAGATCAGAATCCAGTTACACTTTTTGGCACACTAAGTTAATATACCAGGCCCAGCTACAGATTGTGATTTTGGCCCAGTGATCCATTATATGATTACAGTATTCTACCTTGGATGCAATGTGCTTTATGTGGGGCTACCTAAGAAAACTGTTTGGAAACATCAAGTATTTCAACACACAGATTGCTGAATACAGTGACTGCATCTCTTGTGCTGAAAGATCTAAGCACCTGTTGTGAGGCAAAATTCACAGTACTGCTGTTTACTTTTAAAGCCCTACTGTGACCTGCTGTACTGTCCAACACACCAGACAATCCTCTTTTGAAGCCCTGCTCTCTGCGCCCAGCCCACAGCGGCAACAGGAGTGTCAAATAGAGAGTTTTCTCACAATGGTGCTTTGGAATCTAAAGTGCCTAATCCGTTCACATTTAGGTGCCATATTAAAACATTTTGGGATGGAATGGGTGGCGGCTGGTCATTTTCATGCTTTCCTGGATGAGAGAAATTGTTTGCATGTTATCCAGTCTGCTTTTTGGCCTGTGAGGTCCCACAAGGTCCCATCTTATCCCCTATGCTCTTTTACATCTAAATGAAAACCACCAGGTGAGGTCATCTGGAGATTTGCGTCGGGTTGTCACTGATACGTAGATTACACTCAGCTCTACCTCATCCTTTCAGCTGATCCCAGGGAGGCTGCAGAAACCCCGAAACATATACCTGGAGGCAGTTTTGGAGTGAATATGAGCTAATAAACTGACATTTAATCCTAAAACAGAAGTGCTAGTGGTAAGCAGAAGGTATTAGCTGGGATTTAAGGTGTCAGCTGTTCTGGATGGGTTGCACTCTCCTTGAAGAAACTGCTCCATAGTATCGAAGTGCACTTGGATCCGTACCTACTACCGTATAAAGTAAATGGCAGCATACTGTGACTGCCAGTGGCCAGAGGTGGCTGTGGCCAACAGTGCCATTTACCAGCTTCAACCCGTTAGGCTGCTGTCGCCTTTCCTGGTCAGAGAAGATCTGACACCATGGTGCATGCCCTGATTACATCTAGATTACTGTAATGGACTCTACATAAGGCTGCTCTTGAGAAACGTTTGGAAACTTCACTTGGTGCAGAATTGTGCTTTTCTCTCCACGGCAGTTCTTGAAAGAGCTCTCTCAGCCCCACCTACCTCATAGGGTGTCTGTTGTGGGGAGGGGAAGGGAAAGGAGATTGTAAACTGCTCTGAGACTCCTTCAGGTAGTAAAGAGCAGGGGATAAATCCAATCTCTTCTTCTTTTCTTCTTCTAGATCATCTCACTTGGTCACTCTGAAGACCACAGACTCCCTTCAGTGGGAGAAAACCTATGCCGCTGGTCCTCAGTGAAGAGGAGTATGAAGTGGCAGGTGTAGTTAGCAGCATAAAACTATTTAGCACAGCAAGCACCTTTTCCAACAGTGGCATGATGGCTCCAATTTTCATCTCTATGTTCTTTTTATTATATCAATGTATCTAATTCTGAATCTGGCTCCCAAATGAGAATCCAAAAATCTGCATGATGGGACCAAGGACAAACAAAGGAAATGTTTCTGCAAACCTGGAAAAACTCCTAAGTTTGCAAAGTACTCCCCCCACCATTTTTAATTGGAGAATATAACCCCCACCCCCAATGAAAAATGCTACTGGAGTTCACACAAAATCTCATGAAATCATGGCTAGCACTGAGAGGTTGCCTAGCAGCAGCAAGATTGAAGGCTTTTGGCCTAGAAAGATAATAAAAGCAGTGAGTGGGAGGGCAGAAGGAAGTAAAATCTACAAGCAGGGACATGTGAAGTTCAAAGGGGAGGAAAAAACTTTGTCACCTGCTGCCCCTCCTCTGTGGCTTTCTGCTCCCTTTCCCTGTGGCTCTTGGCTCCTCCTTCTTGCCCCCACCACTTTTGCTTCACCTATTCCGGCTGATTTTTACTCCCACCCACCCACCACTTTCACTTCCTCAGTATTCTGTAGCTATGAATACAGCAGGTAAAGGAGGTCATGTTAATTAACTCAATTTTTCTGCTTAACTCCCAAATACTACATATTCCCAAGAATAACCAAAAGGCTGCTTGCCCTTTATTACGAAACATGCTACATTAACTCACTGTTACAAATATTAATTAACATACTTATTGTAGGATTATTAAAACAAAAGTTACTATTAGCAGTATAAAGCAAGAAAATATTTACTATATTATGCATCTGAGACATAATTTTAATGATCCCAGTGGTAACATTAATTAAAAGTATAATTTCTAATGCACTATAATATAATAGAAAGATGGCTACATACCAAGGAGTACCAGGAATAGGGGTCGTAGCCACTGGTTTTGCTTTCTGAGCTGCCTTTTCTTCTTCTGTCATTTCTTCCTCTTTTGGCTCCTGGTAGGACACATAAAGCTGTACAAATCAGTTCTGCTCCATAACCGTCTTGCACTTATTTTAAATTAATAATGGAAAAGTGGCATGATAAATAACAGAAAATAAGATTTTTGCCACATTAAACATTAAAAAGAATGACCTTTTAGAAAAGTCAAATCCTGGACCACTTATGTACATTGCATGTATAAAATAAATTCATTTATAAAACAATTTCATAAATCAAGGTGTTTACTTGCACTAATATTTATTAAATGAACATTTAAGTAATACCCTAGGAAAAACAAGGTTTGTGTTAAAATCTCAGTAACATTAAATTTGTCAATTGGACACCATACTACTTTCTATAACCTGTCGCTTGCTATGGCACAAACAGTATTCTTATCACATTGGTGCTACTGGCTCAAATCTAGCTCTACTATCACTTTGATTTTTTATGTTAAAAGTACTGAACTTTAGTTGACAAGTTTTCAGTAGTGAAGACTAGAATATACAGTAAAGACATTAATCCCCCCCTCCCAAGACTGCCTCCAACCAGTCCCAAAACAGGAGAATATAGTATTTAGTATTAGTCTACTATTTGCCTCGTTAATCAATCACCAGGCAATATGCTATTACCTGTGTCCAGAGAGCACACAGAGTTTGCCCACATTCCCCTCTATCACTGCAGCTTCCTTCAAATACCACCCCTCCCTCAATCACTCTTGGAGTTGCAGGCAATATTGTGTCCACAGCGCTGTGAGCAAAAGTTCTACCTCATGGGTAAAAAAAGCTAGTAGTGTTAAAGTTGTGAGTCTTTATTTGACTGTTGCATAAATTATTTTAGAAGATTATTCCCCTAACCTTGCAAAAATCTCATAATGAAATCTTTTAAACTATATTATAAGAATAATTGAAACATTGTAAGAGAAAACAGAATCAATACAAATTTCATTACACAAAATGTTGTCCTCAACAGCGGTAGACCAGGCCTCTGGAGTACAGGTCTCCCTGCCTCTTTCCACTATATTGGTAGACCCGGCCTCACAGGTCTGCCCACCCCTTTTCACTATATTGGTAGACCTGGGCTCTGGAGCACAGGTCTCCATGCCCCTTTCCACTAGGTATACCTGGCCTCTGGAGAACAGGTCTCCCTGCCCCTTTCCATTATATTGGTAGACCTGGCCTCTGGAGGGGTGCGGAGGGCGAGGGAGAAGACAGAGAGATTGGATTTATACCCCGCTCTTCACTACCCAAGGGAGTCTCAGAGTGGCTTACAAACTCCTTTCCCTTCCCCTCCCCACAACAGACACCCTGTGAGGTAGGTGGGGCTGAGAGAGCTCTGACAGAAACTGCTCTTTTTCAAGAACAGCTGTGCCAGAACTATGGCTTGCCCAAGGTCATCCAGCAAGTGCAAGTGGAGGAGTGGGGAATCAAACCTGGTTCTCCCAGATTACAGTCCGTGCACTTAACCACTACACCAAACTGGCTCTCCCTGCCCCTTTCTGCAATATTGGTAGACCTGGCCTCTGGAGAACAGGCCTACCCACCCCAGGCCACTATATTAGTAGACCTAGGCTTGGACTGTCACCTTGCACTAACCCTTACAAACATACCGGGACTTGGGGAGAAAAAACTCTTGCAGTCTACTTTGGGGTTTTTTTAGTGATATATGACAACCAGCATTACAGATCAAGCATAACAGAGGTGGAACAATCACTGTCCGAACGCCGCCTAACCTAACAAACAGGAAGCTGCTTAAATGTTATCAACCTGCCCAAACTACTTATTTATTCAAATATTTATATCCCACTTTCCCCTGTGACTCAAGGCAGCTTACAAATCATACTGGAAAACATAATGGGAAAACAAAATTGGTGATTCTGGCTCAATTATAGCCTATGTGACCATTATAGTCAATGAGCCCCATAGGCTAGAATGGAGAATTGATCTGGGGGTATCTGGGGGGGCTGGTTTTTGAGGTAGTAGCACCACATTTGCAGCATAGCTGCTGGTACCTCTCCTTAAAAAAACCCCAAATTTCAAAAAGATTGGACAAGGGGGCCCAACTGTATGGGCCCCAGAAGGAGGTGCCCCAATCTTCCACTTTTTCCTATGGAAGGGAAAAATTTTTTTTGAGTTGAAGCTAAAATCCTCTGAGCAGCCCTCTGAAATGTTGTGCCCCAGAGCCCCCTAGCACAGCTTAGAGGGAACTGTGGTTGCAGGATCAACACACAGAATTAGCAGGCTGAAGCAAGAAGACACAAACAGTGGGATGAAGTTGCCCCCTCTCCTCAGCAAGCTGTGTGTGCAGAACAAGGACGAGTGATTCCAATTCCTCCTCCCTCTTCACTCTAGCTGCACCCACATAGCTACTCCTTCTTGCAAGTCCTGTGACCCCAGGAATTATTCATTCAGAGTCATAAAGGACTACAGCCTTGGAGAGGAATGTAGGAGAGCTACTCCTTATGCATTCACAGTGGCAGTGGACTGCCTAATATGCTTTGGGCCCCATTCTGACAATCGCTCTGAGTATGTGACAGCAAATAAATTATATGCATACATATAATTTTCTTTTATTTCAAGATGATTTAACTTTAAACTTCTCCCTCTGTAACTGTGTTTCCATCCACCAGAGTACTCAACACTAACTTTACCTGTGGTAGTATTAGGTCTTTTACCTCCTTTATAAGTTCTTTGATAGGTTCTACTTTAGGTTCTTCCTCTTCTGTCTCCATAGGTAAAGGATCCTCAGCAGGTTCCTTAATGCTTTCTTTCATCTTCTCTTCTACTTTTTCTACAAAATATATATACTTTAATTTACTTTCTGCTTTTTGTACTCAAAATAGTAATGTATCAACAAAATGTTTACAATATAAAGTACATTTTAATTCTAATGTTTCCATTTTGCCAGTGTCAACTATGGCCATATATTTATGAGACTCTTCAAGTACGCAATATCAGTGAGTGATCAAAGCCCACATATATGGCATATTGCTGAATTCTACCTAAACCCAGTCAAGGAACTGAAGGAGTAGTTTGGAAGAGAGAGTGACAGATACACAGATTTCAAGGTTTAACAGGTCATAAATGAAAAGCAACCTCAGATGAACCATTTTCTGAGGAGCTCCTCTCTGCCACTTTGAAAGCATAAGCTCATGATAAGCCTAACCTACCTCACAAGGTTATCAGAAAGATAAACAAGCAGTAGGTGGAAACAGGAAAGAGTAGGATACCTTTAAAAGGTAACAAAGTAGTAAGATGGCAATACTTTGGATGTGGGAAGAGAAGTCAAACCCAAATTACGCAGTAGTTGTTTGCCTGAGAAAGAAGATAAAAATAACAGAAGTGTTGGAAGGGGAGATGGCTGGGTGGAAAGAACAGGAGTTCCAGCTTTGTATTTTGTTTGAAATGTTGGCAGAATATTAAAATAGAAATGCTGATCAGAGGGAAATATGAGACTGAACAATGACTGAAAGATCAGAAAAGAAAAAATATTAATAATTTTTTTTAAAAAAAGAAAAACATTAACAGATCTGATAGCATAAAAATGGAAGTTTAAGCCATGAGAATGAATGGCTGTAGAATGAGAGAAATGGGGAAACACACAAAGAAAAAGTCACCAAAAAAGACAGGAGCAAACAGTTGAACAGACAGGAGGAGATGCCAGAGCAAAGGATCTCACACAGAAATTTATGAAGAAATGGTACCAAAGTGGACGGAATGATCAGTGATGACCCAGGCAGAGGAAAGACCAAGAAAAATAAGTACAGAGAAGAGTATCTTACTTTTCACCACAGAAAGTATAGTTCCATAAAAAAAAACAATGGCACTACACTAGGGCAGATTATTTCTCTTCCTCTAAATACACTTTTCCAAAAATAAGAACCATAATAATTCCAGGTAGTTAGCCATATTAATCTGTTAAAACAAAATAAAACAGGATTCAAGTGAAGCCTTCAAGACTAAAAACCTTATTCCAGCACAAGTTTTTATAAATCAGACCTTACTTCTTTCAATGCACGGAGTAAACTGAGAAGTCTGACTCATGAAAGCTTCTGCTAGAATAAACATTGATTAGATTTTAGCGTGCCACTTGACCTCTGATAATGTAACTCTTTTATATTGCGTTTTTCTTAAATAATGTGTGAGTCTTGCCATCAATCCATACCTGTGGGGAGTGAAATGGCCAAGCAACTAAGTAAACCAGTAGCAGTTGCCAGTAATTATATATAGGAAAATATATGCAGGATCATTCACATCTCTCCCCTTATATATTTGAGTTTTTGCTTCCAACGTTCCAAGCGAAAAATGCGCACCCTCAGCCACTGGCTTGCCAGCTGCCACTCAAGACTACTGGCATGCCATTGGCTGGGGGGAAGGACGAGGCTAACCGCCTTGGTCTATGCGTGCCTGGAACTGGTGGCGAGTGGCCGAGCGGGAGATGGATGAGGCTGGCGGCCCTTCAATACCTCTCACGAGCCGCGGTCTCGACCATGTAGGCACCAGCCCCTTCTTCGCCAGGGGGCCGCACTGTGCTTCCCTCTCTCGGTGCGGCCTGAGCCGCCCAGGCTGCAGGACCTGCTCTGGCGTCTGGGTTCCTTCCTCTGGCCCTGGCTGGCCCGGGTGGGGCGGCTGCACCACACTTCCTTCATGCAGCTCGGCCTGAGGTGGCCTGGCAATGGGCCGTGCTTTGGGGTGGGGGTTCCCTCCACAAGCCCTGGTGCTGCCCGGCCAAGAACCCATTAGGCTGCCCAGGAGGCCACCACACCCAGCACGGCCCCGGGGTCTGGGGACGGGGGAAGCGGGACCTGGGGGGGCCCCGCGAAGCCAGTGCTCACCCCGCTGGCCCGGTGGGCCTGTCAGAAAAAGGTCTATTTGAAGTTTCTCACTGAGTCCATTGTTATGTGTTCCCTATTCGGCTTTGCGCTTGCGTAGGTATGCAGGCAGTAACGTGGGAGCTTCTTTCCTTGCCGCTTCTCCTTATCACGGTGGCCTTGAATGTAGGCTTTGGGCTATTCTTGTGTCGATGAGAATTTTCCAGTCCTGTGAATGCGAGGGGAGGGGGGGAGTCGTCTCCCGCCGGGAGTTTCCCGTGCGCACGCGCGCTTACAGTTCATTCGCTAGTCGCTTGTGTGCATCATACTATAACCCTGCTCGCTTTGCTCTTGCCCCCCATTCCTGACAATGACTTTCCACTGTGGGTTTTAGCACTGTAATCCAATAAAGCCTTTCTTTTGATCAAGAATGCTTGGACCTACTTGCTTTTGAACCTGACAGAAATTGTCAGGAATCATCATTATTTCACCACCACCAGCTCCGGCCGTCTACCACGATGAGCGGAGCTGGGGCCGGTCCACCGGTAACTACCACACCGGTCACCACGGTTCCGGTCACCACCGTGGCAATTCCAGTGACCACCACTCCGGTTACCACCGTTCCAGCTACCACCGTTGCTCCAGTGACTACGACTCCGGTGACCACGGCTTTGGTCCTATACTCGACGGCTGGGCCAACCACCCCTCCGTTGACCAGCACAGTGGGAGCATCATACACCCTCCCGATCTACAGCCCCGCTGGGCCGACCCAGAGTCATGGAGGAGCGATTCCTCGAACCTACTTTCTTGGTGCCCCAACTCCTTGGGACAAGGGGGTTACCTATCGAAGGTCGCATGACTGGACTAAGAATCTTTTGGACACCACCCAGACTACCTGGTCGTTACCGGGGAGCCAGAGCCGGGACAGCTTACTGGATCCCCGGGGAAGTTTCGGGCTCCCCCAGGGGCGGATGTCCCGCGACCTCCCAGAACGGGGTCCAGCCCGGATGCGGACGCCCGCATGGATTCTATTCAAGATGATACCCGACGGTTAATGCAGGACATGGGCAAGCTGATGCAGTCCCTGCCGCAGATGATGGACCAAGCCATCCGAGCCCACCCGCTGACTCAACCAAGACCGGCGCCAGCCCCAGTACCACCACTGCCTGCGCCTCCCCTTCCCGGCCAGCCTGTTCCGGGGCAGCCAGCACCAGCAGCACCCTTACCTGGCCAGTCGGTGCCTGGTCAGCCTCCTCCGGCTGGCCCATTGCCGGGAGGGCCCGTTCCTGGGCAACCGGGACCTGTCCAGCCTCCACCTGTCCTACCGCCGCCCCCCATTCCTGCTCCGGCGCCCCTCCCGTTGCCCGCTCCGGTGCCTGGCATGGGTCCCGTTCCTCCAATAATTCGTCCCAAAGATATGTTGGAGATTACTTTGGACGGGGACCCTGAGACTGTGTCTTTCTTTATATTACAAGTTGGGAAATTTGTACAGCGATGGGGCTATGTGTTCCCGGACGAGGAGCAACAGGTGGAATTTATTGCTTCCAGGTTCCGCAGAACTGCTACCAGCTGGTACGTGGCCCTCCACGATCTGGAGGTGGTGGAGCTGGGGAATGTTGATGACTTCATGTGGGCTTTGAGGAACCGCTTCGAAGACCCGGGGGCGGCCCCAAAGCCTGAAGCCTTCCTCCGCACCTTCAAACAATGCAAACTAACCGTGAGGGAGTACTCACGGGAATTTCAACGGCACGCAGTTAAGATTCGAGACTGGACTGACCCCGTGCTGGCTCAACAATACCAGATGGGACTAGCAGTGGATGTCCGCCACAACGTTCTCAGTTCCAAAGAGCTGCGCACCCTTCAAGGTTGGATGGAGGAGGCGGAAAAAGCTGAAAGCTGACTGTGCCTCATGAAACTGGACCTGTCTCTTGGGAGCAACCGTCCGAGCACCTCTGCCACCCCGACCAGAAGCAAGCCTACCTCCACCCAGGGTGGGGTGAGAGACCAACGCATGAGACAGGGCTTATGCTTACGATGTGGGGAGAAAGGGCACTTCGCCGCATCCTGTCCCAAGGGGGATCCTGGTCGGGCTCTGACTCAAGAGGAGCCCCGACGATGGCCAGCTACCACCCTGAGAAAGGGTACAGCAAAACCACGCAACCCGCGGGCCCTTTTTGCCAATCCTGACCCTGCGGATGCCTCGATGTTGGAAGAAGAGGAGAGTGATCTGCAGGGAAACGAATTGGTCCTGTTTGTGAGTGGCGCTACCCAACAGGACCCTACCCCTGAAGCGCCAAAAATGGTGAGCAATTACCCCTCTCTCTTCTTTGTGACTGTTCTCAAAATGAACCCAGCAATGATGACCCACATCAGGGTCCGAGCCCTCATTGACTCGGGGTGCGGGAGGGATTTGATGAACCCGTCACTGGTAACGGGACTAGAGGCGGCAGTTACCAGTTTGAAAGATCCTATTACCTTTACCCAAATGGATGGGTCACCGATGAAGGAACCATGTCGATTTGAGACCGTCCCCTTAAGGGTGGGCACAGGAGAACACTGGGAGCTGCGGTCTTTTGTAATAGCCCCACAAGCCCAATTCCCATTAGTGTTGGGCAGCCCATGGTTGCATGGGCACGATCCCTATATACTTTGGGACGAAGGGACGGTACAATTTATCTCCCCGAAATGTGCGGAGCACAAGTGGGACCCGGGGTGGGGAAAACCCCCTAATAACGATCCTCCACGAGCCTGCTTAGCCGCAGAGGACCTTAACCGCATTCCCAAAGAATACCGGCATTTGGCCCGTGTGTTTGAGGAGGAGGAAGCTGACAAACTACCTCCCCACCGTAACTCAAACTGTGCGATTGAAATCCTTCCGGGTCACAAGTTGCCGAAAGGGAAAATTTATGCTATGAGTCCTATGGAAAAGGAGGAGCTACGCAGATTCATTGACAAGAATCTGGCCCGTGGATTTATCCAACCGGCGTTGTCCCCCTTTGCGGCCCCTGTGTTGTTTTGTAAAAAGAAAGACGGGGGCTGAGACTGTGCACTGATTACCAGGGCCTAAACGCAGTTTCGGCTACCAATGCTTACCCCATGCCCCTCATCAAGGATTTGTTGGCAGAAGTGGCAAAGGGGAAGGTGTTTTCCAAATTGGATTTACGTGATGCCTATTTTAGAGTCCGCATTAGGCAGGGAGATGAACACAAGACCGCCTTCAATACCCCGTTGGGACAATTTGAATATCGGGTTATGTCTTTCGGGTTGCAGGGGGCGCCTGGGGTCTTCATGAACTTAATAAATGAGGTGCTGCACCCCTATTTGTTCAAGGGGGTGGTTGTTTACTTGGATGATATCTTGGTGTACAGCCCAGACCAAAAATCTCACACCAGGCTGCTTCAAGAGGTACTGGAGAAGTTGCTAGAGCACAAACTGTTTGTTAAGCTGTCAAAATGTGAATTTCACCAGAACCGCATTGACTTTTTAGAGTATCGCATATCCTCAAATGGGTTGGAAATGGACCCAAAGAAGGTCCAGGACGTGTTGGCTTGGGAACCCCCCAAAACCAGACGGCGGCTCCAGAGTTCTCGGTTTCGCCAATTTTTACCGCCAATTCTTGCCCCACTTTGCCCAGGTAGCCCTTCCTCTCACAGATCTCCTAAAGACTAAAGAGCTTCTATGCTAGAGGCCCTGTTAGATTGGACACCTCAGTGTCAGGAGGCATTTGAACAACTGAAGCAGTTATTTACTTCCGAACCAGTACTGGCACACCCAAATGAAACCAAAAAATGTATTGTCCAAGTAGACGCATCAGATACCGCAATGGGGGGGGGGTGATCTTACAAGAGGACGCCCAAGGGCACTTGCACCCTCTTACTTATGTTTCACGAAAGTTTAATGACACAGAAAGGTTCTGGCCCATTTGGGACAAAGAAGCTGCTTCTATCCGCTTAGCCCTAATTACCTGGAGGCACTGGTTAGAGGGGGCTCGGGTACCCTTTGAAATCTGGACTGATCATAAAAACCTTGAGGTACTTCGAAAGCCCCGGAATCTAAATGCCAAACAGTTCCGCTGGGCTGAGTTTTACTCCAAGTTCAAATTTACCCTTCACCATTTCCCGGGCAAGTCCAATCACTTGGCAGATGCCCTCTCACGCCTTCCCCAGCACCTTAGCAAGAGAACGGAGGTGAGAGAATCTTTTTTTACCCCAGATCAACTTGTTGGGGCCGTTATAACACGCAAACAGAGTCAATTACAGCCCGTTCCCCCGAGTCAGGGGCTGCCATGGGAAAACCGATTTGCTACAGACATCACTGACCAGGAGAAAGCTGAGCTAAAAGCTCGAGATGATGTAGAATGCAAACCCAATGGCTGCTGGTACAAAGGCATTAAATTGTTTGTCCCAGAAAGTACGCGACCCCAAGTACTGCAGGCTGCCCATGATTCCAAGTCAGCTGGGCACTTCGGGTATGTGAAGTCCCTACACCTACTGCAGCGCAATTTCTGGTGGCCCTGAATGAAACGAGATCTATCACTCTACATACATTCTTGCCCTACATGTAGTCGCTGCAAGACCAGAGCGGGAAAAACCCCAGGTCTATTACAGCCACTGCCTACCCCAAGTCGACCCTGGGAAGTTATTTCCATGGATTTTATCACTGATCTTCCCCCCAGCAAACACATGACTGTTATTTGGGTGGTGGTGGACTTATTTTCTAAACAGGCTCACTTTATACCGTTTCCTAGTTTGCCAACGGCCAAAATACTTGCAAGAGCCTTTTTACAACATATTGCCCGACTCCACACTTTACCGATCAAAATAATATCCGACCGTGGGGTTCAGTTTGTTTCCAAACTATGGACAGAGTTAATGGCCCTCATGGGCATTGAGCGTGCTCTAAGCAGTGCATACCACCCGGAGACCAATGGGAAAACAGAAAGGGTGAACCAAACACTAGAGCAATATCTACGTTGTTTTACCAACTACCAACAAGACAATTGGGTAGAATTATTGCCTTTGGCTGAGTTTGCATACAACAACTCCTGGCACGCGTCAACCGGAATGTCTCCCTTTAAAGCTGCCATGGGTTATGATAGCCCCCCTCTTCCGTTTTTGAAACCGGGGGGTACGAGTGGGAATGCCACGGAATGGTGTAAATCTTTTCGAGAATCTTGGCCAATGATTGTAGAGACTCTAAACGAAGCCAAGGCTCAATATAAGAAATATGCGGACAAAAAGAGGGCGGGGGGATGGAACCTGCAACCAGGGGACTCGGTGTACCTTTCCACTAAGAACTTACGCCTCTCACAGAAGTCGCGGAAGCTAGCGTGGAAATATATTGGTCCATTCAAGGTGGTTCGCTGTATTAATAAAGTGACTGTGCAACTGGATTTATCTAAATCACTGAAAGCCATTCATCCAATTTTCCATTACAGCCTCCTCAAACCGGCATCTCCCCTAACTAAGTGGCATCCGGAGCCTCCAGCACCTCCCCCCCACTGATCATCAATAACGAGGAGCACTACAAGCTGGATGACATCCTGGACTCCAAATTTATCCGTGGACAATTGTATTATTTGGTTGAATGGGTACATTTTGGGCCCCAACATAGGGAATGGGTTAAGGTCTCTGATATTAATGCACCTGATCTTCTAAGGGATTTTCACACCCGTTTCCCAGCCAAACCAGGGGGCCCCATGTACTCTCCTTCCTGAGTGGTGGGTGGGAGGTATTTTGGGAAGGGCAGAGTGTCGGAAAAAGGTCTATTTGATGTTTCTCACTGAGTCCATTGTTATGTGTTCCCTATTCGGCTTTGCGCTTGCGTAGGTATGCAGGCAATAACGTGGGAGCTTCTTTCCTTGCCGCTTCTCCTTATCACGGTGGCCTTGAATGTAGGCTTTGGGCTATTCTTGTGTTGATGAGAATTTTCCAGTCCTGTGAATGCGAGGGGAGGGGGGGAGTCGTCTCCCGCTCATGAAGTAACTCTCCCGCCGGGAGTTTCCCGCGCGTGCGCTTACAGTTCATTCGCTAGTCGCTTGTGTGCATCATACTATAACCCTGCTCGCTTTGCTCTTGCCCCCCATTCCTGACAATGACCTTTCACTGTGGGTTTTAGCACTGTAATCCAATAAAGCCTTTCTTTTGATCAAAAATGCTTGGACCTACTTGCTTTTGAACCTGACAGGGCCCTGAGTGGAGGGGGAGGCGAGGGGGCTCGGAAGCCGACACCTGGCCTCACTTGCCTGGAGACGCCACCACATTCGATGGGCTGCTGGGCCATGGATCGGGGAGGGAGGGCGAGGGGGGACGGGGACATGCACCCGGCCCTGCTTCTCCTGCTGGCCCGCTCAAACAGGCCAGCAGGAGAAGACCGAGAGACCTCCCCCTGCCACCTTCCTTCCTTTCTAACTTCATATCTTTCTCCCCCCTCTTTCTCTCTCTCTCTCTTCCTCCCTTCCTTCCACCCACCCTTCCTCCCTTTCTAGGGCCCGTTGTCTTGCACTACAACGGGCTTTGCTCCCTAGTACTACATATAGTAAGGAATCAAATTAGTAGCAATAAGCTTTAATAACTGCAGACAGTAACATCACTTCTCTAGGAATAAAACAGCTGCTAAACAACAAATAAGAAGGAAATGCTGTCTATAGCTGTAGTCCTTTGCCACTGGTGGTATGCAGGAGTTAATATCAGTTCCTTGATCACTATACATTTCACACATAAGCATCAACTACTTAGTGCGCCAGAAAAAGTATATCATATTGTGAAACCTGAAAGATACAATGTTGAAAATATGTCTCACAATTTAACAGAATTTTTCATTTTGATGGATTTTGTAAAGTTTGAAAATCTTATCATAATTAGTTTTATCCAAGCTCCAAAACTGAAACTATACCTTTTTCCTTCAGCTCTTGAGGCTTCTCCCATGTTGATTCTAGTGTCCTATTGTTATAATAATAAGTCTTCCCATCTGCCGTTTTGTACTCTGTCCATTCAGAGACTGCTGTTGCTCCAGCCAATGTAGCAGGTGAAGCGGCAATAGCAACCTGAGGATGGATCATAGGTACAATAGGAGGAGCCATTCCTGGCAAGACACCTACATAAAAGGAGTAATAAAAAGGCAAAAACCGATAAAGTATCATTTTATGTCAGAAGAAACAAACTGAAGTCAGCATATATAAGGAAGAGCACAAGTATTTTATGTGCATTCCAAATGTATAAAAGTGATATAATTAGTGATTTACAATCACATACACTGTATGTAATAATGACCACTGAAAGATGGGATGAAGTTTGTTTTCTGAAAAGCAGCAGGACTAGCTTGTTGTAGAGAATCACCATCCCACTCCCAAAATTTCTCCAGCATAACTAGAATGTTACTATTTATTTATCAAAATCTCCCTTAATGGTCCAACAGGGCAACCCCCTTACATGTAAGCAGGGCTTCCCCAGTGCCATGGAAAGAGAATCCAGTGCACTTACTGAGCTCCATCTACCATTTTCAGCAGGAAAAACCAAATCACAAATGGGGATTTGGATTCTGGTCTTACTTAGAACTGGGAAACGAGCATTATTTTTGTGACTGTGGGATTTTTCCAGACTTGGTTTTAAAGTCTTGGAAAGCTTTTTATTGATTTTTAGTGAGCTCTTCACTAATAGGGACATTTTATTTCTTTATCTAAACTTTAGTATTCTGGGCACATAATTTTTAAAAAGAAAAAAGCCATCTTATATTAGTGACTAAGGCTGGAAAACATTGATTCTGACAAGTGAGTCTTCCATCAAAGGAAAACTCCTCAAAGGAAATTATTAGATCCAACCCAGAATAATTCCTTAAGATAAAGTGCAAGGAATAAACTTACTTATTTCTCCTAAACTAGACTGCTATAGCAAATTTGATCTTTGGATTTCAGGTTAACTAAGTCAGACATATTTAGCACAACCCAACTTTACACTTGCGCTCTGTTGAAAAGCTAAGGTATTGACTACAGTATATGAAGACATATGGGTTTTAAAACAATCTTACTATGTATGCTTAAACATGGACACACATATACACATACACAAGCACACTAACATGCAAACAGTCTGATTGCTGTACTGGTGTCAGGAGAGAAAAACCAAACACTGTGCCCTAAGCACACAAAAATATATATGGAGATGGAAGAGATTCACATGGATAAAACAATTTCCCCCCAGGTAAAACCGTATTAACTGAGTAATAAAATATGGTTTTACTGGAAAAAAAGATAAAACAATCTGAACTTGCAGAGGTTTTGCATTAGGCTAACACTGTTAATTGATTGGGGGTTGCTTGCTGGCTACATGGAAAACTGTATTTATAGCGTATTTTGAAAATAGAGATCCAGTTATGGGGAAAAGCATATAAAAGGTAAACAACAACATTCACTACCATGCCAACTTACAGACAAAACAAACTAAGATGGTTTTAAAAAATTACCCGTCTTGGTGGTAGCGACTGTCTTTACATACGGGCAGCTGACTATTTGCATCATTGCTACACCTGTAAAATGGATAAGCAAGCATGTTGGAAAGCTGCCACTGTATGTCAGCTACCACTGGGAATCTGAGCAATATCAGTATTCGGCTACAAATTTAACTTGCCATTTTTTTCCAATGGCAAAGAGAAAGCAAGCAGGAAAGCCTGAAGTCGTTTTTGCTCTAACATTTTAACAAAATGATGCCAGATAAATTATAAATTCCTGCAATAATCTCTGCAAGGACAACACATAGTCCTTTTTCCTTAAAAAATACTATAAAAACCAGGGATTTAATTTCAACAGAGATAAATTTTCCAGACTCGAACACTACAAAATGGCCACACTTATTTTGTTCTCTCAAGGTTGGAACCTATACACTCCTTTCCACTATCACCTGTGCACCTGCCATATTACCCTAATGCAAGTGACTCTTCTGCTGATGCTAGAAGCGCTTGCTTCAGTGGAATGTATCTTACATGGCAGAAATATACTGACCACTAGCAATAAAGAACGTATAGGATCCAACACTCTATTTTCAACCCTGTGTCAAGCATTTATAAAAAACAGCAACAGCCCAATCCTATGCATCTTAAGTTAGAAATAAGACTCACTATGCTCAGTGTGGCTTATTCCCCAATATGTGGGTACAGGAATGCAATCGGAAAAATGTATTAATTTGGACAAAGAAAGAATGGCAATGTTAACACAACAATTTATCCTAGGAGGCACAAGAGAATTGGTTTGGAGGATGGGGGGGAGACAAAGCTGAGAGATAAGAAGTGGGACAAGTTAAGGGAATGGAAAAGAAACAAAGAAGCTGAACTGATGGCTCATTAGCAGCCTGTATTTGCTCTTCCTTATATCTCTTTTCTCACCACTCCCACTCCTACCTCCATTCAAGGGCCAAATTTTAATTCCTATGAGACTATCAGGGCCCTCTAAACGTTACCAAGTTATGGCAGAGCTGCTCACAAGAAAGCTTGTCCAGTGCAGCTACAGTAATGCTTAAACTGGAAAGATCTTGTGGAATTAGAAGATATATGAACTGATTCTGTAGTTGGAACTCCATGGAATTCCTGCATCACAAACAGTAAGATCATTTAAACATTATTCCACCTCCCATATGGCTACGGTAACAATGAATGGGAACAAGTAAATTTATTTTTGAGAAGAACAGAGACAATAATGGCTTCCTAATCTAAAAAAATTATACTGACAGGAATAATGAAGCATCCCACAAGACCAAAATGGTGGGAAGAGAGATTCCATATAAGAACTTATTTTATAGGAAGCAATTTCACAAGAGGCACAAAGCTTCAAAGCACTTTCAAATACTGGACATGGGGGGAAATGAGTGAAGCCTATCAGATTGTTTTTTAGAACATTTTCAGTCCCATAATGTGGGACAGACAAAACAAAATTAAATAATCAAGTTCAAACTAGGGGTGTGCAAAAAAAAAAAATTCGGTAAAATTCGGATTTGGGCATATTGGACCCAATTTTTTTCAGTATTCCCGAAAAAAACCCGAATACCTATACCAGTAAAGCATTGAAATCCGAAAATGTTCAGGATTCCCGAAAAATTCGGGTCCATTGACTTCAATGGCAAAATTTTCTGGAAAGTCTGCAGGGGGCTGGAGAGGGGGGGATTTGAGGTAGAGACTCCAAATTTGGACTGTAGCTGCTGGCGCCTCTCCCCAAAAGACTCCCCAAGTTTTGAAAAGATTGGACCAGGGGGTCCAATTCTAGGGGCATCCAAAGAGGGTGCCCCCAGTTCTCCATTGTTTCCTATGGGAATGGATCAGGCAAGCAGATTCTCCCTGTAAAAAAACCTGAGAGGTGTGGTGGTGGTGTGAGGGGGCATGTTTGCCAAGGCAGCAGCAGACCATGTGCAATCACCACCCCATCAACCCCAGGTCTCTCCCAAACCAACCCTAAGGAAGAATAAAATAAAGAGAAAAGAAATTAAATTTAAAAGTGCCCTAATAAATCAAACCAGTCTGAAGTCTTCTGAGGTATTGATCCGAGGTCCACGAAGAGCAGGGAGGAAAGCAGGGCAGACTCAGGAGCAGGGGCAGCAGAAGCCAGCCAGCCACAATCTCCAACAGCCAAGCCAGGCAGCTCTCTTTCACCAGCCAGCAGGATCCAGGAACACAGCAATGAGAGTCAGCCCAGAGACTGGCTCCTTTTATGCTCTCTGTGCATACACAGAAGGATTTCAAAAAGGAAAAACCTTCTGTGATTGGCCAGAGAGCAGATGCCAGAACCCTATTGGCCACGACAGTGCTCCTTCCCTGGGAAAGGAGCAAACTGGTGGTTGGGCTGCAGGCAGTAACAACAGCCTTGCAAATGCATTGCAGTGATTGGCTGTCTGGAGCCTCTTTCCCCCCCTCCTGGAAACAGGAGGAAAAGGCGGGAAAAAGGGGGAAACGGCGGGAAAAGGAATTCCCAGGCCCTTTAACAGTTTAAAACCCCCCACAACGCCGTTTTTCAGCAATGCCGAAAAATGCCGAAAAAATCCCGAATTTTCTGGGTTTTTTTTCCGGAATTCGAAGATTACAGTGAATAGCCTGTCTGGGATCCCGAAAGCTGAAAAAACCCAAAAATGCTTTTTTCGGGGTTTTTTCCGTTTCGGGATTCCCGAATGCACACCCCTAGTTCAAACACAATAAAGCAAAATCACTGTTTATTTAAAAGTGTCCAATACAAAAACATTAAAAACCTACTAAGGTGTTTTTGTATTGTATCAGTTGTCTTAAAAGTGTCTTTTCTAAGGAGAGTCTCAAGCTTTATTCATGCATAGAGCAAAATGCACAGCTGCTGTTGCATATACGTGCCAATGTGTTTTTATGCTGCAAACTTGTAATGAATGCCAAGCATGTTTTGAATATGCCTGAAAGTTTAGGCCAAACTGTTATTTTAAAAAAAATCCATGGGGAAGATGATTAAACCTGGGCAAGATTTCAATGCAGCAGGCCTTTAGAATAATACAGTAATTTTCTCTGCCAGACCTCATTTTGAAATGTGCAGCTAGCCTTTAATATACAAACTAAGGAGGCAGCCTATTTTCAAGGCCTGAATTTAACAAGTATCTAAAAGTTCTTCTCCAACAACCTTGCACCACAGTACACCACAGCCTTGTTAACCATTGGAATGTAGAGATATGCATGGTTTCAACTGTGCATCAGAATGAGGACTATAGGACACAGTTCTGTTGTGCATTTACTGAAAATTAGTGTGTTTTAGTTAATGTGGTTACAAAAAATAAAACAACCAGCGAAATGTGGACTGCTTCTGAAACAACTTGAGCTACAGAGGTTGTGAGCAGGGCTTCCAGTTCATGAATGATACAACTTCACGTCACATTAGTAGCATTTCCATTACCTAAGGTTTTAAACAAATATTCCTGTCAATCTAATTTTTCTCAGTAGACTAGTATTGTCAGTGAGCGGTTCAAATATACTTCACTCTTATATTAATTTTTTTCCCTATTAGGGTAACAGGGTTAAAAAAGACATATAGCCAGGGCTCCACTATGACGGTCTACATTGTTCAAAGATCAAGAAAGAAGAAATGTATGGTTTGAGCCTTTGTCCTCATCATTCAGGCCTGAATGTTGTCTTTAAGTACTACAGTATTTTCCAGTGCTAAATTGCTTAAATAATATGACCAATCATTCATGTTGTACTGATCAGACCTAATGGAATTCATTTTATAGATCCCTGAGATTCCATTACAAAGTAAGGCAACTTATTCAGAAGCATCAATAACCTAACAGGAAATATCTTATATAAGCTGGACAAATAACTACTATACATCTGTTTGCCTGAGTTTCTAAGCATGACACAGTTAACTGGATGTCACTTGCCTACAGGGCCGGCTCGCCCACTAGGCGAGCTAGGCGCTCGCCTAGGGCGCCGACCCTGCAGGGGCGCCAAAATGCCCCCCACCCGCCCCGTAAAAAGCCCCCGAGCCGCCCAATGCCGGCAGCCCCGGCTTTCCTGGGTGCCTCGCGGCTGCGAGACACCCGGGAGAGCCGCGCGCGCCGCCCCTGGGAGGGAAGGGGGGGGGCTTCTAAGCCCGCCCTTTCCCCGGCTGTCCCGGGTGCCTCGCGACTGCGAGACACCCGGGAGAGCCGCGCGCGCCGCCCCTGGGAGGGAAGGGGGGGCTTCTAAGCCCGCCCTTTCCCCGGCTGTCCCGGGTGCCTCGCGACTGCGAGACACCCGGGAGAGCCGCGCGCGCCGCCCCTGGGAGGGAAGGGGGGGCTTCTAAGCCCGCCCTTTCCCCGGCTGTCCCGGGTGCCTCGCGACTGCGAGACACCCGGGAGAGCCGCGCGCGCCGCCCCTGGGAGGGAGGGGGGGGCTTCTAAGCCCGCCCTTTCCCCGGCTGTCCCGGGTGCCTCGCGACTGCGAGACACCCGGGAGAGCCGCGCGCGCCACCCCTGGGAGGGAAGGGGGGAGGCTTCTAAGCCCGCCCCTTCCCCGGCTGTCCCGGGTACCTTGCGGCTGCGAGGCACCCGGGAGAGTCGCGCCGCCTGGGAGGGAAGGGGGGGGCTTCTAAGCCCGCCCCTTCCTCAGCTCTCCTAGGCGCTGGGCCATCTCCAGGCCCCACCGGGAGGTTGGCATCCCCGGTGGGGTGGGCGCCCCAGGCAGTCCTGCCTAGGGCGCCCAGACACCTGGGGCCAGCGCTGCTTGCCTAAAAAGTTAGCTTTTTCTAAACCAGTAAGACGACAAAAAACCCTGGCAATGGTAGTCCCAAGTGCTCAAATTGTTTATCATCTTGAGTTCATGAGAAGGGCATAAAAACAATGATATCTAGTAGCAGACCACAAGTTTTATCTTCTTATAATTTCCAAAAACTCCTCTCCATCAAGCTCATCTCTGCAACTGTGTAAGCTTGAAACTTACTCAGTTCTAAATAATGAAATATGCTTATTTCAAGAATTTAACTGGAGAGTGACCACTCAATATATTGTAATCCATGTTTTCTGAATTTGTGCTACATTAATACAGAGGCACCTGCCTTTTAAAAAGATGTGTTTCCTGCAACTGCAGACTACCAATCTCTTTGCAATGACCTTTACACTGAACCTGTGAGGCTGCAATTCACAGAGTCCCATGTGCAAATGGAAAACATGCATAAGGGTGCAAATGCATGTCACCAGTCTTCATGGCACACAATACCACATCTGATCTGAAGAGTCCCCAAATTTCTTTCAGAGCCTCTCAAGGAGTACAAGAGGCTGTAACAGAAAAGAATACCAGAAGGCAAGTGCAGACCACCACACACAGCCCCCTTTGCTTTTCTTCTACAAGATCTATATTTACTTCAGCTCTTTTAAACTTACTTATTACTGCCTGACAATAAAAGAACACTTACAAACACCACTACTAAAGTGTGATGTCCTGTCCTCTACATCAGTGTTTTTCAACCTTTTTGTGCAAAGGCACACTTTTTTCATGAAAAAAATCACGAGGCACACCACCATTAGAAAATGTTAAAAAAAATTAACTCTGTGCCTATATTGACTATATATAAAGTAATTCTCTTGAATAGGAATCAAATAAACACAAAGAAATTATTTTATAATTACTTTATTATGAAATAATAATACTTTATTTTATAATTGTTCATATGTTACGGATGAAATTGGAATTTTTCCCACGGCACACCAGACAATATCTCACGGCACACTAGTGTGCCACGGCACAGTGGTTGAAAAACACTGCTCTACATCCCATCAGTTTAATGTCAAAAACAGACTATATAAAATCTAGATTTGAAGAATGAAGCAGTGTTAATGATTGCATTAGAACTTTTAGCTAAACAATCAATGTCGTTAATAATTACCTAGCTTGAAAGTTAATTCACCATAGAAGCTGTTCACTGCTTTTATTTACAGCAAAACAGGAGTCTCATTCTATGAAAGAAAACCACTACTTTTCAGATCAGAAAGGAATAATATCATACTGCCAGAGACAAAGTGAATTTCTTCCAACTATTCACTGCAAGGCTAATGTATGATGTCTAAAATGTAAATTATATTCTGTTCATGCCAGGAATAACGTTTTACATGATCAGCCTGGCTTGGCTTCTTTGCCAGTATTTATTTTATTAGAAACTTTTACTTTAATGAGCCTGTCTGTTGATTCCAAATTATCTGAGGAATATACTTTGAATGAAGAGGATTCAGGCAAATTCCATACACAATGGACACATGAGTGCAAACAAATTGACAACATGGACATGTGGCTGACAAGACAGTTACAGGTGTCAATTTACCTGGAAGTGGAATAGGCATGCCAGGAAGCGGAACTCGAAATGGAGGTACCATTACTGGTGGGAAAGCAGGAATTGCTGCTGTTGGCTGAGGTACCGCATGAGGAACTGCAGGAGGTAATGTCTGTGGGACTGGCTGTGGTACAGTCTGCACAGATGTAGCAGAAGGAGCAGAAGTTGAAACACTGACAGAAGGTGTAGCAATTGAAACAGCTGAGCTGGGGGTCTGGTCTTGTGTTGTAGGTGCTGATAGAGAAAACAAACATCCAAACCCATGTATTATACAGTTTGACTTGTTTACCTAATACCACTTACCAACATGTTACCACTTCTGAAGAAGTGGGCAATGACTCATGAAAGCTCATATCCTGCCACAAATTTTGTTAGTCTTTAAGGTGCTACTAGACTGTTGCTCTTTTCTACTGCTGCAGAAAGACTAACATGGCTACTCATCTTGATCGATCAAAGTTTTACGGTAAATACATGGAAAGTGATATATGAACATCAAGGTGCTTGGGAAACACGGCCTCCTTTAAGGTACTTCTACTTCACAGACCAGGCTACTAAGGTAATCTCTGCAGTCATGAACATCTACTAAATACAACACATATAATACATTTTTAAAAACAGCTGACACTAGGATTTCTCAGTTTTCTTTAAAGGATAATTATAATTTTTTTCCTTCAGTCTACTTTCTGCACACAAAAAACTTTAGAAACATCCAGATTAGAGCTTTCAATCAATTCACCAGGTATCAAATTTATGTAGCTGATGTATTCAAAGAGAAAAAAGCAACAAAAGAAAAACTATGCTACCTCTCAGTTTAAAGGAGAGCACATGGCATGCATAACACAAAGAAAAGTCAAAAACAGAAAAGCCACAAAAGCAGCTCAGATAAGGTAAGGTAGGTATATTCTAGAGTCCTATAGCACCTCCAAGTGGTGCCAAAGATTAATATTAAACTTGGCAACACGAGTGGAGACTACCTTTGAGAAGGGGCAGTGGTCCTTATGATAGTGAGATGACAAGTTGTTAAAATTTTGGTTGTAAGAAGAAGCCTGTTTGGCAAAACAATAATCTACAGTAATTGTTCAAGGAATGCAACTTAGGTCATTAAAATGTTTAGGAAGTATTTAATTCTTACAATAGGTCATGCAGATTTTTCCTCTTGAAAAGCAACATTATGACTTTATAAAATGCCATACATAAGGTTCTCATGTTTCATTCTATAAATAACTTATAACTGAAAGCAATATTGCACAAGGGTAGCAAAACCTGCTTAGTGTCTATGATTTTCCATTATAGGAAAAAAAACATTTCAAAGAGAGACAGATCTTTAGCTGTTGTATATTTTCCGGGTTGTATGGATGTGGTCTTGACATTGTAGGACCTGACGTTTCGCCAGTAGCTATGACTGGCATTCTCAGAGATATAACACAGAAAGATGAAGTACTCTCTGTGTCAAGGTGAGAAGCAAAATGGTAGGCAGATAATTTATATCTATTCAGGAAGGTAGGGTGAGTTATTAACTTGTAGAAGTTCCCCAGGCTGTGAACATTCTAATGGAGGAGCTTTCCTGAGGAGGTTCTTTTGTACATGGATTGGCTGTTTCCTGAGGAGATTCTTTTGCATATGGATTGTTTCCTGAGGAGGTTTTTGGCTGTTGAAATTCTAATCTTATTTGTAGTGCTATTGTCAGATGTAGAGCCTTTTGTAGAGATAGATAGATAGATCTTATTCTGATTTTAGGAAAAGTGAAGCATGCTGATATTAAGAGCCCTGCTAAAGAGAGGATGTTTTAAACTATTGTCCTCTTGAGACTAATCATGCCTCCTAGGATAATTTTAAACTGCAAAAACTCAGAACATGACGCTTTTTAAAGAAAAAAAGCCTAGTCTCAAAAAAGTAAATCCAAATTCACTAGTACAGTATCAGTAATTTACATCAATAAATTTCACTTTGGGCCACAATTAGAACAAACTACATACATACAAAATAAAGAGACAAGATCTTTGTACAGAACATGAATGTTTCAAAAAGTAGGCATTATAAATCCCTTTCCTCATATGATCTGAATCCTAATGTTTTGTCAAATATTTTTGCTTGGATTTACAAACAGATTATACTGTAACAAAAATAACTATACTTCAGATGACAAATTTGACTTGATACATATCATGATTGTAGCTGCAACACAATTCAGCCTTTTATGGTGTACTAGAAGTAAACAACAACTGGTCTGTAAGCCTTAACATTTTAAGAACCTTATTCATCATCTGTTCATATGTCATATAATTACTGCAAACTACCATGCTCAACACAAACTCTAGCTACCATATGACTATGTATTCCTCAAGATCTAAGACTTCTTTTACTGTCAAAAACCAGCCTCCGACCCAGAAGATCTGCACCGGGCATTGCAGGCCGTGGCTGGGTGGCTCAGGCTGAGCTGGCTGAATCTAAACCCGATGAAGATGGAGGTCCTGGGTGTAAGTCGGGTCGGTTTGGGGATGGGGCTCCCCCTCCTGACCTTCAATGGGGCACCTTTGGTGCCAGCGTTAGAGGTTAGGAGTGCTCCTGGATTCCTCCTTAACTATGGAGGCCCAGGTGGCAGCCACTGCCAAGTCAGCCTTCTACTATCTTCGGCTGATTCGGCAGTTGGTTCCTTTCCTTGACTGCAATGACCTGGCTACAGTGATCCATGTGATGGTCACCTCAAGGTCAGACTACTGTAACGCTCTCTACATGGGGCTGCCTTTGTCACAAATCCGGAGGCTGCAGCTAGTGCAGAATGCGCTGGCCAGGGTCTTGATGGGATTCCCGAGGTGGGAGCACATCCGGCCTGCGCTGAAAGTGCTGCACTGGCTGCCAATAGTGTATCAGATTTGTTTCAAAATGCTGGTGCTTACCTTTATAAGCCCTACAGGGCCAGGGTCCGGCGTACCCGAGGGACCATCTTTCCCCATATATGCCCTGAAGAGCACTTCGGTTGGGGTCACAACACCGTCTGGTGACCTCTGGCCCTAGGGAGGCCAGGCTTGCTGCAACTAGAGCCAGGCCCTTTTCAGTGGCGGCTCCTACCTAGTGGAATGAGCTCCCGGAGGAGGTCAGGGCCCTGCAGGACCTTTCGCAGTTCCGCAGGGCCTGTCAAACGGAGCTCTTCCGCCAGGCCTTTGAGTAGGAGCCGCCACTACCACCACTACCGACACCAGGACCAACAGGGTAAGAGGACGGCCCTACGAACACCTGCTAGATGGGGACAAGTAACACCTATGGGACATATCCTCCTTGGTGAAGGAATATTGTTACTTTAAAGATTTGATATACCATCTTGTTTTGTAGAGAGATACACCATCATGAGATATAGAGAGACTAAAACTTGTGAGCACTTTATTTTGTTAAATTGACTGTCTCAACTGGTTTTATTGTTTTATATGTAGGCACTTGGTGCCCTTTGTAAGCCACCCTGAGCCCATTCGCAGGGAGGGCAGGGTAGAAATACAATAATAAATAAATAAATAAATAAAATTTTAGAATGCTGCAAACCCATCACGCTCAGGATGATATGGAAAATCGGAAATACATTCCAAAAGGATCAAAATATTTTTAAATGTATGCAAAAAGAAGTGAATTTCAGAACCATCCTCCATTTATTTTGCAAATCCAACACACCGGGCTTAGGGAATAAAACCATTCACCTGCTCCGGTTGCCCTGGGCATAGCACCAATGTAAAAATAACCACTTGAGAAGCCTTCTCCACAGATAAGAAACTCTGCCAATCAAAATACAGCATCACAGAATTCACAAGATTCTCTTTACAAGGCAAGCCCTTTGCATCATCAGAAAGGTCTTTTCCTTCTTTCATAAAAGGAATAAAGGAAAGCTTTCTCTTGAGCTTCTTGAAACCATTCAATACAGGTAACAAGCAATCCTTTCCTTCTCTATAAAAGTAACATGAGCATAGAGGTAACACTTTAGATGACATGGGGCTGTTGACTGAACTGCAAACAAGCCTGCATCCTTATGTCTTATTGTTGGCATTAGCAGTCATAATGCTACCCATCATCTTACAGAGCGAATTTTCAGAAAAATTCAAATGCACACAGTAATCACCACAGATCTATAGGATTCCCATTCCCCTTGTATTATTAGAAAATCACTATGCATTAAATGTGCAAGCATAAAGTATTCCTCTGTCATGAAAGCATTTTCTCTGCAAAAACAGTTTCATCTGCCAAAACAGGTTAATATTCACAGCCAGAGTACGATTATCTGACTCTGGGCTAGTTCAACATGACAGTCCTCATAATAGCACTTTTGGAGTAATGGCACCCACTGGAAATATCTGAGGAGCACATGCCCTGGTTTTTGTGAAGGCCACCCATGAAGAGTGGGTGCCATTATGGGATAACAACAGCACAGATTATGAAACTGAGAGCCAGTTTACATATGTCAATCAGTCCCCTTTCCTTTCCAACTGCTCTTATCCAAAGGAGGGTATGTGTGAAGAAGGGAAAAAAGTATCAGTTGGTACAGAGAAAGACAGCAACATCTTCTATGGATAGAATTTATTTCTGACTTACACAAAAACTTACACACACACACTCCTACAATTTTACTCACTGGAAACTGTTTGCGAAACAGATGTTGCTGTAGTAGTAGTAGAAGTTGTTGAAGACTGACTACTTGATGATGTGGAAGGAGATACTGCCGATGCAGGACTACTAGTAGTTGGTGTGGAGGTACCAACAGCTTGAGCTTGAGCCTGGGCTTGGGCCTGAGCAGCCAGCATTGGTGTCAGCTCTGACTGCTGAATAACTTTTACTCCATCTGGTTTGGTCCATGCTGATTCACGCGTTCTTGCATTGTAGTAATAAACCTAAAGAAAAGCAGTCAATTGTGTGGTAAATAACCTGTTTCTCCCATTCATCTTTGAAATTCAGAGTTTAAAAGTCTCTTTACTCAATATACTGATTTGGTTTTCGAATATTATGCAAGGCAACTTCATGGTACCATCTTAACTGACAAAATTACTGTTCTGTAAAGCACACCTCTCAAATGTGCATAATTATTATTACCTTTCCATCTGGAGTTTTGTTTTCTACCCATATCTCTTCAGTAGGGGGCATTGTTGGTGTTCCAGGGGCAGTAACTGGTGGCATCCCTGGAGGAAACATCATACCAGGAGGTGGCGGCATATTACCCATAGGAGGAGGCATGAAAGGTGGTCTCTATAAATATACACAAGGAAAAAATTACAAGATATGTTCCAAAATTGGATTCAACCATTCTATATACAGACCCTTAGTAACAACATGGGATGCTGGGGGGAGGGGGGGCTGCTGCCATAAATGGAAATTGACTAAAATCTCCCTTCTACATCCCACAAAAGTGCAGCATGTTCTATTAAAAAGCAAATGCTCTTACAGGAGTACAGGGGGTGAGGATGAGGAGATTCCAGCCAATTTTCTCCCTTCTGACTGCAGCTCCCTCCCCCAATATTACACTGTTCCAACCCTCAAAGTCTGTTTGCATTTAACAAGTAACTCAATGAAGTCTGTAACACATCTTATGCTCCCCTGGAAGCTTTGAAAACTGTTATTTCACCATGTTTTCTCTTCCCTTCCTCATATTTTTACACTGAATATAAAGGCTGATGTTCCAGAAAATTTGCATACTGTTTTATATTTTGGTTGCATCTAATAAAACTTATTCTATGACTTGAACTTAGCAAAGTAAAGGCTCAAAAAAACAACCGTGCCCCCCAAGGTTTTTTTCCAATTTTGGGATGCACTGAAAAAGCTTCCTGTGAAACATTTTCTCTTTTGAGTGAGGATAACTGTCTTGTCTTACAAAGCATTTCACTCTTCCTAAATGAAATAATGGTAAAGTTTGAAGACTTTCTCAACTTTTCCAAAGAAAAACTGGAAAATTTGGGGGAGCACAGAAAAAAACCCTTCATACTGTAGACAAAACAATATTTTCAAGAATGTGTTTTTATTTAACTGTAAATAAATTTGGCAACAATTAACGTAGAGTAATATGGAAATATTTCTGTCTTGGGAAGTATAGTCCCCTCCCCAACCAGAAATGATTACTGAAATGCTGTGCCAAACCCCAGGAATAGTTGGGGGGGGAGGTATTTGTACACCATGGAAAGGGAAATCAGTAAAAACTCCTCTTCTTTACAAACACACAAATTTTAACCAAGATCCAACCCATTACCTTCGATGTGACTTGGACAACATTTTACTTAACACCTGTTGGTCACTATAGAGAAAAAATGCATGGAGCGGAACAGCTCAAAGAATTCTTGAATTATACATTTGCCCTTAAACCATTTCAATCCAGTTTCAGGCCTGGGTTTGGAACTGAGATAGCTTTAGTTGCACTGATTGATGCTCTTCATTTCAAGCTGGACAGCAGCCTTTGACACACTTGTCCACTCCATTTTTATCCATCAGTTGGACTACAGAGCTGGCAATAAAGTAGCATTCATTCATACCCCGCCTTCCTCTGCAATGGGGACCCAAAGTGTCTTACATCTTTCTCTTCTCTTCCATTTTATCTTCACAACAACCCTGTGAGGTAGGTGAGGCTGAGAGTATGTGACTGGCTCAAGTAATGCTCCCGCTAAGCTGTGGAATCTTGTGAGCAAAAATTCTACTTTGTGAGCTACTGGCATTAAAGTTATGAGCAAGTGATCTGGCTACTGCATAAAAATTAGTTTCCTCTGGAGTCAGCCTCTATGAGCTAAGACAAAAAAGTGTGAGCTGGAGGCTAAAAAACTGTGAGCTAGCTCACACTAACTCAGCTTAGAGGGAACACTGGGCTCAAGGCTACCCAGCAAGCTTCCATGACAGAGTGAGGATTCAAAGCAATATCTCCTAGTCTGCCACTAGTTAGCACACCTCACTGGCTCACCTATTGGTGGGTTGTCTTTTAATCTGACTGGACACAGAGTTTCCACCAGAGGAGCAGTATCAGCTGGGTGGGATTTTCTCCACAGGGTTCTATTCTTTCACCTAGGTCTCCAATATCTATATAAGACCACTGAATAAGATCATCTGGAAGTTCAAGATTGGGAGCTATAGGTCCTGCCGCGGAGTGTCCATGAAAGGAACTAAGAATGCACACCGAAACAAGCGTTTGGTGGCCGAGCGTATGAGCTAAAAGCGGATGAAAGCGGCTATATCATTGAAATGTGAGCCTGAGTGAAAGCAAGAATCATCAAAGATCTAGCTGAAAACCTCCCCTTAAAAAGCGAGATGAGGGAGAAAACTTTCCCTCAATAAGAAGAAAACAAACGTATTTTCAACATGGACTTAAAGGGGGGGGGGGGGCTATAGAAGCAAGATGGACTAAAATAAAGAACTTGTAAGAACTTACCAGGCTTTGCAAAGAGTTCTAGAGACTGTGATAACTTTTGCAAAAAGTAAACAATTTCTCAACATGGCGCCTCCACAGAGGGACAAAAAAGATAAACAAACGAAACCTAAGCTGCTGGCCGGAAATGCCAGCCCAGCGAGTTCTGTCCCTAGACAGGACTCAACAACAGAGCTTCAAATGATGCTGACTGAAGTGTTGTGACCCCTGCTGGAACAAGTCATGGCATTACACCATAAGTTCAATGCACAGCAAACTCAATTGAACGAGACAGTTAAAAAAACAGAAAAAATGGAGCAAGAGCTTAAAGAGGTGGGTGCCAATACTAAGAAGCTTAAAAAACAACTGCAGACAACAGAGAAAAAGAGACAAACCAATGAATCCCATTTGTTACAGCTGCAAATGGAAAGGACAAGCTATGTCCTAAGATTCCAAGGTGTCCCGGAAGAGAAGGGAGAGGAACTGAAGCAGATTATGTGTGATGCTTTGGGCCCAATTGCAGATGTTAAAATGGATATATTACAAAGCGAAATTGATAACGATCTTTAGGTCGTACTCAGAATTCATAAGAAAAATAATCTGCCCAGGGAGATTCTCTAGAAGACAAGTGAGGGATTGAATACTTAAAAGTGACAAATGGAGCTACCTTGAAAATCAAGGACAAAGAAATAAAAGTGTTGAAGGATATTACATTTGAAATAAGAAGGAAAAGAAGGAAATATAAAGACTGTGTTCTATTTTTACAGAAAAACAACGTCGCCTACAGATGGACTGTCCCCGAAAGCATAATTTTCAAATTTATGGACAAAAAAGAAAAAATTAACCCTGTTGAAAAAGCACATGAGTTTTTGCATCTTCATAGTCATCCAGCAAAAGGAGAAGAAGAGGAGGAAGACAACAGCACCAAAGAAAGTGATGAAGAGGGAGCAGTGGCATCTTCTGACAAGAACTCAGACTCAGCATTGGGGGCGGTAGCCCCCAAAATAAGCTATCACTTGAGAAAGAAAAAGGAAAAAAATGAGTAGTTAATTGCACTCTGGAATGCCTTAAAGTTTTTTATTTTGTATAACTATTTCTTACTTTACTCTTTATGAAGGCAGACATGGGGTAGTTTTCAATTTTTGTATTTTTCAGTTTAAATAGTCTATTAGATGAACATATTACATGAACTTTAACTGTAACTTTGAGCTAATAAGCTGATTCTATAAGCATTATGTATGACCACCATCTCTTGGGTTTTCTTTACTTTCACCATTAGTTTGTAGTTCCCTCCTCTTTTTTTCGTTGTAGTTTATAGAAAAAGCAATTAAAAAATCCCCTTCGGGGGACGGGAAGGATTGGGAGCTATCAATATGCAGGTGGCAGCCAGTTCTGAATATCATTACCTAGCCCCCCCCCCCACATGCATGCACCTTGGCTCTGAACTGGTGCTCTGAGGCTGTGGCAGGTGGCTAAGGCAAAACAATCTGAAACTGAATCCAGACTAGAGAGAGGTGATGCTGGTGAGGAAGGTTTTTTAGAGCGTTTAGTTCCACTTGTCTTGGTTGGAACACAGTAGGCTTTTGCCAAGCAGATTAAGAGTTTGGAGGTATTCAAAGGCCCAACCATGCTGTTTGAAAAGCAGGTCAGCTTAGTGGTCAAGAGTGCTTTCTATCAGCTACACCTGGTTTGCCAGCTCTCTCCTCTCTCAGACTCAGACAATTTGGCCATGTTGATCCATGTTTCTATAACCTCATGGTTGGATAATTGTGATGTGTTCTACACTGGGCTGCCCTTGAAGGTAATCCATAAACCGTAGCTGGTTCAGAACATGACAGTTACGGACTAGCCATAGGGAACATATCTCACTCAACTTAAAGCAACTACATTGGTTGCCAGTTTGTTTCCAAGTCCAATTCAAGGTGGGCTTATGACCTTAGGGCCCTTCAAGACCTAGCACCCACACTATTTCCTCCCATATGTCCAAGTGTGCCAACTAGTATTCAGGCTGCCATCTACTGGCTGTTCTGTGCATGTGACATAACTAGAATTTCCTCTTGAGCGATATTTGCTTGATACTATTTTTGTCATCTTTGTTGTGCCAGGTGAAGTCTGTCCCTTTGCCTAACCTTTTTGTAGCTCATATTTTATTTCTTCAGCCTTAGTAACATCTACACTAGATTACTACTACACACTATATATGAGGCTGCCCTTCACTGACAGTTAAGAAACTTCAGCTAGTAAAAAATGTGGCTGCAGGCAGTATAAATTAATATACATGTGAAATTATTTTTACTTGAAAACTGTAATTAATTGTAACTTTGACCAGTTTGCCCTTTCAAATAGTGATTTTTTTTGTCAGAAAGTCACTAATTTTTATCTCAAAAACGGTACAATAGGTATGTTTTCTGGTGAAGGAAATTTCTTTCAAAAAAGTGAAGAAATCTGAGGCAATTCATAAATTCTTTACAGTTCTTTACAGACTCAAGTTTGACTCTTCACTCCGCTGTAGAAGCCCAATGGGTGATCTTGAGCCAGTTACACATTCTCAGCCTAGCTTACCTCATAGGGTCACTGGGTGTTAAATAAAGTGTTGTCCAAGTCACACTGTAGGTAATTGGTTGGATCTTGGCTAAAATTTGCTAGGTGACCCTGGGTCAATTACTCACTCTCAGCCTTTGAATATACTGTGTTGCCTTCACATTGACAAGAAAACTAGAACTCCCCCAGCTGACAAATTGTTCTCTACCTAGTGTTTGAATTTCAGTGATATCACAGAATGTTGATAATTATGCTGCTTTTCAGTCAGCTGTATGTTACAATCAGCATGACCTCTGTTAGGCAGTGAAAAAATTAGTCTTTCTGTAAAACAACCTTACAGCAGGGACATTTCATTACAATTCAAACTGCTGAAAAGGCAGCAATGGAGTCCACAATCTGGTTGATATCTGAATAGGAAAACACTCTGCGTTATAATATTGCTGGGATGGATTCACAAGAACAAGACTACTACTCCTTAGCCACTCTCAGTATGCCAACTTCCCATCCCTGACTCAGGGACAGGAGCAGCTGCATGGAAAGAAAACCTAATAGGTATGTCAGATGAAGGACAAAAATATCTGCACAGGTAGTGGAAGAAAGGGGGAAAATAAGGCTACAACCATTAAGACAATGCTGAAGGAAAGGAAAGCACAAAAGGCCAAAGACGAAAGGGGCTGGGAAAAGAGGAAAGATGGCAACAATAAAGAAAGTTTCACACAGGATCTATGGAAGAAAGCAGTTCTTGTTAAAATAAAACCAAAGAGATGGACTGCCAGAGAAAGTACAATCTGGGAAGCTGAATGCAAAGGCAACTCAAGCCTGAATGAAGAAAGCAGGATAGAGGAACCAGAAATAAAGGAGGAAACAGAGGTTCAAATTAATAGTCAAGTGGAAAGAAGAGTTGAGGGAAGACATATACTGTTGGCCAGAACAGAGTGAAAAGGCATGTGTTCTATGCAAACTGATGGGCCAAAACTGTTAAACGGGGAGGGGTATCAAGAATTAGGGTAGTTCAAGGACATGTGATAGAACAGGCAATAGCAAAAAAAGTCAAAGACTTAATATTACCAGACTACTAAAAACCTTTGCACAGAAAAAGTTTGCATTGCTAACAGCAAACCAGGGAACACATTTCCCATACAACAACAATCTTTCACCTTTATAAAATGTGCATCCCCATAACAATTTTACCTGTAAATGCGGCGGTCCCATAGGTGGAGGAATTCCTCCCGGGGGTGGCATTGGAGGCATATTTGGATCAAATGGAGGTCGTCCAAAAGGAGGCCGAGGAGGTGGTGGTGGACCTCGCATCATACCAAAAGGTGGAGGTGGGCGCATAAGAGGTGGCGGGCCTCTCATGACAGTGTTTGGTGGGGGAGCTGGACCACGAAATCTCAATGCTTGCTGTTGAGCCATTCTGTGGACAAAATCAAAACAAAGCAGTTCTGTCTTCAAGCTTGATCACTGAAAGGGCACTGATGTTATAAGTGAACCAAAACATTGTGCCAAACAGTCTCATGAACAATTCTGGGGCTCCAAGCTTTACCCTCACAATTTAAATGTTTTAGAAAACATTATCTAGACTGGGGCAACTTAGAATGGAAAGGAACTGCGCAAGTTTCCCTCCCACAGGCCTAGTTACCAAAGCACCTCAAACATGAGGTACAAAACCCATAACTCTTCTATGTATAACCTAGGCTTCTTGCACTTGTTGCTAGTACTAAATTCCATGGCACCCACTGGTTACATTGTATAATGTGAATGGGCATCCACCACACACTTGGATGGCAACATCTACATCCTTTTCACTTGTGACCTACAGCAGCCCCACTGTACCACCCTAACCCCTTTGATGTAGCTTAGTAAATGTATATATAGAAAAAAGTTCACCTTTGTAACCAACAAACGCTCTTCTGATGCTCTCAGGAAAACAATTTTGCCCACCATTTAGTGCCAGTGCAATACCAATGTTGGCATGATGACTCAAAATTGAAAAAAACAAAGGTTATAAGGTGGTGAATGACAACAGACACATAATTCAACACTCATTATTCAGACACCTTCCAATTTAAGAAGCTGTATAGCATCAAGATGTTTAGAAATTCTCTTGCTGTACATAAACCATAAATTTGTGATGTGGTGCCTTAAATGACTGCTGCTATCACCAGTGTAATACTACTTTTACCAGTGTGGAACCTTTACCTTTACTACTTCTGATAAAGATACCTGAATATATAAAATACAAGCATATTTTATCTGTTAAGCAAGGCATACAATTCAGCTGCAGCTCGTACATAGCTTTTACTAAAAATAATTCTTTGTAACTGATACAACAAGCATGTATTTTGTTCTTAGGTATTAGTCTTCAAGAACAAAAAGTATATTATAACCAGGGCTCTTTTTGTAGCAGGAACTTCTCTGCATATTAGGCAACACACCCCTAATGTAGCCAGTCCTCCAAGAGCTTACAGAGCTCTTCTTACAGGGGCTACTGTAAGCTCTTGGAGGATTGGCTACATTAGGGGTGTGTTGCCTAACATGCAAAGGAGTTCCTGCTACAAAAAGAGCCCTGATTATAACTAGTGCTCTCTAGATTAACCTCTTTCACAAAAAATGTTCCTCCGCCAGATCTGGAAACACTCTCTATGAAACTGGTAGTAATAATACATAACTTATGCAATGATGAATGTTAACTTTATGTAAAAGATCCATAAAGAGATCCCTGTTGTGGATTCACTACAAACTATTTTCATATGCCAGTGCTCAAAAAACCCCTATAAAAATTAGTAACCTGTTTTTAAATACAAACATTGTATTAAATGGTTGGCTGGTATATTACAACAGATATCTATTTTTGCAGCTGCTAAGTGATGGAAAATCAACAGAGTTACATTTTCTGGAGGAGTCAACAAGCAATAAATTCCTCCATAGCTGTAAGATGAGCTATATTATTTGCGGCTTGGTCAATAAGTATTAGCTGTAGAATCCAATTCTCATTTGCTACATTATAATAATAATATTATTAAGTTTATTCCACCAGATGAAATTAACACCACCAAAACTGTGATAAACTGATCATCTGAATCCATCCTGATAAGAGCAACGGATAGATAGACAGATCTAAAAGACTGCAGAGCTTCTATTATTAACTAGACATACAAAAAAACCCTCCTTTCCTGGCTGAGGAAAAAAAGATCTGACCCTGCCAGAATATTCAGATTTCAGGTGCTACGGCCTTCTTTCTCCACATTCACCACTCACTGTGGAAGCCAGCTAGGACACAGGCCTGGTCAAGAGGAGAGCTGGCACTATTTTACAATGAGAACTCAGGTCATCCTTCCCTAGACTTCCAAAATCCCAGCTGCTGGCATCACTGCAACAATTAAACACACAGAGAGGCCCGCTCAGTCTGCATAGACTGCCATGGTTTCTTGGCCATGCTGGAGTTTTAAAGAAACACTGCCTTCTACATATAATACTGAGCAAGTGTACAGAGTCTGCTGTAACACCTAGTTGATCAGTAACACCTACATGAAATAAGTTCCTGATACAATCAGACTGCTTCAATTATTTATAGTCTGTTACAGTATGTCTTAAACCACATGGTGACCTTGAAGAACTACTTCAGACTAAGACCACTGAAATCAACAGGCTTAGATTGGAGTAAATCTACATAAGATTACACTGCCAGAATGTAAAATACGATGCAAAACATCTAGCGTTTCATTTAGCTGTTATGACCTGGCACACACTACTGCATCCCAACCAGCACGAACATGTGTAGTTATTTTAACAAATGTCTCTCATTCCTCTCATAAACACATTATACTTCCCTATAAGAAAAGTATGAAATGTGCATGTAACATGGTCACAAACAACTATTTAGCTTTGTATTCAGTAAATATAACCTGCCTGTACACAGAGAAAAATTCAAGCATCTGTGAATACATAGTCTTCGCTACATGGATGTGTGTATTTATGTCTACAAAACTTAGCCAGTGAAGTAGGCTTCATACAGGGTTTAAAATTGTCTGGTTAATATGTTACACAGGCAAGGAAAACTTACTGGCTGATTATCTCTCAACTTTTTGATGGATTTGAAAAATACCCTTTCTTATTAAATATATGCCCAGTGCTTCAGTGCTTACATCAAGGTGAAAATACCACAGGGCTTTTGGCCCAGTGTTTTCTACTTTGACTAGCAACCTCTTCCCAAGCTCTTGGCTGAGTTTAGCCCCTCCCATCACCTTCTGAGTGGAGATACATGTCTTTGAACCTGCCCCTTACACATGCACTGCATATGTTTCGTCACTGAGTTACCATCCTTCCCTATAAGCTAGTGCTCTCCGGTGGCAGAAAAACAGAAGACTATCAGACCAACTCATGTAGCCACCCCTGAGCCCAGTATTGGGGCCACTGCACCCAGGTCATAAAGCAGGTTAATAGAACAAAAGTATGTTACACAGAAATATACCCCCACTATTCAACAGGGCGTCACATAAGCGCGCCTAGAACTGCAGTCTCAATGCCCCCAACAGGAGCGTTAACGTGTGGAAATGGGCAGCTAAAGTTTTTTATGACATGGAACTCAGGACATTTTTCTCCAAACCTGTTGGCAACCCCAGACAAAACGCTAACAAAGCGAATGTAGAGCAGAAGTTTCAGTAGCCTCAACACCCCGAAACCTTAAAAATGTTGTGGAAGAACAATTTTTAAAAAGGGGTGGACTACCCTCCAGCCCGTTGCCCCATGTCACATGGGAAACCTAATGAGAGTTAAACGGTCGGGGCAATTAACGACGAGTCTCACCCTGACAAGAAAAAAGAACGCTTGAAGCGAATGTGCGTGGGGGGAGGAGGAGCGGAGACCGAACGGTCGCTTCCGCCTCGAGGCTGACCGCAAGATAGATGCGAGCAGGAGGGCGGCCGTGCTCCCCCGCGCCCTCTCTCACAAAGGCCTCGTGCTTATGCGATTAATATGAGCACCTCCACCGCCAGCGCGGGCATCGATAGGAATACTTCGTCTTACCTGATCTCATTATTGTAACGCTCCGCTGCGCCAACGTCCACTTCGCCGCCACTAGGTCTGGCGCCGCCACTACCACTACTACCACCTCCTACTCGTTCCGCCATCACCAGCCGACTCTGCCGCCTCATACGCCCACCTCCACCAAGCCTAGTTCCGTCTCACTGGCTCATGGCTACGTCAATCAGATCGCGACAGAGACTGAGCCGAGCCCTTATTTGCAGCCTTCGCCGCCGATTTTGAATGAGGGCTAGAAAGCGAGCACTGATTGGGTAGTTTTGCTCATGAGCTATTCCGTAGCCTTTCGCATGCGCTCCTTGGAGGTCGGGACGGGGGCACGACACGTGATCGGTTACCCGGAACTGACATATTTTTTTCATTTTAAAAAAGGACGTTCCTTCCCCGTTTTCTAACCTTTAGGGCGCGGGAACGTACTGTGGGTTGGTGAAATATATTTCATCCAAATAAACGTGGGCTGTTTCTATGAGATAATCAACCCCCCAAAATTCCAAAATGAAAGGCGTTTAGCCGAATCTGGAGTACTAAGGAAGGACTTGGCACAGTCACGTTGACAACCGGGTTGAGCTATGGTAGTCAATAAGCAAAACTGGAGAAACTTCAGCAGTAGGGTTTGACTGCTGAAATTTGAAAACAAACAAAAGTTGCAGCAGAGCCGAAATAAACAATAAGTATGAAACGTTAAACAGTGCGGAGATTACCTAGTAGGAGCATACTTATAGCAAACGAAGACTACACTAGTACAGTTTACAGGCACTACCCCTTTACCACAGCATCTTTCTGACTCTTACCTGTGTAAAAAAAGCCCTCCCGAATCATTCAGTTTTTATTAGTTTGCAGAAAGCCAAGGGAATGGGAACCTTCCTGACCTCAGCAGGCAGGTCATTCTATAAGATGGAAGCCACAATCAAGAATGTGCATGTATGGTGGTTGTTAATTTTGGCCATTTGTAGGGTGGTACCTGCAGAAGGCCCTAATCAGATGAGTTAAGCTGTTGTGGTGGAGCTTTGTTGCGCAGCAGCGTGTCAGGAAGGCTTGAGCCAGCACACTCAGTCACTCTAGCACTCACCAGCAAGCACTCCTTGCATCCAGAGGTTTCTAATAGTCAACCACACTGAGATGGTCCAGTGGTTACTATGTACAGGAATTTATTTACAAATTTATACAGTTCTCCAGCAAAATGCTTCGCCATACACCACCATTAGAAGAAGGGGATAATACAGTATAGAGTTACATCAGCCTCAGGTTGCATCAGCTCATACTCACACCGGCTGAAACTGGTTTAGTGCAGCTCTCTAGCTGTCACCCAGATCATGATGATCTGAGTGCTGAACCTTACTTACCAACACTCCCCCTAAGGTTCAGTTGCAAGGATCATGTTCAGACTCCCCCTGAACTTCAGGAACTTAGCTTTATCTAAAGCTTTGTTGAAAATTGTTTGGTTGTTTGGATGAACCACTCTAATTGGTTACAGTGTTTAAACAGAAAACACAAGTCATCATGACAAAGACTAGCAAGTAGCACTTTGAACCATCAATTATTTTGCTGAACATGCATGAGTCAACTACACTCTGCTCAAAGCCTAGGTTCACAAGAGTATTTGTTAGACATTGGTTCCATAGAAACCCACTTTGTTTAAGACCGTAAAGACCTCGTTTTAATCTTAACACTAGATTAGAAATGCTGTTTTCAAAACTGGGAATCTGTTGCATATACAGCTCCTCCTTCAATTCAGCGTTGAGATAAGCTGTTATGAAATCGTAATGATGCACTTGCATCCCTTCTAAACCAGCCTTTGTTAAGGCAATGTTTAGAGTATTGCTTTTTACAGTTGGTGCAAATGTTTCATCATAGTGACCTTCTTTTTGTGAAAAGCCCCTTGCCACGAATCTGGCTTTCCTTTGGGGTTTGCCATTTTGCATAGGTTTCACCTTGTAGAGCCATCTACACCCTATTACGGTTTTTCTTCAGGCAATTCAGATAGATCACACACATCGTTTTCACATAGAGACTCATACTCTGTTTTCATGGCATCAAGACATGCTTGCCTTTCAGGCTCAGGCATTTTAACAACATCATTATAACAAGACGGTTGTTTTACATATACATGATTAGCCACTTGATCATAACCATATCTTTGTGGCGGCAGACCTTTAGTACTTCTATTTGAGCGTCTAGGAGTACTTTGGTCACTCTTCACAGTTTCAGAGGATACAGGTTGGTTAGTACTGTTCCCTGGAACAACATTTTCTGAATCACTCTGTACATCAGGAGAGATAGGTAAAGCAACCTGCTCAGGCAAAGTATTGGCATGAATTCTGTTCCAGTTCTGCCCCTCACAAAAGCTGGCAGACCGGCTAAAGCTAACATTGTTTTGTTCATCTGAGAACCTGTATGTTTTCTTGCCAGACTGGTAGCCCAAGAAAAGCATCTGTTTAGAACGTGCACCACCTTTCCTTCTCTGATTTAAAGGAACATTGACTCAGGCCTTTGATCCAAATACACACAGGTATTTTAGGTCTGGTGCCTTCCCATAGAGCATTGAGTATGGGATGTCATCAATAACTCTAGGCCAGGTGCGATTATTTACAAAACAAGCACATTTTAAGGCTTCTGCCCAGTACCTAACAGGCAAATTTGCATCATTCAACATGGCTACATGATTGTCTGTAGTGTGGCCCCTTTTCTCTCTGGAGTAGAAACATTAGCCACTCTCAGTTTAACCCCATGCTGTTGTAACCATTGTTTCATTTGATTAGACATAAATTCTCCACCCAAATCACATTGGAAAGCTTTTAACACACCTAACTGATTTTTAACCTTTTTGTACCAATATTTGATAGTGTTAAATGTATCACATTTCTGTTTGAGAATATATGTCCAGCAGTAATGCGACCAATTATCAGTAAGGATCAAGGTAAAATGGTTTTGAGACACACTAGGAGGAAAAGGACCAATTATATCAGCATGAACTAGCTCCAGAGCCTGCTTAGACTCTCTCTGACTCTCTCGAGCCACTGGAAAAGCTTTGCTTTTTACCTGCTTACATATTTGGCAGTCTAAGAAAGTTGTACAATTCTTTACATCCTGCCTGCCTGTCAAGGCTAAAGTTTTATTTAGGGCATAAAACCCTGGGTGCCCCATTCGCCTATGGAGTAAATGTAAGCATTCATGGGCCGAGGACAGACTGGCAATTTGCCGCGGGATGGGACCCGGGCTGACAGCGACTCAATATCGGAGTAAATGGAACGTTCACACAGGCACATCTGCCTGGCGTCCCCCACCCGGAGCTTACCGGAGCCCTCACGCTTCAGAGCCGGTTTAAAAAAACACCTGATAAAAGCCGTCGCAAATCATGAAAGCCTGCGTTCGTCGCGCGTTTCCCCGCTTCCGGGGAGTCTGAACGCGCAGCCGAAAAGCCGGGAGCAACCCGCGTTGGGCATGAGGCAGCAGCGGCGTGATTGGCTGAGCTCCGCTCCACTGCCCAATGCGGTGCCGGCGTTGCAGGGCAAAAAAAAAAAATCGCCGAAATGCGCTTATGCGCATGACCGCATGAGCGCTCATGCGCTCATGCGCACATACGCCCATAGCCGAAATAATGGGGGAACAGCGAATATAGCACGCCTCCGGCGTGGCAGTCTGAACGGTCCCGCGCGCCTCCGTCCCGTTTCTTCCGGCAGAGGCCCCCGCTGTGTGGACGGGAAAACCCGGTATCGTTTACTCCGGGGTTTTTTTGCCGCGACTCGATACCGGGGCAAATTGCCAGTCTGTCCTGGGCCATGATGAGGGTTTCTATTACCAGCCACACTTGCAGAACCTGCTGTTTCAGAACAATTCAAAACATACACACCATTCTGCAGCTTTGCTCTGGCTATTTCCTCTCCTCCCTTCATTATACGGCACAACTCATTAGCAAAGATAACCTCAAACTTTGCTCTGTCAAGTGCCAGAATGCTCAATAAATTATTTTCAAGTGAGGGAACACAGAGAACGTCACGAAAAGTGTGATTTAAGATTAGAAGAGACAGCTCCCCCTTGCATGAAACGTTAGCCATGCGACCATCAGCAAGGGTCACGTGCTGAAGCGGAGTTTTTTGTTTGTTCTCCAACAAGCTTTCATTGCAACAAAAGATTTGGCTGGCTCCAGAATCCAGCAACCATACATTGTTATCTGTGGGAGTACCTGCAACAAGAGAAATATTTGAACCCCTCGAGGATTCAGGGCATCCTTGCAGAGTAGGCTTTTTCTTCTGCTCCAGGTAGTTTCTCCTGAGATGTGTACTCGACCCACAGAGAAAACATTTACGCATGCGCAGTGCCGTTTCTCTGTTATCTTTGCAGCTGGCTTTTTCAGCCTCCTTCATGCAGGAATGGTGCCAAGCTGCTGTAGAATGCTGCTCTGTGTGCCTGGCTTCAAACTCCAGCAGCCGTCCTATAACAAACTGTGAATTAAGCTTCTGTGGCTGCAGGTTTTCGAGAGAGGTGATGAGACTGTCATACTCAGCTGTCAAACTGCTTAATAAAAGATAGGTCCTATCTTCCTCGTCGATAGCCTTCCCTCTTTGCTCCAGCTGCTGATACAACTCTGTTAAGGCATTTATATGGTCTCTGTCAGATTCACCAGGCTTTTGGATCTTCCAATAGAGATGATGTGTCAGAGACATTAGGGAACTAGCAGAACGCTGAACATAAACTGCCTGTAAAGCAGTGCAGGCTTGCTTTGCTGTTGTTGCATTTGCCACATGCACAAGCTGATCGTCACTCACAGCTAAGACAATGCTTGCAAGAGCCGGCTGGACTTTAGGCATGTCTCCAACAGGGACTGGGTCTGGTGGGTCGTTAACATACAGCCAGAGAACCTCTCTTATCAAGTAATGTTTCATGCGGAGCGCCCATATATCATAGTCAGAGGAGGTAAGCTTATCAACCCACTGTGTTGTTGGGACTTGAGCCATCTTTCACCGGCTCTCTCCACTCCCCCGAGCTGTAATCTGTTACCTTCTGATGTAGTACGCTGTTGCCAGAGGCTTGACCGAGCTGGATATCCTCCCCCACACCTGGAAAAAGCAGCAATCTCTGGCTCTCGGCTCTCAGCTTCCACAGCTATGCAGACCTCTTGGAAATGGCTGTGCTGGTCAACAACCACGATAGGCACACTGGCAAGGCCAAAATGCAGAGCTGGGTGCAGGACTGAGTACACAGTTCTGGGTTCAAGACACTGGGCCCATAACCCTGTTGCGCAGCATGTCAGGAACGCTTGAGCCAGCGCATTCAGTCTCTCTAGCACTCACCAGCAAGCACTCCTTGCATCCAGAGGTTTCCAATAGTCAACCACACTGAGACAGTCCAGTGGTTACTATGTACAGGAATTTATTTACAAATTTACACAGTTTTTCAGCAAAATGCTCCGCCATACACCACCATCAGAAGAAGGGGATAATACAGTATTGAATAATGTCATATATACATAGGTCAACCGATCACATTAGTGCTGACTCATAGTTACATCAGCCTCAGGTCGCATCAGCTCATACCCACACCGGCTGAAACTGGTTTAGTGCAGCTCTCTAGCTGTCACCTAGATCATCATGATCTGAGTGCTGAACCTTACTTACCAACAAGCTTATGCAGAGAGGTGGTTCTGTAGACATTAAGGGTTTTGTACGTGATAGAACAAGGTCCCAAAATGCAGGCCTGCAGCTAGCATTTTATTTTTCAGGGGGCGTTTAATTTTTAAGAGCTTGGGGTAGCTAGGGCCTGTTTCTGCAGTGCTCATCTGGAATTCCAGAGGTTTGCATCCTTGCCTGGAAGGCTCTCAGGCACCTGCTTTTGGCAACTGACAGCACCTGGCTTCTCCCCATCCCATCCATGACAGGTACTGGGAGGCTTTGCACAGTGAAACCCACTTTCTGTGGAAATCCATCTCCATGCGTCAAGCCCTGCTGACCCAAAGGCAAGGCGACCCCTCCAGTGGCCCCTTCCTTGGAAGTCAGTCAGTCCCACTGCCTTACTTGTTCTGCCCTGGGTAATAGGAGGAGAGCTTCCACCTGTGCCCAGGTTTCAGCCTGTGACTTTCCTTTGCAGGAAATGGAAGCATGGGTTGGGTGCCCACAGAAGGAACTGCTTAGGGAGCTCTCTTGCTTGGGGTGCTCTTTGGGGTCCAGTGCCCCACACTGTCCAAGTGCCAATCCAGAGGAAGACTGCCAGGCTGGGGTGACTTTCCACTCCTCCCCCCTCCCTCCTAGTCAGCTGCCTGGTCTGTTAAACTGCGTGCTCCTCCAGACACCCTGGAGTGGGCCAGGCAGGATACATTTGGCTTACCTTGAGGGCCACAGGCCGGATGAGAGGGGGGCGAATGAGGGGGACACGGGGGTGAAACAGCCAGGCAGCCCAGCCTGCCAGGGCCTGGTGAGGGGCTCTGCATTTCTGGGGGCAGCCAGACGCAGCTTGCCAGTGGCTCAGATCAGCATGACATGGGTGCACACCTGTAATTTTAATTTAAAAAAAAAATTAAAAATCAGTTTTCAGGATTGGAAGTTGTGGAGCTGTGCCTTTAAGAAAAGGGGCAGAGCCCCGAAAAGCCCCACCATAGCTACGGGCCTGCTAACATGTTGCCCATCGAAACTTTCCTGGTGCTTGTCAAGTGTTTCTAGAAACTGGGTGGGGCCAGATAGGGCTCTTGCCCAGCAAGGCTTCTGATTACCTGTACAGATTTAAATAGTGTTGCTCTGCTGGCAGCTTCCACCACACTGTTAGTGTTATTCTCCTGCTCACTCCTCTTTCCCATATAATTATTTTTTAAAATTACCCCTCCTATTTCCTGTACTTGGGCTTCCTCTATATGTGTATGTGGCTCCACTAGGGTTGCCAAACACCTCCCCCCCTCCGTGGAGTTGGGGGTCACCCTTTGACAGGCTTCACTCCCCTCTGCTGATCAGCTGGCTGCCTGAGGGGGAATTCACCCTAAAAAAAGAGGGGGATCTATCTGACATGCAGCTATGTGTGTACATCACTATGTGACTCAGAAGTGACATCATCATATCTGGGATGTTGGGGCAACACTCTGGTATTTGGCCAAAAACTCTATGGTAGAAGCCAAATTTACCATAGAGTTTTTGCACAAGTACCAGAGCAGATTTTCCTTTTGCATCTATTTAGTAGTGATCTAATTAAGAGCTATCAGGGTTTCCCAATTCCCCCTCCCAAATATTGTCCCAGGAGCTATTAGATAAGACTGATCAATACATAGGGGGAGAGGGGGAGAGTGTTGATAAGACTGATCAATACATAGGGGGAGAGGGGAAGGGCTAATGCAAGCGAGGCTCTTGGCGTTGCCCCGAAAAGTGATGTCTCCAAACTTTAAGAACATAAGAACATAAGAGAAGCCAATGTTGAATCAGGCCAATGGCCCATCTAGTCCAACACTCTGTCACACAGCGGCCAAAATATACCAGGTGCCATCCGGAGGTCCAGCAGTGGGGCCAGGGCACCAGAAGCCCTCCCACTGCTGCCCCCTCCAGCACCAAGAATAGAGTGCATCACCTGCCCCAGACTGAGAGTTCTCATTCTATACCCCGTGGCTAATAGCCACTGGTGGACTTCTGCTCCATATGTTTATCTAATTTCCTCTTGAAACTGTCCATGCTTGCAGCTGCCACCACCTCCTGTGGCAGTGAATTCCATATGTTAATCACTCTTTGGGTGAAGAAGTATTTCCTTTTATCTGTTCTAACCCGACTGCTCAGCAATTTCATAGAGTGCCCACGAGTTCTTGTATTGTGAGAAAGGGAGAAAAGTACTTCTTTCTCAACCTGCTCAATCCCATTCATAATCTTATAAACCTCGATCATGTCACCCCTCAGCCGTCGTTTCTCCAAGCTAAAGAGCCCCAAGCATTTTAACCTTTCTTCATAGGGAAGGTGTTCCAACCCTTTTATCATTCTAGTTGCCCTTCTCTGCACTTTTTCCAATGCTATAATATCCTTTTTGAGATGTGGTGACCAGAACTGTACACAGTATTCCAAATGAGGTCGCACCAATGATTTATACAGGGGCATGATGATACTGGCTGATTTGTTATCAATTCCCTTCCTAATAATCCCCAGCATAGCGTTGGCCTTCTTTATTGCAGCTACACATTGTGTAGACATTTTCAGCGAGTTATCCACTACGACTCCAAGATCTCTCTCTTGGTCAGTCTCTGCCAGATCAGACCCCATCAACGTGTATTTATATTTAGGATTTTTGGCTCCAATGTGCATCACTTTGCACTTGGCCACATTGAACCCCATTTGCCACGTTGACGCCCACTCACCCATCCTCAACAGATCCCTTTGGAGTGCCTCACAATCCTCCCTGGTTTTCACCACCCTGAACAACTTCGTGTCATCTGCAAATTTAGCCACATCACTGCTTACTCCCAATTCCAAATCGTTAATAAACAAGTTAAAAAGCATGGGACCGAGTACTGATCCCTGTGGTACCCCACTGCTTACCACCCTCCACTGAGAAAGTTTCCCATTTATACTCACTCTCTGTTTCCTATTTATAAGCCAGTTTTTGATCCATAAGAGGACTTGTCCTTTTATCCCATGACTATTGAGCTTACTTAGGAGCCTTTGATGAGGAACTGTATCAAAAGCTTTCCGGAAGTCAAGGTAAATAATATCTATTGGGCCCCCCTTGTCCACATGTTTGTTCACTCCCTCAAAAAACACTAACAGGTTAGTGAGACAAGATCTTCCTTTACAGAACCCATGCTGAGTCTGCCTCAATAGTTTTTGTTCATCAATGTGCCTACTAATTCTTTCCTTAATAACAGTTTCCACCAACTTACCCAGTATTGATGTCAGACTGACTGGCCTGTAATTTCCTGGATCTCCCCTGGAGCCCTTTTTAAAGATTGGAGTGACATTAGCTACCTTCCAGTCTTCAGGAATGGAGGCAGATTTTAAAGAAAGATTACATATTTTTGTCAGGAGATCCACAAGTTCACATTTGAGTTCTTTCAGAACTCTCGGATGAATGCCATCCGGGCCTGGTGATTTATTAGTTTTTAAATTGTCCATCAGTCGGAGGACTTCCTCTCTTGTCACCGCAATCTGATTCAGGTCTTTCAAACCCCCTCCCGAAATCGGTGCTTCTGGAGTGGGCAAACACTTCTCCTCTTCCACAGTGAAGACAGAGGCAAAAAATGCATTCAGCTTCTCAGCCATTTCCCTATCATCCTTCACTACTCCTTTTACCCCTTGGTCATCCAAGGGCCCCACTGCCTCCCTGGCTGGCTTCCTACTTCTAATGTATTTGAAGAAAGTTTTATTGTTGGTCTTTATGTTTTTTGCGATATGCTCCTCATATTCCCTTTTTGCTTGCCTGATCACAGACTTGCATTTTATTTGCCATAGTCTGTGTTCCCTTTATCAACCTCACTAAGACTAGCTTTCCACCGCTTAAAGGAATCCTTCTTACCTTTTACAGCTTCCATTACTTTATTTGTTAACCATGCAGGCTTTTTTCTATACCTATTTGTACCTTTCCTAACCTGCGGTATATATTTTTTCTGAGCTTCTAGGATTGTCTTTTTAAATAGTCTCCAAGCTTCCCCAATGGTTTTGACCTTCTCCACTCTTCCTTTCAATTTCTTCCTCACATGTCCCCTCATACCAGAGAAGTTACCCCTTTTAAAGTTAAAAGTGGTTGCGTCAGTCTTTTTGGGCAACTCCCTATCTGTACAAATGTTAAACTCAATGACATTATGGTCACTGTTTCCAAGTGGTGCAATCACTTTTACATCTCTCACCAGGTCTTGGGTGTTACTTAGGACCAAATCCAGGATCGCCTCTCCCCTGGTAGGATCTGTGACCATCTGTTCCACAGCACAGTCATTGAGAGTGTCTAAGAACGCAATCTCTTTTCCCGACTAGAACTCATATTGACCCAATCAATGTGTGGGTAGTTAAAGTCGCCTATTACAACACAGTTATTTCGTCTAGCCGCTATCTTTAATTCATTCATCATTTTATAATCCTCCTCTATCTTTTGATCTGGTGGGCAATAACAAACTCCCACTGTTAAGCCTCCTTTTGGACCCACTATTTCAACCCATAGCATTTCCAGAAGGGAATCCAATTCTCTTACCCTCTCAATCTTACTGGATGGTATACCCTCTCTGACATACAGAGCCACCCCACCTCCAACCCTTTCCCCCTATCCTTCCGATATAATTTATAACCAGGAATCACCGTATCCCACTGATTTTCCTCATCCCACCAAGTTTCTGAAATACCCACAATGTCTATTTCCCCCCCAACACCAAGCATTCCAACTCCCCGATTTTACCTCGGAGACTTCTAGCATTTGTGTATAAACACTTATAGTTTCCCACGTTTGTTAAGCCCACAGCCTTCCTCTTGCTGCCTCGAGACCTTGCCAGGCAGTTCCTATCATTAGCCACAGTCTCAGTGGACAATTGTAATCCATTTCCTTGTACAAAAGTAATAGCTACCCCTTCATCTCTTTGAGATGAGCCATCCCAGACCAGAGACTTTTCATCTCCTGTCGGCTTTCCCCCATTATTCAGTTTAAAAACTGCTCTGCCACCTTTTTGATTTTGAGCGCCAGCAGCCTGGTTCCTTCTCGGGACAAGTGGAGACCGTCCCTTTTGTACAGCTCCCTCTTGTCCCAAAAAGCATCCCAGTGCCTAACAAACTTGAACCCTTCCCCCTACACCACCGTCTCATCCACGCATTGAGACTCCTGATCTGTGCCTGTCTCTCCGGCCCTGCGCGTGGAACAGGTAGCACTTCCGAGAAGGCTACCTTGGAGGTCCTGGCCTTGAGTTTCCTGCCCAGCAGCCTAAATTTCTCCTCCAGGACCTCACGACTGCATTTCCCCACATCGTTGGTGCCGACGTGCACCACGACCACTGGCTCCTCCCCAGCACTATCTACCAGCCTATCTAAAACACGCGTAATGTCCGCTACCTTCGCACCAGGCAGGCAAGTCACCATACGGTCAGTACGCGGGTTCGCCACCCAGCTGTCTACCTGCCTAAGGATCGAATCACCAACTACCAAGAGCCCCCCTCCCACCCTTCCCAGGGACGGTTCCTTGGTACGAAAGGATACCCGTTCACCAGCCGAAGAAGAGGTCCCTTCTGAGGGCACATTCCCCTTATCCTCAGCATGGTGCCCCTTTTCCCCTTGACCCTCATGTTCCCTGGCAGCAGCCGGGCTGCCAGATCCAGAGTGGGACATATCTAACAAGTCCCCGAGAGTCTTCCCCGTGCACCTAACTGACTGTCCCTGCTTCTCCAGGTCAGCCACCTTGGCCTCAAGGGAGCAAACTCGCTCCCTGAGAACCAGGAGCTCCTTGCACCGAGCACACACCCAAGACTTCTGACCAGTGGGCAGATAGTCATACATGTGACACTCCATGCAAAACACTGGATAGCCCCCAACCCCCTGCTGGCATTCTGGCTTCATAATTGTTTTTAAACAAATACTTTTCTATAACCCCCTTTTAAAACCCTTTGTATTTATATGGCTCCTGTTGTAGGAGTCTACTTACCTTACCTTACCAAGGAGCCAAGGTCCTGGCTTCCTGGCTCTTCCTGGGCTTCTTACAGAGCCCCTAGGCCAAGAGCCACAGGCAAAGAGCCTCGCCCTTTTGCTCTCGCAAACTTCCTGCCTTAAATGGAATTGTCTCCCAGGAGAGGGTGTGGCCAGCAGCTACTCAAAATCACCCAAGGCACTTAATGACGGTCAAACAAAGCCCCTTTCACACTCCAACTCCAGCAGCCAGGAGTCTGCTATTCAATCTCACCCAAGCACTTAATTACAGGCAAACAATGACCCTTTCACACCCTAACTCCAGCAGTCAGGAGTCTGTTACAACTCACCCACACACTCCCAAATACAGTCCCTGACACAGTACCTTTTCAGCTAAAGCACCTCAGCTGAAAGTAAATAAATAAAAATACCACTCACCCCTCTGGCAGCTCAAACACCTTGCTCCTTCTCAGAGCTCAGCTCTGAACAAGGAGCTGAATTATATGGCTGCTAATTTCGTCTACTCCTTTGCAAAAGTTACCTGCATGAGTGCAGCCAGGCAGGGCTTCTCTCCCACTTCCTAGAGGAAGTTTTTTGCTCAAAGTTTCACTCATTTTGAAATGGGGTGGACACAGACACAAACAGAGAGGAAGGATCCAACTTCTGCCTAGGTTTGCTTTCTCCTCGATGTTGCTCCTGCATATGCACAACTGTATGTTAATTAGAAGACAAGCTAGGCACTGCTAGCTGCCACTGCTACCAAGTGCAAAATTCCAAATCAGAGTGATGACCATCTTGAAGCTGGTGAGGAGCTTCTTGTGGCTTGCATCTCTGTGCATGATGGGAGGGAGCAGGCATCTGCCCAGGCAAAGGCCAGGGGAAAAAATCCTGCTGCTATAAATGGAGCTCCACCTTAAGCCACCAAATGTAGGGAGGCTACGGGTGGTGATGGAGGTGGCAGCATGTGTAACTGTGGGAAGGGAGGGAGGAGCTCATGCTGCTCAGACCAGCACACACACCACCACTCCCAACAGCAGTCACGCCTGCCAGGCAGAGGGTCCAGTTTGCATCATGTGAGCAAGGCCTGAGGCCAAGGTGGAGCAGCGCAAGGGGGCAGCAAAGCCCCAAGGGAGGCAGCAGCTCTGTGACTGGCCTCCCACTGCAGCCCCTGGCCAGGAAGCACAGTGCTACCAGGAGTGGATCCTGGACACCATCAACTTGCTGCACTCGCTTGGCTGCAGTGAAACTGAGGTGTCCCAGCCCACACTGGGGGGTCTGGCATCCCCTGTGAGGGGGCTATGCACATCTATGTGGGCCTACTCACTCCTGGCTAGCTGCAGGCCAGCCCTTTTTGACTGAGCCACCCTAGTTGTCTGTTTTCTTCTTTCATGAAGAATTCTGGCTGTCCTACCTTGTCACAGTATAATATTTTGGCTGTTTGCTCAGTCTAGGAACCTGAGGGAAAGAATGGGAGCCCCTTTTAACTTATACGACTTAAATGGCACTTGAAAAGTTTTTATATTCCAAATTAACAAAATATTTTATTCAGTATAGAGGGGAAAGGTCAGATGAAATCAAGGGTAAAATTTCTGTGGTACCTCAATAAAGAAAACTCTAAGGTAAAATCAGTACATGCACAGACTTTAGTTCTTATGTTTCAAGTTAATGAGAGTTTCTTCAGCTATTCACAATTACTTAATCTTTAAGTTGAGAGGCTTTTGTTCCAATGTTTTCCCAAACACTCTAATACACTTTCTTTGAGTATTCTCTGACTCTTTTGGTTTCCAGAAGGCTGGGACACTCTTTCCAGTACCGAGACTCCTTCTTTTGAAACACCAGTACTCATCTTGAGTTTTAAACTGGCTCTTAAGGTCTCTCCAGAGGCAGTTTCTAAGCACACCAGACTAGGAGTCGCTCCACTCTTCAGAGCTAATTCCCTGTTTTACTGGGTAGGGAATTTTCTTTTCTCTCTAGAAGATGCATCCTTGCCAACTTTCCCCAGTTCTCTTGCCTGTGTTAAACTGCTCTCAGTCAGGGCTGAATTCCGAAACTGTCAGTATTCAACTCTTCTCAGCTATGGCTGAAATCAGACTGAATTCTCCTCAGCATCCAGTTCAGAAGTCTTTCTTGGCTCAACTAATGCTAACCAATCAGATTGCTTGGAGCAGCCTGTCATTCAAGGTTCTCTGTTTCTGTGAAGAATTAACCCTTCACAGTCCTTTAGCTGTTTGTACAGCACTTCTAAGCTTTTAAAAAGCGCAGTCCATCACAACTTCCAAGGGGGATCTAAGCAGAGTGCATTACAATAGTCTAGTCTCAGTGTTACTGTGATGTGGATCCAGATGGCCATATTGACCATGTTAGGGTAGGGGGTAATCTTGCAGGCTAGACTGAGTTGAAAGAAAATGTTTCTTGCAACTGCACTGACTTGCTTTTCTAGCAACAGTGCTGAATCCAGTATAATCCCAAGGCTTTTAACCCAGTCAGCAAAGGTCAGCACAATGTCCTTCATCTTCCCAACCAGCATCACTTCTGTCTTGTCTGGGTTCAGTTTAAATGTGTTTGCTTTCAGCCATCTGACCATTGCAGTCTGGCAGTGGCTCAAGACCTGTACTGCATCACCAGGGGATTTGGATATAGAGATATACAGTACCTGTGTGAGAACTACCTTCTTATCTCTTTGTGAGGACAGGCTGACACGGTGTGCCGCTAGAAAGGAAAGGCCCATCTCCACATTCCACTCCTGTTTGTTTTATTGTGCAGCTAAAAGAGGAATTTCATCTTCAGAGTCATCCAGGGTGGCATAAGACCAGGCCACGGAGACCTGTAAAGGGTAGGCTTTGGTTGGGGGGGCGAGAAAGAGAGCTGAACACTTGGCAGAGAGAAGGAATACATTGTATCAGACAGCATAATATAATCAATATCACTATCCCCAGAACCCCATAAACAAACAATTGCTTCAACCAGGGGTCTTTTTTTGGGGGGAGCGCACCGGAGTGTAGCTCCGGCAGCTCAGGAGCCAAGCCCCGCCCCCAGCTGGTGTCCCCAGGAGTCTTTCAGGCAGCCGAATGTCAATTTCAGCTCCATTATATCCTATGGGCCATTGAAGTCAATGGTGAAAACATAGGGTATATTCTGGGGGCTGGAGGGGAAGGGGTTTGAGGGAGAGGCTCCAAACTCACAGGGTAGCTGATGGAGCCTCTCCCCAAGATACCCACCAAGTTTCAAGAACATTGGACCAGAGGGTCCAATTCTATGGGCCTCTAAACAGGTTGCCCCCATTCCCTCTATTGTTCTCTATGGTGGGAAAAAGTTACTTTCCCCCACAGTGCTGTTAGTAGCTCTGGGAGGGATGGGGTTTGAGGGAGAGGCTCCAATCTTTCAAGGTAGCTTTGGGAGCCTCTCACCACATACACCCCCACGTCTCAAAGCAGTTGGACCAATGGGCCTAATTTTATGGGCACCCAAACAGGTTACCCCCATTACCTCCATTGTTTCCAATGGGGAAACCCAGCCAGCAGCACTTAAGGCAGGCAAGCAGGCAGCACCAGCAGTCAGACTCTGCCAGAGAATCTCAGGGAAAGTGAACTGTCTTGGGAGGTGCTTGTTTGCCATGAGAACAAGTGGTACACTCCAGAACAAGTGGCACTGTGGCAGTGCAAAAAAAATTTAAATGATTATAAGTAAACAGAACTAAATGAACCTGCTGCATGATCCAGGCCTGATTTGGTACACGGCCACCTTTCATCCCTTTTAAATCTTTTTCTAAAATAGTTTTGAAGGAGCGATTGGCACGCTCTACAATAGCTTGTCCCGTGGAATTGTACGGGATCCCGTGGGAGAGAGCTGGGTACAAAACTGCTGAAAGGTTTGAGAGGTGTACACAGGGCCATTTTCAGTTTTTAATCTAGCAGGACGGCCCAGGGCAGTAAAGGATGTGACACAGTGAGAAATGACATGGTTAGCTGTTTTCCCCTGCAGGGGGGTAGCCCAAAGTGCTCCAGAGTAGGTATCAACAGAAGTATGTACATATTTCCAAGGAGCTAGGGAAGGGACATGAGTAACATCCATTTGCCAAAGCTCACAAGGACCCAGGCCACAGGGACTGACACCTCCCTCAGGGCAGTGAGAAAAGCCTGCACATGAGGGCAGGAAGCCACAATAGCCAGGGCCTCCTGTAAGGGAATGCCAAACTGTGCTACCAAGCCACAAGCGTTTTGATGAAAAAACTGATGACTCTCCACAGGATCAGTGAAGAGGCCATGCACTGCCTGATCAGCTCTGGCATTCCCTTCTGTTAAGGGACCGGGAAGACCAGAATGACTACGGATGTGAGCAACATAGTAGGGGTGCTGTCGAGCTTGTAAGAGGTGTTGTAGAGTAAGGAAAAGTGCCATGAGGTTAGCATCCACCCTAGGGGCAATATAAGCTCCAGGGAGGCTAGAAATCAGACAAACTACATATTGAGTATTGGCAATTAAATTGAAAGGAGAGGTGGCAAAAACTTGGAATGCTAAGACAGCAGCAGCTGGGGGGCGGGGCGTCGGCAGCAGTTATGGCGGACGCCATTTGAGAGAGCTCCGGAAGATCCCTCCCGTTTCTCGCCGATAAAACTCTATATACATGATGTTCTAAACTTATAAAGGCATGGGTAAGATGAATAAAAGCAAACCTCATATTGCTAAAACTTCGGATCCGTGTTTAAAGCAATTTTTTCAACCCGAAATTACAAGCGACCGCTCACACAGCGCGGCCTCCTCCACTGGCAATATGGCGTCGGGTTCTCCTTCTCAAGCGGCTCAAACGCAATTGGCCCTTACAAAGAAAGATTTCCAAGATGACCTAAAGCGTTTTAAAGCCGAAATGACTGAGACATTTAACAATACCTTAAAGCTGTTGGTTGATAGGCTTGAAGAAATGCAACTCTCTATACAGCATATTGGTCAAACAGCTGAAACAGCATTAGAAACGGCAGCTTCTAACCAAGAAGAAATCAAAACTCTGCAAGATTCCAACTATCCTGATTTTAGAACACAGAACGAGAGAAAAATTCTTGAAGCTTCGCAGATTTCCAGAACAAGCTGAAGGAACTGAGGAACTTACCTCCTTTCTGGCTAAATGGTTATCTGAAGTTATACACTTTGAAGATGATGCTGAACCCATGCTAGTTCGTGCTTACAGGCTAGGCGCTAACGCAGCCGATAAACACCGAGGTCCAAGAGACATTTTAGTTGAATTTTTGGATCTCAAACTCAAAATGCGTGTACTATAAGAAATTAAAACACTTAAGAGCTTTAAATTCAAGAATGAGACATTTTTATTTATCCTGACGTCCCGCCAGAGGCGCTTCAAATAAGAAGAAATCTCAAGCCCATCGCGTCACAACTTAATGAAGAAGGCATTAAATACCATTGGGCCAAGTCCGGCTATCTACAAGTATGCCATCAAGGCATTCTTCATCAAGCTGCAGATTTCGAATCCGGGTGTGTCCTACTCAAAGCGCTCGAGATTCAAGTCCCTGAAGAAATGGAAATAGATTCCACAATGTTCCGCAAACGCAAACGTCGGGAACAACTTACTCCTCATCGTTGGAGCAAAATACCGACCAGAAGAAGGATGAACTTTTAATGTATTCCTACAGGTTCCTTTGGTTTGCTTTTCTTTAATCCATTGTCTAAAGTTAATATGCCTTTTATTAGCTAATATAGCCTATTTAATTTACATAATAACCAGTTAAAAAGGCGGGAAATCGAGAGGGAGTTTGTTTCTTCCTACTCTCTCTTAGTTCCCTACATGGGGTGGTTCAATGTTTATTGTCTGGGTTGCTTTTTGTTACTAACTCTGAAAGTTAAGCTTGGAAAACTCAGTGAGAACTATAAACTCTCACACTGGGTTAGTGTTGGGGGGGTGGGGGGAGGGAGTTATAAGTGCAGTTACAACTTAGTTTATTACGAAGGAAGGTTCAGTTGGGCAATGTATATTAATTGTTTGGGCTGCTGTTTATTACATTTAAATTCTTGCAGTCTTTTTATATGTTCGAAATTGCTTTCTAATGTTGCTATCTTATGGAATTTTGAATATTTAATCCCAATGACATTAAATTGTACAGTTTATAAGTTTTCTTTATACAACAATGGCTGAGTTAAAAATTGTTACTTTGAATTGCCGTGGTTTAAATAATTGCATAAAGGCGAAGCGCATGGCACGTTACCTCCAGCAACAAAAAGTCAACATTGCGTTCTTACAGGAAACATTCATTAAAAAAGGCCAAAAAGCGCTACCCTCAACTTGGTTTACAACCCAAATTTTATCACAGGGATCCTCTAAATCCAGAGGAGTTGCAATTGTTTTTTCAAAAGATACCAACTTCAAGATCACAAAAACCAAAATTGATTATCATGGTAGATATATATTTTTGATAGGGAAACATAATGAGAAACACTTGACTCTTGCAACGGTATATATTCCTAATTCCAACCAATTACAATATTTTTCTATAATTTTAAAAGAACTCCATAAGTTTTCTTCTGAACCAATCATCTTAGGAGGTGATTTTAATGACCTTATGGATCCTAAACTAGATAAATCTTCTTGTAACTCAAAACTCAAGAAACTCAACAATAGGAATAATCAGAAATCATCTCTTCAACAATTAATCCATAGATATAATCTTAACGACATTTGGAGAACATAATTCTGAATGAGATTATACATATTATTCTCAACATTTTAAAGTTCATACTAGACTTGATTATATCCTTATTTTATCGTCTTTACTTGATTTAATAATATCCTCTACTATAGACACTAAAAAATGGTCTGACCATGCTACGGTACAATGCATTTTAATTCAAAACCAAGGAAAACAACTTAGACATAACTGGAGGTTTAATAAAATTTTATTATATGAGCCAGAAATCAAAATCACTCTTCAACGACATCTCTGTGAATTCTTCAAATTTAATACCACCTCTGAAACATTCATATTTACAATTTGGGAGGCATCGAAAGCTTATATAAGAGGTCAATGCATTTCCTTATTTTCCTCCTGTAAGAAGGAAAAAAATGCAATTAGAAATGATCTGCTGAATAGTATCCTCACTTTAGAGGCTCAACACAAGCTAACATGAAGTAATAAAATTTATAAAAGATTACAAAATGTTCAAAAACAACTAGAGATGTTGGAAGCCAATTCAATCCACAAAAACAATTTCAATTATTTTAAAACTAAATCATCTAAATGGCTAAAATTTCTTTCATGGAAAATTAAGAAAAGGCAAGATGGCTGTTTTATAACTGGATTGTGAGATAAAAACAATATACTGAAACACTCAAATAGAGATATTATCCAGATTTTGGAGTCTTTTTACAGGTATCTCTACACATCTACAAACCCTAACAAACTCAATTTACAGAACTTTTTAAATTCTTTGGACAGTCAATATAAACTATCTGATGAACATCGAGAACAGCTGGAATCTCCATTTTCAATCCAAGAACTTGAAAATACGGTGAAATCTTTGAAAGCCAACAAGTCACCTGGCCCTTATGAGTTTACATCCGAATATTATAAAGCTTTCATACCTACATTGAAAGAAGTACTGCTAGAAACATGTAATTCAATTAGATTGTCGGGTCATATGCCAGAATCTTGGAAATTGGCTAACATTATTTTAATTCCAAAAAAGACAAAGACCTTAGTGACCCAGCTTCTTTTAGACCTATTTCTTTACTGAATGTTGATTATAAATTTTTTACAGGAATAATTGCATCTAGATTACAAAATATTATTGGTCATTATGTTCATTCAGATCAGACTGGATTCATTTCTTCAAGAGATATAGCAGATAATATAAGGAAGACTCTAAACATCATCCATCTTTTTAAGAAACACAAAAATCATAGTTCTCTTTTATTTTCTTTTTTTAGTAAATACATTTTATTATTGGATATATTTTCATGTTCATACAATTTAAACAAACCAATACATATCCATTTTCTTTCACCCTCTCCCCCCCAAACAAGGCTTCCCGCAATGCTTCAACCCCATAATGACTCTCTATTTAGTTACATTTACTACTAAACTTATTTTCTTTTACTAATGGTAACAATTCAAAGGTCTAAATCTCTTTCAATTTCTCCTCAATAGCTGTCAAAACAAATCAAACCACGTTTGACATCCCAATTTTTCAACAAGTATTCTTGAAAGTCTTTCCAATCTTCGAAAAAGGTTTTGTCTTCTTCGTTGTTTAGTTTTCTTGTTATTTTGTCCATTTCTGCCATAAACAAAGTCTTTTTAATCCATTCCCATGTTTCAGGTATCTTATCTTGTTTCCAACACTGAGCAAAAGTCAATCTAACTGCTATAATCAAGTACCATAATAATGTTCTCTTGGTTACATTTACTTCTTCCATTTTAAGACCTAGCAATAACATCTGTGGGTCTTTCTTAAAAGTACATTTCAGAATTTTTTGTATCTCATTGTGGATCTTAGTCCAATAACATATTGCTTTATCACATGTCCACCACATATGGTAAAAAGACCCTTCATTTTTCTTACATTTCCAACATTTGTTAGACATACTTTCATTTATAATAGCAATTTTTTTGGGCGTCATATACCATCTATACATCATTTTATAACAGTTCTCTTTAACATTTACACAAGTTGAAATTTTCATTGACTTTTTCCACAAATATTCCCAAGATGTCATAAGTATCTCGTTATTAATATTTACTGCCCACTTTATCATTTGCTCTTTTACTATTTCATCCTCAGTATACCATTTCAATAAAACCTTATACAGTTTTGAAATCATTTTTTTACCCTTTTCAATCCATACAGTTTCAATTTCAGTATAATTTTCTCTAAAACCATGTTCTCTTTTGTCTGTTTTAAATAAATCATAAATCTGTCTATACTTCAACCAATCATATTCAAATTCAACATCAATTCTATCTTTTAGTACAAAGTTTTTCCCTTCCAATTTTAAGAGACTTTTGTAGGGTAACCAATCTAAACCCTGGTTTCTTGAATATGGATTAATCACTTCTGCTGGTACTATCCAAAGTGGTCTTTCTTCCGAGAAGAATTTTCTATATCTCATCCAAGTCTCGAACAGTGATCGTCTTATGAAGTGGTGTTTGAAAAACTTATCCATTTTCACTTTTCCATACCATAAATATGCATGCCATCCAAACTTATTGTCATGACCTTCTAAAGCCAATAACTTTTTATTCTCAAGGTTAATCCACTGCTCCAGCCATGTTAAGCAGACGGCATCATAATACAGTTTTAGGTTTGGTAATTGTAGTCCTCCTCTTTCCTTTGCGTCACATAAAATTTTCATCTTAATCCTTGGCTTTCTTCCTGCCCATACAAACTTCGATAGTTCTTTCTGCCACGTATCCAGTATTTTCCTTTGTTTTAATATTGGAATAGTCTGAAATAAAAACATCAAACGCGGCAAAACATTCATTTTTACAGTTGCAATTCTTCCCAATAATGACAGATTCAAGGTATCCCATTTCTTCATATCTTGCTGGATCTTGTGCCAAACCTTTTCATAATTATTTTTAAACAAATCAATATTTTTCATAGTCAATTCAATTCCTAAATATTTGGTCTTTGTAACTACTTCACATTGAATTTTCTCCTGAAGTTCCATTTGTCTCTGCTTCGTCATATTTTTACACATCACTTTCGTTTTGCTTTTATTGACATAAAATCCCACAACTGTTCCAAATTCTTCATTTTTTTCCATCAATTGTGGTATATTCTCAATTGGATCTTGAATCATAAACATTACATCATCTGCAAAAGCTCTATATTTATGCACAAAGCCTTTTACTTTAAGTCCTTCAATGCCATTGTCTTTTCTTATCTCTATCAATAATATTTCCAATATCCAGATAAACAGTAACGGAGATAACGGGCAGCCTTGTCGTGTTCCCTTTTGAACTTGGAAAAAGTCTGTTCTTTCTTTGTTTATGTTCAAAGCTGCTTTCTGTTCTGAATATATTGCCACAATCATATTTAAAAAGGACTGTCCTATATCCATTTTTTCAATTACTTGCAACATGAACTCCCAATTTAAATTGTCAAAAGCTTTTTCCACATCTAAAAAGAGGAATCCAACTTCTTTTTCTGGATGTTTATCATAGTATTCAATAGCATCAATCACCACTCTCAGATTGTCTCTAATTTGTCTATTTGGTAGAAAACCAGCTTGTTCTTCCGCTATAACATCTTTCAAATATTTTTTCAACCTTTCTGAGATTATTTTTGCAAATATTTTGTAGTCATTATTTAGTAGCGATATTGGTCTATAATTCTTTACGTTAGTTAAGTCCAAACCTTCTTTAGGTATAAGTGAGATATTTGCTTCTTTCCATGAATCTGGGATCCGTTTAGTCCTTCTTATCTCGTTTGACAGAAGCACTAAAATAGGGGTTAGCTCCTCCTTAAATTTCTTATAAAATTTTGCTGTAAAGCCGTCTGGACCTGGAGCTTTGCCCAACTTTGCGTCTTCTATCGCCCTTGTTACTTCTTCTTTTGTTACTAGTCCATTTAATAATTCTTTAATTCGTTGTCCCAGCTCTGGTACTTCAATATTCTCCAAATATCTCTTAATTTTCTGTTGGTCAATTCCTTCCTTTTTAAACAATTTGGCGTAGTATTTGAAAAAAGCTCTTTTTATGCCTTTCAGATCTACTACATCTTTCCCATCTTCAATAATCTTGCTTATAAAATTCCTTCCTTTTCTATTTTTCAATTGCCACACTAAAAATTTTCCTGGTTTATTTGCACCCTCAAATGCTTTTTGCTGTAATTTCTTCAAATTCCAATATAATTCTCTATTTAGTAGAACATTCAGTTGATCCTGTAGAAAGTGAATCTCTTTAATAATTTTTTTCTTCCCTGGTCTTTTCTTCAGTTCCTTTTCTTTTTGTCGAATTTTTTCATGAAGGTCATTTTGTTGTTGCATCCTTTGCTTTTTATCTTTAGAGTTCAGAGAGATAAGCAAACCTCTCATTACCGCTTTGTATGTATCCCATACAACCTGTATATCAGTACCTTTGTCCAAATTCATTTCAAAAAAATTTTCGTTTCTTTCTTTAAAGTCTCAATCAATTTTTGGTCCAATAAGTCCTCATTGATTCTCCAGTATAATTGTTTTGATTTTTCTTTAGATGTCCAAAGTAAAGGATTATGATCTGAGTTATTTTTCGGTAAAATTTCAATTTTATGAGTTTTTAGCGCCATCTCCTCTGACATCCAAATCATATCAATTCTAGAAAAGGAACTATGCCTGTTGGAGTAAAATGTATAATCCTTTGTCTTAGGGTTCCACTTCCTCCAAACATCTTCTAGTTTCTCTTGCTTCATCAGCTGGAAAAAATTTTTTGGCAGTTTTCCAACCGCCTCTCCGATTGCATTAGACTTTCTGTCCAATACGTTGTTGACCGTGCCATTGAAATCTCCTGCAAAGACAATTTGATCATAGTTTAGACAGTCCAACTCTCTTGTCAAATCATTGAAAAAAGTCTCTTTTGCACCATTGGGTGCATATATGTTTACAAGCAATGTCCTTTTTCTGTACATCATTATTTCCACGCCAACGTATCTTCCTTCCTTATCTGAGAAGATTTGTTTAGGTTCCAAATCTTTAGAAATATATATCACTGTTCCTTTTTTCTTATTAATTGCTGATGAATGAAATTCTTCTCCCAATTTTTTATTAATCAGATATTTATTATCTTGTTTTCTAATATGTGTTTCTTGCAAACAAATTATGTTACATTTTTGTTTCTGTAGCCAATGATTCACTAATCTTCTTTTGTTTGGTGAATTTAGTCCATTTACATTCCAAGATAAAAATTTGTAATCCATCATTGTTTTGGATTAAATGTCTTTAAAATCATCAAAATTGCTCTCTTTGAATCTGAGCATATCTCCTTCTGTTTTGATTGTAACTCTCACTGAGTTGTACGAAAATGATAATCCATGTGGGATCTCCCATCTAAACCTGATGCTCAATTCTCTTAACCTGTCTGTTAATTTCTTAAATTTCTTTCTGTCTTGTAAAATCATTCTCGGAATTTCTCTTAAAATTATTATTTTCTTTCCATTAATTTCCAACGGTTGTGTAAACTGCTTCTTGAAAATGTCTTCTTTCATTTTTGTAGTCACAAATTGAACAATCACATCTCTGGGTAATTTCTTTCTCTTGGCATAAGCTGAGTTTACTCTGAAGATTAGGTCAAAGTCTGACTCCAAATCTCCTTGATCTTCCCCTATATAAGTTGTCAGAGTATTAATTACTAAGGCCCGAATATCCTGATCTTCCTCCTCTTCAATTCCTCTCAATCTCAAATGGTTCTGAGTAGCTCTATATTCCATTATGGACTCCAGTCTTGTATTTTCTTGTAGGGATCTTTTAACTTTCTGATCCATTTCTTCTGATTTTGTCACCAGACTTTGAACCTCTTTTTTAACTTCTTCCGTATCTTTTTTTATCCCTGCCACTTCTGTTAGTACCAGTTCTTTCAACTCTTCCATATTTTTTTTCTGTACTTGAACTTGCACTTGCTCTATTTGCTCCAGTTGTATTTGTAGCTGTTGTTGCAACTATGATTCTATTTGCTTTCCCAAAGTCTGCACCACTTCTGTCATCCTTTTCTCCATCGCCTCCATGGCAGCCTGCCATTCTTTTTTTTCTTTTGCGGTCATTCTTGGACTTTGTGATGAGGCAGCCCTTGGTCTTGGTCTCAAATCCGTCTTGGAGGCAAATTCAAAACTAATCAGTCCTTATATTATCAATCTTAAAGTCCAATCGCCACCTTTATAACTTTTTCCGGTACTTTTTCAGTTCAAAAATAACTTTTTAAAATTTAGTCCTCCTCAAAATGGCGGGCGCAATTTCTCTATGGTTTTCTGGCTAGAGTAGGCTTCTTCGAAACTTCCTGTTTAGCTGTCCGTCACTGTAATCCAACTTCCGGTGTTACACTCTAAAACGTCCATCTACATCCGGCAAAGCAACTTCGAAAACATCCACTCTAGCCTACTTCCTGTACCATAGAATCACAGTCAGTTTCGTTTCTGCTACGCAAAGTTTAGTCTTAGCTGACCACAGGAATGCAAAACAAAGTCACTTTTCCGCTGTTTTCTCTGAAGGAAAGCTTTCTTTTTACTTTTAAATGAAGCGGATTAGTTCTTTAAAGCTTTTTATGCTTATCCGTACGTTTAGATTTTGCCTTCTTCTTCAAACCGGTAAGCAAACGTTCAATTGTTACCTTACTTGTAATCTTGGGGTTTCTCAGTGCTTCTTCTGTAAACGATGTTAATCTTGATGTTAAAGAGGTCGGTAGATGACGGATTTATGCTGAATTCTCAGCCCAGCTGGTATCTGTAGAGCTGACTTGCAACTGCCCTCTTCGCGGAAGGAGATCAAGGTGTAAACAAGCTTCCTCCAAAGCTTATCCAAACCGATCTCAACTCCCTCTCAGGCTTGGCTGCTTGCTTGCCACTCCCCCACCTGGGGAGTGCTGCGCTGGGCCAGGTAAAGCCCAGACTGTCGTCAGATACCGCTGTTCACCTTGCCCAAATCGCAAAGTGCGTCAATTCGCCATTTTAACTCTGACCGGAAGCCAGTTCTCTTTCATTTTCTATTGACATTCAAAAAGCTTTTGATTTGTTAGAAACATTATTTTTGAATTCTCTATTAAAACATATGGATTTTGGCTCCTTTTTTGTAATCTAATTCAAGCAATTTATGAAAATCCTAAATCATGCCTCCTGGTCAACGGCTTAGTTCCAGATTATATTGAACTTCAAAGAGGGACAAGACAAGGCTGTCCCTTGTCTCCTCTCTTATTTATACTCGCTATTGAACCTCTGGCCTCTACAATTCAAGCTAACAAAGAAATCACTGGCTTTAAAATTAAAGACAAAGAATTTAAACTTAGTATGTTCACTGACGACATTATTTATGTATCTTCGCCACTCAATTCTTTAAAGGCTATTCAATCTACTTTAGAAAGTTTTGGCTCTATAGCGGGACTTAAAATAAATTTTTCTAAATCCTTATTATTTCCAATTAACATATCTCCTGAGGTTAGAACAGAAATTACTGCTAAGTTCGAATATAAATGGGTTGATAAACATCTTACTTATTTAGGCATTAAAATACCAGTACTTTGGTCAGATCTCATTAAAACAAATCATATAGCAATTCACAAAGAAATTATGTCTAAATGTAAAAGGTGGAACTCTATATGTTTTTCTTGGTTAGACCGTATTTCTATTTTACGTTCTTTTGTTTTACCCAAATATATGTACTTCTTTCACACTCTTCCTATCTTTATTCCACGTAGTCTTCTCAAAAAGTGGCAAAGTGATATTAATGGTTTTGTATGGAAATTTAAATCACCGCGTGTCAAATTTAACACTATGAAAAAGCCTAAAAGTAATGGCGGCCTTGCTTTACCAGATTTATTTTTGTACCATAAAGCCTCTATTTTAGCTGCATTGATTAGGCAATACAAATCTGATTTAATATTAGATTGGAAATGGATTGAAGAGGTGTTGTCTAAAGTACAGTCTTTCCACCAACTACTTTGGAAATCTCAAACGGTAAAGACTAAACTCTTAACTTCTTCACCCTTTTTACGTGCTACACTCAATGTTTGGTATAACTATAAAAAAAACCTAACCTCATCTTTTTCTAAATTAAGTACTTTTTGTGGACAAGACTGGTTTCCTCCGGCGAAAGAATTGTCACAATTTGCTTCCTGGAAAAGTGCAGGGATCACATGAGTAATTGATACTCTTAATCAAAATCAAGTTTTATCTAAGCTGCAATTGGAAAAAATATATAATATTTCAACACATTGGTTTGAATATTTGCAATTTTGGCATTTAATAGAGTCTTCAAATTTTAAATCCTCACTATCCTTACCTCTTACACAGTTTGAACACTTGCTATTCAAAGAACATAAGAAACGAGGTTTAATTTCTAAAGTTTATCAAATTCTTTTGTTGGTACAAAAATCACAAAATTTAACGTATCAAACAAAATGGAATTCTGATCTAGAACAGCTGATTTCTCCGCAACAATGGGCACAAATTTGGAAAACTCAAATTAAAATGTCTAATTCCTTATATATTTATGAAGCAAATATGAAAGTTTTGTTACGCTGGTATTTGACTCCTACCAAATTGACTCGTATGGTTCAACATCTTTCATCTAAGTGCTGGAAAGGATGTGGTGAGATTGGTACATACTTTCATAATTGGTGGTCTTTTAAGTACATAAAAGAATTTTGGTTACAAATTTTAATTCAAATAAAGAAATATATGGAGTACACATTAGAGGCTGATCCAGCGTTGATATTACTTAATTTATGGCTGGAGAAAGGTCCTCCTGAAATGACAAAAAAACTTATCAATATTTTGTTAACTGCAGCAAAAAAATTAATTGCTAAATATTGGAAAGAAAAAACTCTTCCAAGTATTCAGTTATGGGTTCATAAGTTTTGGGATTTATTCATGTTAGAAAGTTACAATGTATACTTTTCAGATGATCAAACAGAAGAAGAGTTTATGAATCCTATAAATATATGGTCTCCAATTTTAAGAAAAATTAATATTGACAAATTTGATTGGGAATCAATCAAAGAAGCTAAATTTAAACTTTGTTGTATAATTAAACAGACTGCTGTTAGACTTGCATTGTATTTTACCTTTTACTTAATATGGAATGTATTTATACCTGTTATATTGCTTTGAAGCTTGTTGTTGCTTGATTGTTCTTTCTTTGTTTTGTTATTGTTATATTATATAAAATCCAATTAAAAAATTGTTAAAAAAAAAAAGACAGCAGCAGCTAACTCAGCCCTTTGCAGGGTTGCTTGAGGGGCAGTATATTGAGTCTGCCAGACTCCAGCTTGCTGATATACAATAGCACCATGTTCCCGCCCCCTATCAGAAAAGACTGTGGGGGCTGCAGGTAAAGGCTATGAGCAGTTTAAGCAGTGGAAAGAGTGTGGAATGGACTGCAATAAGGAAAATCATGGGTCTTTAGGAAGATGGCAAGAGAGATGGCCCACATAATCAGCACAGGCTAGCTGAATTGGAAGTGAGGTTTTTAAAAGGTGCAAAGCTTCCTGCTGTGGGAAGGGCAAGACAATATTAGTAAGATCACAGGCACCTCGGGAAAGGGCACGGTGCCTACCCAGGCTAATAAGGTCAGCTGTTGCTTCAAGGTATGGAAGAATATTCTGATGTGGGCTAAGGGAGTGAAAAAGCCATTCTGCAATAAAAATTGGCCCAGCATCTTTTTCCTGGACTGCTAAACAGCCAGTAGGCATTTTTGGAGTAGGAAAAATAAGGAGTTGGAGGCCAGTATGTGCAGCTGGCAGCCGATCAACACAGCGACAAGCCAAAATAGAATTAACTGTCTGCAGGGCTGAGACTGCCTCTGCAGAGGGAGTAATGAGATCTGCTGGATGCTTTGCAGAGGTTAATAAAGCAAACGAAGGGTTAAGAAGATCAGTAGACAAAGAAAAATAGGGTCGGACCCAATTAAGGGTGCCGAGCATTTGTTGAAGAACAACTAGTGTTAATGGCTTTGGAAAAGAAATGTTTGGAAGTACAGGTGCTGCAAAGGATTGAAGCAGCTTATGTCCTAAGTACACATAAGGCTCATGCAACTGAATTTTTTCTGGGGCAATTTGAAGACCCCAGCTGGCAAGACTAATGGCCAGATCTCCCACCCATTCAGGGGGAACCTGGAGAGCTGCCACCAAAATGTCATCCATATAATGATAAACTAGAGCAGAGGGGTATTGGTCCCTAAAAGGTTGGAGGGCATTGTGAACATAATACTAACATAATGTGGGGCTGTTCAACATTCCTTGGGGCAAAACTTTCCAGTGATAACACTTTGTGGGGTATTGGCAATTCTCTACAGGAATAGTAAAAGCAAATTTTTCTCTATCTGCTGGGTACAAGCCAACTGTAAAAAAGCAATCTTACAAGTCTACAATAAACAGCTGATAGTCATTTGGAATAAAGTTAGGATTAGGGGTGCCACACTGCAGGGGTCCCATAGGTTGAATTCTAGCGTTCACTGCTCGTAAATCATGCGCCATTTGCGACTTTTCTTTTTGATAACAAATACTGGCGTATTCCAGGGACTAGTAGTCTCCTCAATATGTCCAGCAGCCAATTGCTTATTTACCAGTTCAGTGAGAGTTTGTGCTTTTTCTCGTGGCAAAGGCCATTGATCCACCCACACTGGCTCTCCTGGAAGCCAAGTAAGGGGGAGCGCTGTGTGCTCAGTGGGAACAGCCATCCTCAGGGATAGTTTTTTTTTTTTTTTTTATCAAAACCCTCCTAAAAAGGAGAGGAATTTATTCTTTTTATAAATAGAAAAAGGTAGGGTATATAGAGGGATAAAGAAAAGAGCGGAGTGAGTATTCTGTTAATAAAGGTTAGTTTAAATCAATATAGATACAGTTTTTGGCAATCTCCGTGATTTGAGAGTCTTCTTTTCATCTAACAAAAATTCAAAATAACTCTGTTAATGAGGTTAGTAATGTCCTTTGGGGTTAATTATTAGTCATCTCCTTTTTGACGTTTCCCGAACAGTTATTTCTTAGGTTGTCTTCCTTTGGTATCCCTCAAGTTATAGGATGGGCCACCTTTGGTTTTCACTTCTCCCGCTCCGGCACCTCCCTCCTCTGGGCCACTGTCATCTTCACTACTCAAATCTGTCCACGTTGCGAGTGCTGCCTATTCCTCTGGACTGGCGTGTCTCTTCCGAAATTCCTGCGCCTTGAAGATGGAGTCAATCTTCTCTCTTTTATCCTTGTACTTGAACAAAAGGCCTTCAGGATAGGTCCATCTGTATATGACCTGTCTTCTTTGTAGAAAAGTGGTCAATCCTTTATAAGCTTTCCTTTTCATCCGGATTTCATAAGGCACATCTTTCAATATTCTGATGGTCTGCTCCCCAATTTTCAAGGGCACCGCTGCAACTGCACGCAAGATTTGATCTCTGGTACTTTGCTTGACAAACTTGACAACCACTTCTGCTGGCAGATTATTTTTTTGTAAATGTGGAGTAGGCCCTATAGACCTTATCCATTTCTTCTTTTAACTCACGCTGATCTCTGCCAGTTACGGGTGCCAAGGCATTCGCAAGTATAGATCTGAGATCTTCCTTCTCTTCTTCTTTAATGCCCTGAAATCGAAGAGTCAGATTCGATTTTTCCATTTGCAACATCAAAATTCTTTTTTCTTGCACATCCTGATGCTTTTCTAACTTGTTGACCCTTTTCTTCACTTTTCCGATGTCTTCCGACGAGACCAAACATTTCTGTGCGATCTCCTCCATCTTCTTTGACGTCTCTGTTAGTTGCCTCTGTTGACTGTTGAGAACACCTTCCATATTAGTTAAGGTTTCGCTGATTTTCTGTATTTGGACCAGCAGAGGGTGCAGTAGCTCGCTTGTCTGTTGACTGACAGTCGGCTCTGGAGGGGATTACCCGGACCGGAAGTCCCGCCTCCCTTCTTCTCCGTTTTCAAAGAGACCTTCTTCATGGCAGACATTTCTTGTATTTGTTTACTTTATAAAAGTTCGTGACGCGTCGCTCAGGAGTCCCGCTAACTCATTCGCTTCAATGGCACCCCAAAGGTAATTTCACCAACCCTTCTTCCCTTTCATCCCCCTTAGCTTTCTTATGCAAGTCCCGCTTCTCAGTGGGGGGGGGATTCCCCCTCCTCCCAGCCGCTTATTCGCTTACGGGGGAAGGGCTTGGGTTTCGCTTCAGATTCAGACCTCCAACTCATGGTTCCTGCCGTTTCTTCTTTTTGCTTTAATTCATCGCTGTTCCTCACTCCTGTTGGAAATCGGTGGCGTTGCTAAGTCCCATTACGGGCACACTGCAGCGGGGCCGATTGGGGCAGGGAGAAAGCCTCAATTTCCCGGCTGACTGCCGGCAAAGAGGCTACTCCCCAAGCGCCCCTGGTTTGGAGCCTTTGCCTAAGGCTCACTAGGGTCTTGCAAACCTGCAAAGACCCCCCCAAACTGCGTGTGGGCTAACCACCTCCGGGGGCTTCCCGAAAGGTGGCCGCCATTCGCAACGCCGGAAACCGAAAACCCAGCCATCCTCAGGGATAGTGAAGGAGGCTCCTAGTTTACTCATAAGATTTCTACCCCAGAGAGTCACATGAATTCCTAAGACATAGGGATGAATCAAAATAGGAGTTTTAGACCCAGGAAGAAAAAAAAAAAACAGGAATTGAGCACTCCTTTGAGCACACTGGCGACCTTCCACCCCCCCATACACTAGGGCATTGTTCAAGGGGCCATTCAGAGGGCCATTCAGATTGACAAATGACCGTCACATCCGCGCCTGTATCAATAATGCCTTTAAAAGGTCTGCCCTGCACCAAAAATGTTTGCTGTGGGCACTGAGGGGTGATATTAGTAGTCAAGCCTACCAGAGGATCAGTGGAGCCAAAGCCAGTGTCTCCTCGCTCCCGAGACTGCCCCCCTGCAGGGACAATATAGGGGACAAGGATCAGCTGAGCTGGGACACTACCCTCTGGAAGGATCTGTGGGAGGTTGGTCCACAACTGCACCTGGAGTACTCCCATGTAATCAGAATCAATAACTCCAGGGATCACAAAAATCCCTTTGTTCCTGGCAGATGAGCGAGGAAGAATAAGTCCCACATACCCAGAAGGAAGGGGACCAGAAAGTTGAGAAGGCACCACCATAACTTCTCCTGGGAATTTAAAATGCACTTGCTGTTTTAAAATCAAATCTATTCCAGCACTACCTTTAGTGGCGCTGGGGGTAGTTAAGACTGAGCCCCCCCCACAGGAGGAGGATTGACACCAAGGCTCCCTGTTTGTACTGGGGCCAGGGAGAGGCCCGGTCGAGAGTTTCCCAACCGGCAATCACTGGCCCAATGGTAGCCTTTCTGACACTGTGGACACTTTGACTTTGGCTTGTTCTGATTCTGGTTGTAGGTTTTATTCCATGCTTTACCACCCCTGGGGGTCCTACATTCAGCACGGAAATGCCCCGGCTTCCCACAATTATAACATTTGCCCTGGGGTTTATTCCCTTTTTGCAAGGCAGCGGCAAGCAAATTAGCCTGATAGGATTGTATGCCAACTTCTTGACGTGCTTTCAGCATATCAGAAAGAGAAGGTTTTTTTCTGAGGCCTGTTATAAGGCAACGGCATTCAGTTGTGGCATTCTCTTTTGCTAATTTTAAGAGAAGTTTGTTCTGAGCTTCAGGGTTGTCAATTTGACATTGCAGTGCCTCCTGGAGACGATTAACAAATTCAAAATATGGTTCCGTAGCCCTCTGCCTAATATTGGGAAAGAGATAGTGCAGGTTTTCCATCAGCTGGAATGCGCTGAAAGGCACGGAAGGCACACTGCACAGAAACCTCCAGAGTAGGAATAGGCAACACAATTTGTTGCTCAGCAGTGGCAAATTGACCATGGCCATACAATTGTTCTGCAGTATATGCACCACCTGAGGCTGCCTCATGGATTTGACATTGCTGCTGGAACTCACTCTCCCACACCACATACTGTGCTGGAGACAGGAGCATGCGAAAAGTGGCTTTCCAATCATCTGGCACGAGAGCATGATTCCTTATAAGAGCCTCTAGCATTCCTGACACATAACTACTATGCAGCTCTATATCTCTAATTATCTTCCATAGTTCATTAAGAACAGAATAGGGAAGAGGTTGGTATTCAACAACGTTTTGGCTTTCATCATTCTGACCTATAATATAAACTGGGCATACAGATAACATATCAGAAATTTCCTTAATTTCCTCTAATGTTGGTTCTTTTTTCCTTAAATGATCCAATAAAACACTCTGTGGGGTGGGTCTTGGCGCTTCCCTAGGGGGTTGCGGAACTATTCCAGGACAATCCACCAGATAATCTGGTGGGTCATCAACCGGAGGCTTCTGCATTGCTGAAGTCAGAGGCTTTGGAGGTGCTGAAGGCACAGGAGGATATATTACAGGAAGCGGTGGCGGTTTAGGAAGAACTAATTGCGCCCCACGGGAATAAGCAGGAGGGTCCTCCCCCTCTCTGCATGTAAGAGAAGCCATTGAAGAAATGGGTCCAATGGACTCAACTGCAAAGCGGCATGCATACCAAGAATGCAGAACTTCCACTGATGCACAGGGCTTCATGTGGAGAGTTCTACCAATCTTTTCCCAATCTTTCACTTTCAGGGATCCCCCCTCAGGATACCAAGGACATTGCTTCTGAATTTCTAAAAGAAGCTGTGTAAGGGACGCAGAAGACAGGGACCTGCCTGTCTTCTGGGCAAGAAATTGCTTCTCTTTTAAATGTTTCTGCCGTGGCAGTGTTAGTTTTGCACCCATACTCACCAATCGAAAAAGGGGTCACAAAAACGTTGAGGAGTGCATTCCCAGGGGCCTTTGCCAGGCATTTTGTGAGCTGAAGCTGCTCCACAAGAGGATCCTTCCCTCTGTGAAGTCCCTGTAGTCCCTGTTCGGGCACCAATTGTTGCCTCTATAGGCACTTAGGGGTCAAGAACCACACAGACACAGCTCTCTGCAGAAGCTCTCTCCACTGACTCGTGGAATAGCGTTTTATTTCCCCCATTCCCCCCCCTCATTTGCATATATGAGATCATAGCAGAAAAACAAGATGTGTCTCTGCCAGCATCAGCTCATCCTCCATATTCCTCCCAAACCATCCCACCTTATTGCAATTAGCCAAGTTCCTGTTCACAGTGACATGCGATGTTGTTTACCAGTACCTGTGTGAGAACTACCTTCTTATCTCTCTGTGAGGACAGGCTGACCCTCTACAGTGTGCTGCTAGAAAGGAAAGGCCCATCTCCACACCTGACCCCAAAATATTCCATGCAGGGGAATCTACTCCTGGCATTTGAACAAAGGCTAATGGATGTTTCCAATTTTTTTAACCCTTCCTGCCTTAACTGGTGGGAAGTCTCTTACCTAATCCAGATTCAGGTAACAAGTGATCTCCCAATCAACCCAGGGTGTGCGTCCCACACATCTTAATACCCTGATCATGTTTTACAAAAGTTATCACTCTTGCCTTTCCTGGCAGGTAGAGTTAATAGGTATCTCTCTGCAGAAACACCTTCCTGGGAAAACAAGTGGCAGTCAGGATCCCACAACTCCCTGGTGTGCTTCAAAGCATCTTATAACTCCAGGGCATGACAGTCACTACCTCCACTGGCAGTGAATGCCACTGAAAAGTACTGAGTCAGATGCATCATTGAGAGATTTCAGCTCATACTTTTACTCAGTGATTTCAGAAAGTACAGGCATCCAGGGCAAGCCCGTGGGCTGCTTAAATGCACAACAACAATTCCACCCACTGACCCACACACACCCATACACCTGTGATTGGCTATTTACATAATCCCATCTCTGATAGGGTTCCTGTCAGAAGCCCTAACCTAGTCAGCAAAACACCATGCCTTGCGGTTCAAGCAAGAATAACATTTATTATAGAGCTGCAATAGAAAGGTCACTGTAGCAGGTACATTGTTCAGAATGACTTGGTTACAGAAAGCAAGTGGTTATACCGAGAAGGGGGTGAATGGGGACCCCCCCTTCTACCAATTAGGGAATAACATGCGACTGGGAATCGAAAGTTACTACGCTAATGAAGTTCCCAACGCCCCCATTATTCTCAGGAAAGCCGGAGCTTTGAAAGCGATAGTAAAGCTCGCAGCTTGACTCCTCAAGGTCAGAACGTTCAGTCTGCGAGAGATAGGGGTTACCAGATGCACATTCCACTCTCACACCCTAGACATAAATCAACACCCCTCGGATTCCAACCTCCCGCCTGTCACGCCACTATGGCGCCCATTGCCATCCTCCCCTCCCCTCCATCCATCATGGCAGGGCTACCTGACATGCAGCCCCCTCGAAAATAACTCTACCCCTTTGGCTTATAGGGGTACAACTTGTGAAACGCCCGGATAAGCCGGGGGCCAGAACATGTTCCGCCCGCACCCACTCCCTCTGCTCCGGCCCAAAGTCAATCCATTCAACAAGATAAAATAAGCGATTGCGAGAGATCTTAGAGTCCAAGATTTGCGATACTTCGTAGTGAGGTTCCCCCCCCACCAACAGCAGAGGCGGGGTTGGCCGTCGCGGTCTCCATTTGTTCTCCTCAGGTGCCCGGCGAAGAAGCCTTACATGAAAAACAGGATGAACAGACTTTAGAGATTTGGGCAACGCCAATTCGACAGTCACATTGTTAATTACTCTCACAATCTCAAATGGTCCAACAAATTTCCAACCAAGTTTGCGACTCGGTTGAATGTGACGCAAGTGTTGCGTGGACAAATAAACAAACTCCCCACACTTCGGAATCCAGGCAAGGTTGCGTTTCTTGTCTGCCTGGACTTTATAAGCAGTCTTAGCGTCCTCTAGAGTCCTGGCTAACGATGACCACGCCATCTGCAATTGTTTGCACCAATCCTCAGCATCTCCCGCCGGGAGGTCGGGAGAAGTCAGAAATGGCAGAGGCGGGGCGTCATATCCATGAACTGCCTTAAATGGGGACATCCCCGTCGACGAGTGCTGAGTATTGTTGTAACAGAACTCAGCCAAAGGCAGAAGAGAGTGCCAATTGTCCTGCTGAAAGTTGGAAAAACAGCGCAAATACTGTTCCAGAGTCTGATTCACACGTTCAGTCTGCCCATCGGATTCCGGATGGTACGCACTGCTGACCCCCCGCTCCACCCCAAGCAGTGACATCAATTCGCTCCAGAACCGGGAAACGAATTGCACCCCCTGTCCGAGATCACCTTAGCAGGCAAAGTGTGTAGCCTCACTACGTGTTGTAGGAACGCAGAGGCAAGTTTCTTGGCAGAGGGGATAGAGGCAAACGGAACGAAATGAGCCTGCTTCGTAAACAGGTCCACTATCACCCATATGACTGTTTTGCCCCCGCTAGGGGGTAAGTCAGTAATAAAGTCCATAGAGATTACTTCCCATGGCCGAGCCGGCGTGGGGAGGGGTTGCAGAGCCCCCGGGGGTTTACCGGGTCGAGGTTTACTCATCAAGCACGTTTGGCAAGCCGACGTGAACAGTGAAATGTCTTTTCTAAGCCCTGGCCACCAAAATTGTCTTTGCAGGAGCTGGAGGGATTTCACAAACCCCGTGTGTCCAGCCAATTTCGACCCGTGAGCCCAGCCCATCACCTCCCCCGTAGAGAACGTGGGACAAAGAGCTTGTCATTTTTAGTCCAGCAACCATGCGCATTTTGGGAGACGCCTTCTTCCCCCCCACCTCCTCTCTATCAGCGTCCGACATAGCTGTAGAAAATTTCGTCACCCAGTCATTGGTAGGAGGGTCTGGGGACGGGGGGAATGTTTAGCCTGCCTCCGAGTGGTCACTGCCCCTCCCAACTGGGAGGGCGTGAAGACCGAGTCATGAATCTCCTCCCTTTTGCTGTCATGTTGAGGGAGGCGTGACAGTGCATCGGCCAGCGAGTTAGACGTTCCCGGGAAGTGGTGTAGTGTGAAATTGAACTTGGAGAAGAAATCAGCCCAACGCAGCTGTTTGGCGTTCAAGGAACGGGGGAGCGGAGAAGCTCGAGGTTTTGTGATCAGTCCAGACCTCGAACGGAACTCGCGCCCCCTCAAGCCAATGTCACCAGGTAGCCAACGCTAAGCGGATCGATCCCGCTTCTTTTCCCACACCGACCAATTCCGTTCAGTATCGTTAAATTTTCTGGAAACATATGCAAGGGGGTGTAATTTACCATCCTCCCCCTCTTGGAGGATCGCCCCCCATAGCAACATCGGAAGCGTCGACTTGGACAATGAATTTTTTAAGTTCATTCGGGTGGGCTAACACAGGTTCCGACGTGAAAAGGGCTTTCAATTTGTCAAATGCCCTCTGGCACTGTGGCGACCACTCTAGTTTGGCCCCTGGTCGAGTGCATTCGGGTGGCTTCCCTTTTGTTTTCAATAAGTCAGTTAGGGGAAGGGCCACCTGGGCAAAGTTCGATAGGAACGATCTATAAAAGTTCGCGAATCCGAGGAACCCTTGGAGTTGCCTCCGTGTTTTGGGGGCCTCCCACCCTATCACATCTTTGATTTTATCAGGGTCCATCTCAATCCCCTTTTGGGATATGCGGTAGCCCAGAAAAGGGATCTCTGTTTTGTGAAATTCACACTTGGACAGTTTTGCAAACAGTTTATGCTTGTGCAACGTTTGTAACACTTCCCTCACCAGTTTCACATGGGACTTCATGTCAGGGGAATATAAAAGAATGTCATCAAGGTAAACAAGGACCCCTTAAACAAATACTTGTGGAGCACCTCATTAATCAAGTTCATGAAGACTCCCGGGGCTCCCTGAAGCCCGAACGGCATGACCAGGTATTCAAATTGGCCCAGAGGGGTGTTGAACGCCGTTTTAAATTCGTCCCCCTCCCGAATTCGGACCCTGAAGTAGGCATCACGGAGATCTAGCTTCGAGAAAACCTTCCCCCCAGCTACCGCAGCATGGGGTAGGCGTTTGTGTTGGAGACTGCATTCAAGCCACGATAGTCGGTGCACAGCCGCAACCCCCCATCCTTTTTCTTCCGGAAAAGCACAGGAGCCGCAAACGGGGAGGATGCTGGCCGTATAAAACCCCGACTCAGATTTTTGTCAATGAATTTCCTCAGTTCCACTTTTTCTGAGGGGCTCATAGAATACAACTTCCCTTTCGGTAGTTTCTGGTTAGGTAAAATTTCAATCGCACAGTCTGAGTTCCTATGGGGGGGCAATTCGTCGGCTTCCTCCTCTCCAAAGACAGGGGCCAGGTCATGATACTCAGGTGGAATGCCTTCCAGTTTGGCTTCCGCCACCCCCACCGACACTAGGAGTTGCCCCCCGTCATGGGTCCCCACTCATTCTTCCATAAGTGGGACCGGCATTTGTCGGAGATGAAATTCACTTTCCCCTCCCCCATAGGACGTGTGGATCGTGATCAAAGAACCACGCGCTTCCGAGCACTAGGGGAAAGCGGGCAGACGGGGTAACAACGAAAGGCCTTTCTTCCCAATGCTGCCCAATTCCCACCCTCAAGGGCACAGTCTCGTATTTACAGGGTTCTTTCATGGTGGAGCCATCCATCTGAGTAAATATTAAGGGGTCGTTTAGTTTAACAACTTTCGCCCCCAGTCCCGTTACCAGTGTGGGATTGATGAGGTCTCTCCCACACCCAGAGTCAATGAGAGCCCGTACTCTCACATGGGTCAATAGACCCGGGTCCATTAAAGTCACTGTAAGAAAGAAAAGAGAGGGGGTTTGCTCACCGGGGTTTGCGCCTGGGAGTCCGGGACCTGCTGTTCAGCGCTGTTTACAGCAGGTCCGTCTCGTTTCCCTGTGGCCCAGCTTCGCCATCGGATGAGTCGGATGCCTCGCTGAGCGGTTTGGCTTGCAGGGCTTTCGCCCCCTCGGCTTTGCCACCGGTTTCGGCGTGGAGGTGTCGAACTTCTTCTTGGCTCCCTTGGGCGCTCCTGACGATGCTGATGCGGTCGGGCAGTTCGCGGCGAAGTGGCCCCCTTCTCCGCATTTGAGGCAAAGACCTTGCTTCATTCGAAGTTCCCTCGTACCATCCCTCGGTTTTGGATTCGGGGTAGGGGTTTCCCCCTCGCTGCCGGCGCAGGGCCGCTGTTGGCCATCGCTGCGGCATCATCTAGCTTGATGGTTTTCAGCCGGTTCTCCATCGTGATGGCGGCTTGTATCCATCCCGAGAGGGTGTCTGGGTCTTGGGTTTTGGTGACTTCTCGCCGGATCTCCGCGTTGAGTCCCAACTTGTAGTAGTCCACGAGGGTCCCATCTTGCACCCCTCGGATTTTAGCCGTGCACCTACGGAACTCCGCCGTGTAATCTCTTACCGATCTCGTGCGCTGCTTGAGGGCTCGGATCGCTGCCTTTGCCGCTTTGTTAGAGTTCGCGTCCTCGAACTGCTCTTTCATGGCCCACATAAAAGAATCGATTTCTCTCAACTCACGCCCATCAGCCTGGTGAAGTCCCACATACCAGTCAGCGGCCGCTCCCTTCAGGTGGGCTGCTATGACATCGACCATACGCTCTTTGCGCTGGAATAGATGGCCCCAAGTCTCGATAAACCTCTCGGCTCTCATGAGGAAGAACGGAAACTTCTCGGGGTCTCCGTCAAAATCTGCATCCAGCAGTTCCGCAGGTTTCGGTGGCAGAAACCCCCAAGGTCGAGGGGGTGGTTGCCCCGGCGGCCCCTGCGGCCCTGGCCCCGCGGGTTGATCCGGAGGCCCGGCTGGTACGTTCTGCTGGCCTTGATCCGGTGCCGGCCGTTGATCCTGGGGAACTTGGTCTGGTGGCTCCTCTCGCCTTTGTCGCTCACGCTCCTCTCGGATGCCCTCTGCGATCATCTGTGGGATGCGGGCGAGGGATTCATCTAGGTAGCGCATCAGGCGATCTTGGCTCGGTTCCCCACTCCACCTCCGTCTCACCACGGCACCTTCCAGGCTCTCGGAGTCTCGGCCGGTTTCTTCCAGGGCTCCCGCCGTAATCAGTCTGCGGACCGATCTTTCGGGGTGGCCTCCCCCACCGATGCTCGCGGGGTTCCAAACCATGTCTCGTGGGTTTCAGCCAGGGGTTTCACCCAGTCTCGTCTACGTCCGACTCGGTGGGTCACCCCTCCATAGGCCGCCCCATATGGATCCCCGTAGGGCCCTCCAAAGTCGTACTCCGGACCCCATTGTCCCGGCACGTATGTGTCAGGGGTCTCTCTGGGTACGTCCTTCCCGGGAGGTTTCTTCTCCTTTTTCTTTTCTTCTTCGATCGGGAGAGTATCTTCTTCACCGCTACTCATTTTGGAGTTGCGGGTTTCTGACCAGTCCCGAAGTTGATGAGGATTCTGAACAAACTGTCAGAAGCCCTAACCTAGTCAGCAAAACACCATGCCTTGCGGTTCAAGCAAGAATAGCATTTATTATAGAGCTGCAATAGAAAGGTCACTGTAGCAGGTACATTGTTCAGAATGACTTGGTTACAGAAAGCAAGTGGTTATACCGAGAAGGGGGTGAATGGGGACCCCCCCTTCTACCAATCAGGGAATAACATGCGACTGGGAATCGAAAGTTACTACGCTAATGAAGTTCCCAACGCCCCCATTATTCTCAGGAAAGCCGGAGCTTTGAAAGCGATAGTAAAGCTCGCAGCTTGACTCCTCAAGGTCAGAACGTTCAGTCTGCGAGAGGTAGGGGTTACCAGATGCACATTCCACTCTCACACCCTAGACATAAATCAACACCCCTCGGATTCCAACCTCCTGCCTGTCACGCCACTATGGCGCCCATTGCCATCCTCCCCTCCCCTCCATCCATCATGGCAGGGCTACCTGACAGTTCCTTTAGGATCCTGGACAGCTGATAGGAAGTTACAAGGATCCTATGTATCCATTGTTTTCTAGATCAAAGCTCTGGTCACCTCGCCGACCGCGTGTACAGGACAGCCACATGCTTGGTCTAAGTTAGTACACAACAGCCACAGTTTAATTACTCATGGAGTAAAGAAGTATTTCCATTTTTTCTGTTCTGTACCTATTCCCCATCAGCTTCATTGGGTGTTCCCAAGTTCTAGTATTATGCGAGAGAGAGAGAAATTCCCTTCTATCCACTGTTTCTGCCTCATACATAATTTTATAAACCTCTGTCATATCTCCCCAACAGAGTCTTCTTTTCTCTAAATTAAGAAGTCCCAGACTCTTCAGTCTTTCCTCATAGGAAAGGTGCTTTAAACCCTTTATTATCTTGGTTGCCCTTTTCTATACTTTTCCCAGCTCTGCAGTATCCTTTTTGAGATTTGGCAACCAGAACTGTGCACAGTGTTCCAAATGACGCTGCACCATGGCTTTATACAAGAACATCACAATATTTGTCATCATGCTGCATCAACATGTATTCTCAGCTAGATGATAGCTCTTCTGTTTCCTTCTGAATAAAATCTGTTAAACTGTTAATCCTGATTTGTATTCATTTGGATTCACATTATGATCTTCCCAGAAGTAGAGAGTTCATAGTAAGGCGATTGAGTTGTTCTTGAGCTTTTTCTTGAGCTCAGTGTTTATTCACCTTTTCAAGTACCATCTGCCTGAAAGCTGCCATCATTTGATATTTAAAAGTGACTCTGGCTTCACTTCTAAGCATGCTTATTTGGAGAAATAGATTTGCTCAGTATCAAGAGGCTTACGCCACTGAAAAACCCTGGGTTGGATCAGGCTACAAGTGCAAATGTGAGAGAGGGAGAGGAAAATAAGGTACCTCTGAGTATGCAGCAAATGTATTTTAGAGCTGTGGGGAAAGTCCATGCTGCCTGCTATTACTGGGCACTAGCAGCCATTGCAAATGTAAGATGAATGGAGCAGTGCTAAGAAGATGGCCCTTGGGGGCAATTTGGAAGCTGTAACTGATGCAAAGTGAATGTAGAATGGTACGGTATAGCCCAACCTCGGCCCCGTTCACACGGAGCATTTGCCCTGCTGAAGTCATGGGAGCCCTGCAGACTTTCAGTGCACGTTCATACGAGCACATCTGGGAGGCGTAGGGCTCCCGTGGTCAACCCGCGGCTTCCCTCTGAAAACATGGGGTAAAAAACTAGTAGGTCCGAGGTACTAGTTTCTGGAAACCCCGGGGCAAAGGGTGGCATCTGATCGCGGGAGCGCCGGTATCCCGCGGCTTCCGACGCCTGCCCATGTCCCCGGGGTTTCCGGATGTTGTAAGTTTCCCTGGGATGCTCACCAATGCTGGACAGAACATGTGCACACACAAGTCACCGACAGCGGCCCGCCCCCCCCAACGGCGCATGCGCACTTCGCACTTGCGTGGTCTGCTGTGCTGCTGTTTTGCCGCGCTGCAGCAGCGCGGTGTGATCGCGGTGCGGAGCTGGCGCATGGGAACCCGGTGGCCTGTGAGATCGGGCTACCGTGCCTTATTTAGCTCCGGGGCAAACTGCCATGCCTCCCCCGCGCGTTTTCTGGCCTGTGTGACCGGGGCCCTCATGAGATTTCAGAAGCTAAGTAGAATTGATACTTGGATGAGAGACTATCAAGGAAGACTCTGCAGAGGAAGGCAATAGCAAACGAACTCTGCTTCTTACTTACCTTGAAAGCCCCTTGCTGGGGTAGCCATAAGTCAGTTGCGACTTGTTGTTGTATACATACCTAACTGATGCAAAATGTGGTAGGAAATTTATAAAGCAGGGTTGGTTGCTTCAGTATATTCAGCCAGTTCTTCATGAGATACATGGATTGCTGTTTTGCTTCTGAGCCAGTGTATTGTTGTGATGGGAGTATTGGCTTAAGACTGGGAAAATCAACCATATAAAGCTTTGTGGGTAATAGGGTTGCCATTCCCCAAGTCCGGGCAGGGAATCCCCTGGTTTTGGGGACTTCTGCCCACCACCAACCAGTTGGCTAGTGGGGGAAGCCCCACCCCCAAACAGCTACATCACCAGGCAATGTCCCCAGTGTGATGATGTCACCCAGAAGTGATGTCATCACGTCAGGGGTGTCGCATGGCAACACTCTGGTTTGGGGGCAAAACTGTATGGTTTGAGGGCAATTTTACCACAGAGTTTTGGCCTCAAACCAGAGTGTCCCCATGCACTGTCCCCAACTTCCATGGACCCCCACCCAGGCTAAACTAACTCATTGGGTTGTTGTGATGCTAAAGAGAAGAAGAAGAGAAGAAATTGGATTTATACCCCACCCTTCACTACCCAAAGGTGTCTCAGAGTGGCTTACAAACTCCTTTCCCTTCCCCTCCCCACAACACACACCCTGTGAGGTAGGTGGGGCTGAGAGAGCTCTTGACAGAAACTGCTCTTTTTCAAGAACAGCTCTTATCAGAACTACAGCTTGCCCAAGGTCACCCAGCCAGGTGCAAGTGGAGGAGTGGGGAATCAAACCCGGTTCTCCCAGATTAGAGTCCGTGCATTTAACCACTACACTACACTACACTAAGAAGGAGTAGAAAACCATATTGTGCTACTCTAAAATCTTTGAAGGAAGGGTGGGATGAAAATATAATAGATAAATCAAGCTTGTGGTACTTGTCTTTAAAGCCCTGCATGGCACAGAACCAATATATTCAAAAGCTCATATGAATCTTGGCACCAGTGATGACCTATCTATCTATGACATTGTCACCCCACCCTTCCCCCAAGGAGCTCAGGGTGGTACTCGTGGCACCCTTTCCTCATTTTATCCTAACAGTCCTGTAATGTAAGTTGGCTTGCGAGTGAAAAACTGGTCCTGTGAGCTTCTTATGGATAAGACAGCAGGGATTGTTGGCAGCAAAGGACTTTGCGCTGTCTCTTAGCGTCAGACTTCAGAGGGGGTCTATAAGAGAGTCAGAGAGATAGAGAGGCCAGGACACTGGTTATCCTTCTCTTCCACTGCTCTGGTACTATCTGTTTGATGTGTAGATTGCTACTCTCAGGGAATCCTCCTTCTGGTCTGACACCTTCTCTCCACACTGTGCCACCCTTCTCCATCTTGACACCATGAGGGCAGGACATGCTTCCTGCACCTCCATCCATCCTAGCTGGTTAGACTAGATTAGAATCCTATCTCAGTTCTATCATGTGTAGAATGGAGTTCCTTAAAATAAAGGACTCATATTAGTTTTGCAAAGATAATAAAGAGGCTCCATGTGTAACTTTGTTTCTTGTCAGCACACACAAAGATAGACTCCACTATATTATGTGTTATGTGCCTTGAGCACTCTGCTAACCAAATAATCCTTCAAGGATAAGAGACCTGGTGTCCTAGTCCAACAAACAAACAATTATGGCACACTGGCTCTCCAGATCAAACAACCCTCCTCCCCCTCATTTGGCAGTTCCCCCTGTCAAGACTGACCCTGCCTTGGTGCAGCAATGTAACCAGGCTGTACCTGGGTTTGGTCTCAGCAACTCTCCAAGTACACAGACACACAATAAAGCAAAATAAAGCTTTACTGAAGAAATTCAAGAAAAGGTATGAAAACAAGGCATATAGTTCAGTGACAGTAAAATGCACAGGGGAAAAAAGAAAGCTAACTAGCTACCTTTTACTGGAGTCCTAACACAATGCAGTTGATTCTTGCAGCAAAGAGTCCTAAGCATAATACAAATATCTTCTTTGCAGTAACGAGCAAAGAGTGAAAGGAAAGGATAACGCCTGTTCTCGCTAACCACACTTAAAGAAAACTGCAGGCCATAAGCACCTGACCTCCTCAACCCATCCATGGTACTGTTTAGGGTTTTCCCCTCCCTTCCCAAATTCACAGCTGAACTGTGCGAGCCTAATTAGCAGGGTGAGTGGCCTAGATGAATATCTGCCAGTGCATGGGGTGACTAACACTTGCAGAATATTAGAGATCAATGAAGTTAGCTGGAAAGAACTAGAAAATTCCTTTAAGATGGCCTCATCCTGTCCTATTATATAAAAGGGTAGTGGTCTGGCAAGATTCTATGCTTGGCAAAATCAGTTCACTCCCTGGTATGTCGCTCAGAATCTGTCCCTATCCACTACCTGCGTTGCCTGAGTTCTCTCCCACCCACTGCAGCCTAGGCCACTCTTCTCTGATTGGACCAGCATTTCAAGCTCATTTGCATATGGAAGCTGATTGGACTTCACTCCATTTTGCACCTCAAACTCCCCCCCCACAAGACAATTGGAATTGTCAGTTGTTTATGCAACCTGTTGTATTTTGAGGTGAAATATGTCCTCACTCACAACACTTCCCCTTCAAAAGAAACAAACCCAATAACACAACCATGCCACACCACAAAAAAGACAGGTCACACCACAAGCAGAATACCACAAGGCAAAAAAAGCTCTGGTACTAATTCTGGCAGGGGACGCTGTGAGTGTAGAAAATGATTTATCGACACAGTGGAAAATCTTTAGGAATTGTTTGGTGCATTTACCATGGGGCACCCAACCAGAGCCTCTGGCATTTTCTCACTCTGTTGGCATCAAAACCAATTGAAGGCAAAATAGAGATATGGAGACTTTTCCATCCTCCTTTGCATCAATTTGTCTTTGTTGGCAATGGCAACCCTAGGCCTGGCTGCTTGCTCCTGTTCAGCAGGAGCATCCCTATGGAAACTGTCCAGTGGCCATCAAACCATTCTCGTCCACCCCCTGCTGTGCAGCTGTCTTTCCCCTAGAGTTGCCAATCTCCAGGTGGGACCTGGAGATCTCCTGCTGTTACAATTGATCTCCAGATGACCGAGATCAGTTCCCCTGGAGAAAATGGCTGCTTTGGAGGGTAGACCCTATGGCATTATACCCTGCTGAGTCCTTCCACCCCCTCCAATGCTGCCCTCCACAGGATCTGCCCCCCAAATCTCCAGGTATTTCCCTACTTAGAGTTGGCAACCCTACTTTCCCTTCAGTGCCTGTTGGTAGGCAACCAAGCTTGGTCCTGTCACCTGTTTTGGCCTTTGAGAGAAAACTCATTGGTGCCAGTCCTGATAGGGTTGCCAACTCCAGATGGAAAATTCCTGGAGATGTGAGGGATGGAGCCTAAAGAAGGTGTGGTTTCAGGAGGGGTGGGACCTCAGACAGGTACAATGCCATAGACTCCACCCATCAAACTAGCCATTCCATCCTGGGGAATCATTGTTGCTAATCTCCAGGTGGGGGCTGGAGATCAGTCAGAATTACAACTGCTCTCCAGGGGGAGGGGGAGGGCATAGAAAGCTGAAGTCAGGGGGCAGATAACGGCAGGTTGACAATTGGCTGGGAGGGAGATAGGGTTGCCAACTCCAGGTTGGGAAATTTCTGGAGATTTGAGGAGTAGAGCCTGGAGATGGTGAGGTTTGAGGGGGGGTGGGGTCTCAGATAGGTACAATGTCATTAGACTCCACCCTCCAAACCAGGCAGTCCCTCATGGGGAACCATTGTTGCCAATCTCCTGGTGAGGGCTGGAGACCACTCAGAATTACGACTGCTCTACAGGAGAGAGGGCAGAAGTCAGCTGAAGTCAGAGGGGCAGATAACAGTAGGTTGATGGTTAGCTGGGAAGGAGATGGGGTTGCCAACTCCAGGTTGGCAAATTCCTGGGGATTTGAGGGGTGGAACCTGGAGAGGGTGGGGTTTGAGGAGGGGTTGGACCTCAGGCAGGTAGAATACCATAGACTCCACCCTCCAAACCAGCCATTTCCTCCTGGGTAACAATTGTTGCCAATGTCCAGGTGAGGGCTGGAGATCACTCAAAACTACAACTGCTCTTCAGGTAGCAGAGATCACTTCCTCTGGAGAAAATGGTGGTCTCTGTCATTATACCCTGCTGAGGTCGCCACAGCAAATTCACACTGTGTGCCCAAAGCCAGGGCACTCTCCCAAAGCCTCTTTCTAGAGCCCATTGTATTTATTTCCACAATGGGCCTTACTTCTAGTTGTTAATATTTGTCTTGCTCTGATCTAGATGGTTCAGGCTAACCTGATCTCATCAGATCCTGGAAGCTAACGAGGGTTGACCTGGGTTAGTACTTGGATAGAAGACCACCAAGGAAGTCCAGGGTCACTATGCAGAGACAGGCGATGGCAAACCACCTCTGAATGTCTCTTGCCTTGAATCGGCTGTGCCTGGATGAGTGCTTACCACCACAGATAAAGAGTGACTAAGATATTTAAATGTCTGATTTATCCTGGTGTCAGTGCTCTTTATTATAACTATAGTTGTTATAATAGTTATGATGTTTTTAAAACTTTATGTGACAATTTTGGTTGTCACTGCAAACAGCACTGAATGGTTACAAAGGTGGTATAGACATTTTTAAAATAAAGAATATCCTTTTAATGAGAGTGCTGCTGATTTAAACTGTCATATTTATTTTGTTTCCTTTATAAGCACAGGTGCCAAAGAAATGCACAATTCTAGGAAACCGTTTACAAGCCCTAATAGATGACTCTTCAACATCCAGAGTAGTATTGTTGATTTAAATGGGATTCTATACCAGAGATGATATTTAAAACATTATAGGGTCAGTCACTAATCTGAAATACTAAACAGAGTTCAACCCTTCTAAGTCCATTGTAGAGATGGTAACTATACTTTAGGATCACATTGCAAAACACCTTTGTGTAACTCTTATTTTCAGTCTTTCATATAGCCACTAGGAGATACCCTTTAACAACTTTCCTGTATCAGCATTTTGTATGACTGTAGAAAGACATGAACATCTGCCTGTAGCTTGAATAGTGGAGTGTTTTGAAGATGGGACTGAAAGAACATTAAACAAAACATCACTTGTTCCTGATATCATGTTTCTTCACAATTAGATTTTTCCAGAGGATATCTCATAGAATTCTGGGCTGGTTTAATAATCTCCGATTAGTTATGCCTCATAATCTACCGTTCATATGCTGCTTGAGAACAGTAGCAATTGCACCAAGGTGATAATATCCTTGTATAGTAAATGATGTATCGAGTTGTGTTCACTTTTTTCATATACTGTTAGATCTCTTTAACAAAGGACAAAGCTGAACGTGTGGCACATGTAGCTCAGTTTCTGTCTCCGTTTTGTAGAGGAAGTACCAAAACTGCAAGCACATCTGGAATAAACATAGGGCAGCACTAAGATACGGGCCTGAACAGCTTCAATTTTCTTTCTCTCTGAGTCTTATATTCAGTTTCTCTGGTCACAGGCAGGGCATACAAGCACTAATGTCTATCAATACCCTGAACCCAAGAGGTTTTTGTGCACCTATACTGGAGCCCAGTTACCTTTTCCCATCCTACAGAAACTTGTGCACCACTCTTATTTGAAGAACAGTTGCCTGTAGATCCTTAGCAAAGTGCCTGTCAATGTTGTGGTGCCCTCTAATGTGTTTCCTGGCTCCTTCTAGAGTCTTGGGAACAAAATCCAAAGGGTCTTGAATGGAACAGGAAAAACAGAAAGCACTGAATGACACCTTACTAAAGCTGATTGACTAGCAAAGCATTCAGCTCATTGCCTGCATGTAACAACTACGGCTTGGACAAGACATAGACTTTCTTAGATCCCTGTACTTGGAAACATCTCCCTGTGGCCTTTGTTTGGAAACTGAAACCAAATAGCATTTCTTCCTCAGGCAAAGAGCAGCTCCCATGCCTTGCCTATGCCTTCTTGCTACAGGAAATGCTTCAAAAGAGTCTATGAGGCATTTTCGGGACGTGCCCATTTTGAAGCAGTTGGCTCTTGTCACGGAACCTGCCAACATGTTTGGGAAAACACCACAAAATGGCACCCACATGCTAAATTTCCTCAAAATTTCAGAAGTGCCTGCAGGCTCAAGAAAGCTAGAAACCCGCATGGCTAACTGCTTAGTTAATGGATTTAAGGGGAAGAGTCACTAATCAGCGAATCAGGAAATTCTGTCTCTGGACAATATGTCCTCTCAGTTTTGATATACTTTGGAAGTAATTTTTGTGATTAGAGCTCTTGAAGTGCTGAAAGTGGAGTCTTAGAAGCAGACCTAGTCATCTTGCATTTACAGTATTGGACTCCTCCAGCAACTCGATTCCCTCAGTGCTTTCTCTGCTACATGTTCTGAGATCCACTTTATTGTATAGATGCTAAACTTCTGTATTATTCTTGTACATTCCTTCTTGTTGTCTTCAGGGCTATCAACCCCCCCCCCTTCCATTCTTGAGAGATTCCCTCTGAACTTGAAAAACGTGTTCAGTAATAGTAGCAATACAATAAAATTGTTCAGAATGTACAAAATCTGTGTATTACATTCCCCCAAACTGTTTTCAGATCCTCTAACAAAAGATATAGACAGCAAAGGATTATTACTGAAATGCTGATAACTGTAATGGGGGTGTTAGCATGATATTGGGTTATTATGATGGGAAAGACTGCTGGTATAGTTTATAGTTGTCTTTTTCTTAATTTACATACTTTTCCCCTTGTAAATCTAGGGAGACCTTTGAATGTAGAAGTCTTTGCCTTATCTGGGGATGGCCTTTGCTTAATTGCCCTACTGGAAGGCATGCCTTGACCTGGATGGTTCAGGCTAGCTCTGTCTTATCAGATCTTGGAAGCTTAACCAGGATCAACCCTGGTTAGTACCTCGATGGGAGATCACCCAGGAAGTCCAGGGCTTCTGTACAGAGGTAGACAATGGCAAACCAACTCTGAATGTGTCTTGCCTGGAAAAAGCTACAGGGTTGCCATATGATAGCTGTGATGATGGTGGCATGGGGTGATTAGGTTTGTAATTAGAAGTAGTTTAAAAAAAAAAACTTAATAAGCACTATTATGAATCATTCAAGGTTGCTAAAAAAAATCATTAATCGTAACCGTGTCAGAAGTTGCTGGGGGGCCAGTTCATCCAGATGTTTTGGAAATGTTTCAGTTTATTCAGTTTGGGGCTGTGGACTGAAGTTTGAGGTTTGAGGCCTACCACGTGTGTTAGCCATGACACCGGGTCTCTGTCTAAATTATAATAGGGGAATTAGCTAAGAGACCATTTGCTTAATAGGTGTGCAAGCTAGGGATTGCACTTCAACTATACTTGAGTCAGAACCCTCTCAGAGCTGAACAGATGACAGACTGGAAATGTCTTTTGTGAAATTTATTAAGAAAATAACCCTAATACACTCAGCTAATCAATGGAATATCACACACACACACCAGAGAGCTAGGAAATAAATAGGTGAAGTGATCTTAAAGAGATCAGTGACAAAAGAGGGTGAGGTGTTGGGTGGGGGGGTAATACTACCTTCCTGAAGAGAGGAGTCCATGGTGAAGAGAAGCAGACAGCTTGGCCAACAAGCGCACCTGAGACCCAAAAATATGGGGGATCCAGCTGGTACATGTCCCAGGAGACTGAACCAAAGATGTCCGGGTTTGGAGTCTTGATATAGGAAAATTGTGCTTCTGGGGCAGTGGGCACAAAGGGGAAATGGTCCGGGATGGTCCGGGATGGCCGGTAATGGCTCTAGAGGGGTTTTGGTCAAAAGAAGTCCATACTTGGGGAAGGAAAGCTTTTATAATTAAAGTGTTGGGCAATTGTAGAATCTTGGCTTCATTAACGGCTGGGTGTTCAAGAGAACAATAACAACAATAGGCTGTGGCCAGGGTAGACCCAGTATCGACTTGCAAAGTCCGGAGATGCGATGCAGATACATTGTCTTTTCCAATGGCAGATGCGTGTCTTGAGACGTATCGGCAGTGATAGCTGATTGAATCAAAAAGACGGTCTTGAGCACATGGTGGGCTAGTTGGCACTGCACAAACAGAGGGCTGTATTTGCCCTATGCCAGCTTTGGCTGTAACCTGGCCTGGGTACCATCTTTACATGGCAAGAGGAGGCTTGGGCTAACACATGCTTGTATAACCCCTTGCTTCTAACGGCCAACTAGTCCATAGTGATACTTCTGTAATAAACAATAAGCAACAACTTTTACCGGTACAAATCCACCCTTGGGTCATGTTAAATGTGGAAACTGCTCATTCTGTAAATTCATGTCTGTAGATTGGGAGTGCTCTTGGACCCAGGACTACTGTTGGATAAGCAGATAGCTGTGGCCAAGAGTGCATTTACAAGCTTCAACTGGTTAGCCAGCTGTAGATTTTCATGGTCAGAAAAGATCTGGCAGCTGTGATGTGTGTGCTGTTTACCTCTAGATTCGATTATTGCCCACTCTGGTGAATGACCTTAACAAAGTGTTTGGAAACATGTTACAAACTGTTTGGAAATGTCAACTGGTGCAGAATGCTGCAGGCAGGATGTTGACTGGAGCATGTCGTAAGGACTCTGTCATAGGGACCATATCACTGCAGTCTTGGCTTGTCTACACTGGCTTCCAGTCTGTTTCCAGGTACAAGAAGCTAGTGTTGACCTTTAAAGCCCTGTATTGCTTGGGACTCCCATACAAACCAACCAACAACTATGGTAATCTTCTGAGGCCCTGCTTCAGGTGCCCCTGCCTTTTGAGACTAGGCAAGTGGCAACTCAGGAGGAGGCCTTCATAGTTGTAGCCCCAAACTGTGGAACATTATCTTCACGGATCTTCGCACATCCCCTTCTATTGTTGTTTTCTGCCAGTGGGTGAAAACTTTTTTGTTTTGTCTGGCATTCCCTCAGTGGTCCCTCTTTCCTGTGTTAATGGTTATTTTCATGTTTCATGTTGAACACATGAAGTATTAAACACATGTTATGTCTTAATGGTTGCTTTCATGTATTTGTATGTGTATTTTAGCTTTAGTTTTAATTGTTTTAATGATGTGTTTATGTTTGCTTTTAATGGTTTTTCAGATGTGTTTTTATAATGCTTATTTAACATATTAGCTGCCTTGGTGGCTGTAATGGGGCAGAAAGGCAGGCAGGTATAAATTTAATAAATTAATAAAATAAATAATAAAAAGCAGTGTATTATTCAATGTAAAATAAATTTAGTGTATTGAAAATAGTTGTGTGTTTTTTTCTTAATGAAGGTTTTCCTTGTATTATTTAGGATGATTGCATGCCTGTCCATAGCTGCCTCTAGGCAGGCAAAGGTAGACCTTACAATTGATAGGCTGCATTGATAACATTTTAATATGATGAAAGAGAAAAACGGATTCAGAAAAAAATCTGAAAAGCTAAACAGGGGAAGGGAAAGCAAAGGGGCAGTAAAAGGATACTTGTATGTCATAAATACACAGTCAGCTGAACTATGTTTTGTGTTTTTAACTGAGTAAAAATTAAAGAACCTTGTTAATTGTACACCTATAAAATCAATAAAATTTTTAATATCACTATCTGATAGTAAAGTGTGTGCTGCTTTGATTTTCCTAATGAATGTACTCATTTAAACTTATACTGATAGCTGATAATTGAACTCTAGTTCCTGGGCAAAAATTATCAGTAATATGGGTATGTAAAGTGGCCACTGGCATAAAATATTCATAGAGTCACAGATGGGAATCCACAAAGAGTTAGCACAGAAACAGCATATTCCTAATATTTTGGCATATTTGCATTTGCTGTTTTCCACTTTTATTTATGGTTTTAGATTGTTTCTAGAGTGGAGTTTTGTAATTTCAGTTTTGATAAATGGTTGTAGCTTCCTTAGGAACTTCTGAGCTGAGAAGCAGAATGAATGATGCTATGCAACTAAAACAAGTAAAATGCTGGTTGTGAATTATATAAATTGGTGCATGTAGTAGATATGATGCCCAAAGGCACAAGAGGTCAGAGCTCCTGTACCTTTTAATATAGAAGAGGGCATTTTAACAGGTGCATCTTGGGCACCACAAAGATTCTAGAATGGAAACCATATAGGAAGAAGAAAAGACAGCAGCCAGAGCTACCATTAAATCTGCCACCCAATGGAGTAAAAACTCTGTTTTTATAATCTAATCTATTGCCAGGTGTTCCTGATAGCCATTTTGTAGCAGGACTGTTTACATTACATCTGCCATGACTTTAAGAATTACATTTACCCATACAGGAAATACAGCCAAACAAACACTGTGATGTGATGACTAAGACATTTTTGCATGTTAAATAGGATTATGCTTGAGGAAGATTGAGATTAAATGAGCCTATATCCGGGTGCTCATTGAGATGGATGTACTTTTCCTTGTAATATTACATGCAAAGATCTCTTCTGTATGTTTTTTATGACTTTAAGAATTGGCAGTAGTTAGAGCACTTGGGCTGGGTTGAGGAGTCTTGCCATAGCCTATTATCTGCTGTTGCTGACACTTAAAACTGCTGCCAAGTGGAAGTAACAGCAGCTGGAGGACATGGTTAGATCTGTAGCCTCCTGGAGCAGGAATCCTGTTTCTAGATTTTCCTGACAGCCACGGCATGGGGGAAGCTGTTAAGCATAGAGGAAGATACCAGATGAGAGTTAGTAGTCATGTATGGAGAAGCCTTTAAGTGCTATGTGTGTGAGTAATTCATGTTATTGTTTTAATTACTTGTGTAATTAGAGCTCCAACAGATGAGATCTGGGAGTTCTATTTTTACTTCCACAAATCAAGAATACCATTATATGTGTGTGATGTTTATCTGTATCTAATGGATGATAAGTTTGTTCAAGATGGGTAGCTGTGTTTGTCTGTAGCAGCAAAAAAGAGCAAGAGTCCAATAGCACCTTAAAGACTAACAAAATATGTGGCAGGGTATGAACTTTGGTGAGTCACTATATATCTGAAGAAGTGAGCAGTGACTCATGAAAGCTCATACCCTGCCACATATTTTGTTAGTCTTTAATGTACTACTGGACTCTTGCTCTTTTCTATTAATAAGGTGTTTTTTGTGTGTATATGTGTTGTTATACATTTTGTCAGCCTCCTGGTCAAGTTATTCTCAACAGCACTCTCTTTTGGGCAGTGATATGTTTATTGAGTTATAAGCAAGATCCATATCATAAAAGTACCATGTCAGAACTGAAGATTTTGGTGGTTACAATCATAAATATAGGTAATTCAAATGAAACCCCTCCTAATGGCACTCTTACGTCACATCCATCTATCCCGCCTAGCCATAGTGGTCCTACCCCCCTTCCCCTGGGAAATATATGATCCCATTATCTATACAAGCAAACTGGCACCAAAAGTTTCAAGGACATTCCTCCGGGAGAGGACAGCTTTTTTGGAAAAGTCACACACTCCACACTCACTTCCCCCCATCTAAGGAATTCCCTCCCCCCAGCATTCATGGCAAACTGAGCAGGGCGATGTTTGACACATTTGAATTTTGACATGTTTCTTTGATTTTGTAATAGTAGCAGGGCTCTTTTTGTAGCAGGAACTCCTTTGCATATTAGGTGACACACCCCTAATGTAGCCAATCCTCCAAGAGCTTACAGAGCTCTTCTTACAGGGGCTACTGTAAGCTCTTGGAGGATTGGCTACATTAGGGGTGTGTCGCCTAATATGCAAAGGAGTTCCTGCTACAAAAAGAGCCGTGAATAATAGTAACTACAACAACAACAATGCAACAAAGATTCTTTGAGATTTCCAATTACAAACAGATAAACAGCTGGAGCATAACACCCCTGATGTCACAATTGTAGACAAAATGAGAAACAGGGCTTGGATCATTGACACTGAAATCCTAGGAGATAGCAGAATAGAAAAAGACCACAAAAATACCAAGACCTACAAACAGAGTTAGAGTGCCTTTGGGAGAAGAAAGTTGCCATTGTGCCAGTGGTCATTGGAGCCCATGGAGCAGTGCCTAGAAAGAAAAACCTGGACATTCTGGGCATTGTGCAAATGACACCAGCTCAGTTCCAGAAGACACTGTTGCTTGGAACAAATCCTGTGAGGATACACCTGCAATTCCCAAGAATTTGGCTAGATGTCGAATTGCAGACCATCTACCAGTCAAATATCTGACCATGACAATTAATAACAAAAACAATAATAATTAATGATAATAGGCAGATCACTACTTGTATGCTTTCCCAGCAGGCAAACAGCAACTCAATAGGGCCACATGAGATTAAGCAAATGCGTTGAAGTGGAAACTTTAACTCTGTCCTCTTCTTATGCTACAATCCTAATATGGATCGGGCCCATTTCTAATCCATATTAGGATTGGGGAGGTGAGAAAGTCAGACTCTGCAGCTGGAATGCCTTCTATCATGGAAATGTACAGGTGGATCCAAGCCATGATTCTCTTTGATTTATGCATTGTCACTGAACCTGCTCTTATAATATTAGTTTCTTGGGGTGGGGGGGGCTTTTGTTTGCTTGTTTTTGCAAAGTCTTAAAATGACACGAACCACAGTGAAATGCCAAATTACTAAAGAATTTCTTCTGCCAGTGTCTTTGGAACCTTCAGTATATGTGAAATAAAACAAAAATGGAAATTGTGGAAATGTTACACAACCATGGCATCATCTTCTCTGTGCCAAACTGAAGTTTGAGGAGGAAAAACTGGTTTGTCTGGAAAAGTTACATATAAAAATTCTTATAGCAATAGCATATGTCACCACTGACCACAACCCATTCAACATAACATCCTGCAAGTGCCTGAAGACAGATGGTCACCATCTTCAAGGCTTTTCATGGTGAGTCTGAAGCAGTGCATTGACATGGAACAATTCTTCAGGTGAGAGCCAGCCCTTTCCCCCTAAGCTGTTCAGCACTTTTGATTTAAACGTGAGCAATGCTAAATTGGTGCCACTTCAAAGGCAAAAATATGGTCAGAATCAGTAGAACTTCTGACTTTCCTGCAGTGCCATTCGGTATAATGGAGCCCACGTATGCTAATATTTTCAGATTATGCATACAGATGCATTCCAACCTTATATCTGCAAACACATGCTGGAAATGTCTTTTTGACAAATTGATATGGAATATTAAAGAACATACAAGAGGGACCAAAGAGAGGCTGCGACCAGGAGGCAGGTTCTTCCTGACTGCAGTATTTTTTTAAAAACTGGCAGGATATGAAGAATTCCAAAACCAAGATCTGTTTCACTTGCTGAGGACCTTTGCACAGAACACATTACAAATGGTCTTCTTGTAATTACTGCAGAAAGCTGTGCCCAGCGTATCAAGAATGTGCAGCGTATCAAGAATGTGATTATAGCAACTTGTACAGGCATGGAAAACCTAATAGCAAAACAATTCTTCACCTGACGGGCATAGTAAAAAATGGGTTTAAAATGTGTCAATATGTACAATGAGTACCAAGACAGTAAAATACAGTACTCATTACATCAATTTGAAGCCAACAGTACCTTGTTTATCTTGGGTATCCGTGTACCATGACTACAAGAGAGTCCCAAGCAGAACTTTATTTTTATTTATTTATTGAAAACAAGGCTTACAATATAAACAAAATGATTATTTAAAAAACGCAATAAAAACAATATAGATTAAAAACACAAAAAGAGTCACAATTTAGATTTTAAAACTTTAAGGACTGCCAGTAAATAAAAACTAAATTGGTTAAATGCATTAAACAAAACCATTTTCAACTGCCTGCTGAAGATTGACAGTGAGGGGTCAGGTGCACCTCCCTGGGGAGGCTCCATAACTGTGGGGCTGCCACTGAAAAGGACCTTTCTTGTATACCCATCAAATGAGTTTCTTTGATCGATGTGACAGTCAGGAGGGGCCTCTCTCTGTGATCTTAATTCCTGGTCAGGAACTTATGAGAGAACACGGTCCTTCAGATACCCTGGGGTCAATGGTAATTATTTTATTTTATTTCTTTGACTTATATCCCACCCTCTCTGCTAAACGGGCTCAAGACAGTTTACAAGGTCACATGATATCATGACAGAGAACAGTGTATGAAGTACAACAGATAATTTCTAAAATTTAAAATCTCATACTAAAAAGAGCCGGAATAAAATTAACTCAGGAACAACACTCAAGTGGAAACCTTCTGGGTGGTGTTGTGGGATATCAAGCCACTAATCACTAGGCCAGGGCTGTCAGCCCCAAGTACAGCACATTGCAATAGTTCAGGTCTAGAGTAGTGTTCCCTCTAAGCTGAGTTAGTTTGAGCTAGCTCACAGTTTTTTAGCCTCCGGCTCACACATTTTTGTCTTCGCTCAGGAAGGATGGCTCCAGAGCAAACTAATTCATGCAGCAGCCAAAACGCTGGCTCACAACTTTAATGCCAGCAGCTCACAAAGTAGAATTTTGGTTCACAAGACTCCGCAGCTTAGAGAGAACATTAGTCTAGAGGTAATTATAAGGCATGGCTCATGGTGGCTAGATTGAACCAGGAACAGGTGCAGCTAATATGCCAGCTGGAGCTGGGCAAAAGCAGTCTGAGCCACTGCAGCCACCTAGTTTTCTAAAGTGACTGCTGTGTCAAGAAGCACTCCCAAGCTGCAAACCTGGTTTTTCAAGGGCAGTATAACCCCATCCAACACAAAAGAAATCTCAAGTCCTTGGTCTACCTTTCTACTAACCCAGAGAACCTCTGTCTTGTCAGGATTAAGTTTCAGCTTGTTCACCCTCATCCAGCCTGTCACTGATTCCAAGCACCCAAACACCAATTCCAGAACATCAACAGTTTTAAGTATTGAGGCAGGAGACAATGGTCAAACGAAGAAGGCTTTATTCAGAACATTGCTCAGCTCAGGACTGCTCTGTGAAGAGCGGCACTCAAACGTATATGATTTCAGTAGTAAACTATATACATTGTAACTATAAACACAAAGTCCGATTGGACCTAAGCAGAATTCTACGATTGGTTACCTTGGGTGGCTTCAGGACCAATGGATAGTCTTTATTAGACAGCCAATCATAGTGACGGAACTAGGATACTAGAGGTAATTCAAACAGCATAGAATTAAACCCCAGTACACAAAACTCCTCCCCCCTTAGCTTAAACAAGATAGTCTTTAATATATGTGGGGGTGTGCCTCATTCGGCCGGACCTGGGAATGTCCATAGTCACAGTGACCTGGAGGATCTTCAGCTTTATCAAAGTCCCACACAGTTTCAAAGTCAGAGCGGCAAGGTGCCCGCTCAACCTGTGGGCTAGACGCCACAGCGCCCCGAGCAGACAACAGTTCACTGTGGCGGGCGGACATATCAAATGAGGGGGGGAGGAATGGGCTTGACTGACCTGATTGAGAACGGCTCTTCTCGCAGCTCCTTTGAGCAGGCGACAGTTCACTGAGGGAGGCAGGCATAACAGAAGAGAGTGGAGAACTGGGCTCAGCCGACCTGAGTGGGAACTGCTCTTCTCATGGCTGGGTAGATGTCACAGCACCCCTAGCAGGTGATAGTTCACTGCAGCAGGCAGGCATAATGCGCGAGGGGGAAGAACTGGGCTCGGCCAACCTGAGTGAGAATTGCTCTTCTCATGGCAGCTGCAGGTTCCGAGCGCTGACAGAGCACTGTGATGGGAGATCTCCTGGACAGGGAAACGAGCAATAATTAGGAACTGGGGTACGTTGGAAGGTCTCAGGAACTGGCGTGCATTGCAAACTCTTGTGGATGTGGCTCAGCCGTGTGCATAGTTGGCGACCTCTAAGGAGCTCTGCCAGGGTCCTCCCCGTGGTGGCATGTGGCGTACAACGCAGCTGGAGTAGTAAATTGGTGAGGTTGTCCAGGAGTTTTTCAAGTTCTTTGATAACATGAGGCTGAATAGCAAAAGCTGCTCACCAGGGCTTGAGGCATTTGGGTAGGACAACAGAATTCAAGGTGAGGGAGACAGGTGGAGGCTGAATAGTGGAAGATGCTCACCGTGGCTTGAGGTGTAAGGGTTGGACGACACAATTCACGGTGAAGGAGACAGGTGGACCATTGTATCAGCAAGCTCTGAGCTGAAAACATCTGGAAGTTCTTTTACGAAATCTGTAACACTTGAGCGACTGGTGTGATTGATGCCGATAATGTCAATACCGTGGGCGGTGAACCAGTCTAGACCAATAAGGCTCGTACGGCAACCTTCAATGATGCACAAGTTAAGGCGACCAGAGAATTTCTTGTACCTGACCTGGACAGGTGTGATGCCGATGACAGGAACGCGGTTTCTCTGGAAATCAAAAAGTTGCAGACTGCACTTCTGAAGACGGCATGCAGGGAAACAGGGACAGACTTGTTGAAACGTGCTCCACGAAACAATTGACATAGCGGAACCAGAATCGACCTCCATTTGGCAAGCGTGACCTTCAATGATGACTGTAGTCTTGATAGTGGGACCTTGGTGTATGTACAGGCGATTGGTGTAGTCTTCTGATAAACTTTCTTCATTGTTGAAGTTCTGCCTCCGATGGAACGACTGAGAGGATGGAAAACGAGATGAATGGTGAGATTTGCTGGAAACTCTTGTTGGACGACGAACCACTTCAGGCACAGAAAAACCTTGTGACGAGCTGCAAACTTTGGCAAGGTGGCCCATTTCTCCACATGCATAGCAGATGGCATCATAGAATTGACAGACTTTACAAGCATGTGCGCCACCGCAACCAGCACATACTTCCCTTTGTGGGCTTTTTCGAGAACAGCATGGCTTCTGGTTGGCTCCCGTTCTGTAGAGGCCATCATCCGATGATTCTGATTGGTCATCAGATGAGTCAGTGGTGGAGTTGTAGTAGACTGCATCGGTGCAGCATGATGTGTGACTCTACATGCCTGATTTCAGCTCGAGGAGGGAAATGTTGGTGGCTTCCAATCTCAGTGCCTCTTTGAGTGCGGTTTTATATGTGACCTCTTGTTTCAATAGAAGTGCTCGCCTGATGCTGTCATCACTGAGGCCGCAGAGCAAACAATCCATCAGGACGGAATCAAGGTTTGGAAACTTGCAGTCACGATCCTTCTTAGTGCGGTAACATAGTCGGTGACAGACTTGCCCTCCTATTGACTTAGTTGGTGGAACACACATCACTGTATGGTGGCAGACATCTTAGGCTTGAAGTACTCATTGAGCTTCATTTTGATTGTGTTGAGAGGCATCGCCAGTAGTTGGGACAGAGCCACTAAGTTCCAAGAATGTTGAACACTCAAGAGTGTGGCGCGGTGGACATCGTCTCCTTCAATACCATTTGCTTATAAGGAAGAATTCAAAACGGTCGAGGTATGATTCCCAGTTCCCAACCTTGGGGTCGAACGGTTCGATGTGGGCCTTGGTTACCATGCCCATAGTGATTTAGCTCTGGGCGCCCATAGTGATTCAGCGTGGACAGGTAGAGTAAGTTCCCCATTCAGTTAGTTCCGGGATCCCATCCTCGTCGCCAGTTTTAAGTATTGAGGCAGGAGACGATAGTCAAATGAAGAAGGCTTTATTCAGAACATTGCTCAGCTCAGGACTGCTCTCTGTAGAGCAGCACTCAAAATTATATGATTTCAACAGTGAACTATATACATTGTAACTATAAACACAAAGTCCAATTGGACCTAAGCAAAGTTCTATGATTGGTTACCTTGGTGGCTTCAGGACCAATGGATGATCTTTTTTTTTTTTTGTAAATACAGTTTATTATTGGATATATTTCATGATCATACAATTTAAACAAGCCAATACATATCCATTTTCTTTTACCCCTCCCCCCCAAACAAGGCTTCCCGCACTGCTCCAACCCCATTAATGTCTCTCTTATTCAATTACATTTACTTCTAAACTTATTTTCTCTTACTAATGGTAACAATTCAAAAATCTAACTCTCTTTCAGTTTCTTCTTAATAGCTATCAAAACAAATCAAACCACGTTTAACATCCCAGTTTTTCAACAAGTATTCTTGAAAGTCTTTCCAGTCTTCGAAAAAGGTTTCATCTTCTTCGTTGTTTAACTTTCTTGTTAATTTGTCCATTTCTGCCATAAACAACATTTTTTTAATCCATTCCCATGTTTCAGGTACTTTGTCTTGCTTCCAATATTGAGCAAAAGTCAATCTGGCTGCTGTAATTAAGTACCATAGTAATGTTCTCTTGGTTACATTTATTTCTTCCATTTTAAGACCTAACAATAACATCTGTGGGTCTTTCTTAAAAGTACATTTCAAAATTTTTTGTATCTCATTGTGGATCTCAGTCCAATAACTTACAGCTTTATCACATGTCCACCACATATGGTAAAAGGACCCTTCATTTTTCTTACATTTCCAACATTTGTTAGACATGCTTTCATTTATAATAGCAATTTTTTTAGGAGTCATACACCATCTATACATCATTTTAAAGCAATTCTCTTTAACATTTACACAAGTTGAAATTTTCATTGACTTTTTCCACAAATATTCCCAAGATGACATGGATATTTCACTGTTAATATTTACTGCCCACTTTATCATTTGCTCTTTTACTATTTCATCCTCAGTATACCATTTCAGTAAAACCTTATACAGTTTTGAGATCATTTTTTTCCCTTTTCAACCCATACAATTTCAATTTCCATGTTATTTTCTCTAAAACCATGTTCTCTTTTATCGGTCTTAAATAAATCATAAATCTGTCTATATTTCAACCAATCATATTCAAATTCTATATCAGTTCTATCTTTTAATACAAAGTTTTTCCCTTCTAATTTTAAAAGACTTTTATAAGGTAACCAATCTAGACCTTGATTTCTTGAATATGGATTGATCACTTCTGCTGGTACAATCCAAAGTGGCCTTTCTTCCGAGAAGAATTTTCTATATCTCATCCAAGTCTCGAACAGTGATCGTCTTATGAAGTGGTGTTTAAAAAACTTGTCCATTTTTACTTTTCCATACCATAAATATGCATGCCATCCAAACTTATTGTCATGACCTTCTAAAGCCAACAACTTTTTATTCTCAAGGTTGATCCACTACTCCAACCATGTCAAGCAGACGGCATCATAATACAGTTTTAGATTTGGTAGTTGTAGTCCTCCTCTTTCCTTTGCATCACATAAAATTTTCATCTTAATCCTTGGCTTTCTTCCTGCCTATACAAACTTCGATAACTCTTTCTGCCACGTATCCAGTATTTTCCTTTGTTTCAGTATTGGAATAGTCTGAAATAGAAACATCAAACGAGGCAAAACATTCATTTTTACAGTTGCAATTCTTCCCAGTAACGATAGATTCAAGGTGTCCCATTTCTTCATATCTTGCTGGATCCTGTGCCAAACCTTTTCATAGTTGTTTTTAAACAAATCAATATTTTTCATAGTCAGTTCAATTCCTAAATATTTAGTCTTTGTCACTACTTCACATTGAATTTTCTCTTGAAGTTCAATTTGTCTCTGTTTCATCATATTTTTACACATCACTTTCATTTTGTTTTTATTAACATAGAATCCCGCAACTGTTCCAAATTCTTCAATTTTTTCCATCAATCGTGGTATGTTCTCAATTGGATCTTGAATCATAAACATTACATCATCTGCAAAAGCTCTATATTTATACGTAAAGCCTTTCACTGTAAGTCCTTCAATGTTATTTTCTTTTCTTATCTCTGTCAATAGTATTTCCAATATCCAAATAAACAATAACGGAGATAGCGGGCAGCCTTGTCGTGTTCCCTTTTGAACTTGGAAAAAATCTGTTCTTTCTTTGTTTATGTTCAAAGCTGCTTTCTGTTCAGTATATATTGCCACAATCATGTTTAAAAAAGACTGTCCCATATCCATTCTTTCAATTACTTGCAACATAAACTCCCAATTTAAATTGTCAAAGGCTTTTTCCGCATCTAAAAAGAGGAATCCAACTTCTTTTTCTGGATGTTTGTCATAGTATTCTATTGCATCAATCACCACTCTCAAATTGTCTCTAATTTGTCTATTTGGTAAAAAAACCAGCTTGTTCTTCCGCTATAACATCTTTCAAATATTTTTTCAACCTTTCCGAAATTATTTTTGCAAATAACTTGTAATCATTATTTAATAGCGATATTGGTCTATAATTCTTTACATTTGTTAAGTCCAAACCTTCTTTAGGTATAAGTGAAATATTTGCTTCCTTCCATGAGTCTGGGGTCCGTTTGGTCATTCTTATTTCATTTGACAGAAGTACTAAAATAGGGGTTAGCTCCTCCTTAAATTTCTTGTAAAATTTTGCTGTAAAGCCATCTGGACCTGGAGCTTTGCCCAGTTTTGCATCTTCTATCGCCCTTATTACCTCTTCCTTTGTTACTAATCCATTTAATTGTTCTTTGATTCATTGTCCCAGCACTGGTACTTCAATATTCTCCAAATATTTCTTAATTTTCTGTTGATCAATTCCTTTCTTTTTAAACAGTTTGGCGTAATATTTTTAAAAAACTCTTTTTATACCTTTCAAATCCACAACATCTTTTCCATCTTCGATAATCTTGCTTATGAAATTTCTTTCTTTTCTATTTTTCAATTGCCACGCTAAGAATTTTCCTGGTTTGTTTGCACCCTCAAATGCTTTTTGCTGTAATTTTTTCAAATTCCAGTATAGTTCTCTATTTAATAGGACATTCATTTGATCCTGTAGGAAGTGAATCTCCTTAATGATTTTTTTCTTCCCTGGTTTTTTCTTTAGTTCCTTTTCTTTTTGTCGAATTTTTTCCTGAAGGTCATTTTGTTGTTGCATCCTTTGCTTTTTATCTTTAGAGTTCAGTGAGATAAGCAAACCTCTCATTACCACTTTGTATGTATCCCATACAACCTGTATATCAGTACCTTTATTCAAATTCATTTCAAAAAAAAATTTCGTTTCTTTTTTTAATGTCTCATTAATTAATCTTTGGTCCAATAAGTCCTCATTAATTCTCCAATATAGTTGTTTCAATTTTTCTTTTGATGTCCAAAGTAAGGGATTATGATCTGAGTTATTTCTTGGTAAAATTTCAATTTTATGCGTTTTTAATGCCATCTCCTCTGACATCCAAATCATATCAATTCTGGAGAAGGAATTGTGTCTGTTAGAATAAAACGTATAGTCCTTTGTCTTAGGATTCCACTTCCTCCAAACATCTCCTAATTTCTCTTGTCTCATCAACTGGAAATTTTTTTTTGGCAATTTTCCAACCACTTCTCCAATTGCATTAGACTTTCTGTCCAATGCATTATTCACTGTGCCATTGAAGTCTCCTGCAAAAGCTATTTGATCGTAGTTTAAGCAGTCCAACTCTCTTGTCAAATCATTGAAAAAAGTCTCTTTTGCTCCATTGGGTGCATATATATTTACAAGCAATGTCCTTTTTCTGTACATCGTTATTTCCACGCCAACATATCTGCCTTCCTTATCTGAGAAGATTTGTTTAGGCTCCAATTCTTTATTGATATATATCACTGTTCCTTTCTTCTTATTAATTGCTGATGAATGAAATTCTTCTCCCAATTTTTTATTAATCAGATACTTATTGTCTTGTTTTCTGATGTGTGTTTCTTGTAAACAAATTATATTACATTTTTGTTTCTCTAGCCAATGATTCACTAATCTTCTTTTGTTTGGTGAATTTAGTCCATTTACATTCCAAGATAAAAATTTGTAATCCATCAGTGATTTGAATTAAATGTCTTTAAAATCATCAAAATTGTTCTCTTTAAATCTATACAAGTCTCCTTCTGTTTTGATTGTAAATCTCACCGAGTTGTACGAGAATGATAATCCATGTGGGATTTCCCATCTGAACCTGATGCTCATTTCTTTCAACCTGTCTGTTAGTTTCTTGAACTTCTTTCTGTCTTGTAAGATCATTCTCGGGATTTCTCTTAGAATTATTATCTTATTTCCATCAATTTCCAACGGTTGTGTAAATTGCTTCTTGAAGATGTCTTCTTTCATTTTTGTAGTCACAAATTGAACAATCACATCTCTGGGTAATTTCTTTCTTTTGGCATAAGCTGAATTTACTCTGTAAATTAAGTCAAAGTCTGATTCCAAATCTCCTTGATCCTCCCCTATGTAAGTTGTCAACGTGTTAATTACTAAGGCCCGTATGTCTTGATCTTCCTCTTCTTCAATTCCTCTCAGCCTCAGATGATTCTGAGTAGCCCTATATTCCATCATGGACTCCAGTCTTGTATTTTCTTGGAGAGTTCTTTTAACTTTCTGTTCCATTTCTTCTGATTTTTTCACCAGACTTTGAACCTCTTTTTTAACTTCTTCCGTATCTTTTTTAATCCCTGCCACTTCTGTTAGTACCAGTTCTTTCAATTCTGCCATATTTTTTTGTTGTACTTGGACTTGCACTTGTTCTATTTGCTCCAATTGTATTTGCATCTGTTGTTGTAACTGTGATTCTATTTGCTTTCCCAAATTCTGCACCACCTCTGTCATCCTTTTCTCCATCGCTTCCATGGCAGTCTGCCATTCTTTTTTTTCCTTTGCAGTCATTCTTGGACTTGGTGATGAGGCGGCCCTTGGTCTTGACCTCAAATCTGTCTTGGATGCTAATTCAGAACTAAACAATCTTTATGTTATCAGTCTTGAAGTCAAATCGCCACCTTTATAACTTTTTCCGGTGCTTTTTCGATTTAAAAATAACTTTTTAAAATTTAGTCCTCCTCAAAATGGCGGGTGCAATTTCTCTATGGTTTTCTGGCTAGAGTAGGCTCTTTTAAAACTTCCTGTGTAGCTGTCCGTCTCGGTAATCCAACTTCCGGTGTCACACTTTAAAACGTCCGACTACTTCCGGTAAAACAACTTGAAAAACATCCACTCTAGCCTATTTCGTGTACCATAGAATCACAGTCAATTTTGTTTCTACTACGCAAAGTTTAGTCTTCACTGACAACAGGAATGCAAAACAAAGTCACTTTTCTACCGTTTTCTCCAAAGGAAAGCTTTCTTTTTACTTTTAAATCAAATGGATTAGTTCCTTAAAGCTTTATATGCTTATCCGTATGTTTTAATTTTTCGTTCTTCTTCAAACCGGTAAGCGAATGTTCATTTGTTACCTTACTTGTAATCTCGGGGTTTCGCAGTGCTTCTTCTGTAACCGATGTTAATCTTGATGTTGAAGAGGCCGGTAGATGACGGATTTATGCTGAATTCTCAGCCCAGCTGGTATCTGTAGTGCTGATTTGCAACTGCCCTCTTCACGGAAGGAGATCAAGGTGTAAACAAGCTTCCTCCGAAGCTTATCCACACTGATCTCAACTCCCTCTCAGGCTTGGCTGCTTGCTTGCCACCCCCCCGCCTGGGGAGTGCTGCGTTGGGCCAGGTAGAGCCCAAACTGTCGTCAGATACCGCCGTCCACCTTGCACAGATCGCAAAGTGCGTCAATTCGCCATTGTAACTCCAACTGGAAGCCGGACCAATGGATGATCTTTATTAGACAGCCAATCATAGTGATGGAACTAGGATACTAGAAGTAATTCAAATAGCATAGAATTAAACCCCAGTACACAACAAACAGCATCCTTGGAATTACATGGAAAATAATGGCAGAGCTGAGTATCATCCACATATTGGTACCACTGCAGCCCATACCTCCTGATGATCTTTCCCAGTGGGTTCATATAGATATTAAATAAAATGGGGGATAAGATGGAACCCTGCAGAACCCCACAGGCCATCAGCCACGAGGCAAAGCAGAAATCCCTCAACACTGTCTTCAGAGACCAACCCCCCCCAGATAGGACTTGAACCACCATAATATGGTCCTTTTAAATGCTGAGAGGTGGCTCAGTAGGATACTATGGCCTATAGTATCAAAGGCCACTGAGACATCCAGCAGAACTAGCAGGGTCCCATTCCCCCTTTCTAGTTCTCAATAGAGGTCAGCAACCAAGACAACCAAAGCAGTTTCTGTTCCAAATCCTGGCCTGAAGCCAGATTGAATTGGATCCAGAAAATCAGTCTCTTCCAAGAGCCCCTGGACTGGAAAAGCAACAATCCTCTCTAGGACCTTGCCAAAGAATGAAAAATTGGAGATTGGCCAGAATTTTTTCAACATAGTAGAGTTCAAGGAAGGCGTTCTTCAAAACAGGTCTAACAACTGTCTCCCTGTGCCAGCCTGGAAGGACAAGGGTCAAGAACACAAGTGGTAGTTCTCATTTGTTCAAGAGTCTAACCCACATCCCCAGAATCCACAAGCTGAAAAGTATCCATATAAATCAGACAAGTAGATGGCAAAGATGCATCATCTGAACAAGCCAGCTGTGGTGAAGACCATGAACGATGCTCCTGAAGGTTCCGCGACGTGACCTGCCATCTAGCAAAAGAACTGCAGACAACAGGCGATGGCACACCAGGAGGCAACAGAACTGTACACAATGAGCCTCAGCCACTAGCACCAGATAATGAATTTGCCCCAAGATGCCCCCAACAAAATACATGTAACGGTGCTAATAGAGGGGTCCCCATGTGAGATAGAGATAGACACAGGCTCTTCTTCCTCCATCATCTCTGCAGAGACTCTCAGGAGGCTCTGCCTCCAAGGGGGGGGGCCCTCCTAGACAAACAAGGTGGCCTCACCTTATGGGATTTCCAGAAGAACCTGGAGGCCATCAAGGGGTGGGGCAAATTCAGGGTGCAGTATAAGGACTTCAAGGAACAGTTGGATTTGCTGGTGGTGGAAGGCAGGCTCACAAGCCTGCTGGGACTGTTATGGTTTGGGCCCTTGGGGTTAGGAGTGACCAGGGTTAACCAAGTGCGGCTGCTGGACTTAAATGCTGTCTGCAATGAGTTCCCAGCCATGTTCAATGGGATGCTTGGATGCTATACCGGACCTCTGGTTTTCCTCGAGCTGGACTCAGCGGTACGGCCCGTCTGCATGAAGGCCAAGAACACCCTATTTGCATTACGGCCAAAGATAGATGGCAAGCTAGACTGCCTGGTGGGACAAGGGGTTCTTGAGCCTGTCCCTCACACCTACTGGGAGACCCCCATCATCACACCAGTGAAGCCAAACGGGGATGTCCGGATATGCGCAGACTATAAATGCACCATCAATAAAGCTCTACAGGCATATCCCGTCCCCGTCGTAAGCCATGTGCTTGCCTCCCTAGGAGGCACAAAGATTTTTGGTAAGCTAGATCTGGCCCAAGTATACCAGCAGCTACTGGTGGACGATGCCACTGCCGAGGCCTAGACCATAGTGACCCACAGGGGGGTGTTCAGGGTGTGGTGGCTGCAGTTCACAGTTAGTGTAGCCCTGGGGATTTCCCAAAATCTCATGGACTGTTTGCTTAAAGGTATCCCCAGAGTCCAGCCCTTCTTTGATGACATTTTAATAGTGGCTTCTGATGCTGAGACCTTGTTAGCTGGATTGCACGTAGTTATTAATAATAATAGGGGAAGATGATTGAATATCAATAGGCAATCAGCTGCGAGAGCGAACACCTGTGTATACAGAAGTCCAGCCCCGCCGGGAGGTGTTGGTAACAGACTAGGAGACTTTGTATTGTTGAAAAAAAAGTCTTTTACTGGAGTTCTTCACAAACAAACAATACACAGTTTCACACACAATTACTCAAGACTAGGAAGATACAGAGAGAGGTATAAGCACGTTTGCATTAGCAGGTAAATCATTGGTGGGCAATACCTACCGGTCCCGTCGTGCAGAGCGTTCCTCAGGAAAAATGGAGGGGAAGAAAACTAGAAAAATAGGGAACCACGTGGCCTGGCCAGCAGGTAACACGTGGGAACTCAGTATGCAGACCTAGAGTTTAAAGATGGAGGCAAGGGTTGGGGATAGCAAGCTGGACATAAGAGAGTCAAAGGTTCGATAGGGGTCAAAGAGCAGAGAGAGAGCCGGTGGTCAGGCGTCTCCTTATATGCAGGAGGGAGGGGGCCAGTCACAACCCCTGGTTCCACCTTCTGGTAAGTCCGTCCCTGAAAATGCCCTATTGGGTGGAAGGTGTAGGGGAGGTGTACCTGAGGAGTGGTCAATATTGAGAGCTAGAAGCTTAACTCATGTCTGACACCTGGTAGCAGCTAGGATGAGTCACTGGGCCGATTCCATTGTCTTCTTGATGACTTTAGCCAGGCTGCTGATGGCTATCAATTAGTTGCCGGGCAACAGTGAATAGTCTCTGCCAGGTCTACGTGAGGCTTTGCAGGTGAGGGGGGAGGGAAAGAGGCTGCCTGCCTGAGTTAGAAGGAACTCTTAATGGCGGTTTTTGGAGTTCTTAGTCCTTGTATTTCATCAAGGCATGGTGCTGTGTTTAGTGCAGACCAGGGCTGTTCCATTCTCCTTCATGAGGAACAAGCTGGTAACCTATGCTGGGCACTGGAGCTGCTGGGGAGGTCAGGAGAACGTCTCTTGCCTAGGTGCAGTCTCTTCTGGCATCGTGGTGGGGTTACCATGTGGTTCAGTCCCTTATGTATACAGTGGCACAGTCTATTATTTATTACAGTTAATAAAGGAGCTCAAAAGCCTTGCAGGGCAACAACCTTCTTCACATACCTGCGGTTGTCAGGCACTTCAGAAAGTCAGTCAAACACCAGGCTTCATGAAGAAAATAGCGTTTATTGAAAGCAGTTCTAAAGGCACGTTGACATTCTTTTGTCAGGAATAAAGCACACAAAGAAGCATCTACAGTTATACCCCGTTGGCCTACCCCCCCTCCCTCCATCTACCAATGGCTACCTAGCCCGCACGCGGGAAGAGGTGCGAAAGTTGTTAAGCAGTAAATAATCCTACATGGCCCAAAGCTGTCTGCACAGTGGAAAGTGAAACTGTGTGACCAAGGCCATTTGGTCAGATAGGAGATTGCCCAGGCTGGGAAACCATCTGTCTCCTAGGCAACCTACCCATCTCCCCACATTCCAAGCATGAAAAGTTCCAGACCATCTCTCCCTCCTACCCTCCCATCCATCTTATGGCAGGATCACCTGACAGCGGTCTGTCCTCCAATGCTTCAATGATGCCGTATTGAAGGTTAAACGCGAGAAGTGCCTGCTGGGGGTTCCACGGGTGGAATTCCTCGGGTTCGCAGTCGACGCACAAGGCATCCACCCCACACAGGACAAGATCCATGCAATCATTCAAGTGCCAGTTCCCTCCTCCAAGGCCGAACTCCAGGCTTTCTTGGGCCTCTTCAATTTTTATCACTCCTTCCTGCCACATAAGGCTGTGGTTGCAGAGCCTCTGCATTGCCTCCTGGAAAAACACGCTCCATGGGTCTGGGGTGCCAAACACGCTGCCACCTTCAGGCAAGTGAAGGAACGCGGTCCTCGCTCATTTCGATGAGTCCCTTCCTGTGGTCCTGGCGTGTGATGCTTCCCCATATGGGGTGGGGTGGTCCTGGGTCACTGGCTAGCCGATGGTCATGAGGTGTCTGTTGCTTACTATTCACACACCCTGTCTGCAGCTGAGTGCAACTATGCGCAAATTGACAAAGAGGCCCTTGCAAAAAAATTCCATGATTACCTCTATGGCCAGCCTTTCGCTGTGGTCACAGACCACAAACCTCTCCTGGTTCTGCTCACCCCAGACCGCTAGACCCCACAGATGTTGTTGCCATGGGTACTCCACTGGTCCATCTTCCTAGCTGGGTACTAGTATGTGCTCATGCACCACCCCGGCAGGGCAATGGGACACACTGATGCGCTCAGCTGCCTTCCGCTGCCAAGCTGCGACCCTGACCTGGCTCCAGCTCACTTCGTTGCCCTGCTGGAAGCCCTGCCTGACCACCCTGTCCAGGTGACCGATTTGTCTCGTCACTCTGCCCAGGATCATGTTCTCTCCCGGGTCTTGGACTGGGTGGGGAGGGGATGGCCCACCATTCCAGTGGGCCCGGAGTTCATGGCCTTCTCGTTGTGGCGGAATGAGCTGTCATCCCACAAGGGGTGCCTCCTGTGAGGAAGCTGGGTGGTCATCCCCACGCCACTGCAACAAAGAGTGCTCACAGCATTGTGTGAAACATACCGGGGAATCATGCGCATGAAGGCACTGGCCCGGAGTTATGTATGGTGGACAAGGCTGGACAGGGAAATCGAGGACAGGGCGAAGCACTGCCAGACCTGCCAGGAATTGCGGCCTGACCCCCCCGGGGCCCCACTGCGGCCATGGGAATCCTCCAACAAACCCTGGGCTAGGCTGCATCTGGACTTTGTGGGTCCCTTCCAGGGACAAATATTCTGTATCCTGGCGGATGCTTACACCAAGTGACTGGAAGTGGTTCTGGTTCCCTCCCCCTCCTCTTAATCTGCCATCCGAGTGATGTGGTGGATCTTCAGCACCCAGGGCATTCCGGACTCCCTAATTACCAACAACGGGACAGCCTTCACCTCCTCAGAGTTCCAGGATTTCATGAGCTACTATGGGATTAGGCATGTACACTCAACCCCGTTCCACCCCGCGACCAACGGCCAGGCTGAACACATGGTCCAGACAACAAAGGAGTCCTTGTGCCAGATGGCCCCAGGGGACTGGGACTACAAGCTCGTAGCCTTTCTTTTCAGCCAGAGAACAACACTGCACATCACCATGGGCTGCAGCCCTGCCAAGCTCCTGATGGGATGGTGCCTCACGACCTGACTGGACTGCCTGCATCCCAGTCAAGCCCCGGAACACAGCTCTGCCCCAGTGAGTCAGGAAGCCCCACGTGGGTTCTTTCCAGGGGATCCTGTATATGCCAAAAACTACGCCTGGGGCCCAGCTTGGATCTTGGCCCAGGTGGTCAGGATCACAGGCCCCATATCATACGAGGTATCAGCGGAAGATGGGCAGCTGCTGAGATGGCAGATTGATCAACTACACCACCGACTCCTCCCGGGTGACTAGGACGAGTCAGAGGATGACAAGGACGAAGGGCCAAGCCCGGATCCCCATGACATGGGAGAGCCTGAGTCATTTGTACAGGCCCCTATATCGCTGAGCGCACCAGCCAATTCGGACACCGGGGGTACCATGGAGCTGATCCACATTGCAGAGCCCATGGACTTCCCAAGCCTGGCCGGAGTCCCCGAGACCTCAGTGAAACTCCCAGCAACTGCACCAGACCAGGCAGAACCTGCCATCGAGTTATGCCACTCGACCGGGGAGTGGAGGAAGCCAGCTTACCTAAAGGACTTTGTGAGCTGGGGGGGTCTGAACCATGGGGAGAGGGGTGTTGTGTACCAACTGAGGACTGCATATGCAGTTGCCTTTGCATGCAGTCATGTGAAGGGGCAAAGCTTCGCTTTCTGAGACAATAGCCAGTACAGATCCTAGGATGGACCTATCGGTCAGTCAGGATCCAAGCAGTAACCTATGGGGATTTGGGGGCACTGTAAATAAGCCTATCATGCATGTGAGTTGTTTGTGGGGTGTGGTTTGTGATGGGGATTTAAGGAGGCCTCAGGTCCTGCTGACTCTCTGTCTTTTGGTGTCTGGAATAAATAAACTATGAGCTGATTCACTAACTAAGGCGTCCAGAACCCAGTACTTTACACTTTTTGTTATCATTGCCACCACAGAATAAGTTCTAAAGTGGGCTCTGTGCCATGTTCAATCAGTATCGCTCTGTAAAGTACTGGGTTAGAAGATGCAGATAATGAAATCAGCTCATAGTTTATTATAAGGCACAAACATAAGACACTTTAGCAGGACTGGAGTCTTGCTTATATTCCCAACACACCCACACTCCACATACACACACACTCGTGATAGGCTATTTACAGTGTATTGATACCTATAGGTCTCCTCCCGGATCCAGGGTGGCTGATTGGCCCATCCCAGGATCCTAGCCGGCTATTGTCTTTTACACAAAGCTTTGCTATTTGCATGACCGCGCACAAACCCGACCGTGTGTGCAGTCCGCGGTTGGTACACAACACCTTCCTCCCAAGGTTCAGACCTTCCCTAGCTGACATAGTCCTTGAGGTAAGCGGGTCTCCACTGTTCCCGGGTCGAGCAACACAGCTCAGGTGTTGGGGCTGTCGGCCATGGGGCTGTTCCTGCCAGTTCAGCAGGGGCAGCCAGAAGACGTGCTGGCACTTGTTCATCCCTGGGCTTGTAGGTGCTATCGAGAGCTGGGGCTTCGCTGTCATCCTCGGCTAGGGTGCACTTGGTCCAGGTTGCACTGGAGCTGATTGGTTTTCCAAGCCTCCAGGACCTGGGTGTCAGTTCCCCCAGATAGTCAGTCAGACACCAGGCTTCTTCAGAAGATAGTGTTTATTTCTAGACAATGCTGGAGTTGCAGTACATACTCTTTGTCAGTGATACTTTGAAATAGCAAGCATTCTAAGTTATAGCCTATTTGAATGGCCCCCCTACCCCCTAAGCCAATAGCTACCTTGCATGCACGCACAAAACCCCCAAAGCGAAAGTTTAAGAAAATAACCCAGACCAGTAAATTCCCAGTGCCAGGATGGCAGCGACATGAAACCCAAGGTCAGGCAAAGTTGATAAGATACAAAACAGACACTACTAAATCAGTGAGAGATTAGAGGCTCCAAACCCTCCCGCATTCCAACAGTTGAATGAATGCCTCCTTCTATTTTACAATGGCAGGGTACCTGACACTGGGAACTTGTCCTCACTGTCCTTGGGCATGTCTGGATTGGTGGGGAGGAGCCGGCATCATAGTTGGTCAATGTGTCTCCACAACCCTGGCCAGGATCCATGTTGGGCCCTGGGAAAATTTTTTGGCATAGAACGGGTCTCCCAGGAAGAACCCGCGAGGAGCTTCTTGGCTGTCTGGTGCAGTGCTGTGTTCTGGGGCCTGGTCTGGATGAAGGTGTTCTAACCGGGTCATGAGGCACCTTCCCATGAGGAGATCGGCAGGGCTGCATATGGTGGTGGTGTGTGGCATGATTCTCTGGTTGAAGAGGAACACAGCAAGACAATGGTCCCAGTCGCTCAGGCCCATTCAGCGCAGGGACTCCTTCGTTGTTCTGACCATGCACTCGGCCTGGCTGTTGGTCACGGGGTAGAATGACGCAGAATGGATGTGCCAAATGTCATTGTAGTTCACGAACTCCTGGAACTCCCCTGAGGTGAATGCCTTCCCATTGTCTGTCACCAACGTGTCTGGGATGCCGTGCGTGTTGAAAATCTGCCACATCGTTGGTTTTTGGTTTCAGCGTTGCGAATGGCGGCCACCTTTCGGGACGCTCCCAGAGGTGGTTAGCCCACGGGCAGTTTGGGGGGGTCTTTGCATCTATGCAAGACCCTAGTGAGCCTTAGGTAAAGGCTCCGAACCGGGGGCGCTTGGGGAGTAGCCTCTTTGCCGGCAGTTAGCCGGGAAATTGAGGCTTTCTCCCCGCCCCAATCGGCCCCGCTGCGTCGTGCCCGTAATGGGACTTAGCAGCGCTCCCGAATTCCACCAGGAGTGAAGAAAGCGGCATGAGTTAAAATAAAAAGAAGAATTGCATCGAATCGTGAGTTGAAGATCTAATTTGAAGCGAGATAAATCCCCCCCGCAAACGTAGGGAGGAGGGAGGAGTCCCCACCCCCTTTTGAGAAGCGAGATTAATAAAGGGGCGAGGAGGGGGTAAAGAGAAAAAAAGCGTTGGTGAAGATACCGTTGGGGTTTGGCAGGCGATTGCGACATTGTCAGCCTCTTGGAGGATGCGGCACGAACTTTGAAAAAGTAAACAAAAGGGAAAATGTCGACGCCGAAAATTTTCCTGCACAAACCGGAAGAGAAGGGGGGAGGGACTTCCGGTCCGGGTAACCCCCCCCCCAGAGCTTGCTGTCATTCAACAAGAGGAGCTACTGCGGCCCCTGCTGGAGCAAATGCAGAAAATCAATGAAGCTTTGATTAAAGTGGAAAGTGCTCTTCTCTGTCGGCAAAAGCAAATCTCGGAAACATCAAGAAAGGCTAATCTGATGTTAACCCATTTGGGCGAGAAAGAAGAAGAGAAAGAAGATCTCAGTTTTATCTTGACGAATGACTTGGCACCCCTAACTGGCAGTGAAGCGAGTGAAATAAAAGAAGAGGTGGACATGGCTCTAAAAGCCTATTCCACTTATATAAAAGAAAATACTCTGCCAGAAGAAGGGGATGTCGAGCTGAGCAGGAAATATATCAGAGATCTAATTTCTTCTGTGATTATGGAGCCCGTAAAAGTTGATGGTCGGAAATATAAGAAAAAAAAGAAACGAGAGAAGATGGAATTCATCTTTAAAACAATAAAACCTTTGAAGAGACACGCCAGCAGGATGGAGGCAGCACTCAAAACTGGGATGAATGCAAGCAGCGAAGAAGACAACGACCCAGGGGGAAGAGGTGACGGAGCGGGAGTCATCAAGATGAAAGGGACTCAACTTTTAGTTGAAAAGACTTAAGAGGACACTTTGAGCAGCGGCTGTTCGTGTAACATCTGGAAGGAGCTGTTTAATAACTAACCCCAATGGACTTTACTAACGGTATTAACAGAGTTATTTTGGACTTTGGATTGTTAAAAAGAAGATCTTCTAACCGTGATGGATGCTAAAAATAGTACTAACTAAAACTAACCCTTATTAACAGAATATTTTCACTCCATCTCTTTTTTCTTTCTCCAGCTGTCTACCCTACCCTTTTCCTATAAAAAGAATAAAATTCTCTCCTTTTTAGGAGAGTTTTACCAAAAAAAAAAAAAAAGAAAATCTGCCACATCACATGGATGGTGGATCAAGATCAGGTGGAGGGAACCAGGACCACCTCCATCCATTTGGTGTAGGAGTTCACCAAGATGAAGAAGATTTGCCCCTGGAAGGGGCCTGCAAAATTCAGATGGAGACAGGCCCATGGTTTGAGGGCAGACTACCAAGGATGTACCGGGGCTCTCGGGGGCTCTGGCTGGGACTCTTGGCATGGCTGACAGCATCTCACCTAGTCCTCAATCTTGCCACCCAGACCCAGCCACTAGACACAGCTCCGGGCCAAAGCCTTCATGCGTACTATGCCTGGATGTGTTTCGTGTAAAACAGTCAATATCCGCTGGTGGAGGGGGCAGGGATGACCACTCGGCTGCCCCATAGGAGGCAGCCCTTGTGCAATGACAGCTCATCATGGTGTGAGGAGAATGCAGTGAACTCCAGACCCACTGAACCCTTGGGCCAACCCCCACCCATCCAGTCCAAGACCTGGGAGAGGATGCGGTCCCAGGCAGTGTGGTGGGAAACCTCTGCTACCTGGATGGGATGGTTGGGTAGGTCCTCCAACAAGGCGATGAGGTGTGCTGGAGCCAGGTCCGGGTCACAGGACAGCAGCAGCAAGTGGCTGAATGTGTTGGCATGGCCCATCGCTTTTCCAGGGCGGTGAACAAGTGTATATTGATATCCAGCCAGGAATATGGACCAGTGGAGCACCCAGGACCGGAGCCAGCAGACCCAGAAGGGGCTTGTGGTTCATGACCACTGTGAAGGGGTGGCCGTACAGGTAATCATGGAATTTTTTTACCCCTGCCACAATTGCCAGGGCCTCCTTGTCAATCAGCCCATAGTTGCGCTCGGCTGAAGACAAGGTACGAGAATAATAGGCTACAGTGACCTCTTGGCCGTCAGGCAGCCGGTGACCCAGGACTGCCCCCACTCCATATGGAGATGCGTCGCAAGCAAGGACCACAGGAAGGGACTCATTGAAGTGTGCGAGGACTGAATTGGAAGTCAGCAGGTCCTTGATGGCACAGAAGGCGGCAGCATTTTTGGGGCCCCAGATCCATGGAGCGTTTTTGTCCAGGAGCTGGTGAAGGGGCTCGGCAAGAATGAATGGTAAAAGTTCAACAGCCTTAGAAATGCTTGAGGTTCAGATTTGGATGACGGGGTGGGCGCTTGTGCGATGGCACGAACTTTGTTGGCCGTAGGATGGATACCCTGCGCGTCCACCATGAAGCCCAGGAATTCCACTCGGGGTGCCCCCTAGAGGACACTTTGTTCTCTTTACCTTCAGGCTGGCATTGTGGAAGTGCTTTAACACCTCCAGCAATCTTTCGACGAAGGTCTTGGAGTCGGGAGCCAGAATCAAAACGTCATCGAAGAACAGCTGGACTCCAGGGATTCCTTTAAGGAGACAGTCCATGAGATTCTAGAAAATCCCCTGGGCTACACTCACTCCAAACTGCAATCTCTGCACCCGGAACGCACCCCTGTGTGTTACTATCAACTGGGTCTCCACAGTGGCATCATCCACTGGTAGCTGCTGGTACGCTTGGGCCAGGTCCAGCCTGCCAAAGATTTTTGAGCCTGCCAGGGAAGTCAATATGTTGCTGACCACAGGGACGGGATATGCGTGGTCCTTCAGGGCTTTGTTAATTGTGCATTTATAGTCCACACATATCCGAACGTCCCCATTTGGCTTGACTGGGGTAATGATGGGGGGGGTCTCCCAACAGGCGTGCGGCACAGGTTCCAGGACACCCTGGGTCACCAGGCAGTCCAGTTCCAAGTCTATTTTCGGCCACAATGCAAACGGCGCATACCTGGCTTTCATTTGGATGGCATGCACCACCAGATCAAGGTCTAGGAAGACCGGAGGTCCAGTGTAGCAGCCAAGCATCCCATCAAATATGGCCAGGAACTTGTCGCACACCGAGTTAAAGTCTGTGAGCTGCACATGGTTGACCCCTGTCACCCCCAGTCCCAGGGACGTGAACCACGCCAGGCCCAACAGGCTGGTGAGCCATCGCTCAACCACCAGCAAGTCCAAATAGCTGTCAAAATCCTTGAACTGTGCCCTGAATTTCCCCCACCCCTTGATGACCACCTTTTTTTCTGAAAGTCTCTTAAGGTAATGCTGGCTGGTTTGTCCAGGAGGGCCCCCCCATGTGGGCAGAGCTGTCTTAAGGTCTTGGCCGAGATTATGGAGAAAGAAGACCCTGTGTCTAACTCCATCTTGCAAGGGGACCCCTCTATTAACACAGACACATGAATTTTGTTTGGGATGTCCCGGGGCAAATTCAGTACTTGGAATTGGTGGATGTTGTGCAGGTCCATAGATTCCTGGTGAGCAGCAGGCTGTCGGCAGTTTCCCCTGGAACGGCAAACATGGGCAATGTGGCCAGCCTTTCCACTGGTCCGGCATGTGGCTTGGAACCAGCAATAGTGGCATTCATGCGCTTCCCCACAGCTGGCGCATGGCACTTGAATGGTGACTTTTGCGGGCTGTGGTGTGTGCAGGGGCAGCTGGCAGCCCTCCCAGCGGGCCAGACAGTGTACTTGCAGTACCTCCTACTCATTGGAGACATCGGAGGTCATGGATGCCATTGCTAGATGGATTGAGGGGCCTTGTCAGTCTCGTTGGGCCTTTTCTAAAGTGGTCACCATTTTCATGGCCTTGTCCATCTTGAGGTTGTCTGCCCCCATAAGCTTTCGGCGGAGCTTCAGTTCTTGGACTCCCCAGACAAATTGCCTTAGGAGGGTGTCCCTGAGGTCTGGAAAGTCGCAGTTCATGGCCAACTTTCGCAGCTCGGCCATGAATTCATAGGCTACTTCACTGGATTTCTGGTTACGTGCTATAAAGTCCATGCACCTCACCATCTTTGTTGGTTGTGGTGTGTAGTGGTCGGTGAGGACCTTGATGATCTCCGCATAGGTGGCATCCTTTAGTTTCACGGGGGCGATGAGGCCCTGGGTGAGGTGTATCGTTGAGACCCCACACGTGCTGAGGAGCAGCGATTTCTTCTTTGCAGCAACGGTGTTGCCCTGGTACTCAAAGAAGTAGTCCAGTTGTTCTACCCAGGCTTCCCAGAACTCGGGCTGGGCTAGATCGAAGGGGGTGATGATTCCTGGAGCAGTGGCAGCCATGACTCATGGAGCAGTGTAGGGCGTGGTGTCCTGGAGATCGGTGCACGGTGCGATGCTGGAGTCTGGCTCGGGCTCGCTCATTGGGATCCCATCCTCGTCACCAGTGTAAAGTACTGGGTTCGAAGTCGCAGATAGTGAAATCAGCTCATAGTTTATTATAAGGCATGAACACAAGACATTTTAGCAGGGCCGGAGTCCTGCTTATATTCCTAACACACCCTGTACCCCCCCACACACACACACCCCACACACACACTCATGATAGGCTATTTACAGTGTATTGATACCCATAGGTCTCCTCCCAGATCCAGGGTGGCTGATTGGCCCATCCCAGGATCCTAGCCAGCTATTGTCTTTTACATGAAGCTTTGCTATTCACATGACCACATGCAAACCTGACTGTGTGTGCGGTCCGCGGTTGGTACACAACACACTCCAAGTTTCCTGCTGGCAGTAATCTAGGCATCATCCCTCCTGCTTCACTGCCATCAGGCTTCCAGTAAACCAGGAAGACTGGCTCTGCAGGGGGTGGGAGCTATAAGTGATTGTGTCAACAGCCCAGGCTCACTATTCCAGAGAGCAGTCAGAGCCTCAACAGAATTGACAGAATCCCTCCTCCCCCATTAGTAGCCTTCTGTACCCCCACAGCTTATGGTCATAGTCAGGGCCCCCGACAGGAGGGGACTGGGGGGACAAAATTCGGGGGAGGGGAAAGTCAGTGAAACCCAAGAAAGATAGTGGCCTTAAGCCAATCCTGAATCTGAGGGATCTGAATTTTTTTTCTGTGTGTTAGAAAATGTGTTTGGAGTTGATCCTGCAACTGTTAACAATAAACTGCTGGTTTTGTGTACTTAACCTTCAGGACTCTTAGTTCCATATAGCTATCCACTCCAGTTCTCCCAGGCTTTAATCATATTTCTTACCAGTACATGGCCCTTCCATTTGGGCAGGTGACTGCCCCATGGATATTTTCTAAATGTGTTGCTGTTGTGGTAGTGTAACCTCAACTTGTGGGTTCTGTGGGGCAGAACTTGGAATGAATCCTGCAATAATTTAAAGAGAATAAAACATTTTTACTTTTCACTTAACGTCATATCATGTAACAAAAATATAGATCTTAGTAACACAATAGAACAGTGGTCTTTCAAAATTCAAACAATTAACTTTTCCCTCCTTTACAGCTTGTTATCCCCAAAGTCCATCTCTTTCCTCTTGTTGGTGTCCCAAGAAGTCTCCAGCTGAACACTCTGTGCACCGGCTTCCAAGGTGAGGGTCCCAAATGAACTCCCCATTAGATAACACAGCCCTGAAACAATAATTCTAAAATTTACAATTTAGAACAAAATTCTCCTTCCCTTACTAGCTTCCATCCATAAGTCATGAGTTACCTTAAACAAAGTGTTAAGAGCCTATGATTAAGGTTCAAGCTCCCCAGGAGGGCAGTCTTGCTTCCCTCCTTTGCTTTCCACACAGTCTGCACCCTTCTGCATCTAGAGGCACTACCTCTTCCTGAGAGTCAGTTTGATGTAGTGGTTAAGTGCGCAGATTCTAATCTGGGATAACTGGGTTTGATTCCCCACTCCTCCACTTGCACCTGCTGGATGATCTTGGGCAAGCCATGGTTCTGGCACAGCTGTTCTTGAAAAAGAGCAGTTTCTGTCAGAGCTCTCTCAGCCCACCTACCTCACAGGGTGTCTGTTGTGGGGAGGAGAAGGGAAAGGAGTTTGTAAACTGCTCTGAGACTCCTTTGGGTAGTGAAGGGTGGGGTATAAATCCAATCTCCTCCTCCTCCTCCTCCTCCTCCTCCTCCTCCTCCTCCTCTTCTTCTTCTTCTTCTTCTTCTTCTTCTTCTTCTTCTTCTTCTTCTTCTTCTTCTTCTTCTTCTTCTTCTTCTTCTTCTTCCTGGCTCATTCCATTCATAACTAGAGGTTACAGTAGCACACCTAAGGTCTAAAGGTTGTTCTGTTTACCCATAGTTAGATGACTGGCTCATTACTGCCCCTTCCTGTGAGGAACTAGAGTTGCAGGTTTCCCTGATTATTCAAATATGACAGGAATTGGGTTTGGTAATTAACATCAAGAAATCACACCTCCAAACTTCTCAGAAGATTTCTTTTATTGGGGCCCTTCTGGATGCTGCAGTGGCCAAAGCTTTCCTACCAGTACATAGGGCCTTACGCATCAAGGCTGTCATGGCCCTCCTTGGCAGCCATTGACTGTGTACCAGTCTCCACCATGCCCCTGTGCGTCGCCCTTATCCCCCACCAGACAGACCTCATTTGCAGAGTCTGAGGAGACGTGTAGAGGTATAGATAGGAGGTGCCTCAGTTCTGGGTCATAGAAGGGGGGTTACATCACCACCTTTCCTGCCCCCTGGAGTTAGCATCCTTGATGTTTCTTTATACCAGCTAGTGGATTCTCCAGCCTCCTTATCAGCTACCTCCTCCTCCATTTATACCTCTCCTCTCTCCTGCTCTGCCTCCCTGCCCACCTCTGGCCACTTTCCAGGGCTGACCTCCCCATCTAAATTGGAGGATGCCGAGTCTCCCCAAGTGGAACTCTGCCTGCCCTGACCTGCTGGAACCCAGCCAGTCTCTGGGCCAGGACTGCCTGGCATCCTGCCGGGGGGGGGGTCCCAGGCAATGTTCCCTCTAAGCTGTGGAGTCTTCTGAGCAAAAATTCTACTTTGTGAGCTACTGGCATTAAAGTTGTGAGTGAGCAATTTGGCTACTGCATAAATTAGTTTGTTCTGGAGTCATCCTTCCTGAGCTAAGACAAAAATGTGTGAGCTGGAGTCTAAAAAACTGTGAGCTAGCTCGCACTAACACAGCTTAGAGGGAACACTGGTCCCAGGACCTCTTTTGGCCTCCTTACCAATGCTCCCACCTTGCCTATCACCTCCCCAGCCTCCCAGCCAGCCTGTAGCCTTGGCCTCCAAGATCTGCCAGACCTGCCTCTGCTGGGGTCAGGTTTGGCCAGAGGCCATGTGGACTCCCCTGGTGGCCTGGGTGGCCTGGAGGTGGGTTACCTCCTGGCTGGGAGCCTCAAACCTTCAATGCTTGGGCCTTCTGATGTGCCACCATCATGGCCAGAGGATCCTCCCTTCTCCCAGGTAGGCTGGCAGGTGGTGGGTGACCTCACTGCTTGCAGGAGTTTGGCAGTGGGTGGCCCTGATGCTAGCAGGGGCTTGGCAAGTGTCCTGGGGGGTGCTTGTGACTGCAGGAGGTGGGGGAACTGCAGGCACTGTCTTTTTGCCCGGCCTCCTGGGTTCAGCCTGGACTGGACTGGGACAAAGGCATTGATTAGGTGCCTGTCTAACAACAGATTTCAATCAGTCCTTTTCTTTCAGAAGCTGTTAGGACTGATGGCCTCTACCACTGCCACAACCCCGCATGCACACCTAAGAATGTGACCTTTACAGAATTGGTTTTTCAGTAAATTTTGCCCTGCCATGCATTCCTAGCACACTAAGGCCACAGTACCTAGATCCATAGTATGGCAGTTGTGCTGGTGGTTGTATGATAGTAACCTCCTAGCTGGGGTACCATTTGGGGGAAGAGTGCCTCAGCTTTCTGTCACCTCTGATGCATTGCTGCTGGGCTGTGGAGTCCATTGTAGGTCACTTTCCATTCAGGATGTGTGGTCACCTGAAGAAAGGGGTTTTCATATTCACCTCTTAGAGTTACACGCAATATGTTATGCCCTTACCTCATTTGCAGAGCTCACCAAGGGGAAGGGCATTTGGGTCATTACAGACAACTACATCAATGTCCTGTATAAACCAACAGGGGGCACAGCCTTGGCAGCCCTGTGCAGGGAAGCCACTTTCATTTGGGAATTGGTCATAGCCCAAGGACTCTCCCTCCAAGCAGTACATGTGGCAGGTACTGCCAACACAAGAGCAGACATTGTCAGCAGAAGTGACTTCAGGTTGTAGCACCTCTATGAGCTTCCTTCCTGAAAATGTGAGTTCCAGATGCCTCCTTAGAAAGTGGAGAGGTCTCTGTTTTCACATTAGCTGGACTTGTGTGACAGTGGCACACCCTCTGTCCTTACAGATCCTATGGACTACTCTAGGCCACAGATTGATTAATGCTGTTCTAATACAAGTTGTGTGCAGGATGTGTAGTTCTGTTACTAGAGACAAGGAAAAGGGGACTTATGGCTGAGGCACAGCAGTGTCAGAGGGGTGGACTGGCAGCTTCTCTGGGCCACTGGTGGCAGTGGAGATATCCCCAGGGGAGGCTGGGCCCTTTAACAACCCATCAGTAGCTCCACCAGGCCTTGGAATGGTTGGAGAAAGGTGGGAACTTAACTGCAGTGGCTCAGATGTCTGGCTGTGGGTGGACTGCGTTGCAAGCACAGATCATGGCAGGCCCTTTAACTCCTGACCTACCTTACAGAGGAACAGCAGGCTGGGGGGGAGGCCAATGTGGCCAGGTGGAACATGACTGTAGGGGTGGGCAACGTACCCCCTTCCTCTGTCAAGCAGTAATGCAAAGAATAAACAGATGGAAAGTTGAGGAAGACACAGAAATGCAACTCAAAGATCTCTAGAACAGATTTTTCCTTTACTTCTGAACCATAATCACTGTGACTTCCCGCCACTCCCCACAAAGTCTAGAAGGGAGGGAGGGATTATAATGAAATTAATTTCTTTGCCTTATTCTACATACTGCACAATATCTCACAGCTCACACACATCTAAGGCTACATAACCACCTATGCTCTCCTCCTTCTTTCAGCCCATACAACTTTCTCACCCCACTTTTCCCACCAGGAAAGAGCTGTCTTCCTCGAATAATCAGAATTACTGAAGGAGCTTTTGATGGGACCATAATGAAACAGCTCTCAGTTTCTTTCACTTTGATATTATGGTTTGCTCCCTTTCATTTTTATTCATGTATTTTGCTTAAAAACACTGGCACTACAAGAGAGTTGACAGTTCAGAGAGTGATTGTCAGTCGTCTCTGCTGAATGAACAATCTACTCTCTGCTCCTCTTCTGTTCAAAGAGGTCCCTCAGGTCCCAGAAGCCAGTTCTTTATCAGCTGCCACAGCTACAGCTGGTGGATGGGTAAATCTCCTGAGAGGATGAGGTTCAGAAGCAGCCTCCTAGGATTAGCAGGAAGGAAATGTTGGTCTACAGTGTTGGCTGGTTTTGCCCTTGCACTGAGATGAGGAGTATATGTCTCCTGATCTGCAAAGAAAAAGGGAAGGGGGCAAGTATACCTAGCCTACCTGCCTTCCATTGTCTCAGGTTTAGAACTCTCTGCATGAGCTCAACACTGCCCATAGCACGAGATTAAAGAAAACTTTTGGACATGATAATTCTGCCCCAGTCTTTTATCCCGTTACCTCACATGTTCAGAATCACTTTAATAATTTATTAAAATGATTGACATTTGCAAGGCCTTTTTCCCCTTAATGTTCAGGTGTCTTCTGGCTTTATGGCAGTAACAGATTTCTCTCCCATTCTAACTCATTTGTTGCCCACTTAATATTTCCCCTCCCCTCCATTGCACACCTTGCTTTGAAGCGTGAATGGGGTGGATGTGTGTGAATAAAATATAGGTGGTGCTTTGTCACTTCTAGTTTTGTTAGGATATTGTTCTTCTTTCGGGCCCCAAATCCTTGACTCTGAACAGCATGTCCTGTCAGGCTTCCATCTTAGTGACTTTTTTTTAAGGCAAGTCATCGGTTGGAGCATTTCCTCATCTGTAAAATGCAAACAGCAACAATTTCCCCTACTTTGTAAACTGAAAAGGTCTATGAATGAGAAGCATTAGTAGTACTGAACTGTTATTATTTCCTGTTGGGCCACACAGAGAAGTTTTGGCCCATGTCCTTTCTCAGTGCACTTACAACTGTATTTATTAGTACAGCTATTTGCTTTGTTTAGTGTTACAAAGAAGAAATATGTAATGCTTCCATTCATAGATCTTCAATGGCACCATGTGCACAAAATCCAAAGAGCCACTTATGGACATAACCTACTTTCTGGGGTTCTGTGATAAAGATCAGTGATATTTTCCAACACACTTAAATAGGTTCACAGACACTGACATCTTGTCATTTCCCCCCTCAGATTTCAGGCTGAAGTTTGATGTTGAATAAAAATTTTTGCCCTGGGCTGTCTGGAGGGCCTCTAGACTACAGCAGCGGCAACATCTGCCATGGGAGACCCACAGGTCCTATTTCGGACTGTGGCAACCTTCAGCTGGCATCTGAACACAAGAAGGGGAGGGTAAACAGGCAAATAGCTAAGGAAGGATAGAGCAGATATCTGCTTTTCTGACTCTACCATCCATATTTGCTAATATCCAGAATAAAATAATATTTCAAGATATATTTTGGATGGGCAGTGGTGGTGCTGTGATCAGCACAAGCAGGTTAATGTGGCATAGCAGTCGGGGTATAGAAATTAAATTGTAATAATTCCCATTTTATATGCACACACCTTACACTCTGTTGGCTAGATTATCCTGAATGTATGTAGTCAGATTAACAGACAACCTACTAATGGCACAAAATGTGTTAGTTTTTCAAGATGCCTCAGACTCTTCATATTGCTTACACATGTACTATTTTTCCCAACATGTAACCACTAAAATTTGCAAGCAAAGGTTGAACATTTTGAATTCACTAAGAAAAGTGGGGTGAAATTATCTGTGGACTAAATCTTCCCCTCCCCCACTGGCACCATTTCCTGAAGTTTATTGGGTATCTCTTGTTTTGCAAAGCGAATTGCCCTTTGTGCCAGTCTTTAGCAATGTTGATGTGATAATGGATATTCCCAGTGGAGCTCATGACAGAACGCTCAGCAAATACTCAGGTACTCACTGTGAATTTGGTGTGCATGGGGGGTGGGAGACAAAGAAGGTATTTAACTTGTATATTTGGAATGAATCCATTGGTTTTTTATTTGGTTCTGAATTATTTTCCACTTGATATGTCTTGTTTACCTTAAACAATTATTATTTTAAAGTAAATTCTATTCTAGCTTTTATTTGTTAAAAATGATTTTATATTTACTTTCCTTACCAAAATGTGCTCTCAAACCTATGAGTATTTGGGAAAAAATTTTTTTGAATGAATATTAGCAGTGTGAGAAATTGTAAGTAATATTAAGTAGGCTATGATATCATAGAGGCCTGAATAGGTCAGTTTGGCCTGAGCTTGTCACATCTTGGGACTTAAACAGTGTTAACCATGGTCAATACTTGGATGGGAGGCCACCCAGAAAGACAGGAGTTGCTATGCAGAAGAAGGCAACGGCATAATGAGAAGACCAGTGGACCAATAGGGGATCATTCTGTCTCACACAGGGTGTGTTCAGACAGGCTGTTTGATCAGCTTTCATCACACTTCATTAATGGATTTTATATGCACATTCACACATCAACATCTGCGCACCATCCCCAGCCATTGCTTTCCAACTCAAAATGCCCTTTAAACTGGAGTATTTTGTTACCAGTTCCCCCTCTGGTGTTTTCCTGATTCTCTGGTTTCAAGCCTCAGTTTCTGATGTCTGATCACTCCTGCGGTGTCGAGCCACTTCCGGGTGCTTCAATCCCCTCCCCTCTGGAAAGCTGCTGTGGAAGCCCAAGGCTTCTGCTTTTCACTCGCCTTTTTTTAAAAAAATGTCGGCGGTATGTACATAGGCGGAGCTCTGCTCCCATGTTAATAAAACCAAAGCTTAAATGGTGACTCGTTTTAGCATTTAGACAAGTTTGGGATCTCACAGAGGCCAGTTTTGTGTCAAAAGTTTAAAGGGAAGTGTTCTGTTACAGCAGTTGGAGACACCCCAAGGCATGCTTTTGGTGGGAAACTAGTTGTTCTGCGCATGTGCAAAGATTCCAATTCTACAGATGACTGCCTATGTGCATGCGCAAACTGAGAAAAAAAATTAAAAACCCACTGACACATGCTCCTGCGTGTCAGTAGTGTAGACAGTGGGGAGCAATGTGACTGTGCTGTGAGCTGGGATAAGGAGGTCAGTGTGATTGCGATTATCCAGATTTTTAAAAATCGCATCAGAACCAGACCAGTTTAAACTGCTCTCAGCATGCCATCTGAACGCACCCACAGTGGCCAACCAGTTCCTCTGGAGGTTCAAGATAGAGGCTGATACCTTTCCCTGATGTTGACTCCTGGCTGGTATTCAAAGCTTTAGTACCTTTGAACATGGAATGGCCCTTTAGTCACCATGGCTAGTAGCCAGTCATAGACCTATCATCTATGAATCTGTCTAATCCCCTTTTAGAGGGCAGTCACACATGTGACATAAAGAAGGGGGGGGAGGAATTTGACCTGCAGTTGCGTGAACACACAGTCCTTGGAAGATGTGGGCAGAGCCCACCACTGCGTGATCAGATGCAACCACGGTTGAGTCAGGGGGGTTGCTGGTTGTTTCCAATGCACATACATGATGAATTGATGAATCACATCTCCGCACTGAGGTCTCCCTATGGAGTTTGCGATGATGTGCATACTGAGAAGGGGGGAAAAACAACGACATGGAGTGGAGATGGCCTGATCAGACCATCCAGATGCCATGAGAGCGCGTTGGAGTGATCAGACACGGGAAACTCTGTCCATGGCCCGTCGCAACCTGTTTACTACAGTGTCTTTTTACTCCACTTCTGTGGCAGAGCAAAACGGGTTGCTGACGGGTGTAGGATGCTTCCCAGATGTTTGTGTCTGATCATGCCCTTTAAATCCGCCTGGCATTCACGCCTATGGTGGGGGTTCATTGTGCATGTGATCATGCCCTTAAAATTGACTATTCCTGTGGCCATCACTCCATCCTCTGGCAGTGAATTTCACATTTTATTCACTCACTGTGTAAAGAAGTATTTCCTTTTGTCTGTCCAGAATCTAGTGCCCATCAACTTCATTGGATGGCCTCAAATTCTAGTATTTTGGGAGAGAGAGAGAAAAAAACAAAGGTTGTGTCAGACATGCAGTTTGATCCATTGTGGCCCTGCCTCTAATTGATCCAGGGTGTTTTTTTGTAACAGAAGAATACTGATCAGACTTATCCTTTAGTACTCTTCAAAGCATTTTCACCCCATCCTTGAGTGATCAGATGCAGCGGCCAGAAGGTAAGGCTGTTGGCCATTTATGTTTGTTTGTTTGTCCTTTGAGCATGCTCACAAGCTCTGATGAGCCTGCTGGGATATGTAGTTCATGAGGCCGTCAACCATTTTTTAAAAGTTTGTCCTTTGAGCATGTGCACAAGCACTGATGAGCTTGCTGGAATATGTAGTTCACTGCCATCCTCCCTCTTTAATCTTTTCAACTAACCCCTTCCCTGAAGCACAGAAAAAGCTGAAGTACAGAGGCATCTTTCATTGAAAGTTTTTATTAAAAAAACACAGTTTTGAGAAGCACTTGTGAGGGGGGGGGAGAGAGAGGTGCCAATATGCAGTTATATGCAGATCACTAATTAGTGTAAAAAAAGAAAAAGGCAGCTGGAAAATAAGAGATGAGTCAGACCTGCCTGACAGCTTGGGTGCACAACAGAGTGATCAGACGACAGAAAATCCATTTTGAAATCATCTCAGCCCAAAAGGACTGGACTTTCACAGATATCAATGAAACACGTAGTAAAGGAGGGGGACAAGACGCAGATGACTGGGGTACGACAGACAGATTTTCCTCATAGAGAAGGTGCTCCAACTCCCAATCATTTTGGTTGCCCTCCTCTGTATTTTTCCCAGCTTTGCAATGTCCCTTTTGAGATACGGTGAAGAAGAGGAAAAAGAGATTGGATTTATACCCCGTCCTTCACTACCCAAAGGTGTCTCAGAGTGGCTTACAAACTACTTTCCCTTCCCCTCCCCACAACAGACACCCTGTGAGGTAGGTGGGGCTGAGAGAGCTCTTGATAGAAACTGCTCTTTTTTCAAGAACAGCTCTTATCAGAACTATGGCTTGCCCAAGGTCATCCAGCCAGGCGCAAGTGGAGAAGTGGGGAATCAAACCCGGTTCTCCCAGATTAGAGTCCACACACTTAACCACGCAGAACTGCACACAATATGTCAAATAAGACCACACTGTAGATCTATACAGGGCATTATAATATTGGTCATTTTATTTTTAACCCCTTTCCTAATAATCCCTAGTACAAAGTTTGCCTTTTTCATCACTGCAACACATTGGGTTGATATTTTCATTGAACTATCCACTAAGACCCCAAGTCTCAGCAAGTTCAGACCTCATTTGCCTGTACTTGAAGTTGGGATTTTTGTCCCAGTGTGCATCACCTTATACTTACCAACATTGAACTTAATTTGCCACATTGTCACTCACTTAACCAATTTGTAGTGATCCTCCTGGAGCTCTTCACAGTCATCCTTGGTTTTCACCATCATGAATAATTTGTGTCATCTGCAAATCTGGCCACCACACTACTCAGCCCTACTTCCAGATCATTTATTAATAAATTAAATAGTACTGGCCCCAATATTGATCCTTACTCTGCTCCATTGTGATAACTGTACATTTGTTCCTACTCTTTGCCTCCTGATATTTAGCCAAATTTTAATCCATAAGAGAACCTGTCATCTTATCCCATGACTGCTAAATTTACTCAGGAGTCTTTTGACAGTCCAAGTATATAATGTCTACCAGGTCACCATTATCTACGTGCTTGTTCACTTTCTCAAAGAACTTGAAAAGGTTGGTGAGACAGGACTTCCCTTTGCAGAAGCCTTGGTTCATTGCTTTATGAGTCTAATAATTCTATATTTGATTACAGTTTCTACTAAGTTGCTCAGGACAGACATTAGGCTAAGTGGCCTGTCATTTCCTGGTTCCCCACTAGACCCCTTTTTAAAAACTGGAGTAACATTTGCTACTCTCCAGTCTTCAGGTACTGCAGCTGAATTTAGTGATAGGTTATAGATATATGGGTTAGTATCAACAATCTCATATCTGAATTCCCTAAGAACTCTAGGTGTATGCCATCAGGACCTGGAGATTTATCAGTTTTTAATTTCCCCAACAGAACTAGAATTTTATCTCTCATCACCTCAATTTGTCTCATTTCTTCAGACACCCTTCCTGAAAATAGTGGCTATGGCATGGGTACATGCCCCACACTTTCCACAGTGAACAAATAGAAGCAAATAATTCATTGAACTTCTCTGCCATCTCCCCATCTTCCTTTAGCAATCCCTTTATCCCTTGGTCATCCGAAGACCCAACTGCTTCCCTGGCTGGTTCGCCGCTCCAGATATATTTAAAGAAATGTTTGTTGTTTGTCTTGATGCTTTTAGCAACGTGCTCCTCAAATTATCTTTTTGCATGCTTAATTATTGACTTACGTTCCTTTTACCAGAGCCTGACTTCCCTTCTGTTCAGTTCATTGAGGCAGAACATCCACTATGTAAAAGACTTTTTTACTTTTTGTAGCTTTCTTGACTTGCATTGTTAACCATGCAGACATTCTTTTAGACCTGGCAGTGCCTGTCTTAAACTGGGGAATGCATTCTACCTGGGCTTCAATTAGTGTGGTTTTAAATAGCTTCCAAGCATTCTCTAGGGATTTGGCTCTCTTTGTTTCCCTTTCAGATTCCCTTTCAGCTTCCCAACTATTCCCCTCATTTTTGTAAACTTCTGTCTTTTGAAATCAAGCATTACAGTTTTGGACTTTAGGGATAACTTCCCATTGATATGAATGCCGAACTTAATAGCATTGTGGTCACTGTTCCCAATTGGTACAACAACCTCTCCATCTCTCACCTGGTCTCAAGCCCTGCTCAGAACCAAGATCACTACCCCCTCATTGGCTCTGTGACCAACTGTTCCAGTGTCAGTCATTTATGATGTCTAGGAATCTCATTTTCTACAGCATGACTTGAGAACGTGTTTACCCAGTCAATGTGAGGGTAGTTGAAGTCTTCCAGTATCATAACGTTATCTGCTTTAGTCACCTCCCATATTTCCTTCTCCATCTCAAGATCAGCCTCAAGGGTTTGATCAGGTGGACGATAGTATACCCCCACTTTTAAGTAACCCTTAGGGCCCATTATTTCAACCCATATCGCTTCTGTTGAGGAGTTCATTCCCCCAGTGCTTTCTAAAGTATTTGATTCTATGCCCACTTTGATGTACAACACAACACATCTCCTAACCCATGCCTCCCTGACCTGCCTATAGAACTTATACCCAGGGATGACTATATGCAATAAATTTTTCCAATTCCATCATGTTTCTTAGATACTTACTATAGCTAAATTGTCATTTAGCATTTCAGCTTCCCCATCTTGATCTGGAGACTTCTAGCATTGGCATATAGACACCTATAGCATTTCCCTCTCCAGCAACCCTCACCTCCCTCATCCCCTTTGTTGCCACACATTGCTCCACCCCCCCAGAGGTGGATCGCTCCAAGAATTTTCTGAGTGGGAATTGGCAACCCTATCTGTTTGTCTTCTTTGTTTGAAATATTCAATTGCCAACTATTGTAAGATGAGCCAGCCATAGTGACCTTTCACATCACTATGGCATCATCAGATGATTCTTTTCATTCTTATTTCATGTTAATTTTCTGATTATGTTAGCTACCTTGAGGAGACCAGTAGGAAGGTGGGATATAAGACTTAAAAAAACCACCCAAGTCTAGGACTTTCCAGTCCACACTATTCCATGCTGCACTATTCAGCCACCAGTTATTAGACTGCATCTCTCTTGATGAAAGCAATAATTTCCTATGGCTTCCTTTACACTCAGAAACTCCTTAAAATCACAGAGGCCTTGTCTAGCACCAGCCTCCCAGTACCACAATAATATTTCACTTCTGAGACCACAGCTGGAGGGAGGAGGGGCACAGTTTAGCTTTTATTGCTGAATCCCATCCGAGTTTTGGAAAACTTCCACCCACTTGAAAAAATGGTCACTGAGCTGACGTTAATAGAAAAAGACCATTAAAAAGCTTTATGAGATTCTGTTCTCCTCATTTGGGTCCCTCTTTCCCTTCGTTGCTGCTGGCATTCTATGAATTATTGATGCGTCTAGGTGCTCCCCGCTCTCCCGTTTCCTCTCCTGCACTGCTCCTTCTGCCTCCTTCACATCCTTCCTTTGAGCAAAGGATCGTACAGTGTCATCGTAGAACCCAGATCAGTTTAATTAGTGCTTGTCAGAACTGCCTTGTCAGGACAACTTCTGCTCACTGATGTGGGTGGCATATCCGGCTGGAAATGCTTGGTGGCAGAAGTTCCTTAGGTTGGTGAGTGACTCCCGTCTTTGACCAATACAATGAAAGCAGCCCTCCTCTTGCCCTTTTGGCAAGTCTAAATAAAAGTAAAAGACACCAGAGCTGGAGGTTTATACAACAGGGTGGGTAAAAAGTTTTGAAAAGAGGTGCAATATTACTTTATGTATTGGTTTGAAGTGTTGCCACTCTGTACTCTTCAAAACAGTGCCTGATTTGGTTTACAACATAGAAATAAAATATCTCTACAAAGTGTGTTAAACTGTAATAAAAGCAACTACAAGAGAGCAGAACCCCTAAAATCCCCAGTCTGCCATGGAAGCTTGCTGGGTGACTTTAGGCCAGTCACACACTCTCAGCCTAACCTACCTCACAGGGCTGTTGTGAAGAGAAAATGAGAGGAGAATGATGAAAACCACTGGGGAGAAAGGCAAGGCATAAATCAAATAAATAAATTAATGTAAAATGGCAACTGATTTTGAAGGCTTCTTTTAAATTTAGAAGCTCTGTGAGCCTGTATGTAGCTTAAGGTTGCCAACTCTGGGTTGGGAAGTTCCTGGAGATAGATATGCGACCCTCCAGGGGGACCTGAGGATTTTCTGAAATTACAGCTCATCTCCAGAGATTGGTTCCCCTGGAGAAAATGGAACTTTGGACAGTGGACTCTATGGCATTGTACCTCAGTAGGGTCCCTGTCCTCCCCAGCCAGGATCAATCCCTAAATCTCCAGGAGTTGCTCAGCCTGGATCTGGCAGCCCTACTTCCCCATCCGCCGCCGATGGCCAGGGGAACCTGGCAACCTGACCTGGAGATTTGAAGGTGGAGCCTGGGGAAGGTGGGGCTTGGGAGTGGAAGGACATTAGTGGGGTATAATGCCATAGAGTCCACTCTCCAGAACACCCATTTTTTCCAGCAGAAATGATCTCTGTAGTCTGGAGATCAGTTGTAATTCCAGGCATTCTTGAGGTCCCACCTGGAGCATACTCTAATGTGGTTAGAGTATGGCACTGGGATCTGAAAGGCTCCAGGTTCAAATCCCCATTCTGCCATGGAATTTGATGGGAGACCTTGAGCCAGTCACCCTCTTGGGCTACCCTAACTCACAGGATTGTTGTGAGGATAGAATGGAGGAGATGAGAATAATGTAAGCTGCTCTGGGTTTTGATTGGGGAAAAAGGCATGGTATAAATGAAGTGAATAAATAAACAAGCATAAAAGCATCAATGAAGGCTCAAAAGGCAATGCAATCACTAAAAGACCAGCAATGATACAGAGGTAACAAAAAATAAGGAAGTAGCAAGGGTAAAAATTAAAAAAAAAACGGAAGGAAGTTTAGGTAAAACCACTAATTTATTCACTTAATTTATTTCCAGCTTTAGTTTTTTCCTAAAAGTCAGCATTTACCCCTCTGGGCATATCTCTGCAACATAAGCAGATAGACACTTTTTTAAAATAACAAAAATGCTGGGAATTCAGGGAACCCGACTTGTTGCACCTATCTTCGGAACAAAGTATAACCCCAATCCATCAAAATATTTTTTTTCCTCAAGTATGGATTGTTTTCTAATCTTATTCCCTGAGAGTATTTCTCTGTACACTAGCCCAGGTGGGGGAAGACTCTTTTAAATTGTTTTTATGTTATCTCTATCCCACTTGCATGGGCTTTAACCCATGAAAGAACTAGGAAACTAACACCAGGGCTCTTTTTGTAGCAGGAACTCCTTTGTATATTAGGCGACACACCCCTAATGTAGCCAATCCTCCAAGAGTTTACAGAGCTCTTCTTAACAGGGGCTACTGTAAGCTCTTGGAGGATTGGCTACATTAGGGGTGTGTCACCTAATATGCAAAGGAGTTCCTGCTATAAAAAGAGCCCTGACTAACAACATATGCATTTTTTCCCCTTGCAGCAGGGGCAAAAAAAATTGAAACAGATCCCTCTGGACTGCCATTTTTGGTTTGGCAAATTCCTGGCTATTCAGAGATGGTGCCTGGGGAGAGTGGAGTATGGGGAGGGGAGGGAGCTCAACAGGGATATGACATCCTACAGTCCTCCGAAGCTGCCAGTTCCTCCAGGAGAACTGATCTCTGTAGTCTGGAGAATAGTTTTAAATCCAGGCCCCAGTTTGAGGTTGGCAACTCTAACCCTAAGCAAGCTTGACTGGAGCAAGAGCATCATTTTCACTGACAACCCCCATATTCAAGGCCTGTACCCAAAAGGAAAAAGACAACGAACTCCACAAGAGCTATGAATATTACTGGCTTTCTCAATATACTCTCTCATACTGGCTGGACAACCTTTCCATAGTAAGAAAGAGGGGTGAGGTCTACTTGAGAATACAGGGGCTCCAGTGTTCCCTCTAAGCTGAGTTGGTGTGAGCTAGCTCACAGTTTTTTAGCCTCTGGCAAGACAAATCCCTTGCTCACAAGTTTAATGCCAGTAACTCACAAAGTAGAATTTTTGCTCACAAGACTCCACAACTTAGAGGGTGCATTGATGGGCTCCTGTAGTTCCACTACCCCTGCTAAATATCAGCGTCGCAGTGCTTGTTCTAAGCCTGGCTGGAGTACAAATACATAATTCTCACTCTTCAGTTGATGCCCCTCAGCCAAGCAATTCATCTTTGCTTTGTTTCTTGGAAGCATTTCAGCTGAGATGCACCTTGAGAAAGTGATTCCTCAGAACAGCAAGTGGCAGCTTGCTTATATGCATAGGCATAATCTTCGGGGGGGGGGCTTGGGAGCTGAGGTTATCCAAATTTTCCAGGGATGAATAAGCCCCTCCCAGGTGCCAGCACACCAATTTCCCTCTCAGCGCAGGGCTAGTGGGTTCCCACCGCCTGCGATAACTATAAAGTGGCCACCCAGCAGAGTGGAGTGACTTCAGAACTGCTGCCATTGCTGCCAAAACCCAAGCATCCTTCTCACTGATGCTGCTGCACCTAGCCATCCTTAAGGTCCTGAAGGGGGAGGTAGCAGAGCCAGGATCAGAGTGCACCTGTGTGCTAATTGGTGGGAAGAATGGAGGTTGGAGAGGAGAGGAGGGCAAGAATGGAGGCGGGAGAGGTCAGGGAGATTTGGGCTGGTGATGCAGCTGACCAGCGCTCCTCTGTGGCCTCCAGTTGCCAGCGCTGTCAGCAGTGAGCGGCTCGCTTTCTGTGCTGCAAGGAGCACGTTGTTCCAGCAGCACAGAAGATCCTGGGGTTCACTTTCTCCTGCAGCGCGGGGGGGCTTTTCTCTCTCTTTCTGTCTTTTTCTCTTCTCTTTCTCTTTCTTTTGAGGTGTGTGAGACCTGGAAGCAAGGGAGCTTCCCGCATTCCAGCCTAACCTTCCTTCCTTCCTCCCTCCCTCTCTCCCTCCCATCTATTTGCTTTCTTTCCCTCCCTCCTTTTCTTTCTTTCTTTCTTTCTTTCTTTCTTTCTTTCTTTCTTTCTTTCTTTCTTTCTTTCTTTCTTTCTTTCTTTCTTTCTTTCTCTCTCTCTCTCTCTCTCTCTCTCTCTCTCTTCCTCCCTCCCTCCCTCCACATCTATTTGCTTTCTTTCCATCCCTTCCATCCCTTCCATCCCATCCATCCCTTTCTTTCTTTCTTTCTTTCTTTCTTTCTTTCTTTCTTTCTTTCTTTCTTTCTTTCTTTCTTTCTTTCTTTCTCTCTCTCTCTCTCTCTCTCTCTCTCTCTCTCTCCCCCCCTCTCTCCACATCTATTTTTCTTTCTTTCTTTCTTTCTTTCTTTCTTTCTTTCTTTCTTTCTTTCTTTCTTTCTTTCTTTCTTTCTTTCTTTCTTTCTCTCTCTCTCTCTCTCTCTCTCTCTCTCTCTCCTCTCTCCACATCTATTTGCTTTATTTCCATCCCCTCCCTCCCTTTCTCTCTCTCTCTCTCTCTCTCCACGTCTATTTGCTTTTTTCCCCTCCCTTCCCTCCCTCCCTTTCTTTCTTTCTTTCCCTCCCTTCCTTTATTTATTTCTGATTTGGGGATGGAGCCTTGGCAGGACAGGGGCCTCAGTGGGGCACAGTGCCATAGAGTCCACCCTCCAGAATATCCATTCTCTCCAGGGAAACTGATCTTTGTAGTCTGAAAATGAGCTGTAATTCCAGGGGATCCCTTGTTAGCCAGATTGCACTTAACTGTTATTAATGATGGGGATAAATGATCGATTATCAATAGGCAATCGGCTGTGAGAGTGAACACCTGTGTATACAGAGGTCCAGCCCCGCTGGGAGGTGTTGGTAACAGACCAGGAGACTTTATATGGTTGAAAAATAAAGTCTTTTACTGAAATTCTTCACAGACAAACAATACACAGTCTCACACACAATTACTCAAGTCTAAGGAAATACAGAGAGAGATACAAGCACATTTGCATTAGCAGCTAAATCGCTGGTGGGCAATACCTACCGGTCCCGTCATGCAGAGTGTTCCTCAGGAAAAATGGAGGGGAAGGAAACTAGAAAAAATGGGGAACCACATGGCCTGGCCAGCAGGTAACACATGGGAACTCAGGCTGCAGACCTAGAGTTTAAAGATAGAGGCAAGGGTTGGGGATAGCAAGCTGGACATGAGGGTCAAAGGTTCGATAGGGGTCGAAGAGCAGAGAGAGAGCCGATGGTCAGGCATCTCCTTATATACAGGAGGGAGGGGGCTGGTCACAACCCCTGGTTCCACCACCTGGTAAGTCCATCCCTAAAAATACCCTATTGGGTGGAAGGTCTAGGGGAGGTGTACCTGAGGAGGGGTCAATACTGAGAGCTAGAAGCTTAACTCATGTCTGACACCTGGTAGCAGCTAGGATGAGTCACCGGGCCGATTCCATTGTCTTCTTGATGACTTTAGCTAGGCTGCTGATGGCCCTCAATTAGTTGCTGGGCAACAATGAATGGTCTCTGCCGGGTCTATGTGAGGTTTTGCAGGTGGGGGGGGAAGGAAAGAGGCTGTCTGCCTGAGTTTGAAGAAACTCTTAATGGCGGTTCTTGGAGTTCTTAGCCCTTGTATTCCATCAAGGCATGGTGCTGTGTATAGTGTAAAGAGGGGCTGTTCCATTCTCCTTCATGAGGAACAGGCTGGTAACCTTTGCTGGGCACTGGAGCTGCTGGGAAGGTCAGGAGAACATCTCTTGCCTAAGTGCAGTCTCTTCTGGCATCGTTGTGGGGTTACCATGTGGCTCAGTCCCTTATGTATACACTGGCACAGTTTATTATTTATTATAGTCCATAAAGAGGCTCAAAAAGCCTTGCAGGGCAACACCCTGGGTCCCACCTGGAGGCCAGCATCCTTAGCTTTAGTGCTGAAATTGGAAACTCTGGTTCTGCTGTGTGAGATTGGGGGGGACATGCAGATCAGAGACCTCTTAAAATTTCCTTTTGTCCTATGTGCAGCCCAGAAAGAACATTGGCAAGAAATGTGCACTCTATACACGTTCACCCTCAGAGTGGAATTACTGTCCCTAGGAATAGAATCTGTGCTCTGGGACTGGAATGACAGTCCCCAGAGTGGAATGATGATCCCTAGCAATGGAATCTGTGCTGTAGAACTAGAATAACAGGTCACAGAGTAGAATGACAGGACAGCCCCTAGGAATAGGCTCAGTGCTCTGGGACTGGAATGACAGGTTGCAAAGTGGAATGACTCTGAACTCTGTACATTGCTCAGAAATTGAATGGACAGCAACTGTTTGGTATTCTGGCTCAGAGACTTCAGCCATGCATTTACCAAATGAAGGCATCTGTGATGCCATAATTTAGTAAATTTCAGTACAAAGTCACCCTTATGAAGAAGGCAGAAACAAGACCCCTGTGTTGCCCTTCTTACTTACAACTTTGTGACCATTTGTTTGTCTTATGCACATGGTATGTATATTTGCAGAACTTAAAGTGACTGTTCTAAAAGTGTATTTAAATAAAGGACACAGCAGGAGACCACTGAGCTACCACTATAACCACTGGCCAACTCCCACCTTTTCCAGGGTTTAGCCCAGCCCAGGGGCATAGCTAGGGGGGATCCCAAGGGTTCCCAGCCCCCCCCCAAATTTCTGGGGAGCCCCTTCCTAAATCCCACATGGCTCCCCCCCATAGATAGTGACAATGGCTTGTGATGTCACTGACTCCTCCCTTTGATGTCACTGGGCCTCGGTTCATTTAAGGACCTAGCATAACAATGCCTCTGACCCAGACGACCCCCCCCAGGAAATTGAAAAGTCTACGCCCTTGCTTATATGTCAGTCTAACTGTGCATGAGGAACAAAATGGGGGAAAGGAATGAGAGCTGGTACCAGGTCTGATCCTTGTTTGAGTAAGACACAGGGAGGGGAAAACAAACTTGACCCAATACCTGGAATCAAGAACCACAAGGGTAAGAAAGAAGCCTGATAAAGGGACAATATGAAGAAGAGGAGGAGGAGGAGATTGGATTTATACCCCACCCTTCACTCGGAGTCTCAGAGCGGCTTACAAACTCCTTTCCCTTCCCCTCCCCGCAACAGACACCCTGTGAGGTAGGTGGGGCTGAGAGAGCTCTGACAGAAACTGCTCTTTTCAAGAACACCTCTGACAGAACTATGGCTTGCCTAAGGTCATCCAGCAGCTGTGAGTGAAGGAGTGGTGAATCAAACCCGGTTTTCCCATATTAAAGTCTGCGCACTTAACCACTACACCAAACAGGATTAAAAACCTAATGTATAAGTGTTATATACAAAAATACGTGTATGTATTAGAAAAACAGTTTAAAATGTATAAGGGCCCAATGAAAGCCTTGTTACAAAGTACAAGTGACCTGAACACAAGGGCCAACAAGTATCCTCAACAAGTAGCAGTCTGCTCCAGCTCTGATTGGATAGTCACATAGGAATTTTCTGGACCAGAATGTATAAGTGTTATATACAAAAATACGTGTATGTATTAGAAAAACAGTTAAAAATGTGTAAGGGCCCAATGAAAGCCTTGTTACAAAGTACAAGTGACCTGAGCACAAGGGCCAACAAGTGTCCTCAACAAGTAGCAGTCTGCTCCAGCTCTGATTGGATAGTCACAAAGGAATTTTCTGGACCAGAATTGGAAGATGTTCTAATTCAACGGCTGTGCATTTGCACCTGACACATGATTCTCATCTTAAGAGGCCTCATAAACAGCCTTCTCTTGTGTCTATTAACCTTGCTGCTGAACTTTCCTCTTTTGGTCCAGTATCAACTTATTATTTGCCATTCTATTGTAACATGTGACATTATAACACCTGTCTATTTATACCTCAACTTGTTTGACCTCTGAAGAAGCCCCCAAGGGGCGGAAACACCTCAGATCACTTGTATTGGCCCTTGTGCTTAGGTCACTCGTACTTTGTAATGAGGCCCTTATATGTTTTTAACTGTTTTTCTAATAAATACATGTATTTTTGTATATAACAATTATACACTAGTTTTTTAATATTGGCCCTTTATCAGGCTTCTTTCTTACCCTTGTGGTTTCTGACCCTAGTTTGAGACTGCATTTCCACTGGCTTTAAAAGAATTGGCTTGTGCATTGGCAGAAACAAGTGGAATTATTTGATCTGGTAACAACCATGCTTTAAGGAGTAGGATTTTTAACTCATCTTCCTATGCCAGTTTACTCAGCTTTCTGACTGCTTTGGATATCATCTGTCTGCTTTATTTTTTAAAAAGTTCCATAGAGTTTCTTACATTTATAAATGTGCATTCTGTTAAGGTGTTCTGAGTGGTACAGGGTAAGTTAAAGGGTTTCTTAAGAGACTATAAAATGTGCACTGTTTGCCAACAAGAGAAGAAATTCTCTGTCTCTTGGGTTAATACTAAATTAAACACTTTTTAAATATGTATATTATTTTCCCAAGAGAGCAGCAGGCTGTGCTCTTTCTTTTCTACTACTGATATCTATTAGGTACTTATGTTGTTTTAAAGCAGAGGTATCCAACCAATTCCTCAAGAGAATTCATAGGTAGGGTTACCAATCTCCAGGTTGGAAAATTCCTGGAGATTTGAGGGGTGGAGCCTGGAGAGGGTGGGGTTTGAGGAGGGGTGGGACTTCAGACAGGTAGAATGTCATAGACTCCACCCTCCAAACCAGCCATTTCCTCCTGGGGAACCATTTTTGCCAATCTCCAGGGGAGGACTGAAGATCACCCAAAATTACAACTGTTCTTCAGGTAGCACAGATCAGTTCCTCTGGAGAAAATGGTGAACTCTGGGTCATTATACCCTGCTGAGGTTGCCACAGCAAATTGACACTGAGTGCCCAAGACCGGAGCACTCTCCCAGAGCCTCTTTCTAGAGCTTGTTGTATTTATTTCCACAATGAGCCTAGTAAATCAAATAAACAAATAAATAAATAGAAATCAAATAAATAAATAGAAATCAAATAAATAAATTACTTATGGAAACCTCAGCAAGGAGCTTTCAAGGCAAGTGAGAAGCAGAGGTGGTTTGTCATGGACTTCCTCTGCCAAGCCTTCCTTGATGGTCTTCCTTCCAACTACAGACCCTGCTTAGCTTCTGAGATCTGATGAGATCAGGCTATACCATGCCACCGTCTGTCCTGGTTTCCTGGACGGGACTCTGAAATCCTCCAGAGTTTTGTGGGAGGGAGGCCTCTCCAGGTGATTACCTTAAAGAAAAATTTAAACTAGCCCTGGTCCAGAGCCAGTCCTGTCTATGCAGAGAATATGTCTTGCTGTGGGAATCAGGTTTTCTGAACTCTTGATGGAACCCTATCAAATTCTGGTGAGGCTGTGTTAGTATTTAAAGAACCACCAATCCCTCATTAGAACCTAGTTACATTTAGAATGTATTAGTATTGGAATGTAATAATAGCAGGTCACAGGAACCCTGTGGGATCACAGTAAGGATTCATCTAGTCCAACAAGTGTTGTTTCAACTATTTTATGATTCATGAAACTGTCAGAATACCCTTCCAATTCATGTATTTCCTCTTTCAAATATTATTATACTTACATTTACCTACACCTTGTTACTCGTTCAATCTTGAAAAAACTTCTGCGTGTTGGAAAAGAAACATGGAAATTGCCTCTGGCAAGCACCCTTCCCAAGGCACTAGAGATTCAGTAATGAGCCAGTTTATATCCCACTTCCATATGTATGCTCATCACAGTTCTGCATTCTCTTTTGCAGCTTGTGTTCATTTCTGATGTGTCAGAAGGAAGACTTTTAAAACTCTGAAAGAAAGCACTGATAAAGACCTGCTGAACAAAATGAAACGTGATGCCTCTGAGCACAGAGAAATCACAGGAAGGTTATTCTCCTGCATGTCTCTGACCACAGGAATTTACCTGGGTATACCTGGCTTCCCTGTTAACTGGGGACTGCAGGTATGTGGTGCTGCTTAACAAGCCCCTGCCTATTTCATTTCTCTCCTTTGTCTCTTTTAACTTCATCATGCATCCAAACAAGAAGATAAAAAGATAAGGCAGATAAAAGTTCCCTAGCACAGCTCTTCAACTTGGGCTGGTCTCTGGATGCCAGCTGACAGCCTCTCTCAGTGTGACAGAGGAGAAACAAGCTGTCCAGACCACCAGGGATTCTATTTGCCGCTACTTCGTCATTAGCCATCACTCTCACTTCTGAAGCTTGCCAAACAATGACAAATGTCTGACACTGGGGGAATTCAAATGAGGACATTTCTTTATCCCACTCTTCCTCCCTCCCTCCCTCCCTCCCTCCCTCCCTCCCTTCTTTCTTTCTTTCTTTCTTTCTTTCTTTCTTTCTTTCTTTCTTTCTTTCTTTCTTTCTTTCTTTCTTTCTTTCTTTCTTTCTTTCTTTCTTTCTTTCTTTCTTTCTGCCTGCCTGCCTGCCTTCCTGCCTTCCTGCCTTCCTGCCTTCCTGCCTTCCTGCCTTCCTGCCTTCCTGCCTTCCTGCCTTCCTGCCTTCCTGCCTTCAAATGGCCCTCAAATATATCTTGAAAATACATCACACACACACACACAGGTGACAGAGAAAATGAGCCAGTGTCACTGGATGCTGGTTGCCAGCCCATCTCTAGTAACTGTTCTTCAGGGAACAACAATGTGAGTGAAAAACCATTTGTGGATGCCACACGTTCACCTAGGAAATTGTTGATCAAGATGAGGAAGAGGTGACAAATGGGTGACAAAGGATCAAGCTCCCTATTCCATATTATTTTGAAGGAAAATGATGATATGTGTATATCAATGAATGTCTCTGTGTGTGCCTTTCACAACCTGTTTGATTTGAATGTGTTGTGTATGGTACTCAGTTACCTGTCCTGGGTACAAAAGTAGCATGAGAATCTGTCTAAAATAAATGTACTGAGCTTCTGGTGTTGACACTGGGAAAATCATTCTTACAGGAGTGGCTGTGTTTGTGGCAGAAAGATGACATAAGGAGCTGTAGCCCTTCATTCCTAGGCTGCCAGGTGCTCCATCACCTCACTGTTCTTGCAGCCCTGGCCAGGCAGCATGAGGTCTGATGAGCACCTAGGAGCACTGCCGGCTCGCCCACTAGGCCAAAGCGCCCCCGGCCCCACCCCCGGTGAAGCCAGCGCTCCACCCCTGTCTCCAGCTGGCGCTGGGACTGGGAGGGAAGGGGCGGCCGGCGCTCCACCCGCGGCTCCCCCCAAGCCCTTGGGGGGGTGGAGAGGTGGGGCGGTATGGCGGCGGCTGGCCAGCTGGGACTCTCCCCGCTGCCGCTGCCCCCGCCAGTCTGAGCGCCCTTCCGGGGCGCTTCAGAAGCCCTTGGGGGGGGTGGAGAGGTGGGGCGGCATGGCGGCGGCCGGCCAGCGGGGACAGACCCCGCTCGCTGGCCGCCGCCAGTCTGAGCGCCCGTCCGCTGGGAGGGAAGGGCGGGTGTTCCAAGGCCGCCCCTTCCCCGGCTCTTCCCGGGCCCCTCGCAGCTGCGAGGGGCCCGGGAGAACCGCACCACCCGTTCCCCGGCGCCCCGCAGCTGCAAGGGGGCCGGGAGAGCCGCCCGCCCATTCCCCAGCTCTCCCCGGCGCCTCGCGGCTGCGAGGGGGCCGGGAGAGCCGCCCGCCCGTTCCCCGGCTCTCCCCGGCGCCCCGCGGCTGCGAGGGGGCCGGGAGAGCCGCCCGCCCGTTCCCCGGCTCTCCCTGGCGCCCCGCGGCTGCGAGGGGGCCGGGAGAGCCGCCCGCCCCTTCCCCGGTTCTCCAGGCCCCACCGGGAGGTTGGCATCTCCGGTGGGGTGGGCGCCCCAGGCTCTCCTGCCTAGGGCGCCCAGACACCTGGGGCCAGCCCTGCCTAGGAGGCTACCATATATGGCTGTTGGACAGTGTTCACCTTCATGACCAAAACTTGTGGGTCACAAGTGGACCCTCCACTGTTTGCTGAAAAAGGAAGTAAACTATTGCTTGCTTTGCCTGTTGAAAGAATGCTTTCTTCCCTTCTTCTGTTCTCTCCTTTTCCAGGTTCCTGGACCAAACACTTCTTTAGCAGCATCCCATGTGCAAAGAACCCTGGGAAATGTAGTTTTCAAGGGACACTTAACAGTATAGATGACAGATGATGAAGAAGAAGTGTTGGATTTATACCCCGCCCTTCACTTGGAGTCTCAGTCTTTCCAAACCAAAGGTTATTCAAACAGAAAAACAAATAAATGTGATCACAGTGTGAATTAATGTCCTAAATTAAAAAAAAATCACTGTGATATATCGGCTACTTTACTTTATTTTGGTAAAACTACATACAAACTTCACAGTTATCATTGACATGGAAAAAACAACAATAATAACCATTAACATAATCTTATATCACCATTTTCAAAAGGGCTCATCCTTGTATTATTATAAAACAAGACAAATAACTAATTGTAGATCATGCCACCTTCTGTCCTGGTTTCCTGGACAGGGCTCTGAAATCCTTCATAGTTCTGTGTTAGGGAACTTGGAAGCAAAGCAAGGGGAAAGACCACTACAAAAGCACTCCCAGAAAACACAGGCAAACAGTGAACAGAAAGTCTACTGAGTACTAAAGGGAGGAAAAACAGCGCTGAACAAGGGGGAAAACTGGTGGACATGCATGGTGAAAGTGATGGGAATGCAAAATGACAAAAAGAGGGAAAACACCAGTTCATAATAGGCCTTAGTCAGGAGTTGTGTTATCTCATGCTTTCTGTATACGTGAAACAGATCCTTTGAAAACAGACTAAAAATGGCAGCTGCATAGGTGCTTTTGACCCACAAATTTGAACTCTCCAACCTATCTGAGGAACCCAATAGGTAGAAGATTAGTGTCCCAGAGGAATAACTTAATTGGTTGGGGGTTTACAGATGGTGCCTCAAATTTCCTTCATGATCTGTAGTGCATTTGTGCAGCTTAGGCTACAAGACTGCATGAGGCCTTTCCTTGATAAGCAAAATAGGGCCACAGTTGTTCTGATCACACCTAGGTGGTAACAATGTACTTTCTATAGTGATTGCCCCTGAAGACTGTTAGGAAGCCTCAATTAATGTACAGCACAGCAGCAAGACTGCTCATTGTAATAGCATGTCCTGAAAACTTTAGGATTTCACTAGTCACTTCTAGACACAATTGAAATTGCTGGTATTACCTGAAAAGTAAAACTCCAAACAATCTGAGACAAAGATCTTTAAAAGATCTCTTGCTACCACATATACCTGCCTTTCATGAGAGATCTTTTGGAAAGGCCCTTTGCTGCGTGCTCTCACCTTCAGAAATCAAGGATCTCTAGAACTATCTCCCCACAGAGGTCTGCCTGTCACCTAACCTGCTCAGTTTTTCAGGCACCAAGTAAAATGCTCTTTTTCTCCATGGTTTTTATCTGATTATTTTCTCAACTCCTCTTGCATTGTTTATATCTTATATTGTCTATTTTAATTTTATTTATATTTTATACCGTGCCAGTTTTATTATCTTTCAGGCTTTTATATTTGATGTTTTCTGATGTTGTTTTATGCATTCATTTTACAGCTGTTGTTATGTATTGGGACTGAAACATTGCAGGACTGTACTGCCAGAGACAGGGTAAGCTTGGAGCCAAATAACAATAGACCAACAGGATTCTGGCAGTAACCAATTAAGATGTAAAGTTTTGTGCTGCCAGAGACAGGGTGAGCTTGGAGCCGAATAACAATAGACCAACAAGATTCTGGCAGTAACCAATTAAGATGTAAAGTTTTGTAAATAGCCTATCATTGGGAGTGAGGTGTGTTGGGGTGTGGCCATTGCATGCAATATAACCGAGCTGAGGCTCTGGCCTACAGTCTTGTTCTTGCTGAAATCACTGAATAAAGTAGAGCTGATCACTAGACTGAGAGTCTGTTCATCCATGGAACCCACTATTTAACAGCTGTTGTATTAATCAAGGGTTCAAGGTTTTATGAGTTAATCCTTTTTGTTAGTGATGATCTTTTCTGGATCCACTTTTCCTGCATTTTTTCCCTTCAGGTATTAAGCTTCCAGTTTTCAAGTGTGGAATTCTTGAAATGGAATTTTGTTTCCTGCCATCCTTTTGTGGCATCAGCTCTGGGAAAGTGCCAAGGCTTTGGGCACTCAGTGTTAATTTGCTGTGGCAACCTCAGCAGGGTATAATGACACAGAGTCCACCATTTTTTCCAGAGGAACTGATCTCTGCTACCTGAAGAACAGTTGTAATTCTGAGTGATCACCCCTCACCTGGACATTGGCAACAATGATTTCCCAGGAGAAAATGGCTGGTTTGGAGGGTGGAGTCTATGGCATTGTACCTGTCTGAAGTCCCACCCTTCCTCAAACCTCACGCTCTCCAGGCTCCACCCCTCAAATCTCCAGGAATTTCCCAACCTGGAGTTGGCAACCCTATCTTCTTCCCAGCCAAGCATCAATCTGCCATTATCTGCCCCTCTGATTTCAGCTTTCTATCTCCTCCCCCCTCCCTCCAGTTGTAATTTTGAGTAATCTCCACCCCTCACCTGGAGATTGGAAACACTGGTTCCCCAGGAGGGAATGGCTAATTGGGAGGGTGGAGTCTACGGCATTGTACCTGTCTGAGGTCCCACCCTTCCTCAAACCTCACCCGCTCCAGTTTTCATCCCTCAAATCTCCAGGAATTTCTCACCTGGAGTTGGCAACCCTATCTCCTTCCCAGCCAATCATCAACCTACCTTTATTTTCCCCTCACTCTTCAGCTTTCCATCTCCCCACACACACCTGCAGACTCTTCCATGATCTGAAGCCCTGACTGCCATGTCACATTGGCTATCACGGGGGGGGGGCATCTCAGAGTCCACCATTTTCTGCAGGGGAACTGATCTCTGCCATCTGATCTCTGAGTCAGTTGCCGAGACTCAGCTGACGGGAAGGGTCTGAGATAGTCCCGGACCTTCCCAAGGTCTCAGTAGGATACCCTTAGCCTGAGGAGCTGAGGAGAGCCTCTTCCAAGGCAACGGCCAAGGAATTGATGCTCACCTTCTTCCCCAAAAGGTCCCATTGCCACAGAGCAAGCATAGCCCCCAGAGATGACTGCCGGACAAGCAGACATGGTCAAAAGTTTTGAAATGCTTCTAAAAGATCTCCAAGGCTTCAAAGTGTGAGTTAAGCAATGCTCAGGTGATTTAAAGCGTTCATAAGAACCTTGGAGCTGCAGTGGCTCAAGTGGTTAAGACGCTGAACTGCAGGCTGTGGAAGGTCAGTAGTTCAGCAGTTCAAGACCCGTGAGTGCCGCATGATGGGGTGAGCTCCCGTCTCTAGTTCCAGCTCCTGCCAACCTAGCAGTTCGAAAGCAAGAAATTGCAAGTAGATAAATAGGTACCACTTCAGTGGGAAGGTAACAGCGTTCTGTGCGCCTTGGTGTTTAGTCATGCTGGCCACATGACCATGGAAACGTCTTCGGACAGCGCTGGCTCTTCGGCTTTGAAACGGAGATGAGCACCGCAACCCTAGAGTCGGATTCGACTGGCTTTCGAGCAAGGGAACCTTTACCTTTACCTTTAAGAACCTTTGTAGTAATTAGAAGCGTCTAAGTGCAAAGCAGGGGTGGAGGGGAAACTCAAGATACCCCCCCTCTAAAAGCAAGGCGGTTTTAAGGCGGAAATAAAGGACTTTGTTTAAAAACAGATTTTATTAGGATATACACTACTTCGCAGCTTGGTCCAAATAATATACACCATATCCTTTTTGCAAAACTCCTCTTCTGTTGGCTCCCAGCATTGTTTCCATCATTTAAACAAAACCAAATACATGTTAATTTCTTGTTATCATGCAAATTCTACAGGTAACCCAATTTACTTATTTATAACTACTATAAACACTTGTTAACTGTATACAATTGTTACATCTTTAGTAGTTTCCCAAACTAAAAATACTATCCTTCATTTCCCAGTACTTCTGTATATATTCTTTAAAGTCGCTCCAGTCTGCCAAAAAGGTTTCTGCTTCTAGGTTGTTAAGCTTTCTTGTCCATTTGTCTATTTTTGCCATAAAGAGCAGTTTTCTCAACCAGTCCCAGAGATAGGAATCTTTTCGTTTTTCCAATTTTGAGCATAAATCATTCTAGCAGTTGTTACCATGTACCTTATCAATGTTGTTTTACTCACATTTTTTTCTTCTAATTTAACACCTAAAAGGAACATTTCATGTTCTTTCTTAAAGGTACATTTCAAAAAATTTTCCATCTCTGTATGTATTGCAGTCCAGAATGTTTTTCTTTTTCACAAATCCACCACATATGGTAAAAGGAACCTTCAGCATGTTTACATTTCCAACATTTATTAGATAAGTTTCTACCTACATTAGCTATCTTTTTTGGTGTCATATACCATCTATATATCATTTTAAAACAATTTTCTTTAAGGTTGGTACATGTAGAAATTTTCAAAGCATTTTCCCATAAAAATTCCCAAGATGACATAGGTATTTCCTTATTCGTATTAATTGCCCATTTAATCATTTGCTCTTTAACCACTTCATCTTCGGTATACCATTTTAACAAAATGTTATACATTTTCGATATCATTTTCCTCCCTCCCTCCAGCCATAAATTTTCAATCCAACCATTTTTTTGTCTGTCTTATATAAATCAAATATCTGTCTATAACGCAACCAATTATATTTAAAGTCAAGTTGACTTTCTTCTTTTATCACATATGATTTCCCTTCCTGTCTCAACAAGTCCTTATATTTCAGCCAGTCTTGTCCCTTATATTCTGAAAACGGTTTTATCACTTCAGCTGGTACAATCCACAATGGTTTTTCTTTGGGAAAGAAATTTTTATACTTAATCCAAGCCTCAAAAAGGGCCCTCCTAATATAGTGATGCTTAAAGAAATTATCCATTTTCGTCTTGCCATAGTAGAGATCGGAGCTCCCGCCCGCCCGGCAACGCCGCTGGTGGGCGGGGGCTGTTTTGCCGCTCCGGGGGAATGGAGACGGCAACAGAAGGGACGCTAGCGTCCCGACGTGGCAGGGGGCGGAGACGGCTCTTTCAAAGGGCCAGGCTCCGCTCCCGCCCTTGTCAGTTGCTCCGCATGCTCGGACTAGGTCAGAGCACGCAGAGGGGAGCTTCTTGTTTAGGCCCGTTCCTGCGCTTGCTGGTGTCCATAGGCAGAGGGGCACAGTGGGCTTTGGTGGGAGGCAGCTCCGGGTGCTCGGCATAGAGTGGAGCGCCCTGAGGAGAGCTGTGCCCTTGTTTTGGCCTGGGCGGCGGCGGCGGCGGGCAGTTCTATCAGCGGCAAGGCGCCTGGGCAAACGGCCCAGCAGCGGCAGCAGCTGCTCGCAGCAACCAGAGCTCAGGGGCAAGGCAGCTGGCAGCCCCCGCTTCACATTTGTAAAAAAAAAAAAAAAAAAACCCTCCCCCCCACGCCTTCATTTTAGGTGGCTGCAGTTTGGTGAGGCTGCCTTGGCCATATTCCTGTTTTATTGCCTCATCTTTGAATCTGTTCCTCTAAACCCCCCCCCTCCTAAGGGTCTTTTGAGGTTGGCCATTTCACTATTGTATGTTGTAGGAGGGTAGTTTTGGGTGGCCATCTTTGTTGGGCTTTGCCCAGGGGAGGCCATTTTAGGTGGGCATCCTGGGGCAGCCATCTTGTTAGGGTAGTCAGGGGCGGCCATTTTGAATGTGTCTGTCCCAGGCGGCCATTTTGGTAAGGAACTTTGACAGCTGCCATTTTTATATAGTGGTAGCAGGGCTGTTATTATAAGCATTGCTGTTTATTGTAAGCATTGCCAGTTAGCTATTTTGGTGGTGCCAGGGGGTTTTTCTTGCTGGGGCCTAGTCACGTCATTTTAGTTAGTATACAGTTAGTGAGTTCGCTGCTTTCAAATTTGTTATGGCTCCCAAGAAAGGTCAAGGTAAGGCCAAGGGGAAGCAGCCTGCACCTAAGCGGCCTCCTGTACAGCCAGAGCCATTGGTCCCATCCAGTGACGAGGAGGACCCTGTAAATGCTGCTATTTTGCAGCAGTTAGAAGCTCTGGAGAGGGAGCGGGGTGCCCCTCCGACGAAGGGTGGGAAGAAGCGTTTTGTAGGAGATTCTAATGCTTCTTTTCAAGAGCAGGTGCTGGCTCGGCTGGCCTTTTTGGAAGACAATGGGGGTGATGCTTCAACGTCGGGTCAACAGGGGCTGGGCACCGCGGAATTGCAAGTCGAGTTGTACAAGGAGCCACAGAAGGATGGTAAGGAGGTGCATAGTGAAAAGAGCAGTTCATATTGGCCATGGGGCCCAAGCCCTCAGAATGCCCCTGGGCCTGTACTGCAGACTGCGCCAATTAGTGGTCAGCAGTATATGGGTTGGGGCTGTGGGTATCCACTGCCCTCTCCCAGGGTTTGGCCTGGATGAGGCTATATGCTGCCAGGACCAGGGTTTACAAATGCAGCAGCTGTTTCTTATGATACAGTCTCAGCTGGGAGATTCAGCATTGCCTCTTGGGGACCATCTTTCTATCGCCACTAAGGAGAAGATCCTTAAGGGCGAATACATAGATGTATTCACATTATTATATAGAGAATTGGAAAAGAAGGACAGGGAGGATCTAGACGACCGTGAGAAGGAACGCCTGAAGAGGCGAGTGGTGGACAGGACCTGGGCAAATTGGTACCCAGGGTTTTTGATTTATGCATCGGTGATTGTCCGGCATCATCCATGGAGAGCTGTAGCGCTGCTCCAATACATGGACATTATTTATAAGGCTTTTACGGATTTTCCGAGCCCGGCTTGGTCGCAATACGATGAGGAATTTCGTATGCGGGCAGCCATGAATGCAGCCATGCGATGGGACTGGATACATCCAGATCTATGGTTGCAGATTATGTCCACTATTAGAACACCGGGGAGTGAGAGGACTCATAGTGGTCATTCCGTCCGTAGGTTACAAACCCAGACAGGCACCCGCGCCCAGGCGGGGCAGGCGGTTCAGCGACGCCCGCTTTGCTGGGAGTTTACCTCCCATGGAACGTGTGGTCGGAAGTCGTGTTCATTCCGGCACGAGTGTCCACTATGTGCCGGGCCTCATTCCTTCTCCAATTGCCCCAAACCTAAGGGTCGGGGCGGAGGTAGAGGTGGTAAGCGCCCCGGAGGTGGTGGGGGCTACAACCCCCTCCTGATAAAGGGACCTAGTCCAATAAAGTTGGAAGTTTTAGCGCGTTGGTTACGGGATTACCCGAATCAGCGTGATCGTGTTTACCTGTTGGATGGTTTTAGGTTAGGTTTTAGGATACCTTTCCAGGGTTCTCGGACTCCATACATGGCTCCTAACTTAAAATCAGTACACGGTATGGAGCACTTAGTGGGGCAAAAAATTGCCAAAGAATGTGCGGAGGGCAGAGTCCTGGGTCCTTTTTCGTTCCCACCAGTTGTTAATTTGAGGGTTTCCCCTTTGGGAATTGTGCCAAAGAAGGCACCAGGAGAATATCGCCTCATTCACCACTTGTCTTACCCACGTGGGGAGTCGGTGAACGACGCGATACCTGAGGAGTTGTGTTCTGTCAGGTACACCTCCTTTGATCAGGCCTTGCGGGCGGTCCGCAGCTGTGGACAGGGAGTGGAACTGGCAAAATGTGACATTAAGTCGGCCTTCCGTCTCCTTCCTGTCCACCCGGATGACTTTGAGCTCCTGGGTTTTGCCTTTGAGGGCAAATTTTACATGGATAGGGCTCTTCCTATGGGGTGTTCAGTATCCTGTGCCGCTTTCGAGAGGTTCAGTTCCTTTCTGGAATGGGCCTTGCGGTACAGGACGGGCCTCTGCAGTACTGCCCATTATCTTGATGATTTTTTATTGGCAGGAAGGAGGGGTACGGGTCAATGTGCATTTTTGCTGTCCAGCTTCATTAATCTGGCAAGGGAGCTGGGAGTTCCTCTGGCTGAGGAAAAAACTGAAGGCCCGGCCCTTATTTTGACTTTCCTGGGAATAGAAATTGACACGGGAGGACAGTTCTGCAGATTGCCTTTGGATAAATTAACTGCACTACAGGCATTAATAGACATAACGAGGAGGAGGAATAAAATAACCCTTCTGGAGTTGCAGCAGTTGGTTGGTCACCTCAACTTTGCATGCAAAGTTGTGGCACCTGGACGGGCTTTTGTTAGGAGACTTTGCGAGTCTATGAGGGGTTTGCGTCTTCCCCATCATAGGACTCGGGTCACCAGGGGGATCCGGGACGACCTCCTTGTATGGAAGCAATTTTTGGAGTCATACAACGGGGTGTCCTTTTGGCGTGAGGACCTATTAGTCGAAGCGGAGCTGCAGGTCGCTTCTGATGCGGCGGGTTCCTCCGGCTTTGGTGTATATTTCCGGGGGCATTGGTGTGCTGGGGACTGGCCTGAGGAGTGGGTTCAGGTAGGGTGGGTCACTGACCTCACCTTCCTGGAATTTTTCCCGATTGTCGCAGCAGTGTGGATTTGGTCAGAGGACTTTGCTAACCACACCGTCCACTTCTGGTGCGACAACATGTCCACAGTACATGTAATTAACTCCTTGACGTCCAAATCCCCCAGGGTCATGGCTCTGGTCAGAGCCTTCACTCTGCAGTGTCTACATAATAATATAATGTTCAAGGCTAGGCATGTGCCGGGAGTTAATAACGGGGTCGCTGACGCTCTCTCTCGTAAACAGATGGAGAGATTCCGTCAGCTGGCTCCAGAGGCTGACCAGTTCCCGGTGCGTATGCCAGACGAGGTGTGGCAGATTGGCGGGCTGAGGCCGATAGGGCAATGAGCTTGGCACTCGCCCCTTCCACTCGCAGGGCTTACATGAGGGCGGGTAAGCAAATCCTCTCCTTTAGGGAGAGAGCAGGCTTGCGGCAGCTTTGGCCCATACCTGTTCCTCATTTAATGGAGTTCTGCGTGACGCTGAAGGGGGATGGCCTGTCTGCTCGTACCATCAGATCTAAATTGGCTGCTCTGGCCTATGCCAGCAACGCATCGGGGCATGTAGACAGTACGGGCGACTTCCGTATTCAGAAGATGCTCGAGGGTTGGTCCAGGGAGAGCGGCATAGTGGCTGATCCCAGAGAACCCCTGACCCCAGCTATTTTGAAGGGTCTCAGGGACCAGTGGCACACAGTGTGCGCTGATAGCTATGAAGCTGCTTTGTTTCATGCGGCGTCGCTGGTCGCCTTCTTTGGGGCTCTGCGGGTCAGTGAGCTCGTTGCTAGCTCACGGCAGAATGTGCCTGGTCTGGCTCTTGAGCGGCGTGATGTTTCTGTCTCAGATTCCAAAGTGGGAATTAGACTACGCAGGTCAAAGACGGATCAGCGTGGCAAGGGGAAGTTTATTGAGCTTGACCGATGTTCAGAGGTCGAGTTGTGCCCAGTTGGGGCCTTAAGCCGTTTTTTGGCATTGAGAGGAGAGGGTCGGGGCTACCTATTCCAACACAGGGATGGTACCCCCCTCACTAAATTTCAATTTTGGAGTGTGACACAGAAGGCGTTGGCTCGATTGGGGTTGGGTGGTGTTCACTTTGGCACCCACTCCTTCCGAATAGGAGCTGCATCAACGGCTGCAGCTATGGGGTATTCTGGAAGGGAGATTCAGAGGATAGGGCGCTGGAAGTCCAGATGCTACAAGGGTTATGTCCGGAATTGTGCTATTTAACTATCCCTCAGAGTACTTTCGTTTATTGATGTTTGTCTTGTTACAGATGCTGCAGGCCGCAGGATGTGACAAAGGGTTACTGTCTGCGGCCACAGCATGGTCTTCTGGGCGGCTCATCAGGCCAAGAGGACATCCAGCGGCTCTCAGCTTGGCCTTAGTGAATGGGCGACAATTGAGTGGTTGGGAAGGAGGGGCATGCGATGGCCTGCTCTTCTTCCCCTACTATTTCATGAGAGGAGAGGGCCCCCTCCTCACATACTGGTCATACACTTGGGGGGCAATGACTTGGGTCTATTGAAGGGCAAGGCCCTTGTGTTGCAGGCTGAGGCAGACCTTGCGAGGATAAGAGCAAGTTGGCCCAGCGTAAAGATAGTATGGTCAGCCATACTGCCCCGCCAAGTGTGGAGGAACCTGGAGGACCCCAGGTGTATTGACCGCGCCCGACGTAAAGTAAATAGGCAGCTGAAAAAGGCCATGGATGCTGGTTTGGGGATGTTTCTGCCGCACCCCGATATACAGGTTGTGTTCCCTGACCTGTATAGGGATGACGGGGTGCACTTGTCTTTCAAGGGCAATGGGATCTTTTTACAGGACTTGCAGCAAGGAATTAGGTCGGCACTAGGTTGCTGAGTGGGGAGCAAAGGCCAAAGCAAAGGCTTGACCTTGGCTATGGCAGGTTTATGCAAGCAAGAAACGGAACTGGTGAGCACCTTTTGGCATATCCCGTTAGGGAACAGGCGGTCATCAGGAACTGCCTTCGGATTTCAGGGTCCAGGGTGGGGAATGGTGATCACCTCCACTGGGAACCTTTATGGCAGGCTCCTCTCTGCAAGTTGAAAGGCTTCAGGGGTAGGCGCTCCTAGAAGGCAACCAGTTGCTGGGCTGCTGGTCACGAGCCAGAGAGTAAATGGCTCACGGCTGGAGCTGGGTGACCCGCCCTTTAAGGGCAAGGGGGTTGGTCAGGGAAGTGACGCCTGCCTTGCCTGTTCCATGCTTGCTTAGTTGTTATCGCTGCAATGTTCTGTTAAATAGTTAATAAAGTGGCCCTTGTTTAATTCCAACCTGTTGTCTGTCTCATTATTCCGCCTGGGGGGGCAAATGCATGCCAGCCAAACCTGCAATCATGTCCTTCTAATGCCAACAATTTCCTGTTTTCCAGGGTAATCCATTGTTCTAACCAATTTAGGCAAACCGCGTCATGATAAAGTCTTAAATTTGGTAACCGAAAGCCTCCTCTTTCCTTTGCATCACATAAAATTTTCATTTTAATTCTCATTTTTTCCCCTGCCCAAACAAATTTGGAAATTTCCTTTTGCCAACAATTCAATGCCTTCGAGTCTTTTACTATTGGAATCGTCTGAAATAAAAACATAAATCATGGCAAAATATTCATTTTGACCACCGAAATTCTTCCCAACAAAGATAAATTTAATTTGTTCCATTTTTCAATGTCTTTTAAGACTTGAGCCCACAATCTTTCATAGTTATTTTTATAAAGATCAATATTCTTCATTGTCAGGTCTATACGTAAGTATATAGTTTTTTTCACTACTTCACTGCCTGTAGACATCTGCAACTCCATTTGTTTTGGGCTCGTCATATTTTTACACATCACCTTGGATTTCTGTCTGTTCACGTAGAAGCCTGCTAGGTCTCCAAACTCTTTTATTTTATGTAGTAAAAGCGGTATAGTTTTCAGTGGTTCCTCTGCTATAAACATAACATCATCCACAAAAGCTCTGTACTTATATGTGAATCCTTTTAAAGTCAGGCCTTTAATTTCCTTATCTTCTTTAATATTCCAAAGTAAAACCTCTAAAACCCATATGAACAATAACGAAGGAAGCAGACAACCTTGCCTTGTTCCCTTTTGTACTTTAAAAAATTCAGTTTCGTTGTTGACCACCATTTTTGCTTTTTGTTCCGAGTATATTGCTTTGATTATATTTAAAAAAGGTTCTCCAATGTCCATTTTTTCCATAACTTTAAACTCCCAGTTCAGATTGTCAAACACTTTTTCTGTGTCAACAAAGAAAAAACCCACCTCCTTTTCTGGGTGCTTGTCATAATACTCAATTGCATCCACAACCATCCTCATATTGTCCCTTATTTGTCTATCAGGCAAAAATCCAGCTTGTTCTTCTGCAATTAAGTCTCTCAAATATATTTTTAGTCTCTCAGCTATAATTTTGGCAAATAACTTGTAATCGTTGTTCAAAAGTGAAATTGGCCTATAATTCTTAACGCTTGTTAAGTCTTGTGCTTCTTTTGGGATAAGAGAAATAGTTGCTTCCTTCCAAGAGTCTGGTAATTTCCCTGTGTCTCTGATCTCATTTGACATAACTTGAAATCTCCTCTTTCAATTTTTTTATAAAATTTAGCTGAAAAGCCATCTGGGCCTGGAGCTTTTCCCAGTTTTGCATCGTCAATAGCTTTGTAAATCTCTTCTGTGGTAATAGGGTTATTAAGCATATCTTTAATTTTTCCCATAGGACTAGGCATTTTTAAATCCTGCAAATATTCTTGACCTTTTACTTGATCTATCAGATTTGCATGGAAGAGCTTTGCATAATATTTAAAAAATTCTCTCTTTATCCCTTTACAGTCCACAATTTCTCTGTCTCCTGTCACAATTTTGCTTATAATCTTCCTTTCTTTTCTTCTCTTGAGTTGCCATGCCAAATACCTTCCTGGTTTGTTAGCTCCTTCAAAAGACTTTTGTTGAAGTTTCTTTAAATTCCAATAAATTTCTTGGTTGAGTATGACATTTAGTTGATCTTGTAAAATTTGTATCTCTCTCATTATTTTCTTTGTCCCTGGTCTTTTCTTTAATTCATTCTCTTTCGTTCTACTCTTTTCCACAAGGTAACTCTGCTGCACCCTTCTTTCTTTTATCTCTTTATTATTCACCGAGATTAGTATTCCTCTCAACACTGCTTTGTAGGCATCCCAAACCACTTGAATTTGGGAATCTTGGTTCAAATTTGTTTGGAAAAAGAGCTTTGTCTCTTTGTGTAGGTTTTCAACTATAGCCTGTTTATCCAGTAAATCTTCATTCAGCCTCCATCTGAATTGTTTTTTTTCCTTGTTTTGACATCCACAGCAATGGGTTATGATCCAAATTTATTCTCGGCATTATTTCAATTTTATGGGTTTTGAATGCAAGATCTCCTGACATTCATATCATATCTATTCTGGAGAAAGAATCATGCCTGTTAGAATAAAAGGTAAAGTCTTTGCATGTAGGATTCCACTTGCTCCATGCATCCTCCAAATTTTCTTGTTTGACTAAATCAAAAAAGGCCTTTGGTAATTTCCCTAGTCTTTCATTGGATCTGTTTGTTTTCCGGTCTAACTTGTTGCTAATCATTCCATTAAAATCACCCATCAAAATAATTTGATCATATGTCACTTGGTCTAACTCCAATGTTAAGTCCTTAAAAAAAAATTCTTTTGTTCCGTTTGGTGCATAAATGTTAACCACCAATGATTTTTTTCTCGTGTAAAACAACTTCCACAGCAATATATCTTCCTTCTTTGTCCTTAAAATTTTCTTTAGGCTCCAACTCTTTTTTAACATATATTACCACTCCTTTCTTTTTGTTCTCTGCCAATGAAAAAAATTCCTCACCCAATTTTTTATAAATTAAGAATTTATGATCCTGTTTTTTAATATGAACTTCCTGTAGACCAATTAAATTGCATTTTTGTCTTTCCAACCAATGCCTAATTATTTTTCTCTTATTGGGTGAGTTTAGTCCATTTACATTCCAAGAAATCAATTTGTAATCCATGGTGGTATATAATTAATTATCTCAAAAATCTTTATTATTGTCCAATATAAATGTCAACATCTGCTCTCAATCCTTGATGGTGTATCTCACGCCTTGGAAGTTGAAACTTAGCCCTTGTAGGATCTCCCATCTAAATCTCATGTTCTTTTGTTTCAACTTGTCTGCTAACTGTTTGATTTTTTTTCTTTCTTGTATAATCACCCTTGGCAGCTCTTTCATAATTCTTATCTGTTTCCCGTCTATCTCCAATGGATCCTTAAATTGTTTTCTGAAAATCTCCTACTTGATTCTCTTAGTTATAAACTGGACTATTACATCTCTTGGTAGATTTTTCTTCTGGGCATAGACTGAGTTAACTCTGTAAACCAGATCAATACTGTATTTCATGTCTTGTTCCTCCATTTTCATGTATTCTGACAATACTTCAGTGATTACATTATAGATATCCTCATTCAAACTTTCCTCAATACCTCTTAGTCTAAGATGTCTCCATTCCCCTATATTCCATCATTGTGTCAATTCTGTGGGTCTCTTTTGTCACTGTCTGAACATTCTTTTCCAATACTTGCATTTTGTTCTCCATATCAGTAGACTTTTGTGTAAGATTTTGTAACTCCTTTGTGATTCCTGCAATCTCATTTTTAAATTCATTCTTAAGTTCAGTGACTCCTTTGTCCAGATTTGTCTCCATTTGCTTCCCTAATCCTTGTATCGCCTCCATCATCCTTTTTTCCATAGCCTCCATTGCTAGTTGCCAATCTTTATCTTTTTTCGATGTCATTCTGGGTGAGGACCATGATTCCGCTCTCTGCCTTGACCTTAGATCCGTTTTTAATATTTCAGTCCAGACGCTTAACCAGCCTTATTTACTGCAATTGTAATCAAATGTTAAGGCTTATAAAAATGGTCAAAACTTTTAAAACTTTAAAGTGAATTTGCCAAGTAACCAGCAAGTTTGGTGAGGTGAAAACCAGGTGATCCAGGCAAGTGCTTAAAGGGCTAAAGAATAAGGTTAAATAAAGGACTTTGAATAAAAGTAAGTGCATGAGAATTTAAGCAAAGTCAAAAGCTGCATGAGAACATAAAGTGGATTAAAATCAGCTAACTTTTATATTATTTTTGGAAACTTACTTCTTGTTGATATTATGGCTGGGAGAGGGCAGAAGGCACCACTGGAGAAAAAAACACTGACCAGAAATAACCAACCATTGACTCCCTCCCAAAACCAGGAAGTAAATGTTGATATATCCACTCTGTTAGTGAATGCATTGCACCCTCTAATGGAACAGATTACTAATCTCAACTTTAAAATAGACAATTTACAAAAACAATTGACTCAAATGGATAAAAGAACCTCAGCAACTGAGAAGACATTAAAAAAGATGGAAAAACATTCTGAGAGTATCAACAAAACAGCGGATGAAGCAAAGAAAGAAAGATCCTCTAATAAAACACAGCTACAGCTACAGCTGGAAAGATCCATGTATGTTCTACGTTTCCAAGGGATTCCTGAAGAAAAGAATGGGGATTTAAAGGGACTCTTAGCAGAGGCTCTTGCCCCATTAATGGATTACAAGCAAGAAGAATTATTGAAGGAAATGGACTGGGCTTACAGGACTTATCCAGACTTTATAATGAAAAATAAACTCCCGGGAGAAATTTGTTTGAAATTTACGAGATAGTCTACCAGAGATCTGGTGCTGAAATCAACACAGGGAAACTCCCTAAAAATCAAGACTGAAGACATAAAAATCCTAAAGGATATTCCTTTTGATGTCAGGAAACGGAGCCGACTTTATAGGGAACTTTCTCTCTCTCTACAAAAAAAGGAATACTCTACAGATGGATATTTCCTGAAGGAATGAGTTTTAAATATGAGGATAAAAAAATTATGATTGACACTGTTCCTAAGGCAAAAAAGTTTATGGACCAATACTTAAATTCAACTCAAAGCAAAATAGAAAAGAACTCAAAAACTAGAGGAGGAGGAGGAGGAGGAGGAGGAAGAGGAAGAGGAAGAGGAAGAGGAAGAGGAAGAAGAAGAAGAAGAAGAAGAAGAAGAAGAAGAAGAAGAAGAAGAAGAAGAAGAAGAAGAAGAATCCTACTCACAGGATTCATCAAGCGACAGTCCCAAACTATTTAGTTCTTCAGAAACGTCAGAATCAGAGAAAGGAGCAGCCACTCCAAAACCTCAAAGAACAAAGAAACGCAAGAAGAAAAGACTCTAAAATCAAGATAACTGTTGATAATGCAGTTTTTGCTAATCAGTTAATTAAAGCAATCTCTTATTACTTTCCTGTATAAATTTTTACAAGCAATAACAACTTTGTATTGCTAGGTGACATAGATATATATTTATGTAAACCAGATCATGTCACCACATTAGTCTTCCCTTCCCCTTATCCATTAGAATGTTTAGAGGTAGGTTATAGTGTTCCTTCCCTATTCCGGTAGTTTTGATGTATTAGTTTCCTATCCCCATCTCCCATGAATTTAGAGGTAGGGTATTAGTATCCTTTTCCCATGTCCCATAGTATTGCAAAATCAATAAAATCCTTATAAAAAAACAACCCTGTGAGGTAGATTAGGCTGAAAGTCTGTGAGTTGTCCAAAATCACCCACTCAGCAAGAACCTGGATCTAGCAGACCCTGCTCTGAAGCACTAACTGCTCCGCCTAGGGTAGCCAACCTCCAGGTGGAACCTGAAGATCACCAGGTATCACAACTGAACTCCAGACAACAGAGCTCTCCCCCCCCAGAGAAAATAACTGCTTTGGAAGGTGGGCTTTATGGCATTCTGTTCAGCTGAGGCCTCTCCCCTCCCCACATTCTGGTTTCCATAGACTCTACCAGAAAATCTCCAGGCATCTCCCTACCTGGAGCTGGCAACCCTAGTCAGGACTGGCCCCAATGAGTTCCTTACAAAGGCCTGTGAAGGGGTTCCTTCCTTTGTCTGAACTAAGCTTGGTTGCCTATTGTGGCGAAATGGAGGGACAATTAGACCCCTCTGGCCAAATCTCCCTATTTGGAGATGGAATCTCTAATCTTTGGGGGGATCCCTGGAAAGTTGGCAACCCAGGGATCTGGCCTTTTCTTGCTTCCCTGGACTCCCCCCTCCCTTTGTTATTGTGCAGAGCAGGGGACTGTATGTGGTCAGAGCACAACAAGATTATTAGCCCAGATAAAAGAATTTCTTTAACTATGTACACAATTATGGAGCACTCTAAATGAATAAGGCACAACTGTAGGAGTAGGCACACACTATGAATCAGCAGGGGTTAAATGCAATCCTCTTTCCCTACACACAATACTCTCTACCCCTGGAGGTTGTGGGCTCAGGATAGGATCTCTCCTTGGACCGGCCTCTGGATCTGCTTCAGCCTCTCTCTCTTGCCCAAGAGAGCAGGGAAACTTCCATTCATTTCCCAGTCCAGCTGATTGTGGAGTGGCTGAATCTCTGCTGCCTCCCAGGGATGAAGACTGCCTCCTCCCTGGATGGGCTGGATTCTATATTGATGCCGCCCCTCCCCTTGGGACAGTCCCTGTTTTCCCACACTTTTTGGCCTCGGGGCGGCTGGGAACCATAGGCCAGCAGATGAGGAAGCCCCATTCAACCGAGTGGGTAATACCCCTGCAGGCCCCTCTCTGGAACTACAGCTCAATTAAACCTTATGGGGGAACATTTCAAACAAACAACTGCAGATGGCAGCCATCTTACAAACACAGTACTGCCAGTCTGTGAGTGGTCCAAAATCACAGCTTCCACAGCAAGAACCTGGGTCTGGCAGATCCTGCTCTGAAGTGCTAACTGCCACACCTAGGGTAGCCAGCCTCCAGGTGGAGCCTTAAGATTGCTGGGTATCACAACTGAACTTCAGACAACAGATCTCTTCCCCCACTGGAGAAAATAACTGCTTTGGATGGTGGCCTTGTATGGCATTCTATTCAGCTGAGGCCTCTCCTCTCCCCTCCCAAACTCTGGCTTCCTTATACTGGCTTCCTTAGACACAGAATAGCCAAGAATTTCCCAACCTGGAGCTGGCAACCCTAGTCAGGAGTGACCCCAATGAGTTCCTCACAACAGCCACTGAGGGGAAACTTAGTTCCACACAGGGGGCAAGCAGGAGAAGTTTCATTAAGAGAGAAAGCCATTTGCCAGTAATTCTGACAGGGCATAGTGGCTGAAGGGGAAGTGGATGGGGAAGGGGAGCAGACCTAGCACCCAGCCAATAGCACGTGAGTACTCTTGAGTGGTGGCTGATGGGCCAATGGCTGAGGGAGAGCATTGCACAGCCAATGGGAGAGCGGGAAAGTACCCCAAATGACAATTACTATATGGGGAGATTTGATAATCATGGAAACTCACTATGTGCAGTGTTTCCATTTAGAATGCTTCATAATTATTGAATAAAACACTGTTATGTATTGGTGTATTAGAACTTCTGGCGGATGGAGAGGCGGGGCTTGGCGCAGCACGACGGAGCTTCTGACAACAGCTCCGGTCACTTTCATTTTTAAAAGGAGTCTTTTGTCAACTTAAAGACCCCCCGCCACTCCAGGGAAGGAGCTGGCAGCTGCAAGAGGCTTGATCCAAGTCCCTGTGAGTGTGGCTACTCGCTGGGAGAACAGGATCACCCCCAATGCGGAAATGAAGTTGGAGCTCATCTTATGAGCAAAGCTGATGCTCCTGCACCGTGGGGGGGGGGAGAGGAACCTAAGCCGGTGAACACTCCCGGGAGTACTTTTTTGGGAACTGAGTCAATTTAAAAAGGGTAACTTCTGGCAATATTTAGCCCTGAGGGAGTAGCAAGAGAAGGGTGGGCCATTAAGCAGAATTGGCTATTAATGGCAGACCAGTAAAATGGAGCAGGGTGAGATCAACGGTGAAATAATCCTCATTTGTAAATGAAAGTAGCATTGGTACCTTTAATTGCTTGGTGGAAGAAACAGTGGAAGACATAAAAGAGTTGAGATATAAACTCTGACTCTGTGTAAAAGCTGGGGAAAAAGAGGCTCCCGATTGACTTTCATTTAGTGTGATACCAGCCCGGCATACAAGGAAGGGGGGGGAGTGATTGAAAGAGAAGTCAATGCTGGAGGGAGAAAGAGGAGAAGCAGGAGACCCCCTTGCGGCGTTTTCTATTTTTAACCCTAGCAGGGGTTGGGTGGAAGAGTGACATTCCAAGGGGAGCCCCTTTTGCAGAGTACACTAATTTTTAACCCTTCAGGGGCAGGGTGGAAGAATTGGTGTCATCTCGAGCTTCTTTTCAACGCACACAAATTTTTAATCCTCTGGGGGCAGGGTGGAAGATGGAGCATAGGTTGAACCCCGTTAGCGTGAAGTGTTAAGTGCTGATCTGAAAGAGCTGATGGATTTAAACATGTTGGATTCTTCTTGGAGATCATTCTATGTAATAAGCTGATGCTGAGACTTGTGTAAAACTGTTGTGATAAAGGGGGGGAAACATTGTTTAAGCAGATTGCCAATTTTGTAGAAGTTTACTAATTAATAGGCAGATAGAGTGATTAAACTTCGGGGCATATTGCCAGAAAAAAGTTACTAACCCAAGCAAGGTCTTTACAGTAGATAAACAGTCTGGGCATTAAGCCAGATGATAACGCTTGTTCCTAAACATTAAGTAGAGATGAATAAATAAGTAAAATAAGTAAAACAACAAGGGGAAAGTGAAAGTAGAATATAAATCATTGAAGAAAAATGGGTTATAATTATTAAATATTGGACCTGGAATTAGAATTGAAGGTGAATTGTGGGCAAAGGGTAACAATTATGTCAAATACGCAAGGCCAAGCGAAGAAACCTTTGGGAGTTTCACCAGGAATGCCTAGCTCTGTACAATCAAAACTGGGAACTCCGGCACAGAAGGAAACACAAAAAAAATGCAGAAGGAAATGCAAGCGTTGGTGCAATCAACCATTCTCAGTACCATTACGGATGTAGTGGAGCCTATCAAAGTTAGCATGGAAGAAATTAGAAATTCTGTCCCTCAGGCGATTGAGCCTGTTAGAGGGGCTATCCTAGAAATCAAGGAAATGATCCCCCAAGCAGTTGAGCCGATCCAAAAGGCTATGGCCGACATCACTACTCAATTTGCACAAAGTCTACAAATGCTGCAAAAGCAAATTGTGGAGAATGTTCCAGAAGAGAAGGATGAGGACTTAACTTTTAAGATGGCAAAGTTATTGGCTGATCATATGCAGATGGAAGATGCGAGTAAGGTGGAACAAGAGATAGACACGGCCTTCAGAATGAATTCAGCTTATGCAAGACTGTTTAAGCTCCTGAGAGAAGTTCAGATACGATTCCAAAATACTGAAAGAAGTGAATGTGTCTCCCCTGAAGATGAATGAAATGGAGATAAATGTCTTGAAAGAAATTCCATGGAGAGTCTGCGAAAAAAGGAAGGAATATTCAGAGCTGACGACACTACTGAGGAATAATGATATCAGTTATAGATGGATATTACCTGAAGGACTGGAGGGAAAAGATTTAGAATAACTTCAGTCTTTAAGGCAATGGACTTTTTGAGGACATATGGAGAAGAGATGTCAGAAGATCAAGAAGATGAAAGGGAAGAAGGAGAAGTGGGAAAAGAAGAGGGAGAAGAACCTCAAGGGGCGATGGCATTACTGCCATTGATTCCAAAACCTCCAAAACAAAAAAGAAGATTCAGATTTAGATGCCCAATTGACACGAGGCAACGGACAAGAGACAAATGGCAACAACAGAATCAAAACCAAGATGGATAGAAACAAAATAAAGTTTATATTGGTGAACATAAACGGATTAAATAGACCACAAAAAAAGGAGAAGAATATTTCATCAGCTTAAAAAACAAACTGTGGATGTTATTTGTATTCAGGAGACTCATATAAGAAAAGGAGACGAAAAGCATCTAAATGTTAAAGGTTTAGGAAAACTTTTTGTAGCTTCGGATGAGGGAAAAAAGAAAAGAGGAGTAGCTACATTTGTTAAAGAACATCTACAACCTGAATTAATATTTGCCTCACAGAATAGAAGAATTCTAATGGTGGCCATTCAGAGTCAAACTAAAAGGTCAATGATTGTCAACATTTGTGCTCCAAATCAAAATCAGGAGAAGTTTTATAGAAAACTTCAAAGACTTTTGAAGCAAGAAATTCAAGAGTTGTGCATAATCGGTGACTACAATGCAGTTTTTGATAAGAAGGAGGATAGAAAAGTGAACATTTTCAGGGGAAAAAAAGGGGGTAACGAGTTCCCGGACTCATTGTGCCAGATAATAGAAGAATGGCAATTAATGGATGCATGGAGGGTGAGAAACCCAAAAAAGCAGCAATATACCTTTTTTTTTAGCAAGACACGACTCGTGGTCAAGATTGGATATGTGTTGGATTTCAACTACAATGTTTAAAGATCTCTTGGAAGCGGAAATAGAGGCAGGAACTTATGCAGATTATAACCCAATTACATTTGAGCTACAAGGAACGAGACCCAGAAACGGATGGACTCTAAACCTATCAATTCTGAAAGGCAGAGAATTAGTAAAACATCTGCAGAAGGAGTTCCATCTTTTCTTTAAAGAAACCATTCAACTGGATATGCCTTTAAGAATTGTTTGGGATGCATTTAAAGCATATGCCAGAGGGCAACTGATAAAAGAAGCAGCTCGCATAAATAAGAAGAGAAATAAACCTGAAAAGGGAAATTCAAGAACAAGAGAGGAGGAGGATGGAGAAGACATCGGAACCTGGAAGGCGGCGCAAGATTAAATTGTTTTTTTTTTATAAATTCTTTATTGTTTTATTTCATAAAACATGTCTATCACCAACACCACCCATGTGCGACCTCTAGGTAGTAGATACATAAATAAATTCCTTACAGTCTTATATCACAATAAATTCATGTGCAACTCTATCACTCTATTAAACTTCCATCTTAACTCATAATCAAATTTATCTCTCAATTTCTTATTAATTGACTAATAATCACAAATTCATTAAACTTTCCCAAATACCTCGCCATCCTTCTAAACCATTTCTCCTCCTGTTCACTAACCTTTAACCCATTCATTCTACATATCTTCATTGTCAAATACTCTAAGATTATTATATTATTCATTTTGTCCCTCCAGTGATTAATCGTCAGTTCCTCAGCTTCTTTCCAATTCTTTGCTATCACTTGTCTTGCTGCTACTAACATCAAATTTATTCACTTACTTTCCTCTTTTAACCTTAACCCTATACTATCCAAACTAATAAGTACCATTGCTTTAGATATTTTTTCCTTTCTTCCCACAATCCCCGACATTTCTGTACCAATCTGCTCCCAGAACTTTTTTACTAAAGGACAATCCCACCACATATGACTGAACGTTCCTACCTCTCCACATTTCCTCCAACAATTTTTACTCCGTTTTTGAAATATAATACAGTTTAACCGGTGTATAATACCATTTCTGTATCATCTTCAAACCCTGCTCCTGTATTAACCTAGACGTTGTAACAAAGGGAGGTAACTTAAAAAGTCTTTCCCACTCTTTGTCCACAATTTTTCCTTGAATATCTATTTCCCAATATTCCTTCATAAATTCTCTCGGTGATTTCCCTACGCCTAATAATACCTTATACAATTTTGAAACTATTTTTACCTTATCTTCTCCATACTCTTTCACCAACTTTTCAAAGGGAGTAATAATTCTTTTACCAATATCATTAATTTCTTCCTCCTTCAACAATGAGGAAATTTGACTTTTTTGCAATCAGTTCATCCTGTTCAGAATATTATTTCCCTCTTCCATCATCACTTCCGTTCCCCAGATCTTTTTCAACTCTCTAATAGTAATCTTCTTTAATTTATCTCCTACCTCCTTTGACATTGATCCTCTTAATGGGGTAAATTTATCATAATACCACATTTTGGTAAAAGGTGATATCCCCAGGGCAATCTCTTTTTTCCATCTCTCCCATACCATACAAGGCCCCAGAAAGGTTGATAATTTGTCCCCTATCTTCTTCCTCCTTTTTCTATCAAACAGACTTTCCTTAACTCCTACCACCACTAAATTTTCCCGCTCTATCCAACCAAGATCTTCTCCTAGCTCTCCCTCCAGCCAAATCATTAAATGCCTTAATTGATATGCATCATAATAAATACTAATATTGGGAATCCCCCATCTTTTATTCCATAATATCTATACCTTCCAGCCATCCTTGGTTTCTTAGATGCAAAAACAAAACTGTCTATAGCTCCTTGCCACTTCTTCAATATATTTATTGGTATATGCCAGGGTAATACATAGAAAAGGTAAGTCAGCCTAGGAACTAAAAACATTTTAACCATTGCATTTCTTGTGCTAATTGAATCTTTCCTCCTCCCCCATTCTCTCATTTTAGCTTGTATTCAATTCCAAATTCTTTTATAATTACACTCAAATATTTTTTTCATTCCTAGGAATATTTACCCCTAAATACTTCACCATTTTATTTGCTATGGGAATACCCAAAGTTTTAGAAGCCATTAATTGTATTTTTGGTTTAACATTAAAACACATCATTGAAGATTTTGAAAAATTCACTTTTAACCCTGACACCTCTTCAAATTCCTGTAATATCTTTTTTAACGGTGCCATTGCAGACTCCAAGTCCTTAATTGACACCATCATATCATCCACATACACTGTTAAAAGATTCTCATCTACTTTCCCAACGCCTGGAACTTCAAAACCTGTTATTTCTTTATTCTTTTTTTAATTTAAGGACCAGCGATTCCAATGCTAAAATAAATAACATGGGAGATAGTGGGCATCCCTGTTTCGTACCACTCATTACCTGAACATGCCCCACTGCTGATCCACTAACTCCTACCATTGCCTTAGACCTAGTATATATTGCCTCAATTATATTTTGAAATTTCTCCCCAAATTTATACTTTTGAAATATATTTTCATATACATCCAATCCACCGAATCAAATGCTTTATAAATATCCAATGCCAAAAGCGTAAGAGGCACCTCCTTATTTTTAGCTAGATAGACCATACCCATCACCTTCCTTACCGCCTCTACCAAATATTTCTGAGGCATAAACCCAAATTGATCTCTCCCTATCAATTGTTTTATACATTTGTTAAGTCTCAATGCCATAACCTTTGCGAATATTCGATAATCCATATTGGTGATAGAAATTGGCCTATATGAATCCCTTAAGGTTTGATCTTTCCCCGGTTTAGGAATTAACACCAGCCTCGACTCCAATCATGTAGATGGGGTAGTAGATCCATCCAAAATTCCCTGAAACAATTCAGTCATATGTGGCACCAATATATCCTTAAAATGTTTATAAAACACTGCATTAAACCCATCCAGTCCAGGTGCAGATTGCACATTCATAGATTCTATTGCCCTCTTAACTTCTTCTTCAGTTATATTCTTATCTAATTCTCTTCTACTTTCCTCACTCAATTCTGGGAATTCCACCCCCTCACAAAATTGTTCTATATCATGCTTTTTGATTCCCTTACTTGCATACAATTTATTATAAAAATCTAAAAAAATTTCCAATATCTTTTTAGGTTCAGTTTCCAACACCCCTTTGTCATCCCTAATCTCCCGTATATTTTTTCTTATCTGGAAGTTTCTAATTTTGTTTGCTAATATTTTCCCCCCTTTACCTTCTAACTCATAATACTTCTGTTTACTATACCATAATTTCAAAGTAGTCCTATTAACATCTAATACTTTCAGCTCTTCTCTTTTCTTATTCACTTGTTCTCTATCCTTCTTATTCTTAGATTTCCTAAATTTCTCCTCCAATACTCTGACTTCCTCTTCTATTTCTTTAATCTTCCTATCTTTACCTTTCTTTAATCTCACTAAATTCTGTATACACACTCCCCTAATAGTAGCTTTCATTGCTTCCCATATTGTTGTTAATGAGGTAACTGAATTACTATTCTCCACAAAATATCTCTCTATTGCTTTTTTAATATTACTCTTGCTTACTTCATCTGCAGCTAACCATGGATTAAACTTCCAGAAATAGGGCCTATTAAAATGGCCTACTTGCAAGAACACTGAAACAGGGGCATGGTCTGTAATCTTAATCATTCCAATATCCATATCTTTTACCCACTTCTTGAGAAATTAACTCCTAACTTCTTGAGAAATTAAAATACCATCTAATCTTGAATAAGTTCTATGGGTACCAGAATAAAATGAATATGAATCATCATTAGGATACATTTCCATCCAGAGTTCTATTAATCCAAATTTCCCACACATTCTTTTAAATTTCACTACTTTTCCTTTTTTAAAACTACTTTTACCTTGCAAATTAATATTAAAGTCACCACCTATTATCTTCGTGTGAGGCGAAAAATTATCCAGCTTCTGCAAATACCTATACAATACATTCAGCTGATGCACATTAGGGAGGTAAATAGACACTAAAACCACCAGCTCTCCCTCAAGATGACCTTGAACAAAAATAAACTTTCCATTCTTGTCTCTCAATACTTTATCCTCCACAAAATCAACTTTAGAATTTATTACTATTCCCACCCCTCTACTTTTCGAGGAGCCCGACACAATAAATTTCTTTCCGTTCCCAAATCCAGGAAAGTTTCTCTCCACCCCCTTATGTAACTCTTGCAAAAAAACCACATCAGCTTTTAATTCATGAATATATCTTCCAATTCTTGCCTGTTTCACTGGATTCCCCAACCCTCTCACATTTAGAGTTGTACATATAATATTTACATCCTTTGTCATATAACTACTGACCATTTCTCTTTCCCATATCTTTTCTGTTTTCTACCAACCTGGAATTTTGGTCCCCACCATCCCTTTACCAACCCCACCTGTCTGTGTTTATCTACCCACCACCTAAACATCCATTCCAATTCTACCCACCCAAGAGAGAATTTATATGCCACCACACTTGGCATATCTCTTGTATATATAACTCTTCCCAATATACATTCACACACCTTCATACTCCATTCATAATCCATCCATTCGCCCCATTTACCCCACTCTTCCAAAAAGTCCATCATCACACAACCCAAACAGACCAACAATATTCCAACCGCCATCCATTCACCCCTCTCTTCCCCATTCATTCCACTTCTCACACCAAACATCCAACAGCCCCTTGCATCCATATTGGGGGGGGGTAACCCAGGCATCACTCTCAATAAATATAAACAGAAAGCTGTCCATATTGAGCTATTCCGGTTCTTTTATCTTCCTTCCTTCTTCATTAGTCTTCATTTCTTAATCATTTCTTAGGCCTGACCCTTTCTCTAAAGTCCCAGGTCTTGTTTTCATGCTTTTCCTTCTTCTTTTTTGGTTTCTGAGTGCTCTCCATCTTCTCTTCCGAGTCATTTTCCTCTTCTGACTCCCAATCAGGAAATTGTGTATAATCCTTAGGTAGCTGCAGTCCCACCTGCTTGAATAAAGCCACCATTTGCTTCTGATCTTCTGCAAACAAAAGTTCTCCTTTGTGTAGCATTCTTAAAGCAAAAGGTGCTATTCTCCAACTATATTTCATCCCCTTCTCCTGCAGCACTCTAGTGAACCTTCTTAAACTCTTCTTCCTTTTAATTGTTTCTTGTGATAGATCTTCAAACACCAGCACTTTCTTATCCTCATACAATAATTTATCAAGACTATCCAAAACTTTCATGTCTTTGAGCACTTGCTCCTTTAATGCATATTTTCCAAAGCACATTACCACATCTCTAGGCCAAATCCCCTCGGCTGTCTGCTTCCCCACTCGATGAATACGGTCAAAAACTTCCTTTGAGAGTTCTAAATCCGGGAGCAGTTTAGCCATCCATTCAATCACCTTCTCCATATCCTCTGTTTCTGGAATATTTTTCAGCCGCAAATTTGACCTCCTGGCCCGGTTTTCCAGGTCCATTAATTTATCTTTAATATATTTATTTTACTTTTTCAACTGTCTCGACTGTTTTTGTAAAATATTAATTTTCTTCTCATTTGCCTGAGCCATTCCCCATGCACAATTCACAGTCTCTGCCATAGCTTCAACGGCATCTGCTAACTTTGATACTTTTTCATCCACTATTTTTGTTACTGCTTTTACAATGCTTTGTTTTGCCCCTTCAACTGCCTTCTTCACTTCAAATTGAAAGTCTTTAGGCTTTATTACCTTCTGTATCTTGGTTTCGCTCTCTGCTTCTGAGTCCGAGGTTACCATATCAGTTCTTCTCAGCTCTTTAATTAGTTATCTGCTTGTCCTTCAGCTCTGCCAAATTCCAGATGTTTTATTTTTTTTTCACTCTTCACAACAAACCAACTTAAAGTTAAAGATCTTTAGGGCTGTTTTCAACAGTTTTATCTCCAGAAGAAGGAATTTCTTTATACTTTCTTAGCCTCTTCCCGGGAGCTCAACCGTGACATGTCTTTCCTATCAGCCAAACATGCCACACCCCCAGCAAGATTAAATGGTTGTTACACAAAATGAACTGCTTGCTAACATATGAATTAGCTAAGAAACTGACGTTTGCCAAACAAAACTTCTTTGAGAATGCCAATAAGCCGACAAGGTGGCTAGCCTATCGAGTTAGGCAACAAAAAGAAAAAACATATATAAGAATTCTAAGGAAGAAGAATGGTGAAGAAGTGAACAAGATTCAAGAGCTAAAGAATATTGTGGAGACCTTATATAAAGATTTATATAGAAAGAATGATGCTGTGCTGGAGCAAGTAACTCAATACTTGGAAAAACAGCAAGTTCAAAAATTTACTGAAGAACAAAGAAAGATACTTAACCAGCCAATTACGATGATGGAAATGGTAGAAGTCTTAAAAAGACAGAATAAGGGTAAAGCACCGGGTCCAGATGGATTACCAATAGAATTCTATGTGACTTTTGAAGAACTGCTTCTCCCACAATTGAAAGAGATATGTAAGAGGATCATGGAGGGGGAAGAGCTTCCAGATTCATGGTGGGAAGCAACAATATTGTTAATACATAAATCAAACACGGATGAAAAAGAAATTAAGAATTATAGTCCAATTTCGTTATTAAATGCTGATTACAAGACGTTTGCCTCGATTATTGCAGAAAGATTTAAGAGAATATTGGCAAGAACTATACATAAGGATCAAGCAGATTTTTTGCCTAAAAGACAAATAAAAAATAATTTGAGGTGAATCTTGGATGTAATAGAATACTATGAAGCGCATCCAGAAAAAGCAATGGCCTTGAGGCATTTGATAATTTGAACTGAACACTTTGTGCTGGAGACATTGAAGATGGCGGAGGCAGGAACAGAATTTATTCAGATGATTCAGGTGATATATACAAAGCAAACTGCCTCAGTGATGATTAATGGAGATTGAACAGAAAATTTAGAAATTCAAAAGGGAACAAGACAAGGCTGTCTTTTGTCACCATTGTTACATGTTATTTGGAGACACTTAATGAAGCAATATGGTGTAATGGGAAAATTAGAGGGTTGAAGGTGCAAGGGGAAGAATTTAAGCTTCTCACATTTGCCGATGATTTAGTATTTATACTAGAGAACCCCCTTCCCTCAATCCCTGAATTAAACAGGACTCTAAGGGAATATGGTCAGGTGGCGGGACTAAGAGTTAATATTAACAAGATGAAGATTTTGACTAAGAATATGAAGGAGGAACAGAAAGACACTCTACAGAGAGAATCAGGTTACCTATTGTGCGATAAGGTGAAATATTTGGGAATTAATCTAACTAATAAATGCAGTGTGCTACAGGAAAATAACTATAAGGAGTTGATAAAAGCAACAAAGCAAGACCTAGAAAGATGGGAAAATCTGCAACTTTTGCTGATGGGACGAATAGCTTTGGTTAAAATGAATATCTTACCAAGATGGATTTTTCTCTTTCAGACGATTCCAATATTACAAAACTTTACAATCTTTAAAGAGTTGGACCAGATAATAACAAAGTTTGTTTGGCTGGGGAAAAAACCCAGAATCAGACTGAAGGCTCTGCAAGACTTAAAAGAAAGAGGTGGTTTTGGGCTGCTTAACTGGACATTATATTATAAAGCAGCGGCATTGGCATGGATTAGCGAATGGATCATGTTGGGAGATAGAAGGATATTAAAACTAGAAGGTCGTGATCTGCAAATAGGTTGGCATGCATTCCTTTGGTACGAAAAAGCCTCAGTGCATAAGTATTTTAAACAACATTGGATACGGGCTTCGCTTATAAAAGTGTGGGAAATTATACAAAGGAGATGGTTTATGAAAATTTCTAAACTGGCTGTACTACTAGAAGTGCTTACTCTACCTAGACTATACAATGAAAATCTGCCAAGGAGATATATAAATATATTGAATTCAAGAAATGAGCTTAAGTTACAAGAAAATTTTACATGGTGGCAGAGAGCTCATATAGAATCGAGATATGTCAAGGATAAGAAGATGGGCTTCATTGAGTCTGTTACAGAGTTGGAGAAAATATTGAGTGTGCCGGAGGAGAAGTTCATAAAAAAAATGTACACACTACTTTTAAAAGATATGATGGCAGATGAAATAGTGAAACAAAATATGATTCAATGGAGCCAGAATTTGGGGTACAATATAGAACTGGAGCAATGGGACCAGATATGGAATAAAAATGTTAAAATAACGAAAGCGACTTCTTATAGAGAGAATATGTATAAAATGTTCTATAGATGGTATGTTACAGCAGAAAGAATTGCTAAATATGATGATAAATGTTCCAATAAGTGTTGGAAATGTGAGAATAAGGTGGGCTCATTTTATCATGTAGCGTTATTAAAAGCTATTGGATATGGGTGCACAGATTGATACAGAAGATTCTAGAACTTCTGGTGGACGTTGATTAGAATGCTTGCGCCAGATGCTGTCTCCGTGTTGTTGCAAACTAAAAGAATTTAAAATGCCTACCATAAATAATAATATAACTCCTACTCTTGAAGGCTGAGATGGGATGACCCAAGGGTCAAAAGAAGAAAACACACAGACCTCCACCAGCTGAGGAAGAAATGGAATTATCTAATGAAGACTCTCCCCCGCTGCTTGAATCAGAAGGAGATGAGGCTCGGGCCAGCAAAAGGAAATGTGAAGGCTTAATTTCAAAAAAACGCATGCAAGATTTTTTTTAAAAAACTGAAACAAGAAATAAAAGAAGAAATCAAGAGTCTTATCACTCCAATGACTATAAAAATAGACAAATTAACAAAGAGCATGAAAGAAATTAAAGCAGTTACAGACTCAGCTGCAGCAGAAGTGAAAAATAACAAACAAGCCATCTTGGAGCTATGTGATTATGAAGCCTGGTCCAAAAGTAAGTTCATGTTATTAGAACTTAGAGTGTGTGAGTGGAAAATTAAAATTCGTGGGATTCCACCAAACTTTGAATTGAATACCAACCTGACTACAGCTGTAAATTCCTGGCTGAGTGGAGAACTGAAACTTCAGGGTACTGTGGTTACAACAGCATACAGACTAAACACTAGTAGAGCCGGGTCACTATCCTTAATCCTGGATGTTATTGCAGAGATTGTGGATTTTCAAACAAAGAAATTAATCTTAGAAACTGCTCGTAGCCAAAAAGGTTTGAAACTAGATGATGTTGTCACACAAGTATTCCCAGATCTCCCGTATGAAATCTTGACAGCTTGAAGAAATATGCGTCCAGTGGTACAGAGACTAATAGAACTAAAAATACCATATTGGTGGTTACCTCTGGCTCATCTCTCAGTTACCCAACGGGGAAGGACTTGGACAGCTCATGATGTACCTTTGGGAGAGGAAATTATTATGGCTATTACACAGGCTGCTGCTGGTTCATAGGACTAGACTTGATAAGGACGCAAAATAGGCAGTGCTGGAATAAAAACTTTTACTTAAATTCAAGTTGGGATATTGCACAACGTGGGTAAGACTGTATGGGAAAGATTCTCAGCCTGCCAATGGCGAGTCTCATTCAGGGGAACCAAAGATTCCTTTGGGGAACCAAAGATTCTGGAGTGGGCAGCACGTCATGAAGATAAACACTAGAAGATAAAAAATTTGGTGTTCAGCAGTAATTCTTGCTTTCCTTTAATTGTTATTGTTACATAATAAAATTATACATTAGAAGTGTAAAGAAATAAATTGACAAGTAATAATTAATAGCAATTGAAAAATTAATTTGGGATTAAGGGGGGTAAGGAAAACAAAAGATGTATGAATTGTATAACGATATATTTTTGGAACATAGAATTAAGTTTGTGGGAACATTCCCAAGTGGATTATAAAGATAGGACAATAGATATATTAGAAATCAATCCAATTTAGGCATATTGTAGGTTATCTTTGATATATTAGTTTAAATGTTATTCCTTCCTTCGTTATGATGTTTCATATAAACTTGTATTATGGGAATTAAAAGCAAAATAAAACATTTTAAAAAATTAATTGGTATATCCAGTTTGACGATCATGAATGGAATACTATTTTCATTTCATTAGAACTTTGTGGAAAACTTCGCTGGCCATTTTCTTAGCTGGTGACTAAGGAGGAGCAGGGGAACTTTAAAATGGCAGCAACCATGCTGTTCCCCATGATCATTCAGCCTTTTTAAAACAATGTTATGATGTTATAACATTACTGCACATGCACACACAAAAAAGGAGGTTCCTTTGCTGAAGAAGTACATGGCAACACATTTAGCATGCTTCATAATTATTGAATAACAGTTATGAATTGGTGTATCCAGTTTGACAATCACTGGCCATTGGAGCAGGGGACCTTTGAAATGCCAGCCACCATGCTGTTCCCCGAGATACATCCAGCCTTTTTAAAAACAATGTTATGATGTTATAACATTACTGCACATGCACAACAACAAAAAAATGAGGTTCTGTCACTGATGAAGTACATGATGGCATGGCTGCACAACCCCTTTTCAAAGGAAGTATGGGACACATGGGGAGGGTTGGATATGAATTTAGAGAAAAAAATTCCCTGAAATAAATGCCCTTTTGCAGGAGTGCCACAAAGTCAGAGCATCAGCTGGAAATTCAACTTGCCAGGAAATAGTGGCAACACTGAAGTGTGGGAAAGGTCTCAGTCTCTGAAGTTCTTATTTTGAACCAAGGAAACAGGAACTTCAGCAAGGCCACTAAAGAGGATGGCTGTAGTAGTGAGACTGACCAGCAGCCCATGAGGAGAAGGGATCTTGGCCCTCCATCCTCTGCTCCCTCCTTAAAGTAGCAGCATGACAAAACTACTTACCAGGAGGATTTAAGGAATGTATCAAGCAGCCTTCATGTAATATTGTTTGTACTTCACTGTATTGCTTTTTTAAAGGTGAATCATTTTTAGTTGATTTACAGAAGGCAATGTAATTTAGAGCAATTTGGTTTGTAATGTGATAATGTGCTAGCATTTTGGGGGGGGGACCCAAAACTTTTAGCATAGCCATTATAAAACTTTTAAATATATGTCCAGGCTGAAAACTGTTCACTTAGGAGTACTTAAATATTGTGGAGACAGGATTTAGATCAAGCCTATCAAATCAACTAAGGCTAAACTTTAAAACCCAATGCCACTGATGGGTCCATTGATTTCCATGGACAAGCCTCATAAATTGCCCCCATTCCCCAGCTATTCAGCTGATTCAGGATTGTTCTTTAATGTATATTGAAATACTTATACTGTAATATAATCCAGATAGATGAATAGCTCAGATAATGGATAGGCTTTAGCATCTTTCAGCACTCCCTAAACTGTAATGCCAAATTCTGTCATGATGGTTAGTGCCCCAAATTTGTTCCTATCCAGCAGCTGTTTCTGCATATTTATGTAAAATGATCTCAGTGGTCTTTGGGACCCATCACATGGATGTCTGCACCATCCTCATTAATAGCATTGATATGGAGGCCAGCTCTTAAGGACTGGCTTGCTTATGGCATTCTCAGATTGTAGGTCATAATGAATATCCCCAAGTTTATTAAAAAGCATACAAGCACCTCTCAAAAATGTCAAAGGAAAGAAATTAGATTGTTTATATCCATTAATTTCCTTTTTAAAGGAGCTGAGGTGGCTCAAGTGGTTAAGACGCTGAACTGCAGGCTGTGGAAGGTCAGTAGTTCAGCAGTTTGAGACCCGAGAGTGCCGCATGACAGAGTGAGCTCCCATTTCTAGTTCCAGCTCCTGCCAACCTAGCAGTTTGAAAGCAAGAAATTGCAAGTAGATAAATAGGTACCACTTTGGTGGGAAGGTAACAGCGTTCCGTGTGCCTTGGTGTTTAGTCATGCCAACCACATGACCATGGAAATGTCTTCGGACAGCGCTGGCTCTTCGGCTTTGAAATGGAGATGAGCACCGCAACCCTACAGTCAGATTCAACTGGCTTTCGAGCAAGGGAACCTTTACCTTTACCTAAAGGACCTGGACATACAATAAAAACAAAGCAAAATAAGAATGTATTCAGAGAAATAGTAAGTCTGTATCACTCATGCAAGTTGCTATATGGGCACTTGAGATTCAGTACTGAAGTGGTCATATTACTGTTATTGCAATTGGACTGGACTAGGTAATAAACAAAGGCTGTAATCCTATACTAGAGATCCCCATGGGCATTATGCTGCCCGCCAACACTTTTCCCGGTGCCCACCAAGTGTTTTTAGAAAATGGGTGGGGCCAAATGGGGCTTCTGCCCAGCAGGGCTTCTGATTGGCCAATGGAGATCTGATAAGCCATGCTGATTAAAATAACTTTGTTTTGGTGACAGCTGCCAGCACAGCGATGGCTCTATTCTCTGTCACACTCCTCTTTCGCAGGGTGTTTTAAAGAAAAAATTACTTGTCATGTCCTCTGTACTTGGGCTTTCAGGGAGGGGGTTCCACCACCCACAGTTGCTTTTTTGTGATTGGCTCTCTTTGTCAGAATTTCAAAAGTGCCCATGTGCTCAAAAAGTTTTGGGACCCCCATCCTACACACTTTCACATGTGTGTAAACCCCAGTATATTCTATGAGATAGATTCACTTCTCAGTAACCATACTCAAGATTGAACTGCATGTGCTTTACAAGAGTAGAACCAGCTCAAACAGAACTCCTGCTGTGGTGTCCTGTGCTACATACATTGATATACCATGGTATATCTCTTTGTGGAGTTGTTTTGGAAACTGTTTCAAATAGGAACAAAGTAGAATGGTACATTCTTTGTGTTAAATATTAACATTAATTCAGAGTAAATCTTTTCTTATAAAATATTATAATTGGCAAGGAAGACATAAACAGGCAGGGTCCAAGTAAATTTCAGAAAGTTGCCATTAAGTGGGCTTTTCTCAGGCATTTTGAAAGCCCATGGAAAAAATATTAAAAAGTCATCCAGATCCTGCCTAATCTCTTTGCTTCACTGTATCCTGGAATTCTTATTCTAATGTACCCTGCTTTCCCATTTCTCTCCTCATCCACCCTTTGGAGACTCACCCACTATGATTCTCAATTGCTTTCCAAGAAACAGGGAAGACATTTCTTTTTTTAAAGATATGAGGAACGGTGATGTGGCATTATGACAAATATGAGTCATTGAATCATATTAGTGATGTTTTATTTGTATACCTACTATTTATACACAATTTGTGTGTAGGTTTTTAGTAAAAAGGGAGCAAGAACTATGTAAATACCCCTTCCTTGTGGATGCAGTTTCTATAGGAGGAGAGGTGTCCAGGGTAAAATAGAGCTCCATATCCACTACTTCTACTCTTGCATATATGAATGGTATGGGAGGTTGGGAAATTCCCCGAGATGTGGTGGTGGAGCTTATGGAGGGTAGGGTTTTGGGAGGAGAGGGACCTCAGCAGGGTCTAATACCATATAGTCAATTATCCAGCACTGCCATGCACTTCCCTCCCTTATAGGCAAGATTTTCCCTCCATTTTTCTGATTTCCCCAACCTAGAATAATCATAGGCCATTGTCAGCCACCCATTCTTCACTCCGGCAGCTGGGCTTCCCCCACTCCTTCTTTCTCATCTGCTTAGATTCCATCATGAAATCATTTTTCTATGGGCCAATTCATACATTTAAAAATGGTGCTGATTTGTATAATTAGCATTTTGTGGGTTGAATTCAGCCTGCTTTTCCATTGGTAGAAAAAGGAGGAAATCTCCTTTGGCCATTAAAAAGGCTATGTAAGGGATCATGAAACCCACTTGAACAAAACCCATGTGCGACAGGAGCTTTAATAATCAACAAGATTTAGGAGGAAACTGGCTGGATCCAACCCCATGTACATAGTCTATGTCGCTCCCCTGGTCCAGCCTGCGATGGCGCCAGGACCACCTGGGGCCGGTGAAGGGAATGCTGAGGGGTCACACCGTGACCCTCAGATGTAGGAGGCGGCCTGTGGTCACGTCACCACTACCGGCCTACCCTCCTCAGGTGTGCACAAAGCAGAACCCCTCTATCTCTCTGGGTTGGCAGGTTCCCTTCACACTCCTGTGTTTCTCCTCCGCAGCTCTGGCTTCCACACCTCTTTTATTCCCTTCCACCAGCACCTGACCCCTCCCTCCCCCTTAACCGTCATTCCATTGGCCTCTGCCCCTGTTCGTCTCCCCGTCTTCTGACCTCCATTGGTCCAGACGTTCTCCCTTTTAAGGCTGCCTGCCAGCTCCGCCCCCCCACTCTTCAGGGCCGAGAGGCAGCGGCCACCTCGCTTCCTCCTCTGGCGTGATTGAGCTTCGCAGGACCTGTGGTAGGGACCTGTCGGCGGGGGTAGATCTTTGGGAGGGGCTGCGGAGACCGTGGGGCCTTTGTCAAGCCCTTCCCTGTGGCGTGGCTCTTGGTTGCCCTGCTCTCGGTGCCTCCTTGGACCGTGGAAGCCTCTGGCCCTCCCCTACCGCCCCAGACACTCCCCCCCGAGGCTCCACCACCCTGACTTGTCCCCAACTCTGAGTACTGGGTGGTGGGGCCAGCGCGGGTCGGCTGTCACTGGGCGCTGGATGGGCCGGGGCTTCTTTTGGCGTCTCGAGCCACCTCTCTTCGCCCCGGCCCTCGGTCTTCCTCAGGCAGGGTGGCCCTCCCCCCGGTGGAGCCATCCGCGGCTTCCCTGGAGTGCGCTCACCGGCTCCACTCATCCCACCCGACCGCCACTCCCCCATGGCCGGGCCGGGCTGCGGAGCGGCCCCAGAGCTTCCCCGGGGACGGGAGGTCATGCGGCTTCGGGCAGAGCCGCCCCCCCTTGCCTGGGACTTGCCGCGGTGTGAAGCAGCCCCAGAGCTTCCCCGGGGATGGGAGGTCATGCGGCTTCGGGCGGAGCCGCCCCCCCTTGCCTGGGATTTGCCACGACCGCTGGCGGCGTCGCAGGGCTGCCGCAGGGCAGTCCCGAGTCGGGACAGTCTATCCACTCAAACAGTGTTGTATCATAATGATGAGCATTCAGAAAAGAAACAGAATTTTTTTGAGAGAAGGGGACACACTAAGAATGCAGATATCCCCGTTGAAAATGAAGTCCTTAATTCTTCTGTGGGTACTCTTCTCCCAGGTTTACTATTTGTACAAGTGGGCCACTTGAGTGGGTTCTTCACAAATGAGTTCTGTTTCATAATGTGTGAAATGGCCCTAAGTTATCTGATCCTTCCTTGCATCCTTGTAATGATCTGTCCTTCCACTGTTTTTCACCCACAGTTGTTCCTGGATGGCAGAAACACATGTATTGTCCATGTACAAGGAAGGAACACTGGTTTCACAGTAGCAGAAAAACCATCCCCTACAAAAGAACTGCCCTAGGCAGCCACCTAGGTATTACATTACTGTTAGCACAACCTATGCCGCTAAGGAATAGTTTTGCTATCAGAATCAAACACAGAGTACAAGAATATTCTTACTTGAGACATATCAGGCTTGTACTGGGGAACTTGAATGTGTAATCTTTCCTTTCTAAGTCATATTCACTCTTCTAGTGAGTTTATCTTTTGAGCATATTGTTCTTTTTATGTAGTTTCAGTTGTGTGAATTATACAGCATATTCAGCCAAACTCTGTGCATTGTTTTCCCACAGGTAATACTGAAAGAAATTTCAAACACCAGAGATGAAAGATATGTTTGCCTGTCTCCCATAAATACTGCAGCCTCTACTTTTGGCTCTGCTCTTTATGCATATGAAAGGAATACCTACAATCTCCTTTCTTCTTGTTCTTTTTTAACTCAGGTGATCCAGGCGAGGACCAAATATATTAATGTGAGATCAGTACGTGCTATCTTTTTATATTTACCTAGGGATAGAGGTTGCAGGTAAGTCCCAGGGAACAAATATTTTATTGAAGACGAGTTCTGTAACTTACACTTGTTTTGCCATCCCTACTTCCTTCAGTGGCATGACCTGATCAGTTCTTTGCAAAAGTGATGGTGAGAAGGATAGCTAATGGTGCAATCCAAAGCTCTTTCAATAGATTTTGAAGGATGTAACTCTGTTTAAGGTTGCCCTATAAAAGCATCGTGAACATATGAAGCTGCCTTATACTGAATCACATTCAGTATTGTCTACTCAGACTGGTAGCAGCTCTCCAAGGTCTCAGGCTGAGGTCTTTCACATCAACTCCTACCTGATCCTTTTAACTGGAGAAGCCAGGGATTGAGCCTGGGACCTTCTGCATGCCAAGCAGATGTTCTACCACTAAGCCACAGCCCCTCCCCTAAAAGGCAATAAACTGCAAAGACCTTATTCTATAGAATGTGTCTCAAAGTGAAATTTCCAGGTGGCTGCTGTCTCCATCTCAGTGAAATGGGTATTCCTTACTGTTCCTAGATGTTCAAGCTTGTTTATGAATGATGGAAATATATAGTTTACACCATTTAAAAATATAAAGATCACTTGCCATTCAAAGTTTAGAAATGTGGTGATTTTATGTATGAAAGTAGTTGTGAATGCTGCTGTCTCAAAGACCTATGAGAAGGAGGCTCTGAAAATCTACCCTTGGTATACTTTTCAAGGAGAGGATAGATTCCTAACCATCTCTTAGGACAGTTTAGGATTTTCTGCAATGAGTGGGGGTTTGGAATGGGTGGCCTATAGAGTTCCAGCTCTAGAACTCTGTTGCTCACAGAGCAGGGTATAATTTCTAGGTGTAATTACTGGGGATTCCACTGTAGTAGGAGCATTCTAACTTCATGCCAAGACCTTCCTAATACAGCATTTACAAGAGAAACTAGAACTGCTTGTGAAGTTGTCCCTGTGATCATTTTAGTTGTTATATGTCTTCTCTTCAAAATACAAAGCAGTCTACTCAAGACAATCTCCAGTAAGACACTCAGTTTAATATCAGAATATTCTGAACCATGGAAGTAAACTCTTCCATGAATGACTAACTAGTTGTCCCCAAGTCCTCAGAAGTATGAATAATGATTCAGCAATGCAAAGGGAATTTCTGAAGTCTAAAGATAACGGCACTTGATGTGCAAACATGTAATACAGGACCAGCTCTCTTTAAAAAAATTATAAAATAAAAGCAGCTTTGGGAGGAGGTACTTTTGATCAGAGAAGCAGAGGCATTATTTGTCAAAAGGTCATTTAGCCCAGCCCAGGCCAAATACCTTTTGTCACAGGGCTGCAACACAAAATTACAAAACCCTGGGGTGTGACTGTTCACACACCAGTCTGGGAGTCTGTCACAAGCCCCTTTTTACTAACCCAGTAGTCAGAAACCAAAGCACAAAGCTTCTAACCCTCCTGGGTCTAAATCAGAAAATCTACCTGCAAAGGTGGCTCACAGAAGGAGTTTCTCACAAAAGACAAGTTACTCTGGTAGGTGGTCTACCAGTCAAAGTGCTAGATTTAGATTGAGAACTGTGAACACAAATAACCACAAAAGTAAATTAAAATATATTTGTATTTAAAGCGCAAGTTTACTTTAAACAAGAACAAAAGTCTGAGGATAAAATGAGAAATTTAAAGGCTAGCTAAAACTGTTACACATTGGTTCCAAGTTACAAGATATTTTTGTTGTTGTTCAGTCACACAGTAGAGTCCGACTCTTCACAGCCCTGTGGACCACATCACGCCAGGCCCTCCTGTCTTTTGTCATCCTCCAGAGTTTGCTTAATTTCATGTTCATTGCATTGATAACACTGTCTAACCATCTCTTCCTTTGTCATCCCCTTCTTCTTTGACCTTCAGTCTTTCCCAGCATCAGGGTCTCCTCCAGTGAGTAATCCCTTCTCATTTGGTGGCCAAAGTATTTGAGCTTCATCTTCAGTATCTGGCCTTCCAGGGAACAGTCAGGGTTGATTTTTGTTAGTATTGACTGATTTGATCTCCTCTTGAGAGTCTTCTCCAGCACCATAATTCGGAAGCATCTATTCTTTGGCTCTCAGACTTCCTTGTGATCCAACTCTCTCAGCCATACATTACTACCTATTCTCAGATGGTACTTCCGGTGATCCAAAGTGGCTGTACTCCTGAATCACTGCAGGCCAGAGCTGAATGGCCTATGCAAGCAAGTGTCCAAGATGGCTGACAGTGAGCAAGAAGTTGTCTACATCACTAGGTCTCAGGTAGCCATCATCTGGCTGAGAAGAAACTAGAATCCTACTTCTTTATGGATGAGGGACCCTCATGGTGCAAGGCCTTTGCATCAATAAGGTCTCTTTGTGATGATACATAGCCAAAGTGTTGAACCAGTGATTGAACAGGTGACTTAACTGGTGGTCTGACCTGAGAGGAAGGCACAGAGCCAATCTGCAGCTAGGCTCAGCCCCTTTTCAACAGGTGCTAATCATGGCTTAATTGGAAGGAATGCAGCTAATCTGGGAAAACAATACCAAGCTCCCCTTCTTCCCCTCACAGCTGTGTTATCTACACTTCTCAAGGTCAGTGAGTTCATTATCAGCAAGGCAGTTTTGAACTCTAACTTGCAAGCAGGCCTAATCTGAAGCCTGAACCAAACTTTGAATCAGAGCAGAATTTTAAGGGAGCCAAAATTCTTTACAATGTGCAAACATGCAATACAGGCCCAGCTCTCTTTAAAACAGGTTTGCCAAGTCTTACCTGAGTTTTAGTGGGGGAGTCCCAGGCCCCGTCTTAGCATGCGCGCCCTGCAATGACATCATCCAGAAGTGATGTCATCACGTCAGGCACATTGGAGGTGGGACCACTATCATTCAAGGGGAAACCATAAAGTTTTCCCTCAAATGATAGAGCATCCCCCCTGCAATGTGCCCGGCATGATGATGTCACCTTTGGGTGATGTCATCACACCGGGCACGTTTCTGCAGTCCTGGCATTTTGGGGGTGGGGTTCCCCCTGGCGGCCCGATCCGGGCCAGTGGGGAATGGACCCATCGAGTGGGGGCTTCCCCACCCACCCCCACCCCCGAAGGACCTGGCAACCCTACTTTAAAAAATTAAAAATAAAAGCTGCTTTGGGAGGAGGTACCTTATGATCCAGAAATGTGACATAAACATTGCCCACCCACTCCTCGAATGAAACACAACACACTTATGGGTTATAACTGGGACTTTATTTACATACAAGATGATCTGCATCATTATTCAATTTAAGCACGGGTTGGATTGTGCCTGCATGGCAGGTCTCCTAACAGGGCAAAGCCACCCTAGCTCAGAGCCCCAACCTCTCCCAGCTTGCACTCAAGATGCCAAGAGGGGACAGAGGAGCACATCCTCGCCATGACTGCTAAGCCTTAAGGCTCGCAATGTGCTCCCCCACCCCCTCAGGGGAACTGCCAAGCCCTTAGGTGCCAAGTTCAAGGACCCCCCATCACTGATCACTCAGGGTGCTTGCCATCTCCAATCCACCCCCTCAACCCGTGCTTTCCCGCCACAGAGGGGGTTAGCCTTGGCTTAACACCGCTCCCGCCAACCAGAAGTCACCAAGTCCGTCTGACCCTTCTGCAGATCAGTTAAGAAAATATCTATACCAGTGGCAGATAGGTAAACCCCGGCCGGCCGAAAGAGATGTGAGCCCTGGAACCTAATACCCGGGTGCGGTATCATTGACCCGCCCCTAGCCGCCACCGCTCTCCCAACAACATTGTTCATCCACCGCCGAGCCTTGTCCACCCTATGCGGATTAAGGACCCCCCACCAGACCCTCCGTGGTAACATATTAGACCATACCCATATGGTGTCAGGAAACCATTGCTCGAGAGTCTCCAAGTCCCTCGACATCTCTGCCAACAGAGAAACCATTGACCTGGAGCCCAGGTCATTCTTGCCCAGGTGCACAATCACGACTCGTGGGGGCACCGTCGTCACCCTGTGACTATGCATAAGGGGGAGCAGCTGGCCCCACCGCATCCCCCTCATCCCCAGCCATTCCACAGAGGCTCTTTCCCCAATACCCAGTTGGGAACCCGTGCGAGAGCAGCCAGCCCTCCTGCCCACCCAATATATGATGGAGTGCCCGCAAATCAAAATGCCGATGTTCCAAGTCCTTGCGCCATGCCCTACAATGAGACACACCATTAGGCATCAGCACCTGCGTACATATCCCTTGTAAGCCTGGGAACGCCAACGCCCCAAGCGCTGGATCTCGGACGGGCCCAGTCCCAGTTCCATAGCAATTGAGGCCGCCCCAATGCGAAAGGAGTGGGTACCGAAGTGACCCCCAGCTAGGCCCGCCTGCTCCAGAGCCCGGCACACCACAGACCAAAATTGATATTGGGTCAAGGGTAGTCCACTTTCATGCTGAAAAAGTGGCCCCGTCCGTTGCCCCACCAACGTCATCCATTGCACCATCCCTTGTACCGGGCACAACGCCGTCTCCAGGTTCCTGTGGAGAGTAATGAGCTGCCCCACACCCATCTGGTCCGTCTTAGACCTTCGTACTCTAAGTGACATTTCAGCCCCTCCTATTCTCACATCTGTTACGAGCAAGGCCCTGTTCCTACCGTCCCACTGGGACCTGACTAGCAGCTCACTTATCCGAAATGCCCCAAAGAATGCCACCAGGGTGGCCACCCAAAACAAAACTGCTTCCCATGGTGAGGAGCATATGCTTGGAAAGAGGCCGACCAATCTCCTGATAATAACTAGGGTAAATGGTTTCCTTGTATCAGGGGCTGGCGGAGCCTCCCTAAGCCATCCCTCCATCATGCGGCGCAGCCTGAAATCCCTTGTGGGATCCACAAACCCCCGTGCCTTTGCCTGGAAAGCTACTGCAGCCATGTACCCTTTAATGGTGCTGACTGCCAGGCCCCTTGCCTTCAAGACAACTGCAAACTGAAGCAGGTGTTCAATCGGCACTGGCCAGAGCTGCTGGTGACCCACATCCATCCGGAACCTGTGGAAGATCTCCAGGTGCCCCTTGTACGCCGTCCTCGTACCAGGTGCTAATGATGCCTCAACTGCCCTCTCGACCTCATATTGCCAAGGTTCCACAAGGCCACTGGCATAGGCTCCGACTCCCGATTTGCCCTGGGGGCCAGCTCCCGGAACCTTACTTCCTGAAAACGAGACAGCGCATCAGCGATGTTGCTGTGTATCCCCGGAATGTGCTCCGCCATAAACAGGATATTATATTGCAAGTACCGTAGCACAAATGCCCGTACCAGCCTCATAACCATGGGGGATTTCGCTGTCAGGTTATTGACAACCTGCACCACTGCCAGGTTGTCACACCAAAACTTTACTACCTTGTCCTTTAACTGGTCATGCCACAAGTGCACCGCTACCACCATGGGAAAGAATTCTAAAAAGGTGAGATCCCGTGTAATGCCCGCCTCGGCCCAGCCCCTGGGCCAGCGTTGGGCACACCAGCTACCCTGAAAAAATACCCCAAACCCCATGCTGCCAGAGGCGTCTGACGAGATCTGCAACGCTGCTTCCAAGAGCATAGAGCTGCACCAAAAGGACACCCCATTAAATCCCTTAAGAAAGTCCAGCCACATGTACAAGTCCGCCTTAATCCCACCTGAGACTCGTACCCGGTGGTGAGGGAGAGAGACTCCCTTCAGCGAGTCACAAATCCGCCGGACAAAGGCCCGTCTGGGGGCTATTACCCGGCATGCAAAATTCAGGTGGCCCAGCAGCGTTTGCCACTCCTGTAAGGTTAGACATTTCCAAGAGCAGGCTTGTTCCAGTAAATTTACCAGCCCCGACACCTTATCCATAGGCAGGGCACAGAGCTGTTTCTTGGTGTCGATCAAAATTCCCAGATAGGTCAGACAGGTGACTGGCCCCTCAGGTTTTTTGTGTGCCAACGGTACTCCTAACTTCGCCGCCATGTCCTGAAAAATATCCATGTACCTCTGACATGCATTAGTCCCTGCCCCCCCTACAAACAGAAAATCATCCAGGTAGTGCGTAACACCTTCAGCCCCCATCCTTTGCTGCACCGCCCATTCCAAGAATGAGCTGAACGTCTCAAAGGCCGAGCAAGAAATGGCACAGCCCATGGGCAAGGCCATACCGTAGTAGTAATAGCCATCGAAACTAAAGCCCAACAGGTCAAAATCCCTTGGGTGGATTGGCAGAAGGCGGAACGCTGATTTGATGTCGCATTTTCCCAGGAGCGCCCCTTCCTCCCTGCTAGCTACCATTTGCACAGCACTGTCTAAGGACGCATAGTGCACTGTGGCAAGTTCCCCCGGGATCCCCGCATTGACAGACCTCCCCCGTGGGTAAGATAAATGATGAATGAGCCAGTACTCACCCAGCGTCTTTTTTGGGACTACACCCAAGGGGGAAATGTGGAGTGTGGGCATAGGCAGCTCAGCAAAGGGGCCTGCCACCCGGCCTTCCTGCACCTCCTTCCAAATTTTTTGCCGTACAACAGTTTCCAAACCCACCACCAATTTCAAATTCCTAGCCATGAAATGTGCCCGTTTGCCATTAAAAGGAATACGGAAACCATCCCAGAACCCTTCCTCCAGGTATGCCACTTCCTTCCTGCGGGGATACCCCCGCAGCCAGTCCCGTAAGACCGCCAGCCTAATTGGACTGTGCGCCCGTACCGACGGCCCCGTCCTGTGGTCTCTTGGCACTCCCACCGCTTGCAGGTCCAGCCCGCCCCCCGTTGCCCCTCCGACAGGCTGATGCGGAGTGAAAGCCCCCACAAGAGCTGCAGGTGTGTCTATACTTACGCTGCCTCTACTGGCACCCCGAGGCATTGAAATCCCAACAGACGAGGCGGGGTTGAACCCACTGTTTGTTACCACTTCCTCGTCCCAATTCCACCTGCGAGTGGGCTACCATGTGTCCACTATCGGCATACCTGCCGGCAATGGCCCCGGCCGGCCCCATGCATTGGGACCACAGCTGCTGATGTTTCCGGTCCCATGGCAGGGTTGGATCGAGAGCTGCCCATGCCCGGAATAATTCGTCATAGCACAGCCAGGCCGCCCCGTTGTATTCCTTATAGGCGCGGTGTATCAGGTCCTGATACTTCACCAGCGCTGACCCCCGATCCGGGTAGGCCTGCAAAACCACCCCCATATAGACGGTGTATGCCGATAGCCAGTTGTCAAAGTTCTTGTCCACCTGCATCCGCTTAATCTTCTCTAGCTCCCTGGGATCATCCCTGACACTGGCCTTCACCTCCACATCCCTGAACAGCAACGTGAACATCTCAACATACTCACCTCGCCAAATCTTGGCTTTCGTGGCCTGAAGCAAGTGATCACCCAACGGGAGAGAACGCTCCATATACACATGCGGGAGGTCTGCCGCTGGGTTATGGGAGGCCACCCCCCATGAGGGGGGCTGGCCTCTGCCCCCGGCAACTGCTCTCTCCCCCACCATTGCCTGGTGAGAAGGTGCCCCACTCCACGAGGGAACGTGGTCCCCCGCTCCCTGCGCCTGGCCGTAGGGATGCTGTTCCCTTGCTTGCCCCAACTCTTGTTGCTGTGATGGCCCCCGCCACACCTGACTCGTCCCGGCCAATCCGCGTCCACCTGGTGGAGAGCCAGTCACCTCCCCCGCAGTTGTGGGCCTGGTCAATCCCTGTGTGACCTCGAGCCCACCCTCACCTGGCTGCGGGGGAGCAGCAGTCGTAGCTTGACCTCACTGGCCTTGTCCACCCTCACCAGGATCACCCACCCCCTGGGATGCCCCCAACTCACCGGTCGGTGTTGCAGACTGCGACATCGTCTCCACTTGGACATCAGGTGCTTGCCGGTCGTCCCCTTCATCCTCTGACTCGTGCAGCTGTGCCAGCCGTGCGCACAATGCCCGCAACTCTTGTTTCCGAGCTGCAGCCCTAGTACGCTTGGGCATGACAGCAGCCTGCTGGGTCGCCACCTCAGCCCTTTTGCGCTTCGTTGCCCGTGCCTGCTCCAAAGCAGCGATTTTTGCTGCTAGATCTTGAAGGGAGGGGCCACCCTCATCCTCTGAGGATGAGATGGCCGGTGGCACCCGCTTGGGCGGTGCCTTGGCCCGCCCGCCCTTCTTCTGCGACACCTTCTTAGGAGGCATACTGCCCCCATCAAGGGAGAGAGAAAAGAAAGCATCAGTCTCATCGCCACAGGCTGCCACCCCTCATCTCCACGCACCCCGTGCCGCCTTTCCAAACTAGCCCTAAAGCTCCTTCCACCCAGGCCTAGGTGGTAATTGTGTCCCCTAAGGCTAGGCCTCGTGGGAAGCTTGTCGAGCTCCACAGCCCCGGCCACCCGGTGCACCAGCAGCCAGCCCAGAGGCGCAGCTGCCCACATGGTGCTCTCCTCCTCAGGCACCCAAGGGGCCCAGTGTGCCCCCGGGGAACAATCAAGGGGGGGGTTCTGAGCAAGTGAGGCCCTTGCGCACGAGGCCATCCTCCCCCACCCCACCATGCATGCCTGGGCAGAACTCGCCAGGGGCCCGTGCTGAGATCTGTTGCCCTCACTAAGGCCCTCCCCCTGCTGTGCGAGGCCCGTGTGCTTCAGAGCCCCTAGGCCACACCAGAGCCGTCCTTAGCCCGCATGGCGCTGTGCCCTGCAGCACAAGGCCGTCCTCCCCTTTCCCTCAGGGCCCAGCATGCTCCAGTGCCTGGGCCCCACCGTAAACTGCCAGCGGCAGCTGTGGAGGAGTGGCGCCCGGTGCAGGGCCCCCCCTCATCTGCTGCATGAGGCCCGCCCACTCACCGGCCCCAAGCCCCGTCAAAAACCACCACGGCCCTGCGGAGGCACGGCCTCGTACGCGAGGCCCACCTTCTCTTTTCTCCGAGGCCCGTTTGCTTCTGAAAGTCCCCCCGCCATGGCCTCCCGGGCCTGTGAAGAGCGTTGTCAGGCCAAGACTCCCCCCCTTCGGAGCTAGTCCCCAACCGCCGCCCCTGGACATGCCTGCCGCAGCACAGAGCACTTCAATGGGCAGGCCCTTCTCCCAGTCTACCCTACCCGGCGCAAGAGGTGAGCGGGGGGGGAATCACACTGCCTGTACACCGGAGAGGCCCGGGGTCCTCAAGACAGGGAACCATGGCGGGGGGGAGTGGGGGGGCAGAAAAACCCCCGTGCCCTTCCAAACCTGTCCTCGAAGTCTGTGCGTCCTGTGGATCCTGTGATGCTCCGCTCCCCAGCTCCTCCCTGAAGCTCTTCTCTGTCCCGACTGACCAAGGGAATGGCTGCCGCCTCTAGATTTGGCTGGCCATTCCCTCCTGATAGGTCAGCGCTCCCGCGCTGACCTCCCATAGACTCACCCTTCCCCCGTGCTTCATTCAAGGATATGTGGGGGGTGGGCAACTGCCTGCGCTTGCTTGTGTGCAAGCACCGGTCTTTAGTCTAACCATACTTAGAAAGGCTGGAGAAAACACACCTGTCCAAGAAATTCAAGATGGAGCTATACAGAACAAAACACAATTCTCCTTTTAAACCTGTGCTGAATAATTCATTGCTTTTACACTGTCCAAATGCTGTGCTCTTTTGGTAGGAGATGGCTGGGTTTTCTTCCCAGGCCTTTTGTTTTGACAGACAGTAATGAGGATATGGCACTCTTCAATAATTTATAAAAAATAATTCACATTAAAGATTGTACTCAACAGAGAGTATGGGATTAATACCAATCCTACAGTGAGGATGATAAAATGAGCTTCAGCTTAGCTCTAGATAATGCTATCTTCAGACTTTCTCTAGTGTGTAGGCCAAATTCTGGTTTAGATTCATTTAATCTTTATTTTGTCTTATCGCTACTCAGCCAGAGACAGCTATATGGGCATATCAATTAATGCGAATAACAGCTGATTGATGGATGATATGACCATTAACATATCTTTCCTTGCAAACTGGCATGACTGTGATAACTTGTCTTTGGGATATAGAGGCACAGATCATTAATGCTGGTAGCTCCGGTGTTTGTTCTCCCCACTCATTAGCCTTTTTTCCCTCTCATACTTCCATGGTACCGTATATTGCTGATTTAACAATCCCAGTGTACAGGAGGGCTTTTATGTTAGCGAGGTTTAATCTTTTTCCCTCAGCAGTGGTTTCAGGTAGATACAGGGGCATTCCATATAAGGACAGACTATGCAACTGTATTCTTGGGGAACCTGATTCTATTATGCATATCCTTTTTCGCTGCCCCAAATATTCCGCTATGCATAGTACCCTGATCCTCCCTCTTTCCCTTGCAGAGGGACCTCCTTGACAAGGATTTAAATTTTTTCTTAGCAGACAAGAGTCCAGCAATAACTCTTTCTGTTGCTGAATTTTTGGCCTATGTGTGGAAGTCAAGGGTAACACTTTGCAAAAATTTTTAAGGCTGCTTCATGTTCAGAGGTAATTTTATTGTGTGTGACTATGTCCGATGCTGTTCTATGAACCTACCAGCGTTCCCTCTAAGCTGAGTTAGTGTGAGCTAGCTCACAGTTTTTTAGCCTCCGACTCGCACGTTTTTGTCTTAGCTCTGGATGGACAGCTCCAGAGTGAACAAACTTAGGCAGCAGCCAAATTGCTCGCTCGCAACTTTGACGTTGGCAGCTCACAAAGTAGAATTTTTGCTCACAGGACTCCTCAGCTTAGAGGGCGCATTGGAACCTACCCTTTAATATTCCCCAGCGTTTGTACTATCTATGCTATGCTATGCCAACAAAGGTTGCGTATTTGCGTGCGTAACTTGTCCTGTACCAAAAAAAAAAAAAAGTTGTAATAGCAACTGCTGAGTCTATCAGAATCATGAGTTCTGTTTTTTAAACATCTGTACACTGACCTCAGTGAAGAGACTTCATATTTGCTGTAGCAATCATAGTATAATTCCCCACCACAAACACAGATTTTGGTATGGGGCATGCTATTCTCTATGTACATGGCAACATATGCAGATTGTTCTGTGCTTTCCTAATGAATGAATTGGTGGCCTTTGGTAGAAAAGTGATGGAAGGGAAGGGAAAGGAAAAGCAGGGAAAGGAAGGCTAGAAGTGAGGACCACATTTTAAAAGTTTAAGAAAGAGTATATTAGTATAACGGGATATATATTCTTTTTTATGATAGAAGTATTAATTCTACTATGCAGGCTGTACAACCCATGCTGGATTTGCTGATTTCCCTGTACATGTTTGACCCCCCCCATTCAGATTGTCTTATAAATATGACCTTAGAACACTTTCAATTTAGTCTATAGTCTATATCCAGAAACTAATGGAACTTACTGGAGCATTCTCCAGTCTAATGTATTTTTAATGCTACCTTCTGCATTGAAATCTTTACTTTCAGGATGCTCATATGAAACCACACAAATGTATTGGAATCTGCATGTTCCAGTTTCCAGTAACATTGAAGAGATTGTTTGGGTTAGGTGACTTGCAGCACAGTGAGACAATAACACGATTGAGATGATATGATGAGAATAACCACCCAGGCCTTTCAAACAATAATACAGTCTAAGGCTTCCCCTTCAACTCACGAGACTTTTTCTGTATATCCACACCATTTCTCACTGATGCTCAGTTATGCCTATGACAAAATGTCCATAGGCTCATTAAGCTGAAACAGAGGGAAAGAAAAGAAAGTTTTAGTTTCTGTAATGGAGATGTGTTACATAATGTTACATTCTAGTGTTCATTATCTACCACATAGTTGCCAGTTCAGGTAGATATCTTTTGGGGGGCATGTAAGCATCATTCTAGAATAATGGAACAAAGATGAGGTTTCTGTTGAGACCAACAGTTATTTTTATATTTTATTTTTATTTGATTTATTTGATTTGTACCCCTCCTTCCCTGCCAAGGCAGGCTCAGGGCGGCTTACATAAAAATAGCAACAGATAAAACAACAATATAAATGTCAGCATAAAACACAACATAGTTACTAAAAACGATTTGTATGGTGATGGCAGTAAAATAGTAGCAGAGTACATAATAAACATACAGTCAGTGATAGATTTCTGTGTCGACATGCTCAGACTAGATGATGATATTGACACAGGGCCTTAGATAGTAAAGTGCAGCTCCTTACCTAAAAGCCTTTTTTTGCTGTCTTTTCCAAGTAGGGGAAATTGTTTGTGTCTCTTGATCCTTCTCTCTTTTTAAAAAGGAAGGAAAAGAAGGTTCTGTGAAATGATAGTGTTACCACCAATGGTCTGCCTCATTGTTTGAGGAAATTAGCTATGTAGGGACAGCACACCAATTGTATACCAAGGTTCGGCACAGTAGGAAGACTCAAGATTTGAAGAGTAAATTAAATAGGTTTTATTGAAGAATTTCCCTAATTACAAGCACACTAAGCATTCAAAAAGAGCAAGCAACACAGAACTAAGAAAGTAGAGGTGATTGATAGCGAATAGAGGGTTCAGCTATGTGGTAAAACAACCTGTCCAGATGTGTAGAATCCATGGAGAAGGGATTGCAGCCCACACATAGATTGGGGGTGGACTGCCAGTTGGCATCAGGGTAGAGGCACAATCTGAGGCCATGTACGTGAATGGAGATAGACATTAGAGAATAACACTGACCAATGGGAGGTCTTGAGGGGCTTGCCCCAGGTGAAGACAAAAGATTACTTGGGCCAATCATGGGTCCTGGGGGTGCAGTTGTCAGGAGGGGCATGGCCTAGGTGTGACCAATGAGGTCTCAGAGGACAGAGTCTGGATTAACAATAGCTATGATGGGATTAAGCCAGGTGCTGGATGGTTGGGCTGGGGGGATCCACTGTGGAACAATAGGGTGGTATGGCATTTCCCTGGTGCCAAACAAAAGAAGTGATGTTTCTTAATGTGCAGGATGAACCTGAATGGGAGACCATTCACTAGACATGGAGAGTTAATGTTTAGCTTGATAGGTATGGCATAAGTGTAAGAATGCAGATATTTTAGACAAATATATGGAGGCAGAAATGAGAGTCTTATTCCAAAGGTATTTCCTGACATACAAGTGAAACAGAAGTTGGGGCTGGAAACATGCAACATACTTCATTCATGACAATAGCACAGACCAGCAGCTCTTTGTCCCTCCCTGCCTGTACATTTGATAGACAAAAAACAAGCCAATTGGTCAGTAGCAGATGCCTGAGGTGAGAGCAGAGACTTGCCCATTCTAGTCCTTTTTTTTTTTTTTTGGCCCCCCGAGGGGGATTTTTTTATTGCTTTTTTAAATATACAACTAAAACTACAAAGAAAAAAGGGGGGAAACAACAACTAAGGAGAAAGAAAAGTATACCCCCACTAAACTAAAAACCCAAGATCATACCCCAGTTAAAATCTATGTTAGTACTCTACTGTTAGTAAACAATGCATACTGTGAGTTTCTATCTGTCTCTGCTAAAACATTAGTTAGTTACTTGTTATAAGAGGATTCCAGAGCATCCCCCACAGCTCACTTCATAAAGGCAATTTTCAGAGTCCTTCTGCCTTTACTTAGGCTTTCTATCTCTAAAACCATAAGCTGGCTTGCGGGCAGCAGCGCCTTCTTCCACAGCCAGGTCTTCATCCATCTCTGAGGGTGTGGAGCCACTTGAGCCAGTTTCACCATCTTCTTTGGCTCCCAGGTAGCATTTCAGAACCTCTTTAGCTTTGTACACAGAGTCAATCTTCTCTCTTTTTTTGTGAAGTTTAAAGATGACCCATTCTAATACCGCCCATTTGTATGCGATTTGATTAGTTTGAAGGAAAAGGATTAAGTCCTTGAAGCTCTTTCTTTTTTGGCGAATTTCAAATGGGATGTCTTTTAAAGTTTTGATAGTTGTATTCCCCAATTTCAGTGGAGTTGCTAATGTTGCTTTTAATATTACATCAGTTTGTCTTCTTGAGAATCTGACTGATATCTCTCCAGGCAGGCTATTTTTTTTGGTGTAATTGGAATACACCCTGTACGCTGCTTCCATATCACACATAATTTCTTCCGCTTTCAAGCCTGTTACTGGTGCGATAAGATCGCTGAGTAGCTTCTTCAGATCCTCATTCAGTGATTCAGGAACTCCCTGAAAATCATATTTGCTTTTTCCATTTGTAGAAACAATAGTCTATTTTCCTGATGATTCTGCTTATTCATTAATTCGTCCATCCTTTTCTTCAAGATCTTGCTCTATGCATGCATCTCTTTCACTACTTCCACCGTTTGCTCCATCTTTTTAACCATTTCCGCCAACTGGAGCAATTGTGCTACAAAATTTTGGTTGAGTGACGTTAACTGCTGGTTAATACTAGTGAATTGTTCCATCATGGGCTTGAGCATATCCGCTAGGAGCCTCGTGACGTCCACTCCCTCTTCTTCCAGCCTCGGACTTTGGCCACCCGTAAGTTTCGGTTTCGCTCCTTCCCTCCCTGCACCTGCCATCTTTGCAGATTGTTTACAAAAGCCAACTGCTATTTCACAACCTCTGAAAACCACTTTTGATTTAAGTCCGCTCTGGTAAGTCTCTCAAACCAAGTTAATTGTTTGATTTTTCCCTTCCCCTCCCCTCTTTTCTGCTTATCTGTCATGCTCACAGTAGGCATCCCTCCTCTCTCAGCTTGCCGATATGGCGGGGGGATAAGGAGTTATCCAGTTATTTCAAAGTTCGCTTACATCAAACTCAAGTTCATTGTTGGACACTTTCGACCTCGCTTATATTTTCGTCAATTGCTCAATCTCCTGCACTTGTTCCGGTCAACCCAGCTAGTGCCATGCAGTCACACAGCCGTAGGACCATCAGGGCGGAGGGGTGCCTCAATTCTCTAGCATTATGCCATTGAAGAGGCTACCCCTCAAAAGCCCTATGGCTTGGAACCCTACCCTAGGGTTCTGTGGGGAGATTGCATGAGCAACTTCCCTCCACACCACTGGTGTGCGAATCGGTCCCCCGAGCGTTGGGGAGAGCAACTGCCATTGCTGCGCCAAAAATCAGAAGTCCTTTTGGACTGCACTGACAGGAGAGAAAATTTGGGGGTTGCTTGCATGGAGGATGTTTGGCAGTTCAGCCAGCCTGGTGAGCTTCACTTGGCCTGAACTTTCCCAGCCAAAAGGAGGTTCTCCTAGCCTTCCAGCAAGAGCCTCTGTTTAAGCCAAGCCTGGCTTTATGAGGGCACTGATTGTGGAGGTTCAGAGATTTTGGGGGGGTGTCTCTCTCTTGGGAAAGACCACTCCAGGTTCAGCACCCAGGAGGCTGGTTACAATAGCGTTGTTAGATTTAGAAAGAAACAATCAAAATAGTTCCCTGTTAGGCAACTACAGGAAAAACAAGCTTATTATTATCCTCCAGCATGGATTTCCTTCTGAACTAATCATGACAAATCAAATTTCTTTAGCATCAATTAATTGTATATAGATAAGAAGGATACAGTAAGTGAATGTGTTTTCTTGGCTACCACACGTATAATACTCCCTGATGGTGACATTCTCATAAGTACATTGAATTAAACTATCAGCATGTGGGGGATCAGTTTCAGGGACTCAGTAGAGCTTCTGCTTTGCATGCAGAAGGTCCCAGGTTCAAACCCTGATACCTCCAGTTAAAAGGATGAGGTAGAAGGTAATAAAAAAACCTCTACCTGAGACCCTGAGGTGCTGCCAATTAGAGTAACAAACAATACTAACTTCAGTAGACCAATAATCTTATTACCTCTGTACATGTCATAATGAACAACACGTGTAGCCCATGTACAGAGTGCACCTGATGTTCTTTTGTTTGATTAATGTTACAGTCAATATGTGTAGCTGAACTCCACATTTATCCAGGCACTGGTCCCCAGTTTCCGTTATAAAGTCAATGTGTGTTGTCTCTTTCTTACAAACAGAGAGATGCATGTACATGCAAGGTATATGTGCATTCACTGTAATGTGAATAGGACTAGTATAAGGTAGCTTCATATGTCCATGTGATACCATCTTGACAGAATCCTGTGGACAAGATAATGTGCAGAGAGATTATTAGTGCAGATCATCAGCTTCAGAACTACTTTTCCCTGGAGGAATGCCAAAGCACAACTTTAAACATCCTAGAAGCAATGAGTTGGATCCAATAATTCTCTTCCCCATCAACAGAAAAAGTCTTCCTCTAATGGAACTAAAAACACTGGGTTGCATCCAAGCATTCCTTCAATGAAGTGGAGAGTTTTCCTCTGATGGAAGTCTTCCTGGGTTGAAGGAAGCATTCCTATATCAAGGATTCAAAGAATCACTCCTTACTTGTGAGTGGGTCACTGGATCCAACCCAATGCTTTTACTTGGCAAGTATTTATGAGATATTATCAGGAAAGCAATTCACAATATTTCTGGTATATTTCCCTAATGAGAAATATGCCCTTTAAAAAAATGTCTTCAATTTCCCCATCCATCCCAGGCCACCACACATAGCTTTGGGCCAACACTTTCATTTGCACAATTCCCAGGTGTGTGTTGTGCAATACTGTGAGCACCCACTGGTGCAGTGGGGCGGGTATTACCACCCAGCTTCCCCAGAGTAGGCAGCCCTTGTGGGATGACAACTCATTCCTCTGGGATGAGAACGCTGCGAATTCTAGGCCCACCAGAATGGTGGGCCATCCCCTCCCCACACAGTCTAAGACACGGGACAGGAGATGGTCCCAGGCAGTGTGGCGGGGACACCTTGGTTACCTGGACCGGGCGGGTGGGGAGTTCCTTGAGGAGGGCAATGTGGTGTGTAGGAGCCAGGTCCAGATTGCTGGATGGCAGGGGAAGGCAGCTGAGAGCATTTGCGTGGCCCATCGCTTTACTGGGCCAGTGGACGAGTGCATACTGGTAGCCAACCAGAAAAATGGACCACCTGAGCGCCTGGGGGGACAACATTTGGGGAGTCTGATGGTCCAGGGCTAGCAGACCTTTCCTTGGCCTTTTCTCAGCTTGTGGTCCATGACCACTGTGAAGGGTCGACTGTAAAGATAATCATGAAATTTCTTCACCCCCGCCATGATTGCCAAGGCCTCCTTGTCAATTTGAGCATAGTTGCGCTTGGTCACAGGCAAGGTATGAGAGTAATAAGCAATTGGAAACTCCTGGGTGTCAGTGAGTCAGTGCCCCAGGACTGCCCCCACCCCATATGGGGAAGCATCACAAGCCAGAACCACCAGGACGGACGCGTTGAAGTGAGCAAGGACTGAATTGGATGTTAACAGTTCTTTCACCACCCAGAACACAGCCGGGTGCCAGGTGCTCCTGGCCCATGGAGCATGTTTGTCGAGGAGGCGGTGCAGGGGCTCCGCGATAGCAGCCTTGTGGGGTAGGAATGAGTGATAGAAATTCAAAAGGCCGAGGAAAGCCTGGAGCTCAGCCTTGGAGGAGGGGGTAGGTGCTTGCATGATGACGCAAATCTTGTCCAGAGTGGGGTGGATGCCCTGTGTATTGACCGTGAACCCCAGGAATTCTACCTGTGGCACCCCCAGCATGCACTTCTCACACTTCACCTTTAATCTGGCATCGTTGAAGCGTTGCAGGACAGACTGCAGCTGCACAGAGAAGGTCTCGGCATCAGGGGCCACAACTGAAACATCATCAAAGAAGGGCTGGACCCTGGGGATACCTTTAAGCAAACAGTCCATTAGGTTTTGGAAGATCCCTGGGATATCACTAACCCCAAACTGCAGCCTGCAAACCCTGAACGCCCCCCTGTGGTCACATTCGTTTGGGCTTCAGCTGTGTCATCGACCACCAGTAGCTGCTGATAGGCTTGTGCCAGATCTAGTTTGTCAAAAACCCTGGCGCCCACCAGGGAGGTGAGGACATGGCTAATGACAGAGACCGGATATGTATGATCCTGGAGTGCTTTATTTATAGTGCATTTGTAGTCCGTGCATATCCTGACATCCCCCTTGGGTTTTACTGGCATTATGATGGGGGTTTCCCAGCATGCATGGGACATGGGTTCTAGGACCCCCTGTTCAACCAGGTGATCCAGCTTGATATCTATTTTAGGGCGTAAGGTGAACGGGATGTGCCTGGCCTTCATGCAGATGGGCCGTACCGTGGGGTCAAGGTCGAGGGAAACCAGAGGTCCGGTGTAGCGGCCACGCATCCCATCGAATACGGCTGCACATATTGCGTTAAAGTCCTGCAGCTGCACGTGGTTCACCCTGCTCACCCCAAACCCCAAGGGCTGAAACCATGACAGTCTCAGTAAACTGGTGAGCTTGCCTTCCACCATCAGCAAATCTAATCATCCATTAAAGTCCTTGTATTAAATTCTGAATTTGCCCCACCCCTTGATGGCCACCGGGTTCTTTTGGAAGTCACATAGGGTGAGACCAATCAGTTTGTCTAGGAGGGGCCCCCCTGGGGGCAGAGTCTCCTAAGAGTCTCTGCTGAGATGATTGAGAATGAAGATCCTGTGTCTAGCTCCATCTTGCACAGTTACATGAATCTTGTTGGGGGCATCCCGGGGCAAATTCAGTACCTAATGGTTGGCTGTCGTGGTGTGTAGTTTCGCTGCTTCTTGGTGGGCAGTCGTCCATTGTCCATGGGGTCCACGGGAGCGGCAAACACATGCAAGATGCCCAGCCATAGGTTCAGCAGATCATGTCGCAGAACCGGCAGGAATGGTACTTGTGGTCCTCACCACAGCTGGCGCAGGGTGTTTGTGTGCTGACCTTTGTGGGCACTTGGGTGGTTGTCCTTGCTGGTGGGGCGTGTGCATTGTGGCGAGCTGGGTGGCAGACTTGGAGTACCTCATAGTTGTCCAAGGCATCAGAGCTCTGGGCCATGGCAGTCTGATGGGCGGCGTGCATCTGTTGGTCCCGCTGTGCTTTTTTGAAAACCACTTGGAAGGCCTTGTTCAAGTTGAGATCATCATGGCCAATGAGTTTCCTTTGGAGCTTCGGTTCCCAGATGTCCCAGACAAACTGGTTCAACAGGGCATCTTTGACAGCTGGGAATTTGTAGTTGATTGCAAGCCTGCGGACATCAGCTATGAAGGCAGTGGCCGATTCTCTGGACTGTTGGTTGTGCACGAAGAAGTCCATTCACATTGCCATCTTAGAAGGTTTCAGTGTGAAGTAGTCATTGAGAGCTTTAACCAGCTCATCATATTAGGTGGTGTCCAGGGTCTTGGGTGTGATGAGACCCTGGACTAAGCAGATCGTGGTGACCCTGCACATGCTAAGCAGCCAGGATTTCTTCTTCTCTGCATCCTCGGTGCCTTGGATCCTGAAGAAGTGCTTCAGCTGTTCTACCCAGGCTTCCCACAGCTCCAGGTGAGCCGGGTCAAAGGAGGAAAGTTGTCCCAGAGCAGCAGCCATGACCAGAGAAGCAATGCAGGGCATGGTGAGCTGGTTCTCGGTGTGTGGTGTGATGCTTGGGGCGGCGGCGGTAGCCTCAGAGTCAGAGTGGTCAGGTGTGTTCATTGGGATCCCATCCTCGTCACCAGTATAATATACTGGGTTCAAGATGCGTTGGTAGTGAATCAGCTCATAGTTTATTTGGTTAGAGAAAACTGAGACAACAAAGCAGGACCGGAGGCCTGCTTAAATCCCCGTTGCAAACCACACCCAAATATACACACACACCTGTGATAGGATTATTTTCAGTGTCCCCAAATCACATAGGTCATTCCTCGAATCCTGGCTACCTGATAGGTCCCTTCTAGGATCCGGGCTTGCTATTGTCTCTGGATGTGAAGCTAACCTGGTACACAACACCTCCCCAAACTATTTCTTATTTCCATTCTCCTGGCAGCCCTCATATCACATTTCTCTGCTTCCTTCTGCCCTTTCCACCCATCCACCCACATTTTATCTTCCCCTCTTGAACATCTTGAACACCTTTAAATATATGTAATAAAAGTCTGAAGTAGGTAATAAAATATTGTCCTTATCAGTCTGACATCCAATACTGTATAATATTTTTATTAAAGTTTCAGATGACAATAAAAATTGCTGCTGTTACATACTGAAAGAAGTGCAGCAGCTAATGGAGACAGCACTACAATGCAATAAAAGGCCCTAATATAATTGATTACCAAGTGCTGACAAAATGACATTTAATTTTTTTGAAAGTGTTGCTGTTATGTCCTGGCTAGTGAACTGACTGTATTAATTCCTATGTTAAGCTTAAAGCCAGGACAGGATTGTAAGCCTCAACAATCCTATTGGTTGTTGTGATATTTGTAATCAATCAGAAACTGTATAAAAGTTATGGAGGGAACAAACCTTATTGGTCTTTATCTCTCTAGTGTTATTGGATGTTAACTTGAGTAGGGGCATGGTTTTGATAGCCCACACTGTTTAAGAAGGGAGCTGTGCTCCACTTTTTGTTGTGTGTTGACTTATCGTCTGTTTGCTGTTAAATAAAGCTAAAATCACTGTTGAAATCACTCTCTTGTTAAGTTGCATACTTAACAGTTGCATATTAGACGTTTGTATGAACACAAAAGGGGAGAGGGGGGAGAAAGGGCTAGATAAGTTGCAGCATTCCTAAAGTTTCTTTTTTTTTTTTTTTTGAAACAAAATTTTTATTGGGATACATTCAACATTTCCAATCACGTTACCAATACAATTTCAGAAAAGAAGATCCCCGTCCCAATCCCCCCACCCCCCTAATAGGCTTCCAACACTGCTAATAACAAACAGAAAAATTATAAGGCAATCAAGCTTAGACTTAAGTACATCGACAAACCAGGTAACACATTTGAATTATATATAACCTCTACAATTTCAGCATATTGTATATAACAGCACATACAGTTCAAAATTCATTTCATTTCTCGTTCAATATCCATACGTATCCAAGTTATATATTTTCCCCTTCATTCTATATTCAGTTTCTAGATACAATTTCAATCCTTCCCAGTCTTTTAGGTATTGTTCTGCCATTTGTCCATTTAATTTCTTTGTCATTTTGTCCATTTCCGCTAAAAATAACAGTTTTCTCAACCAGTCATGTACATCTGGCACCTTCTCCATTTTCCAATGCTGAGCAAAGGCCATTCTCGCCGACGTAATCATGTACCATAACAATGTCCTTTTTTCTTGTGGAATTTTTTCCATTGTCAAACCGAGGAGAAGAAGTTCTGGCTTTCTCTCAATTGGGATTTTCAGTATTTTCTGCATCACACAATGTATATTAGACCAGTATGCTTTCACTTTATCACATGACCACCACATATGGTAAAAAGAACTCTCTACTTTTTTACATTTCCAGCATTTATTACTCAAGTTCTTATCCATACTAATATTGGCAATCTTTTTTGGTGTCATGTACCATCTATACATCATCTTATAACAATTTTCTTTTACATTGATACAGGTAGACATTTTAAAAGATCTTTTCCACAAAAATTCCCATGATTCCATAGAAATTTCTTTGTTCATATTTATGGCCCACTTTATCATTTGTTCTTTAACAGTTTCATCCAAAGTATATACAGTCAACAAAGTTTTATACATTTTTGATATCATTTTCCGTTCTTTTTTCAACCATATATTTTCAATATCATCATTCATAGCTCTAAAACCAAACTCTTTACAGTCTTTTTTATAGATGTCCCTTATTTGACAATATTGTAACCAACCATACTCAAATTCTAATTCGTTATTTGGTTTTAAAACATATTTTTTCCCTTCTTTTTGCAACAATTCCTGATACTTCAACCAGTCATTACCTTTATATTCTGAAAACAAATGTATAACTGCAGCTGGAACAATCCACAGAGGCCTTTCATCCGAAATTGTATCCTTATACCTGATCCATGCATCAAACAGTGTCCTCCTTACATAATGATGCTTAAACATAGAGTCAGCTTTGTTTTTCCCATACCAAAGATAGGCATGCCAGCCAAATCTGCAATCGTGTCCCTCAAGAGCTAAAAGTTTTCTATTTTCCAAATTTACCCATTCAGATAACCAAGACATACATACTGCTTCATGATACAAACGCAAATTCGGGACTTGGAAGCCACCTCTGTCTTTAATATCATACATTATCTTCATTTTAATTCTTGGCTTCTTCCCTGCCCAGATAAACTTAAAGATTTCTCTTTGCCATTTTACCAACACTTTTCCATCTTTCACAATTGGTATTGTCTGAAACAGAAACATTAACCTGGGCAGTACATTCATTTTAATAACGGCAATTTTTCCAAGAAGAGATAACCTTAGTTTTTCCCATTTTTCTAAATCACTCTTTATCGAACCCCACAGTTTTTCATAATTATTCTTAAACAAATCTATATTTTTCATTGTAATTTCAACTCCCAAGTACTTAACCCTTTTAACCACTTCACATTCTGTCACATTTTGTAACATTTGTTGCTTTGTACCAATCATATTTTTACACAGTATCTTAGATTTATTTTTGTTGACATAAAACCCTGCAAGATCACCAAACTCTCTTACTTTTTCAAATACCTTAGGCATATTATTAACAGGATCTTCAACAATAAACATAATATCATCCGCAAATGCTCTTAATTTAAATGAAAAACCTCCAATATTCAAACCTTTTATATTATCATCATCTCTGACCGCTTGTAGCAAAATCTCCAAAATCCAGATAAATAACAATGGTGACAGGGGACAACCTTGTCTAGTACCTTTTCTTACCCGGAACATATCTGTTGATTCTGCATTGACAATCACCGAAGCTTTTTGTTCTTTATATATCGATTGAATCATTCTTGTAAATTCTACGCCCATCAAAGATTTCTCAAGCACTTTAAACATAAATTCCCAATTCAAATTATCAAAGGCCTTCTCTGCATCCAAAAATAAAAAAGCAACTTCTTTTTCAGGGTGTTTATCATAATACTCAATTGCATCCAAAACAACCCTCATATTGTCTTTAATTTGTCTATTTGGTAAAAAACCAGCTTGATCTTCAACAATAGTATCTTTCAAAAACTTTTTAAGGCGCTCTGCCAATATTTTTGCAAATATTTTATAATCGTTGTTCAATAATGAAATGGGCCGGTAGTTTTTAACATTTGTTAAATCTTGCATTTCTTTAGGGATTAAGGTGATTGCAGCTTCATTCCAGGAGTCTGGGATCTTTCCTGTCTTTCTAATTTCATTTAGAAGAATCTCCAACACCGGGACCAAATCTTCATGAAATTTTTTATAAAATTTAGCTGAAAAGCCATCCGGGCCTGGGACTTTAGAGATTTTTGCCTCAGCTATTGCTTTACTGATTTCGTCTTTAGTTATTGCAGCATTTAAAAATGTTTTCATTTCGAGGTTTGGTTGTATCAAGTTAGCTTTGGATAAGTAATCCAACATTTTTTGAGGATCCGCTTGCTTCGATTGAAAGAGAGTCGCGTAATATTTAAAAAAATTCCCTTTTAATTCCTCCTGGGTCTAAAATCTCTTTATTTCCATTTTTCAAACAGGTGATTGTTTTATTCTCTCTTCTTTTCTTTAATTGCCATGCTAAATATTTTCCAGGTTTATTTGCACCTTCAAAGGATTTCTGTTGCAATTTTTTCAAGTTCCAAAATACTTCTTTGTTCAACCTTGCCTCATATTGCTCCCTTAGAATCCTCAATTCTCTCAAAATCTTCTTTTTACCAGGCCTTTTCTTAAGTTCTGTTTCTTTTTTCCGAATATTTTCCATAATTTCTTTGTCTATCTTCATTTGTTGTTTCTTTTCATTATTATTAATTGCAATCAGATGTCCTCTCATCACAGCCTTGTAGGCTTCCCATACCGTTTGCGTCTGTACACTTTTATTTAAGTTCAATTGAAAGTATGTTTGGGTTTCTGACCTTATTTTATCCACGATATTTTGCTTGTCCAGCAAATCTTCGTTAAGTCGCCATCGAAATTTTTTCCTCTTAACATACGTTGACCATTTTATCGGACTGTGGTCAGAAAGAATCCTAGGCAATATCTCAATTTTGCGTGTTTGCAAGATTAAATTCTCTGTCATCCACATCATATCTATCCTGGAAAAAGATTCGTGTCTTGATGAATAAAAAGAGTACTCTCTATCTCTAGGATGTTTGATTCTCCAAACGTCTGCCAAGTGTTCATGTTTAGTCAATTGGAAAAAGACTTTAGGAAGTTTGCCCATGGCCTCAATTCCTTTTTTTGATTTTCTATCAACAACATTGTCAACAGTACCATTAAAATCGCCCATTAAAATCGTTTGCTCATAGGTCAACTGTCGTAGTTGTTCCCACAGATCCTGAAAAAAGTTTTCTTTTGCCCCATTGGGAGCATAGAGATTAACAATTAATGTCTTTTTGTTCTGCAGCACAACTTCTACCGCCAAAAATTTCCCTTCATCGTCTTTAAAAATTTCTTTTGGTTCCAGCTCTTTTTTAATATATGTAACAACTCCTTTTTTCTTTTGAGAGGAGAGTGAATAAAATTCCTCTCCTAATCTTTTTTGAATCAAAAATTTGGCATCTGATTTTTTAATATGTGTTTCTTGCAAACAAACAATATCACATTTCTGTTTTTCCAACCAGAGTCTGATATTTTTCCTTTTTTGGGGTGAATTCAGTCCATTAACATTCCATGAAATTATTTGACTCTCCATGTTGATTCTGTAATTATTTATCAGAGTCTTTAAAATTATCATTGATGAATCTGGTCATTTGGTCAACTGACTTGATGGTGACTCTCTTCTGCTTGAACGAAAAACTGACACCTTTAGGAATTTCCCATCTATATCTTATGCCCTCTGTTTTCAGCTTGTCAATCAGGTCTTTAAAAAGTCGTCTGTCCTGAAGCATCGCTCTGGGTAGTTCCTTTAGGACCATGATTTTCTTGTTGTCAATTATGAAGTCATCCTGAAATTGTTGCTTGAACAAATCCTCCTTCAGCTTCTTAGATATAAACTGGACAATTACATCTCTAGGTAATTTTTTCCTTTGCGCAATCGCAGAATTGACTCTGTATACCACATCAATCTGTGCTGCCACTCTCTCCTCTTCCATTTTCAAAAAGTCTGCAACAGCATCTACCATGACTGAATGGATGTCCTCATTCTTGTCTTCAGGGATCCCCCTGAATCTCATGTGGTTAATCATTGCATTATATTGGACCATCACATTCACTTTATCTGTTTCTAAAGTGACCTCAGCTATATTAGATGCTACTCCCTTCACCCTTACATCCATCTCATCTGCTCTTTTGGTCAGCGTCTGTATCTCTTTTGTAATTCCAGACATTTCTTTTTTCAACTCTGTTACTTCTGTTATTACAGTCTTTTCCAGCTTCAGAATCGCGTCCATCACTCGTTTCTCCATAGCTTCCATCATGCCCTGTAGCTTTTTTCCTCTTTCCCAGCCATTTTCGGGGAGGACCAGGTATTTGCCCTCTGTCGTTGCCGCAGGTCGTAAGCTGTTGTTCAGAATTTTCCCTCCAACTCACTCTAAATCAAAGTCCTTCTTGTGCCCACCTAAATCGCACTAATTTCACTTTTTTATATTAAGTCTTTCGTTTAAAATCAAAGAAAATTTTTCTGACCTTCCCAAAATGGCGGGCGCAATTTCTCTATGGTAAATGGTTCTTCCGGGTACTCACTTCCTGTCCGGCAATCTTAATGGTCCCCCTTGTTCCTGATTTCTTCCCTTCTTCCGGCCTCCTTGGTCTTCTCTAGGATGATTACTTGTCTGTTCTGAAGTCACTTCCTGTTTTGCCGATTTCTGCTGCAGCAGCTACAGTACTTTTCCACTGCAGTTCTCGCGGAGTTACTGTTAGTTTCTATTTTAAAGTCAATAATCTAACCGCAGGAATGATCAACAATTCGGCTTTTTGGCCTTTTTTAGCTGTTTAACTGCACTTTTTCCGCTCCAATGTTAGTACAACAGATACAGCACGATCATGCGCTTCATCGGATGTTGTTTATTTTCGGCCGAAACGCGTCTCCGGTGAGCAATTTTAAAAAGTTACCTTCAAAGTCCGTGTCTTGTTATAGCAGTGTTTCCTTGATATCAGTTTCCGTAGAATGTCTTGGAGGTCTGGGTCATGCGTTCTTATGTTGAGAATCCAACTCGGTGGGGTCTTGTAGAGATTTTCCGAAGTGCCTTCTCTGGGGGAGGGGATCAAGGCTGGTCGCGGCGCTCTTTAAAGCCCCGCTATCAGCCGATCTCAACTCCTCTCTCGGGCCAAGCTCTCTGCCAGTCACCCCCCTGCCTGGGGGGATCTGCGGTGGGCTATTTGAAGCCCACCCTGTCGTCAAGACCCTCCGTTTGCTCTGGGAGCTCTAACGAGCAAGCCAGAACACCTTAGGACGCCATGAATCCCAGACTGGAAGCCCCAGCATTCCTAAAGTTTCCAAGGAGAGTGTAACTACACAAGAGTTTGTAAAGTGATATAAATGAATGCCCATCTCAAGCAAGACAGAAGGAGCTTTACCAGTCCCTGCTTCTTCGCTATGCCTTAGCAGGAGTTCTTTGTCTTGTTGCCATCAGACTTTAAACAAGTGGGGGTGGGATCTCCCTGAAGGGCAGGTTTCAGAAGGTGGTGCTGAGGGGCTGCTGTTCAGGCACTTTGCTTTTGGCTTGTGTGATCCTGCAAGCTTCCATCTTGTCCCCTATGCTTTTCAACACCTACATGAAACTATTCAGTGAGGTCTTCAGGTGGTTTTGGCTGCATTGTCACCAATACATGAATGAACCCCAGCTCTCTCTCAGGCTTCTGACCGATCCCAGGGAGGCTGTACTAGAAACCCTGAACTGGTGCCTGGAGACAGTTTTGAAGAACATACAGGCTAATAAACTAAGCTTAATCTTGAAAAGATTAAAGTACTACTAATGAGTGAAATGTCTGACTCAGGACATAAAGTGTCATCCATCCTGGATGTGGTTGCACTCCTCTTGAAGGATGAAGTCCATACTCCTGGATAAGCATTTGGCAGCTGTGGCCAGAAGTGCTTTTTACCAACTTTGACTGGTTAGCCAGCTGTGGGTTTTCATGGTCAGAAAAGATCTGGCCACTGTGGTGCATGTACTGGTTACATCTGGATTAGATTACTGCAATGCAGACTACATGGGGCTACCCTTGAAATGTGTTTGGAAACTTCAATTGGTGCAGAATGCTGCAGCCAGGATGTTGACTGGAGTGGGTCATATTGCTCGTCTACATTGATTCCCAATCTGTTTCCAAGCACAAGGTGCTGGTATTGACCTTTAAAGCTCTAAATGGCTTGGGACCCACATACCTGAAGGCAGTGTTCCCTCTAAGCTGAGTTAGTGTGAGCCAGCTCAGTTTTTTAGCCTCCGGGTCACACATTTTTGTCTTCGCTCAAGAAGGATAGCCCCAGAGCAAACTAATTTATGCAGTAGCCAAATTGCTTGCTTGCAACTTTAATGCCAGTAGCTCACAAAGTAGAAATTTTGCTCACAATACTCCACAGCTTAGAGGGAGCATTGCCTGAAGGACTGCACATTCTCTTACAAACTTACTTCAGTCACATTCTGGTGCCCCACATTCTAAGATTTGAGTGGGTGGCAACCCAGGAGAGGGCCTTCTCGGTATAGCACCAAAACTGTGGAGCTCTTTCTCATGAGAGACTCACCTGTCTCTTTCTGCTACTGTCTTCTGCCAGCAGATGAAAACTTCTGTGTTTCATGTGGTTTCTTCTTGCCTTCTGTTTTAACTGTGATTTTTATAAATGTGTATTTTATTGCATTGTTTTAACTTGGTTTTAATTGTTTTAATGATGTGTTTTTGTTGGTTTTAATGGTTTTTTTAAGATATATTTTTATTACATACTAGTGAGGAAAGCCCGTTGTGGCAGTAGACAACGGGCCCTAGATAGGAAGGAAGGGCGGGTGGAAGGAAGAGAGGGAGTGAGTTAGAGGCGAGGGAGGCAGGAAAAGGGGGGGAGAGGGAAAGAGGGAGGAGTCAGAGACAGAGTGTGGGGGGGTTCATGGCCATAAGTTTGAAAGAAAGAAAGGAAGGAAGGGGAAAGAAAGCTAGGAAGGAAGAAAGAAGGGTAGAAAGAGAGAGATTGAGAGAGAGTAGAAGGGAGGAAAGAAGGGAAGGAAGCAGAGGAGAGAAGAAAGGGGGGGAACAGAGTGAGAGAGAGAGAGAAAGTGGGGAGGGGAGAGACAGAGAAAGGAAGACAGAAGAGGGGCAGGGAGGAGGCGCGGGGTGGGAGAAGAGGGGGGGCCTGCGGGAGCTTCTCCCGTGTGGCAGGATTGGTGGGGAGGGGGAGAAGCGAAGGGGAGGCCAGGCGTGCTGCGGCGCCCTTGCCGCCACCGCAGGCCATCTCCTGGGCGGGTGGGGGAGGAGGAGGGCCTGATTCTGGAGCACGGCCAGCCTGGAGGTTGGCGTGGCGGCGTGGCGGCTCCCCGGCCGTCGCGGCCGGCCTCGTCCTGGGCGGGCGGGCGGCCTGGAGGCCGGCGCGGCGACTCCCCGGCCGTTGCGGGCAGGCGGGCGGCCTGGAGGCCGGCGCGGCGGCTCCCTGGCTGTCGCGGCCGGCCTCGTCCTGGGCGGGTGGGCGGGTGGCCTGGTGGCCTGGAGGCCGTCGCGGCGGCTCCCCGGCCGTCGCGGCCGGCCTGGTCCTGGGTGGGTGGGCGGGTGGCCTGGAGGCCGGGGCGGCGGCTCCCCAGTGGTCGCGGCTGGCCTCGTCCTGAGTGGGTGGGCGGGAGGCCTGGAGGCCTGCCTGATTGACAGTTCGAGCGGCCAAACACTGTTGGCGCGCATCGAACGTTGCCAAACCAAAAGATAATTATATTATAAGGAGAGATGTTTTCAATCTGTTATCAAGGTACAAATTTTGTAAAAGAATAAACAAATTAAACAAACCCAATTGTCCCATTATTTAAACATTTTTCAAGTAAAGTCATTCAACAATTGTTCTGTGGTACACAAAAAAAGATGCATAGGAGCTATGATGGACTCCACAAAAAGTCCCCAAAGAAATGAATTTTGAGACCACACTGTTGATCCCAAGAACTCCTTTTGCCTGAGCATGGAGTGGTGGTTGTCTTTCCATAGTATGGTCAGAGACTTGCACATCTGTATTGAAATTTGTGTTGGGTCAACTTTTGACTGGAATTCAAGAAATGTGTTTTAATTAATAATTTTTATATTTTAATATTGATACACATTTTTGTTGAATGATAAATAATAATGATGGTACTGCAAAGCATAAGGACAATGAGAGTGTTTAAAAGGCTTTAAAAGTTGTAGGGATAGCCAGAGACAGTAACCCTGTTCACAAGGAATGTGCATGTACTGATGTAGCTTCTTCTTCTGAGAAATCTGAGCCATCACTCAGCTTAGATTGACTTACAACTGTGCATATATTCTTCATGTACATGCGTATATCTGGCTATAAGAAAGAGCCAACAGGAATTCACTTTACAAATGAAACCAGTGGCCAATACCTTGATAAATGTTCCATTCAAATTACATATTCCGCTGTACATGTGTTGAATGTAACATGATAATTACTTAATGCACATATAAAGAAAAATCAATTATACACTGTACACAGATTGTATGTGTATTCACCATAACTGATGAACAGGGCTATTAAGGATAGGAACTAATAAGTTCAGTATTTAGCAAAGCACAATTTGGGAAATCAGAAAATAATATTACCCAACTGTAATACTGATCCATGGAGTTATCTGGAAGATTTTAAATAAGAGAATAAAATTATTTGTAGTCATTATGATTTTAGTGCTCCTACCTGGGGTGCCAAGGGAGTGCACTATGTCTGATTCTCTCAATATGTGCTCCTGCCCTTGTTTTGTGTGAATAGGCAACAGGCGCACTGCTTTGATATGCATGATTGACAATAGCTTAAAGGGTATGCATATATGCATTCCAAACTTAGAAAAATACCCATATTGCCCTATTTACACAAAATGGTGAGTGATGTGCATAGTGTGCTCTCCCAGTATGCAAAGTAGAGCAACAAAATAATATCAACTGATTTCCATGATCATCTCCTAAGGATATATTAAGACCTAGATAATATGTTAATAAGGGCTAGACTAGATGGCCATTGACATACATTCAAGTTCTACAGATCCATCGGAACTGCAAAAGTGTATACAACGCTGTATCATTTTTGTATCACTTCAGGTGTCACTTAATAGAGCTTTTCCCAAGGAAATGTAGTTTGGTGAAGGTCCTGAGAATTCACTGTTAGAGATCCATAACTATAGTTCCCAGGATTCACTGGAGAGAGGTAATTAAATCAGTTTATGTCTGTAAATGACAACAAAGAGTAAAGATATAAAGAATAACAATAAGAACTCATAATGTCTGTCTTAGCTTCCTCCTGCTTCTGTAGCTTGATAGATGGATGCATACACCAGCATCCTGAAAGTTAGTTCACCTGGGTTTTGCTTCTCCCTCCATGCTGCATGGGGGGGGGGGTGTAAGTATGTAAAAATTGCTCCAAGATTTCTTGACAATACCAGATGATACCAGCCAACCAGACCCCACAGACAAAAAGTTATGTTGAGACCAAATGCATCTAGGGATCTTCAAAATTGGGCTCACAGCTCTCAGAGTGTTTTGTCAGTCTTTGCCAAACCTGATAAGGCTAAGTAAATTCATTTGCTCTTCTCCAGAGTTCTCGCAGCACATATTTTCAAACCTTGGAATCTTCCCCACATGGAGATGCCTGGCAAACCTCATAAATGTCACCCTGCAAAGAGAAATGCTCCTCATGTTCTATTTGTGCCACAACAGTTTCTTCTCCTGGGCATGTTTCTGAGATAGGTGTCATGGAGAAAAGCAGAATAGTCTATTAAAGGGACAGGCCCTGCATTATGTAGTAGTGACACATCTCTATGTTGCCAATCCGGGACTTGTTCTGAGATTCCCCCCACCTCTGTTTCCTCACTTCCCTGTGACACCATACTTGCCTCTATTGATTTGCTCCCCACATTTGTTTTCCTGATTCATTATTAATGAGATCATTTTCCCATCCTTCGAGCATGAAGGCGAATTTTGTGTAAAAATCAATTGAGTGAATGCCGCCGATGGCGTGTTTGGTTTTCTTTGCTTTCATCTCCTGCGTGCTGTCCTCGGGAGACACAGAGCAGGATATTAGGAAACAAGTGCTGAACAGTGGGAGGAAAAATCAAATTGTTAGTGGTTTGTGTCAAGCAGTCTCTTTTTCTCAATTGGTCTCTCTGCCTTGTGTGTGGGTATTTTGGAGCCTTGCCTCCCCTGCCCCAGCCCAGCATGGAATTCCCTTTTCTATATTGGTCCCAGCCAGAGAGAGCTTTGTTTTCAAAGGAGATTAATATTATGGGCTGTTTCTACAGACTGCATAGGATGGGTTCACACATGAACATGCACATGAAGACCTGAATCTGCTTTATGCTGAATGGGACCTTGGGTCCATCAAAGTTAGTATTGTCTCCTCAGACTGGCCATGGCTTTCCAGGGTCTCTGGTGGATGACTTTCACATCACCTAGTTCTTGATCCTTTCTACTGGAGATGCCAGGGATTGGACCTCAGACCTTCTGCATGCCAAACAGATGCTCTACTGCTGAGCCACAGCCCCTCCCTAAATCAAATATCACCTCACGTGGTTTCGCAGCCTTTAAATCAAAACAATGGATCAAACATATATTTAATTTTAAAATGGCTCTTTCCATTTTTCATCCCTCAATCACAAGCACATATAAATAGTGGAATGAGGCTCAGTGGCCTATATAATCCTATATATGTTCACTTCAAAGTAAATCTTGCTGATATGAGTTGCTTGCTAAGGATTACTGATCATGCTTCATGTTCCATGGATTTGAATGACATTTTCTATAACACATGGATCATTGGGATCAGAAACTCAAAGGATTAATGGTAGGATTGACCCGAATTAAAAGTTCATTCAGCCAATGGTTGAGTTGCATCTTTTGGAAATTTCATAAGAATTACTGTGGACACCACTGATGTCTGTGTGCATAAATGTTAAATTGCAGCACAAGTTCCTTCTATACCTTAACAAGGTTCAAAATAGACACAGGTGATTTAAGTTCTCTGGGCCATGACTTCGGCAGCTTTAGTCTTTTAGTTTTCCTATGCTGCATTTTTTAATCTGCCCACAATGGGATTCACATAACATGTATGCAATCCTATTTTTTGTCTAGTATATGGATAGAAAAGGTAAAAGACTCCACAAGTCGGAAAGCCAACTGTGTGCAGACTTGTGTTGTAGTATATAGTGCAGACAAGCTATATATCACTTAGTCATCAATATGTAACACCTTGAACCTCCCAGAATGCTCTTCTCCAGAGCAAATGGCCTCAGAATTAAATCTCTTAGGCTATTGTTATAAACAGGGCTTTAAAAAAAAAAGAGCTGGCAGAACTCTCAAGAAGGAAATGAAGTATACTGAAAACTCATGACCTTTTAAACATTTTAAAAAGAATTTGTTGGAGAGGTTCCAGAACTCTGTTCTGGTGCATTCCCCCAGAAAAAAGGCCCTAGTTATAAATCTCTTTGCTCTGGAGAAGTTACAGAATTGGAATGGATGTTTTTGGGGTGACTTGGATGATGCTGGGTCAACATCAAATGGATCAGGCTTTGAGTTTCACAGAGATCTTTTCCTCTACGAAATGTGTGTCATCAGCAAACATTGTCACAAAACGGAATAGTGAACGGCTTGTGTTATATCCCTTTCCTCTTGTAGAACAACAGAGTTTTCCATTGCCAACTTGCTTAAAAGATGTCAATAGCCTACTTATGCTAGTCCTCAGTCTCAAAATTTGGCAAGTACTGAATGCTTCCTTGATCAGAGGATGAAAATGGATTGTTCCAGTTCCTCTTTTCATTAGTTATTATTGGTTTCACACAAGGATTTGAAACTAGACTTGTCTACTTATTGTGTTCACTGGCTTAAAAAATATGTACTTGTGCATCATGGTTAAATACATAGCTCCCCACAAAGCTTGCAAAACTGCTAAACTCATGTTATATATCACCCAGTACACTACTATAAAGCATTTCTGTAATAATTCCAAAGAACAAACTAAAGAAATTAGGAATGTGCCTTTAGCAGATTAGATATAGAGAAATAATCTCCAAAAAGCAAACTAGCTTAAACTGATCCATGTGACACACTTAAAGGACTTGGGAGCAGTAGTTTCCTAATGTCAAGCAGTCAAAAGAAACAGGAAGGATGCTAAATGACAAAGAATTAGGGATGTTAACTGACCATAATAAAACATCTGTTCTACCCCTGAGCTTTTAAGAACAGTTTGATCTGCAGGTACTGGTAACCAAAACCTTTAATTACTTGGTGATAAGCATTACCACCTGGGCTGCTTCTGCACAGAGATGATTCTTTGTTCCTAGTTGCAAACCAAACTACTCTTAAAGGCATAGGAACAGCAGCTGATAAAAAGATGGCAAACCCATATCATGTGTGGGTTTGGGGTTTTTTGAACACAAGTTTATAGCCTACGGAATACAAAAATACCAGCTCACAGGCGAAATGAAACAATTTGTGAGTGGTTCTCCTGAGCAGTTTTTTAAAATCAGCAAATAGCAACTGGGGGGGGAGTAGCTCTTGCCTTACACGGTTTTCTGGCATCCACAAATGGCCCCCGCTGGTTTGCTGTGTTGTAGGTTGCCTATATTTCCTCCAATTAAAGCTCTGGGGGGGAAAGACAGCAACCCCCACCACCTAATCTCATCAGGTAGCCCATCCACAACACAGGAACCATTACTGGAAAAGTCTGAGCTCTGAAAGACACTATGGACAACTTTAAGCAGGAAAACAGCCAGAACGTGGCAATCAAAAGTGCATAAATGACTCATAGTGACATATGGGAGAGGTAGTCATTCAGATATGTGGGTCCTACTCCATAAAGGACTTTAAGGGTTATAGCCAGTGCCTTGAATTAAACTCCTAACCCAGGTGTTTTGTAAGGAAACTAACAGCCAACTTAGCTGTTTTAAAAAGTGATTTATTCCCATCAGCTAGCAACTGAAAATAGTTAAAGCTGCCTATTTTGAACTAATCACAGTTTTTTTTTGTCTTCAAGGGCAGCCCAAGGTAGTCTGTGTTGCAGTATTCCAAATGCAAGGTTACAGAAGCATGATTATGCCGGCCAAGTTCGCTGAGTCTAAGAAAGGAGAGAGCTGATGAACCAGATATAGTTGATGAAAAGCACTCTTTGCTAACATACCAACCAGCCTACTTCCCAAACAGCAAAAGTTCCCAAGCTCATAACTTGTTATGCAAAGCTAACTCTACTACATCCAGAGCACAGGGCTCCATTCCCTGCAAAGCGTCAGCTGTCTCAACTAACATTCTCTCTGTCTTGTCTAGATACATATTCAACTTGTTCTACCTTAACCACTTGACCATGGCCTCAAATCACTGGTTAAGAACTAAGACTGATGCATTTGGAGGCTTTTAGATAATGAAATATAGAGCTGGGTGCCATCCACATATTGATGAAATTCAGCCACCAAGCTGAATATCATCAAATCATTGCTGATTCTGACCAACGTACCAGTTTGCAATAATCCTCATCTGTTTTCTCACTTCAAAAATTTATTACAGAGCATAAATGATGTTTAATTGTGAAGTTCAGTGTCTACTTAATGTAATAACTTTAAAATGTGACTGTCAACAATGGTGAAACAGCCAACCAAAGAAAGTGAAAATTCTTTAGTGCTGTATGCTTTAGCCAGTGCTTTTCCCAGTTTAAATCAGTCATTTATTTACCAAATAAGTCAACTAATTACCAAATGTCCCAGTTCTGCAAAGATACACACAAGCAGTAATTTTATCTTAGATTGAGAAGACCCATTAAAATGAGGGACTACTCCACCAGCATTACATTTGCTTCCCATGAATTCTAGTATAACCTTTTTTTAGAAATGAATAATAACACAATGGAACTCAAGAATAATTGTGTCTCCAAAAGTGAAAAAAATTAAGAATCTTCCCAGCCCAGATCTCTTGCTTCAGGACATTATTAAAAAAGCGACAGTATTAAAAAAGCACCGAACAGACCATTTACCCCTTGCCTCTCTGGTTTCTTTACTGGTGTCTTAGTACCTTAATGAGATGTGATTTACCAGGTTATATGATTGATCTCAATGCCATAAAAAAATTCAGCCATAAAATTTTTTCCACATTAACTGTGTATTGAAGGAACGAGACATTTTTTCTCCAGACTGGCTGGTAACCCAACTGGCAAAATTCTGTCTTTCTTGGGGCCTGAACCTGGGGACCTTACAAAACACCTGGGATAGGAAGTGAACGGAAAGGGGACAAAGGAAATCAATTTGGCTTGTACTGACTCTTTACCTAGTACATTAACTAATGTTAATCAGTGTTGTTATTGTAGCAGCAACTACCATGTTTTCCCTCTGTTCTCAGCCTTTTAAAGGACCAGTGTTTTCTATCAGGTGTTAGAGAGACTTTCGGTTAATCACTTGTTGATATGTTTGCAATGGGAGATGACCACTGCATCCTCTTCTTCCCAGAAGGATAAATGTGTAATTTGATACCAACTTCACCCACTACCCCTACATCCAAGCCTGCCTGGCATTCTGCACATGTGGTAGATGAGGGTCTTAAACTGTGGCCTACACTCTACCCCTCCCCCTATGTTTATTAACGTTCAGCTCAGGGTTACAGACGGGCCTGCAAGCCAATGTCCTGCCTTCATGTACAGAAATGGGCAGCTGAAGCTTCTCATAGCACACAGGTCAATAACATCAGTTGGCAAATAAGCCTCCATCAAAAGGACAGGATGCATTATTTTTTTCTCCAGGCAGATGTCAGCCCCTTGTCCAGTCTGATGATGATTTTTCTGTAGAACTCAATGTCTGCTGTTTGTATTGTTTTGGTTGGTCTTGAATACACAAGCATTTTCAGGCCCTTGTATTTCACATCACTTACTATCTGATTTTGTTGGAGAAGCCAAGATCTTAGCATGGGACATGCAGAGGGCAAAGCAGAATCAGATCCTCTACCACTCCTGTGGCCTCTTCCCCATCTTAATAAAAAGATATTACAAGGTTTTGTTTTTGGATTTTACTTTGGATTGCTGTGGCTCATATGAGAGGCAGTAAATAAACTGGATCCTTTGATTGCAGCATGAGCAATTTGCTCACTTCTGCATGACAACTATTTTCGGCTTAGAGGAGCACTGAGTCTTTTGCATTTGGCCTCCTGTGCCTATCAGAGAGAATGTGCACAATATATTTTAATGGCAGGAATCAAAAGAACTGGTAACATTATTTGAAGAAGAATTGCGAAGGATTCAGTGGAGCTAACCCTTCCATTGGAATGAACAACAATCCCTGGCACTTTGCAAGCCTCACACAGAGGAATTTTTTATATTTCACATTTTTAGTACTTTTATTTGAGGAAAAACAGTGCTCCAGCTGCTTTGCTTTTTCAGTTGTCTTTCATTAACAGAGGAAATGAATGCTGTAAAGTTGTTAGATATGCTATTGTGGCACCATCTGGAGGACTGACTTGGCCACCATGGAAAGGATAATCTTATCTCATGGTTACTCAGTGTTACTGAGAACGTTAAATTCTTCCTGAAATCACTTGAATTTTTCTCTCTAATGTATGGTTGGGCTTCATTCTTTCTTTCATCTACAAGTGCTGCAGCAGTGAGAGCAATGCTAACAGCCCTTAGTGTGTGCATAGCACTTTCACTGTTTAAAGCATTTCACATACATCATCATGGTACTCCTTATGATAACCTGGTAAGGTCAGTCAGTATTATTCTATTGGGTGAGTACATAGGCAGGAGAAAGAGAAAGAACATTCTTGTGCATTTGGCATCACAGTATAATTTTAAGCAACTTCACTCACAGGTTTGCTCAGAAGTTTTGATGGCTAGTTCTAGGCAGCACAGTACCAAAAGGGCCCAAACCCACTATTCTTGAAAGGTGCTAGATAAGAAATTAGCCTCTTATAGTTTGTATAAACAATATTTGTGCTCTATGGATTATAAAAAGGGCAAGTCTATGGTGAAATAGAGAATACTGGATATTTCAAGACAACATGATTTAAATGTGATAGAGAAATGGTGAGTCCTCCTGGCTCCAGTAATCCCTATGCCTTACCTTTCCCATTTATTAAATCAGGATTACAGAAAAACGTTTACACTAATGTGTTGGATGTACTCCCATCTGCAGTCCTGGAAGGAAAATTTAACAAGACTCCTTATGAAGAAAGGATATGCCCCTGTTGTGTGGATAGTACTGAGTCTGTAGAACATGTAATTTTTTATTGTAAAGCGTATAATAACATCTGTGAGTCTCTTCCTTTCCCTAAGACACTCCGTCTCTCTTGCAGGCAAAGAATCTGCCTTTTAAGAAATTTGCTATTGGATAGCTGGGCAGAAGTTACTTATCAGGTGGCTAGGTTCAGATGGCTTGCCCTAAGAATTAGAAAATCTATAGCAGCTCGAAAAGAGGAGAATTAAGATTAAGTTTTATTAATTTTAACCATTATGGGTTTTATGGTGTTTCTATAACCAGTCTTAAAATTCTATTCCTATTTTAATATGATATCTTTTACCCATGTTACAAAGTGACATTGTTTTATGCGTTGGTCAATGACTGTGAATAAAACTTATCTATCACTATTCTTGAATGATGCATGTTATAAACAAATATAGGGTGATTTCCCACTAAAGCTGCCGCGGGGTTGCACCGCCGTTTGCCCTGAGATTTTTAGTCAATTTCACACCCGAAGCCGCGGGGCTGTATTTTGACCCGCGGCTTCGCCCGATTTCCCCCGCAGTTTCGTAATCCTGTTTTTTGAGGATTACGAAACTGCGGGGGAAATCGGGCAAAGCCGCGGGTCAAAATGCAGCCCCGTGGCTTCGGGTGTGAAATTGACTAAAAATCTCGGGGCAAACGGCGGCGCAACCCCGCGGCAGCTTTAGTGGGAAATCACCCATAGTTTACAGGGATGTGCTGAACCTGATCTTATCAGATCTTGGAAATTAAGGAGGGCTGGCCCTGGTTAGTACTTGGATGGGGGACCACCAAGGAATTCTAGGGCTGCTATGCAGAGGTGGGCAATGATAAACTGCCTCTGTTTGTCTCTTGCCTTGAAAACCCTACGGGGTCACCATTTTGGCAGCAACTTACTTGACAGCCCTTTCCTCCACCACCAAGGCCACCTAGTGTTTTCACAGCAAAGGAAAGATATGAACTGGTGACTTTTCAGCTCATTCTCTCTCCTGTTCTATACCAGCTCTTGCAAACCTTATCATGAGGCAATGTGAGGCAAATAGCAAAATGGGAGACAGCTATATCTCTCTGACTCAGACAGCATAATCATCTAGTTTCTGCTCCCATGCATTTCACTTAGGCCTATGCAGTAGGATTTTGTGACAGATGACATCCCATATGAATTAGTGAGAAGAGGAGAAAAAGAGTTGGTTTTATACCCCGCCCTTCACTACCCAAAGAAGTCTCAGGTCCCGGTCCCGGTCGAACATGCCAGATAATGCACGGAGGAAGCGAGGCTATTTGCTCCATAGCAATTTGACCCACATTTGTGTGATCACACAGTCCATGGGAGCTGCAGGGGCAGCCTGCCACTGTATTATCAGACGCAAACTGCGGGTGAATCAGTGTGGGTTTTTTGCCAAGTGTTTTCCGATGCATTTAAACAGGGTATCGATGAATTGCATCTCCAAACTGAGGGCTTCCTATGGCAGTATGCGATGATGCGCATACTGGGAAGGGGGGGAATGGCAGAGAGTCGGGATGGCCTGATCAGACCATCCCGACACCTTGAGAGCGCACTGGCATGATCACACAGGGGAAAGTTCGTCCGTGGCCCATAGCAACCTGTTTGATACTGGACTTTCCCTGGTGTCTTTTAACTCCACTCTTGCAGTGGAGCAAAACGGGTTGCTGATGAGTGCGGGGCACTGGCCAAATGTTCACATCTGATCACACCTGTTAAATCTGCCTGGCATTTGCACCTATGGCATGGCTAATTGTGCATGTGATTGCAGCCTCAGAGCAGCTTACAATCGCCTTCCCTTCCTCTCCCCACAACAGACACCCTGTGAGGTAACTGGGGCTGAGAGAGTTCTGAGAGAACTGTGGCTGACCCAGGGTCACCCAGGGGGCTTCATGGAGGAGTGGGGAAACAAACCCAGTTCTCCAGATCAGAGTCCTGCCACTCTTAACCACTACACCAACTAGGTATGGGAATAGAGCCATTGTCTGGATTTTCTACCTCATGAACCCAGTAGGCTTGCCTTGACCAAAGACAAACAGGCCCTCTGTTGCCCTCTGCTTTGGAATATAAAACTGCCTGATAAGTATTACTCACCTTTTCTCCTTTGATTTGAAAAGCAATTAGGGCTCAGGTAGCCAAACAGCCCCATCAGTATGTGGAGGAACGGCAGCTACAGTCTGACCTACTACACTGCATTGCCCCCTTAATGATATTAAGCTAGGCAGAGAGTGGTTGTGGGCCCAGGGGTCTTTTCGGGGGGGAGCGCACCGGAGCGCAGCTCCGGGAGCTCAGGAGCCACGCCCCGCCCCCAGCCGGCGTCCCGGAGAGTCTTTCCGGCAGCCGAATGTCAATTTCAGCTCCATTATATCCTATGGGCCATTGAAGTCAATGGTGAAAACATAGGGTATATTCTAGGGGCTGGAGGGGAGGGGGTTTGAGGGAGAGGCTCGAAACTCACAGGATAGCTGATGGCGCCTCTCCCCAAGATACCAACCAAGTTTCAAGAACATTGGACCAGGGGGTCCAATTCTATGGGCCCCTAAACAGGTTGCCCCTATTCCCTCCATTGTTCTCTATGGTGGGAAAAAAATAACTTTTTTTCCCACTATAGAGAACAATGGAGGAAATGGGGCAACCTGTTTGGGGGTCCATAGAATTGGACCCCCTGGTCCAATGTTCTTGAAACTTGGTTGGTATCTTGGGGAGAGGCTCCATCAGCTATACTGTGATCTTGGAGCCTCTCCCTCAAACCCCCTCCCCTCCAGCCCCCAGAATATACCCTATGTTTTCACCATTGACTTCAATGGCCCATAGGGTATAGTGGGGCTGAATTGCCACTGAATTTCTTTCATTCCCTCCTTTCCTTCTTTCTTTTTCCTCTTTCCCTCATTCTTCTCTTCTTTCTTTCTTTCTTTCTTTCTTTCTTTCTTTCTTTCTTTCTTTCTTTCTTTCTTTCTTTCTTTCTTTCTTTCTTTCTTTCTTTCTTTCTTTCCCACCTTCTTCTCTTCTCTTTTTTCCTCCTTTCCCTGTTTCCCTCCTTCTTCCCTCTCTTTCTTTCCCTCTTTCCTTCCTTCTTTCCTTCTCTCTACTCTCTTTCTTTCCTTCCCTCTTTCCTCCTTCTGTGGCCCAACTCTCATGAGAAGGAGTTTAAACTTTAAACCCCTTCTCTCTTAGCTCCCCCACCCAGACCAGCTGGGGAAGGGAAGGGGAGGCTTTTGAAGATGCTTCCCCCCCTTTTGCTTCCCCTTCTGACATCACTTCCGGTGATGTCAGGGGGCGTGGCATATGCTAATAGCCTAATAGCTCATTAGCATACCATATGCTAATGAGCTCCTGCAGCTGTTCTTCTACGAAAAGACCCCTGGTTGTGGCTATGTGTCAGAGCACATGCTTTGCATGCAGAAGATCTCAGATCCTACACTGTCAGTTAAAGGATCTTGGTTAGCATCTGCTAAGAAAGACCTTCTCTGTCTGAGCACCCTAGTCAATCAACACAGACTAAACTGAGTCCAAAAAAATAGTTGTTTCTTGTGTTTTTTGGGCATTTTCAGCAGCTTGATCCCTGCTGTTTGAATTTCCTCTTTATGGGAAATCTGGCCAAAACCACTTCACAAATTACAAAAAAAAGAGAGACAGGCATTTTCAGTATGCTTACTGTATATCAGCACACATGTGATAAGAGAGCCAAGTCTAGGCTTCCGTAGACATCTCTACCATGTACCTGCATTTACCCTTCAAACACTGGGTTTGCATTGCTGGCTTACAGCAGACACTGTGTCAAGAAATGAGCCTGGATATTTCCAGAAGGAAGTGATAACTCTAAGAAAAAAGATAGCTATAGAACAACAGAAGCCATTATAGTATAAATTCTATCTGCATTTTTAGAATGTAGAATACTGTATGGGTATGCTGCGAGAGAGACCCCCATGCATGTGAAGCTCCTTATAAGCCAATTTAAAATGGACCATAAGTCCTCCACCTGTTAAAAACTACCCCTAACCACAAAGTTGTCTTGGCTACAAGATATGCACATGTAAGTCCCACTGGTTTAAGTGAGACTTTCCTTGCATACTTGTGGCCACAGACACAGGTCTTAACTTCAATAAACCATTTATTCATTTAACTTCAATATAATGTGCTACCTCTTTGCTTGCCACAAGTGAAAATGTCAGTATTGATATGCCTCAGAATGCTCAGATTGTTTCAGTTTACTTCTCTCACTCACTTTTGGAGAGAAACTCCTAGGGCTGCCAGCCTCCAGGGGGCACCTGATCTCCCCCACTCTTTCAACTAATATCCAGAGACCGGTTCACCTGGAGAAAATGGCCACTTTGGAAGGTGGACTCTATGGCATTCTACCCCACTGAGGTCCCTCCCCAAACCCCATCCTCCACCCCCAAATCTCCAGATATTTCCCATCGCAGAATTAGCAACCCTATTCTCTCCCCCAGCCCCGGACAGAGTAAATACTAATGTAATTTTTGAACCAAAAGCACCTCAAGTGTTTTTTAAAGGAATGTTATTGATTCAGAAATATATTTTCATATGATGTAGTAAAGTCAGGATATAAATTTAACTTTACTCCTTGAAATGATTGCTCTAGAGTAGTTCCATTTACTGAAACCAGCTGCTGGTGGTGAGTGAAAGCTGTTTTTAATGGACATAACTATTTCCATTCGGATAAAATCAAGCTTTCTGTGTACAGCACTGGATAAACTTCTCCAAGGCTACAAGATGCCACCGTGTCAGATTTCCAGGACGCTGGGTCGTCACTCCTTTGCGCTAATGATTGTATTGTTTTAATTCATTCACTTACAGGAAAATTGACACGAGACATTTATATTAGGGAGCTAATGGAGCCACCTAATGACTAATTGATTAGATCCCCCAGTGCGACTCCAGCCCAGAGTGGCCCAGAGGAATTCAGGCAATTACTAGGCTGGGTTGTTTGGGAGCGACTAATCAGCGCACTGGGGCGGGCGGGCGGCGGGGGGAGCCTTTTACTGTCTTGATTTATGAGACGCGAACATTAAATATGTTTGCAGAAGAGGAGGAAGTTTGCAGATCCCGAGCATTTTCCCTCCAGGGGGAGATAGCAAGAAGTTTTTGTTTTTGTTTTTAATGAGAGGATGGAGGGGCAGCATCAGAATGGAAAGAAAGGAGGGCGGGGAGAATAGTCGCTCAGCCGGAGAGAAAGAGGGACACACTAAAGGCAGCTAAGGGGGCAGATACTGAAACAAAAAGCACGAGGGGGCGCGTTTTACAAAGCAATCTTAGCGAGTGGTCCTCTGATCCTGCGCCCAGGTGGTAGCAGTCTCAAGATGACCCATACCTGGCTGCCCAAGCAAGCTTTCAGACCTGATGGGAGACTTCGGTTAGCATCTTCCCTTACACTGTGTGTGTACCTGAGCACGACTATTCGGGAGATGGAAAAGACGAGGGGGGAGGATTCCATTCAGACCCAACGACCAGCTTGTCCTTTCTCAGTTCCTAAATGAGTACGGGAAAGGGTGGGGGTGGGGATCAACGAAGAGAAAGAAACTCGCCTACTTGATCTGAGGCGACCCACAAGAGATTGTGTAAAAAAAAAGCCAAACCCTGCTTGAATTATTTCCTTTCTCTCTCTATTTCATACCTAGAAACCTTCTTTACCAAGATATCCCCAAAGATCTCTACCGGTGCCTGGTTAAACTATATTGGCCAAAAAAAAAAAAAATGCTTCGGAAGAGGAAACGCAATACCGAATCACCTTTAGGCACAGTAATAACTAGATATAAACGCATGGGCACTCTCCGTTCATCCTTCCCTAGCCTGGATCTATGAAACTGCCTTTGGTTAAGAGGGCACTGCTGGGCAGAAGACGAAAGCTACCCCAACCCGACGCAATCGTCTCCTAATGCTAGGACCGAGTGATTCCCACGCCCAGGTGAGGGATCCGGTGGAGATCAGCACACTTTCCTGGGGCCGAGTATCATTGTCACTGGTTGGATTTACCCACAAATAAACGTGCCTCGAATCGCGCTTGCGAAAGGAGGTATTAGACGAAACAAAATCCAGACATAACATTTCTGCAGTCCACAGACAAGCTCCCGTACACAGATATATATAAAAGAACAGTAAGAAACATAAGATATACAGACCACTCCCCTTTCTTTCTTTTCCCGATATCGCTGGGAAAGTTTCCTTCATCTGTCTCCAGATCAGTTCTGGATTTCCTTCTCAAAAGGCGGCCTACGCAGAAGAGCAATATAACTGCAAGCTATAAACAGCAAAAGTCAACGAGAAATGACCACTAACTTAATCCCCGTTTCTTCTTTTCCCACCCAAGATAATTGTTCGCCTTGCTTCTGTGCAGCGCCTGGCTCTACGCGGCGACGGCCATATGAAACGAGCGATAATACAACCCAACATCGCATGATAAATAAAAGATGAGATTTTGAAAAAGAAAGAGTATAAAGAAAAAAAGGACGGAGCCGGGGATGAAATTTGAGGATTCTGTGGGGGGAAACGTCAGATCCTAAAAGTGAGTGGGGGTGAGAGTTTATTCGGGAGCTGTCCAAATGCTGAAAGAGAGAAAGCCAACTTTGGAAAGCAAAACAGTTTCAGCAGAAGGATTCTGTTGGAGTTTGGGAAAGTTTTTAATTCCCGGCAACCCATATCAAGAAAGAAACAAAAGATGCTGACAGAAAAAGATACTTCTTCCAAACTTCTCTTAAAACCTAGGTTCATTTTTTGCTCCGTATTGAACCTGACTTTTAAAAGAAGTCATTTCATATAGGAATGCCATCTAAGCTGTTTGTAATAAAAGGAATGTTAAAACAAGAGTTTTTCTTGTTAATCTCGGGTTGGCAAATTAGCCAGTTGATAAAACAAATGTAACTGGTGGAGAGGCAAAGAGAAAGTAACTAGAAGCAGCAAAATATCTTCTCGGACTGTACGTGCAGCCTGTATGTTAGTCTATAGAAATCTACAACAGGTGAACGGAAGAATAGCTGAGAGAAATCTTTAAATATCTCTTACCTGGATTTGTTTTAAAAAACCTAAGCCATTCAAGAGTATATGAATTCCTAGCGGCCAGTGAAGAAAGGATGCAGGCAGAGTTGCTTTCTGTCCCTTTTATACCACACCGTCCAATTAATATTGCATCAGCCTTATTTTAAAATTTCAGAACCCACAATATAATGTAATGACATAAGGGCATTTATTATTAAAGGACATTTGATTGGGGGGGGTCATTGGGGCTCCATGCAAAACAAGATAAAACGAGGACATGTGAAGAATGCTATAGTTCTAAGGGTTTTAAAAAATTACTGTTCCTCTCACCAACTCCAAAGTATGAGTTTTAAAAGATGAGTAGCCCCTACTCCGCATTTTGTTGCTGGATATTCACTGACACGGGGAGGTGTACAGAAGATCAATGGGCTTCCATCGTTAATTTTTAATCGTTTAAGGTGCTTCCGGGATTCATAAATAAAAGCTCTCTTTTTCTTTTTAAACAGAATTCCAAATGAACCTTGGATAGCGTTGTTTCTAGTGCTTTGGTTTCCTTAATGAAACTTCGAGAATGAAGTTTCATCGGTCTCATGGTGAGAAAAACTTAGCTAAACTTCTGTTAGGGGAAAGTCAGCTTAGCTTCTTATGAACAGAGGTATGATTTGTGGGGTTAGTTCTAACCATTAGTAAACTTCCTCCCTAAGAACTTTAAGGATCTGGCAAACGTTCCTTCTCTTTAATCGTACACTAAACAGTGTAAACACTGCTATAGTGGTAAACAGCAGACGCACAAAATATAGTTACGAAAAGGCCTGATTTGCTAGGAAAAGCTCTGATTCGAACTTAGGTGTAATATATTCACGGTAAGGAATATATAAATAATGAGTAACACCCGACGGAATGGCTTGCCCACTAAATCGACAGCAGCATAGACCCTGCGCATGGGAGTGGAGAGAGTATTTTCAGTTTCTTTCAAGTACAAAACTTTCCACAGGGCTTGTTTCGCTCGTGTGTCAGATATTTTTCAATTTAACCCCCCCAACCCCAAATAGCAGGGAATTAGTTTCCAGTAGGTCGGGAGACAAGAGAGGCACAGCTAAAAACCGGTTCAGTTACATCGGATCACGCAGGCGCACCAAACTGTGGGAGCGAAACATGAAGTATGCGGTGGGAAGGGAAGCCAGGACTGGGCGAAGTTATAGCAAATGCAGAGTCAAGCTATTTGAAGAACCCCTTTCCTATAACTTAGGGTGGAGACGACTTTAATTAAAGCAAAAACGGACAGAGACTGACAGATTTTATTTTAATGATTCCTCTCTCTTGTGACTGCCTCCAGATCAAGTTGGGTACAAGGCTGGCTAGGCATGTCGGCGGTAGACAGAAATTCAGACTTGTTTGGAAGTCCAGTGCCAAACTCTCTCATTACAGAAGGTAAATGAAAGTTCTCGGACTTAAAGCAGATTCGACCCACGCGAGTCAATCACTTAAAAGCCCAGCACTCCCTCCATCTCAGTTTGTTTTACCGACCGAGCCAAGCTTGCGTGGGTATGAATCTGACTTACTAAACCCAATCCAAGTTTTGCTCTCTGGGTTCTGAAAACGCTTGCTTGGAATGTCCCTTGTAAATAAATGAGACGTTCCCCTGTACACGTGTCTAGGACTGGCGTGTCCGTCTTTTGGTCCGCGAACGAAATTCAGTTCTGAATGGTGAATTTTAAGTAGATCTCTTCCTCTCCCCCCCCACGCCCCCGAAAAATGACTTGGAGATAATTATGTGTGTGAAGAAGAATCTGACGACCAGCCCGGGTATTTCGCGGAATTAAAAATATAGCTCTCCTTCCCACCCCCCTTTATGAAAGCAACTAAGTATAAAAAGGATCTACAGATCTCGGACAGCATGCAATTGACCAGGCGAGGGAAAGGCAGTTGGTCAGCTCCGCCTTCCCCAAACTTGATCTCAAGCTGGAGCAATGGATCTTCTGAAAATAGGCTTTTTAAAAAATATAAGTCAGTGTCACACATCTGAAAAATTCTTCATTCTCCCGTGGGGTCCATTTCCCCTCCGAGCCACAATCATCCTTGATTTTCTTATTGCGCTTTTTTTAGAAATGTATTTTAAAAAAACCCAAGTACCTCTCCAGTTCCACCTCTTCTAGCCAAACTGGAAAGCGTCATAGAGGCCAATGCACGAGAAGACACACCATCAAGTGAGAACCGTAACCCCGGCGGAGAAAGCGGGGGGAAGGCGGAAGGTGGCGGGGGACCCTAACTTTGTTTTCAGGCAGGCAGCCGGGAACAGGCAGGGAAGCACCGCGCGAGGACAGGCGAACGCAATGCTCCCGCGGCGGCCGGCTCGGAAGGTCAATGGCTTTGTGGCTTGGGTGGGCCGTCGGTCCCGAGAGATCCCTGCCGTTGGGTTCGGCAAGCCGAGCGAGGCGTCTGAATAGTTTCGAAGTGAGCGGCGTCGGGGTAATCCGAGCGAGGCTCAGTGCCCGGCCGAGTACTTCATGCGCTTCTGCTTCTGCCGCTGGTTGCAGAACCAGACGCGGACGACGTTCTTCTTAAGGTCGAGCTTCTCGGCGATGGCGGCGATCTTCTCGGAGGAGGGCCGCGGCTGGATGGCGAAGTAGGCTTCGAGTGAGCGCTTCTCGGGCGCGGCGATGGAGGTCCGCTTGCGCTTCCGCTCGGCGGCGCCGCTGAAGAGCTCGGGCTTGGCGTTCCTCTCGCGATGGGCGGCCTCGGCCTCCTCCAGCCAGGCCTGCAGGACTGGCTTGAGGGCGATCATGTTGTTGTGCGAGAGCGTCAGCGACTCGAAGCGGCAGATGGTGCTCTGGCTCAACGAGCCCACGCCCGGGATCTTCAGGTTGGCCAGTGCCGCGCCCACGTCGGCCTGCGTGACGCCCAGCTTGATCCGCCGCTGCTTGAAGCGCTCGGCGAAGGCCTCCAGCTCCCGCGGGTCCGACTCCATGTCGCTAAGGCAGGGCGCCACGGCCAGGCCGTTGTGGTGCGCCGCCGAGACCGGGACGCCGGACGAGGCGGGGGGCGGCGGCGGCGGGGGCGCGGGGTGGCCCATGCTGGCCATGGCTTGGTGCAGGTGGCCCATGGCGGCGGCGGCAGCGGCGGCGGCGCCCAGATGGGGGTGGGCGTGCGGGTGGAGCGGCGCGGCCAGGACGGCGCCGTGTTCAGAGCCTCCCATCAGCGCGGGCGAGAGGTGGTCCAGGAGGTCGCCGTCGAGGCCCTGGTGCGCCACGGCGTGCGGGGGGTGGTGGGGAGGGTGGGGGTGGTGGGGGTGGTGAGCGGGACTAGCCGAGATGGGCACGGTGGGCGCGGAGGTAGCCGGGCAGGATACGCTGCTCATGGTATGATAAGTGGCGTCGGGCTTGAAGGGATGGCTCTTGCCGTGCGAGACCAGGTCCACCGCCGCCAGAGCTTCAGCCCGGGCCAGCAGACTCTCATCAAAGCCGCCGAATATATTGCCCTGCAGCTGCAAGCGAGAACGAGCAGAGCGGAGTCAGTGGGGAATACTGTCAAGTCAGGATTCAAAAACATTTCTTTCTCTCTCGCTCTCTCTCTCTCCCTCTCTCCAACACGGAGAGTCTTCCTCAAAGCTCAGGTCATAAAAATTAATATGAAGGCAGAAGAGGCTTTGCTTGAACAGACGTGTGGATCAGAGCGGGGGGGGGGAGAGAGAGAGGAAGAGAGAGGGCGAGCCAGACGCGATTGTTCTGGCGACATGAAAAAAACATTAAGCCGGGGCCTGTCAAAAATGTGCCTTAAAGCAGTAATTATGCTTCATCTACATACCTGCGGGGCCGGCAGGCACACGCGTCGCATCGCCTCCGAGCTGGAGTGCAGGCTGGAATACTTGGCTTCCTGCAGGGCAGGGTGCATGCCGAACGGCTGCTTGGCGTTCATGCCCATCATCTTGGCGCACCTTGCAGGTAGGCAACCCCTGACATCGAGTCAGGGCTGGCTCTCTGGCTGGCGACTGTCAAAGTGAGCTATTTTCAATGACAAAGCGTCCCTCTCTCCTCCCCCCCCCCCTCCCGCCCGCCTGCCTGCTTCCACCCCGGCTTCTTCACTCATCTTACAAGCCTGTGATGGGACCAGCACCCTGTGCGCAGGCGTGCGTGGACTGGCAAGAGGAAAGGGAGTCCCGGGGATGGGAAACCACCAGGCTGAAGAAGGGACTGACCCAAGAAGCCGGGAAGGGCTCTGCCTGCGGAACCCAGGAAAAGCCGGGGGGGGGGTCGCGCCCGGCCTGATGGAAAAGTTTCTAGTCTCGGGTCCGATCACTCTCACTCGTCGGCAATACATTAGCAAGTGTCTCAGCGCGGTGACCCGATCTCAGGTGCATCACCCCCCCCCCACTTCCCCTCCCCGACAGCGCTCGGTGTAATTGACCAGAGGGGAAAACTGATAACGTCTTTTATTGGTTCGGCTTCTGGTTTAGGATCGTTGTGACCCTTTCAGCGCCAGCAGCCACAGATGAGAAAAGAACCGATTAAAAGTTTTTTTTTGTTTGATTGCTTTTTGTTTTAATGAAAGGGCAACTTTCCCGCACACTGTAGACTTTCCCGCACACTGTAGAAACTGTGACGGATCGACCTGTTGGATCATCAAACAGTTTTACAAACAATTCGGGACTTTGCTCTCCCCACCGGCCCATGGCCACAGGCGCTGTCCAAACGTTTCCCTTTCTTCCTTCAGTCCTGCAAGCGCAGCGCAGTCCCTACGTGATGGATGCACAAGGCAGGCGGTTCCACCAAGCGCCGGCCCCGGCAGGTGGGGAGGGGCATCCCGGCGGCTGGGGGCAGAGGGGACAGCGCAGCCGGGCAAAAAAACCCACCAAGGGAGTGGGTGGGGAGCACCGCGCGCAGAGCTGGTGGTGTGGAAAGGCTCTTGAAGCGACGCACTCCATTGCACTGGAGTAGAGTCCGGATCGGGAACTGGAGGCCACCGGGTGCAGCCCCTCACCTCGGAAAGTAGCCGCTCTCTCTCGCAGTTGAGGAACCGGGGGCACCGAAAGGGAGTGGCGGGAGGAGTGCTCATCCACTTGAGGGGGGGATGGATGAGATCCTGCACTCATCCCTCCACTGCCCTCCTCAGACTGGCCTTTTCTCAAAATTTGATGCGGACTAGGAGGGCCTGCTGCAGTCTGGCCTGACGAAGGTGATCCTGAACTCTCTTCTCCTATAATGCAATCCCTGTACAAATGATAACTCTGTTGCCGCAGAGGAGTCCTTTCAGTTAGTATAGAAGAAACAGTGCAGGCAACAGTTTCTTGGACATTCCTAGTGGCACAAACCATTTCTCTGCCTGAAGAATGCTGCCAAACCCGGAAATGTGCGCGTGTTCCCGAGCCAACAAAAGCCGCGCCAGTCAAAAGTCTGACCCGATTGATCTTGGAGCTGCTGCTGCTGCTGCTGCTGCTACTGCAGTACCCGGTTAATCAGAAGGCCCTTTGAGGCCACAACAGATTTCTCTCTTTCCTGCAGTGGTTTTGGGGTGATACCGTCAGGTAGCCCCACCATGGAGTTTTACTCCTTCTCTGGTATGTGCTTTTATGGGCAGCTGTTTCTCTGTGTGCCTTATCTCACCATTAGCCTTGAGGGCTTCACTCCTTCCAAGCCTCTGCTGTCCGGCTCAGCCCTGAACCCTTAGACAGTTCCCTGCGCTATGCAATGATTGCTTATTGGCCCCTAGGTCTCAGGGGGTACTGTATGAACCCACTATAATTGCTATGATCATTTTGTATGCCTTATTCCTGATTCAAACGTCCATGATGACTTCGTTGCTCTCTGATCAATAAAGCTGAATCTGTTCAAGAACCTGCTGTTGATACTGAGTAGGAATACCTGACAGATACAAAGGTATATAAAATAAATAGCATATTTTAATTGACTCAATAAAGCCTAGCAAGAATGTCCCAGGCTCCCAGGCTCCCTGAGAGCCAGCTGTGGTGTAATGGATAAGAGCTGGGGACTCTAATCTGGAGAACCGGGCTTGATTCTCTACTCCTCCACATGCAGCCTGCTGGATGACCTTGGGCCAGTCACAGTTCTTTCAGAGCTCTCTCAGCCCCACCTACCTCACAGGGCGCCTGTTGCGGGAAGAGGAAGGGAAGGCGATTGTAAGCCGCTTTGAGACTCCTTTAAGGGAGAGAAAAGTGGGGTATAAAAACCTCTTATTCTTCTGGTACAAATTCTTGCCCCTTCTAATCTTGATTATTCATTTTTTAAACACTGTGTGTTGAACTACTCCACGTCTCTGATGTGGTGTCGGTCGAAAAGGACGTACCTCAAAACTGATTTTAAAAATAATAATCCTGCAGGGTCTTGCTAGTTGCTTGGGTAACCACGTGCTTGTGACCTTACCCAAACCCTTAGGAAACTAGAGAGACTTCCTGGGTATTTGTTTAAGAGGGAAGCCCTGCTGGTCTGCAGTAAAACAGTTCGATTACAGTGCAGCAGCACCTCAGAGACCAACAAGAGTTTCAGCACAGAAGCTTTCTAGAGTCAAAGCTCCCTTCCACACCTGTCTGAAGGGAGCTTTGACTCTCAGAAGCTCATACCCAGAAACTCTTGCTGGTCCTTAAGATGCTACAGGACTCGAAGCTGTTCCTGTGGGCGGTTGGTTGGCCCTGCCCTTATTGAAAGCATACGGTCGGCAAACGACAGTTCCTGATTCCAGAGTGATTCGGGGACAGCGGGATTGGTCTCAGGAGGACCTGCCAAGGGGCTCCATAGTATATTGGGGATTTTTCCATGGGTCTCCCAGATCCTGGCCAACCGGAGATATTTTAGAAGGTTTTGCTGAGCGAGGCGGCCCTAGGTGCTCTCTAGGTTCATGGGGGAAGGAGAAGAGTCTGTGCGCTGCTCCAGATTTGCCGTCGGGGACGTCCCATTTCGTCAGATCGGCTGTGTGCGCTCTCAACATCAACATTTCCTTCAAACGTCTCCGGACTCTCCCCCTTTCCAGGCAACTGCAGGTTCCCCGAGCCTGACCCGCGGGTCTAAAGCTGTCCTTTCCTTCTGCAGTCCCTGAATCTCTCTGTATTCCGTTTTGTCATTTCTGGAAGCTATTTATTTATTTTTGCTTTTAAAAAATCGCCCACCGGATACCCTCAGACTCCAGCAAGAGCTGCAGGGGATCAAAAACATCGTAATAGCCATCCATTAAGAAGGTAAAGGCAAGACACAGTTAAAGCACAGCGATGTGTGGCCCACGACGAAGGGGTGCTTAAGTGGGGAGAGCACCAAGCGCATCTTCAGCACTGTGAAGTTTGGCAGGAGCCATTGTCCCCCCCGCCGCTGCCAGGCGCAAAGGAACTGCCGATCTGATCGCTTTTCAGCCACTAATGGTCAAGAACAAATGCACTAACTAACAAACAGACCATGTCTGGCTTGGCACTCGGGGCTGCTCCACTAAAGCAAGGAGTTACCTGTGTTCCCTCTAAGCTGAGTTGGTGTGAGCTAGCTCACAGTTTTTTAGCCTCCGGCTCACACATTTTTGTCTTAGCTCATAGAGTATGGCTCCAGAGCAAACTAATGTATGCAGTAGCCAAATTGCTCACAACTTTAATGCCAGTAGCTCACAAAGTAGAATTTTTGCTCACAAGCCTCCACAGCTTAGTGGGAGCATTGGTTCTTACCATTTTGGTAGGATGGCCAAAGATGGAAGCCACTTGGGGGTGGGTGGGTCCTCCATTAGCCTCTCAAGTGCTTTTCTGTAAGACCAAACACTGGCAGCATGGCCGGATCTCCAAGGAGATGTCACTGATACATGCAAGAGATTTAGGGAGCATTCCTTAGCAGAAGGGTGTGCCTTCGTATTTTAGGGTGCAGTCCTAAAGAGATTCTCCTGTTAGTAAGCTCTATGGCATAACATGGACCTTATTTCCTTGAAGACTTGCCCAGGATAGCTCCCTTAGAGATGTTATTTTTTATTTATTTATATCCAGCCTTTCTCCCCACTGGGGCCTCAAACTGGCTTATGTCATTCTCCTCTCCTCCATTTTATCCCCAGAACAACCCTGTGTGGTAGGCTAGGCTGAGAATGTGTGACTGGCCCAAGGTCACCCAGCAAGCTTCCATGGTAGAGTGGGGATTCATACCTAGGTCTCCCAGATCTTAGTCTGACATTTTAACCACTACACGATATGTTGGGTTTGATTCTTAAAGAAAGTTTGTATTAAGCAGAGTAAAAATCATTTTTGTCAGCAGAGCAAGTATTGAGAGACTGACTCCATGTGAATATAAAAAGTATAAAACACTAGCATGGGAAAAAGGGTACTTGGGAAGTAAAATAACAAAGAGCTACATTGCTACATCCTTCTAGATAAATAGACAAGATAGGAAGAATGCCTTCTCCTCTTCAACAAGAACAAAGAACAGGAAGGAGAACCCCAGTATGCTAAATACCTGATACATTGGTTTCCAATCAGATAGTTAAGGTTCTTACAAAGTTCCAGGGCATTCTACTGACTAAATACATTGTTTACAAACAAACATGTGACTTCCTGTTTACAATACTAACAAACATTAAACCTGTAAATACTGAAGTGTTTTAAACTTGTTACATCCAACACGATGCTAGCTCCCAATCATAAGCAGGTCTTCTCAGAATCCTACCTTGGGCTACTCAGCGGGGCTTACTTCCAGGAAAGTACTATCTGGATTTGTTGGGTATTTAATACAGCAGAGCAAAAGAAACACAGCACACGCACCTGTATTAGCTTTAAAAAGAAAAGTTTACTAAGTAGTCAGGAAAAGGGAACTGGGAGATCAAAACAATAAACATCCTGTCTAGCTTTCTAATCTACATCTTGTCTCGGTGACTGCACCTCCTGTCTGTGTGCCCCAAGCAAGAGAGAGAACAAAGGCAGTAAAAGAGTAAAAACAAAGGTCCCATCCCTGGCACATCCTCAGTCTATTGATTAGTCAATAGAGAATTCCAGTACCGACTCATTATGCATGCTGTCACCTACACTCTGGTGGGAGAAACCTGCAGACTTCTCTATTGGGCCTAGGTTAACTAACTAGGAATTAGCATACATAAACAAACATGTTAACACTTTCATGACATCAGGAAAACAACTTGCACGCATATCCCAACAGGATTGCACTGTACAGAGTATAACATGGTAATCAATGGGCTTAGACAGGAGTGATTTTGCATAGGATTGCACTTTTGGTGCAAAGAGCTAGAGAGGACTGGCCTCATACTTGTAGGACAAGGGACCAATGAATGTGCAGTGCTGAACTCACTCTGCAGCTCACAGAGAGCCACATTTGCAATTAATCACCATCAGCCAAAAGAGCCACATGATTGCTGTATTCCTGTGCACCACGCCACCAAACACACACATGCAATAACATGATAAAGCTGTTAATATTAAAGATATGACTATAGTCTTTTAAATAACCAGAGTACCTCTGAGCATGTAGAATTCTCTCGTCTCACCACTTTTGAAACTTAGCCTGTTCCTGTGTATCTGGAACGAGGGGAAGAGATTCCCCTTTGGTCTTCTTGCTCCCTCCTCAGCCTAGCAGGTCGGGTGAGAGAATGAGATTGTCCAGGTGCCCTGAGGAGGACCAGCTGGCTGTGGAGAAACAGTAAAACCACCACCGCCCCACTATGGCCAGCTTGCTCTTTTCTTGGGTGGCTGCTGTGGTGGTTTCATTCTTTTCTCTGCAGTCAGATTGCTCTCCTTCCAGTAGTTCCCCTGGTGCTGAGAGGAGAGCACAAGGGCTGCAGAAAAAGTTCACCCATCCCCTAGTATCTTCTGAAGTGGTTGTTTTAAGATGGGAACCACCAGTTAACCATGATCCTTACCACAATGGCCTTGCCCATGCTGGGGAAGAGCCACAAGCAGCATGTCAAAGAGCCATATGTGGCTCCCAAGACAATGACTGAGTATCTCTGCTCTTAAGAAATAAGTCCCTAAATCTAAATCATTGGGGATTGTCCACAGAACTAGCAGAAATTAAGAATATCTAGAAAGGTTAGTTCTTTATAAGTAAAGAGTTCTTCCTATCTGTCAGCAGGTGGCCCAATGATGCTAAATATCATTTCTGAAATGATAAACAACAGTGATATCACAGTACAATATGATCATAGAATGAGAATACATTGCATAAACAATGCAGACAAAATAGTGCAGAAAAATATAATTCATGTTAGTAACAAGTAAGTAACATCAGGGTACAAGAATGGTTACCAAAACCAATATGCAATTGCAGATTACAACAATAACACTAGAGTAAGACACAGAGTAAGAAACCATAAAACTTGAGTAAGACACAGAGTAAGAGACGGAGATTCCAGATTTCACTCTTTCTTTCAATGATTGTTCTTCAGAAAGCTGAAAATAGGTCAATTGGTTATTATACCATAAAACTTACAAACATACATTCATATTTAAAGGTAACAATTAGCTGCATCAAGTGCTTAATGTATATAGAAGCCTCCAAGAAATTAAGTACAGGCTAAATGACCAAAAAAAGAAAATTGCTCACATGATGGTCTAGTTTGAAAAGGAATATTATAAAATTCCAAGTATTAATAATAGACTCCTGATGAAGAAAGGGTGAAGTAAAAGTGGTACTATACATTCTTTTCCAAGTTGTTCTCAATATATTTTGATGTCAGTTCTTCACTGGTCTTCATGATATAATTTGATTGTGTTGGTTGATTTCATGATTATTTCAAGTATTTCAGATTGTTTGTCTATTTGTTTATTTTATATACCACCTTTCTCCCCAACAGGGACCTAAAACGTCTTACATTGGCCTCCTTCTCTCTGTTTTATCCTCACAACAACCCTGTGAGGTAAGTTAGGCTGTGTGTGTATATGAGTCTGGCCCAGGGTCACCCAGCAAGCTTCCATGTGTTCTTTGGCTATCATTGAGTATTTGAACAGTGATATTTGATCTTCTCACCCATAAATGCTCAAATTCCATTAAATGTTGATACAATTCAAAATCTTCTAACATTTCATTTTAGCTCTAAAAATATTGTGATTCTGTTGCTCTTGCCTGCAATTTGCAGGCTGCCATAACAGCCTGCAATTTTAAGAAGCTTAGAAGTGCTGTACAAACAACTAAAGGACTGTGAAGGGTTAATTCTTCACAGAAACAGAAAGTCTTGAGTGACAGGCTACTCCAAGCAATCTGATTAGTTAGCATCAATTGAGCAGAGATAGACTTGAGAAAGTCAGATTTCTATCTTGACTGAATTCAGTCTCAACACAAAGGTTTAAACAACTATGAAAAGCTTAAGAAACTCTCATTAGTCTGAAATACAAGAACTAAAGTCTGTGCATGTACTGATTTTATCTCAGAGTTATCTATATTGAGTTACTTCAGAAATTTCAGCGACTGATTTCACCTGAACTTTCCTATGTTAAATAAAATATTTTGTTAATTTTGAATTTCAAAATGCCTCGAGTGCCATTTAAGTTGTTTAAGTTAAAGTAGGCTCCTGATCCTTCCCTCAGGTTCCTGGGCTGAGCCAACAACCAAAATATCATACTGTGACAGGATGCGACAGTCAGAGTTCTTCAACATACACATTACTAGGGTGGCTCAGTCAGTGAAGGGAAAGAAAAACTGAGGGAAAATCTTGCCTCTGAGGGAGGGAAGTGGATGGGGGGGGGGTCATAGCTGCAAAGGATACTACTTGCCCCAATCTTCCTATCATCTGGGGAAGGGAAAATAGAAACAAGCACCGACACACATGAAAATGGAGTATTTCTAATAGCTCCCATGCCCATCCATCAAAAATCTTAAAAATGGAGCAAACACACAGCCCAACATCAATACTGGGACAAGGAGACTGGTTGCTTGACATCCTGTTATGGCCTAAAGGAGATGTTTTTATCTCCTGACAACAATTTTGGTAGTTTAGGAGACCTATAGGCCACCTTCCAGGTATATGAAGCTACGAAGGGGATAGAGGGATATGTAGCAGAGAAAATGGGCAGTGACTGTGTGAAGGCAAGACAGCAAACATCTGTGGGCAGGAGCAAAAAGTTAAGGATCAAATGGGGATATACCTTCCAGATGTGCCCAACAGCATTTCTCAGACCTCCCTTGGATTACAAACACAGAAGGGTTCCTTTCCTCTTGTATTCCTTTCCCTTTATAGTCTTGAAATCTACTGGCACAATGACAAGGCAACCAAGGCAAGCAAAAGCGCAGAGGCCTGATGACAAGATTGCCACATGCCATCACTTCCAATCGGGCCCAAGAGCTGGGCAAATGGAAGTTGAATATGAACTGGGCTTTGAAAGGCAAAAGGCAGGGAGATGGAGCCAAGCAGCTTCCTCCCATGGGGGGGGGGGAATTGGCGTGCTGCTGTTGCGTAGCTCCATGCCTTGATTTATGATAAAAAATTTAAAGGAAATCATTTATATTTTAAAGGGCCTAAATAGCTGCATGAAAGTTTTATCCAAAGTGGCACTATATTTACAGGCAGCCGCACCATACTAGAGGTAATTAATAGATGGATAAATTTCCACCTTTTCATTGTTTTTAACCCCCCTCTTGCTCTTTGGCACTTGTGAGTCAGAGTAAATAAATAAAAGGGGGAAATGTAGAATTGCACAAAAGAGCTCTTTGATAACTTCTCATGCAGGCACATGCTTGGCGTGTTGCTGTTAAAGGCTCTGATAATGAAACTGACATTTGATCTTCAGTGTTCCAATCACCAGACCTTACATTTTCCCTTTAAACAAGGTTTATTGGGGAAGAATGATGATGAACACTCCCTCCTCCCAGTTTAAAGGTATGTCTTTCTAGGGGGTCTTGGAAACAAGGCACTGTTTTAAGGATGTGTTCCAGATGAAGTTCAGATATGGCATTTAATTGGACATTGTCTCATTTCGGCACCTTGATGCACCCCGCTGCCAAATGAACAAGTTTTGGTTTCTTTAATTCTCCTCCCTCAAAAAAAATCCCCAAGCAGTTTAGTCTAGCTGCACTGACTTTTCATTAAAAATGTAAAATAGAATGTTTCTGGTTCTGCCTGTGCAGGAGGGAAGTCTAAAGTAGAAACAATAGCAAGTTCAGCACCAGGATGGTTGGCCAGCACAAAATGATATTGGTGTGAATAAAGGGGCTATGGCAATAGATTTGAGAGATCATTCACCTCCTAGTCAATTATTTATGCTATTTCTGGAGGAGGGGCAGAAAACAACACTCTGAGGAGGCTTCATTTGGTGATTGACTGTGAATGTAGAATTAGATGAAAGCCAAATGTGTAGGTCTATCCTCTTGGATTATTTTATTCTCTGACCCAATTCAAAGGCATGCAGCAGCTGGGTAATGGAATATTGCCCTTACAATTTAAGTTGTGAAAAGGAAAGAGAGAGAGACAGAGAGAGAGGACTTTCACTGCTTCACAGTTCACTGTGTATCAAACTGACATCCATCTTTGTGGGCCAGAAAACACCAATCATTCCATGACTAAAATTCTAATTGTGCATCTCATTTTAAGCAATCCTGGCACGTCAGTAGCACTCTAGTTGACCTGATCTGATGGATATCTAAATGCCTTTGAGGTGCCCTTAGATGGCTGTTTTCCCACATGTGTGCTAAATAATACTTTTGTAGGTTGGCAAGAAATCATAGGGGAACAAATATTGAAATCTATACTTTTAGCCTAACCTACAATCCTTCTGGAATGTCATCCTCCCAGTTACACTTCCAATAAGTGGTGAACATTTTCAGATATTGGGGCTTCATGGTGCCTTTCCTTCAACAGCAAGTACCCACAACCAATCCCTCTAAACTGTGGAGTCTTGTGAGCAAAAATTCTACTTTGTGAGCTACTGGCATTAAATTTATGAGTGAGCAATTTGGCTCTGCATAAATTAGTCTGCTCTGGAGCCATCCTTCCTGAGCTAAGACAAAAATGTGTGAGCTGAAGGCTAAAAAGCTGTGAGCTAGCTCACACTAACTCAGTTTAGAGGGAACACTGGCCACTACTATACCTTATACTCCAGGATTACAGAGAATGACCTCAATGCCAGACAGAGAATGCAACTTTAGGTGGGTTTGACTATGTGCATTCTACTTTTTAGAAATGAAGCACATACAGCTCTCTTACCATGTATGGAACCACCCATCATGGATGTCAGCTGTAGAAGGTGGGCTTCTTACTAAGTTCATGCAAACTTGTTTTTGTAGTCGATTATGAGTACAATTGATTATTTTAATCACTATTGCTGCTTTAGATTATTAATTGTGATTCCTACTTTATTTTTGTAAGTTTCCTTGGGTACAATGCAAAAAGACAAGGCATAAATGTTACAGATAAAATAAATGGTAATTAGATCCTAAAGCATATTAAGAATTATTCTAATAATAGGAGTGTGTGTGTGGTAAAATATTTTATTGTCAGTGTTTGGTAAAATAAAGTATGATTTTTATGGTTATTTCTTCCTTTCCCGAGTAGCTACATGGTACCCTTCAAGCTGTTGGCTTGATACTAGTTTTGTTGTGTTAAAAAAAATCCTTTAACAGGTTTTATTTTTTAAAGTAAATTGTACTAAATTGATGTATGTACCTTGTTAATCTGAACTCTAATTAACATGCCTACTCTTGAAATTAAGATAATACCATATACTCAGAGTAAAGATGTGCTTCACTTCAGATAGATTCTGAACATAATAGCGTGTCTTCCTTCTCCCTCTGAAGCATTTGATTATCAACAACAAAATATTCTTACATTTTGGAAGGTGGCTTTCTTCCCTGTCATCTTTCCACTTAGTGAAAAAAGGTTGGAATCTTTGTCCAATGAAATTAGTAGTGTGTTTTACTGCAACTTGGATAAATGTATTCAATTTTGAATGCATAGTAGTCTTTAAGGAATAGTTAATGTGTATTTTTGATCATTTTTAAAATCCCTGTTGGATCTGGAAAGCAGATTTTCTTGACATTAGAAAATGGAGAGAAACTCTGCATGAGAGATGACATGGCTATTCCATTGTACAATCTGATCAAAGAAATGTCTACTGTTACCTAGACTGTCAATTATTTATCAGCTAAATAGCCAAGCATCAATTACCTGGCTTGATTCTCTTATTCATTAAGGAGATTGAACAGCCCAATTTAACAAAGCCAAAGGAAAGTTGCTAAGTTACTGGAGCTACCTGGCCAAGCTGCATGCCCATGAAACTTTCTAGCCTCAGAATGGGAAAATTAGGCAAACTACAGGAACTTGTGTATAGAATTCTGGGAACAGCTATGAAAAGCCTCCACCATCATCTATCATCCATCACTGTGATCAACTTGAATACCGTCCCTGAAAAAATGGGGCAAAGCAAATCAGGAAAAAGAAGAATGAAATTATTAGGCATACTGGAGTGTTTATTTATTTATTTTTCAGATTTTTACCCTGCCCTCCCGGCCGAAGCCAGCTCAGGACAGCTTACATAAAAACAGGTAATTGAATTGAAACATAAGTTAACAGTTAAAACAAATTCTAATATTAATATTCATACAATAGTAGCAGCCAATAACCACTGTACAAAGTTCTTATCTCACAGTCAGTTCTTAGTGTTTGTTTGGAATGTCCTTGCAGGACTTGCTGTTCTTTAGGCTGTCAATGGCAGTTCCAGAGTCCAGGGCCAGCTGATGTTCTTCACTGGTGGTGGCGGCTCCCAAAAGCCTGGTGGAAGAGCTCTGTTTTACATGCCCTGCGGAACTGTAAAAGGTCCCGCAGGGTCCTGATCTCCTCCGGGAGCTCATTCCACCAGGCTGGGGCCACCACCGAAAAGGCCCTGGTCATTGAAAGCCTAGCCTCCTTAAGACCTGGAAGGGCTAGCTGATTCTGGGCCCCTGACTGGTCCCTGACCATACAGTCCTTTAAAGGTGAGAACCAGCACCTTGAAACGAATCCGGCATGCTATCGGCAGCCAGTGCAAAGCCTTTGGCACAGGCTGTATGGGCTCCCGCCCAGAGAGCCCCATTAGAAGCCTGGCTGTGGCATTTTGTACCAGCTGCAGCTTCTGGATTTGAGACAAGGGCAGCCCTATGTAGAGAACATTACAGTAGTCCAGTCTCGAGGTGACCATTGCATGGATCACTGTTGCCAGGTCATTGAGTTCGAGAAAGGGAACCAGCAGGGGTCTTTTCATAGAAAAATAGCTGCAGGAGCTCATTAGCATATGGTATGCTAATGAGCTATTAGGCTATTAGCATATGCCACACACCCTGACATCACCGAAGTGATGTCAGAAGGGGAAGCAAAACAGGGGGAGGCATCTTCAAAAGCTTCCCCTCCCCTTCCCCAGCTGGCCTGGGTGGGGGAGCTAAGAGAGAAGGGTTTTAAAGTTTAAATGCCTTCTCACTAGAGTTGGGCCACAGAAGGAGAAAAGAGGGAAGGAAAGAGAGAGAGTAGAGAGAAGGAAAGAAGGAAAGAAAGAGGGAAAGAAAGAGAAGGAAAGGAGAAGGGAAAGAAAGAGAGGGAAGAAGGAGGGAAACAGGGAAAGGAGGAAAAAAGAGAAGAGAAGAAGGAGGAAAAGAGGAAAAGGAGAGAAGGAAAGGAGGGAATGAAAGAAATTTGGCAGTAATTCAGCCCCATTATATTCTATGGGCCATTGAAGTCAATGGTGAAAACATAGGGTATATTCTGGGGGCTGGAGGGAGGGGTTTGAGGGAGAGGCTCCAAACTCACAGGGTAGCTGTTGGAACCTCTCCCCAAGATACCCACCAAGTTTCAAGAACATTGGACCAGGGGGTCCAATTCTATGGGCCCCCAAACAGGTTGCCCTCATTCCCTCCATTGTTCTCTATGGACTGGGCGTTACAAGCTGTGGCTGGTTGGCTTAGAGAACATGGAGGGAATGGGGGCATAGAGAACAATGGAGGGAATGGGGGCAACCTGTTTGAGGGCCCATAGAGAACAATGGAGGGAATGGGGGCAACCTGTTTGGGGGCCCATAGAATTGGACCCCCTGGTCCAATGTTCTTGAAACTTGGTGGGTACCTTAGGGAGAGGCTCCATAAGCTACCTTGTGAGTTTGGAGCCTCTCCCTCAAACCCCCTCCCCTCCAGCCCCCAGAATATACCCTTTGTTTTCACCATTGACTTCAATGGCCCATAGGATATAATGGCACTGAAATTGACATTTGGCTGCCTGAAAGACTCCGGGACGCTGGCTGGGGGCGGGGCTTGGCTCCTGAGCTACTGGAGCTGTGTTCTGGTGTGCTCCCCCCAAAAAAAGACCCCTGGGAACCAGCTGCCTGATCAGCCAAAGATGGTAAAAGGCTGATTTGGCAGTGGCTTGTACCTGGGACTCCATGGTTAAGGTGACATCCAGGACCACTCCCAAGCTCCTAACCTCCAGTGCTGGCACCAATGGTGCCAATTGAAGGTCGGGAGTGGGATCCCTAACCCCGGCCCACTCCAACTCAGGCACAGGACCTCCATCTTCATCGGATTCAGTTTCAGTCAGCTCAGTCTAAGCCAACCAGCCACAGCTTGTAATGCCCAGTCCAGATCTTCTGGTCCAGATAGAGCTGGGTGTCATCTGCATACTGGTGACAACCCAGCCCATGCCTCTGGGCAGTCTGGGCAAGGAGGCACATGTAGATGTTGAAGAGCATCAGGGACAGCACTGCCCCTTGAGGCACACCACAATCCAGTGGGTGTCTCTGGGATAGCTGTTCCCCTAGTGCCACCCTTTGTCCCCGACTTTGGAGAAAGGAGGCAAGCCATTGCACAAAATCCATTAATTATATAACACTTTTGGAGGTGTTTTTTTTCAGGACCCTCCTCTATTTATTTATTTGTTTGTTTATTAGGGAACTTTTCTCTTGCAACTGCATGTTTGGGGCAACAGAAAAATACATGGGCGAGTCTACAATTGCTAATGGGCAGTTGCAGTAGCGTTGACTTGCTGGGATGCCCTGAAAACGACCCTTCATCTGTGCAGATGGGAATGCATTGCAGAGTGCCATCATATATGCTCATCTCAACTTAGGAACAGATAGTTCCTAACAGAACTAGAGAGAGAAAAGTTCCTGAGGAAATGGCTATTACAATTTTCTTCCTTTTCGGAATCTACAAGGTTGAGACTTCTGCCGAGTACTCTGTACAATAACTGTATAATAGATGTGGCACATTTCTGTTATACTGTCTTTTAAATGTTTTTTTTAACGTTTAAATTAAATTCTTCTTTTTTTAATGGTGTATGGCTCTTAAACCAAATAAACTGAAATGGAATTGTTTATTAGGGCATTTCTATGCCAATTTTCTCCACAAAGGGACTCAAAGTGGCTAACAGAAATTTCCTACACAGTTTGAACACTATAATGTAAATAAACATGTCAAACAAAGACAACAAGGACCAAAGGAGGGGTCACAGTGATAGATAATATATCAAAACAAAGAAGCACTGTGATATATTTGAACATTTAATAACAATTATGTTTTTCTATAAAAAACTTTAGAAATTCTAAGATATTCAAGACAAACCTTTGGACATTTAAACATATTCAAAACAACATCCAATATTCTCAATGAGCACCCGGTTATACACTCATTTCAATAGTCTTCCTCAGGAGTAATACTCTTAAGTAACAAGGTGTCAGCCTTTTGATACATTTTATCATGGCAGCATTAAACATTCATTTCAATAGTCTTCCTCAGGAGTAATCCTCTTAAGTAGCAAGGTGTCAGCCTTTTAATACATTTTAACATTGCAACATTAACTTCTTTTTCTACTTTCTTCAGACCATGACTGTTTGACTTCTTCTTCAACTTTTCCTAAAACAAACATGATTATTAAACATTGAAAGAAATATGAAGCTGAATGGAAACTAGTTCTAATTTTTAAATTTTTGAAAATTATTAATTTTTGACTTTAATAAATTTAAACTTACTCAGTTCCATTTCCAGTAGTTGTATAAGGAGCAAACCAGTTAAATCATTTCTTAATAGTAGCAACCAGTCCTTTTATTTTTATATCTGGCTAGAAGCCTTCTTTTCAAATAGGCTGGCCAATGCTCTCTATATTTCATGTAGCTGGCTCTATTGCTCTCCAGTAAATTTTAGGAGTAACATTGCAGTCTTGTTTTCTATCTGGCTGAAAGCCTTCTTTTAAATTAAGCTGACAAATGCTCTCCACCTCTCAAACTGGAACTGAAACTCTCAAAAAACTATTCTAACTGATTCCATGCAGCTGCATATTAAATACTTCATTCTTAAAGGTATAGACCATTAACAAGATTGCTGAAGGCTGACCTTCTATAAATAATACATACATTTACAACATAATTTTGTGGGTAATCTTACAATGAGCTGAGCTAACAGAAATTTCCTACACAGTTTGAACACTATAATGTAAATAAACATGTCAAACAAAGACAACAGACATATTCTGGGCACCTCCTCATTTACCGGTCAGGCTATTGTAGGTCCCAGGCTCTCAGTCATGTGGTCCCAGGCTCTCAGCCATGTACTAACAGCCATGGAACAAGAGACCTTTGACTTGATCCTTCAGGTTCTGTACAGTAGCTTATGCCTCTGGCCACACCTGAGCTTAGGACCTGCAGGCCAGTTGATACACATTTGCTGCCATCCAGCTGGAAGGCTCTTTTCAGTCTCCTCCCCTGCCAGGGGTAAGTCCAATGGAGAGAGAAGGCAGCTGATACCAGTTTAGAAGGTTCAGGCCAACCTGATAGGTGATTCCATTATCTTTCTTGGTAGTTTGTTCTACAGCATCTATCAGTTGTGAAAAGGTGACAAAAATCCAAACAAGTCATATTTCTAATTTGGATGTCACATTTTCAATCTACATTGAAAATCTACATTGTGTGGAATTACATACTGCATGCATTTTGGTACCACATTTAAATAGCAAAATGTAGATTATAAAATTGGAAACTGTCATTCTTCCCCTTCCCATAGTCTACTTGTCTTATCTTGGTGCTTCTTCCTGAATCACATTGCTACTCTGGGACATGAAGAGGTAATATTGAAAGGCTCAGAAAGGAGAAGGTTAATAGCTGGAATTTGGTCCATTTGTAAAATGTCTCCTGCTCACAATTATTCTTCCACATAGCAACTACACTGGAAAAAAACTCAGGCTATTACAACTCTAACAGTGCCTTAAATGGACTTAGATGGGTATAACAGGTTGCACAGTTATAGGTAAACTCCATATAAAATCTGGAACTCTGGGTGTATAATTTAGCCCTTAAAGGCAGATATGGGAGGCCTGATATGGTGCTGGGGAGGAGGAAGCTACTTCTTTCTTTTGTACCATTTCCAAGTTCAAAGTGGCCCTCTTGGGTTTCTCCTTCTAGGTGTAAAAGAACTGCAATATGCTTATCATTAGAGAAGATCTGTCTGTCTGTCTGTCTGTCTACTTACCTACCTACCTCCCCTACTTTTCTCTGCAATGGGGATGCAAAGTGGCTTACTTTGTTCTCCTCTCCTTCATTTTATCCTCACAACAACCCTTTGAGTTAGGTTAGGTTAGGATAAGAGTCCATAACTTGCTCAAGTTGACCCAGTGAGCTTTCCTAGCAGAGGGGGATTAAAACTTGGGTCTGATACTCTAACCACTACCCTCTCTCTTCTCTCTCTCTCTCTCTCTGAGTTACAATCTTTTCCAGTTTAAGAATGACATTTTATAGACATAACATTTATGTTTTAAAAAACACTTATACAACAAAGCTGGACAACACTCTAATATATAACTGGAGCTTAGATATACCTTCAGGTGCCAGATGGTGTGTTGTCTGCATTCATTCTTCACCTTGTGTAATATCCATAGAAAAAAGCGATTGTTATCACCTTGAGTAAATTTGTAGCTCTTGTTGTTCTTATGTCCTCTCCTTACTATTACCAGAATGGCACTACAGAAAGGTCCATGAGAGCAACTTCTGAAACCAGAGCTGGATTTATGCACAAGCTAAAGAAGCTACAGTTGACAGCCTCAGATTATGAAGGGCCTTTAAATAATTTTTTAAAAACGGAATTACTGGGGTATTTTCCTCATTAAAAACAGCGGACTACAAATGAAGTAAACTAGTAATGCTATGGGGCCTCCTAAACTTGACACAATTTAGAGCCTTGTCATGTCTTATCTAGCCCTGGCTGAGACATACAACATAGGACAGTGCAGGGAAGGAATGGGACAAAATTCTACAGGATTGTGGCTGCTCAGTGAGAAAAGTCTCAGAGCTCTGCAAACTAGGAAAGGACACATTCCTCCATATGCCATTTCCAGATGTTGCTGCTGCTGCTGTCTTCATTGTCACTGTCGTCGTCATCATCATCATCATCATCATCATCAATATATTTGTTCCCCATTCTTCTATTTTAAAAATCCACAAAGCAGTTTACAGAATATAGTGATGGATTCTGCCTAGGCTTCCACAGGTACAAGGGGTGGATTATTTTCATTGATTTCCTCCTCAAAACAACCTAAATCACCCCCAGTGCTACCCCTGAGGGAGGGGGGAATCCCTAGAAATAGTGTAGGAGGGAATCAGTGGCCTCCTGCTGAGATTGGAGGATCAGCAAAAATTACTCCCCTTCCTTGTACCTGTGGAAACCTATGTGGGATCCAGCCCTACACACATACATATACACATTCTCCCTAGTGAGGACTCAAAGCAGCTTACATTGTTCTCCTCACCTCTATTTTATATTCACAGCAAACCTGTGAGGTAGATTAGGCTAAGAATGTGTGACTTGCACCCTGTTCACCCTGTTCATCCAGGGCAGAGTGGGGATTCAAACCTGGGTCCTTCAGATACCACCCTGAAGCCCTAACCACTGCACCATGCTTTGTAGGGTGGGGCAAGAAGATTAATTTGGATAGGAAAATTAAAAAGCAAGATGTATTTCATTTTATTGTGTCAAACAATAAAAGGGGGCACCATTGATTTGTTCTGGCAACACACATTCACACAACAAATAATTCCGCTATTGGGTTTTGTTTTGTTTTTTTGTTTTTGTTTTTTTAAAAGAGTTTATTGGAAACAAAAGATGACAAACAGTAACAGCACACAAAATTGTCAAAGATACATGTATCACATCATCAGATAAATCACCAATAGATTTCCAACAGTAACAATTTAGTGGTCAGAAGGTATTAAGCAAGTATAGTGCGGTCTACCAAGTCAGTTCAAGAAAACAGAAATGTTATTTAACCTTCAGATCCTTATAGAGTGATTCAGACCTTGAGTATAATAAATTCAGGAGTCTGCAGCTTTGAACAACAAAAGAAGTCTCAACAGAAAGACCAAATATAGGGTGTGATCAAAAATGGAGCCAATTGTGGTAACTCAGCTTGGAAGGAAGGAAGTCTTGTTCTGCCATAAAATTGAGCACTGGGTTCCAGGTGAGTACAAACTTGTCAAAAATCTTAGTGGAGCTATTCTGTGCTCGATCCAAAGAATTAGAAATTTTGTTTATCACAAATTGATCCCCAATCTTGTCGTACCAGGATGACAGGTCTGGAGGTGAAGATGATTTCCAGTTAGCTGCGATTGTGCGTCTAGCTGCAGCAAGAAGAATAGATGTAAGATTTTTTGTGAGGCATCCCAGGAGGAAAAGTCCCATAGATTTAGTAGTAATAGCTCTGGTGTAGCTGGGAGTGATTGCTGTGTAATTTTATTAATTTGGGATGTGACTTCCTGCCAAAATTGTTGAATGACTGGGCATTCCCACCAACAGTGGAAGTAAGTGCCGATGGAACCGCATTTTTTCCAGCACAAATGATCATAATGAGGATTCATACGATTCAGCCATTTTGGTGTGAGGTACCATCTGTTGATGATGTTAAAAGAGTTCATCCAAATGTTATAAACACATAAGGAGTGTGCTGGAGAGTTCCAAATGTTGATCCAATGTGATTGCTCCAATTCTGTTTTGAGATCCTCTTTCCAACTTTTGTGGCAAGGTATGGATTGAAAACCTACAGTAGATAACAGAATCTTATAAATTCTGGAAAGCAGTCCTTTCATTGAGGAATCATAAATAGATAAAAGATTCTCAAAGACTGTTTTTGGTCTTGCGAAAATATCTGCTTGAGCTAGACATTCTGTCAAATTCTTTAATTGCAGATATCGGAACCAGGGAATTTGTGTTCCGATCCATTCTTCAAAGTAAAGTTTATCTCATATTTTCCCATGTTTCAGTAGATCTGAAAGATGTGATATACCAGCTGCAGTCCAGTCCCAAAAAGCTATTGATTCCATGCCCGGAAGGAACCAATATTGGTTGGTGAAAGATGCCAATTGGGATATCTCCGGAATTAGCAGTGCTCTTCTACAATCCCAGCCTTTAGAGTGGCATTTAAGAAACAATTATTTTGTACAGAAGTCGGACAGTGGGATGGTGGCAACCAGAATACTTCTTGCAATCTAAAAGGAGAGATAAATGATTGTTCTATCTGCATTCAACTTGTAAAAGGATTATCATTCATCATCCACACCACAGTAGCAACTGTAGCTGCTTGGTAATATGCACTCAGAAGTGGTAGCTCCAGTCCTCCCCAAGATGAAGGTCTACTTAGCACTCAGTGGTTTACTCTAGCCTTCTTTTAAGCCCAGAAAAAGTCTGTGAGAGTTCATTCCCATTTTTGAAAAGTTGATTCTGGTATCAAAATCGGAAGTGCTCTGAAAAGAAAGAAATTGTGGAAAGATAAAACTTTTTATTGACTCTCACTTTGGATCTCAGTTGTGCATATATTGATTGTAGAGCTCTCAGGAAGTTACTTCCAAATCCCATCTTTTGCAACAATCTGAGCAGGTAATGAGTTTCCAGCAAATCAAACACCTTCTCAAAATCGAGAGCCAGCACAAGAGAGTTTTGAGATGCACCTTTACCATTAGGTATAATGTTGAGAGTTCAATTAATGTTGTCTGTCAGTTGTCTGCCAGGTATGAAGCCTGTTTGGTCATCTGCCACGTAATCTGGAATTATAGATTTGAGCCTGTTAGCTATTAGTGTTGTAAATATTTTGGCATCATTATTTAATATGGCAATTGGACTATATGCTTTTGGATCAGTGGGATCTTTGGAGCTTTTGGGGATGACTACAAAGTTGGATTCTGTCCAGGAGGGTGGAAGTTTTCCTGTTATAAGGACTATGTTTCAGACTGATAATAGATGTTCCATTAGAGAGGAGTGGAAAGTCTTGTAAAACTCTGATAGGAGACCGTCTGTCCCAGGTGCTTTATTAGGTTTCAGAGATTTGATAGTAGTCTGTAGTTCCTCCCTTGTAATTTGTTTGTCCATGAAAGTTGAATGATCAGATGAGAGACATCAGTAACAATCTGTGGCATCCAGATGTTCCTCAATGGATTCCAAGGTTGGATTTTCAGAACTGTACAACTTCTCATAATAGTTAGTGAAGGTGTGAGCAATCTTAGTGGGAAGATAATGTTTAGAACTTTTGAGAGCCTCCACCAAAGAGGATTTCTTCTTTTCCTCAACCTTCCATGCCAATACTTTGATATTTTGGACTGATTTTTGCCAAAAACATTGTTTTAAAAACAATAGATTTTTCTGTATCTGTGTAACTTCAATAGAGTCTAAGATCTTTCTTTCCACTAATATTTTAGCGTAAATTTGTTTTTTGCCTGTCCATTTGTGTTCCCTTTCTAATGATGCAATGTGGGACAACGTTTCAGCTCTAATACAATTTTTCTCTCTTTTCAGCTGTGATGAAATTGATATAATGGAGCCACACAAGACAGCCTTCATTGCATCCCAGATTATTGGAAGAGGGATGTCGTCGGATGTGTTTTCCTTTAAAAAGTTTGATGTCCAAGTCTAACCTTTCTCTGACAGATTGCTGTAATAAAATGTTTTTATCAAGAGACCATTATCTGTCTTTAGCAAATGATGAGGTAAGGTCAATTTGACAGTCTAACCATGCGTGGTCCATAAGATGTCTTGGACCAATATTAGCTGAGGAGACCAATGGGAGAGCAGAGTCAGAGACAAGCAGGTAGTCAATTCTGGTAAACATATCGTGCTGAGCAGAATAGTAAGTGTAGTTATGATCCTTCGGATGTAGCATTCTCCAGGCATCCTGTAACTGATATTTTGTGAACAGTTTAGCAAGTTTAGTCAATGATGAACTCGATCGAGATCTCTTGGGTTTTCGGTGGGACCTATCTAAAATTCCATCCGCTATAAAATTGAAATCTCCTATTATAACCTCTTCACTCTGAAAAGACTGTAGTTTCAAGAACACATCATCTAAAAAGCTGATCTGGTCATTGCTGGGAGCATACACAGAGCTGAGTGTTATATGCTTTTCGTCAATCTTACCCTTAATGAAAATAAATCGACCTAAAGGGCCAGAAAGAGAGGCTTCTAATGTAAAGTTGACTTCCTTTGCCAGTAAAATAGCTACTCCCCTGGCTTTGGATGATACCGAAGCTTGATATTGTAGAGCTGATAATTTCAAGACAGGACATTTATCAGATCTGATGTGTGATTCTTGAAGAAATAAAATATGAGGTCGAAGATGCTTCAAATGTTGTAACACCCTCTTCTTCTTGATCATACTGCCAAGACCCCTAATGTTGACAGAGGTTACTTTATAGGAACCAGCCATGCTATTGTGATCTAGAACCTAGACTCAAGAAATAGTGTTGCAGAGACTCGACAATCTGAATGAAACAGTTCAAGTATCTTTTTAACTTAACCAAACCTTGTAATCAGAAGCTCTTGTGAGAAAATCCTGAAAAATAAAGATTCCGGTTGCAAACCCAAAGTTGGATAAAAATGTAAAGTAAAACAAGAGTTAAATGGCTGCTCCATGAAACAATTGATTTAACCTTCCTCCTACTCCTAAAAAATTGTGTAACAGGTATAAAGTGCAATAAGAAACCCAAAATCAAGACTGTAAATTGCAGAATTCATATACTTCAAACTTGAATAAATTTGTCTTATTAAAAATTGAATCAGATATTTAAATCAAACAGCAAAATTGATCCCTTAATTATTTATCAAAGCCAAATTAATTAGTCAAATTTTAAAATTAATTAAATAATGCCTTCTATTAGTTGAATTAATTAAACAGTCAATCTAATAGCTGGTTGAACAGAAGAGTCAATCAATTGTATTAAACAGCTAACCTATATTAGCTTGCTGTGTTCTATGTTGTAAACTAATTCATATTTAAATATATATATAAGTATAAATGCTACAAACAGATGAACAGCATACCCTTTTCTTCTTTCTCCCCCTCTCCCTCCCTCTTATTAATGTATTGTATTTGTTATTAAAGTCCCCCTTTGTTGTGATTATTATTATTATTTAGCGAATAATAAAATTAATTAAATAACCAGTGAATATGTTATGGAAGAAATGGGAGTGAACAATAAACGTATAACCAGAAAAAACAACAACTCAGAACCATTTAGGAAAACGTAGTCTCACTGCCCATTACAATTAATTGAAAAGGATTTTTTAAGTTGTATGACAGAGAAATGGAGAGGAAAGAGGTAGAGCTGAGAGATTAGGCAACTTCCATCTTGCTCTGCGTTGCCATGCTCCAATTCCACTATTGCTGTCAAAATAGATCCATGGGACTGTCAGCAGCTGCAGGTTTTCAGCAGCAACTGAGTGCTACTTTATTCAGTTTGTCCACAATTCACTTTCTTGTGAAGGACAAAATTGCTATTCAGATTCCAAGTTATGCTTACTGCTATTGATTGGCCAGAATGGTATTCCCTGGTTGTGTTTGGAAATTTTATTTTCATCTCCCATGTATCATATAGCACACAGGCAGCAACTTAGAAAGAATAGCTGGCCTTTTTTTTTTTTTTACACACAGCAATGTGTAAATCCAGACAGAGACCCCAGATTTTGTAAGTGGTGGTCATGGGGATGTATCTCCTGCATGACCTTAGGACAGGTCCCTGTAATTTTTTTCTCCATGGCAAATCAGCCTGACCAGTACTGGAAGTGCTCTGTTCCTTGTAATCTTATTCTCTCCCTGTGGATGATATTAGGGAATGAGCCAAATGAACCTAAATGCTTTTAGCTGAAACAAAGTTATTCTAAGTTCAATATGATTTATCCTTGTAACTCTATAAAGTGTATAGGAGTAGAGTCCTCAAACAGCGGCCTATATCCCAACACTCTGTTCAGCAAAGCTTGCTCCAATTTAAGGAGCCTTTCTCCAACCTGAGGGGCCTCTTTACTTATCGGAATTGCTTATTCTTGGCACTGTTGTGTTTGGAAGGAAAAGATCAAACTTCCACAAAAATTCTCTTGCTCTCACTCTCCATGCCCAGTAAAAAAATCAGTGCAGCCATGAAATAAGCAGTACTTACAGGACTTATTCCCTTGTAATGAAAAAAAGAAAAAACATGCACCGGATACTCACCTGTTTATTTACATGTTTGCACATGGAAAAGATGTAAAGCAAGAAGACCCTGAAAACAAACTGCACAATTGCTACCCTGACATCATCAGGACCACAGACTAGAGATAGTGTCTCTTGGAGCCTGCATCCCATTCAATGAATTCCACAAAGACTTCTGCTGTTGGTGCTCATATTTAGAAGTCAGAGAAATCATCGGGTTTATTCCGGGGCTGAAGTGCTCCCTCCTTCCTTCATTCTTCCAGATGAAGTCTGGAATCCCAGTTGATGGGTAGGAAACAAGACACCAGTTTATTGAGATATCTGGATCTAGGTGTCACTACCAGAAACGCGAAATTGCCAGAAATTCTGAAGCCATGAGAAAAAACTGGTTCATCCCTAGCTGTTTTTAATGTGTGTGTGGCATTTTGGGGGGAAATGGAAATATATGCAACACTCACTTTCATATCAAACAAAATTATTTTACTTCTATAATGACATACAATGCATTCTTTGTAAGTAAGTTAGTGTATTAATTTGTCCATCTGGCATATTTATAGGTTTTTAAATATCTAAATGCCTTTCTTTTCTGCAAGCAAAACTGCAAATATACCCAGTACACAAAGAGAGTACGTCAAAGTGCTCCTGAGCATGTATTAATTTTTGCCACCTGAGAGGTAGGAAAATATAAAAGCTGCAATTAGAAAACACATTTTAAAGCCAAATTGGTATATTATTTGGACAGAAACAGTCTCCTATATTGTCACAATAGGCCTACCAGCATATTTGGATATCAAGTTCAACATTATAACATTGAAAACACTGTACTTTTAAATAATGTATTTAAATAATGTATCATGAACACATTGTAGTATATTAAGTGTTGGATAAAATTATTGGCATTTAAGTAATAAACATATCCCTTGAAAATATGTTGTATATGTTTATAGTGTACAAAGGAATGATCATTCTCTGATGCTATATGTAACCCATGCAGTTTTGTAGCTATTATGCTGGATGTAACAAGTTTAAAACACGTCAGTATTTTCAGGGTTAATGTTTTTAGTGTTGGTAAACAGGAAGTCACATGTTTGTTTGTAACCAATGTATTTACTCTGTAGAATGCCCGGGAACTTTGTAAGAACCTTAGCCATCTGATTGGAAATCAAGGTATCAGGTATTTAGCATATTGGGATTCTCCTTCCTGTCTTTGTTCTTGTCGAAGAAGGAGAAGCCACCATTTTTGTCTTGTCTATCTAGCTATAAGGATGTAGCAATGTAGCTCTTTGTTATTTTACTCCCCAAGTACCCTTTTTCCCATGCTAGTGTTAAAGTAAACTTTTATACTTTTTATATTCACATGGAGTCAGTCTCTCAATACTTGCTCTGCTGACTAAAATGATTTTTACTCTGCTTAATACAAACTTTCTTTAATAATCAAACCCAACATATTAACAGCGTACAGGAATCAGGCACACCTGCTTTTGCCAATAGGTGGTATGGCAATTAACTCCCTTTCCCCCTCCTATACATAGAGTGCATTCAGACGGGCAGCTAATCCCGCCATTATGCCAGCTCAAATTTGATCCTGATCTTTTTAATCCATCGTCGCATGACCAGACATCCCCCGGGGGAATTGCCTTACCACATGCTGCTTCCATTGTGGATTGTCTAGATGGCGTCCACTGAAGGAGGCACACACAGTGGGTTTAAAAAAAAAAAAATTGCGCACACGCATAGGCATCACAGTGCGTCCTTGTTGAAAGAGGCACGCAGTGGTTTTTTAAAAAAAACTTTTTGCGCATGCACATAGATGTGACAGCACGTCCTTGTTGATCCACGCACATGTAGAGATTTTTTTAAAAGGCACCCACTCGGGATGGTCTGACGTCAGACCACCCCGATGGGAGGATGGTGTGCTGGTAGAATGCTCAGATGGATGAAAGTCCGCAGTTGTCCTGCAGGTAACCCCAAATTTAAAGTGATATCTTTTAAGTACAGCTCCAAAGCGCGGCAAAACGGGATGCCCACAGAAGAAGGACATTTCCCAGATGTTTGTGTCTGGACATTAACTTTAGATCCGTGATGCAATTGTGCCTTGCACGGACCTAAAGAGCCATCTGATGGGACTCTTAGTTAATGGAGCATGCTCAGTGCTTGTAGCCTTCCCTAAAGGAGGCTGGGTATTCCCAGCAGCCAGCAGTTCAGCCTGGTCCAGGAAGAGGCAACAGCATCAGAAGGGTGGGGAGAGGCCTGCATAGATTTTGCTGTGTTAAGGCCTGTTTTGAATTATTGCAGGTAAATTAACCAATGTAATTATTAGAGATCCTTTCAAACAAAGGTGAAGTTACTTCTTGGGAAGTTATTAAATGTTGGTTTGGGACTATTAAGATTCTTTTTTGGGGGGGGGCCTCGAAGGGGATTTTTTATTGTTTTTTTTTATAATTGACAACTAATAACTACAACGAAAAAAGGAAGGGGACTACATCTAGGGAGAAAGTAAAGAAAACCCACACTAAACTAAAAACCCAAGAGAGGGAGATCTTTACCCCAGTTAAAGTCTATGTTAATACTAAATTGTTAGTAAGCAGTGCATATTGTGAGTTACAACCTATCTCTGCTATATAATTAGTTAGTTACTTGTCATGGGAGACTTTCAGAGCATCACCCAAACTCGCTTCATAAAGGCCATTTTCAGAGTCCTTCTGCCTTTACTTAGGCTTTCTATCTCTAAAAGCATAAGTTGGTCTGCGGGCTGCAGCACCTTCTTCCATGGCCAAGTCTTTGTCCGTCTCCAAGGGTGTGGAGCCGCTCGAACCAGTTTCACTGTCCTCTTTGGCTCCCAGTTGGCATTTCAAAAATTCTTTAGCCTTGTGCACAGAGTCAATCTTCTCTCTCTTGTCGTATAGCTTAAAGATGAGCCCTTCTGGAAATGCCCATTTGTATGTGATTTGGTTGGTTTGGAGAAAAAGGGTTAGATCCTTATAATTCTTCCGTTTTTGTTGAATTTCAAAGGGAATGTCTTTTAGAATCTTGATTGTAGCATTCCCAAGCTTCAATGGAGTTGCTGATGTAGCTTTTAAAATTACATCTCTAGTTTGCCTTCTTGAAAATGTAACTGAAATTTCCCCAGGTAGGCTATTCTTTTGGGTGTAGTTTGAATACACCCTGTACGCTGATTCTATATCATGCAGTATTTCTTTCGCTTTTAAGCCTACAACTGGTGTGATGAGATCGCTAAGGAGCTTCTTCAAATCTTCTTTCGACAATTCAGGAACTCCCTGGAACCTGAGAACCATGTTTGCTTTCCCCATTTGTAGAAACAAGAGTCTATTTTCTTGTTGATTTTGCTTGTTTATTATTTGTTCCACCTTTTTCTTCAAAGTCTTGTTTTCGGTGTACATCTCTTTCACCATCTCTATCGATTGCTCCGTCTGTTTAACATTTTCTGCCAGCTGGAGCTGTTCCGTTGCGATCGTCTGGTTTAAGATGGTCAACTGCTGGTTAATACCAGCGAGCTGCTCCATAACTGGCTTGAGTGTCTCCGCTAGAAGTCTCGCGACATCCACTCCCTCCTCTTCCGGTCTCGGACTTTGCCCACCTGGAGGTTTCGGTTTCAGTCCTTTCTTCCCTACACCTGACACTTTGTTCGATTGTTTACAAAAGCCAACTGACTTTCCACCTCCTCTGAAAATCACTTATGCTTTAAATCCACTCTGGTAAGTCTCACTAAACAAGCCAAAAACTTTGATTTTCCCTTCCCCCACTCTTTTTCTGTAACTTCTTTTGCTCACAAACGGGGGGGTGTCCCTCCATTCTCCAGTTCCTGGTGTAGGGGGGGTAAGGGATCATTCGGTTATCTTCATATTCACTAAATCCAACTCACATTTATTGCCAGTCACTCCAACCTCGCTCGCATCTGCAAATCGCTGGATCTCCAGCGCTTGTTCCGGCTCGTCCAGCTTGTGCCATGCAGCCACACAGTGGTAGGACCGTCAGGGTGGAGGAGTGCCTCAATTCTCTGGCATTACGCCATCGAAGAGGCTGCCCCTCAGAAAGCCCTATGGCTTGGAACCCTCACCAAGGGTTCCATGGGAGAGCCACGTCAGTAGCTCCCCTCCAAACCGCTGGTGTTCAAATCGCTCCCCCAAGCCTCGGGGAGAGCAACTGCCCTTGCTACACCATTAACCGGAAGTCGGGACTATTAAGGTTCTTAATAGTAATTTCATATGATTGTGAAAATATGTAATTTTATAGTTATTGATCCTTTTAAAACTGTTGCAATACATCCTCCTTAGTATTCTGTCTGTTAATGCAACCGAGCAGTTCATCCTGGCCCAGGAAGAGGCAACAGCAGCAGAAGGGTGGGGAGAGGCCTGCATAGATTTTGCTGTGTTAAGGCCTGTTTTGAATTATTGCAGGTAAAAGCTAGATCCAACTGAGAAGAGCTGCAGCCTCCTAAGTACAGCTTGGAGACCTCATATGCTGTTCCAGTATCTGTAAGCTTTAACCTGGACTTACAGCATATGCATTATCTATGTGCTTAGGTTTTTCTTCTGTTCTGTGCATCTCTGGATGCTGAAGATATCTGTAACCAGTGTCCCCTCTAAGCTGAGTTAGTGTGAGCTAGCCCACAGTGTTTTAGCCTCCGGCTCACACATTTTTGTCTCAGCTCAGGAAGGATGGCTCCAGAGCAAACTGATTTATGCAGTAGCCAAATCACTCGCTCACAACTTTAATGTCAGTAGCTCACAAAGTAGAAATTTTGCTCACAAGACTCCACAGCTTAGAGGGAACATTGTGTAACCAGTATTATCCCGAAGATCCATTGCTATGAAGTAATAGCAACCAACCAGCAATGAATGAGGATTCTTATGAAAACCTCCATGCTTTGTTTATATAAAGGGTTTATTTTAAATGTTAAAAGTGCACTGGTTGTATTGCCTCTCTTATGTCTGTGTTTAAGTGTACATGTAGTTGCAGCAGCTACACATTCTTAATAACCATAGGTGGGAGTTCCGCTGTCAAAACAGACTGAACCTGCCCACTTTCCCTGCAGATATTAGGACCTTAGTGGGTTACATATAGATTTACCTAAAAATTTTCATGGCACATATTTTGAGTAAGTAACATCTTGCCTTAAAAGCATTTCAGTCATTCTAAAGAAGACATTTCATAGGAGTTTGTTTAATTGTTCCTCAAAATCTCCCAGTTTATCCACTGAGAATTTTTTAAAGGGAGGGGAATCCCCCTTCTGCCAGGGTCTCCTTATCTATAGTCATGAAATTATGACTAGATCAAAGACTTCCTAAACCAAGAAGTTGGCAGAGACTGACCAAGAGAGAGATCTTGGAGTCGTAGTAGATAACTCAATGAAAATGTCTAGACAGTGTGTAACTGCAATAAAGAAGGCCAACGCTATGCTGGGGATTATTAGAAAGGGAATTGAAAACAAATCAGCCAGTATCATAATGCCCCTGTATAAATCATTGGTGCAACCTCATTTGGAATACTGTGTACAGTTCTGGTCGCCACACCTCAAAAAGGATATTATAGCACTGGAAAAAGTGCAGAGAAGGGCAACTATAATGATAAAAGGTTTGGAACATGTTCCCTATGAAGAAAGGTTAAAACGCTTGGGGCTCTTTAGCTTGGAGAAACGACGGCTGAGGGGTGACATGATTGAGGTTTATAAGATTATGCATGGGATAGAGCAGGTTGAGAAAGAATTACTTTTCTCCTTTTCTCACAATACAAGAACTCGTGGGCACTCCATGAAATTGCCGAGCAGTCGGGTTAGAACAGATAAAAGGAAGTACTTCTTCACCCAAACAGTGATTAACACATGGAATTCACTGCCACAGGAGGTGGTGGCAGCTACAAGCATGGACAGTTTCAAGAGGGAATTAGATAAACATATGGAGCCAAAGTCCATCAGTTGCTATTAGCCACAGGGTGCGTTCAGACGGCGTGGTGGGAGCGGTTTAAATTGCTCCGTTTTTGACTGGATTATATTTGATCCAGACAATCGCGATCATACTGACCTCCTTTATCCCACTTTGCTGCGCTTCCTGGCATTTACACTTCCGGCTCGCGGGAAGCGTGCCTCACCTTTTTTTTTTTAATCTCAACCTGCGCATGCGCATAGGCGCCCATGCACGGAATAGGGTTTTTTTATTTTGCACATGTGCACAACGATTAAGGCAAATCACAGCTTTTTTTTACCCTTCCGCAGAGAGCTGTGCCTTCACTCTCATGACTGTATCAATCCGCCTGAGCTGTTAACTCCCCTATAAAACCGTTTTTCCCGCTCTTTTCAGACACTTGCACTGAGGGAGCAACATGAATCCTCAGGAGCAGTGCCTGGTGGTGTTCCTGACTGTTCAGGTTCTTCTCACAGTGGCCTGTCACCTGCAACGCAGGTTGAGGGCCATCAGAGTGAGGAGACTGATTGCTGTCAGACGGTACCTCATGCACAGGAGAGCCAGAATGAGGGGCTTTGTCCTGACAGAGTCCCTCAACATGGCCTTCCTTCAGACACTGGCAGAGCAGAGGGCCCCACGTAGGTGGTGGGTCTATCCTCGGTCAGCACAACTTTGGGATGTCTATGCTTGGATCGTCTGGGAGGATGAACAGTGGCTAGAGCACTTCCAGATGACCAGGGCCACCTTCCAGTGGATAGTGGATGCTCTCAGGCCACATCTCCAGCATGAGGAGACCACCATGCGGGACCCCATACCAACAGAGGAGTGTGTGGCCATTGCCATAGCATGGCTGGCCAACACCACCTGCTACCAGGTGGTTGGTGCCCTGTTTGGTGTGGTGAGATCCACGGTGGCTGGAATAGTTGCAGAGGTCTGCCTCACAATTGAGGCACATCTGATGCACCAAACGATATGTCTTCAGTCACCTGGACAGGTAAGCATCTCCCATGTAAAGCACACACATGACAGAAATTAGGTGTTTTCTAACATGTCCCCCGAAGCACAGGGAATGTAAGGGTGTAATGGTGACCAGTCAGTGACATCTGTGGAGGAACACTACTGTGGTACTGTCCAGATGGCAATTACTACAAAGGGGAGCTTGATAATTGTCAGAATTTTTAACAGGAACTTAGGGGGTGCCAGTGATGCAGGCATGGTTGTGTTCAGTGCTTTCTCTCTCCCTCCCCCCCCCTCAGTGGAGTGAATGTGAGCAAGCACACCCGTTTTTTTGACTTTGGCTCAGGAAGGATGGCCCCAAGGGTGAGGCAATTTTTGCAGTAGCCACATCGCTCGCTCAAAACTTTAATGCCATTAGCTCACCAAGTTGCATTTTTGCTCACAAGATGCCACAGCATAGAGGGAAAACTGGCTGTGTCATCTGTGTGTCAAGCAATGCCATAGGTGTATGCATCTTGCTTGCAAGCATTCCACTTTGTAACTGCTATCAGGTAACCTCATATGCGACTGTGGGCACTGTTGTCTACGTTAAAAAGACTGTATTGGGCCTGAAAGTAAAAATGATAACTGTCCCACCAGGGTAAGGTCTTGGGAGTTTAGAACATGGACAAACCAGTAGTTATGCTGTAATTATAAAGTACTGTAGATAATAAGTATGACCGTCACTGATAAATCTAGGTAGAGCAAGGTAGCCTGGGCCATGAACACTGATGTTATCCTTTACCTTTGCCAGGTCATGCTGGGGTTCGAGGAGCTTGGGTTTCCACACTGTGTGGGAGCCCTGAATGGCTGCCACATCCCAATCCGGGCACCACCAGGGCAAGCTGCAGACTTCTACAACAGGAAGCACTTCCACTCAGTCCTCCTGCAGGGGACTGTGGACGCTTCATTGACATCACAGTGGGTGAACCCGGCAGGAGCCATGACGCACACCTACTCAGGCGCTCCAGGCTCATTCGGGCAATGGACCGTGGAGTATTTGTGCCCGGAAACCCCACAGTGACAATTGAGGGGGTTCAGATCCCTCCCCTGGTGATAGTGGATGCCGCGTACCCCATGTGCCGCTGGCTGATTACTCCCTACACGGGAGTGCTGACACCACAGCAGGCGGTGTTCAACAGGGCACACAGGAGGGCCAGGTGTGTGGTGGAGCGGACCTTTGGTCGGCTAAAGGCTCGCTGGAGGTGCCTGGGGGTCGCGCTGCAGGTGGAACAGCAGAACCTCAATGCAGTGCTGTGCTCTTGTGCAGTGCTGCACAACATCTGTGAGGAGCGTGGCCACCCGGTCATTGTGGAGGCCACGGTGCAATACAGCACCTCTCTCTCGCAGGAACCCCAGCCAGGAGGGAATGAGGGACACCGTGAGGAGGGGAGGGCAGTGCGTGCCACAATCACCCAGTGGTTGCAGAGGCGGCGCAGGCACTGAGAACTCTGACTTTCCCCAGCACGCCATGTCCCCACATTTAAAAACCTGCTTTATGTAAATATGTTATGAATTCTTGTTGACGCTGTTGTCGTTTGTTAAAAAAATACTTTGTTTGTCTTAGATGTTGTTATTCAGTAAAACTTTTACTCAACAGAAAGGCTGAGCTGTGTTTTCCTGGACTCCCCACTCTCAGCTGGGGCTGAGAGAGCTCTTTCGATAACTGCTCTTTCAGGAACAGCTCTGAAATAACTTGTGACTGACCCAGGGTCACACCAGCAGCTGCATGTGAAAGAGAAATGGGGAATAAAACCCGGTTCTCCGAGACTAGAGTCCATGCTCCTAACTACTACACCTCGTGAAATGGTATCAGAGATAGGTTTGCCAACCTCCAGGTGTGAGCTGGAGCTCTGATACCTCCCCATAGGAATCAACAGGGATAGACCTGTGCTACCAGTTTCCCCATGGTGAGTAGACCTGCCCTCCGTTGTCCCCTTTCAGTAGAGACATGCTCGGTGGTGGACGGGAAGGCTCATTTGGGTTACCAAAGAAATTAATTGACACATAAGCCTCTAAAGAACAAATATCAAATTTATTTTAACTTTTTAACAACATTTAGAACTTCAAAAAAAACTATAACATTTACACTAGTCTTCCTCCCTCGCAGGCGCCAGCTCCGGATTGGCAGCTTGACATGCGTGCTCCATGTGCGCAACGTTAGTGCGCAGACGCCGCACAACCTGCCTCAAGGTGTTAATCAGGTTGAGCACCTGATGGACTGTGGAATGAAAAAAGGGGGGGGAGATTAGACATGGCCTTGTTGTGGAATCCACCTTGGGATTACAGTTGGCTGTGGCAGTCAGATCATCACATATCAGTAAAAGTGGCCCATATGCTGGGGACTGGTATTTCAGAAAGGGAAACCATGTCATCAAATGCACACGCCCCGCAAGCCCATGTGTTCACTTGCCCACATTGCCTCATGGGGCTATTTCCCTCATTACTTGCTGCCATCACTCACTGGATTGATACCGCCTTGCTAGAAAGACAGCGAGACCCCTCTGGCTGATTCCCCAACCTTGGGAAGTTGGTACCACAATCTTTGAGCAACCCCTGGAGAATTGGCAACCCCCCAATTTGGTCCCATTTGGCTTCTCTGGCCTCCCGTTTGCCCCTGGTAAGAACTAAGTGGTCAAGGCACACCAGGCCCTGAAACTCAAAAAGGTGTAATCGGACTATGGATAATTTAGGCAAGGGGAATAATCCCAGGCACTTAACACAACCAGGCACAGAAAACAAACAGGAGTTAAAACGCAGGTCCTCTGTCCCCACACCCCCATCACCCTATCTCTGGAGATGCTTGGGCTCAAGATGGGGTTAGCTTTCAGCCCTCCTTCTTGTTGAAAAACCCCAGCCCTTCCCTGGGACTGGTCACCTGGACTGCCACCCTCCTGCCACCACAATTCACAGTGGCCTGGATGTCTCACGGGGTCCAGATTACTCCTGGATAGGGTGTGCCCAGCAAGACCTAACAGAGTGGACTTACGTCTGGTGTCCACCCTGTCCTCAAATTCACGGAGCCGACGCTCCACCTTCTGGCAACCAGGGCAGGACCTCACTACCTCTGCAGCCACGGCAGCCTGGGGTGACACTGCTTGACCTATGGGCAATAGGGTACAGCTCATCATCAGAGCAAGAAGTGCATTCCCCATAGGGCAGCCTGAGGATAATCTTACCTGCAGCCGAATCTGCAGAGGAAATAACCCGGATGGGTTCTCCGCCACCCGGCCCCTGTTCCTGCTCCTCAGTAGTCAGATCTGAAATGCACACAGTTTGTTTGAGGTTGTAGTCCAACGAGCTTTCTCCAAACAGCAGTAGACCTGTGTGAGTTCTTACAGAGGTACAGTAAATGTGGCACTGTGGCCTCGCAAGTTGCTGTTTCCATCAGCCACTGCAACTCCTTATGCACCATAACCTCCAACTTCCAAACAACAACAGCCGCTGTGGTCGCTCAACACAAATTATTCCCAATACACGACATGTGGATAGACAGCTGTCTGCAATGTGTGCCCTCTGCAATAGCAGATGCTGGGCATTTTGGTCTGCTTTGAATTTGCAGAAATATCTCCAAATCAAGGGTTGTGGGAAATCTAGCAGCCATTCAAGAACAACTGGAGTGACACTCTCCACTCACCCTCTCCGGTGTCCCCCGAAGGCACCACCATCACCACACCTCCAGGCGGTTGCGCAGCCTGCTGTGGCTCACCTTCCATTGATGGGAGAGGAGAGGTGGTCCCTGCAGGGGGCCACATTTAACTTCAGCTCAACGTCAGATTTGGGATTTGCAGTCAGTGGGTTATTCATATCGTCCCCTCACCTGCTCCAGTGTCCCCAGAGGAAAGGGTCAGGTTCTCCATCGGTGGCTGGGAGGGTCCGGCCACAGGAAAAGGAGGGGGAGATTTGTTCAGGTCATGGTTTACCAGTGCTCGGGGGGGGGCAGTTGGAGAAGGGATTACCTGTCACTTCAGTAGTCACATAAATGAATGGGTGTGTGTGTGAAGGATGTAATCACAAAAGGCTCACTCACCTGCAGATGGTCCTTGGCCCGGATCCTCTATGGCTGCATCCTCAGAGGAGGAGGTGGACATGAGTACCCGGGCTCTCTGGGACCATCCCCTTCTCTGTACTCTAGGTGTGTCTAAGGAGAGAAAAGTGTATTGGTTAAGATGCGGATGGCAGTTATTGCTGGACCAATCAGACATGCATTTTTTTTCCTTGTACATGTGAAGATGTTACAAGCAACTAAATAAGGTACACTAAATCAAAACCTGGTTTTGGGGGGAATTAATGACAGTCAAGTAAGGCTTACTGTACCTAACATATCTCACCAAAGGAGATAAACATTACCCCCTATATGCCACTGGCCAAATCCCTTAGAGAAATTGATTTCCCCAGAGCTGCAGTGTCTGTCAGCAGACCTGGTTTTGGGATACATTTCCTCCTAGGTAGGGAAAACATACCCTCCTTGCACTGAGGTTGCCAAGGGTGCACTGGAAAAGGGGGAGTAGAAGAGGCGGAAGAAACTTAAAGACTTACATGGGGTTCTTCTTTCAGCCCAACTTGGTCTTCCTGCCTGCGTCCACAGACGTGCCATGGAATGGAAGTGGGGAGGCCAGTGATCCCTGGGGGGGAAGCCCTCCCAGTCTTCGAGCGCATCGAAAAATGCCCCCTTCACCCTTTTGAATTTTGCCCGGCATTGTGAGCCGGACCTGGGGTAGCCTTGCACAGTGAGGCGCCTGGCTACCCTTTTGAAATTGGCCATTGTGGGCATGTGGGTGCTGGGCATAACCATCGGTCCAGCATCCATGTCATGCAGGAGTTCCAGGAGGCTCTCCACTTCCTCCTCCTGCCAAAAAACGCCCCAACGCCTCGCTGCCGCCATTGTAAAAAGTTTTGGGCGCGGGGCGTAAGTGCGCATGAACAAAGTAACGCTTGAAATTTAGACCTTGGTAATCAACGTGCCGGAGAGGGGGAGGGATTTGATAGTAATCGACCCAAGGGTGGACACTTCTGTGGAGGAGTACAGTGGTCTACCACTGTGGCCACTATCCCAGGGACAATGGGGGACACTCCTGGAAGTTTTGCAAAGTCAGCCCATAAACTGTTATTACTAATCTGTGCCTCCAAAAACTTCTCCTTGATCTTTCCAAAAACTTCCACCACCCCCACAGGACAGTTTGAGTTCCAGAGTCCCAAACTAGCCAATTGGCTCCAGGGAAGCGTCAAAAAAATCTTTGAAATCCACCCCCCCCAATCCCTGATATTCATTCAGAAGAAGCACACATTGATTGGGCGTTGGCGCGCTTCTCTAGCCCAAGTGTACATGCGCACCAACATTCTTGCTTGAACTTCGTGGAGGGATGGCTGCCTCGCCCCAAAAGGGTGTGTTTTGGCAAGAGGATGAGCTAGAGCTCATGTTGATTTTCCTGTGGGAGAAAGGCTATGGTGACCAGGTGATGACGAGCACCCACATGGAAACTTACAGCTTATTTGAGGAGGTGGCCACCGCACTGACTGAGGCAGGCCACCCCAGAAGCGCGGCTCAATGTCGCACCAACTTCAAAAGAGACAAAGCCACATTTTTTGAAGCGCTAGAGGGCTATGGGGGGATACCCCCCGTCAGCGGCCGGCCACCCAGATTTAATTTGCTCCGCAGACTCTGGGATCAGGTGGGCAACCCCAGCTGGGAGAAGCGGAGACCTGCCAGTGAGTACAATGCCCCCCCCTTTATACTGGAGTGCACCATTAGTTGTCACTTACATGCCCCACCAACTTTTCCCTTCCCCTTTCCCATAGAATCCTACCGGCCCAAACGGAGCTGTAGACAGGCAGCACTACAAGACTCCCCGGGATCCTCTCCTGAAAGGGGGAATGCATCTGGTAAGCAAATATAGCACACATTGCACAGGTAGGGGGAGTGGCTGTAGCATCACTCCCTTTTTCTCTCCATGTAAAAGGAACCAACTTTCTAAGAAAATAATCACAAGCAGAAAAGGAAGGGAAACGTTTCCGGCGGGGGGGGGGGGTCCGCTAGTGTACTCTGGCAATGCACGCCGTTTGACAGATCACTGGAGATCTGGGAGGTTGTTGCCGGTGGATATCTGTCTTCTCCATACCAGTTGCAGCCAGTGTTCCCTCTAAACTGAACTGCTGTTAGCAGGATTGCAGTTCTATGGCCTCCAGCTCACAGACTCCTCTGCTGAGAGGGAGCAATGGTTACAGATTAGGTTGAATTGGAATCCCTACCACAAGGTCAGAGTAGCGTGGTCTTCTGAGGTTTTCCATGACCCACATGACAGAACCATGGAGTTTGATGGATGTCTGGCTCTAGATTGGGAAAGCACAGTTGGCTTAGCCTTGCACCCTAGGAGAAGTGTAAGTGGGTCCTCAGGAGATTAGAGCACCATACAGTGAGTAAAAGGGGGGACCTGGCCGAGAGAACACAGCAAAACATATAATAAGCATATTTCCTCCTGTGTCATTTTCAACAGGACTATGTGTTAGCGTGGCGGTGCAGACCGCAGGATCCCCTGTCATGAGCGATAGAGGTAAATTTCGATGTATTATTGGGAAGTCATCCGTCCATGCACAAGGATCAGTGCCTGGAGTGGTAACTATATCGGGATGTAAACCTTAGTGCCTGACTGAGGAAGTGTGTACGTTTGCCTGACCCTATTAACCTTTGATTTTCAACCACTCATTTTAGGGTCAGTTGACACAGAGGAGACGACCTCCACCCAGTCAGGGGGGCAGGAAGCAGCACCAGAGGCCACCTCCGAGTCCCCAAGTGGTAAGAGCAAGGGCCATTGCTTGTCTTGCCAGGGAATAACTTTGCACATGCTAAGGGCTACCCATTCTCTTGCAGCAGTTGGTGAGCCGAGCTACGGGGACCAGGCTGCTGCAGCGGAGGCCCCTCCCCCTACTCAAGACCAGCAGCTGGATCTGATGCAGGCCACCCTAGAGAAGATCCAGGCCACCCTTGAGCAGCTCCAGGCCAGCATGGAGCTGCTCAGGGCGAGTGTGGATACGACTCGGCGGACCCGTGAGTATCCTTTCGGGCCCAGTCCTGTGATCAACAGTAGGAATATGAGAGACATCCAGGGCACACAGGAAGGTAGCAGCACATATTCTATTGAACAGCTACCACTGCTGTGGTGAACCTAAAAAACCGACAACTGAAATAACAACAACCATAACAACACAACACAACACTGCAGTTTACTGAGGTCAGAGCCCCCCTGCCCCTGCCTTTGGAATCCTGTAAGTTTGTGTTAAGTGGCTTCCCGTGTAGTGAGAACCAGCACCAGTGTTGGACATCACTTCTCCCCTGGTGAGCACTCTGTGGGAAATGTCAGGAGTTCAGACCTGGCTCTTTGGATGGTCCAGCTGCAGTGCAAAGGAGGCTGCTTCTCGCCCACAGTTTGTTTGAAATGCCATTGTCCTCAAGAGGCCTCAGTGACAACTGAGTGTGTGTATTTTGTTGGAGGGAGGGAAGCAATATTGTTGTGGGTCAGTGGGGGAGCACTGGAGGGAGCAGCCCAAAAATGGTGTTGGCTAGGGAAGAGGCAATGCCAGTGTCTAGAATAGTGCACAGGGAAGGTTGCTCAGGTGAGGAGCAGGATCCATCCTGGTCATTGTGCAATCAGGGTATGTCCTGGGTCAGGTAAACTGGCCACTTGAGTCCCTAGGCCAGGGAGAACACACTGTAAGGTGGCTTTCAGATGTCCCTTTGAGCATCCTACCAAGTTCACAGTCACAGTGGATAGGGGGTCATGTGGGTGTCTAGGACTCCCTTGTGCATAACGGTGTTAATGCTGAACACGTACTTGTCATTTCAGAGGATGGACATACACGCCGTATTGAAGTTGTGGAGCGGGCAATGGTGAGACTCCGCAGGGAGTTTCAAGACATCAGGCTCACTGCAGCGGTGGCAGCGCAGGCAGAGGAGCAGGAGTCCGAGGAGAGTGAGGAGGAAGCTGGGGAAGAGGGGGAGTAGTCTGTTTGTTTGTGTTGTTGTTGTGTTCCTGTTGAGTTTGCACTGTTTTAGGGTTTGTTAATATTTCACTTGTTTAATTGTTTACTGTTTTACAAAGTTCTTTATAAAGTTTCATTTTTCAAAACAGGGTCGCTGTTATGCCTGGATTGCTTCTGGCACTGCATCCCCTACTCAGTGCCTAAAAGACAGCAGCTCTGAGGGCAGAGGCAAGCTTGGCAAAGCAGGCAGACAACACGCCAAAAAAAGAAAAGAAAAAACAGCAACACACTAGGAAGGGTCCAATACTGGGTTTTTATACACAGCAATACTTACATGTGTGAAGATAAACTTAAATACATGTAGTTTTTACACTGGAATACCAGAACTATTTAAAGTCAACTACTGACAGCCGCATAGTGGGAAGAATCTTCTGAGCACTGATCCCATGTGGCTGCGACCGGTTTCCTTGGGGCACTCACAGAGGGCACTGATCTCAGGTATTTATGTTATCTCTGCTGAGACATTGCCCCCTGTAACACAAGTGGACAAATTTATGCCAGTGTCTTGCAGTACATTGAGCTTGGCTTTAGTAATCATTATGGTCAGGGCATTTTCCCCCTACCTCTCTGTGCATTAGTTAGTGATTATCCAGAGTACACCACCGTATCTCGCATTACGCGGAACACTAAGGGGAATACGGTTCTCTGGGTCTCTTGTCCCGTTTCTTCCTGAATCCATGGCCAGTGTCAGGAGTGGATGAATTGCCACCTGGATGATTGGCCTCCCCCTCTCTGCATGCATTCCCCCCATCCCCGGTCCCTTGGCCGGCTTGAACATTCACTGCAGCAGAGTTTGTTTGAACACTAGCCATTGGTGTGGTGGCACTTGCACTCTCTCCGCTGATGGTCCTAGTGAGATGAGTGAGTGCAGCCAGTGCACCCTGTAAGATCCCACACAGGGCATCGCTGGACTGCCTCTCCTGCTCAAGGGAGGCAATCATCAGAGCCATGAAATCCTCGTGTTCTCGTCTGCCTGCCTCCAGCAGCGCCTCTCGGTGCTGTCTAGACTGCTGGAGCATCTCTGCGCCTATCTTTTGCACTGCTGAAACCCTTTTGGTCCTTTCCCGTATAAAGGCCAGGCAGGATTTTGGCGAGAGTTCACCCAGGATGACTCCAGGTGGAAAATCTGTGGTTGGGAGGAAAAAAAGGGAAAGATATGCTGGGGAGTGGTTGACCTGCAGCAGCTGTAGTCTCCACTCACCACCTTCTCATGCCCTGCTATGCCGCACCACCTGGGGTTCAAGGGTTCAGGCTTACCTGTTGGGTTACTGTGGGTTTGGCTCCCACGTGCCTCTGGCTGGGAGGATGCAGATGTGCCTGTGGTGTACAGGTGAGAAAAGAATGCAAAGGACACTAATGGCTGTGTGACTCATGGTCTGGGGCAGGTGATGCACTCTATTCTTGGTGCTGGGGGGGGCAGCAGTGGGAGGGCTTCTAGTGTCCTGGCCCCACTGGTGGACATCCTGATGGCACCTGGTAATTTTTGGTCACTGTGTGACACAGAGTGTTGGACTGGATGGGCCATTGGCCTGATCCAACATTGGCTTCTCTTAAGTTCTACTGTTCTGAAATGCACATGTGCCAGTAAACACTCAGGGGGAAGTGGCAGGGTGAGATCTTTGGGTGGTGGAGGGGGTGATTATGTGAAGTGGTATGGACAGGAATAAACCATAGCGGAAGTCATCCCCTGAGAGCTGGTCTCACCCACCTTCCTGAGGTGGGAAAGCCTCCATATTCACCTCACCATCATCTTCGGCCCCTTCCTCTGCCTGCGACAGGGGGCTGTCTCCTTCTGGAATGAAGAGAAAATGGAGCCTGATGTCAATTGACCAGGTTGAGTGAACTGCTGTGCTACGCAGGAATCACAGTTATTACGGGCAACCACACAGCCATTCCTGAGATACAGGTGGCTGGAGCAATAGGAAGAATGAGGAAGGATGAGGAGTCAAATCGTGAGCAATCCCACCATGCCGTCTGAATGCACCCATGGTAATATTTCTGGGGTGGTACCATGGCATACTGCCAGGTTGAGATATTTCAAAATTTCCACAGGCCTGATTGTACTTGGAGAATAGCTACATGTTCTGGTAGCCAAAATGCCCCTATTGTAGTATTATGAGAACAGTCCACATCACTGAGATTACCTCAGTCACCAGAGGGCAAGGACTGGAGAGTATGGCGTGGGCTGCTTTGTAACTTGGTGGTGGATCCTTCCCACAATTGTATATGGACCCAGATATATACTTGCCACATGAGTTGCCTGCTCTCTCTTGGTCCAGGGGGAAAAGATCAAGGGTGGCTTCAGGGGATGGAGGGAGGCCCTGATGGCTGGTGCTAGGAGCTGTCTCCTCTTGGAAGCTGTGTGACGGCCTCCTCCCTGTCACGCTGACACTCCCCTGTAAGATGCGACTCAGCTCCTCATAGAAGGGGCAGGTGTGTGTTGAGGCACCAGATTGTTGGTTATCAGCCACCACCTGCTTGAATTTCAGACGAAGGCTTTTGGTCTTAGTGCGGCACTCCTCAGCACTTCGCCTGAACCCCTTTGCAGCCATCCCTTTTGCGATCTCCCTAAAAATCTCAATGTTCCTAGAGGAACATTTAAGCTCCTCCTAGATTTTAGCCTCCCCCCAAAGAGCTAGGAGCTCCAGGGTCTCCCCACGCCACCAGGAGGTCCCTCTCACGCCAGACATTTTTGAGGAGTGTCGCTTTCCCTCCAAAAGCATGCCCTGCAGTGAACATGTGAAATGAGTTCCGGCACAAGATAGATACCTGTGTTACTATGGCACTATTTCCACTTCAATCGAACCCCTTCAACAAAACACTTCCCTTTAAACTTTTGACCCAAAAATGGCCTCTTTGAGATCCCAAACTCGTCTAAACACTAAAACCAGGCACTGTTTAAATGCTGGTTTTATTAACGTAGGAGCAGAGCTCCGCTCATGCACATACCGCCGATGCATAAAAAAAAATGGCGGATGAAAAGCGGAAGCCTGAGGCTTCCGTGGCAGCTTTCCGGAGGGGAGGGGGGGTAGAGGCTCCCGGAAGTGGCTCGACCAAGACGAGCGATCAGACAGCGGAAAGTGCGGCTTGAAACGGAGAATCAGGAAAACACCACTTGGGTAAGTGGTGTCAAAATACTCCAGGTCAAAGGGGGTTTGCTCCGGAAAGCGACGGCTGGGGACGGTGCGCAGATGTTGGCCATGTGAACGCGCACGTAAAAGCCATTTCTGAGGTGTGCCGAAAGCGGCTCAAACGGAGCGTCTGAACGCACCCACAAGGTATCGATAGGAACTCTCAGTCTGGGGCAGGTGATGCACTCTATTCTTGGTGCTGGGGGGGCAGCAGTGGGAGGGCTTCTAGTGTCCTGGCCCCACTGCTGGACCTCCTGATGGCACCTGGTATTTTTGGCCACTGTGTGACAGAATGTTGGTCTAGATGGGCCATTGGCCTGATTCAACATTGGCTTCTCTTATGTTCTTATGTTCTTATGTTCAGTTGTGGCTCCACATGTGAAGGGAGGGGGGAGCTAACAAGCCTGAAAATGAACGAAACCATTTCTTGTGACAAATGATATGAGGTCTGATTAAAATATCTTTCTCCGCAATTAGTATTTCTTTGTGTGTCTCTCTCTGACTCTCTGTCTCTCATGCACACATACACGTGTACACACAGGATGAATTGTTCTCAGCTCCCTGCTCTGTACAAAAATGTCTATCCAGCCAGCATCTATTAACTGCTAGCTCCTGTTGAGGAAATACCAGCTGGACATCCCCAACCATTAGCAAACAATCATTTCAAGCAAAGAAGGGGCAACTCTTCTTTATGTAATCACATTTAAATGCTATCTTTTAATCACCTAGAGAGCATTAAAAACAGTTCTATAATTCTTCAATACCTGCTGTGGACTTTTTGAAACTAATGAGTATGATAGGTAAAGCAAGCATGCAGTCATAAGCTTGTAAGTCATACATGACCAGTCTTAAATGATCCCTCAGGGTACTTGACATGTTTGGTGGCTGTGGCTGGACTGTTATGCAAAATACCATTTGCTTGTGTGCAATATGCTGAGGAGGTACTTTTGAGTGTTCCCTGGGACAGAGATTGTGGCATAAGTGGCTTCTTGTAGACAAATAAAGGGAAGAGCATTACAACTAAAGGTCCCTGTCAATTAAAGGGACATTAAAATTTGATGAGCTAATGAATATTCATCAGTCCTCTCTCTTTTTATTTTATTTTGATGTCAAACAGCCTTTTGATGCCAGGTGAATACATTGCAAAACCAAATAAACAAACATGTACACGTTTATGGTCATTCATTACAAAATGCTATGGAGTCACATTGTAAATACTGCAGTTGAGTCAACAGAGGCCTTTTAAAAAGTTATGGGCAGGAAACTATACACAGTGGCCCGGGTTCCATGAGAAGGTGACATTGGAATGCAGAACTACTTTTAGGAAACACCTGTGGATCTAATTCCATGACCTGGAGTAGGAAGTCAGGTTGCAACAGAGAAGTCTCATACCGCAGCTGTTTCTGGCATTGTCTTCTTGAGCTGAGGCTCATCAGAAGCATGCGTCAAGCAGTACAGTTAGATTTGAATCCAGTAGCACCTTAGAGACCAACAAGAGTTTCAGGTATAAACTTTTGAGAGTCAAAGTTCCCTTTCAGTGATGGGAGCTTTGACTCTCAAAAGCTTACACCCTGAAACTATTGTTGGTCTCTAAGGTGCTACTGGATTTAAATCTAACCATTCTACTGCAGACCAACATTTTGTTCTTATGTTTAACATGGCTAACTTATGAAATTATGCATCCAGTGAACATTCTTAAAAACAGGTTGCTTACCTGTAACTGATGATCTTCGAGTGGTCATCTGTGCAGTCATACCACCTGCCCATCCTTCCCCACTGCTGTCGCTTCAGTACGTTATTTGTTTATTGACATGATAGCGGTCAGAAGGAACTGGCAGGATGTCCGCACCCCACCCCTTGAGCATGCATGGTGGGGTTCCTGTGCGTGCCTGAGGGGAAGGTGCGAAAATCCTTTGTGAGCTTTGTACATCACCGATTCAGATCAGCGCAGGCACATAATCCCGTAGGTGTGACTGCACAGATGACCACTCGAAGATCATCAGTTACAGGTAAGCAACCTGTTTATCTTCTTTGTGGTCTCTGTGCATCACACCGATGGGAGATTGAAAAGCAGTGGCTCACCTGGATGTGGGAGCTGTCGCAAATTCAATGCTCTGCCAATGAAAGGACTAGGTGACCAAGGCCCACTCTGCAGTGTTCACGAACGTCAACAGCGTAGTGCTTGATGAAAGAGTAGACCATGTCGCAGCCCCACAGATCGTCAACAGGGAAGCACCCCTCAAGAAGGCTGTAGATGTAGCCATGGATCTTGTGGAGTGTGCTCGCACAGGCAAGGGCAACAGGCGTTTAGCCAACTGGTAGTACAGCTTAATAGTCTTGACAATCCATTTGGAGAGACGTTGTGCTGATATCCTTTTGCCCGTGGAGTGACTGGAGTAGGAGATAAATAAGTTCTTGCCCTTCCTACTGGAACATGTCCTGTTCAAGTATAAAAGCAGTGCCCACTTTACATCTAGAGTGTGAAGGAGTCACTGTTGTCCATCCTTCGGATCAGGAAAGAAGTCTGGAACCAAGATCTCTGAGCTGAGGTGTAATTCGGAGACCACTTTAGGCAGGAAAGAGATGTCAAGCATCAATTTAATTCCATCCGGCAGGAAGACTAGGGAAGATGGGTCATGGCGAAGGGCCACAAGTTCACCCACCCTCCTGGCTGAGGTAATGGCAACGAGAAAGGCAATTTTCCATGCCGCAAGCCTCAGATCACAAGTTGCCATAGGCTCAAAGGGTCTCCCCATCAACTGGTGCAGTACCAGCTGCAAGTCCCACATGGGTACCGGTGAATGGATTGGTGGATACAAGTGAAGGAGACCCTTCAAGAACTTTTTTGAGATCGGGTGAGAGAAGACCGAGAAGTCGTCGACACCAGTATGGTAAGCCGAAATGGCAGACAAATACATTCTTTTTTTTTTGGGGGGGGGGGACGAAGGGGAATTTTTTTATTTGCATTTTCTAAAGACTACAAACTACAACAGAAAAAGGGGAAGTCTATACTAAGGGAGAAAGAAAAGATAACCACAACTAACTAAAACACCAAGAGATGGAGATCTTCAATAATGCTTATATCCGTGCTAGTCCATAAAAAGCTTTATTTGTTTTTTTTTAAACAAAATTTTATTGGAATATATTCAAAATTGTTAAACATCGTTACCAATACAATTTAAAAAATTATATCCCATCCCCCCACCCCCTAACAGGCCTCAAGAATTATAGACCTATATCTCTGTTAAATGCAGACTATAAAATATTTACAGGAATTTTGGCCAAAAGGTTGAGGATAGTATTATCTCAAACCATCCATCAAGATCAGATGGGGTTTCTGCCCAAGAGACAATTGAAAAATAATATAAGAACAATCATGAATGTGCTGGAATATTATGAAGAGCATCCAGATAAAGAGCTCATCTTGATGTTTCTGGATGCAGAAAAGGCTTTTGACAACTTATCATGGGTTTTTTTGTTGCAGAAATTAAGGGGTGCAGAGTGCGGTCAATATTTCTATACTATGATAAAAGCCATCTATAAGAAACAATATGCAAAAGTAATAGTAAATGGGGATGTAACTGATAATATAGAGATCCAAAAGGGTTCAAGGCAAGGATGCCCGATTTCCCCATTATTGTTTATTTTTGCACTAGAATCCTTAAATAATTCTATAAGAGCGAATCAACAGATAAGAGGTTTAAAAATAAAAGGGGAAGAATATAAGTTGTTAGCTTTTGCTGATGATTTGGTGTTTATCTTAGAGAAGCCAGAAGTATCAACTACATATCTGTTGGATACCATTAATAAGTATGGAGAAGTTGCGGGACTTAAGATCAATTATAAAAAATCTAAGATTATAACCAAGAATTGTTTGCCAAGGACAATACGAGTAATACAGGAATTAACTCCTATGGAACTAGTAAAGAAAGTAAAATATCTTGGAATTAATTTAACAAACAAATGTAGTTCTTTAATAAAAGACAATTATTATAAGTTACTGGAAGAAATTTCAAAGGATTTGACAAGATGGAAAAATATCCCATTATCACTTATGGGCAGAATAGCATTAATAAAAATGAATATACTTCCTAGATTTTTATTTTTGGCACAGAGTATACCAGTTTTAAAAAAGAGAAGGTTTTTTGAGGATTTAGATAAAATTACAAGACAATTTATATGGCAGTATAAGAGGCCTAGAATAAAATGGAAAGCTATGCAGGATAGGAAGGAAAGAGGGGGAATGAATGTTCCTCATTGGTATATATATTATCAAGCGGCCGCCCTAGTTTGGATAAAAGAATGGTTAACCTTGAAAAACACCAGGATTTTGACACTGGAAGGGCATGATCTATACATGGGCTGGCATGCATACGTTTGGTATGGAAAAGATAAAATTCATTCGAACTTTGAACGACATCTGGTACGAGGAGCATTGAATAAAATTTGGAATAATATAAAAGGGAAATTTTATAAGAAAACTCCAAGATGGGTTTCCCCTCTTGAGGCATTCATTAACCCATCACTAATAACGATGAATAAGAAAGAAAGCTACCGAACCTTACTAAGTAGAAATAATAAATTAAAATCGGTGGAAAAGTTGGCATGTGAAAATAAACTATCTTGGTGGGAACAAATAATGCTACGTGATAGATTTAAAAAAGACATGATAAGAGGTTTTGAGGACCAAAATAATGAATTGGACAAGATATGGTTGTCCTCCAATGATAAATTAATACAGAAGATTTATAGATTTTTGTTGGAAGACTATGAGCAGGATGAAGTAATTAAAACAGTTATGATTACATGGATGAAGGATCTAGGTAGGAATATAGAAATAGAGCAATGGTCAAAAATTTGGTCCTCTATTAAATATATGAGAGCTACTGCGTATAAAGAAAATTTATATAAGGTGTTTTACAGATGGCACTGGTCTCCAGATAAAATAGCTAAATGTTATTCTAGTTATCCTAACCAGTGCTGGAAGTGTAAAGCTAATGTAGGAACCTTCTACCATATGTGGTGGAAGTGTGGTAAGGTACAAAATTACTGGAGAATGGTTCGGAGGACAATTCAGGAAATAATGGGGAAGAATTTAGCATTGGAACCAGAAATATATATTTTGAATATGTTGCCGAATGGATATAATCTACAAGAGAGATATATATTGTCATATATAGTAACCGCAGCACGGCTGTTACTGGCAAAGAACTGGAAATTGGATAAAATACCCTCCAGAGAGGATTTAATGTATAAAGTGTTAGAGTTAGCACAAATGGATGACCTGAGTTTGAGGATGCAAAATAAAAGTGAAGGGGTACATAACAAAAGGTGGTTTAAGGTGTATGAATGGATTGAGAATGTAATGAATGAAACAAATGTATAAGACTCTTTATTATATGTGAAATGTTCAGGTGGTTGATGTTATAAATGGAAAATAAATAAATAAATATCGAGAAAAATTGTTAAACATCGTTACCAATACAATTTAAAAAATTATATCCCATCCCCCCACCCCCCTAATAGGCTTCCAACACTGCTAATAACAAAAAAGAAAAAGTTAAAAGGTAATCAAGTTTAGGCTTATAACAATCGACAGGTAACATAATTCTGATACATAAAAACCTGACTTTTTCAAACATAGTTTCCAATAAAGGTACAGTACAATCAAGTGTTCATTTCATTTCTCATTCAGTTGCAATACAAATCAAGATTGTACATTTTTCCTTTCATTCTATATTCAGTTTCCATATACAATTTCAGGCCTTCCCAGTCTTTTAGATATTGTTCTGCCATTTGTCCATTTAGTTTTTTCATCATTTTGTCCATTTCGGCTAAAAACAGCAGTTTCCTCAACCAGTCTTGTATATCTGGCACCTTCTCCGCTTTCCACTGTTGCGCAAAAGCCATTCTCGCTGATGTGATCATATACCATAGTAATGTCCTCTTTTCTTGTGGAATTTTTTCCATTGTCAAACCTAGGAGAAGAAGTTCCGGACTTTTCCTGATAGGAATTTTTAATATCTTCTGCATCTCACAATGTACATTTGACCAGTATACTTTTGCTTTATCACATGACCACCACATATGATAAAAAGAACCCTCTGTTTTTTTACATTTCCAACACTTATTACTCAAGTTCTTATCCATACTAATATTAGCAATCTTTTTTGGTGTCATATACCACCTGTACATCATCTTATAACAATTTTCTTTTATGTTAACACAGGTTGACATTTTAAAGGCTTTTTTCCACAGAGATTCCCATGATTCCATAGAAATTTCCTTATTCATATTTATGGCCCATTTTATCATTTGCTCTTTAAGAGTTTCATCCAAAGTATATACAGTCAACAAGGTTTTATACAACTTAGATATCATTTTCCGCCCTTTTTTCAACCAAATATCTTCAAACTCATCGTTCTTAGCTCTAAAGCCAACTTCTTTACAGTCTTTTTTATAAATGTCCCGTATTTGGCAATATTGTAACCATCCATACTCAAATGCTAATTCATTATTTGGTTTTAAAACATATTTTTTCCCTTCCTTTTGAAGCAACTCTTGGTATTTCAACCAATCATTACTTTTACGTTCTGAAAAAGGATGAATAACTGCAGCAGGAACAATCCATAAAGGCCTCTCATCGGGAACTGTATTCTTGTATCTGGTCCATGCATCAAACAACGTTCTCCTTATATAATGATGCTTAAACATTGAATCTACTTTATTTTTCCCATACCAAAGATAGACATGCCAGCCAAATCTGTAATCGTGACCCTCAAGGGCCAAAAGTTTTCTGTTTTCCAAATTAACCCAGTCAGTTAACCAAGACATACATACAGCTTCATGATACAAATGCAAATTTGGGACTTGGAAGCCACCTCTATCTTTAACATCATACATTATTTTCATTTTAATTCTCGGCTTCTTTCCTGCCCAGATAAATTTAAAGATTTCTCTTTGCCATTTCACCAACACTTTCACATCTTTCACAATTGGTATTGTCTGAAACAAAAACATTAACCTGGGCAGTACATTCATTTTGACAACGGCAATTCTTCCAAGAAGAGATAATCTGAGTTTTTCCCACTTTTCTAAATCACGTCTTATCGAAACCCACAATTTTTCATAATTATTCTTAAACAAATCGATATTTTTCATTGTAATCTCAACTCCCAAGTATTTGACCTTTTTAACCACTTCACATTCTGTCATATTTTCTAAAGCTTGTTGCTTTATAACATTCATGTTTTTACACAGTATTTTCGATTTATTTTTATTTACATAGAACCCTGCGAGGTCACCAAATTCTTTTACTTTTTCAAATACCAATGGCATATTATTGACAGGATCTTCAACAATAAACATAATATCGTCAGCAAACGCTCTGAATTTGTATAAGAAACCTCTAATACTCAAACCTTTTATATTATTATCCTCTCTAATCACTTGCAGCAATATTTCCAAAATCCAGATAAATAACAATGGTGATAAGGGACAGCCCTGCCTAATTCCTTTTCTGACCCGGAACGCTTCAGTTGATTCTGTATTTACAATCACCGTGGCCTTTTGTTCTTTATATATTGATTTAATCATTTTTGTAAATTCTACGCCCATCTGCAATTTTTCAATCACTTTGAACATGAATTCCCAATTCAAATTATCAAATGCCTTCTCCGCATCTAAAAATAAAAAGCCGATCTCTTTTTCCGGGTGCTTATCATAATATTCTATTGCGTCCAAAACAACCCTCATGTTGTCTTTTATTTGCCTACCTGGCAAAAACCCAGCCTGATCTTCGGCAATAGTGTCTTTCAAATATTCTTTGAGGTGTTCTGCTAGAATTTTTGCAAAAATTTTGTAACCATTGTTCAAAAGTGAAATTGGTCGATAATTTTTAACATTAGTTAAATCTTGGGTCTCTTTCGGTATCAGGGTGATTGCTGCTTCGTTCCAGGAATCTGGAACCTTGCCACTTCCTCTAATTTCATTTAGAAGAATCTCTAGAACCGGTACCAGGTCTTCTTGAAATTTCTTATAAAATTTGGCTGAAAATCCGTCTGGTCCTGGAACTTTGGAGATTTTTGCTTCTCCTATTGCTTTGCTGATTTCTTCTTTAGTTATCACAGCGTTTAACAATCCTTTTGTTTTTGAACTTGGTTGTGTCAAATTCACCTTAGATAAGTAATCCTGGATTTTTTGTTGATCTACCTGTTTTGCTTGAAAAAGAGTAGCATAGTATTTGTAAAATTCTCTCCGGATCCCTCCTGGGTCTATAATTTCTCTATTCCCATCTTTCAATTTAATTATTGTTTTGTTCTCTCTTCTTTTCTTCAATTGCCATGCCAAATATTTCCCAGGTTTATTCGCTCCTTCAAAGGACTTCTGTTGCAATTTTTTCAAGTTCCAATAAACTTCTTTATTTAACCTCGCATCATATTGTTCCCTTAGGATCCTCAGTTCTCTCAAAATTTTCTTTTTGCCAAGTCTCTTCTTAAGTTCTGCTTCTTTCTTTTGAATATTTTCCAAAATTTCTTTATTTTTTTTTTTTATTATTTTTTTTGGTAAATAAATTTCTTTATTTTGAATTGTTGTTTTCTTTCATTGTTGTTAATTGCAATTAGATGTCCTCTCATCACAACCTTATATGCCTCCCATACCGTTTGCGTCTGTACTTCTTTATTTAAGTTTAGTTGAAAATACGTTTTGGTTTCCGTCCTTATTTTATCCACAATGTTTTGTTTGTCCAGTAAATCCTCATTGAGTCTCCATCAAAATTTCTTTCTCTTAGCATAAGTTGACCACTTTATTGGGCTGTGGTCGGAAAGAATTCTAGGTAATATTTCAATTTTACGTGTTTGCACAATTAAGTTCTCAGTCATCCACATCATATCAATTCTTAAGAAAGACTCATGTCTTGATGAATAAAAAGAATAATCTTTGTCTTTAGGGTTTTTAGCTCTCCATGCATCTTCCAGATGTTCATGTTTCGCCAATTGAAAAAATACTTTCGGAAGCTTACCTATACCTTCATTTCCTTTTTTGGATTTTCTGTCAATAGCATTATTAACAGTACCATTAAAGTCACCCATCAATATCATTTGTTCATAGGTTAACTGTTGTAATTGTTCCCACAAATCTTGAAAGAATTTTTCCTTGACTCTATTCGGGGCAAAGAGATTTAAAATTAAAGTCTTTTTATTCTGAAGCATAACTTCCACTGCCAAAAATCTTCCTTCTTTGTCTTTAAAAATTTCTTTTGGTTCCAACTCTTTTTTTACATATGTAACAACTCCTTTTTTCTTTTGCAAGGAGGGGGAATAAAATTCCTCTCCTAGTATACTTTGAATCAAAAATGTAACATCAGTCTTTTTAATATGTGTTTCTTGTAAACAAACAATATCACATTTTGTTTTTCCAACCATAGCCTAACATTTTTCCTTTTTTGGGGTGAATTAAGTCCATTAACATTCCATGAAATAATTTGACTCTCCATGTTGGCTTTGTATTTATTTATCAGAGTCTTTAAAATTGTCTTTAATGAACTTGTTCATTTGCTCTACTGACTTGATGGTGACTCTCTTCTGTTTAAATGTAAAGCTGACACCTTTTGGAATTTCCCATCTGTATCTAATGCCCTCTGTTTTCAGTTTGTCGATCAGGTCTTTGAAAAGTCGTCTGTCCTGAAGAATTGTTCTGGGTAATTCCTTTAGTATCATAATTTTCTTGTTGTCAATCATGAAGTCTTCCTGAAATTGTTGCTTAAACAAATACTCTTTCAATCTTTTGGATATAAACTGGACAATCACATCTCGCCGCGACCAGCCTTGATCCCCTCCCCCCAAGAGGGCACTTCGGAATCTCTCTAAAAGACCCCATCGAGTTGGATTCTCAACATAAGAACACATGACCCAGACCTCCAAGACATTCTACGGAAATTGATACCAAGGAAACACTGCTATAACAAAATACAGACTTTGAAGGTAACTTTTTAAAATTGCTCACTGGAAATGCGCTGATCCTGAGAATAAACAACACCCGATGAAGCGCATGATCGTGCTGTATTCTGTGTACTAACACCAACTCCGGAAAACGCGGTTAAACAGCAAAAAAAGGCCAAAAAGCCGGTTTGTTGATCATTCCTGCGGTCGGGATATTGACTTTAAAATAGAAACTAACACCAAGTCCTGCAAGAAACAGTGTGGAAAACTACTCAAGCTGCGACAGAAATCACCAGAACAGGAAGTGACCTCAGAGCAGACAAGAAGCGTTTCCTAGAGATGACCAAGGAGGCCGGAAGAAGGGAGGAAACCAGAAGTCAAGGAGGAAGATTAAGATTGCCGGACAGGAAGTAAACAACAGGAAGAGCTATTTACCATAGAGAAATTGCGCCCACCATTTTGAGAAGGTCAAAACGATTTATTCGGATTTTGGCTAAAAGACTTAACAGAAAAAAGCGAAAATAGAGCGGTTCAGCTGGACACAAGAAGAGCTTTAATTTGATGTAAGTTTTGTGATAATTGTAAACAACGGCTTACGATCTCCGGCAAAGACAGAGGACGAACTCTTCGTCCTCCCCAAAAATGGCTGCTAAAGAGGAGAAGAAACTACAGGGCATGATGGAAACCATGGAAAAACGGATGATGGACGCTATACAAAAAATGGAAAAAACTCTAGGTAAAGTGGCTGATGAAGTAGTTGACTTAAAAAAAGACTTGGCTGGGATTACAAAGGAAATACAGACGCTGAACAAAAGAACAGATGAGGTGGAGGAGAGAGTGAAAGGAGTGGAAACTGGTGTAACTGAGGTTGCTAAAGAAGCATCAAAAGCTAATGTAATGGTGGAGTACAATGGAATGCTTAACCATCTGAGATTTAGGGGAATCCCTGAAGACAAAAATGAGAATATCCACTCAGTTATGGTGGATGCTATTGCAGATTTCTTAACACTAGAAGAGGAGAAGGTGGCAGCACACACTGATTTGGTATACAGAGTCAACTCTGTGATTGCACAAAAGAAAAAATTGTCCATAAAAAGCTTTAAAAAGCATTGAGCATGATCTAATAATCCCACTACTGTATCAGCTTAACTATTTTCCTAATTCAAGAGCCCTCCCCAAGTCATCCCGTAATAAAAAGGCTTTGTATGGCTTTCAGAGTCTCAGTTCTTGTTTTGCTTCTGCTTGTGATCTCTCAGTTGGTAGCTTTGTTTGGGAGCAGCCGACCCCTTTTCTGCATTGTCGGAAGACACAGAGTCCAGCTCGCCAGTAGATTTGCTATCTTCTTCTTCTTTCGTCTCCTCTTCTGGACCTCCCAGTTGCAGCCGCAAAAACTCTCGAGCTTTGAAAACAGAGTCAATTTTTTCTCTCCTTTCTTTTATTTTGAAAGTGATGACTTCGGGAATTAGCCACCTGTATGCAATGTTATTTGTTTGCAAAAAGAAGATTAGTTCCTTATATTTCTGCCTCTTTTTTCTTATTTCAAATGGGATATCTTTTAAAATCCTTATATTGTTGCCTCTGATTTTCAGGCGTGTGTTTGTAATCGCTTTTAGAATTAAATCTCTTATATGTCTCTTTGAGAATCTCACGACAATTTCCCCTGGCAGATTATTCTTTTTAATACACGTAGAGTAGGCTCTGTAGGCCACATCCATTTCACTTAAGATGTCTTCTGCTTTTAAATCCGTCATTGAGGCCAATGCATTGCTCATTAATTGCTTTAGATTCTCACTGGGGGCTTCTGACACCACTTGGAACTGGAGTACCATATTTGCTCTTTCCATTTGTAGCTGTAATAATTGAGTTTCCGACGAAGCATGCTTCTTTTCTAGCACTTGCATCTTTTTCTCTGCTTTTGTAGAGCTGGCATCAAGTTCCTTCACTTTTTCAACCACCTGCTCTGTTTTCTTTGTGTTTTCTGCAAGTTGCAATTGCTGTGCTGCAAAATTCTGGTTCAAAGTTGTCAACTGCTGGTTGATGTTGGTCATCTGGTCCAGCAGGGAGCAAAGAGAGTCAGCTAGGAGCCTGGAAAACTCTATGGTTTCTTCCGGCCTCGGGCTCATGCCACGTGGTGGTTTCGGTTTCTGTCCTTTGTCGGGTTGCCTCCCCACCATCTTTTTAGATTGTTTACATTAACTGAAAGTGTGTAAAGTCTCTGGAGGCCTCCGATGTGCTTAAAATTTGACCAGTAAGGCTCTTAAAATTGGTTTCTATGCTTATTCTTCCACTCCTCCCTTGCTGATCTGCTTCAAAGTCTCCATGTGTGGGAGGGGCCCCTCCCCCGCTCGCTTCCCACGCTTCTGCCAAGGGGGAATGCTTTCTTTTAAACCACCAATTCAGTGCTTTTTAATAACTTACAGCTCTTTGCTTGTCTTACAACATCACTTGCAATCGTCTATTCGCACAATCTCCATCGCTTGTTCCAGCCAGCACCTCTAGGTCCATTCGGACGCACAGCGGCTGGACCACTGGGGTGAAGGAGTGCCTCGATTCTCCAGCATTGAGCTGGAGAAGAGGCCGCCCCCTCAGAAGCCCCTTGGCTGGGAGCCTTTTCCCCAAGGCTCCCGGGGAGTAGCGATTGCTCGCCCCCCCTTCCAAACCGCTGGTGCTCAGATCGTGTCCCGGGAGCATCCCAGAGACATGTCTGATTTCAAGTTGCCATTAACCAGAAGTCAGAGACAAATACATTCTGATTGAGGAGTGTGAAAAGCTTTTCTCAGCCAGTGAAAGCAAAAATTCTAAGATCCAGTTCAGAGCCACAGAAAATGGGGTTGCGTCAGAGGGTTGTAAGAAGGTCAAGAAACGAGACCACTTTCTACTGTAAGAATGCCTGGTAGAGTACTTCCTGGCATTGAGTAACATACTGTTGACTCTATTCAAAAAGGTCACGAGGTAGGCCATTAGTTTGAGCTTCTGAACCTCATGGAATAGTAGAGTGCCATCTTCTGCTAAGAGGAGATCTGACATCTGTGGAAGTGGATGGCGAGCCTTGGTCATGGAGAGGAAGTTGGCAAACCAAGGTTGTCTCGGCCCCCAAGAAGCAATGAGAATGCACCTTCTGCGGATCCCCATGAGTTTTTGAACTGTCTTCAACAACAATGGTAGAAGGGGAAACATATACAGAAAATTGTCATTCCATGGATAAAGGAGCCCATCTCCCAAGGCCTTGGGATCCTGAGCTCCTCTGTAACAGAACAGGCTGCACTTCGCAGTGTGCCGGGTGGCAAATATATTGATGCAAGGCGTGCCCCATTTTTCGAAGATGGGACATAGGTAGGCCCAATTCAGCTCCCAGTCATGATGGTGAGATAGTCCCCTGCTGAGCAGGTCTGCCTGTACATTGGCACTGCCAGCGATGTGTGAGGCAATGAGAAAAATGTGCAGAGGGATGCACCAAGCCCAAAGTTCCAATGCTAGATGGCAGAGACTATGGGAGACCGTTCCTCCCTGCCTGTTGAGGTAACTGAGGGCAGTCATATTGTCTGTCAACACAGTCACACATTGCCCCAAGAGAAGAGGCTGGAAGCATTGGAGGGCCAGTTTGATAGCCAAAAGTTCCAGAAAATTGATATGGTTATTTGAGGTCGAGGCATCCCACTTGTGACCTATAGAGAGGCCATTGAGGTGGGCTCCCCAACCCCACAATGAGCCATCGGTTGTAAGAGTGAGGGTAGGAGTGAGGGGATGGAAGGGAACCCCTTGCGACAGGTTGTCTGCCAGTGTCCACCAATGAAGTGAGTCGTGGTTGTCCCTTGATGGAGAGAGACAAATTGATTGGGACATCCGGAGGGGCTTGAAGTGCCGAAGGAATCAGAGCTGGAGTGGCTGTATGTGTAGACTTGCAAAGCGAAGAACAGCCGTTGTCGCTGCCATCAGGCCCAAAAGGCATTGAATCTGCAGAGCAGATGATGCGTCGCGGATCTAGATTTGTTCTGCAAGAGTGGCTAGAGTAAGGGCTCTATCCCGGGGCAGGAAAGCTTTGCCTTCCCTGGAGTCAAGTATTGCCCCTATGCACTCTCTGACAAGGAACCAGCTGTGATTTCTTGTGGTTGACTTGGAGGCCGAGATTCTGGAGGATGTCTAAGGCTTGAGACACCTGACGTGAGAGAAGGTCCCTCGAAGGTGCCATGAGAAGCCAGTCCAGATACGGGAACACTGTCAAGCCACAGAGGCAAAGGTATGCTACAATGACTACCATGGTCTTGGTGAAGACCCAAGGTGCTGTACTGAAGCCAAATGGTAGACTCCTGTATTGGTAGTGGCTGCCTCCTATCGTAAAATGGAGATATTGTTGATGGTCAGGTGGAAATAGGCATCCTCAAGATCGAGAGTAGCCATCCAACAGTCCTTGAACAGAAGGGGCAGAATGACCGGTAGAGATGTCATCTTGAATTTCCAGTATTGTATATAGGCGTTGAGGCTTCGAAGGTCTAAGATCAGCCTCAGTCCGCTGTCCCTCTTAGGGACCACAAAGTACCGGGAATAAAAACCTCTACCCTGGTGGTCTAGAGGAACAGGTTCTATGGCCCCTTTTGATAGGAGTGTGGCGATCTCCTCGAGGAGGAAGGGCGACGGAGGAATAGTGATGACTGTAAGAAGAGATGGAAAATCCAGGAATTCTATGGAGTAGCCATTGGCCAGGATAGAAAGGACCCAGTGGTCTGACATAATGGTGGTCCAGGCATGTAGAGCCGGGTTGGAAGTGGAAGGCAGGTGGGAGTCAAAGGCCCTGTTCGTTGGACTTCGGTTGTTTTGGTCTGGGCTGTTGTTGTGTGTGCCCTGAACCTCTGTCTGGATTGATACAGCTGTCTGTTTCCAGACGTAGACTGGCACAATCTGTATCCTCCCTCTGGAGATGGCTTAGTATACTGTTGCCTGGAACTGTTCCTGGACCAAGAATGAGGACGAAAAGACTTCGATGGGGCGGTGACACCCAATGACCTAGACACTTTGATACCTTTATCCATTTCCTGTAGGGCAGAGTCTGTAGACATGTTAAAAAGACCTTGGCCATTGAAAGGTAGGTCCTTGATGTATGCCCTGGTATCCGTAGTGAGTGAAGTGGTTCTAAGCCAAGAATGCCTTTGGAGAGCTACTGCTGCAGACATCATCTTTGAAAATGTGTCCAGAGTGCGTTTAGATGAGTTAATAATTTGCTTAGAGAGTAGCCGCCCTTCCTTCTATAACTTCCTGGCCTCCTGAAGCTTGTCTGCAGGAAGTGATGACAAGAATTCAGTAAAATGCTCCCAGAGAGAGTATTCGTAACGTCCCATGCAGGCGATGTAATTTGACGTTTTGATTCCGAGGGCTCCCGCAGAATAGAAATGTCTGCCCATCAAATCCAATTTCTTACTCTCCTTATCCAAAGGTGTAGCCAAGGTTCACTTACTCTTCGAGAAGGACAACATGACCATCAAGTTAGGTTTCGGATGAACATAAAAGAATTCTGCGTCAGTCTCCTGAACCCTGTACATATGGTCCAAGCGCCAAGAAGATACTGGAACAGAAGATGGTTTGTCCCATGGAGCAAGACAGACGACATTGGAAGGGTAATCAATGTGGAGGTATCTAATTGTACAACATCGAAGACCGCGTCGGATACCGACGGTTGAGGCTGGACAATTGAAAGTCCCAGCGAATGAGCCATTTGTTTGATCATATCCCCATATGAAGAGAGATCCTCAGAAGGGGAAATGGGCAGATTGGCAGCCACCGCAGGATCTGGTGGAGGGTCATCAGGGGACTTGGGATGGTTGGAGGCATCAGTGTTGGACTTGGAACCCAAAGATCCAGAGGGTGACAATGGTGCTGGCAGTAAGGGCTGTTCCTCCACCCCAATGGGGATGTCCGATATCGGAATGGACTGAGACGGTAAGGAGGGCCCCGGACGTAAAGGAGATGGAGGATGCGGAGGTTCTTCCGGAGGCTTAGAAACCATTGCAGAAGGCTTAGCTCTGCATTGTGGAGAGCAGGAAGGGCGCGACCTTCTGTCCCAGTCCAACTGCGACCGAGGAGTCATCCATGGTATTGATGTTGACATTGGGTATGATGAGAACCAGTAAGGCATATGTTGCCGATGTTCCCATGGAGGCAGCATGGGTGGCTCGAAACAGGTTGAAGAATGTGGTCTCAAGTCTCGTCCGGGAGAGTAGGAAAAACTCAGTATGGAATGATGGTAATCATCCATTCGATACCAATGCTGTTCCCATCTGGGAGACTTGGGTGGATGGTCTCCACATCTAGGGGATCTGGATTGATACCGGGAGTCAACCCGGGAGCGTCTACTCGTTCAGGATTACGCCGAAGGTGAACAATCCTCATGAGGTCTGTGGACGATGTCTTCCACATCAGACAGTGAGAGCGAGATAGGTCTGGCACTGACGGGAGCCTCCAATACCAGGGGATTCAGCTACTGGATAGGCGAGTTGAGTAACTCAATTGGTGGTACCAGGCAGCTCCGGCTTGGTAGGGTTGACGAAGTTGGGTTGCACCCGCTGCAAAGGGGGTAATGCAGAGCCCATTTGTTTGCCAATGCCATTCCTGCTGTGAGGCTTATGTGTGGTCTTTTTTGAAGCAGACTTCTCCTTGTTGTGCTTCTTCTTCTTCTTCCTCTTAACTGGGGTTGAGGCCAAAGAAGCATGTTTTGGTGCCGGACGCTTTGAAGACGTACTCTCATCCGATGATGCCTTGGGGCAGGGAGGTTGGATTGATGTCGAGGTCTCTGATGTTGACAGAAGATCAGCGGGATGGGCATCTGAGAACTTCTCAGTGGGGCCAAAGCAGACTCCCAGAGAGCTACTCGGAGCCTTGTGGCCCTGTTCTTGCTGGTCTGATTAGAGAACTTGGAGCAGTGGCGGCAAGTCTCTGGACTGTGGGCTTCCCCAAGACAAAGAATACAAAGAGTGTGACCGTCTCTAAGAGCTAGTTTGCTGCCACAGCCGGCACAACTCTTAAAGCACCCCCACTGTTTGGCCATAAAGAGAAGCACAAACAAAAATAAAATTATAAATACCTACGCTGAAGTGAAAGGAAATTTACCTCAGAGCGAGATTTACCTCAGAGAGGTGAGGGGGGGGGAAGCAGCCGGAGGCAGCAGCAGCCCTCGAGCAAAAGCTTTTTTTTTAATTATTAAGATGAAAAGGCAAAAAACAGAAAGAGAAAACAAAGTGAGCAATTCCTTGTAAGAGGGAAAAGTACTTTCAACCGACCAGCGGAAAACAAGCTGTTAACAGCGCGGCGATCAGAAGAGAACTGGCGGGATGTCCATGCCCCACCCCTTGAGCATGTGCGGTGGGGTTCCTGCACGTGCCTGAGGGGAAGGTGTGAAAATCCCTCTGTGAGCTTTGTACATCACCGATTTGGATCAGTGCAGGCTCACAATCCCATAGGTGTGATGCACAGAGACCACGAAGAAGATAAACAAGTTGCTTACCTGAAATTGATGATCTTCGAGTGATCATCTGTGCAGTACCACACATGGGTTGGGCGCCTGCGCACGACCTCAACCAGAGAAACGTCTAGAGCTTTGCCTCAGAAAACTTTTGGTGGGCTCTTTCCCCACCCTCGGGGAGCAGGAACATGCCCAGAGCGGGGGAGAGAGCTGCCTCCCACTCTGTTCCTTCGACCGCTACAGGTAAGTCCCATCAGACCAAAGAAAGGAGATTGAGAGATGCCAGCAGCAGGGAAGGCCGGGTGGGATTGCTGCACAGATGACAACTCAAAGATCATCAGTTACAGGTAAGCAACCTGTTTATGTTCATTGTGGTCTTTGTGCAGTCCCACACATGGGTGATTACAAGAGCTGAAGCAGCTGGAGGAGGGAGCTGGCAGCTGTAAAAGACACAAGCTTACTGGTTAAGACACAGCATCATCAGTGAAAAAAATCACCCAATGATCCTATTTGATTGATGTCAAGTGTGTCTAGCTCCCGTCTTATGGCTAATCATTTCTTGTATGCTTTTTTATTGCCTGTTGTTTGTGTTTCATTTCCAGTACAGCTATTTCTGCTAACAGTTTTTCTTTTTGCTTTCTTTGTTTGTTTAGATAAGCTGCCTTGGATATCAACTGACCCCTTACGACAGGCTTCATTGCATCCCAAATAATTGCCGGAGATACATCTTCTGCGTTATTGTCTATGAAATAATTTTTAATGACTGATTCTATCTCAGTTGCTATGATTTGATTTTTTAATAAATTTGTATTCAGCTTCCATGTTGTTTGTCTTACTTCTATATCTAGTTCTAAATCACAGCTGACCCAATGATGGTCAGACCATTGCAGATTCCCAATTTGGGCTGATTTAATTTTATTTATTATAGATGGTGAAGCTAATAAGTAATCAATTCTGGTATAGGTTTTATGTCTCTGTGAATAATATGTGTAGTCACATTCTCCTATATGTACCAGATATCTATTAAAGAATATTGTTGGATCAACCTCGCAAGGGGGGTTTCTTTCTTCTAAATTTGTATGCGTTTTTTCTGTATCTTATTGAAGGATGATCTATCCAAGGAATAATCCATAATACAGTTTAGATCTCCCCTGATTATTAAATCACCTTCTTGAAAGTTGGCTAGCTTATTTAGGACTTCAGTCATAAAAGCTATTTGATTTGCATTTGGCACATACAAAACAGCTAGAATTACAACAGTTGTATCAACACTTCCTACCACAAATAAAAATCTACCTACAGGATCTTTGAGTATTTTCTTAAACATGAAGTTAATATTAGCTGAGATTAGGATGGCTACACCTCGAGATTTACAGGAGCCACAGGACTGCCATTGATATTTGAATTTCTGTGATTTAAAAAGGCATGGATACTTAGCAGTGTTGTGCGTTTCCTGAAGAAAAACAATATTTCGATGTTCTTTAGTTATTTGTGTAAAAATACGCTTATGTTTCACAGGGTTGCTCATGCCCCTAGTATTATAAGTCATGCATCTAAGTAGTTTTGACATTTTATAGAATCAACAAAATAACAATACTTTTGCACAGATGTAAATGGTATATCTTACATATATTCCACCTGATTATTGTATATAATAAAACAATACGTGCAACGTAACCAAGGAATTACTATCACTCTTTCCTAGAAATGAAAAGTCAAGGAAAATATTACTTTTATAACTAGCTTTAACTACTTTCCTGGAGACTAATATTGCCTTACCTGCCTTTAACTATCAACTGTGTAACAGTAACTTTACCTAACTTAACCTGTTTGGTAACTATACTCAATATCTAACTCTAATAAGAACCCCCCCACCCCTAACTGAAAACACACACCAAAATAAAAAGACTAAGGGTAAAAGAAAAAGAACTTCCTGTAACCCTTCCCCAAATACTTGGGAGAGGTAGTGAGATTAAATCTCTCACTCCATAGAACAAGGATTGAAGTTATGAATTTGAGACTATATCCAGATTTTAACTATAGAAGGAACTGGTGTGAATATTACTTGCTCCCCCCTTCCCCTCCAATACCACATAAGGTCTTTAGAATATTGTATACATATTTAACATAATAATCTTTAAACCATTAGAATAAATGACCAGTACATGAAATCTTCATACAGCAGATAATTATACATTTACTCTCAGTGAGTCATAAGTCAAGGATGTGCCATTACTTTGTTTTCCTTATGTGGAGTTAGATTATACTGCAGTCTCCTTTTAAAGATTGTCAGTCTCCATAGATTGCTGGGTGATTTCCAGGAGTTCCAGTAATGTTTGACCAGATTCCAGGTCTGTAGCTGTGTACAGTGTTCCTTTGTGCCATACTTGCAATTTTGCAGCAGCAGACCATCTGTATCTTATGCTTGCTTCCCTGAGTTGCATGGTGATCAGCTTTAGAGCCCTTCTCTGTGTAATAGCATCCGGAGGTAAGTCAGGGAAAACTTCTATTTTAATATCTAAAAAGGGAAGATTTTTGTTTACTCTGGCTCCTGTTAGTATTTTATTTTTGGTTCTTGCATCCAGAAACGTTGCCAGAATATCTCTTGGTCCTCTACGCTTATCTTTGTTTTTCTGTCCCAATCTGTGAGCTTTTAAAATCATAGGGGCCACACCATCTTCAAGCTTAAGAATAGATGCAAGCCATTGTGCCAGAAATATCTGTAATTCACTTTTCTCTTCAGCGTCCTCAGGAAAACCGCAAAATTTCAAATTATATTGCCTGGTCTCCATTTCTAGAGCCAATAGTCTTTTCCGAGTTACTGTCCCGGCTGGGGCCGGGACGGCGAGCCTCGCGACAGCGCAGCTGCCCAAACCACCCCCCCGACCCACAGAGACTTACTGGAAGCCCCTCTCCGGGAGTCCGGGAGAGAGGCGGAGGAGTGGGCCAGCCAGAAGCCGGCAGCAGACAACGGCGGGGAGCCAGGGGAGAGGCGGAGACAGGCCGGGCGAGCGCGGCCCAGCCCGCGCGGCGCACGGACACCCGGCGCGGCATCCTCGGTCCAGGGGCGGGGCGCAGGAGGGAAGCAGGGCATGCTCACAGGGAGGGCCTCAGGCACACAGATGGGGGAGGAGGCAGCAGGCCCAGTGTCCCCACTTTTAGGCAGGGGCGGGGCCGAGGCAAAGGAGGAGCCCAGGGGCTGGCGGGGGTAATAAAAGGAGGAGAAGTCTGGGAGACGAGGAGGATGTAAACTGGGCTGGCTGGGGTGTCAGAGAAAGAGACGAAAAACCCCGAGCGAAGTGGAAGCTGAGCCAGAGGCCAGACCCAGGACAGGAAAGGGGGGGGGGTGAGGAAACCTCCCCTGCACCCCTGTCATCTGTGGACACCCAGGTAATGCCTCCAGGACCCAGTTCAGTCCCCCTGGGCTCCTGAACCCCCACTCGTAGGACTCACGTCCAAGCGACCCCGACCCTGTGGAGATGGCCACTGGCGGCGGGTCATCCGTGGGGGCATGGGAGACGTCACAACATGGTGGAGAGAATGCGGGCACTGGTGGCCTGTTAAGATGAATCCTCCCGCAGCTGCCCTCCCCCCAAGGGTGGCGCCTACCAGGTGCCAGGATCGCCAGCTCCCGTGAGGCAGGGGTTTCAGCAGTGGTGGATACCTCCTCCTCCTCAGAAGCGACAGACTTCGATAGCAGTCAAGACTCGGTCAAGGCAAGGCCAGACAAGGAGACCCCAGTGATGGATCTAGCCCAATTCGGACAATGGATGGCGGAACACCAAACCAAGGTCCTATGGGAGATCACCCAGCAACAGCAGCAGGCCCAGGCGGCGCTGATGCAGGACTTGCAACAGGCCCTGCAATCAGTGGGGCAGGCTGTTGCAGGTGCCGGCGGAGGGCAACCCACAACAAAGGTGCCGTGGCCCCCCCTCACTAAGATGGGGCCTGAGGATGCCGCTGAAGCATTCCTTGAAGCATTTGAGAGAGCCGCCGAAGCGGCTCGCTGGCCGGCCGACCAGTGAGCCTGTATCATCGGCCCCTATTTGGCGGGAGAAGCCCAGGCGGCTATGAAAGCCCTCCCCAAAGCTGAGGTGATGGACTATCTGAAACTAAAGGCCGCCATATTGGACTGGTACGAAATTACACCAGAGTCATATCTCCAGCGCTTCTGGTCCTACATGGTACCCCCCACCAGCCGCCCACGAGCCGTGATTGCAGCATTACACGAGTCAGCTACCAGGTGGTTAAACCCCACTTCCGCTGACAGACGGCACATTGTAGAACTTGTCGTCCTCAAGCAGTTGCTCCAAGCGTTGCCCCCCAGGACGAGGCATTGGGTGGCATGCTGGAGGCCCATGCACTTGTCAGAAGCGCAGGCCCTCTGGGAGAATTTTCAAGCCGCTGAATACTGGGACACTCCACAGAAAACAGAGGCCGCTCGCCTCAGTAAACCGGGGCCCCCAGGAGGCCGGGGCCTGGGGCCCTCGGAGGGCCTTCACCGAGGCGAGTCAACCCCACGGGGAGGCCGGGCCCAGACGGGGTTGATACAAGCCGGACCCCCGCCCCCCCTTTTGGCGCGGGGACCACTTGGGCGGGGCCTCGGCTCTAGTACTGGAGGAGGGCAACCGGGGCCACTCAACATGGATGTGCGGCCTCTGGCACCCCCAGCAGCCACGAGGGTGGGTCCTTGCTTCACCTGTGGCCAGTGGGGCCACTTTAAACGTGATTGCCCAATGATGGAGTGCGACTTTGGGGGAAGTATTCCATGCAGGCGGCAGAGGCACGAGAGCGACCACCGGCCTGGACGGTCCCCGTCGAATTGGCAGGCAGGCGCCTGGACGCCCTGTTGGACAGCGGTAGCTCCATTTCGATGGTCCTCACACAGCTGCTGCCTCCAGGGCTCCCCGTGTGACGGTGGGCCACCATTGTTTGTTTTCATGGCCATGCCGAACGTTGCCCGGTGGTGGTCGTTCCCCTGCGGTATCTGGGGCAAGAGACAGAGGTACACCTGGCATGCATGAAAAAACTGCCCTACCGCCTCCTGTTGGGTCAGGATGTGCCTGGAACACAAGAAGCCATAGAGGTGTACCTTGGAAGCCAACAACCACCAGAACGCCCCAGAGGAGCCGGTCCTGATGTGGTTGCCGCCGTGGAGGAGGAACAGAACAGCCCACCGGACGGTCAGGAGGAGGATGACCCCGGGGAAGGGCCTTCCCCTCAGACGGATCCTGAGGATGATCCGCGACCCCGATGGACAGGTGACCGGCGGTTCCTGGAAGCCCAGGGCCGGGACGAAAGCCTGGCAAAGCTTCGCTCCCAGGTGGCGGTAAGAGATGGTGAGAGGGTGGACCCACGGAGGGGGGGACGGCTACCCCATGTACAACAGCGGGGGAGGTGTGGTACAGGGTGGCCCGGGGACGGCTAGGTCCCCTAGACCAGTTGTTGGTCCCGGCAGAATTTCGAGAGGCAGTTATGGGCTGAGCCCACGAGCACCCTTGGGCCGGCCACCAAGGCTTCAAAAATACCATGACCCGGCTCTTGGCGCACTTCTTCTGGCCTACAGTGGCCCGGGATGTCAGGGAGTTTTGTCGAGCCTGCAAAGTGTGTCAATGTCTGAACACCCATGCTGCCCCCAAGGCACCCTTGGCCCTGCTGGAGACGTTGACGGGCACCCCGTTCCACAGGATAGCTATGGATTTCGTGGGCCCGCTACCCCGCACCCCAAGGGGGGCACGATACATCCTGGTCCTTATGGACTATGCAACTCGGTATTCTGAGGCGGTACCCCCTCCCTAGCCTGAAGAATGCCGGCGTTGCCTGCGTGTTGATGCACTTCTTCGCTCATGTGGGTCTCCCAGGGGAGATTTTGACGGATCATGGATCCCCATTTACAGCGCATTTGATGCGGCAAGTTTGGGAGACTCTTCATATCCGACAGCTGTTTACCTCAGTCCATCACCCCCAGACGGACGGCCTGGTGGAGAGGATGAACCAAACTCTAAAGGGAATGCTGAGAAAGATGTCCAGGGATCGACCAATAACCTGGGACCTCCTCCTGGATCCCCTCTTGTTCACTATACGGGAAACGCTGCAAGCCTCCACCGGCTACGCCCCCTTTGAACTGCTATACGGATGGCTCCCATGGGATATACTGGGGTTGGTGGAAGAGCAATGGGCCTGGTCAGTGGCCCCGGAAGAGGAAGAGGAAGTGGGAGAGTACATGGCTCGTCTGCGGGAGCGGTTGGAATGGGTGCGAGCAAAGGCCGGGCGTTACTTGCAGAAGGCCCAGCAAACTCAGAAACAACGATACGATAGAGGCACAGTTCCCCGGGCATTTGCAGAAGGAGATTCTGTCCTGGTCTCTCGCCAGGCCTTGGCTCGACCCCAGGGCGACCCACGGCAGGGCCCCTTTCAAGTCTGCCGTGTGTTGGGGCCTCTCTCGTACGAAGTGCAATGCGGACCGCAAGCCAGACACAGGAAACACCTGCACGTGAATGACCTAAAGGAATGGGTGACGCGCACCCCAACGGACCACACCTGCTTGGAGGCCGACCTGGAGAACTTGCGGGAAGGCCACGTGCCCTGGACTGCAGAGGGAAGGCCACGTGCCCTGGACTGCAGAAGTTGGCGACCCCGGACTACCGTCCTTTGATCCTGACTTAACACCGACCCAGAAAGCACAGCTCCAGCGCGTTGTAGGGAAGGTCCCGGGGGTCTTTGCGGCCACCCCGGGCTGCACCCATGTGGCTACCCACTACATTCCCACGCTGCCGGGTCAGGTGGCCAGGGCCAGGTGGCGGCCAGTCCCGCAAAAGCGGTGGGAGGTCATAAACCGTGATGTAAAGGACATGCTACAGCTGGGAGTCATTGAACCCTCGCAGAGTGCGTGGCGTAGCCCGATCGTCCTAGTGCCAAAACCCGATGGCTCCGCACGCTTCTGTGTGGATTACTGAGAGGTCAACCGAATCTCACAGTTCGATGCCTACCCCATGCCACGAGCAGATATTCTCATTGATCAGCTGGGACAGGCTCGTTACCTGTCAGCGACTGACCTAACAAAAGGGTACTGGCAGGTACCAGTCCATCCGCCTGACAGAGAAAAGACAGCCTTTGCAACACCCCAAGGGCTGTTCCAGTTCCGACGCATGCCGTTTGGGTTGCAGGGGGCCGCAGCCACGTTCCAACGGCTGGTGGATGCAGCGTTAGCCCAGTGTGAGGGGTTTGCCAGGGCGTACATCGACGATATTGTGATCTGTAGCCCGGATTGGCCCACCCACCTACAACACCTGGAGAAGGTCCTGCTAATCCTAAAAGCTGCGGGGTTACACGCTAACCCAAAGAAGAGTAAACTGGGGTTTCAGGAGTTGCGTTATTTGGGCTTCCTGGTGGATCACGGACAGCTCTGTCCCCTCCCTGAGAAGGTGCTCTCGGTGGAACAACACCCACGTCCCTCAACCAAACGGCACTTGCGCCACTTCCTTGGAGTTGTAGGCTACTATGCTAAATTCATTCCCCATTTTGCATCCCAAGCCAGCCCTCTCACGGATTGCCTCCGGAAGTCCGAGCCAAACAGGATTCAGTGGTCCCCAGAGACGATCGCAGCCTTTGAGGCCCTGCATTGCAGTCTATCCCATTCCCCAGTTCTCCAGAACCCCGACTTCACGCAACCCTTCACCGTGCACACTGATGCCTCTGCTACGGGCCTTGGGGCGGTGCTCGCTCAGGGGGACGCTGGCAACGAACATCCCATCTTGTTCGTCAGTCGGAAGTTACAGCCGGCTGAGCGCAACTATTCCACCGTCGAGAGAGAGGCACTGGCTGTCAAGTGGGCTGTGGGGGCCTTGCAGTTTTACTTAGAGAACAACCCATTCTGCCTCGTAGTGGATCATGCCCCCCTCTTGTGGCTGGAGCGGATGAAAGATCATAACCCTCGTATCCTCAGGTAGTATATGTCTCTCCTTCCCTTCCAGTTCACGGTACGACACCAGGAGGGCTGCCGCCACGTCATCGCAGACTACCTATCCCATCTTCATGAGGACGACCCCGAGCTGCCCCTAAGGGAGAGGGTGTGTCCCGGCTGGGGCCGGGACGGCGAGCCTTGCGACGGCATGGCTGCCCAAACCACCCCCCCGACCCACAGAGACTTACCGGAAGCCCCTCTTCGGGAGCCCGGGAGAGAGGCAGAGGAGTGGGCCAGCCAGAAGCTGGCAGCAGACGATGGTGGGGAGCCGGAGGAGAGGTGGAGACAGGCCGGGCGAGCGCAGCGGCGGCCCGGCCCGCGCAGCGCACGGATGCCCGACACGGCGTCCTCGGTCCAGGGGCGGGGCGCAGGAGGGAAGCAGGGCATGCTCACAGGGAGGGCCTCAGGCACACAGATGGGGGAGGAGGCAGCAGGCCCAGCATCTCCGCTTTTAGGCAGGGGCGGGGCCGAGGCAAAGGAGGAGCCCAGGGGCTGGCGGGGGTAATAAAAGGAGAAGTCTGGGAGACAAGGAGGATGTAAACTGGGCTGGCTGGGGTGTCAGAGAAAGAGACGAAAAACCCCGAGCGAAGTGGAAGCTGAGCCAGAGGCCAGACCCAGGACAGGAAAGGGGGGGGTGAGGAAACCTCCCCTGCACCCCTGTCATCTGAGGACACCCAGGTAACGCCTCCAGGACCCAGTTCAGTCCCCCTGGGCTCCTGAACCCCCACTCGTAGGACTCGCGTCCAAGCGACCCCGACCCTGTGGAGACGGCCACTGGTGGCGGGTCACCCGTCGGGGCACGGGAGACGTCACAGTTACTGTCTCTTCAGTTTTAAAAGTTTTAATTGCTTCTGCAGCTTGTAAACCTAAAGAAGTTGCATGATCTGCTTTTTTATCAGCTTCCTGCAGAGCTTGTTTTATATCATTTAGCTGGATCTGTATAGGCTCAAATAATGCCTTCATGGAGTCTAAAATTCTTGTCTCCATTTTGCTCATTTGTTTTAAAATATTTTGAGAGTCAGTTTGCAAATCATCTGTACCTTGTTGCTGAATGCCCTCAGCCATCTTGTCTTCAGTAGTTTTAGAAGCAGATCGGCCTGCAGTCGTTGTAGCAAGTTGGAAGTAAGTGGTCGTTCTGTATCTTTTTTCTGGTTCCTGGGTCTCTCACGGGATCTCCCCATATATTTAGAGTCATTTGCAATCAAAAGTGGTACGATTTAGGAGGTATTAGGGGCGAGAAGGAGCAGAGCTCTAGAATTGTGCAGCCATTCTTCTTGGTGTCAGGCCACACCCCCCACTAGAAACACTTTTGATGCATTGACTGTGGATGGCAATACAATATTTACAGTGCCATCCTAAGCAAAGTTACACCCTTGAAGTCAATGAGCTTAGAAGGATATAACTCTACTTAGGATGGCTAGTTTCCATGATACATAATGGAATCTGTTTGTGATAATGCATAATGATGTTTATAACCTCACAGAGAAATTTTCATTAATAAAAAAAACAGTCTACTCAATTGTTATAGCGTTCTCAGTATTGGAGGTCTTTGAAATGGGTACCTAACAAGTTGCTACAAGAGCATTTACAAAGTAAAGGAAGCCTCTTCTATGAATCAATCTGATCCAAAGGGAAATGAGAAGGGAGATGTAACAAGCCACACATTTCAGTAATTAGCATCATCATCATAGCAGAATAGAAAAGAATGAACAGGAGAAGATCACAAATACCAACCTATAAATAGAGTTAGAGTGCCTCTGGGAGAAGAAGGTTACCATTGTGCCAGTTGTCACTGGAGCCCTTGGAGCAGTGCCTAGAAGTCTCAAGAAACATCTGGACATTCTGGGCATTGAGCAAATAAGACCACCTCAGTTCAAGAAGACAGTGTTGCTTGGAACGCCAAGAATCCTACAAAGATACACCTGCAATTCCCAAGATTTAGCTTGCAGAACACCATCTACCAGTCAAATGTCCAACTGTGACAATTCATAATAACTATAACAACTATAAAAGTCTTCATCCACAGTCCTTGCAACAGGTTAATGTGCTCCATTTCAAAGCAGTAGAAGACTGGATAACAACTGGCAGGACATTTCTCATTCTGAAGAACGGAGAGAAAGGAGCAGTGCCAAGCAACTTCTGCTCAATTATCTGCCTCCCAACAACTTTTAAACTACTGACAGGAATTGTAGCCAATTGCATTCAAGAAAATCTGCAGCTCAGTTCAATTTTACATGAACAAAAAGGAGTTTTCCAAAAATCCTGAGGCACTAAAGATCAGTTACTGATAAAATGGTCTTACAAAATTGTAAGAGGCAGAAAACTAACCTGAATGTTGCTTGGACTGATTACAAGAAGGCATTTGATTTACTCCCTCATACATGAATCCTGAAAACACTAGAAATGATAGGTATCGGCAAAACTGTAATAACATTTATCAAAACCGCCATGAGTAAATGGAACACAAGGCTGATGTTGAAAGGAGAAGAAATTGAAACAGTTTTTATTAAACAAGGAATTTTCCATGGAGACTCACTATCACCACTACTCTTTGTTATTGCCCGAATACCACTCACAATCCTCCCCAACAGCTCAAGCCTAGGATACCAGCTTTCAAAGCCAAGCCCAAATATTTCACACTTATTGTGTAAGTATGACTTGAAGATTTATGGAAAGTCATAATCAGAGACTGATTCTTTACTAAATACAGTTTGAATATTCAGCAAAGATATTGCGGTGGCATTTGGCCTTGACAAGTGTACAGCATTAGCACTAAATAGAGGAAAGACTGTTGAACAAGAAGAAATCAAGATGCTAAACAACAACATCAAAACAGTGAGTTTTGACAAAAACTACAAATATCTTGGAATTTTGGAAGCTGGCAACATCAAACATACCCTTGTTAAGAAAAAAACAACCAATGAGTATTACCAAATACTTAAAATGATATAGTGAATAAATTTAAATGGCGGCAACACAGTTAAGATCATTAAAAAGGTGGTTAGTCCCAGTTCTAAGATACACAGCTGGCATTATCGACTGGAAACAAGCAGAAGTGATAGATAGCAAAAGTTGCAAGATAATGATGATGCATCACTCACTACACCCTAGAAGGCCTTCAAGTAGGAGCCTCCGCCCCACTGTACCACCACTGTGATGTCAACTTAGGTGGTGCAGTGAGACGGCCCTGGGAAGAAGATCAGAAGAGTCAGCAATATTAGGGGTGTATCGCTGGAACAACATCGGGAACTGTGCTGGTTGCAGAGATTGGAAGATCTTTGGACACCATCTTGGTTTCAACAACAACTGTATTCGAGCACTGATATTTTAATGTTAATGGATGGAGTATCTTATTGGGATTTAATTGTTTTAGCATGGCATATGCCTCTTGTTAGCCGCTCTGAGCCTACAAGCCTATATGAAAAATAAATAAATAAGATGTTGATCATCTTTACTTACCAAGAAAAGTAGGTGGAAGAGGTCTACTGAAAGTTAAGCAAGCAGCTGAAGAAAAAAAAATGAGCACTGAGTGATTACACCAAGAAAACCAAAGCGAAGCTTCTAGTCAAAGTATATGAGGCAGATTTACTTAAGATTACAGAAACCAAAGAGGGTTACAAAAAGATCTGACAACTGGAAAGAAAAGAACTTGCATGGGTACTATTTGAAAGACATAGAGAACAAATTGATAGTGAAAATACCTGGAAGTAGCTCCAAAATGGGCACTTTAAGAAAGAAATTGAAAGTCTCATTCTAGATGCACAGGAGTAGGCACTTGAAACAAATGGTATGAAAGTCAAGATTCAGAAGACCAGTGATAACAGCAAATGTTGACTTTGCAAGACAAAGGATGAAAAAGTCAATCACATGGTTAATGCCTGCAGTAAAAGTGGTGCCAGTTTCCTGCCATCAGCCCCTCGTGACTGTCATTTTTTACCTAGTGCTCCACCACAGGCCATCTTTTTAAAAAACAGTCTTCTCTATAGCTCTATGCTGCTATAGCAATTACCAGTTCCTTTTTTAAAAGCTTGCAAAAAGCCATCTGGCGGCACGTGATGGGGAAAATAATTCAGGATTTAAAAAGGTAGATGTGAGGGGCTGACAGAGAAAAGCACACAGGAAGCTTCCATGTTGAAGCTTTGTTGCCAGTTCTCATGCTTTTGCATTCTCAGTGGAGGTGAAAGCCACATGTAGAACCCTGGCCATGTAGAAGCAGTTTTACATTGGTCTGAAGCTCATTGATAATATTGCTTGTAGAAAAATTAAGAAGAAAGGTGCTGATACATTTCTAATTCCTGTATGCTTCAGGCAGGGGTCTTTTCGTAGAAAAAGAGCTGCAGGAACTCATTAGCATATGGTATGCTAATGAGCTACTAGGCTATTAGCATATGCCACGTCCGCTGACATCACCAGAAGTTATGTCAGAAGGGGAAGCAAAAGGGGGGGAGGCATCTTCGAAAGCCTCCCCTTCCCTTCCTCAGCTTGCCTGGGTGGGGGAGTGAAGAGAGAAGGGGTTTAAAGTTTAAACCCCTTCTCACTAGAGTTGGGCCACAGAAGGAGGAAAGAGGGAAGGAAAGAGAGAGAGTAGAGAGAAGGAAAGAGGGAAAGAAAGAGGAGGAAAGAAGGAGAAGGAAAGAAGGAGGGAAAGAAAGAGAGAGAAGGGAAGAAGGAGGGAAACAGGGAAAGGAGGAAAAAAGAGAAGAGAAGAAGGCAGGAAAGAGGAAAAGGAGAGAAGGAAAGGAGGGAATGAAAGAAATTTGGTGGTAATTCAGCCCCATTATATCCTATGGGCCATTGACGTCAATGGCAAAAACATAGGGTATATTCTGGGGGCTAGAGGGGAGGGGGTTTGAGGGAGAGGCTCCAAACTCACAGGGTAGCTGTTGGAGCCTCTCCCCAAGATACCCACCAAGTTTCAAGAACATTGGACCAGGGGGTCCAATTCTATGGGTCTCCAAACAGGTTGCCCCCATCCCCTCCATTGTTCTCTATGGTGGGGAAAAAGTCACTTTTTGAGATGTGTGGTATGAGTGGTCCAATGAGGTTGCACCATCAATTTATACATGTATAAATGATGTTCCTTTTGGTCTTTTGGGGTTTCGGTGTGGCACTGTGGCATGCTTGCACTGCCACAGTGCCACTTGTTCTGGAGTGTGCCACTTGTTCTCACAGCAAACAAGTACCTCCCAAGACGGTTCACTTTCCCTGAGATTCTCTGGGAGAGTCTGATTGCTCAGTGGCTGCCTGCTTGCCTGCCTTAAGTGCAGCTGGCTGGGTTTCCCCATTGGAAACAATGGAGGTAAAGGGGGAAACCTGTTTGGGTGCCCATAGAATTAGGCCCATTGGTCCAATTGCTTTGAGATGTAGGGGTGTATGTGGGGAGAGGCTCCTGAAGCTACCCTGAAAATTTAGAGCCTCTCCCTCAAACCCCCTCCCCCCCTAGAGCGACTAACAGCACTGTGGGGAAAAAGAAACTTGTTTTCCCACCATACAGAATGGAGGGAATGGGGACAACCTGTTTCGGGGCCCATAGAATTGGACCCCCTGGTCCAATGTTCTTGAAACTGACATGTGGGAGCCTTTCTGCCCTCTGAAGCTGCTGGAGCTGCGCTCCAGTGCGCTCCCCCCACAAAAGACCCCTGGCTTCAGGGATGTAATTCACCCAAAGTACCATGCTGATTTATTCAACTCCAATATCCATATTTGGGTATAAGGACATCAACAGCATTGTGAGTCTCACATTGATTTTGTATTGCTATATGGCAATATTTCCCAAAGATTAGATTTATCTAAAAGCCACATAAACCTGCAACTTAGGCTGTTCAATATAGGCACATGGTCATTTTGATCAGGTTTCACTGCTGTTCCCTCTTGCATTTAAAATTGCTGATCAAACGGCCGAATCCGTCTCCCACAGTGGTGGGCTCACTCGTACGATCTCCCAATTCCCTAGCGAGTTTTCCGACACCGGGAAAATCAAGTACTTTCTGGGTATTTGCGATTTCACCAATCTGGACAGCCATCTCTTGCAATTATTGCGATTAAGTTGGTTGACCATCCTTCGCACTATGAGGTCCTCCGCCCCCAGTTTCCACCTTTGTGCACCTGAGCAATCCTGCGCTGAACAAATCCAATGTTTAAATGTTCAAGTGCATGTATAGACTCCAGGGCTTGGTAGTACGTCGCCAGTTCATTTTGTTCAGTTTTTTTGGGGGGACCTGTAAAAACAAGGGAGTATGGCGAGTCCAAGGGGGGGTGATTATTCAGCCATTTCCATATGTGCATGTGCAAAGCAATTAAAACAAAAACAAAAAACAAGCTGCGCCGCTGCTTGGGTGGTGCGGCTCTCTGGATGGTGCCCAGAGCCTCCTTGTGCGATGCAAGTGGTTGGGGGAGATGTGTGATCATCCCAACCCCCCAAAAATATTCCCAATCAAATTTATAGTGGGAACAAATCGGGATAAGCTTGCCGTTTTACCACAGCCATAGTTTGAGGTCAGATGGTATGGAACAAGATGCTGATTAAGGATGATTCTCGCTTTTTGAAACACTGCTTGTTTGTCTACGGTGACATGATTTTGCTCTGCCCAATCTTCCAAATTCTGATTAATCAAGAAATGCAGGTTTTCCTGATTCTACTTCCCCTTTTCAGATTGGGGATGAAATTGTTGATAACTGTTTTAGAAACTAACTTAAGAGTTTGACTGTTTTATTCATGTATTCTATTCTGATGGTGATGGAAAGTGCCATCAAGTCACAGTTGACTTATGGCAACCCCATGGGGTTTTCAGGGCAAGAGATGTTCAGAGGTGGCTGGCCATTGCCTGCCTCTACATCTATTCTATTCACTCCTTAATTCTCGTTTTTGCCAGTATCTTGTATTGAGAGGTATATTGCTTCTGAATGTGGAATTTATGGCTAATAGTCAGTGATAGGCATGTCTTCCATGAATGTACATAGTCCTTTCCAAAAGCCACCTAAGCTACTAACCTCACCACATCTTCTAGGAGTAGATTGTATAACTATGTGGTGTATAGAAAACCCCTTAAAGAGTCACAATTTAAAATCTAGAACAAAGTTTGAGTCCAGTGGCACCTTTAAGACTAACAAAGCTTAATTCTGGGTATAAGCTTTTGTGTGCAAACACACTTCTTCAGATACATTGAAACAGACTTCATCAAGCCTTATTCTAAGAAAACTACTTTGAGGTCCCCCACTGAGTACCCTGGGAGGTTGAAATGTTCTCCTAAAGTTTTCTCAATTTTGTGATTCTTAATATCAGATTTGTGTTCATTTATCCTTTGGCACAGGGTTTGACTTGTTTGCCCTATGTAGAGAACTGAAGGGCATTGTTGGCATTTAATGGCATATCAAGTGTTAGAAGATGAGCAAGTGAATGAGCCTGAAATAGTGTAGTTAACGTTGTTAGGTCCAGTGACTGTGTTGTCTGGGTGTATGTGGCAGCAAAGTTGGCATCTGGGCTTACTGCAAAGTAGGTGTTTTATTGCAAAGGAATTTCAGAAACAGACTGGATTACAAGTTATTGCAACACTCAGGACAATGGAACCCCCAGGCCTTAACAGAGATTTCAGGTTCTTATCTCACTACACATTGCCAAGTCACTCAGTTCTCACTTATACCCAGAATTAAACTTTGTTGGTCTGAAAGGTGCCACTGGACTCAAATTTAGTTGTCACATCTGTTGTTAAATCTTTTATTATCTGTACACTAATTTGCTGCTACCCACAGGTATTATGAACTGCATCCAATCTCAGCTATACTTATTGCACAGTTACCTATGCATCTTGGCTCTAGCTATTCTTGGCAACTAATTCCCCCCACCCATTATACCTAAGTGTAAGGCTTGAAGAAGTCTGTTTCAATGTATCTGAAGAAGTATGCTTGCGCATGAAAGCTTATACCCAGAAGTAAACTTTGTTGGTCTTAAAAGTGCCACTGAAAATCAGTATGGGAATGAAAGCAGACCTGCATGATCTTTGCAAGTCTGAGGCATACACCAAAGATAGGCTATTAACAATAGAGACACAACTTAAACAATTAAGTTACGAGGGATCCCGGAGGGGGCAGAAGAAACAGAAAATACTACAAAATTTATTCAAATGTGGCTAAACAACACACTCTACCTTGACCCACCTGCAGACTTAAACATAGAGCATTCAGGCTAGGCTCACTATTAAACCACCATAGAAGAATGCCTAGAGACATACTTGTACAACTGGCAGACTGGGAATCCTGGCAAAAAATACTCACACCCACCAGAAATAAAGGCTTTTTCCTATACAATGACTCCCAAATACATCTTATGACACATGCCCCTTCTATACAGACAGTATTGTGAGGGTCTGCGTGTGATGCCTGGTCAGAGCTGCTGCTGATTTCTTCTGACCAGTCCTCTAAGCAAATCTATAATAGTCTCTTCGGGGTAATTGTTTTACTTCTTGGTCAGGGATATTCGTCAGGACCACTGCTAAGTGTATTTACGATGAAGTAGATAGGCACCACAGCTTGCTAACATTAAAACTGAACAGGCTTTATTTACAAATAACACTACAGGGGGATGGAAGTTGTATAGAGGATGGTTTGTTTCCTTTCAGGCTTTAGCTCTTTCCCTTATGCTCACTTAGGCTGTATGTTTATTTCTTTTGGTTCAGTACCTAGATGTTTCTTCAGTTCACAACACACACCTCAGATCTCACTCTCCAGTCACTCCTTTAGTGGTTAACTTTTGGCTGGCCCTTTGACCCTAACTGGTCCCCTAACCAGCCTTCCAGACTCCTCTCTTCAGACCCTCTAGCCTTTGCTCAACCACTTTATATGTCCCTGTGGAGCAGTGTCTTTGGTGTCTGTGACCACTCAGGTCTTATACTTTTATTCACCTCAGTATATTAGAAGAATCAGTGCAGATTGCTCTCAAGCCCCAGTTCTTTACTGTTCACAGGCTATTTCCACAGAGCTACAGAGATCCGACTTCTTCGGTTCGCTGACAGACTCTTTATCAGCTCTCTGTCACACAACGAACTCCTAGCAGCTTCTCAACTGCCAATTCCAAATGGAACATTTGGTCTGTTAAATGTCAATCACTGAGGGTTCCAAGCTAAATGGCCCCCTGCTCACTCAGTCATGTGACTCAGCAGTGTTCTATGTTTACTTTCTGCTGGTCCCAGATTTTTAAGTCCGTCACACATGTCTTTCCCAATACTCCGCAAGAAGCACTAGTGATCCGATTCAAACTTAAGTCTATCACCACTAAACTACAAATGGTGAACATAAGATACAAATGGCCTCCCTCTGGTAAGCTTCAGGTCACACAACATGGAAAAACTTACCAGGCAGCAGATGAGGATTCAGGTCTAGTCATGCTACAAGCCTTAAGGATCTCAGAAGAAACTGAGCAGCGGAAATCTCAAAAACAAAAGTTACTTTCAGCAGCAACTCCGGAAAAAAAATTAAACTTCCTATCCATCCTAACTCCTTCCCGGAACCAGAAGACATCGCAGACATCCAGATTACAGCATAATAAAAACTCACACTCCAAATAAATAAAGTTTGAATTATATGTCTTTGTTTAATTAGAAATAAGCATGTTTAGTCAAAGGGAGGGGGAGGGAGAACGCGGAATCGCTAGCACCTCTACAAGAAAAGGACTCAACTGGAGGCTTATCACAACTGTTCCAGAGCAACAAACACAAGATCAACCATACTTTCCAGCATGATCCTATCATAGTGATCTAAGATATATCAAATACTTGAATAACCTTTAATTAATTACTCTTTGTTGGTACAAGTTTATTGGAATCTGTTAGATCTTTAACTAATCCTTTGGCACCTTTGAGATTGGGGGGAGGGGGTTTGTTTCTAAATCTTTTATTGTATGAATTGTACTTTTTAAATTTAGTTACAAATACTAACCTTTTATTTATTATCTAATCAATTTTCAAATAACATAATTATCAAAGTTTAGTAAAACAAAACGAAAGTTGTGGTTACCTATATAGTTTAAAAATTACAGAGAGCCAAAACAAGTTAATCAAACTACTGTGCACTCACTAGGGATTTGTCACACAGCTACTGCTCCACTTGCAAGAACTACCCTAAGCCCTCAGATGTTAGTATCTCAGAAATATAAGTCTATAACATATACTCAAAGAGGGACAGTCACTGGCCTCCTAAAATAGAACAAACAAAAATATAATAAATAAATACAAAGCACTATTACACTAACTTGGTTCTTGACTCAAGCAATCTTTACCCAAAAATAAAACAAAATAAATAATAATAATAATAATAATAATAATAATAATAATAATAATAATAATAATAATAATAATAATAATAATAATAATAATAATAATAATAATAATAATAATAATAATAATAATATATTATTTTAATACTTAACACTTCATATTAAATACATTACACTTATCAACACATAAGATGAAGGTTGGCTCAGTGAACATTAGAGGCCTGAACAATGTAATCAAGAGAAAAAGGCTGCTACAGCCCACAAAACACTTGAGCCCAGATATTCTATTCATACAAGAAACACACATACGGACAGACTCTGTACCTATCTCTCTATTCCCGTTGCAAATTCAAGCTCCAGGTTCCTCCAACTCAAGAGACGTAGCAATCCTACTGAATAAAAATCTGAAGTTCATCTTAGGAATGACAGTAAGAGACCCTTTAGATAGATACCTGTTCATCAAAGGAACCATAGAGGGGGAAAAAATTACCTTAGCCTCAATATATGCCCCAAACAAAATGCAGATCCTTTTTTTGGATTCTATCTTTACAGAACTCACACACTTTCAGGAAGGAGAACTTATTATAGGAGGGGATTTAAATTTCATTGCAAATGCAAAAATAGACAGAATCTGGTCTACTCCCAGCAAAGCCCTGAAAGCTTCAACCGACACCAAACTTTCCCATATTTTCACTAGGATAGATTACATACTAGTATCACAATCATTACTATCATCACTTACCACAATGGAGATTGACAATAGATATTTAACTGACCATGCATGGCTAGTAGGCAATTTGGACCTAAATTCAGGAAAAAAACCTAGAACGCATTTGGACATTGGAAAGAAGCATCTTATTGAATACAATAGCAAAAGAAAAAATTGGGCAGGATATCAAAAACTTCTTTGCAGAGAATGATGCACAGGACATCTCACCAGCCATACTATGGGACACAATGAAGGCCGTCATAAGAGGCTCTATGATAGCTATTACCTCTAAAATTAGAAAAGAAAAAGAAAAAATCAGAAAAGAGTCACTAGAAAATAAACACAAAATAACAGGAAATAAAAGAACTTTCCAAAAACTAGTGGCAGAACACAAAATATTGGAGGATTTAGCATCAACACAAATACAGAAAAACCTAATATACCTCAAACAGAAATATTGGCAGAAGTCCCCTAAAAATATCAAATTACTGGCGTGGAGAATCAAAGATAAAAGAAAATCAACCCTCATAAACTCCCTAGCAAACAAAAATAGCCAACAAAAACACACAGCTAGGGAAATAACCACAATATTTGCCAAGTACTACAATAACCTATACAGCACCAGGAAGCCAAATCAGGAAGCTATCAAGGAATACCTTAACTCAATAGTTACTTTACCTCAATTGTCCCACGACCACTCAAAGCTAATGGAGGGCGAAATCTCTAAAAAGAAAATTCTAGATACCATCAAAAATCTTAAGCCTAACAAGGCCACAGGTCTTGATGGCATACCAGCAGAATTTTACAAAACTTTTAGCTCAACAATAGTGAATCACCTGGTAAAGGCTTGCAATAACATACTACAAATAGCTGTAATACCACTCTCATGGTCTGAATCATCCATAACAGTAATTCATAAGGATAATAAAGAGCCAACTAATCCATCATCATACAGACCAATTACTCTGCTCAGTCATGATAATAAAATCTTTACAATAATCCTTGCGAACAGATTAAAAAGTTTCCTACCTAGTTACATTAAACCAGATCAAACCAGTTTTATCCCAAACAGACAGTTAACAGACAACGTACACAGAACTCATCACCCATGAGAGAAAGTCCAATAAGGAATCCCTAATATTAGCCCTGGACTTCGAAAAGGCTTTTGACTTGGTTGAGGTACCATATATGATAACACTATTTAAAAAATTAGAGTTTGGAGAAACTTTTTAAAAGTGATACACACACTTTATTCTCATAACAAAGCTAAAATACGGGACAATGGATGCAACTCCACCTTCTTTCCTCTTTTAAGAGGCACTAGACAGGGCTGCCCTCTTTCACTGCTAATTTTTACACTGGCAATGGAACCATTAGCCGAAAACCTTAGAGCAGACCCTCAATTCTAAGGAGTAACATTAGAAGAACATGAACATAAAATAAATCTCTGTGCAGATGATCTAACCCTCTACATATCGAATCCCATTCACTCCTTAAAAGTGATACAACAAGCTTTGAACAAATTTGGCTCCATGTCAAGGCTACACATCAATCCTTCCAAGTCAGAAATATACCCTATAAACCTCACCCAGAAGACGACAACAACTATTCATGGTAATTACTCATACAAATGGATCACAGAGCAATGGAGACATCTAGAGATACAAATTCCACTAAACCCAAAAGACTTGTGCAAGTACAATTTCCATAATGTATTTAGTAGTGCAAAAACTCTACTGAAAGACTGGGAAGTCTGGAACCCATCTCTTGCCGACAGACTATATTTAATAAAGAGCTTTATAGTACCCAAATTTCTATTTCTTTTCTGTGCTCTACCAATCAACATAACAAAGACTTTCATAAATGGTAGACCTTTATTACTCGATTTATATAGAGCAGTAAAAAAATCAAGAATAAATCCCAATGTATTAAATAGACCTGCATGCTTAGGAAGACTCAACTTTCCACACCTTCACGCTTACTACCAAGCAGGGGTCTTTTTTGGGGAGAGCACACCGGAGCACCGCTCCAGGAGTTCAACAGGGACAACAATGGCAGTGACGGCAAGCCCCACCCCCCGCCAGTGTCCCCAGGCCACGCAGGAGTGCTGGGCCCGGGGGACATGGGAAGAGCCCCCCCGCAGTGTCCCCAGGCAGAACAGGAGCGCTTGGCCCAGGTGATGCGGGAAGAGCCCCCCGCAGCGTCCCTGGGTGGTGCAGGAGTGCTGGGCCAGGGGGATGTGGGAAGAGCCCCCCCCAGCGTCCCCGGGCGGCGCAGGAGCACTGGGCCGGGGGGATGTGGTAAGAGCCCCCCCCACAGCGTCCCCGGGCGGCGCAGGAGCGCTGGGCCCGGGGGACGTGGGAAGAGCCCCCCGCCGGCTTCCCCGGGTGGCGCAGGAGTGCTGGGCCCAGGAGACATGGGAAGAGCCCCCCACTGGCATCCCCAGGCGGCGCAGGAGTGCTGGGGCCAGGGGACGTGGGAAGAGCCCCCCCGCCAGCATCCCTGGCTGCGCAGGAGCGCTGGGCCTGGGGGACACAGGAAGAGCCCCCCCGCCGGCATCCCCGGGCCACGTAGGAGCACTGCGGCTGGGGGGAGGCTGGAGAGCTCCACTGCCGTGTCCCCCGGGCCACGCAGGAGTGCTGCAGCTCGGGCAACGCCAGGAGAGCCCCGCCGCCGGCTTCCCCGGTCCCCGCTGAAGCGGTAAGTGAGGGATCTGTGGGGGTGATGGCGGTGGTGGGAGAGCCTCCCTCCCTCCATCTCTTTGCCATCTTTCCCTCCTTTCCTTTTCTTTCCCTTCTTTGCTTTCTCTCTTTCCCTTCTCTTCCTTCCTTTCTCCCTTTTCTTCCTTTCTTTCTCTCCTTCCCTTCTCTTCCTTCCTTCCTCTCTTTTCCTCCTTTCCTTCTCTCTTTCTTTCCCGCCTTCTTCTCTTTTTTTTCCTTTTCCTGTTTCCCTTCTTCTTCCCTTCTCTTTCTTTCCCTCCTTCTTTCCTTCTCTTTCTTTCCTTCTCTCTACTCTCTCTTTCCTTGCCTCTTTCCTCCTTCTGTGGCCCAACTCTAGTGAGAAGGGGTTTAAACTTTAAACCCCTTCTCTCTTCACTCCCCCCCAGGTCAGCCAAGGAAGGGAAGGGAAGGCTTTTGAAGATGCCCCCCCCTTTTGCTTCCCCTTCTGACATCACTTCCGGTTCTGTCAGGGGGCGTGACATATGCTAATAGCCTAGTAGCTCATTAGCATACCATATGCTAATGAGCTCTTGCAGGTCTTTTTCTATGAAAAGACCCCTGCTACCAAGCATCAATACTCTCACAATCCAAATGCTATCTAAAGACCATGAAAAACCCTGGATGCTGATTGAGCAAAAATATTCCAAACCATATAATCTTCATGAACTATTCTGGATTGCACTGAACAGGATACTGAAAACCATAAAAAACAATTTACTACTTGCAACATCAATTAAAGTATAGGATCCACAGAAAAAACTCTTACCAGCAGGCATCTCTCAACTAGCAACATATACTCACCAGGACTGGTTCCCTCCCGGTATGGCCTCAAACGCATTTAATAATTGGATCTTAGCAGTTCTGGGACATCTTCACGATCTAGTAAAACAAGGCAGAATTCATGATAAAAATTACTCTGATCTTAAATTAGGTCAGCAAATGCCATGGTACCAATACCTACACCTCAAAAATCTAACTGAGGTACCTTCCAAAGAGAGGTAACAAATCTAGAAAAGTTAATCCTGGCCTACCCCAAACCACTGAAAGGAACCTTATCAAAAATCTACAAATTAATTCAGATAGAAGACAACAAGAATTGTAAACTGAAACATCAATACAGATGGGAAGAAGACCTTAACTTAAACATTCAGGACTCTTATTGGAACAACATTTGGGCATCACTCGTGAATAACTCCTCAATTTACAATATACATCTTCAATTTTTAAAGTTGATTTCAAGATGGTATCTCACTCCATACCAACTACATAAAATGAAAGCCTCCATTCAATCACTCTGCTGGAAAAAGTGTGGGCTAACTGGTACCTACATACACTGTTGGTGGTCCTGCCCTCAAATCCTCCAATTCTGGGATGAAGTGGTAACACAAATTAACTTAATCACACAAAAAACAATTCCCTGCACACCAGAAGTAATTTTATTAAACTTATGGGACAATTCAATAAGAGGAGATGCTGAAGAAGTCATAGCAATATTACTAGCTACGGTCAGATTGACAATTGCGGCTCTTGGAAATCCTCCTCACCACCAACTATCTTAGCCTGGCAAGACAAAATCTGGGAACAATTTGTAATGGCCAAGATAACAGACTCCATACACAGAATGCACAACCCTGCTGCACCAATACACACTAAATTTACATGCATCTGGGCTCCCATACTGGAATATATGATAACACAAGATAAACTAACTTCTAAACAAATTTACCACAAATGGTTATACCTCTGACCCACATCTGACACAAGAAAGTTTAAATCGACCACAACACTAGATAATTAAGCCTATCGCTCACTAGGCTTAGCAAACAATACATAGACATATTAATTATAATACAGTATGCTCTCAGGTATTATCACATAATATGCTTTTTATGTTTAAGCTACTCTGTTTTACTAAACACTAAGCTCTTGTTGTATATTGTTATGATATATGCTACTTTGTAAAGCTGATTATATTCTCAATAAAGTTTAATTTAAAAAAAAAACTCAGATAGAGCTGCTGCCAGATTCTGTGCAGCTGCCAGAGCCTACCAAGGTACAGTGTTGATTCAATGACACATTTTGCTTTTTAAAATATATTTTAATGGAAGATTGCATATATGATTGCATCTATGTTCTTGTAGCCATGTTTTATTCAGCAAGTTTTATTCTGCTGGTATATTACTGTAATAAATGATTGATTAAAAAAAAAAAGTGCCGCTGGACTCAGACTTTGTTCTATTGATTCAGACCAACACCGCTACCCACCTGAATCAATTTAAAATCTAGTGATGGCTGGTAGAACTGCAGTATATGATTATGGCCAATTATTGGGCTGGCCAAACAGCGATTCTGGACACTGAAAGAAAAGTGTCCCGCCTCAAGCAGAATGTCTGTGTAAATCCACTCCTAGCCAAACTGCTGGTATCCTACTGGTTCCACATTCACTAAAATATTTTTTAAAAAGCATCTGTATGTTGGCCATGTAGATTTTATAAATGTGTCTAACATCCATGTTGTCCTTGCATGCCGTTTGCATTAATGCTCATTGAAACCTCCATTCAAATCTGGAATGAAACATAAAGTGGGAGGGGAACAGGTCCTTGTCACCAGAACTAAAACCACTTCTTTCACATTTGCATTCTTAGACTTTTAATTAATTTTTAACAGCCAAACATAAGCCAAATGCTGTGATGTGCCAGACTTTGGGAGAAAAATAAACAGTTGCTCACTGGCCAAAAAGATGTGTATTGTTAGTCACGTGGCTTGTTACAAATCCCATGTATGTTGTCAGTACTGACAAGCCAGAGCTTCCTGTGCCATTTAACTATGTTTTATTAAGGACCAGAATCTGTTGGGCCTTGTAGTTGGCACAGGTTCCTTCTCATACACCAAATGAATTTCCCCTGCTGCTTCAGACACTCTCTGGCTATACGCATTCCATTGTATTTTTAAAAGGCCTTTGTGCCATCTTCTGTCAAATATCCCTCAGGATTTTATATTGTTGTTCTTTTCTTTTAAACCCGCCAAACACATCCTGTTGTTTTGTGTGATTTTTAGTACTTGGAGCAAGCAAGGGAGTTTTAGACTTTGTCAAATTAATATGTCTATAACAAGATGCTTAGAAGCCACACATGGTGTGACAGAGAGAATCTAAAGAGGAGATCTTTAAAATTTCCCAAGGAAATTTAAGACCGCAAATCAAAAGGATCAATGAGCAAATTTGCTCTCACTTTTTAAATGTGTAGTTTGGTGTGGCCAGTTTGGTGTAGTAGTTAAGTGCACAAACTCTAATCTGGGAGAACCGGGTTTGATTCCCCACTCCTCCACTTGCACCTGCTGATGTGACCTTGGGTCAGTCACAAGCTCTGGCACAGCTGTTCCTGAAAGAGCAGTTTGTGTTAGAGTTCTCTCATCCCCACGTACCTCACAGGGTGTCTGTTGTAGGGAGGGGAAGGGAAAGGAGTTTGTAAGCCGCTCTGAGACTCCAAGTAAAGGGTGGGGTATAAATCCAATCTCCTTCTTCCTTCTCCTTCCTCCTTTTTAAATGTGGGACACCGCTCACCATGAATTTGAAAACATGCGGGAAACCTTATAGTTCAGAGTTGGTGAGCAGGTCAGGTTGTTCCATACATAGTGACTTAGCCTAGTCACACACCCCCCACCAGTCAGTCTCCCAGTGCTCCAGCCATATGTTGGCAATGTGAAGTAAAAACCTCTCCTTTCTTACTCTCTCTTGTCCCCTGTTCAGTCTGGCCTGGCCACCCCACTCCCATCAATTCTCCAATGCTCTACAGACTTGCTTGTGGCACCCCCCTTCCCCACACAAGCTCTCCATTGCTTTTTGTCTTTTCCCAGTCAATATGGCCTGACTCAACCACTATCTGGTCTTGCTGGTAAGACCTCCAGTGCCAAGTACTTGCAGAATGGAGCCCCCTGTCTTTGTGAATGCTAATCCTTGCACAGGTAGGGAGATTTCTTGTTTCCTGTTTTCAGTTCAAGGAAATCTCATGCGACCACCTGGGGCTGAAATGTGGTTCCTGGTTCCGGAAAAGCTGAAGACTATAGGAACAGTAGATAGAGATGGTTGGGCTAGCACAGAGAGATCTGTATTGCTGTCACAGTTCAGCTGTGAACCTTTGATTAAGTCATCTGCTCTCTGTTCAACCCCCCTCATCTAACCTGAACAGTTTGAAGTACGTTGTAACTTCAAGCTGACCCTTGGTAAACCTGCCCTGAGTCCTTTAGCTGAAGACTGGGATACAAGGTAGTAACACTTGTTATTCACAAGTTCAAGATACAAGTAAATAAATAAAGACCTCCACAAAGGAATAAAGAAAGGAAACTTTCCAGACAAAAGGTGTTGCAGTTCTGAACACAAAAATAGTATAAATTCAGGACAATGGAAACAGGGATTGTGGAAACTAACCCTTACCATTTATCAAATGGATTTCAAATGTTCATGGTCTGCTCTGTTAAAGAGTACTCCTTAGTTTTCCCTGACCTGACCTGTGCATAACCCACAGTCACTCTAAAATGTGAAAGCAGAGAGTAGATGGAATTATTGTTTGACACATTTTTTGGCCACAAGAGACCACACAGGAGTACATTATAGTGAGTTGACTCCAAATAATTTTCACATGAATTACTAAAGTGCCAGAAATGTATAATTCATTGGCATTTAAATAAATCACAGAGATTAGGAGTGCTTTGAGGTTATCACTATGAAGACACACAGAATACCAAATTATGATTATTTTAAAAATGTTATTCAGCTTTGCTTTGTGTGTACCATTCTGAACAAGATGAACAGAGCTAAGCATAAAGATGGCAGATGACTGGTTTTAAACAATGCTGTGGCCAGAGGTTCTTTTGAGGCTCATTAGGCTTTTCTCATTGAGGAAGCATCCCTGAAAGACAGGCTGACATTACTCAACTTCCCTTGCAGTGTGCAGCTACAGGACAGTGTAGGGTATAGTCCACATGCTCAGTTCACACAGATATGAAGGGGTGGCCTGAAAGACCTGCCCCAAGTCAAGAGAATGGAACATGTGCCTCAGAATCCTTTGCTAAGCAGAGATTCCATGACATAGGTTTAGCATTCATTTGACCTACCAGTCAATTTGAAAAGGTTTCTCTAGAATATGTCTATGATATGGCACTATGGTTCCTCATTGAAAAATGCAGGGGACTTCTCAGAATGCCTCTGTCAATTAGCTAAGTTGTCTATATCCTTCACAGTAAGAAAACAAACTGAAGCATCATTTTTTTCTTTTATAGCCTTGAACCTCATGTACCACAAGCATACAACTAATTAATGGAACATGGTACTTTGGTCTATGGCCCTCCCTTGTCAGTCTTCCTGCATTACGCAATAACTTTTTGGGGAAAATAATTTCCTAGATATATATATATATATATAATAAAAGTTGGATTTGGGGTGAGGCATATGTCTTTATCAAAACTAGAACTGAATTATTTCATAATGGGAGCAGATTCTCACATTAGGAAATGAATGTGGTGATCCTGCAAGGACTTGGGAGACATCTCATTTTTCTCCCTCCCCCATTATTTCTTCTTTCCCTTTCCTGAAAGCTCCCATAGCCTCTCCCCTTTTCCTGCTTCCTTCTCAGGGCTGGCTCTCCCACTAGGCCAAAAAGGCAACTGCCTAGGGCAGAGATCCCAGAAGGGCACAGAACTGCCTGTGGGCCCACCCTTCTCTTCCCCTCCCACTTCCCACCTGGCCGCCAGCCAGATCGGAATGGAGAGGGAGTCAGGGTCGGTGCTGCTCCTTGGATGCCCTTCCTACTGCTGCACCTGGTGGCGGTGGCAGCCTTGGCAGTGGACGCCCCCCGTCACCCACATCTCGTGCCCTTCGCTGACACCAGTAAGCCAGCAAGGCAGAAGCAGAGGAAGCGGCGGCAGAGGACGGCAATGTTGTGATTCACTGGTTTTGGTAAGGCTGGCCTAGATGAGTTTGATCTAGTGTCAGAGAGAATGACAGCTAGTGCCAGCATGTGACTGCAAAGAGGCTGGCCATAACCGGTCTGAGACAGTCCAGCCTGACACTGAGTATTGCATCTGGATTGCATCAGCTGTGTGCTGATTGGCCAGAGGCTGTATATATGTACAGAGTGTACAGTGGATTTAGCTCTTCACTTGGATTGATTGCAGCGGAGCACTTTGACACTGAGAACTGTATATAGATGGTGGCAGAGTGTAAATAAAATTCACTTTGTATTTGCACCTAAGTTCTGGACTCCAGTCTTCTTTGGGTACTCTAACTCCCTTTGGGCACTGGCGTGCCAGCCAGCGTTGCACACGCCACGACAGGCAAGGGGGTACCCCTGGGCGGGCACTGGTCCCCACTTCCAGGCTTGGCTGGGCTGGGTTGCTGCTGCCTCAGGGGGAGGGGGGGTGAAGAAGGGACCTGGCAGTAGCTCCAGCCTCCTGCTTTGGAGACACACCGGATCCTCCTTAGGGAGCGCAGCAGTCCCCCACACCCACCCGCTACGTTCCTCCCAAGTAGCCCCATTTGGGACTGCAGAGGGTGCGGTGGAGGGAAACCTGGGTGATGCTTCTCCTGGTGGGGAGGGTGGGACGGGCACCTTTTTTCCTTCCTCTGCAGGCCTGAAGAGGTTAAGCCCAGCGAGCCCTTTGCCGGAGAGGCCGAGCAGGGGGTCGGGAAGGGGAGAATGGGACTCTTTTGCATGGCAGGGGAAGGGTCTGCTCTGGGGAAGGAATGCTGAGGAGCCACCAGACACGTGGAAGGACTGTGCAGCAGCAGCAGCCGGAGGGTGGCAGGAGGGGGCCTTTGGAAGTGAGTCACTCGTCAAGGAATCCTGAGCTCAGAGATTGTGGGAGGGAGGGATGGACGGGGGGAAGAAAGCGGGTTGCCAGCTCCTGGGTAGAGAATTCCTGCACCTTTGGGGGGTGCATTCCAGGAAAGGCCCGCTTTGGGGATAGGGGAGGGGCAGAACCTGCACATAGGAACAATGTCAGAGAGCCCTCCCTCCACTGTCACAATTTTCTCCTGGGGGACTGATCTCTTTCGGGGGGGGGTTGTAGTCGGGGGGGTGGCGCCAGAAAGAATCCTCGCCTAGTGTGCAAGAAAACCTGGGGCCGGCCCTGTTCCTTCTCTCCTTCTAGGGTTGCCAAACTGGAGAGCCCCTGGAATCACAATGGATCTCCCAACTATAGAGATAAGTTTCCCTTTGGGTTGCCAGCTCCAAGTTGGGAAATTTCTGGAGATTTGGGGGTATATTGTTTGGAGGGCAAGGTCTGGCAAGAGAAGCAACCTCAGAAGGGTATAATGTAATTGAATCCCCTCTCCAAAGCAGACATTTTCTCCATGGGAACTGATCTCTCTCATCTGGAGAGCAGTCATAATTCCAGGTGATCTCCTGCCCTCCCCTGAAGGTTGGCAACTTTACTTCCCCTGGATAAAATGGAAGATGGAGTCTATGGAAGATGGAGTCTATGGCATTATAGCTCTCTGAGGTCCCTCCCCTTCTCAAACTTCACCTTTGCCAGGGTCCATTCCCCCCAATCTCCAGAAATTTCCTAACCTGGATTTGGCAACCCTATCTCCTTCTCACTCAACAGCCAACCTACCTTTATCTGCTCCTCTGTCAAGCTGTCCCTCTCCCTCCACTGGCAACCTCTGCCTAGGAAAACTATGGCCAAGTTGTATGGTGCCAGCCACCGGGCCAAGCCCACTTGCATGGTAGGGAATCCTCACAAATTTGTGGGGAGTGCCTCACTTCCCCTGCATTCCCCTCTCCATACAATTTCCCCTTTCCCTCCCCTGGCAGCCCCCATATTCTCTCCCCTTTTCTTGCTTCATTCTCACCTTCTCAGCCATCCACCAACCTACCTTTTATTTGCCTCCCATCTTTGGCTATATTTATTATTTATTTACTTTATTTGTACCCCACCTTTCTTCACAGTGAGGACCAAAAGCAGCTTAGATTATTCTCCTGTCCTCCTTTTTAACTGTACAACATCCCAGTGGGTTAGGTTAGTCTGAAAGTATGTGATTAGTCCATGATCACCCAGTGAGCTTCCACAGCAAGATGGGAATTCGAATCTGGGACTTCCAGACCGTACTCTGAAGCTCTAGCTGCTACAGCACACTTTCTTCTTCTCCTTCTCCCCCCCCCCTTCTTAGACCATGGTCTTGAACAGTAAAACTAAAAGAAAACTTACATAGATTCCATTTTTGAAAACACCTCCCTTCAACACTTTTCTGCAGCCTCTAGAAATCGAGTGACAGAATAAGTACATTTAGAGTCGGAATCCTCTAAGAGGAACTGAACCTTTTTCTCTAATATCGCTAGAGAAAACGTATTCCAAGTATCAAGACAAGGCATAATCCATTTTAGCCTAAACTGAAGCACATAAGGGCATTGCAAGAGAATATGTACAAGGGAGTCCACTGACTGAAGGGGACAAGGACAGAACTGATCTGAAAAGGGGATCCTTAATAGACGACCCATAAAACCATTGGGCCCTACATAAATTTGGGCTAACCAAGGATTCTAAATAGGAAGGGAGTTTACCCTTAGACGGAAGGCACAAAGCAAGCGGACAGCCTCCTAGCATCAAATGAGTATAGCTCTTATCTCTGGCACCTTGTAATTTCTGTTCAGAAAGCAGGAGCCAGGAAGCCTTATAACAGTCTCTGAGTAAACACAGTGGCTTTCATAGAGTGGCTGCTGTTGAGCAACCAGGCCTAGTTGAGCCATACAAGTCAGGTGGTATCAAGTCATCCAGAGGTTGCTGCTAGACCTAGGGTTGCCAACCTCCAGGTGGGACCTGGGAAATATCCCTGAATTACAACTGAACTCCAAATCTGTCCCTCTGGAGAAAATGGCTGGTTTGGAAGGTGGGCTCTATGGCATTATATCTGGCTGAGGCCTCTTGCCTCCCCAAACCCTGCCCTCCTCAGACTCTAGCACAAAATCTACAGGAACTTTCCAACCTGCAGCTGGCAACCCTCCTCAGGCCTGGCCCTAATGAATTCTCCCTCAAAGGCCAAAATAGGCTTGGAAAGGGCTCCACCTCCTCCCCTCGCCTTTTACTGACAGAACTCAGCCTGGAATACTGTGGTTACTTAGCAACAGCCACTAAGGGAAGCTATTGCTTAAAGCTAAAAGCTAGGGTTGCCAGGTCCCTCTGGGCAGCTGGTGGGGGATGTGGAGTGGGCTTACAGGGAGCAGGGAGTCTCACCCGATGTCTCAAAGTGATGCACATTGGAGCCAAAAATCCTAAATATAAATACACATTGATGGGGTCTGAACTGACAGAGACTGACCAAGAGAGAGATCTTGGAGTCGTAGTAGATAACTCAACAAAAATGTTTAGACAGCGTGCAACTGCAATAAAAAAGGCCAATACTATACCGGGGATTATTAGGAAGGGAATTGAAAACAAATCAGCCAGTATCATAATGCCCCTGCATAAATCAATGGTGCGACCTCATTTGGAGTACTGTGTACAGTCCTGGTCACCGCACTTCAAAAAGGATATTATAGCATTGGAAAAAGTGCAGAAAAGGGCAACTAGAATGATAAAAGGGTTGGAACATGTTCCCTATGAAGAAAGGTTAACATGCTTGGGGCTCTTTAGCATGGAGAAATAACAGCTGAGGGGTGACATGATCGAGGTTTATAAGATTATGCATGGGATAGAGCAGGTTGAGAAAGAAGTACTTTTCCCCTTTCTCACAATACAAGAACTCATGGGCACTCAATGAAATTGCTGAGCAGTCGGGTTAGAACGGATAAAAGGAAGTACTTCTTCACCCAAAGAGTGATTAACACATGGAATTCACTGCCACAGGAGGTGGTGGCGGCTACAAGCATGGACAGCTTCAAGAGGGAATTAGATAAGCATATGGAGCAGAAGTCCATCAGTTGCTATTAGCCACAAGGTATAGATAGGAACTCTCAGGCTAGGGGAAGTGATGCTCTGTATTCTTTGTACTTGGGGGGGGGGGCAACAGTGGGAGGGCTTCTAGTGTCCTGGCCCCACTGCTGGACCTCCTGATGGCAGCTGATATTTTTGGCCACTGTGTGACAGTGTTGGACTAGATGGGCTTCTCTTATGTTCTTATGTTTCAGCGATTGCCCACATGATTTCCAATGTGACCTGGAAGAGATGTAGGCATGTCAGGGATTTTGGGGCAAAAACTCTATGGTAAAATTAGCTTCTACCAGAGTTTTTGCCCAAAAACCAGAGCATCACCCCAATGTCCCTGACATGCCTATGCCACTTTTGGGTCATGTTGAAGTCACGTAGGCATGTCACTAAAATTTCAGATGTTCCTCCCTTTTTTTGCAGTAATCCCCCCCCCCCGCTGGCCAGCTGATCAGTAGCAGAGAGGTGGGGCCTGGGAGCAGGGGACCCTCATCCCCACCAGGGGGTCTGGCATCCCTTTTACAAAGGCGCCTTTTATCACTTTTGGATTTTTTAATAGCCTTGAATGTATTTTTTAATATTTCATATTTTTCTGCCAACTTGGGCCCCTTTTCAGGTTTGTAGAAAGATCTGTCTTGCCCATTCACCACTCCAGTCATCAGATTTAAATATTCAAAGATTGGCCAGCTTATAATATAAGATACTTTGCTTTATTTATTAGATTAAATGAAAATCACATTGCTGGATGTAAATCTTCTCAAGATGAAATTCACAGAGATGCCAGAGTCAAGGAATCTTTCCTTCCAAATTTCTGGCATACTGAAAAAACCTCTCATTCTGTTTTCCAGTGGGTCCTCTATCTCCTAGGAGCAGTGGTTGGGAGGGGCACAGTTTGGTCTGCACAGCATTTGGAGGTAAGGAAGATCTAGTCTGTTGAGAGTAATCCTTTCCACCAGTGGAAAACTCTATGGATCTAAGAACATAACGCAAGAAGGGCCCTGCTGAATTTGATCAGTGGTCCATCTTGTCCAGCATCCTATTCCACAGAGTGGCCAACCAGTTGCCTTGGAGGGCCAACAAACTGGGCCTAGAGGCTGAGGCCTTCCACTGATGCTGCCTCCTAGCACTGGTAGTCAAATGTTTGTTATCAAGATGGCCTGAGTGTGGAACAGGTAGCCATCTCATTCTTGATACAGTCCCAGCCTTCAATTTTCCACTTAGTAACCTAATTTTTTTCTCCAAGATTACACAGCTAAATTTCCCAGTGACACTGGTGCCAACACGCACCAGGACCACTGACTCTTCCGCTATACTATCAGCCTACCTTGATCAGCCACATGATGTCCACATCCTTCACATTAGGCAAGCAACTTACCATGTGGTCAGAACACCTGTCACAGATTCCCCTCTGTATATTCCTAAAACCTAATCTCCCGCTGCCAAAAAACCTCCAACCTGTGAAGGGTACCCTTAGTATAAAAGGGACATGCAAGGAAAGGATTCCTTAAGGGATTATTTCTACCCTATTCAGCCTGATACCCTCCAGCCTTGAGACCCGTCGACAACACAGCAGAGGAGCCAGTAAGAGTACATTTAGTATACTCTCTCCCATGCTTTACCATGCTACATTCAGTTTCTTTCAGCATTTTTATCTGTGGCCTGGCTGATTTCTCATATTGGAATATGACTGGTAGAAAAATGCTTCAGGTACTGAGATAAGGCACCGGATAGGATTGTTAGTATAGAGGGGAGGTTTCCACCGCAAAAGGTGGGGGTGCTGCCTTAGGAATAAAGACCACATGACGTTTGTTGCTTTAGGAAAAAAACAAAAATCTTTTATTGTTAAGAAATTGCATAGTAGAATAGGAAAGGCAGAATGAGCATGCTAGCTCTCTGTCTAGGCTAGAGATACAGTGATAATGGAAACAGATTGCTGAAACCACATATGGACCTCATGGAGGTTAAACAAAGAAGCAGGAAGAGAAGGTGGTTAGCCAGAATGAAGGTAGTCCTTGAAAGTGGCAATGAGTAGACAATGGCCACGTTCGCACTGTCATTTTTGCCACTCCTTTGTCCCTATTGCTTCAGGGTTTTTTCCCCTCAATGTGTTTTGCTCTCTTGAGTAGTCCCAGAGGGAGCAAAAAACATGTGGAAAAGGGGGGGAGGGGGCCAAAGCAATAGTTGCAAAGGAGTGACAAAAGTGACAGTGCGGACATGGAAACAGCAGCAGAGCAGAAAAGAATAAGGATACAGAAGAAAATCTTACCTATTTAGCTTACCAGATGTACTGTCTACTCCAAAATACCAATGTGATCTATAGACTGAGACATTGCACAGTCCTTCACTTCCAACAGGGATTTTGCTTTCTCATCCACAGACCATACTATTATTAAAAATAGACATCCTCTTATGTGATGAAGGGAGCTTTGACTCTCCAAAGTCTAAACCCAGGAAATCTTATTGGTCTCTAAGTTGCTCCTGGACTCGACTCTGGCTAGGGTTGCCAACCTCCAGGTGGGGCCAGGGGATCTCCCACTTTTACAACTGATCTCCAGCTGACAGAGATCAGCTCCCTTGGAGAAAATGGCTGCTTTGAAGGGTGGACTCTATGGCAATGTACTATGCTGAAGCCCCTCTCCCCAAACCCTGGCTTCTCCTGGCTCCACCCCCAATGTCTCCAGGTATTTTCCAACCCAGACCTGGCGACCCTAACTCTATCTCTTCTACTGCGGACCAATATGGTGACCCTCCTGAAACTTCTCATCTTTGCTTTTGTTACCCATGAATGGGAGGGGTGCTGTCTGTCTTTTGTCTAGGTATGATAGTAGCTGGAGGGCAAAATCTATTTTGGGGGGGAAGTGCAAGCACTCACAGCATTTACATGATCTCAAGAGAACTGGGAGGAGAGAGATTGACTTCCCATCCCTCTGTTGGCTGATAAGCCATCCAGCTGGCCTAGCCAGCCACTCTCATGAGTGGCTGCATCCTGAGCCATCTGTACCATAAGTCCAGGTGGGAGAAGGGGGGGAGTAGGAGAGAGGATAGACAAGGTGGAGGAAGAAATGGGAAGAAGGGATGGAGGTAGAGAAGTGATGAAAGAAGACTTCCGCCCGGATTGGCAAGCTGACGGCAGCCATTCTCCCCTCTCCTGGGGGAACGGTCTGCAGACCAGCAGGTAGAGAGGGAGGGCGATCGTATGCTCTCCCCTAGGGTTCAGTATGAGCCCTGAGTCAGGGGGCGCTGAGGTTCCCCCCCCGGCTTCTAGCCTGGGGGTGGGGGCGTCCTTTTGCCCCGATGGTCTCCCTGCTGTGTTCCAGTAATGGCCAAGGCTTTGCGTACCGGGAACCATGCGGATGGTGATTAAGCTGTAATCAAGCGACTGGCTGAATTGATTTTCTTGCTGAAGAAGTGTAAGTACAAGTTTAACGAAGCATCAGAGGGAAGAATATATCCTCCCAAGCGTGGGTGGGGGAGACAATTGTAGACCCCCCCATGGAGGACTAGATAAAGGAAACTAACATCGGAGAAATGGAAAATGAAGGGACTGTGATGGAGGAATACTGAGAGTCATGAATTGAGCAACACATAAGCAAATATTTGGGACTTTAAAAATAGCAACTGAAAATGGCGTATCTGGCTAGCTAGAAATGGCTAGAAGGAAGAATTAGAATCTCCTTTAAAGACTGTTAATATCATAGTGAGAGACTGAGCTGGAATAAAGTCCTCCCCTTCCCTCCCAGAAAAGAAGTGGGGGAAAGGGAACTCCCTCCCCCCGCATAACAGTATAATAATATAAAATGATGTTTTTTAAGGGATAGTGAAGGGGAGAGAAGAGGAAGCATAAGGAAAGAGAGAAGTACTGAATGGAAATGGAAACTTACATTAGCTTGGAGTGTTTTCTGGGTGACGGCTGGAAACGATGCAGAGTCCATTTTCGGCAGGCGGAGGGGGGGAGACTCCCCCTCTAGAGAGATAGAGAGACAGTGCAAATGTCTTAAGGTGATCTTTTTGGACACCGAGGAACCCTCTTTCTTCTTGGAGAAACTCTGAATATCTTGTAAGTGGTGACTGGCAAAGACGGAAGGTTGAGGGGGGGAAGCTCCCCTCCACCTTAAAGAAGAAAAGGAAAAAGAAAAAGAAAAAGAGCGCAACTTGGAACGATCTGGAAATAAGGCTGACTAATTTAGAGAACTTTTAGAGGCGGTGTAAAGACCCAATGGATTTATGGGACCTTGGCGGCTTGATGATAAAGAGAAGATGAACAGACTGTGGACTTTGGAGTGCTTCCTTTAATATCTTCCTTTGATATGGCGTCTTTGTGTCGCACTTAAAATTTAAATGAAACTGAATCTCCATTAAGAACTGGAAACTAGCTGAAAGTTTGGATGAGGCAGCAATGTAGCTCTGTTTCTTCTACGATAAGCCGGGGGGGGGGAACTCTCCTCCTAAAAAATAAAGTTACTATATATTTTGATGGGGGGGCAAAGCTAACAGAAGGTTGGGCGAAAGGTGGATATGTTTTAATAAATAATGGACTTTGAGTCAAAGAAGATTAAGGAAGATTCTATAGTGAAGTGCCCTTTCTAGAGATGAGATTGTTGGCTAAGGGGGTATGTTGGGAAAAATTAAGGGAAAGGGTTTTTACAGAAATTGATAATGAATGGTTAAATCAATTTTAAAAGGATTTTACTAATTTAGGTTAACTCCATAAAAGGAAGAGGGAAAAGGGGTGTTCCAGTTCGTCTGTTTTTCTTGTCTTCCCCCCCCCCTTTTTAATAAGAGGGTAAATGGAGAGGTTTTCTTTGAAGAGAATCATGTTTAAGCCTAACTTGGGTGTTTTATTTTTTAACAGCGAGAGGGGTAGAAAGTAATAAGCAGAAATTATTGCAATGAGATGATGAGAGTGTCTGATGTTTGTACAAAAGAAATGTTAGCGTATTGCAGAAGTATACTCCAGTCTGTATGAGCTAGAGCTTTATAAGCGATGTACTCAAATGTCACCTTCGAGGTTAACAACTGAAAGTTTTTATCTGTCAATGCCACATTTGTAAGCACTATCTACAATCACCACGTTTGGGATTTTCTTTTCTATCTCCCCCCTCTTGTAGTTTGTTTGTTAGTACCCCTCCCTTTTTCTGTAGTTTAGAAAATGCAATAAAAAACCCCCTCGGGGGGATTAAAAAAAAAAAAAAGAAGAAGTGATGAAAGAAAAGGCGGAGCAGGAAGAAAAGAGGAGATCCTCTCAAGGTTTGTGGCAAAGACTGAGTGAATGGCATTTGTTAATTCTTTGCCCATTCCGAACAAGAGGAACAAATGGCCCTTTTCCCTATTCATTATTTGTCTGAATGCACACCTTAGTACTGCCAGGCAGAGCCTGGCAACTGGCGTGAAATGGGGGAGGCAGGGATTTAAGGTGTGTATGTGTGTGTGGTGTTCCCGGTGTGAGGACACTACTTCCGATGCAACCCAGAAGTGCTGTCACCATGACAGGGGTGGTGCTCTAGCATCTGCCCAAAACTCTGTGGTGAAACCATAGTGTTTTGGACAAATGCTAGAGCATCACCCAACAGAATGTTATCACTTCTGGGTTGCTTTGGAAGTGCCATTGTCACACTTGGGACATTGATTACCAACCCTCCCCACTATAAATCTCTGCCTCCCTTATCTGTCACCAGTTGCTCTAAGCAGCAGCATGTGGGGTAGGGAGGTTTCCTGCCTCCAGTAAGCAGTTGGCAAGTCTACTTAGCATCCAAGAATGTAGCCCACCCTCAGTCTCAATAAAGCTCCTGCTTGGTATCTCTTCAGGACAACAAGATGAGGTGGAGGGAAGCGATAAGCTCCTGGTGAGCTAAGTAGCATGGCTGTGTGGTGTATTTTGCTTAGTGGGCTGCAACTTTGAGCAGGTCAACATTTATTTACTTAGCTTATTTATAGCCTGCCTTTCTTGCTGAGCCTCAAGGCAGGCTACAATAGTATGATGGGAACTTCAGATAAGGGCTTCTATAGAAAATGCTGATACTTTTACCCTGGCAACTAAAGCCAGATCATTCATGACTGTGTGAACAGACATGGGTATTTTCATGCTATTTTATAGAACTCCAGCCCCTGATGCATAACCTGGCTGGCAGTAACTATTGTTCACATCCCTAGTCAAAATTAAACATAAGGCTGTTTTGGGTTTGTTTGGTTTTTTTTTTTTGGGGGGGGGAGGCTGGGACAAAATGTTTGTGGACTGTTTAAGTCAGCTTCTCGTCTGTTGCCCATTGTTTTGCCAGCTGATGCCCTATTCACCTTCTCCATACAATATGGGATTACCTAGTTGCTGTGCAGGGACTGAGCAGGCATTTTCAGGCCTGCCTTCCATTTGTCCAGAAGGGGGTCTTTTCCTTCTCTAACTGCCAGTGCCTCTCAGTGCCTCTCTAGCGGAGTAAGCTGTTTCTTAACTCCTGCTATCTGAGATCCTTTAAACTGAGAGTCCAGGGCTGAACCTAGGACCTTGTACATGTAAAGTCTATGCCCTACCACTTATCCGGGGCCTATCTTCTAAGTGGCAGATGTCAAGACAAAATCCATCTTCAAAGAATTTTCTAGTCTGTTCCAGCTGCCTTTACTGTTCTTTGATTTACTGCAGGTGCTATTCACCCGCCACCCTAGCAGATCATCAAGGTCATCCATTCAGGCCTGCTAATTACGCTCACATAATTCAGCTATGAATCTGGTGGAGGGGGGACTCACTCTCACCCTTTAAATTTCCATGGACATTCTCAGTGATTGGTTGAGGAGGTCAAGAATTTATGGCCTGCAGTTTTCTCTAGATATGGTTAGTGAAAAGAAGTGTTATCCTTTTCCTTTACCTTTTCCTCCCCAGCCCTCCTTGCTGCCAGGAAGATATTGGTGTTATGTTCTAGGATTCTTTGCTTGTTGGACCCACTGTACTGTATTAGGACTCCAGTAATAGCTAGTTAGCTTTCTTGTTTTGCTGCCACTGAACTATATGCCTTGTATTAATATACCTTTTCTTGAATTTCTCCAATAAAGCCTTCTTTGCTTTATTGTGTGTGTGTGTTACTTGGGGAGTTACTTGGGACTAGACCCAGGTACAGCATGTTACTGAACCAAGGCAGGGTCAAGTCTTGACAGCAGAGGCCAGAGGATTCATTGCAATGCCTGTTGTGTCAAGACAGCCCAGCCAAATATGCTTCATCAGCCTTTTCTGTCCATTCAGAAATGCCACCACCAAAAATTTGAAATCCTCAGTAAGTGAAATAAATTTATGAATTTTCATTCTAGTGGATAGTTAACAGAAAGGACTGGGTGAAGGAATAATGAAAAACCAGAGGATTCAATGTCTAAAAAACTGAAAGATCATCATAATCTGTCTTGCTACTGCAAAGGCGCATTTCAGTGGATATTAAAAATAAAATAACAACCCAAATATTATGAAGTGCATCAATTTTGTGGGCAAACATTGCTGGGGTCACAACTGATATTGCTTTTAAATATGTTTATCTACGGATTAACATAAAGACTGTTCCGTGTGGTTTTCAATAAAAGGGATTTGTTCTGTGCTTCACCTTCCTCCCAAGAGACCAGAGCTCAAATTCAAGTTGCAGATGAAGATGGATGAAGTTAAGCCTGACAGATGTAAATAAATTGGCCTGCTGGAAGTGGCAATAGCATACCTATACACACCTCCTTGGAGGGGATACGTATAAAGCAAAAAAAAAAAATCATTTGTTACTTGTGCTTTTCCTATGAGTGCATGGAAGTTCACATAATTATCTCAGTTACCTTTTAATAACCCTGTGAGTTACATCATTATTATGATCTCTTTATTATAGAAGGGAGTTTAGGTTCACAGGCAGTGGCTTATCCAAGTTCATTGAGGAAATTCATGGTTGAGGTAAAATGTATACCAGAGACTTCCCAGCTCAGAACTCATTGTCACAACCACCATCTTACATTGTGTTAGATCCAGACTAGCTTTTCTGCTGGTTGAAAGGCCAGTGGAACAGAACTGTCCTGCCTCCACTCCTCTCACTTCAGTCCATTGATCTCCCTGCAATGCTGCCCCTGGGGAATAGGGGACCCTCAGGTATGACATGAGGGGCAAACTGGGGGTCTGCAGCAGGAAGGGAGAATTGGTAGCAATCTAGGTTCCCTTTAAGCTGTGCCAGGCTGTGCTGGCACACCGATTTCCCATGGCCAGCACAGCAATTTTTACCACAGCGCAGGGGCGGGAGGTTCCCTTCCCAATGGCCATGCAGCACGGATCCATTTGCTCAGGCAGCACAGAAACACAGCAGTATGCTTTGTGTTTCCTAATCTGGGCTGGCCCTACCTCCCCTCATCTGGGGTTTGCTTGCCCTGTGAAAGGGGGCGCTGCTACCCTCCCCAGCAGTCCTCTGCCTCGTGCTCCTGGAGATACCCTGGCCCAGAAGGAGGACTGCTCTGTTGCCCAGCTTCTGCCCTTCCTGAGGTGAGTTGCCTGGGTGTTTGTTTTGTCTTGGGGTGGGGGTGGGGAGCTGGCCTCAGCAGTGTGCTAGAGGCGATCTGGTGTATTCCGGTGCTTTGCAAAGTGACTCTATGTGCCCTTAAGCTTGGGAGGTTAGTTGAAGAAGGTGGGGGTGGGGAGCTGGCCTCAGCAGCGTGCTAGAGGCAATCTGGTGTATTCTGGTGCTTTGCAAAGTGACTCTATGTGCCCTTAAGCCTGGGAGGTTAAGTAATACAAATATGTGTCCATATAAATATAAATAAGTTTAGTATAAATATATGGCTTGTAATACAAATGATAATAGTTTATATGTTGTTTGTATGTTTGTACACTTAAATATATATTTTTTTTAAATGTCGGGCCGCTCGCAGTTTTAACGCTCACACCACTTTTGGCTCACAGGGTGAAATTTCTGCTCACAAGACTGCACACCTTAGAGGGAACATTGGTAGCAATTACTTCTCCCCCTTCAGTTAGTGGAAAATTTAGCCTGGATCAAATCCATTATCTCTAATTGGATTGGATCCTACCACACTGCTCTACTATGTGTTCTTGTGCTGGAAAAAGGCCCCCACACTCTGGAAAAGACACTCTGGCCTCTGTCCATGGCCAGGGGACTAAGAGCCAGAAGATAGTTCCACGAGCAAAGGAAGACCAGCCTGGCCCAATTGTAACTGCTGAATTACTTTTGTCCTCCACTCTTCCCTTGTGTGACATAATGCCTGTGGTCTGGGCTTGCTTTTTGCTACTGATCTGAGCTGCTTCTGAAGAAGGTTGTTGGGGCAAAATGCCTGGACTTAGCATTCCCTCTAAGCTGAGTTAGTGTAAGCTAGCTCACAGTTTTTTAGCCTCTGGCTCACACATTTTTGTCTTTGCTCAGGAAGGATGGCTCCAGAGCAAACTAATTTATGCAGTAGCCGAATCACTTGCTCACAACTTTAATGCCAGTAGCTCACCAAGTAGAATTTTGCTCACAAGATTCCATAGCTTATAGGGAGTATACTTCTACCCTGCCTCATCTCTCAGCATGAGGAGTTTGTTTGTTTATCCTCAGTGAAACAGTAGTAGAATCAAATATAACTGGCTGGCAACCAAGATCAAGTTAATGCATGCCATAGTATTCCCCATTACTATATATGGGTGTGAAAGTTGGACAATGCAGAAAGCTGACAGGAAGAAAGTTGATTCATTTGAAATGTGGTTGTTGAGCAGAGTTTTATGGATACCATGAACTGTTAAAAAGACAAATAAGTGGGTTCTGGATCAAATCAAGTCTGAAGTCTCCCTAGATGCTCAAATGACTAAACTGAGGTTATTGTACTTTGGCCACATTATGAGAAGATAAGAATAACTGGAAAAGACAACAATGCGAGGAAAAGTTGAAGGCAGAAGAAAAAGAGTAAGAACCAACATGAGATTGATTGACTTAATCAAGGAAGCCACAGCCCTCAGTGTGCAAGACCTGAGCAAGGCTACTAACAGTAGGACATTTTGGAGGACACTGATTCATAGGGAGTCATGGGGCAGGAAGAGAAAGTGAGCATTGCCCAAAGGAGGCAAGAGTCTAGACATGAGTAACCAAGTCAATAGTCCAGTCCAAGAGTCAAAAGGGAGTCATTACCAGAGAGTTTTCTGAGAGATGTAGTCAAGATGTCCAAGGGTCGCACACGTATGGGAGTCACACGGAACAGAGAGACAAGGTCAGAAGCCAGGGGTCACAAAGGTAAGGCAGGATCCAATGCTGTGGCTGCAGAGTCAGCGGTAGAGTGACTTGTTGTTTCCATGCTCTTCCCATCATCCCCTACTCTATTTATGCTGGGTGCACAGCTGGGCTGCATTGGGCTAATGTTCAGACCATCACCCTAGCTTGTTAGCCCCAGGTTTTTCTGTGCAGCCAGGCAGGCACTCTGCCTCCTCTCAAAGATTCTTGCTGTGCCCTTTGCTGCCTGCGTTCTAAAAGCTCCGGGGATGACAGGGATGAAGTGGCTTGCTGAACCTCATCCGATCCTGGGTCTAGCCCTTGGGTGGTTGAGATGCTGTCATCCAATTATGGCCTCTCAGCTACCTGTGGGGTTGTACCTTCCAAAGATAGTGTTGCAGCAATTAGCTGCATTTGCTGACTGTGCTCAGTCTCCTTGGAGTCAGCCAATGCAGGCTGATCCACAGCACCATCACCCCCTCAAGACACCCCCCAAACTGATAGGCCTGGTTTTTGAGGGCAGGTATCATGGAACTGATGTATGAGGTCCAGTGCATGAAGATTTGTGGCGGGCTTCCAGGAACAGTCTTCTGGGCTACACCCTTTCCAATCAATAAAGTACTGAAGCTGCCCCTATCAAAGACAGGAGTCAAGGATTCAGGCTACCTAATACTCCTCTTGCTCAGCAATGATTACCAGAGGCGGGGGTGATGTCTGGGGCTGCGAAGGATCTGGGGGTGCATCCAGAACCAGAAGCGATCGATGGAAGATGGGATGAATATGGAGTGTTGGAGGAAGCTGCAATTTGTAGGCCACTGGGTTAATCTGCTCAATGAGCATGAAGGGCCCCGTGAATCTGGCTTCCAACTTCCGAGAGGTCCTCGGGCTGCAAATATGGCAAGTGGATAGCCAGATGTGGTCCCATCTTCAAAGTTTTGCCTGGCTGACTTTCTGATCTGCAACATCCTTATAAGCTTCCTTAACCTCTTGTTCCTGCAACAGTTTTTGGATGGCCTGAAGTTCCTGTACCCAGTCGTAATGTGGGGATGTTGGAGGAGGAAACTGTTGGTGGGAAGAAGTGAGGACCTGTAATTTGCCACGAATGGGATCTGGTGGGTGGATGAGTGGATCACATTGTTATAGGCATGTTCTGCTATGGGAAGCAAGGTCACCCAGTTGTCATGCTGGTGGTTAGTGTAACGGTGGAGGTATAGCTCAAGAGTTGCATTGGTGCACTCGGTCTGACCATCTGATTGTGAGTGGTAGGCTGAATGTAGGTGGACTTGGGTATCCAGGAGGGAAAACAGCACTCGCCAGAAGTGCAAAGTGAACTGGGTGCCTCGGTCTGTGATGAGGTGATTGGGTATCCCATGGAGCTGGAAGATATGTTGAAAGTATAACTGTGCTGTATTCTGAGCTGTGGGGAGTCCAAAACAAGGGATGAAGTGGGCCATCTTGGTAAGGAGGTCTATGACAACTAAGATGCATGTGTGGCCCCTCGAGGTTGGTGATAAAATCCATGGAGATGGGTTTCCAGGGTCCCTTGGAAGTGGATAGGGTTGCAAGAGACTGGGGGGCTTGCCAGGAAGGTCCTTGGCCCTTCTGCAGACTTTGCAGGAGTCCGTATACGAAGCAGTCTCTGAGTGAACCTGCAGCAACCAGATTCCCAGGTTAACAGATGTTTAGTTTTATGGCACCTGAGGTGCCCAGCCAGCCTGGAGTCGTGTACCAGATTTAACACTTCTACCTCAGAGGCCCTGGAGGCACGTAGGTGCAACCCCAGTAAGTGAGTAGGCTGACTTCTTCTGCAGACCACCAGGGACCAGGCTGGCTAGGATCCTGAAAATTCCATAGGCATTGTTGTGCAAACAGGTCTATCACCTGCTGCTCCCATATATGGTCTGAGACTCCTGTAGGGGCTTCTATAGCACCAAAGATTTCTGGAGGCAAGATTGGAGTGAGTGGTTTGGCTTCATCTGGGGAAAGGGTGTACTCGAGTTTCCAAGACATCAGTCCATTTGTTTTGGGTGCTTGGGACATAGGTAATTTTGAAATCAAAGAGGGAAAAGAACAGGGACCAATGGATCTGCCATTGGTTTAAACTGCAGGCCATTTGCAGGCGCTCCAGGTTTCTATGACCTGAACTGGGTGCTAAACCCCTTCCTTGAAAGCAGTCTTAATTGCCAGCAACTCCAGCTTCCAGATGGTATAATTATTTTCAGCTAGGGTGAGGCAGTAGAAATAGTAGGCACACAGTTGCAGGGTACCCCTGGACGTGTCTTGTTGTGAGAGGACAGCTCTGAGGGCTGTGCTGGATGCATCAGCTTCCACAATATATGGTCTTCGTGGGTCAGGGTGTTGTAGCAGTGGTTTAGAGTCAAATCAAGCCTTCAAGGTTTGAAAGGCGTGGTCTGCCTCAGCAGTCCAGCAGAAAGGCTCCCGGCGTCACAAGAGCTGAGTTAAGGGTACCTGGAATAAACTGCTGGTAGTAGTTTGTGAACCCTAAAAATTGTTGCACATCGTTGTGTATACGTGGAGCCTGCCAGTCCAAAACAGCCTTGACTTTCTTTGGGCCCATTCAAACTCCTTGTGAGGAAATCAAGTTGGCCAAGGAACTCTACCTCCTGACGATCAAAATAACTTTTCTCTAACTTGACAAACAGGCCACGCTGCCACAGCCATTGCAGAACTGCACAAATGTGCTCAGTATGTTGTGTGGGGTTCCAGGAATAGATCAAGATATCATTACAAATTGATTCAGTAGGTCCAAAAAGATGTCATTCATCAGCTGTTTGAACACAGCTGGTGCATTAGTCAAGCTGAATGTCATTACTAGATACTCAAACTACCCATACCTGGTGCTTGAGGTCAGTTTTCCATTAGTGACCTTCACGAATGCGCAACAGGTTGTAGGCGCCCTGAAGGTCAAGCTTGGTATAAACCTGGGCTCTAGCAGAAATCAGGGGTAGAGGTTACCAGTCTCAGATGATAATTTTGTTTAGTGCCCAGTAATCATTGCAGAGCCAGAGTTCTCCACTTTTCTTCTTAACAAGGAGCCAATGTAGGAGAGATGGAAGGACAAATGAACCTCCATTGCAGGTTTTTTGCCAAGAAGCCCTGTAACACTGCCAATTCTGGTTCTGACAAGGAATATAACAGCTCAGCGGGCAGGGGTGCCCCCAGAATCAGGTTTGTAGTGCCATTGTATGGTTGGTGGGGCAGCAGCTGATAAGCTCCTCTTTCCTTGGATATGTGCAGACGTCCAAATATTTCTCAGGAAGTTCGTTGGGCATAGATATGCCAGCTGAAGCTAGGGTCATGGGTTGTGCCTGATGGGGGCATGGGTTCCGGAGATCAGCTAATGATGGGATTGTGGTGCATCAGCCAGGATATTTCAGGAATGATAGGGAATTGGGGCATACTGACAACATTGAAATGCATCTGTTCCTGATGCTGCTGAATGCATAGAGTCAAGGGTTGCATTTCCTGAACCACCGGACCGGATCACAGTAGCTGCCTATCTATAGCTTCTACCAGAGCCAGGGTTTCCTTGACCTGAAGTGGTACCCAATGCTGCATGGCGAATTTCACGTCCATAAACAGTGGGAAGCTACAGAGCCCACTGTTGTGTAGACAAATTATCAATGATAGTCAGGTAAGCAGAGTTTAGTTGACACTTGCAGAGGTCCAGGGATCTCACTGAGGCATCTGGTAGAACTGCCAAATTGCCCCAAGCTGTCTGGCCCGCACTGACTTGGAGCTGGTCTTTTAACATCACTGACTGTGGCCTTCTCTTAGTGGAACATCCATTGGTGTAGTGTCCTGCTCCGCCGCAATAAAAACACAAGTTGCCAGAGTGGTGATGGGTCTTCTCCTCTGGAGACAAATGAGGATGTGAGGAGCCCAATTGCATTGGTTCTTCCTTGGCTCCAGCCCAAGCTTTCAGAAAAGTTTGGTTACAGGGAACAGATATGAGTTTTTTACCTTCTGAACATGGCTTACCATGTGCTTGCCTGTGACTCTCTAATAGCCTGTCTATCTAGAGGCAGAGCAAGATCAGGGCTTAAAAAGTGGGGGGACATTCAATTCTGGTGACTTCACCCAAAATTTCATCCAACAGGCCTTCAATATATTGGTCTATAAGCACTGCCACGTTCCAGGCCAGGTCTTGTGCTAATAGCTGGAATTCAGTAGTATACTTGACCACTGTGCCCCTACCTTGTTTCAAGGCGCGGATTAATCGGTTAGCATTTTCAGACTTCTGGGGGCTGGCAAAGGTGTTGGAAATATGGGCCAAGAAGTGCGGGAAAATGTTTAGCAGGAGGGACCAGGAGAGTAACAGGGGTGTGGCCCATGATGCCACTTGATCCTTCAGGAGGCTAATTATAAAGCAGACCTTAATCTTATCTGCAGGAAAGACCCAAGCCCAAAGTTCCATATACAGCTGGCATTGCACAAGGAATGCGGGAAACTCCTCCATGTCACCCCTGAATTTATCCAGCAGGTTCATAGGACACCTTTTGGGAGGCACAGCAGCCATAGTGTAACACTGCCATGGCCTGTGAGAGTTGCAGCACCTGGTCATGCAGAGCCACAACACTCTCCAAAGGACCTGTAGCCACCTCCATGGTCATGGTGCGGTTTTGGGGCGGAACCAATCTGTTGCAGGGTGGGCAGAGATAGGCGAGTATTGCCTGAAGGTGGCAAGAGTCTAGATGCAAGTAGCAAAGTCAAGAGTCCAGTCCAAGAGTCAAAAGCCAGGGAGTCATTACCACAGAGTTGTCCAAGAGGCATAGTCAAGAGGTCTGAGGGTCGCACACAAGCAGGAGTCACACAGAGCTGAGAGAGGAGGTTAGAAGCCAGTCCAGGGGTCACACAAGCAGGGCAGGATCTGATGCTGTGGCTGCAGAGTTAGCAGTAGAGTGACTTGTTGCTTCCATGTTTCTCCCCTCATCCCCCTCTCCAGGGCTTTTTTGGTAGAAAAAGCCCAGCAGGAACTCATTAGCATAATAGGCCACACCCATCAGCAGAAACTCATTAGCATATTAGGCCACACCCTATGTTACCAGAAGTGTGGTCATCCAGCCACACCCACCTTTTGCTTCTTATTCTGTTTACCTTGTTTGATGTCAAAACCCAGGGCTTTTTTTTTTAGCAGGAACTCCTTTGCATGTTAGGCCACACACCCCTAATGTAGCCAATCCTAATGAGTTTCTGTTGTTGGGTGTGGCCTGTTATGCTAATGAGTTCCTGCTGGGTGTGGCCAACTTGGGAGCCAGCCAGAACTCTGTTCCTGTACGTTCCTGCCCAAAAATAGCCCTGCCCCCTCTCTATTCTGGGTGCACAGCTGGACTGCATTGGTGTAATGTTCAGACCATCACCCTGGTTTGTTAGCCACAGAACGCCTGGGCAGCCAGGCATGTGCTTCTCCTCTTGAGGAGGAGGAGGAGGAGAAAAAGAAGAGATTGGATTTATACCCCGCCCTTCACTACCCAAAGGTGTCCCAGAGTGGCTTACAAACTCCTCTCCCTTCCCCTCCCCACAACAGACACCCTGTGAGGTAGGTGGGGCTGAGAGAGGTCTTTCAAGAACTGCCCTTTCAAAGACAGCTCTGACAGAACTATGGCTTGCCCAAGGTCATCCAGCAGCTGCAAGTGGAGGGATGGAGAATCAAACCTGGTTCTCCCAGATTAGAGTCCGTGCACTTAACCACTATACCAAACTGGTTCCACTACACCAAACTGGCACCAAACTTAACCACTACACCAAACTGAGGAGTTCTTGCCACGCCCTTTGCTGCCTGTGCAAATAGGAAGTAATGCAGAAAGTAAAAATATGCAAAACACCAGAATATACATTTACTTTGCAAACATTTTCAAACCCTTGAAAATCAAAACCTCATAAAAATTCAGTGCTGAACGAGATAGAAATGAAACATGTGCCAAACTAAAATTTCACAGGGAAATATAAATGTGTAATGGCACTAGACAAGTTATTTTATCACATCAGGAATTCAAATGATCTTCAAAGGCATTAATTGATTTTTGATACTGAAGGAACTCTTGTGATGGGGAAGAAGTTAAAGCAGACAATAAGTATTGCTTGCTTTACAAGTTCAGATTCTAGTGTGGAAAATCATGCCCTCCACAGGATCACTTTGGAAACTGCAAGGTAACTTCCTATCACTTCAGCCTCCCAAGGGCTGCACCTGCAAGTATCAGGTACACTGCAAGTGGTATTTAGGAATAATACCATAAGGAGTCACAAGAACAGCTGTAGAATGACTGCATGGACAAAAACCAGAGCATGAGATGGAAGAGCACATCTACATACTGGATGTATTCTATGTGATTTTACCCAGAAATGGTAATATCTCACAGAAATTTCTGCTGTTATCCAGCTCTAATCAAACATAGTTACATATAAGTCACAAGTACTTGGGAGAGAATATTAGATTCACATTCCCTTTTAATTTCTTACCTTTCTCCTCCTCACCCCCCCTGTGGGGGCCGAAAGCAAATTATAACAACGTGTTCCCCTTAATTCTTCTTCACATTGTCTGCTGGTGGTGCCCAGCCCACAGGTGACTCAACTGTCCTCAATGATGGCAAGAGCTTTCTCAATAGTGGCCTCTGCCTGGCGGAACTGTCTGCTAGATGACATCCAGGCCCTGCAGGATCTTTCTAGATTCCATAGGGCCTGTGAGGCAGAGTTGTTCCACCAGGCTTTCCATTGAGCATGGTCGAGGCCAGTTTTCTGGGGTGCTGGTTGGTGGGCGGCAAATGATCACGTTTTATTCTGATGCCTGAGCTACAGTGCTATTTTATGAATTGTAATTTAATTTTTTGTAAGTATGTTTTATCTCTATTTATATTGTTTGAGCAACACAGAGACCTGTGACCCAGGGCAGGGGCAGAGTATAATTCTAAAAATAAGTAAAAACATTTTAAAAAACTGTGACCTTGGCCAGTCACACACTCTCAGCCCAACCTACCTTACAAGGTTGTTGTGAGGACAAAGTGCAGAAGGGAAGAGATAAGGTGCTTTGGGTCACCTTTGGTGAGAAAGACAGGGTATAAACAAAGTTGTCAAGAACCTAAGCCTAGGTCCCCCTTGGGTCCCCACTCTTTTGGGAAGTGAGCTGTGCCCCGGCCCATGGGTCTTCAAGGTTATGCGAACACAAGTAAAGAGACCTTTGTAAAAATGTATAAAGGCTGATTAAGTATCTTGAAAAAGACAAGCTATTACTAAGCAACACAGTCCCGCAAGAAAACATATCTGAGGGACCGCCTCTTCCCATATGCCCCAAAGAGCTTTATGCTCCATGGACCAACATCTCCTTGTTGTCCCTGGCCTGAAGGACTCCCATCTTGCCTCAACCAGGGCCAGGGCTTTCTCAATCCTGGCCTCTGCCTAGTAGAACATGCTCCCAGTCGAGATTAGGGACATGTGGGATCTTCTTCAATTCCGCATGGCCTGCAAGACAGAGCTGTTCTGCCAGGCTAAGTTAGTGTGAGCTAGCTCACAGTTTTTTAGCCGCTGGCCCACACATTATTGTCTTAGCTCAGGAAGGATGGCTCCAGAGCAAACTAAATTATGCAGTAGTCAAATTGCTCACTCACAACTTTAATGCCAGTAGCTCACAATTTTTGCTCACAAGACTCCATGGCTTAGAGGGAGTGTTGGTCCCTATATGGCCTCCCTGAGCTTGTTGTTGCCCACCTACCAACCCAAATAATATGCCAGGGAACCTCCCACAACCAGCTGACTTGTCTGAATTGTGACTGTATTTTAATGTTTATTATTGTTTTAAATTGTTTAAATGTTAAGTGTATTTATTGTATTCTATGATATTACCTGCCCTGAGCCTGCTTGCAGGATGGGTGGGCTATAAAAAAAATAATACATAAATAGTAAAGCTAACTTTCTATCTAATACATCAGTACCTGGTATTAGGTGGTATACCTTCTTAGAATAGAAGAACCCCTAAGCTAGGGGTTTGACCACTCTTTATGTTGTTGTCCATCACAATGAGTGGAAGGGAGTATAAACGCTATGTAGCCCTAAACTGCTCTAAAATAGAAACTTTATTGACAATACTACCAAATACCTTAAAGACCAAGCAAGAATGATAACAATAATTTTACAATCAACATTCCAACATAAACATACAACAAAGAATCGTGGATGAAACCCAGCTCAACACTTTGAACTGCCCGCAAAAAGAGCCATGTAGTATAAATCAATGCATAAACAGTTGCAGGGATGATGTGAATGTCTCATAAGTAACACGGCTCTGGGCTCTATATGCAGCCGTGGAATCAATTATGCACATCAGTCATCATATTATCAGACAAGGAATCTGGATACGACCTTGTTTCGAGATCTTTATCAATCCTGATGAACAGAAACATTAATGAAATTATAATGTATATACGCTAGTATAATATAAACAGTAAATTATACAATAGCAAAACTCACGTGTCTGTTGTATCAGTCAATATACCATTTCACAAAAAGGACAATTTCACGTAATATCATGGACCTAATAACAACAATAAAAACATCATGTAATCACCCACAGTAAAACAATTTATAAATAATACACTAGTGCAAATCACTCTCCCCTCAAGGGTCGTCTGGCTCCTAACTACATAATATTAACAAAAGTAGTAACTCAAATGTAACTGCTATAGTTGGAAAATGCCTCAGCAACACCCACCTGCATTTTGTTCTTATAACAAATGCTCACAAACCATCCCCACTTGTGTTGGGAGAATGAATTTATCCTGAGGGAACTTACAACATCACAGAAAACAACTGAAATCGATATTATTATTCAAACCCTCCAAGTCAAGTGTTCTCAGTCTATGGATCCAATATGATTATTTTGGCAATAATCTCTTACACAGATCCTCTCTGCACCTGGTTCTAGGAATCATTCTAAGCAACTCTTTGCATTTTCAAGAAGCAAAACATGCATATGGTGATTTTTAATATGTTGTTCTGGATAGAATCATTCCATAAGCATAACGTAACATAGAACATAACATTCCATAACATAAAGCAACAGCCTGATCAAATCATAAAGGTGGCATGGTTTCCCTCTTGCCTATGGTTTAAATATATTTTTTTGCCATCTGGCACCAGGTGGTCTCCCAAACCCAATCAGAGAGCTCGCTTGATCGAACCCTCCAGAAGATGATGGCATCCTGCCTTCCCCCTCCCATCCAGTTACACAACTGAACAAAGGTCCACATGATTAGTCAACTACCACATTCTTGAGTCTGGCCTTGAAGAAGATAAGGATAGTGTCTGCAGGAAGGCCCAGTTACGGACACTTGCAAGCCAGAACAGTCCTGCTAATATTCACTTTAACCCTTGAGAGGAATTGGGGTGCTTTGCCTTGCAGAAATAATACATGCTGATCCTCATCCACATTCTCAAGTAAACATAACTAGTTCAGAAATGAATCACAGAGGGAGTATCCATTCAGTTGCCTGGGCAACAGGGGTGCATTTCTTCCCTTACCCAAAACGTTTCCCTATGAAGTTTTGTACCCTTTCATTAAGAGGCACAAAATTATTAAAATGCTGCATGTACATTTTTTAAAAAGGTTCACAAAAGGCACCCATTTTTTCCTCAGCTCTTGGTACCTTTTCCTGTACTCCTATCTCAGTCTATTCAGAACTTATTGCTTCATGCCTTCCAGAAGCCAGATGTGGCTGACATATGTCACATCAGTTTAGATTTAAGAGATAAAGATTTACCTTTCCTTATATGGAAACCTGATAGGGCTGGATACAACAGTAATTGGATTATTGTTCACAAGGCCTGTAACAGGCAACAGAGGCAAAAGTAAAACATTTGTAGAGCAATACCCCCTTTCCCAATCCCAATCACTGAACAGAAAGCAGAAAATGCTGATGTTTTGGGAAATCTCATCCCAATATGTCTTGCAACAAAGAAGGGCTAAGAACTTTAACTCCAAAAGAATGACTCCAGGCCACAGTCTGCACTGATCTCTTCCTTATGCAATCACTCATTGCCCTGCCTTTTAGTTGGCAAACTATTTGGATGTTTCAATATTTAACATGAGCCTTATTTCCATCTCAGCACTGTGTATTGGCTCTTTATCCTTCCCAGCGTGGGCATAACTCGGTGTACCTATGAAGCCAAAGAACATGCTCAGTAGATAGTACTGATTACAACAGAAACTCAAAAATGAAATACACAGAGGCCAGGATTGCAGAACTAGTTAACAGTGTAAAAGTAATTGAGGTCCATGTTTTAAAGCAATTAATGGCTTAGCAGCTAACACACATACACCAGTGATGTATTTAGACTGGATTTACTGTCAGGAGTTGTACACAGGATAGGGCAGAACTGGCAACAGAATAGTTAGTAGTAGAATTTGGATTGTGCTCAATGCTGACATTCTTGTTCTTATGCTCAACTGGACAGTATGTAATAGGTAAACCCCTTTGATGATGTACTCAAGTTACATGGTATGTTTTTTTGTTTCTTTTGCATGCAGGTGTTGTAGTTTAATTAATCTTAATGTATTTTTAAAAAGGTAAAGAATATGCTTGTAGCGGACCATTTTTTTGAGCATAATACAGGTCTTTCCAAAAAGGTATAGATTACAGATTGCAGAAAGAAGTTGTGTACAGTAACAGCAGCTAAAATAGATGAGTAGAAAATCCTATATATTGCTGGTGTATAATATTTGTACCTGGGAGATCAAATGTTCCAATACATCATGTAACACCCCCCCCCCCAAATCTCCCTGCTAAACAGCACATTAAGGAAAAGGATTACCAAGACCCTCCTTCCTGACATTTGGGAGAAATATTTACTCTCTCTGCTGCAGTTTGTACAGCCCAGGAACAGATGCATCACCTCGGGGCTTCTGCTTGTCTAGTTTACAATGCCTTTCTAAGCCCATCAACTAACTGCTCTTCAGGGAGAGTGCAACCCCATCCAGAGCAGAGATACCTCAGTCCCCAGGTCCTTCCACTCACCAGCAGCACTTCTGTCAAGATTCAACTTCAGTTTGAGCCCACATCGACCCCCAAAACTGCCTCTAAGCACCACTTTAGATTTCTACAAGCTCCCTTAGATGTCCGAAGTGTGAGATTAAGAGCTGAATGTCATCAGTTTAACAGTGAAGGCCCAGTTCAGATCTTTGGATGACCTTACCCAGCTGACCCACATATCTGTTAAAGAGCACGAAGGACAAGACAGAACCTTTTGTGACCCAAAAGCCCAAGGAGCCAAGCAGCACTCCCCCAGCACCATCTTAGAATCATAGAATGTTAGAGTTGGAAGGGACCTTGCAGGCCATCTAGTCCAACCCCCTGCACTCTGCAGGAACACAGCCGAAACCCAGCCGAAACCCCTACATACCTACATACATCTTCTCAAACCTACTTTTCAGACAAGGCTGAAACCACCACAAAATGGCGTCTCCCAGTCCCAACTCCAAAACATGATCCAGGAGGATATCATGATCAATGGTATCAAAAGCTGCTAAGAGGTCAAGAAGAACTGGTAGGGTTGCACTCCCCCCTATCCATATCCTGGTTCAAGTCATATACCAGGGCAACCAAGACTATTTCAGTCCCATATCTGGCTTGAGGTTCAACTGGAAAGGATCCAAGTGATTTGCTTCATTCAAAAATTAACGGAGTTATCCAGCAATCACCAGCTCAATCACGGCTCGTTTATGGCTTACTGATCATTTCTGTACTAAATACCTTAAGTGTTGATTGCAATTGCAATGGTGTTAGGGATTGTAAATAATTTCCTTTAATTACTACCATAATGATTGTTCCCCCTCCCCTATTTAATAATAGGGTACATTAGAGTTCCAATATGTAGTACAGTGCAATGAATTTATGTTGGAAAGCATGGTACTGGTTTCAGGCAGTTTGGGCTTGGATTCTAAGCAGTGTTGAGGGGGTTCATGCTTGAAGAGAGCAACTTTTCTATCTTTTCCCTTCCACTGCAGCTTTCTGTAACCTTGGAAATTGTGTTGCTCCAGGTCAGTGACACCCCTCCACCCCAGAACAGCACAGCAGACCAAAGTGGAAATCTATGGCAGAAGGGATCAGCAAAAATCAGCTGCCCCTGTTAAACAGATGAAAATGTTGTTCTGTCAACAGAACACACTATGTTGAACGCTTGTTTTTGAATGCTTTACTGGTATGGTTCTTGGCCCCTAATAACTGAGGTGGCAATGCTGAAGGGGTTGCAGGTGCACAATTTTTCCTTAAAGTGCTCATGGAACTGCCAAACTACAAGGAGGGGGGAATGCCAGGAAAAAGCAACTAAAGCATACATGTTCATTCAGACCAAAGTTTCCATTATCTGCCTTTCTATGAAAATACCCAACTCCTAAGCATGTAGTGATCATTGCAGAACTAACCACCTTTCAATTCTTTTTCAATGCCCATATTTTCTCTCTCACACACACACACACACAGGGTACGGTACAAGCACTCATGCCAATACACATCCCAAAAGAAACCAAGTGATACAGCTCTTTTTGTAGTAATTTTTTTTTGGAATGGTTATTAAATTTTCCAAATTCGAATTTAAACTGTTTATGCTTTTTTTGTTTAATATTGAACCATTCCATATTCTCTCTTTATTGCAAAAAGACAACATGCATCTTAGAAATTCAAATTGTAATCAATAAAACAAACATTACATGTATGAATTTAAATGTATAAACAGTTAGAAATTCAACAATATCTTCTAATATACTATTACACGTTCACAATTTTGTAAAAACTATAATACAAGTTTACTATACATTGAGAGGAATTTAATATTCCTTTTCACATGATTTTGTTAAAAACCATTGCAGCATCTCTATTGTATGTGGCCATATTTTTTCAGAACAGTTTTCAGATGCTGTTTTTTACGTTTCAGATTCATAAAACAAAACAAAAAAATCAACACAAAAGATTTCACATCAGACAGCTTATATAGCAGTAACACATGTAAGTTTTAGGGGGTGATTCACTGACCAATTGACAGTCACATTTTTTTCATTTTCTATCAGTTTTACACACTCTTAAGTGGCCAGGAAGGCATAATTCTAGAATGGTAACATTTTATTTTAGATTGACTTATAGTTCTTAAGTTACTTGGAAGGTATATTTGACATTAATTATGCTAAGTCCATTATAGCTTGTGAAGGTGGAAATTATATTTTCATAGCAACTAAAAATAAAGTGTTACCCGAAGTTACCTACCTAAAACATACAAATGGTGTCCGACTAAGTTCTAATACAGGGAGATCCATAGCAATGTCAAAATGAAGGTCACTTTGGACTAGTTTTTGCCTTCTCCTCTGTGTTAACTGAATTACCACTCTGCTGCCCATCACTTACATTCCCAGTAACATAATAGTGTGCTTTCAATACATGAGCTCAGGGGCACAACTCATTTTTGTGCTTCTGGGTAAAGAAATCACATTTAAGATGTCACTAGAGGATTTATGTAAGCCAACATATCCTTGAAAACGCCCCCCCCCATTAAACACCTTTTCCCATAACCCTTATATTTCACACACAACTAAAAAAGCCAACACTTATGAGCAAGGACATTTGTCCTTTTTCGAACAGTGTGCTAACAAAATTTTAAAAACCATATGAAAAGGAATCCCAACTGGTCTGTGTCAAAGCCTATCGAAATTTCTCTTATAGCTTCACTTACTCCTTGTAGTCTTCTGGATACAAAAATACAAGAATTCTTATGGAAATCTAGATGCTGGTAGTTTTAGTACACAAAAAAGCAAAATATTTACAAAATTATACAGCTTTAAGAAAAACCCTGTACAATATATATATATATATATATATATATATATATATATATATATATATATATATATCCTTTGTTCCCTCTATCATTTGCTTAAACTGTTCAGACTCAAGCATTTTTTGCTGTGATGGGTCATTCAAACCATAAGCTGAACCACAGACATTCCAAAGATATTACAGGTCACAGAAGAGCAAGGCTTTGTATATTAGATGTGCAAGAATCGTGCTTTTTAAAAACTTCATTCACTGAGATTCAACAATAGTAGGAATGTAGCAATCTAGAAAACAAAGGCCTTCATGTGAAGGGGAAAGAATCTCTTTAAAATTAAGCTCCTCTTCAAATGTCACTAGAACCTAAACTGATACTGGTTTGGGGCCACCACAAGAACAAAAAATAAAACTAAAACCCAAACTGAGAGGAAGAACAGAAAAAAAATATATGCCTGACTTTGTGACATCACTTCCAGACTTAGTTAATTTACTGCTTCTGGTATTTAAGAGTTAATCAAGTACTGCTTGTGTTATTACATTTGAACATAAAGACTTTTGAAGGATGAAATTAATATATTTTTTTCTGATTTGCTTGCACCTATGTTTTAGTATCAGGACAGTTCATAGAATAATGTTTGCTCTTTCCAATTTTAACATTCAGAATGCAAGTGGCATTACATGTCTTAAATAACATAGTGCTATTGTGTATAGAGTATAGTACAGAGGCACTAAGAATGAAGGGAAAAGACCCACTGGGTAAAACATTTAGGTTTCAGAGCAACATAATAGGTACGAAAATCTAGTGTTCTGGTTAGTCAAAACATATTAACCAAGTCTTGATCATAACCAGCACTATTTGCTATCTGGTGCTTTAAAAAAGAAGATAAAATCAAAGCACACAAAAGGCATCTAAGTTAATCATCATTACATTTATCTTTCTTTAACAACAGTTTTAACATCCAGTTTAGGAAATTGCTCTGTAGAGTTCGGCATTATATCACTCCAAGTGCTTTCTTAGAGAAAGGCTTGGTCTTTGTGGGCTACAGACAGTAACTTTCTTGGAATACTGCATAGACTTGGATTTAAAAAAAATAGCTAATTCTGTCATAGAGTCAGGAGACTGAGTTCTAATTGCTGGGGAGCATTTAAAAATTCTAAACATATTTTCCAATACTAGTAGAGGCTGTTCTTCACCAGAAACTCTTAACTCTGTTTACTTCAATGTAACTTGTGCAGGATGCCTACTCTTGTTCCATCAAACCGAACGTGGCTAGTCAACTGAACCCAAAATTAACGAAACAGATTGAGTTAATTCTGAGGATTAAATTGAGAATAACTAAAATATTATGACAGGACTTCAATGGTGCTCACAATGACTAGACAGAATACAACGCAGTAGACTTGGGCTGGGCAGCCTGACAGTATAATCTCTTCCACAATCACATTATGTGCAATTCTTGATGGCTTCCAAACACAGAAGTGAAATGGACTTAAAGCTAAATAGCACGTCATCAAATGAAAGTATTTTGTTGAATTCTCAGATCCAAGGCAATGCTTATATATAAATGAATTTTACCTACATCTCTCATCTGAGATTGTATTATTAAATCCTGTAAAGAGAATTGCTAATAATATAACCCATATTTTAAAAACAAAATGGATGCAAGCTGGGCTTGAAGAATTCAAGATGAAATGTTATCAGAGGGTCACAACCATCTTTATAGCTCTGCATGAGTGCTGGGCCTTTGGCTGATCTAACATCATGGTTACTTCTTTGCCAAGTTCATATATGAAACTCACACTTCTCTACTGTATATAAGAAAAGAAAAAACAAAACAAAACAGATTTTTGGCTCATTCACTTCCTTTAAATAATTTTTAAAAGTTTTACTTTGAACAGTTCTAAAACTATATGATTCAATTTCAAGTTTCATCTTCTCCAAGAACGAGATTCATCTTCATCTTCATCCTCATCGTCATCATCTTCAGGCAAAAATAAATCTGAAGTTTCTGTCTCCTGGGTAAAGACAAAAGATAATGTGGTTTGACAGAAAATGACACTATTATGAGATACAACAGGCAAGCAACAAAATTTTGGTCTAAATTAATGTTCCCAGTATATTTTAACATGGCTAAAGTTGTTTTAAATAGGTCTCTCAAGATCAAATCACACACATAAAAAATGATGAGCAGGTGGTAATCAGACATGGGCAATTGATTCTAAATGCTGTGATAACACTTGTCCATCAATTCACCAGTGCTGTGAAATTACTTAATACAAGTAGTGCTGATTGGTTCTAGAGTAAATAAGAGCCCTGACAGATCAGACCAATGACTTATCTAGTCCAGCACTCTCTGTCACACATTGGCCACCTAGTTGCCCTGGAGGTTCAACAAATAGAAGACAGAGGCCAAGACACTCCTCTTAATATTTTCTCCTAGCAAACCTAGAGATTCACTGCTTCCAACTATGGTGGTTCCCTTTACTCCCCCCCACATGGCTAGTAGCTATTCACAGACCTATCCTCCATGAAACTGTCTCATCCCTTTTTTAAGTCATCTATGCTTATGGCTATTACTATGTCCACTGGCAGTGAATTCCATAATTTGATTACTCATTGAATAAAGAAGTATTTCCCTTTGTTTGTTATGAACCTATCAACTTCATTAGATGCCCCTGAGGTCTAGCATTATGGGAGAAGGAGAAAAAGCTCTTGATCCACTTTCTGTAGCCCATGTATAATTTTATAAACCTCCATCATTTCTCCCCTATCATGTAGCTGCATTTTGAGTTGATTCATGATTGTTACCAACTTTGTTGAAATGTACATCTGACATCAGTAGCTGCCTCATGGATTCTTATTTTGGTCTGGCATATACTCTAGTTTGTTTTCATTCACAGTAGAGTTCTCCAGTAGGAGCAAATGGAACTACCACTTGCAAGCATGATGGTGTCTGTAATTTCTATGAAATTCCCATTTGAGATACACTTCCCCCTCACTTCATGTAGCACCCCATGCTGTTTGCAAGTACACAGAACCTCAAGAGAAACTTTTCAAGTAAAACAGCAACCGCAGGAGATAGGACAGTTCCATTATATGAACAGAGCTTCATTTGCAGTTTTTAAGAAATCTATCCAAACAAGAGGTCAACAGATAGGATGCCACTGTTCTCCAAAGTTTGAGTCCAGTGGCACCTTTAAGACCAACAACATTTTATTAACATTATAAGCTTTCGTATACAAGCACAGTTCTTCAAATTTGCACATGAAAACGTATACCTAGAATAAAACTTTCTTGGTCTTTAAGGTGCCACTGGACTCAAACTTTGTTCTGCTGCTTCCGACCAACACGGCTACCCCACCTGAATCTAGCTAGTAGCAAAAGCAACTTTTTAAAAAGCTAAAACCTACAGTAAACACTTAAGAATTATTTCATTGCTCAGGAACTGTGGTTATTATTCTGTACCAAATTATGCTTAATTATACCTGTATAATGGGATGGGATTACACATTCAAGTTTGAAGCATGGGGATTTAATTAACTTTGTATGCAAGAATGGGAATAATTTTGGTTCACATGATGTGCTATGCTTTTTGCGTCCCACTGCTAGGAATTTCTGAATATATAAAATGATCTGGGATGCACGTTGCACAAATACACCTGTGCTTTGATTGAATGTATGGCAGTAGATGACTGCATGCAGGTGACTTCAAAGCAAAAAGCTCACATTTGTTTTTAGAGCTTCAGAAACAAGAATTTTGTAAATCTGGCCAGAAAAGATAGTTAGCACTATTCAACTATTTTAACAAAGAATTAATCTAACGTTTTCTAGAAATCCTACCAAATTTATATGTAGAAGAATTTAGTGTCACAACATAGAGAACTGAATCGTTGACAAGTTTTCTAAAATGTGTATACTCCAATCCAGAAGCAATGATTCACTACTTCAGTAATTGATTCCAATACCTCTTCCTTAGGTTCCTCCTCCTCAGTTTCAGCAGACACAGAGGGTACCTTGGGTTTGTGCCATGATATCTGAAGTTGTCTGTCTTTGAACTTTAATCCTTGGTTGGCAGCCTAAAATAGGATATTTCAGAAAATGACAGCAATGCATGTAATATGGTAAGAAAATGAGTGACAACATGACATTTGTTTTTAGCACCAAAAGAAGCTCCAAATGCTATTCTTCACCAGCAGTCTTTATAACAATTGTTATTTGCGCACTCTTTTTTTCTGAATTACAAAGTGCTTAACTATTCATTGGATGAATTACATACGTGAATCAGCTTGGAAACAGCTTACAGCCATACAACTTAAGCTCTTGATGTTTAAAAAAATGTTTGCATTGAAACCAAAAAGGATAACTGTTTATATCAGGGGTGGCCAAACTGTGGCTTGGGAGCCACGTGTGGCTCTTTCACACATATTATGAGGCTCCCGGCAGGGTGGCTGGGGAAGCGAAGGGGAGGCCTTCCATTCCCCAGCCAGTGCTCCCCTCCTTGGGTAGGCTTGAGGTAGTGGGGGCAGGGGGGGAGCAGAGAAAGAAAGCAACTTTAACTTTAAATGCGTTCTCAAACACACACCCTCCCCCCGCTTGGAGAAAGCATTTGTCTCTTTAAATATCATTATCAATGTCTGTTTTAACCCCTTTTGTTTTTATTTCTGGCAGTCTTATTTAATGTTAATAAAAAGCAAATTTGCATATTTTCCAATAAAAACTTGTGTACTATTTGTTCATGTCTTGCGGCTCTCAGACACCTGATGTTTCTTCTATGTGGCTCTTATGTTAAGAAAGTTTGGCCACCTCTGGTTTATATTAACCAAGCAGCATCCAATAAGATCTAGTAAATGACATACTTTTCAGTATGATGAACGTTTTGCTTAAATATTAAGTAGGCATTATCTCTTCAGAATTACAGCAATAATAACTGACTAGTCCTGATTGATCAAAGAAAGTGAGAAGATTAACTCATGCTGTAGGACATCTTCCACCAGTGGAAAATGTAGACTATTTATATCATATTACTTACAATTTCAGCTTCAGAGCGGGATTTGAATGTCAGAACAATACTTAAAGGAGAGTCCTCCTCGTGAAGGCCTTCAATATCTCCAAATTTCTGTAAAACACATCATATGAATAAGGATCATGCATATTTTACAGTGCAACATGCTAATATACCATAATAAAAGGTTATATGCTTCACTGAAGACTGTTTTGATGAGAAAGAATGTGCAGAAGGAAAAGACTTGATGAAAGAGAAAAATGTTACAGGCAGTACTGTACTAATGAAAGCTAAAGTTTGGAGATTGGGATTTTTACCTGAAAATTGATTGGTATATTAATAAGCAGACCATCACAATGTTAATTCCAGAAGCTACTCAGTGGCTTCCTAATTACTTGTCCATTAAGAAAATATTCTTATTTTAAAACAAAAGGCCAATTTGATCAGTAAGCCAAAATGGTAATTATCTATAAAGCTCATCATTCAAATTTAGGATATGGTTGCGAGCTGAACACTGCTGCTATTTGACTGGAACACAAAGCATCTAAGACTACATTATCTCGGCTTCACAGGATTGTGTGCAATACATTCTTCTCAGCTCTCACTGAACTCTCAAATTGCTTTTTAGGTTTCCATGTTGAAACAGTAGTTTGCAAGACTAGTGTGAGAGCTATTTAAAGGGAAATTTCTTCCAGCGCTCATATGCTATGCTGACTATTCCACATATTGAAAAAACAAGTTAGAGTTCAGCGTAAGCAGGTGCTGCAGGGGAAGATAAGGATCTGGCATCCCTATTCAGAACTCCTGCCCTTAACACATGGCATCTGTTGGTAAGTACTTGTGCACATGTTACACAGGTACTGCTGCCAAAGCTGAATGCAGGAAAGAAGGGTTTAAAAACTACACTTTCTCATGGACCAAGTGAGAGTGGCGGAAAAGCCATGAACAGCACAACAGAAAATATTCTGTTATGGAAGTAAGCTTCCATAATGTCTGGAAAGATATCTGAAGGCCAGAAACAAGACAAGGTTCCTGCACTAGAACTAATTTGATAGTCTCAACTGGGAAGCAGTGTTCCCTTCAAGCTGAGTTAGTGTGAGCTAGCTCACAGTTTTTTAGCCTCCAGCTCACACATTTTTGTCTTAGCTCAGGAAGGATCCCCTTCAGAGCAAGTTAATTTATGTAGTAGCCAAATTGCTTGCTCACAACTTTAATGCCAGTAGCTCACAAAGTGGAATATTTGCTCACAAGACTCTATAGCTTAGAGGGAGCATTGCTGGGAAAATCTTTGATCCTGCTATAAACTGTATATTGAGACCAGTTAGTGCAGGAGTGATAAGAATGCCATTAGAATAATTTGTATCCTGTCCCCTGGCCTCCTCATTTAGTAACACATTTACTAGATCCATAAAACAAATTATCTGACTATAAAGAGCAAAACTAAAACATGAGTATTCATGAAAACCATTACTTTATAATATAAAATGGTAACTTACTAAAATAGTATCTACAATATAAAGATGTTACATTAAGAATACTTCACAAGATGTTAGTTGCATAAATTGTAATCCAGTTTCAAAGGCCAACTTTATATGATTACTGTTGCTCCATTTTGGCTTGTCTTCTCTCACCCCACCCTGATAAAGAACCAGATGTTTTCTGTAGGTCACATGTGACCCAGTAACAGAGATTCTGGCCATTAGCTCTTTAAAAGGCAAACAAGCCAGCAGCAGGAGTAAAACTGCACTTGATCTGCTCAATTCTGAGGAACATAGCTCTTCCAGAGAGCTTCATCCTGCTTGCTACTCTGTAATAAGACTAGGGTGCGTTTGGTATAACCTGGATGGAATTCCTTAAACTGGATGGTATTCCTTCAGCCACATACAGATCAGAGATCTGTATTTGGCTACCAATATAGTTGAGCCTGAAAAAAGCCAGCTTTCATTCAGGTCAGCTGTACCAGGAACAATAGAGAATGGAGGAAACTTCTTTTAGGGTCCAGAGAATTGGACCCCTGTCCAATCTTTTTAAAATTTGGTGGGGGTTGAGGAGAGGTACCAGCAGCTATGCTGCGAATCTGGTGCCTCTACCTTAAAAAACAGCCCCCCCACCCCGGCCCCAGATACCCCTGGATCAATTCTCCATTATAGCCTATGGTGACCATTGACTATAATGGTTCCCCCAAGGTATAAAGGAGCCAAAAAAGTTCAGCAATCCCAAATATTTCTCAAATCCCAATATACCATACTGATATTGGGATCCCAGAATATTGGAAAATACCAATAGTTTTGGGTTCAATATACCCAAATGCAAAAAATACCAGTTTTTTGCATAATTCTAAGTAAGATCATTAAACAAGGTCCCTAAGTGATCGACTGGAATAGTTTTATCCACAAAAAGATCCTGCCACATTAGAACTCTGTCAAAGAAACAACTATATTCATATTTCCATTTCTCAAAAATAGGTCGGTCTGTCCTAAATAATTTACCTGAATTGTCAGCAAAATGACCAGATCAATGAGGTAACCAAGACCACATCCAGACACATCTTCTCAAAGCCCAGAGACCTCCTTTTTGTTTCTTATTTGGGTACATTCCCACAAACCAGACACGCCTCTTAAAACCCTTTTGGCCAATCAGATAACATACCTAAAAGCCCGCCCTGCCCCCTCCCCCCCTTTTTTTTTAAAATAACATTTTATTAATAAATGCAAAAAAGGAAAATAGCAATTAACAAAACAGGTAAGTTGGAGTATACACGAAAAGAGTGTTAGAGTTACTAAAAAGAGTATTACATTTTCAAAGTTACAGTATCAGTTTACATTTTTCAAATCAAGGAGACATTCACATCTTACCATAAATTTAAGTCATTAACTGTAGTAGGGATTTCACCCTGATCAATTAAATATTCCACAATAGGGAACCAAATCATAGCGTGATCTAAAGAAGATTTGTATACATCTCTTCCATCTACATTTTCCGTTATTTTTGACATTATATAGAACTTCCAAAGTTTAGCATGCCAATGATGTTGTTGAGGACTTTTAGTGTCTTTCCAAAATAAGGCTACTGCATTTTTAGCTGCTGCCAACAAAATGGCTATTCTTTTCATAGTATTACTAGATTGTATATGCATTTGCCATCTATTTAGTAGTATATGTTCCACTGTGCATTGCAATTCATAACCAGTTATATTTTTAACCTGAGTTATTATTTCTGTCCAGAACAGCTCTAGTTTTGGGCATTCAAGCCAACAATGGACATAATTTCCCACACCTCCACATTTCTTCCAACATGCAGGAGAAACAGCAGATGTTATATGCGATAATTTCTGAGGTGTTAAATACCAAAAAGTAAGTATTTTAAAAGTTTGTAATTTTATTTCTATAATATTCGTATTAAAGGGAAACGTCCTCCATATGTAGTGCCAGTCGTCATCAGATAAAATAGAATTACAGATAGAATGCCACCTTTTCTGATATGTCAATAAGTTGTGAGACTCTATTTCCATTAATTCTAAATATAGTTTAGCCATAAGTTGTCTTCTAGAGGTATTCATCCATTTATATATCTTTTCAAAATTTGATAAAGGATGCTTAATGATATTATTTAAATGTATTTGAGAACAAAAGTGGGATATTTGTAGAAATTGCATCCAAGAGATAGTAGAACCTAGTTTTGCTTCTAATTGAGTTTTATTCATTAAAATATTGTTTTCTACAATATCTTCAATTTTTGTAATGTTTGCTTTTTTCCATGTTTCCTGGTGTATTGGGAAATTTGGAGGTAATAAACTTTTTTGATTAAAGAGATGTTGGAATTTTGAAAGTCCAGGGATCAATTGTTTTCTTTTATTTTCCCAGGTGGCTAAGAAGGTTTGCAGGATCAGACTATCAGTTATTTTTTTGGAACGTTCTGAAGGTGTTTGCCAGATTGTTTCCGGAACATCATATGGGTAGGTATAGTGTGTTTGTATTATAATCCAATCCTTATTTTGGTAATCATGTAGCATTTTGAGAATGTTGGCTAGGTGATTAGCTTGGTAGTATTTATATAGGTCTGGAAAGCCTAGTCCCCCTTTAAGTTTATGCTTGGTTAATGTTTCCACACTAACCCTATGGCGTTTATAAGCCCAAAAAAAGTTTAATAAGATTTTTTGCCATACCTCAATTTGTTTCTTAGATATTGTTATTGGTAGAATTCTAAAAAGAAATAAGAACTTAGGTAATACATATGTTCGAATGATGTTTAGGCGATCATGCCAAGAAAGAGACATTTTATGCCATTGAGTAAATTTTCTCTTTAGTTCTTCTATTAAGGAATCATAGTTAACTGAATGTATATCTTTAAGTTGCAAAGGAATTTTAAGCCCTAAATAGCTCAAATATTTTGTGGTCCATTTATAAAGGACTGATTTTTTAAGCTTTTTCACAGTATCATCCTCTAAGTATATTGGAAAAATAGAGGATTTGGCAATATTGACTTGTAATCCTGATACATTGTCAAACTCTTCCAATATTTTTTGAAGCGATGGTAAAGAAATTGTAGGTTTAGTCAAAAATAATAAAATATCATCTGCAAATAAAGCTAATTTAAAAATTTTATTTGCTATATGTATCCCATGTAGATTTGAATGCATTCTAATCCTTGAGGCTAAAGGCTCCATTACCAAAGCGAATAATTGAGGAGATAATGGGCATCCCTGCCTAGTGCCCCGTTTTAAATTAAACTTATCCGAAATAGAGCTATTTATACAAAGTTGAGCTGTAGGTTGATCATATATTGCATTAATTATGCATATAAAGCTTTCACCAAAGCCTAAATGTTTTAGCAATTGTTTTAAATATATAAAGTTAACTGAATCAAAGGCTTTTTGTATATCTAAGGCAACACAAATGGATTGTAATTTATTTTGTTTACAAAAATTAATTAAACTCAGTGTTTTATAAGTACTGTCCGTAATGTCTCTACGGGGCATAAAGCCAACTTGGTCTTGATGGACATATTGCGTCACAAATGAGCTTAGACGTGATGCTATTATAGTGGAGAAGAACTTAAAATCACTGTTTAAAAGGGAAATTGGCCTGTAAGAGGCAACATCAGTCAAATCTTTACCTGCTTTTGGAATAACTATTATTGAGGCTTGCAGCCACGAAGGGGGTAAAATTCCATATTGCATGACATAGTTGCAGGTTTTAGTAAAGGGTAAAGCTATGGTATCCTGATATTTTTTGTATAATTCTGAGCTAAAGTCATCCGGGCCAGGAGCTTTATTACACTTGGATTTTTTAATAGCTGCAATCACTTCCTTTTCAGTAATAGGACTCTCCATTACTGCTTTATGTTCTTCTGACAATTTAATATTGTTATAGTATTTTTCTAGATATATTTTAATTGAGGTTGCATTTATTTCTTTTGTTTCATATAATTGTTTATAATATTCTAAAAAAGCCTTTGTTATTTGCTGTGTTTCAAATTGTAGTTTACCTTGTCTGTCCTTTATTGAGGTAATTAATCTGGCTTCCCTTTTCTGTCTGACTCTTCTAGTCAAAACTTTCAGTGCCTTCGATGTGTTTTGCCATGATTTTTGTTGCAAGTAGAGTAAGTTTTGCTGTATTTGATTGATGTCAAGTGTGTCTAGCTCCCGTCTTATGGCTAATAATTTCTTGTATGCTTTTTTATTACCTGTTTGTTTGTGTTTCATTTCCAGCACAGCTATTTCTGTTAACAGTTTTTCTCTTTTTTGCTTTCTTTGTTTGTTTAGATAAGCTGCCTTGGATATCAACTCACCCCTTACGACAGGCTTCATTGCATCCCAAATAATTGCTGGGGATACATCTTCTGTGTTATTGTCTATGAAATAATTTTTAATGACTGATTCTATCTCAGCTGCTATGATTTGATTTTTTAATAAATTTGTATTCAGCTTCCATGTTTTTTGTCTTACTTCCATACCTAGTTCTAAATCACAGCTGACCCAATGATGGTCAGACCATTGCAGATTCCCAATTTGGGCTGATTTAATTTTATTTATTATAGATGGTGAAGCTAATATGTAATCAATTCTGGTATAGGTTTTATGTCTCTGTGAATAATATGTGTAGTCACGTTCTCCTATATGTAACTGTCTCCAGATATCTATTAAAGAATATTGTTGGATCAACCTCGCAAGGGGGTTTGTTTCTTCTCAATCTGTATGCATTTTTTCTGCATCTTATTGAAGGAGGATCTATCCAAGGAATAATCCATAATACAGTTTAGATCTCCCCCGATTATTAAATCACCTTCTTGAAAGTTGGCTAGCTTATTTAGGACTTCAGTCATAAAAGCTATTTGATTTGTATTTGGTGCATACAAAACAGCTAGAGTTACAACAGTTGTATCAACACTTCCTACCACAAATAAAAATCTACCTACAGGGTCTTTGAGTATTTTCTTAAGCGTGAAGTTAGTATTAGCTGAAATTAGGATGGCTACACCTCGAGATTTAGAGGAGCCATACGACTGCCATTGATATTTGAATTTTTGTGATTTAAAAAGACATGGATACTTAGCAGTGTTGTGTGTTTCCTGAAGAAAAACAATATTTGGATGTTCTTTAGTTATTTGCGCAAAAATACGCTTACGTTTCACAGGGTTGCTCATGCCTCTGGTATTATAAGTCATGCATCTAAGTAGTTTTGACATTTTATAGAATCAACAAAATAACAATACTTTTGCACAGATGTAAATGGTATATCTTACATATATTCTACCTGATTATTGTATATAATAAAACAATGCGTGCACCGTAACCAAGGAATTACTATCACTCTTTCCTAGAAATGAAAAGTCAAGGAAAATATTACTTTTGTAACTAGCTTTAACTACTCTCCTGGAGACTAATACTGCCTTACCTGCCTTATCAACTGTGTAACAGTAACTTTACTTAACTTAACCTGTTTGGTAACTATACTCAATATCTAACTCTAATAACAACCCCCCCACCCCTAACTGAAAACACACACCAAAATAAAAAGACTAAGGGTAAAAGAAAAAGAACTTCCTGTAACCCTTCCCCAAATACTTGGGAGAGGTAGTGAGATTAAATCTCTCACTCCTTAGAACAAGGATCGAAGTTATGAATTTGAGACTATATCCAGACTTTAACTATAGAAGGAACTGGTGTGAATATTACTTGCTCCCCCTTCCCCCCAATACCATATATGGTCTTTAGAATATTGTATACATATTTAACATAATAATCTTTAAACCATTAGAATAAATGACCACTTTATGAAACCTTCATACAGCAGATAATTATACATTTACTCTCAGTGAGTTATAAGTCAAGGACGTGCCATTACTTTGTTTTCCTTATGTGGAGTTAGATTGTACTGCAGTCTTCTTTTAAAAGATTGTCTGTCAGTCTCCATAGATTGCTGGGTGATTTCCAGGAGTTCCAGTAATGTTTGACCAGATTCCAGGTCTGTAGCTGTGTACAATGTTCCTTTGTGCCATACTTGCAATTTTGCAGCAGCAGACCATCTATATCTTATGTTTGCTTCCCTGAGTTGCATGGTGATCGGCTTTAGAGTCCTTCTCTGTGCAATAGCATCCGGGGTAAGTCAGGGAAAACTTCTATTTTAATATCCAAAAAGGGAAGATTTTTGTTTACTCTGGCTTCTGTTAGTATTTTATTTTTGGTTCTTGCATCCAGAAACGTCGCCAGAATATCTCTTGGTCCTCTACGCTTATCTTTGTTTTTCTGTCCCAATCTGTGAGCTTTTAAAATCATAGGGGCCACACCATCTTCAAGCTTAAGAATAGATGCAAGCCATTGTGCCAGAAATATTTGTAATTCACTTTTCTCTTCAGCGTCCTCAGGAAAACCGCGAAATTTCAAATTATATTGCCTGGTCTCCATTTCTAGAGCCAACAGTCTTTTCTGAGTTACTGTCTCTTCAGTTTTAAAAGTTTTAATTGCTTCTGCAGCTTGTAAACCTAAAGAAGTTGCATGATCTGCTTTTTTATCAACTTCCTGCAGAGCTTGTTTTATATCATTTAGCTGGGTCTGTATAGGCTCAAATAATGCCTTCATGGAGTCTAAAATTCTTGTCTCCATTTTGCTCATTTGTTTTAAAACATTTTGAGAGTCAATTTGCAAATCATCTGTACCTTGTTGCTGAGTGCCGTCAGCCATCTTGTCTTCAGTAGTTTTAGAAGCAGATCGGCCTGCAGTCGTTGTAGCAAGTTGGAAGTAGTCAGTAAGTGGTCGCTCTGTATCTTTTTTCTGGTTCCTGGGTCTCTCACTGGATCTCCCCATTTATTTAGAGTCGTTTGCAATCAAAAGTGGTGCGATTTAGGAGGTATTGGGGCGAGAAGGAGCAGAGCTCTAGAATTGTGCAGCCATTCTTCTTAGTGTCAGGCCACGCCCCTCCCCCCTCCCCTCTTTCTGAAAAAGGGTCCTATATCTGGGATAAGAATCTGTACCCAATATGCACTTCTGACTGGCTCCAAAACATCTAAGTTCCTGTCTGCTATGACAGAACATTGATTCTGCCATTTGCCTCTCGACTCCTCCCTGCGCATGTGGATTCCTGCATTCAGAATCTGACCTTTGCCACACCTGCACAAATACATAGCTACAGCCAGTTCTGCCTTCCTTCTTGCTTTCTCTTTTAGCTTCCCTCTGAGTAGAATTATGCTGCACAGCATGTGTGGATTTTTAGAATACTTGGCTCATTTTAGTGAGCTTTCTAGTACCACATATTATATGGAATGCTTAATATTATTTTGACTGCTTGAGTTTGTTAATTATCCAGTCCAGATATCTGTCTTATTCCCTCAGTAACATTATTTCTGTTTTCACTCTTATCAGGACTCTCAGCATTCCTTCCAAATGTGTAGATACTTTGCCAACAGATCCCTTACAGTCATTTGTGTAGGTCAGAGTAGGGACATGCCAACAGATCCCTTACAGTCATTTGTGTGGGTCAGAATAGGGGCATTCTTTTAAGATGGGTGTACAACTTGAGCTGCCAAGTCTTAGCATGGAACTGAGAGGTGATGGAAGGAGTGTTTTCTTATGTCTGGGATATTTTTTGTGTTGATTCCTGTTGAACTATAGAGCAGGCTACATTCACACTGATGTGTGTTTAACATACACTTGTCTCCTTGACCACAAATGATAACACTAAGTATTTGACCATGGACTTTCACCTGGAATAGTAGTGGTTTCAGAACTGCAATAATACAAGTGGAGACCTTTACAAATTTTTGTATAACACTGTTACTTTCATGTACAAAAAAGGGGAATTATCCCCCACATACACAGCAATAATTTCTTATGCACAATCATGAGCTGAGCAAGGCAGTGTTTCTCAGCTGACCAGCCTACCACAAGAAGCCTCAAGAGACTTTCTTATGAACATATCCATTTGTGATTTACCATACAGAACCATCCTGAAAAGTGGCTCTGCATCCTCCTTGTTGATGACCACACATTTAGGTGGCAATTGTGACTATGACAACACTTGCCTCCTGAATGCTCAGCATGTTTTAGAAGGAGAGTTCCTACATGCTTGTATGTAAAGAAAGAAAGAAGCTCTCTCTACTGCAGTGATTCTCAGACTGTGGGTGGGGACCCAAAAGTAGGCCACAACTTTTCAAAAACTGCAAGGCCAGGGGGAAGGAAGAGGAGCAGGGGTGAAAGAGAAGAGGAAGCTCTGGGAAGCCGAATAGCAAATTTGGGACTGCCTTATGTGCAAAATGGCCACAAAGCTTAGTTTATTGCTCAATAATGCTACAAAAATGGTAAACATTAAAAAATAGCAGTTTGTTAAGTGTTAACGTATGTGAAGTATTCCTGCATTTTATGTTGAGATGGGGCAAAGTATCATGTTTTACTTTGTGACCCACTGAAAGCATGTTCTCTGGAGAGGCAGCAATCACATTTTCTAAGTAATTAAAGTAGTGTGGAGTTACTTTGCACACAGGACCCCAAAAAGTACAGTGGCATGTATCCAACCATGCAGTTCCAAGGAAGAAGAGGTGGTAATTCTGCTGATTTTTTACCTTCCACTGAAGACTCCCACTTTGATCCATAGGGAACAAAATTTGAGGACTCAAATGGGCAACATCAGGAAGTAGTAGCAAGAAAGCCCCATGTATCTTTTGTATACACACCTGTACATTTAAAAGTGGGTCCAACTTCAGCAAGTTTGAGAACCACTGTTCAAGTGTAAAAACAGTCTGGGCCAGTCTCAAGTGGTAAGTAGTCACTGCAGTGATTCCAAGCTTGAAAAGTACCCTTTGGATCAATGACAGTGCTAATCAACCACTTAAAAGAAATAAAATCAACTGGAAGCTATGAACAGCCACTATTCAGAATGTCTCATTTGCCACTGAGTGCATGGAGACACAGGATGCAATCCTGTCACAAATTCTTGTTAAAGGAGCAGACTAGATTCATACAGAACTGGTCAATCACCAACACAGCCAAAAGGGATGGTGTTCATTTTTATGGCAAATACACCTTTGTATTATTCTAGAGTACAGGAAAGAAACTAGAAAGGTTAGATTAAATCCTAGTCACAAATGGCTGACTTACTGAGAAGTGCTGCAACAATTCGTCTTTTTCCTCTTCCACAAAGCCCCCAATAGTTATTGCTTTGGGACGATGATCTACCACCATGTGGTTCATTGTACCTCTCCCTCTTCCTCCACGACCTCTTCCTCGTCCCCTGCTTTGAGCAGACATTCCCTTTCCACGACCAATAGGCAAGATACCTAAACGGGCAGCCTATAGAAGACAGGAACTGATTTCAACTTTTGTGGACATAGTGCTTTATACTATTTGCTACACATAATGGGCTTATAACTTTGAGATCCGTGAGGGAAACAGAGGTTGTGATGTGCAGCTTGTGGAATGGGACTTCTCTCTTCCCCCTTACCTACTGCACTGAGCCCCCCCTTTATTCCTGAGGGTCAGGGGACCTTCATGAACAACATAGGGGGTAAACTGGAATTTGCAATGTGTGTGTGAGCAAAAACTGGTGGAAATCTCTCCCCGATGGTAATCCTTGTCTGCCACTCAAAACAAGCCACAGGATGCATGCCAATGTTATTACAAACAGAGCAGGTAACTTCGCAAATTCACCTCCACTTGTAACTGGTTGAGCTTTTTCCTTAACTCTGTTGTATCTTCTCCTGAAGACAGTCTCTTGTGATAATCTAGTTCTGCATCCAAAAGTTCCTTTTGTGCCTTGAAATGGAAGAAAAGTTTAAAGAAAACAGATTTGCATTTTTGGGCTTTTCTTTGAGTAGCAGTTTTGATACAGGTCCCTGTGGAATAATTTCTTACTACCAACCTACCTCAGTGCTGACAGCATGCATTATATAGGGGACAGGCAAGAGAAGAAAATGACACCACACTAATTTCATAACATTGATACTAAGTGTACACAATGCTGATTCAGACCACACATGACTCCTGAAGGTGCCTTGTGAAACCACAGGTCCTTGTTAAAAAACCAAGGACCCCAGCTTTCAATCTTTAAGGGCACTCATGTTTACAGGAACATGTTTGATTAAAAATACAAAATATTCTAAGGGAATGAAGTAAGGTGGACAGTATTTTTTTAAAAAAAGGGACAATTTCAATGTATTTAAAAATCCATTTACTTTTATGGATAACTATTTCAGAACAGTCATCTTTAGTTAAGTGCAACAAAGCTGATCAATATGAATTGCCACCTACTATGTTAAAGGAAATGAGATGCTAAAATTTTGCATGTCTGCTTTCTGGAGCATGACAGAATTCCAGCACTGGTTTTCATGCTGAATCCAATGCTGTGATGTAGTGCAATGGATTTTTGGAGGACAGCAGAATAAAATTATAATTCCTAGTCTTATACATTAACAATGCCCAAGAACTGTACAATCCGGATGAATTAAAAACATAATTAAAGTAAACTGACACTCATACAGTCTATTTTTTATGGATAAATCTGTCCCACAGTTAATTACTATTAAACATTTATTTCCTGCCTTTTCCTGCAAGTGGACTGGGGGTGGTTATACTAACCCACTGTTATCTGCACTTGGAAATACAGAAATAAAACGTTGTTTTGCTGTATTTTTGTAAGTGAAGAGTTTTGAATTAGCTCTACAGGCAAACAAGCTAAAAACAAATGGTACATTTATCTTTACTATCTATATCTTTACACTTAGAACCTATCACCTTGGTTTCAAACCGAGGAAATGCCTTGTACTCTGCCGTAACTGGGTGGTTCACCTAAGCAATCAGTAAAAGGAAACACCTGTCTTCAGATGCAGAGAGTCAATTAAAAGAAAAATGTGGAGAACGATTTTGCTACTGATTTCACTTCACATACTCACTGCTGGGTAGCAATGCAAAAGGCACTGGCAGAATGCAGATGTTCACTGCATTCACCTTCCTGCCAGTACTCCTTTCCAAACTCAGAAAAGTTGATTTCCACATAGGTCAGGGGGCTAATGTGAAGAAGAAGGGGGTGCAACTGTCCCTCTTCCCTGAGAGATGGACTTGCAAAAAAAGGGGGGAGGGCGCCCTTCACCCTCCTCAAAGCTCCACACAGGGCCCATGACCATGAAAATGAGTAATCCTTAAAACAGGTCTACTGCAGGGGAGGGGTAGATGTGACAAATAGCCATACTCCTTCCATTGATGTCTTCACTAAATATAACCCAATATCTTCCTTAACTAAAGTTATTAGTGTTGCTGTGTGAAGAGGACTGACCTCGGTTTTAGATTTCAATTTTGATGTTGTAGAAGTTGCTGATGAAGTTTTTAATTCATCTTTTAACTGAGAGATTTTTCCTGTTAGCTCTTTCAGCGTCTTCATGATCTCTGCTCTCTCCTCTGGTTTCATGGCTTTATTCTTTTCTAGCTTTGATATCAGCATCTATGTAAATGAAAACATGAAAACCACGACAGATTAAGTTAACTTCATCCAAGTCTCCCATGAAATGCTTTAAATGTTACGTACCTACTGAAAACAAACATGCTGTACATTAATGAGATAAAATTCAGGCCTACCTTTTGACATTCTATTTGCTTCTCTAGCATCTCTTGCTTTTTCTTCCTCATGTCTTGTTGTAGCTTCATTGCCTCCTAACAAAGAAGAAAATGTTTCCCGTGATATAAATAAGCATGCCCTAATTAATGTAAGTAGAAAACTGACTTATCAGTTTGTTTCTCTTAGCTGATATTGCAAACATTATTTTTTTTTAAAAAAAACATACCAAATGTAACATAACCATTTAGTGGAGGACACAATTACAGTACTTTCAATTGAATCAGGCACAATGTGTGTCATTGGCAGTGTAAGGCTCAGATCTCAGCTACAGCTCCTAAAATGCTGTTGCCTCCCTGTCCTGTGCATGCAGTCAAGCAGATTTTTAAATAAATAAATAATTATCTTTTGGTTTCACAAGATTCCATGCGCTCCCATTGGCTGTAAAATGCCCTCCCTCAGCCATTGGCCCATCAGCCGCCACTCAAGAATACTCGCGTGCCATTGGCCGGGTGCTGGGTCTGCTCCTCTTCCCCACCCACTCCCCCTGGCAGACAGCTCTGTCTCCTGAGGAAGACAGTTCTCTTGACTCCTGTGAGGGACTGTCCACTCAGTGGCTGTTGGTAGGCAGCCAAGCTTGGTTCTGTGAGTAAAAAAACAAAGGACTTTCAGCATAACCCCCTCCCCCGCCCATAACCCCCTCCCCAATGGCCACTTTCCTGTCAGAATAAATGGAAAAAGGCTCTTTCTCCTGCTTAGCTTCAGCATGGCTGGCTGGCTGGCTAACGAGGCGGACCAGCGACCATCAGACCATTTTCTTCAACACCCCGCTGTGCAGCTGACTTTCCCCTAGGGTTGCCAATCTCCAGGTGGGACCTGGAGATCTCCCACTGTTACAATTGACCTCCAGGTGATAGAGATCAGTTCCCCAGGAGAAAATGGTTGCTTTGGAGGGTAGACTCTATGGCATTATACCCTGCTGAGTCCTTCCACACACACCCCAGATGCTGCCCTCCACAGGATCCACCCCCCCAAATCTCCAGGTATTTCCCTAATTAAAGTTGGCACCTGTACTTTCTCCTCTGTCAGTAAAAGACCCTTTCCACACCTATGTTGGCCTTTGGGAGAAAACTCATTGGGCCCAGTCCTGATCAAGTTGCCAACTCCAGGTGGACAATTCCTGGAGATTTGAGGGATGGAGCCTGGAGAGGGTGAGGTTTGAAGAGGGGTGGCACCTCAGACAGGTACGATGCCATAGACTCCACCCTCCAATCCAGCCATTCCCTGATGGGGAACCATTGTTGTCAATCTCCAGGTGGGGGCTGGAGATCACTCAAAATTACAACTGCTCTCTAGGAGGGATGGGGGAGGAGATAGAAAACTAAAGGTAGGTTGATGGTTGGCTGGGAGGGAGATAGTGTTGTCAACTCCAGGTTGGGAAATTCCTGGAGATTTGAGGGGTCGAACCTGGAGAGGGTGAGTGTTGAGAAGGGGTGGGACCTCAGACAGGTACAATGCCATAGACTGCACCATCCAACCCAGCCACTCCCTCCTGGGGAACCACTGTTACCCATCTTAGGGGTGGGCTGGAGATCACTCAAAATTACTACTGCTCTTCAGGTAGCAAAGATCAGTTCCTCTGGAGAAAATGGTGGACTCTGTCATTATACCCTGCTGAGATTGCCACAGCAAATTGTCACTGAGTGTCCAAAGCCGGGGCACTCTCCCCGAGCCTCTTTCTAGAGCCCGTTGTATTTATTTCCACAATGGGCCTTATTCCTAGTTTTTAAATAAATACCATTTGACACCCAGGCTCACAGCCAGCTCAACACTGCTTGCATCACATCTCACCCACTCCCAATCAGGGAAGCAACAAAATAGCTAAAAACCTTGTTGGATCCTGGCTGTATTCACAAAAAAGAACTCAATTCAGAAATGAACTGCTGAAGAGACCCTTAAATGCGAAGTTCATCTAATTGCTGATGGGGAAAAAAATCATCCAACTTGATGAAACTGATCTATATTCTAGAAGACCTGTCATAAGGCAGAAGACTCATCATATTTATGCCAAAACATTTTCAACTTCAATGTGAAGCCTGAAACATTTCTCATATGAAATCTTGGGAACTGCCCTTCTGATGAACATGGCTTTGATCATGATGCAAAACAGATTTCAATAAAAGTTGCATTCCATTTCAAACTATGGGTAGCACCAATCAGAAAACGTGCAGCACTATGGGGTGGATTCCTACAGCACCAATAGGAGGTGCAGGCAGATTCCTTCCACCTCCCCCTTCGCTCACCAGCCTCAATAGCTTCCTACAAAAAGGGGATATCATGGGTTTGGAAGACTTACATGAATAAAAAGCTATGCAGCACAAGATGCTTTTCTGAGGAGGGAAAATGCCCCAAATCACCCCTTTTCCTCCATCAGTAGTCCTGAAGCACCATGGACAGAAGAGTGTTTTTTCTCACTTCCTGCTTCTAAGTGCAGCTGTCCATATTGCATGGCTTTTCATTCATGTGGATCTTTAACACCTCAAAGCTCACAAAAAGGCAGGTGAAGTGGGAAAATCCACTTCCAATGGCAGCATTTGCTGCCACCACATAGAATCCAACCTGTATCAAATACAGCACAAATAGCAAGCATGTAAACGGTTACCTGTTTCTTTTTCAGAACTTCTTGGACATCATGGGATTTATTTCCTGTACTAGACTTTATGGATGTCTTTAAATTGGAGGAACTGTACACCATCTTTGTGTGGGCAGTAGAAGTGGGAAACATCTGAAAATAGTAATTCAGGATAATAAATATATTATGCCAAGATGAAGCTTTCACAAGTACCTAGCTATCCTGTATAAAAACAATCTTTTAAAAGATGAAATCACACTGCTTTTTTATTAGAGGTGTTCTTTATTAGAGTCCAGACTGTTTTTAGGGCATTAAGGGAAGTATTGTCCATCCAGTACACAATTCACAACTAAGAGGCAAACATCTAGCCACAGGCTGCGGTTACACGTGCTAAATAATCCACTTTCAATGTTCACACAGTAAAAATCCAGTTGGAAAGTGCACTGAAAGTGGATTGAAAGTGGATTATTTAGCTTGTGTGACTGCAGCCCCAGTTTATCAAGCATTGTGGTAATGCTGCATGGAAAAGGAAGTAGACAGGGGGATAGTGGTCAAGAGCAGCTACTTGTTCTGCTAGATGCAGAAACAAGATTCACTTCAGTGCAGTATGAGCAATGCTTTGCAAGCTTTGACCAACTAGATTTTGTGACACCACAGCAATTCAGCTAATGGCTGGGGAGAACTCAAATGGTACAACCTGTTTATAGCTCACATTTCCCCTTTTACCAAGGCTTTTGGCAACAGGTAAAATTACTAACATTACTTTGCTGATCTACTTCATGTTTCCACACCTTATTCTGCAACCAGAATCTTGACAAATGCATTTCTTAAATGGCTAGTATAATGCACTCTCACTCTTGCATGTGCAGAAAAAAACTCATTTGTCATGAACAGATGACAATTTTTGAATACAGGAGAGTTTTCCTGGCCAATCTAAAAAGGCAATTTCTTGGCTTACTGGACATTTTATTCATCACCCCACAAATATTCTATTTGGTGAGGACTACATATCATGCCACAAGATCAGTATCAACCTCCTATAATAATCTGTATTCCACAAAACACTTAATCCCTTGTCATATGACAGGAACTTATGAAACAAAACAGGTTGCTTACCTGTAACTGATGATCTTCAAGTGGTCATCTGTGCATTCACACCTCTGGGATATAGTGCGCCTACGATGACCCTAATCGGTATTGTAGAAAGCTAAAGGGATTTTCGCGCCCACTCCCCAGTCACGTGCCGGGCTCCAATGCGCATGACCAGGGGAAGGGCACGACTATCCCGCCAGTTCCTTCTGACCGCTGTCCCCAGTCACAAAATAAAAGGAAAGGACTGAAAGCAGAGGGGAAGGAGAGTGGGTGGTGTGAATGCACAAATGACCACTCGAAGATCATCACTTACAGGTAAACAACCTGTTTATCTTCTTCGGAGTCTCTATGCATCACACCTCTGGGAGACTAAAAAGCAAGAAACACCTACCTGGACGAGGGAGCTGAAGGTCCTAAACATGCGCCGCCTGCAACACAGCCCGTCCCACCACCATATGCTGATGAAGACGAACGTCCAGGGCGTAGTGCTTCACAAATGTGTGAGGAGTAGCCCAGGTTGCTGCATTGCAGATGTCACCAAGCGACACACCTCACAGGAAGGCCATGGATGTCGCAATTGCCTGGGTACAGCATGCTCGTAGCGGACTGGGAAGAGGTTTCTTGGCGAGCATGTAGCCGAGTTTGATCGTCTCCACAATCCATTTGGATAGACACTGAGAGGACTGTTTCTTTCCCTGCATGGGCAACGCATGAGAAACAAAAAGGGCTGGAGTCTTCCTGAAGGGCTGGGTTCTGTCCAGGTAGAAGAGCAAAGCTCTCTTTACATCTAAGGTGTGCAGACGACGCTCCTCATCATTCCGAAGTGTTGGAAAAAACACAGGGAGCACAATGTCCACTTGCATATGGAACTCTGAGACTACCTTTGGCAAAAAACAGACATCTGGGGCCAAAGTAACACCATCATAATGAAGGGTTAAGTAAGGAGAGTCACAGCGAAGTGCTGACAAATCACCCTCCTGGCCAAAGAAATAGCTACCAGGAAGGCAGTCTTCCAGAAAAGGAGTTGTAGACTACAGGTAGCCATAGGTTTGAAGGGCTTCCCCGACAACTTGTTGAGGATCGGGGGAGGTCCCAAGCCTGCAAGGGCCCCAGGATGGAGGGAAGAGGTGCCTAAGCCCCTTCAGGAACTGTTTAGAATGTGGGTGAAAAAAAACAGAGTGCCCATCCACCACAGGGTGGTTGGCTGAAATGGCTGCTAAATATACCCACAGTGAAGAACAACTGATCTAAACATGATAACAAAAACCCAAAAATCGTCATCAGGTCAGTGGGAGGAGGGGATCGCTCCAATGACTGGAGGTAAGTTAAGAAGGTATAGGAAACCCTAGTGGAAAGCTTACGACAATTCAGCAGAACATGGTGTACTCTGTCCCTAAGAGTAGCTAAGGGATCTCCCATGCTGCAAGCTTCAGGTGCGGAACGTTGTGATGCAGCACTTGATTCTCCTGAGCCAGGAGAAGATCTGGTACTGGCGGGAAATGAACAAAGGAGCCCTTGGAGATGTGAAGGAGCGTGGGGAACCAGTGTTGTCTGGGCCATCAGGGAGTTACTAGAATACAACGCGGCCTCTCCCGTAGTATTTTGGCTATCACCTTGGTGAGAAAGGGAAAGGGTGGGAAGAGGAACAGCTGTTTGTGCGCCCACGAGTAAAGGAGACTATCTCCCAGAGAAAGCGGATCCTATCCTGCGCTTGAGCAAAACAGGTGACATTTTTGTTCTGTCGCGTCGCAAAAACATCAACATCCGGATGGCCACACTTTTGGAAGATTGGCAGGAGGTATGCCCAATTGATCTCCCATTCGTGCCACGATGTGCCCCCTCTGCTCAGGAAGTCTGCCTGCACATTGAGGATTCCCAGTAAATGGGTTGCCACTACGAACGTGCCCCACAACTGCACTCATTCCAAATGTCTGTGGCCAACTGGCATAGGCATCGGGACACCATCCTACCCTGACGGTTGAGATAGCAGAGCGCCGTGGTGTTGTCTGTGAGCACCGCCACTACCTGTCACTGCACCAAGTGATAGAAGGATCTCAGGGAGTACTGAATGGCTAGTAACTCCAGAAAGTTGATATGATGATGAGTTACCTGAGGTTCCCACTGAGCCCCTACAGACAGTCCTTGAAGGTGCACTCCCCACACCCAAAGAGACGCATCTGTGGTCAGGGTTAGTCCTGGGTTCGGAGGGTGGAATGGAGCCCCCACCAACAGATTCTGACAGTCTTCCCACCAACGGAGGGAGGCTAACACGGATTCCGGGAGGGTAAAGTGCTGAGACTGAGACTGCCTATGAGGGTGAAACTTCTGGACAAACCAAAGTTGTAATGGTCTCATTCGAAGTTTGGCAAAGACGATGACCGATATGGTCACTGCCATAAGTCCCAACAGTCGCTGTATCTGTCTTGCGCCTACCGTCCTCTGGACTCTGAAGAGGGTGATGAGAAAAACCATGTCCTCTGCCTGCTGGGGAGGCAGGAACGTCCTGCACAGTCGAGTCCAGGACTGCACCGATAAATTGAACCCGAATAGAGGATGTGAACATTGATTTCTTCAGATTTACACGCAGCCTCAGAGCTGCTAACATATCGAGGGTCAGGGTGATGTGATCGAGTAGGCTTGTTTTTGAAGTTGCTACCAGCAACCAATCATCGATGTATGGGAAAATACGAACCCCGTGCAGACGAAGATAGGTTGCAATTACTACCATCACCTTGGTGAAGACACGGGGTGCTGTTGAAAGCCCGAAAGGGCTTTGTACTGAAAATGTCTCTTGCCCACAGTGAAACGGAGGAACATTCTGTGAGAGGGATGGATGCATACATGAAAATAAGTATCCTTTAAGTCCAGAGTCACCTTCCAGACTCCTTCGTCCAGAAGGGGAAGGATAGATTGCAATGTTGTCATATGGAATTTTTTGTAAACAATGTATTGGTTCAGATTTCTGAGGTCCATGATGGAGTGGAGGCCTCTGTCCTTCTTGGGGACTGTGAAATAACGGGAATAGAACCCCATACAATGGTGAGAGAATGGGACCGGTTCTATGGCATCTTTGAGGAAAAGGTTTTGTATTTCTTCCAGAAGCGTGGCGACACCGGAGTGGGAATGAAGGTGGAGCCATCTAGAATGAGCAGGAACTCTATGTGATATCCCTCCCGAATTACAGAGAGGACCCACCGAGTTATTCATTGCCAGACCTGCAGGTACGGGGATAGGCGAGTAGATGGAAGGAGTGGTGGACTGGAGTCAAAGGCTCTGCTTGGGAACCTTTTGGGCCTTGGACCTAGATTGTAGAGCTGATGGAAACTTGCCCTTGGACCCACAGGAACGGGAGGAAGTATTTGAGGATCTCTACCACTGTCTTTCGGGAGACGACTTGAAAGACAGCCTGCGAGACCAAGATTTATTCCAGGATTTTCCTCTAGATTGCCTGGCAGTTGCAGTAACTCCCAAGTTGCAAGACGTCTTAAGATTTTTGTCCAGGCCCTGCAGAACCAAATCTGTGGTGGAACTGAAAAGACCATCACCTTCGAAAGGAAGATCTTCAATTATCAGTTTGGTGTCCTGCTGCAAGGAGGTGGCATGCAACCAAGCATGGTGCCGTAAAGCTACCGCCAACATGAGGGTCTTAAATGCCACATCTAAGTTATGCTTGGCAGCATTAAGCTGATGCTTAGCCAGGAGCATGCCCTCCTTCTGAAGGCGTCTGGCTGGTTGGTTAAATTTCTCAGGGAGTGCTGCAAGGAATTCCGACATCTGCTCCCACAAAGTGTACTGATATCTGCCCATGCAGGCAGCATAATTTGACGCATTGATGCTCAGGGCTCCCGCAGAATAAAATTTTCTACCGAAGGAATCTAATTTCCTTCCTCGTCAAATGGGGCAGAGTGGCTATGTTTACCCTTAGATGCGGAGCTGACAATCACAGAATTAGGTTTGGGATGGTCAAACAGAAATTCAGCTCCCATTTCCTGCACTTTGTACATATGATCCATCCTCCTGTTGGAGATGGGAACAGAGGCAGGGTGAGCCCAGGAAGCTTTAGCTGTCTGTGAGAGTACCGAAGTCATGGGAAGGGCGATCGCAGTTGACGTGTCCATTTGAACGATGTCGAAAACGGAGTCAATAGCGACAGGCGGTGGCTGAATCGTGGGAAGAGCTTAAGTATTGGCCATTCTTTTAACAAAGTCACCATAGGATTTCATGTCTTCCAACAGGGAAATTGGAAGATCGTCTTCCACTTGCTGTGGTGGAGACAGCTGAAGTGGGGTGGAAGCATCCTCATCCCCAGAATGGGAAGCATTGGAGGAGCATGAGTGCTCCAAAGGGTCGGCGAACGACGGCAGGCGAACCGGTGTCAATTGCATTGGGTCCGATAGGTCTCTGTAGTGCATTGAATCTTATGAGGATTGCACACTTGAATCTTATGAGGATTGCACGCCGGTGCTGACAGTTGCCGTCTCATGAACTCCGGCGGCGGATGAGAATCTCGATACCGAGAGATCCGAGAAGACGCAGACTGTCGATCCCATTCCATGGGAGGCTGCGGAGGGAAAAACAGGTTGCTTACCTGTAACTGATGATCTTCGAGTGGTCATCTGTGCATTCACACCCATGGGATTCAGTGCGCCTGCGCTGACCTGGTCGGTGTCTATACAAAGCTCACAACAGGATTTTCGCGCCCTCCGCCCCCAGGTATGCGCAGGAACCCCACCGCGCATGCCCAAGGGGCGGGGGCACGGACATCCCGCCAGTTCCTTCTGACCGCTATCAAGCCTAGCCATGTGTGAGAACAGCTGAGGATGACAGCAGTGGGGAAGGACGGGCGGGCGGTGTGAATGCACAGATGACCACTCGAAGATCATCAGTTACAGGTAAGCAACCTGTTTATCTTCTTCGTGGTCTCTGTGCATCACACCCATGGGAGATTAAAAAGCAGTGGCTCACCTGGAGGTGGGTGTTGTCAGACTCAGGGAGCCGTCGAAGAAAGGACCAGACGACCCAAGTCACCCTTCTGCTGGGCACGGACGTCCAGAGCGTAGTGTTTGATGAACGTGGTTGGCGTGGACCACGTAGCCGCTCTACAGATGGACGAGAGAGATGCGCCCTTCAGGAAGGCCGTTGAGGTCGCCATGGACCTGGTTGAGTGAGCCCTCAGACGAGAGGGAGGTAACTTTTTTGCCAGCGTGTAGCACAGCCGAATCGTCTCGACAATCCATTTGGAGAGTCGTTGAGACGTGATGCGTAGCCCCAGGGAGGGCGAGCTGTAAGATAAGAACAGTGAGACATCACGTCTGATTGGCTGAGTCCGATTTAGGTAGAAGAGGAGTGCCCTCTTCACATCCAGGGTATGGAGCAAGCGTTGCCCGTCATCATCTGGATGCGGAAAAAAATCCGGCAAGAATATTTCAGCCTTGAGATGGAACTCTGAAACAATCTTTGGGATGAAAGTCAAGTCCGGTACCAGACGCACGCCGTTCGGCAGGAAAACCAAGAAGGGTGGGTCATGTCGGAGTGCCATGAGTTCACTAACCCTTCTGGCTGAGGTGATTGCCAGTAGGAAGGCTGTCTTCCACGCTGCATACTTTAGGTCACAAGTGGCCATTGGTTCAAACGGCCGTCTGGTAAGTTGTCTCAATACCAGTGGTAGGTCCCACAGTTCTGTAGGTGGAGCTACAGGAGGGTACAATCTGACGAGGCCCTTCATGAACCGCTTAGCGGTCGGATGGGAGAAAATTGTGTGTCCCTCCATGCCCTGGTGGTAAGCGGAGATAGCCGCCAAATAGACTTTGACCGATGAGTGGGATAGGCCCTGATCCCTAAGAAGCAGGAGAAAGTCCAGAATTTTGTCCAGGCCCACTGTGGTTGGATTGCCTGTAGACTTGTCCAAGTACGAGAGGAATTTTTGCCACTTTCTGCGGTAAGACGAGCGGGTCGATTCCTTCCTCGCATTACAGAGGACCTCTACAACTCTGGTGGAGAAGTTCAAGGTTGGATCCTCCAGGCCGTCAACTTTAGGCTGTTCACCTCCGGATGGAGCACCTTGCCCCCTTCGGTGATGAGGAGATCTCACACTCTGGGGAAGTGGTGGAATCTGCTCCCCGCCAGACGCAGTAGGATGGGGAACCAGGGTTGTCTGGGCCACCACGGAGCCACCAAAATGCAGTTTGGTTGAGATTTGGCCACCTTGTGCACTACTCTCAGGAGCAGGGGCAGTGGAGGGAACATGTACAAAAACGGGCCTGTCCAAGGTACCAGCAGACTGTCTCCCAAAGAAAGGGGGTCCTTGCCTCCTTGGGTGCAAAAATATTTGCATTTTGTGTTCTCCCGCGAGGCGAACACGTCTATCGTTGGGGTCCCCCAACGGTCGAAGAGTGGTTGGAGGTAGATCTGATTCAGTTCCCACTCGTGATGGTGAGTGTGGCCTCTGCTGATCAGATCCGCTTCGATGTTTAGAACTCCGGGGATGTGTGTGGCCACGGGAACAATGTCGTTGGCAACGCACCAGTTCCAGAGGTTGATTGCGAGCCCACAGAGGCTCCTGGAGACGGTTCCTCCCTGACGATTCAGGTAGCTGAGTGCCGTGGTGTTGTCGGTGAGGATGGCAACACAGTGGCCTCGTAAGATGCGCCGAAAAGCTCGAAGAGCTAGAAAAATGGCCAGTAGTTCCAGGTAGTTGATATGCCTGTTTCTGGTGGCAGCATCCCACCGGTATCCTATACTGATGCCGTCGAGGTGGGCCCCCCATCCCCATAAGGAGGCATCTGTTGTCAGGGTGTAATGATGAGTGAGGGGAGAAAAAGGGGCACCCTTGGTAATGTTGGGGACAACAGTCCACCAGGTGAGAGAGTCCCGCACGGTTCGTGTTGGGATCAGGATCTTTGATTGAGGCATGCGGTGTGGACGGAAACTCTTCAGAAACCAAAGTTGGAGAGGTCTCATGTGGAGTTTCGCCAGGGGGAGGACCGAATTTGTGGCGGACATGTGTCCAAGTAGGCGTTGAATGGCATACGCCATCGAGGATGGAGCGTCTCGAATCGATGTTGCTAAGTTGGACAGGGTTTGGGCTCTGTCCATCGGTAGGAAGGCTTTGCCGGCCACAGTGTCGAGTAATGCCCCGATGAATTGCACCCTTTGAGACGGGTGGAGACAGGACTTTTGCAGGTTCACCTGAAGACCAAGTGATGAGAGAAGGTGCAGAGTGAATGCAGTGTCCTTGCGTAGAGAGATCGGGGAGTCGGCCACCAGAAGCCAGTCGTCGATATAGGGGAAGATGGTGATCCCCTGAAGACGAAGGTGGGCCGCGACAACTACCATGGTCTTGGTGAAGACCCTCGGTGCGGTAGATATTCCAAAGGGGAGACATCGATATTGATAATGATGGTCCCCTATTGCGAAGCAGAGATACTGCCTGTGGGAGGGGTGGATATTTAGGTAGAAGTAGGCATCCTGGAGGTCGATGGTAGCCATCCAGGCGCCCAGCGGAATCAAGGGCAGTAAGGCTTGCAGGGTCGTCATCTTGAATTTTCGGTACCTTATATAGATGTTGAGATCCCGAAGATCCAAGATGGGACGTAGTCCTCCGTCTCGTTTCGGTACGGCGAAGTACCGTGAGTAGAATCCCATCCGTTCGGAAATTTTTGGGACAGGTTCTATTGCCCTCTTCTTCAACAGGGAGTTGGTCTCCTGGAGAAGAATAGTGGAAGGAGGGGTGGGTCGGAAGGTCGGTAGTGGTGGGAGGTCGATGAACTCGATGAAATAGCCATTGGCTATGATAGAAAGAACCCAGATGTCTGAGGTTATGGCTCTCCATACCGGAAGGAAGGGGTGGAGGCGGGTCAATTCTCTCGACATCGAGAGGGTGGAGTCAAAGACCCTGCTTCGGCCCGCGGTTGGACTTGGGCCTTGCCTGTGGGTGTTGGGCACCCGATCTCGGTTTTGGCTGATATGGTTGCTTATTGTAGTTTGGAGACTGGCGGGGTCTCCAAACCGCGTCAGGGGATGGCTTCGTCGGATATGGACGACGGGGGGTATAACGGGACCACGATCTCTGTCTGTAGGACCTTTGTGGTGCTGAAACTCCCAAAGATTTTGAGGCTTTGATATTTTTATCCATCTCCTGCAAGGCGGCGTCGGTGGAGGAGTGGAATAAGCCGTCCCCGTCAAAGGGGAGATCCTCAATATAGGATCTAGTGTCCTGAAGTAGAGTGGTGGTCCGGAGCCACGCATGACGCCGGATCGATACTGCCGAAGCCATCGACGTCGAGAAAGCGTCTAATGAGTGCTTTGCAGTGCTCAGGAGCTGTTTGGCTACAAGGAGGCCTTCCTTCTGGATGGATCTTGCCTCGGCACGCTTGTCCTCCGGCAGAGATGGGAGGAGCGCTGACATCCTCTGCCATAAAGCATACTCGTATCTCCCAAAACAGGCCAAATAATTAGAGGATTTGATCCCCAAGGCTGCAGAAGAGTAAACCCTACGGCCGTAGGCATCGATCTTTTTACTCTCTCTGTTGGACGGAGTGGAGTTAGAGCTTTTGGTCTTGGAAGATGTGGAAACGACCAAGGAATTCGGGCGAGGATGGAGATGGAGGAATGAGGTTCCCTTTTCTTGGACCCGGTACATGTGGTCTAAACGCTTGGTGAAGACCGGTGCTGACGATGGTTTAGCCCACGGGGACTGAACCGCTTTTAAAAGGTGTTTGGACATCGGTAAGGCTATCGGCGTAGAGGCGTCGATCTCGATGATATCATACACCTCGTCAGCTGCGGATGGTTGGGTTTGGACGATAGGTAGGGCAAGAGAGTGTGCCATACGCTTTACTAAGTCCCCGTATGAGGACATGTCCTCCGAAGGAGAGATCGGGCTGCTCCCGGAGATGGATTGCTGGGGGGGGGGGTTCGATATTGGAAAGAACGTCCTCCGGGTCATCGACATCGGAGTCACCCCGAGAGGAGGCGGAGTTGGAACTCGACTCTTGAGGTCTCGGTAGCGGTGGCTCGGCCATCGGCATTGGTGGAGCAGTGGCACGGTCGGAATGAGGAGGAGACGGTGGAGGTTTCGACACTGTTGCCGAGGGCTGGTGGCGAGGCGAGCGCGAGCGGTATCGACAAGGTTCCCAAGGATCTGGGTACCCAGGGAAGTTCCACGGGCCCGAAGAAAACCAGTACGGCATCTCGTGCTTGTTTTCGAAGGGAAACTTCGGAGGTCGATATGGATAGGTTGCATGATACCTATCGTAGCGTGGAACATAGGATTCCTGCTCACAGTGGTCAGGACGATATGGAGATCTGGAACGGTCCCGAGGGCGATGTTGGGATCGACCGGATTGATCACTTGCCCACGATGTTGGCGAGGGGGATCGAGACCCCATTGCCTGGACATTCGAACCCAGATCGAGGTCGGTAGGAGGTGGTGACATCGACTGGGGAGGATCACGACGCCGAGGTGCTGCCGACACCGGGGGTCCAGACTGACGTGGTGGAGAGTCCAGAATTTGTATCAGAGGCTCCACGATGATTTTCGTCAGTTCCGGTGTCGGACAGTCGCGAGGGTTGCTGAGATGCTTCCGCACTAGCAGAGCCCCTAGGAGATCCAACGCCACTCACACCGTGAGATTTATGCGCGTCTCCCGTCTTGCTCGAGCCCCGAGCCTTCGCCTTATCCCTCTTAGGCTTCTTCACCGGTGTTGACATGGATGAAGTCGCCTTCGATTTCGATTTCTTCGGAGGGGCCCCTCCGGTATCTGAAGATCTCACTACCTTGGGAGGCTTCGGTGTTGGGGGATCCCTCTGTGTCGATACGGACGACTTCGATGTCGAGACGGCTGGTCTCGCAGTAGGAGGATCAGACGCCATTTCGGGAGCTGGAGGTGCGAGTGCCGACTCCCACAACGCGACCTTCAGCGTAGCGGCCCTGTTCTTTCTCGTTTGGTTGGAGAAACGGGCACAGATGGAACAGGCGTCAGGCCGGTGAGCCTCCCCCAGACAAAAAACACAAAGTGAGTGCTCGTCTCTCAAGGCTAGCTTGCTTCCGCAGGAAGAGCACCTTTTAAAGCAGCCCCACTTACGACTTTCCATAAACAATGGAAAGGAGCCCTTCCACTCGGCAGGATGAAGGGCGGTGAGGTGGGGGGGGGGGAGATTGGTCCGGAGACCTTGAAAAATCCACCAAAAAAGTGTGGATAGAGAGGAAAAATAGTTGAGTCACGATCGAAAGATCGGAGAAGAAAAAATAAAATAAAAATGTGAAGAGAAAGCTGTGAGTTTCGCTGAGGTAAATCGCTCTCAGAGACACCAATGCAAGCTGCTAACAGCGAGGCGGTCAGAAGAGAACTGGCGGGATGTCCGTGCCCCCGCCCCTTGGGCATGCGCGGTGGGGTTCCTGCGCATGCCTGGGGGCGGAGGGCGCGAAAATCCCATTGTGAGCTTTGTATAGACACCGACCAGGTCAGCGCAGGCGCACTGAATCCCATGGGTGTGATGCACAGAGACCACGAAGAAGATCCAGCGCATGCCACCTGGAAACGGGTACACCCCATACATGCATTGCCACTGGCGTTGGTCCCAGGACAGTTGAAACTGTGCAGGCAATCGATCCCAACTGTCATGGCCCTGTTGGGACAGGTGAGCTACGTTCATTCTGTGCTCTGAATGAAGGCTCTCCACGCTGAGAGACCAGGGAACCTTGTCAGGTCCATGTCCTGCTCAGAGTCTATGAGCTGAATTGGGCGTGAAGAAGGTGGGGATTGTGCACCTTGTAACTGCCCACGGCCTGAGGAGTCAAGCGAAGCAGCTCCATCTGAGGCAATCCCTGACAGTACCGGGATTTTAGTGGAGGAGCTCTTTTTGTGCTTCGTATGCCTGACAGGTTGCTCGTCCTTGCCCACCCGGTTTTCCTTAGCGGGTGTATGGGCTATGGACTGTGATGCCGGGATCAAGCGTTTCAGCACCGATCTGTTGGCACTGGATTGGCTCGGTGTCAGAGACTGTTAAGCCATCGACCCCGGTGCGGGGTTCGACATAGAGGCATGTCCCAAAGAGTCCTGTGACAACACCATCAGAGAGAGAGCTGACTCAAGAAGTGCCACCCACAGTCTCGCCGCTCGGTTCTTCCTCGTTTGATGGGAGAATTTGGCGCAGTGGGCACAAGAGTCAACGCGGTGCAATTCCCCCAGGCACAATAAACAAAGGGAGTGTCCGTCACGGGGTGCGATTTTACTGCTGCACTTCCAGCACCATCTGAAGAAGCCCCACCGTTTGGCCATAAGCCATAGGCGGGTAGAAAAAGGCTGCCAAGGCAGACGGAAGGAAAAACCTAACTAACTAAACTGAAAAGTAACCATAGCTAACTACAAAAATAGAAGTAAAAGAGGCCTAAGCCAAAGTTTTTTTACTGACCGGGGCATAGGGAGTCCTACCAGCATGGCAGTCAGAAGAGAACTGGCAGGACAGTCGCCCCCCCCCCGGTCATGCGCACTGGAGCCCAGCATGTGACCGGGGAGCGGGCGTGAAAATCCCTTTCGCTTTCTACAATACCAATTGGGGCTGGTGCAGGTGCACTATATCCCAGAGGTGTGATGCACAGACCACGACGAAGATCCTGAGAAAGGATATACTGGACCTGTAATCTAGGCACTCAATTTCACAGAGGTTATGATTGCTCAAAACCACCTAGAATATTCATGACAGAACCAAGCAACAAATTAACACACAACTCCTAGCCACACACAAAATGCTCTAGCTGTTTAGATGTTAATGTACACATGTACTTACCTGAGCATCCTCTGCTGCAGCACTGGACTGGCTAAGCAACAAATGTTGAGAATCCAGCTGATTTCCACCAGTTGCTCCAAGGCGATGTTTAACTGGAACCTTGTTAATGACATAGGAACCCGATGTCAGCGGTTTATTTGTTACCTGCATGAATAAGCATAAAACAGAACAATGTGATTGTGTGTACTCTGAAGTAAAGAATTAGAAATCCAAAGTATTCCCTAGGGAGTCGAGGGAGAAAAGTACTCCAATTTGTACATGGGCACTACACCTTTGGCACATTGCTATGCACTGTTACAGCTGGAGTCTGTGTCAGCATTTGTTGCTGCAGGTGGAGTTGGTGATGAAGTGGTAGTGGGGTCTGCTGCTGCTGCTGCTGCTGCTGCTGGGCGGGTTGCAATGGCTGCTGCTCACTGTTTTCTCGATGCCACAAAACTCTTATAAACCGATTATTTAACACTGCCTCTGTGCTGGAAATGGCTTTTCTGGCTTCATCATTTGTTAAGTACTGAATTAAAGCAGCTTCTGGATCACCTCTGAAGGCAACCTAAGGAATATACATTACAATTAGTCAGTATTACCAACAAGTGGAAAATCAACATCAAAGTTCATAATCCTGTATTTTTAAAAAAATATTTCCTGTACCCAGTCCAAATGCTACATGATGAATTCCACTTCTGTAATGTATTTTAAAGTTGCTTTTCTGGAAGCAGGCATGCCCCTAAGTTGCCAGAAATACCATTCCTGAAAGTATGAGAAACTTTAGAAACAACTTCAGATTTGAGGTGGTCGAACACAAGTTTTAAAAAAGAATCTTTCAAGTACCACATGTACCTTCCTATTAGCTCCTATATATAGAAATTCAGCTAGTCCTTAACAAAATAGTTATCTAAGGTGATGCAGATCTTCTGTTTCACATGAAGAAATTAACTGCACCTTTAAAAAAGTTTTCTTTTAGTCTAAATGTGAGGATTTTATTACTTATAAAAGTCTAGATATGAGGATTTTTCTATTCATAACCTTGATTTTTAGAGGTATATAAACAGGAGACCCTGACATTTAGGACGGATCATCTGTTGAACATGGACTTGCAGGGGGGCATCTCATCTTCTTCCCCACTACTATTTTTTCTTTCCCTTCCTGGGCACCATCAGAGCTGGTCCCCTTTTCCTGCCTCCTCCTCAGATATCGGCTCCCAGTCTTCAGCTTTCTCTTTGCCTCCTCCCCTCCAGCTTCTGCCTGGGAAAACTATGGTCTAGTTACACACTGGTGGCTGCCAGATCTAGCTGGGAAGCAGGGAACACACAGGAACTCACTTTCCTTTGCATCTGTCCCCACACTATGTCCTTCCCCCCCTTCTTCCTGCCAATCCCCTTATTCTCACCTTTACTCCTTTCTCTCCTCACCCAACCACTCAAACTACCTTTTTATCTACCCTCGCACTGATGGTTATATACCTATTTCATTTATACCCTGCCTTTTTCCACAATGGGGACCTAAAGCACCTTATATTATGCTCCTCTCCTCGATTCTATCCTCACAACAACCCTTTGAAATGGGTTAGGCTGAGAATGTGGAACTGGTCCAAGGTCACCCAGTGAGCTTCCACAGCAGAGTGGTGATTCATGCCTGGGTCTCCCATATCCTGGTCTGAAACTCTAATTACCATACAACACTGGCTGTTAGGATGCAGCTTCTGTTGAACAGTAGCAAACTGCAGCTCATGTGGTAGCAAGTCACCCAGTAGTTGCTGGCGGGCCTGGCCCCAATGAGTTCTCCCTCAAAGGACAGAACAGCTCTGGAAAGTGCCCTGCTCCCAAGCTTCTACTGGCAGAAAGCATGGCTTGAGGGCTGGCTATACTGTTGTGGTTGCCTAGCAATGGTCACTGAGGGTATTCATTTCTTAAAGCCTGTTTGTGGGGAGGGGCAGGGTACAAAAATAAATAAATAATAAAGCTACAGGTTCTGCTTTTATTATTTTTAAGGGGGTTAAAACCTGCAATTTTAATTTCAAATTTTTCTGCAAACCAGAGACATTTTTCAGGTTTGTAGAAGGAACTGCCTTGTCTGTCCATGGCTCCAATCAAATTTGGCCATATTGACACTGGATAGATTGATATTTGATCAATGTGGTACCAGTATTTATGTGTGTGAGAAACACTGTGAGAGAGATTATCTTAAAAAACTTTTACAAATGTAATGGCAATTTCAACTTCTGACAATTGCGCCATACTGAATTTCCTACATGAATCACAAATCTGATGACTAGTATTGAAAACCTAACTAATCCCCTGATTAGTAGAGAGCGATGGGATTCCACAGGATACTTGAATATACACCAGTTTTCAATCAAGATTTTGTACAGAAACGAAACAACATCTACATAAAACGGTGTAAGGCAAGACAAAAGCAGCATGCTGTATGATTGGTCACAGAATCTTTTGATTTATGCCCCCTGCCAAAATCCAGTACACTACTAGTTTACCTGAATGTTGACAATTGTTCCAAACTTGCTGAAGTGTTCATTAAGCTGGGTAATATTGTTCAGTTCTGGGGGTATTTTACGAACTTCCAGCTTGGTATTTGTATACTGGTTCTTCTTTGGGAATCCTGGCTTATTCTGATTATTAGCTTGCCTAAAGAAATAAAAATGTAGGCATTAACGGAATGCTTGCTTCTTCAAAACAGCTTACTACCCTAAGAACTGCCTGCTGTGTCACACCACAGTTCATTTAATCAAGTGTAGATTATCCAGAACAGACAGATGCCCTCAGAGGCTCACAAGCAGGGTAAAATAGAAATACCCACTTTTGTTCCTTGTTACTCAAATAATCCAGTTTTGGCCATCATGGCAAACAGTTACTGATACATACACCCTTTATAAATTCATACAGTCCTTACAATCACTCACACCAGTAATTATAACTGTCTATAGCAATACATTCTGTAGCTGGATGAATTGCTTCCTTTTGTAATCCTGAACCTATCAGCAATCAGTTTCACTGTAAGCCTCCAAGTTTTAATGCTGAGTATGTGGGCACAATTGCACTCATTTCACACACTAGCAAGGTCATGCTAAAGATCCTACAAGCTAGGCTCCAACAGTACGTGGATAGAGAACTGCCAGAAATACAAGCTGGGTTTCAAAGAGGTAGAGGAACTAGAGATCAAACTGCCAACATTCGCTGGATTATGGAGAAAGCAAGAGAGTACCAGAAACACATCTACTTCTGCTTCACTGACTATGCTAAAGCCTTTGATTGTGTGGATCACAACAAACTATGGCAGGTTCTTAAAGAGATGAGAGTACCAGACCACCTCACTTGTCTCCTGAGAAACCTGTATAAGGGTCAAGAAGTGATAGTTAGAACCGGATATGGAACAACTGATTGGTTTAGCATAGGAAAAGGAGTATGACAAGGATGTATACTGTCACCTTGCTTACTTAATTTATATGCAGAGTACGTCATGCGAAATGCTGGCCTGGATGAATCACAAGCTGGAGTTAAGATTGCTGGGGAAAAGATCAATAACCTCAGATATGCAGAGGATACCACTCTGATGGCAGAAAGTGAAGAGGATCTAAAGAGCCTCTTGCTCAGAGTGAAAAAAGAGAGCGCAAAAGTGGGCTTGAAGCTCAACATCAAAAAAACTAAGATCATGGCATCCGGCCCCATCACTCCTTGGCAAATAGAAGGGGAAGTCGTAGAAGTAGTGACAGACTTCACATTCCTTGGATCCCAGATCACTGCAGATGGTGACTGCATTCATGAAATTAAAAGATGCCTGCTCCTTGGGAGGAAAGCAATGGCAAGCCTAAACAGCATGATAAAAAGTAGAGACATCACCCTGCCAACAAAAGTGCACATGGTCAGAGCAATGGTATTCCCAGTAGTAATGTATGGCTGCGAGAGCTGGACTATAAGGAAGGCCGAGTGCCAAAGAACAGATTCGAGAGTCCCTTGGACTGCAAGGAGATCAAATCATTCTATCCTAAAAGAAATCAACCCTGTTCCCTGGAAGGCCAGATCCTGAAGTTGAAGCTCAAATACTTTGGCCACCAAATGAGAAGGGAGCACTCACTGGAGAAGACCCTGATGCTGGGAAAGACTGAAGGTCAAAGAAGAAGGGAACGGCAAAGGATGAGATGGTTAGACAGTGTCATCGATGCAACAAACATGAAATTGAGCAAACTTCAGAGGACAGCGGAAGACAGGAGGGCCTGGCGTGATCTGGTCCATGGGGTCGCAAAGAGTTGGACTCGACTGTGCGACTAAACAACAACAAAAATGTGGGCCTTAGAAAGCATTACTAACAACAAAGCTAGCTGAGGTGATGGTATCCCAGCTGAGCTATTCAAAGTCTTAAAAGATGATGCTGTTAAAGTGCTGCACTCAATATGCCAGCAAATTTGGAAAATGCAGCAGTGGCCACAGGATTGGAAAAGGTCAGCATACATTCCATTCCCAAAGAAGGGCCAAGGACTGTTCAAACTATCGCAAAATTGCACTCATTTCACACACTAGCAAGGCCATGCTCAAGATCCTACAAGCTAGGCTTCAGCAGTGCGTGGATAGAGAACTGCCAGAAGTACAAGCTGGGTTTCGAAGAGGTGACCTAGAGATCAAACTGCCAACATTCACTAGATTATGGAGAAAGTAAGGGAGTACCAGAAAAACATCTACTTCTGCTTCACTGACTATACTAAAGCCTTTGATTGTGTGGATCACAACAAACTGTGGCAAGTCCTTAAAGAGACGGGAGTACCAGACCACCTCACATGTCTCCTGAGAAACCTGTATAAGGGTCAAGAAGTGACAGTTAGAACCGGATATGGAACAACTGATTGGTTTAACATAGGAAAAGGAGTACAACAAGGATGTATATTGTCACCCTGCTTATTCAATTTATATGCAGAGTACATCATGCGAAATGCCGGCCTGGATGAATCTCAAGCCGGAATTAAGATTGCTGGGAAAAACAACAATCTCAGATATGCAAACTATACCACTCTAATAAGAACATAAGAACATAAGAGAAGCCAATGTTGAATCAGGCCAATGGCCCATCCAGTCCAACACTCACACAGTGGCCAAAATATACCAGGTGCCATCAGGAGGTCCAGCAGTGGGGCCAGGACACTAGAAGCCCTCCCAGAAAGTGAAGAGGACCTAAGAGCCTCTTGCTCAGAGTGAAAGAGGAGTGCAAAAGCTAGCTTGAAATTCAACATCGTAAAAACTAAGATCATGGCATCCGGCCCCATCACTTCTTGGCAAATAGAAGGGAAAGTCTTGGAAATAGTGACATTCAGGTTCCTGGGATCCAAGATCACTGCAGATGGTGACTGCAGTCATGAAATTAAAAGACACCTGCTCCTTGGGAGGAAAGCGATGGCAAACCTAGACAGCATAATAAAAAGCAGAGACATCACCCTGCCAACAAAAGTCCGTATGGTCAAAGCAATGGTACTGGCTGTGAGAGTTGAACCATAAGGAAGGCCGAGTGCCAAAGAATAGATGCTTTTGAACTATGGTGCTGGAGAGGACTCCTGAGAGTCCCTTGGACTGCAAGGAGATCAAATCATTCAATCCTAAAAGAAATCAACCCTCACTGTTCCCTGGAAGGCCAGATACCAAAGCTGAAGCTCAAATACTTTGGCCACCAAATGAGAAGGGAACACTCACTGGAGAAGACCCAGATGCTGGGAAAGACTGAAGGTAAAAGAAGGATGAGATGGTTAGACAGTGTTATCGATGCAATGAACATGAAATTAAGCAAACTCCGGAGGATGGTGGAAGACAGGAGGGCCTGGTGTGATGTGGTCCATGGGGTCGTGAAGAGTTGGACTCGACTGTGCGACTGAACAACAACCACAAAAAAAAAATGTGTAATCTCTTTGTTAGAGCATTTAAGTTGGTTTAAAACACTAATAAAATAAATCAGATGCAAAAAGACAAGAAAGCAGTATAGTTCTTTTAGGCCATAGTTTCTTCAAAAGAACATATCCAGAGTTCCCTGGTTTGGGCCTCTCTCTTATTTTGTGTGCTGAGCACATCCACTTCTCAGCAGCCCTCAAAAGTGAGGGAAGGCCTACCCAGCTGGACTCCTAGGTGTAGCCATCCCTCCAGAAACTAATTGTATGAGCTTCTTGTGAATTTTTTTAAAAAACTATTTATTACGTTTCCAAAAAGAAAACAATAATACAGAAACAGTACAATTATAATATAAATATACTAATATAATGAGCTACCATGTGAAGGCATACAATCGATATAACAATAGTTGGGGAACAACTTAATAAATAGCTATTATTTTAAGACTGGACTTGAGTTTAACTTGTTATTCTTTTCTATAAAATCAAGGAAAGGAAACCATTTTTCTATGAAATCTGACTGATAGTTCAGATTTTCTACTAATAAAATATGGTTAGATATTTTATCCATATCTAGATATTCCCATAACTTGTTGACCCAGTATTGTAATAAGGGTTGATTCTTACCTTTCCAATGTCTAGCTATAATAGAATTAGCTGCAACAAACATAAGTGAAATCAAATCTTTATGTATCACAGGTATGTCAACATCCTCCCAAAGACTGAGTAATATAATTTTGGGATGAGGCAGAATATCGTAACCTGTAATTTTCTTTATCACGCTGACAATCCCTGACCAATAAGTGGTGATTCAGGGACATTCCCACCAGCAATGTAAGTAAGATTCAATTTGGTTACAACCTCTCCAACAACATGGATCATACGTGGAAGTAATATGGTGTAATTTAAATGGGGTTAAATATACCATATATGTAGAACTTTGCGAAACTGCATGCGTATGTTAACTGCATTCATAAGGTGGGTTTTAGAGGACCATATTTTGGTCCACTGAGTTTCCAATATGTCCATTTTACAGTCACATTGCCATCTTAATTAATTAGATTTCTTGGACCAAGTTTGTTGATTCAACATTTTGTATAGGACAGAGATAAGGCCTTCCCCCTCCCATAGGATTTTTTCAAAGACTGCAAGGTCCCTCTTAAGATAACCTTGCATTTTTGGACTACAGATCAAGTGTCTTAAACTGAAAATACTCAAACCAAGGGAGTTTAATACAACTTACAGCTTCCAATTTGATTTTACTCTTTACAGACCCCTTTGTTGTAACATCACATATCTAGTCTCATTTTTCTCCAGGAAGAACAGGTGTTTTTAAATTTGCCTGGGGGGAACCATCTCTGTCCTAAGATGGATGAAACTGGAGAGATGTCAGGAGCTAATACTTTTCTTTTTGCATCCCAGGTGTGAAGTGTGATTTCCAGAAAAGGATTTTGACTTACTGAATGAGGTCTATCTTTTGGGTTATTCCAAATTATATCTTCTATTACAGCTGAACCTAGGAAAGACTGTTCTACTTCCACCCAACATTTGGGATCAGCAAAATGAAGGTAACAGATTTTTTAGCTTCTTGTGAATTTAATGTGCCTTAGAAACAAAATTATGTAAAGATATACAGTAACCCTCCTTAAACCTGGAGGATGGGATGAAATTAAGCATAAATTAAGCAGACAATATCATGAGATGGCAGAGCTAAGCAAAGCTATGTAGTTGCAGTAGTCACAGAAGCACATTGAAAGCATTTATTCTCTATAACTTTAATATGCATGGATTGTTTCCCATGAAGAGATCACTAAGTGAAATCAAATAATTCTGAAACAGTATCAATGTATCACTTGTTCACTGACACAAATTCTTACTTTCCAATCCAGGGTTTCTTTGCAGATGGTCCTTCTGTAGTGCTTGACACTCGCTTCCTGTTGTCTGGCTCAAGCACTACTCTGGATACATTAGTATTGTTACTAAAAATGCCAACTGGAGGCTCAGTCTGGATGATAATATTAGCAGCTGGAGGAAAAGGATTGGAGTATTATCTGCAGTGGACTGAAATAATATATATAAGGTGGCACACTGAATAGCAGCAGTTCTCTCTCTCTCTCTCTCTCTCTCTCACACACACACACACACACACACACATACACATACACATACACACACACAAAGGGGATATTGCTGTGGCCCAGAGATCATGTGCAATTATGTGGCCCCATACAAAACACTTGTTCCTTTGGGATCAAAAATCTATCATGGCTTGAATTATCTTAACCCTTTGCTTCAAAAGTTGAAACAGTGTGAACTCTCTACCATGGAGGGTGTGCTCCTCATCCCTGGAAGACAGACAGCTCAGCCCATCTCCTATGCTCTAAGCTGCAATAAACTGAGTGGCCCAATGGCGGAAAATTACCAAAAGGGACCTCTAAGAGCCTCTGCCTCCAATTTTATTCTTTGCTCAAACAAATATCAAGACCAAGGAAAGGGAGAAGAGAATGCAAAGAAAGATAAAAATATCTGATCTAGTACAACTCCAGCAGCATTTCGAGACATATACCCTTCCTTCTAGCCATTATTTTAGCCTGGGAGGGAGGGTGGCTGCAACCCCAGATCAGTTAAACTATCTTGATTTGCACAATTAGAAAAGTCAAATTAACTGTCATTTCAGACCTGGAGATTAAACTGTTAGCTTAAGCATTCTATTCTTAAAAATCCAAAGTTCTGGTCATTAGAAACACCAATGTTCAACATTGTTCAACTGCAACAATGCAGTTCAACAAATTGCATCTTGTTTGCAAAATGAGGGCCAAATACTCACTATGACTGAGAAAGTGACTGAGAATGCCAGTATAATAAACTGGAAAATCTTTTGGTCCAGCAAGTTTTCAGTTCCCACACTTTCCAGGCAAGCTTGAACTATAGGAGATAGCTATGACCTCACATACTATATTAATGGAAATGCAATTACTTGTTATATAAACTATCACAGCATTCTTCTGTGAAAAGTTCTTAGAATACATTCGTCTCATACTGGACAATTTGGGCTATGAGGAAAATTAGTAGTCAGTGAACTGCACTTGCTGCAGTTATTTCTTCTGGGGACTAAAAGTATGATTCCCTTGTTCATCTTTGTCAGGTTAAAGATTAGTAGGAAAGAAACACAAAGTACATAGAAAGCAAAACAGAAGACTTTCATTACAACTTTTCCATCTTCCAAGAATTATCAAGACTATAATGCTTTCTCCAAAAGCACATGCCTGGAGACTGGAACAAGGAGACAAGATCTTACCTCTTGGATTTGTATCCATCTCACCAGAAGTCAGGCCAATAAGATTTGGACGCTGCATTGGTGTTCTAGAAAAGAACTGTCGATACTGAGATCTACCAGCACTAGTAATACTAGGAGCCTCTGGATTATAGCCGTCTGGTTCATATGTATCTATTGTAAAACAAAAAAGAAAAAAATATGGGCTGGGTTTCCAATTAGTTAAAAAAAAAATTATGTAAGTAATTCTACACTCTTAAACTACCGTTTCTGACAAAGCATAGGATTAGAATAATATTATTTCGAAGTTTCAGGTCCTACTTCAGTAATTTTTGCAGTTCTATGAGGCTCATGCGACTACCTAAATCACGGATCCAAAGAAAACTACAACTGGATGTAATTATCAGTTTCCAAAAACTCTGACTGAGGTGAGATTGGGGAAAAAGGAAATTCAAATAATAAATGCTATACTAGGTTCTTCACTTAAGTGTAGAGAATTATGACTACGACTCTCCCTTAATATTTCATGTATTACCAAAGAAAGAATCTGATTGTGCCAAAGTGCCAACATTAATGACCTGAAAGAATCTTCAAGATCTTTTTAAAAAAGTATTAAAAAGTGTTACTCAACCAATAATAGAGAGGCAGAGAAAGAGTGACACCCATGCCTAAAGGAAGAAACTGTCAAACCTCGGGACTTGGGAGACAAAAAAGACCTAAATTCATATACAAAAGTAAGTTAGATACAGTCAAACAGATTTCTGTCAATGATGCATTGATGCAAATAATTATTCCAGCTATAAACTCAACAATGTTTGTCCCAATACATATAAATCATTTGTAAAGGAATGCAGTTTGATTGTCCACTAAAGACAACACAGTAAGGCCAGAACACCAAATTATTATATAAATCTGCATAAAAAATGCAATCAATAAATTATCAGCACACAGGTACATCCACTAAAGGCTTTTCCTCTTTGACCCAGTTTAGATGCTTATTTAAGGCCCAGACTCTGCTTCTGTGATGATGTAATGAATACTACAATACCACACTCATAACCTGATGTGATACAGAGCCCCACACTGAGGGCCAGATCATTCTCTTCACATGACCCTTTTGAACAGGTTTAATTGAGTGATTTGGCCCACTGCATATGCCTCTATCAATGTCATGAGCATGATGCAGATGACATACTTACACCCTCTTTCACAAGATGAGTATAATCTATAGTGTCTGATCTAATTTCCTCATATATAGGTTGGTCACACTTGGTTGTAATTTTCTCTTGCCACAAGATGACTCTTAAAATAAATTTCTGAAAAATGTAAATCCCAAGAAAGCTAAAACTTTGAGCTATATTGAGAACACAACTGGAAATTGGGAACTGTGTGGATTTGCATAATTTATTCTGAGTGCATTTAAATTGATCTTTTCTTTTGGTGCAGCATATGTGTTTTTTTGGTGTGCAATGTTTTCTGCTTCACTCTAAAACTGTGGAACAGTTGTATTTAAATACAAGATTTACATATTATATTACATTCAGTTGTTAAATATACATGGTACAGCACTGCTGTAATTTTGGGCACTGATTTTGGTTCTCGTCCCATTATCTACTGGGAGACTTGTATTTAATATTTTACTTCACACTCAGGGCCATTTCAGACACGATGAGTATCCTAAAAAAACTGTTTATGCAGAAAAAATGTATGGCAAGCAATCTTTTTAAGAAAAAACACATGACAGGTTCACTTTAGGGTGTGTACACGGCAGAAGCTCCTAAGTGGATTACGTATGTATGCATACGTAAATAAGGGTATGCGCCTTTGGTACATATTCAGAACTTTTTGTAGAAAAAGCCCAGCAAAAACTCATTAGCATAACAGGCCACACCCAACAGCAGAAACTTATTAGCATAATAGGCCACACCCCCGTGACAGCACAGCATATTAGGCCACACCCCCGTGTTGCCAGATGTGTGGTCATCCAGCCACACCCACCTTTTGATTCTTATTCTGTCTACCTTGTTAGTTGTCAAAACAGTTTTGACAAAACCAATAAAACATTATTTTTTTTAAAGTTTCCAATTCATACTTTTAATAATTATCATATTTATTTTAAAAGTAACATTAACAGTAACATAAGCAAACATCTCAATAAACACTCTGGAACTGGGCCGCATAACTAAACACCAAGGCATTAACTACCTCTCAAACCCAATTACAGACCCCCCCAGCAGATTTAAGTAGCCAAGAAGGGCAAAGATCATACAAGCTGGTAGTAGGTCTTTGACCTCCAAGAATCCTGTCCATATCCTCAAACTGAATAAACTCAAAATTATCCCAAACAACTGGCCGTCAACCCCCAGCACCATCAGAGTTGTCACTGCTAATGTACAGCCCAAGTCAATATGAATGTAAGGAATTTTATCTGCAAACTGCTCAGCAAAATGGTAATAGCAGATCACCAGCCAGTTTGGTGTAGTGGTTAAGTGCATGGACTCTAATCTGGGAGAACTGGGTTTGATTCCCCACCCCTCCATTTGCAGCTGCTGGATGACCTTGGGCAAGCCATAGTTCTGTCAGAGCTGTTCTTGAAAGAGCTCTCTCAGCCTCACCTATCTCACAGGGTGTCCTGTGGTGGGGAGGGGAAGGGAAAGGAATTTGTAAGCCGCTCTGAGACTCTGAGTGAAGGGCAGAGGTATAAATCCTCCTCCTCCTCCCCCCTCCTCCTACAGGCTAGATCCCAACAGGCCACTGGACATCCAGAACAGATGCAATGGCAATAGAAAAGTGTTATTTCTTTGTCATCATCATCTCCACAGAGTATGTTTTAACATGAGCTTTAGCCTATGTCATATTGGGTTCATCCTGAGCCTTCCTTCACTGTTGCCTGCAGCTGCTCAGTAAACCAAGTTTACTGTAAAAAGAGAGGGTACACCTAGGAATGATCATATCAACTGTCTCGGTCGTTTACTCATTCCAGAGGAATTCCACAAATAGCATGATGGATTTCAATACATCAGGCATGATTTTTGAAAGATTTAGACCTGCTGGTACACAAATTCTGCTTTGTGAGCTTTAGGCAGTACAACTGATTTACTGTTTGGGTGCTGTACAAAGTAAGAATTGCTGTATTACCTTTCAGGGGCATGGATTCAAGATCACCTAATGTGTATTCGTTATCCACTAACATATTAATCATCTTTCCTTTATCAAAATAAAATGCCCAAAGAACATGACTGTATTTTTCCACCATTCCAATGGCTGCTAAAGGAATGAAATGATTCTAATTTGCATTTGAAATTGTGGATGCAAAAGTACACCATGCTAGTTGCAATGCAAAATCAGGCAAGGAATTGTGTTACTTTGTACGTGGCACAGCTTTCGATCCTGAAACAGGAGCTAACGACAAATCACTACAGGTGAGAATTTATCAAGAGGTAAGTGATTCTCAGTTGCCCCACATGAAGCTTGCTGGGTAACCTTGGGCCACTCACAGTTCTCTCAGAACTCTCTCAGCTCCCTGTACCTCATGAGGTGCACGTTGTGAAGGGAGGCTGCAGCTCCTACCAGCCACTCCACTGGACCCCCAACTCTTTGCTCTTCTCCCCTGAAACCCCTTCCTTCCCCTCTTTCTCCCCATCACTGTTCTTTTCTACCTTTGGAGAGAGGGGCCGTTTCTGCTGCTTCATTAGGGGCAGAGAGAAGGGAGATTCTCTTCACTTAGAAATATGGTGGTGCACAGAAGGGATGTTAGGGGCAGGCAGCAGTGGAGGAGAACATTTCAGTGAGTTATAGCGATGGTTTCATGAGTGTTCATGTTGCAGGACTGTTTTGCCTTGCCTGCCTTTTTTTCTCACTTGGTGTTCTCCCTTCCTCACCGGAGAACAAGCTGGCTCCAGCAGTCTGCAAGGGACCTGACAAACTTTTGAGTTATAAAAAAAAGGGGGGGGAGTGGGAGTGGAGAGCAAGGCAGCTGGGACATGGATTATTTCAGGAGAACAAACACACACACACACACGTTAAGAGACAACCCAAACCAAATCTCCCAACTGCACCTTTCATTGTAGACTTTTCAACAACTGCAACCATTAAACTTAGAACATCTTCCATTCCCCTCAGCTGCAGTTTTCACAAGATTTCTGCTCCCACCCCCCATCAGTGTTTGGAACAACCTTTCACACTAACAATGACTATGTTTGCATAAAACACGTGGAACTTGCTGTGGGGAGGGGTTTCCATCCCACTTCCAGGAGACATAAGACCCATTAACCATTTATCTGCTGGTTGTAATGTAGAGATTTTTGCACAGGAACTTGGGAAGTTCATAGGGCAGTAAGGCAAGAAGTACTTTGCAAGTCGGGGGGGAGGATCCAAAGCCTTTGCAAGCGCCGCCAGCAGAATCAGGGAAGGGCTTTGTCTACTCTACTGCCTCAAAACACACAAACACACACACAGAGCCACTGCTCCAAGAAAGAAGATCATGCAAACCTTACAAGACAAGTGGGGCTTTCCCTTCTGGCTTCTAGCTGTGGCAGCAGCAAGAAGAGGCAGCACAAGCTGCCCCCAGCTCCTCCTAGCACAACTGAGGGCTGCTGGGGGCAGGGCTTCGCTACCAGTGAACAGGCCCTGGTGGCCCACCCACCCATCAGGTTTCAAAGAAGGAGGGGGATGCAGGGTGTGTATGACAGGTCTCAGGAGCCGCAGTTTGGCCACCCATGCCCTAGACTGTAAGATACTTACAAGCCTCACATATTTTACAGCCTCTGCCCAGCCAAGTGTATATGTAGATGGTTTGTCTTGTTTGTTTGTCTGGAAGTTCAGGATCAGGCTGTCAGGGGGAAGACAGAAAGGAAAGGGGGCTGATCTGAGGGGACTGTCGGGCTCGCAGGTTTCAAACTGCATTACGTGAACAAATAGCAAAAGAGCTGCCTGCCAAAATGGGCTTGTGTAAGTTTGCATGTGTCAGAAGAAAATTTAAAAATCCCTCATCTCCTCCCCCTCCCTTTCTCCCGCCTGCCGCTTCATTCCGGACACCAGCAAAAGCAAAAGGGAGAGAGTGAATGCTCACTGCTGTGCCTCCTATGCAAAGATAACTGAGGAGGAAGAAGAAGAGAGGGGGAAAGTTCCACTATCTTTTTATGTGCTAGCTGCAGGAAAAGTTGCTTGCTTGTGTGTGTACAAGAGGGGAAACACTGAGGCGCTGCTGACTTCTCCGTCCACACACCTAGCCCAAAGGGAACCTACCCACTTGGCTTGCATGCCAAGGTAGCGATGCATCTCTTCTCCTTGCTGCCGGTTCTTCTGGGGCTCGCCAAGCTGCAAGCATGCCTCTACTGGAGCTGCCTGTTGTAGCTGCCGGGCGGCGGGCATCCACAGAGAACTCCCCCCCTCCAGCCATATGGAGGCAAAGGATTCAGTGGGGGAGAACAGGAAGGCGTACAGTCTCCCCAGCCTGGGCTCCCAGTAACCGTCGTGGCGCAGGCACAGCCAGGGGCCCACACAAGGTGAACAGGTATTACTCCTCAGGGGCAACGGCACTGCTTTGCGCAGAGCACCAGTGGTGCCCGCTGGTGAAGGCACCACCACCACTAGTACAACCAGGAGGCTGGAGGCGCAGCACTGGTGTCAGGTGGGCTACAAGCAGGCAATAATGGCAGCAGCAGGGGTCACAGGAGAGCCAGCCCGGTAGGGTGGGGAGGGGCAGGCTCGGAAGGCTAGCCAGGAGGCAGTGCCACTCCCTGCTCCCCTTGGTGGCGGGCAGAATGACTGGCTCTCCCTGCACCCTGCTGCTCCTGTTGTTGCTGCAGCCTGCTGGCACCCAGGCAGGCAAGGCAGGAGCACTAGCTGGCCCCGGGAGAAGCAGCAGCGGAGGAGGAGGATGCAGGAGCCAGGTGGCAGTGGGGCAGCTCGGAAGCCAGCCGGAACACCATGGAATAGCCCTGCATATGGTACTTGTAATAATATACATATTATCCACACAGAAATTTATTGTGTGTATGATGACCCTTATAGAAGTTGCAAAAAAATTATGATGTGCAATATCAACAGTCACACTACTACCCTAACCACAAGTAGAGAATTACATTTGCTTACGTTCTGATACTGTATACAATACGTTTTGGGGCAGAGGAGGAGGTAGTCTTGCTCCCACTGGTGCAAGGCTAGGCACAGTAGTTGTACCTGGCTGGTCACGATTGTTTATCAAACTTGATTGTGACAAAGGTGGCCCTGTAATGAAAAGATAAAATGATAAAAAGCTATATCAGATCTATTTATTAACTTTCATGCCAGTTTTTGTTCACACAACAGTACATACAGGAACCTTAAAACAATTTCATACAATAATTAAAAATGCAAATCTTGATACCTTTCAGTTGTTTTAAAACAGCAACAAAGAGCACTATATCTAAAAAAAAAGAAGTACTTCCAAAAAGTACAATGGAATAAGACTGCTTTCATTGCTATTCCTTGAACAAACTCAGTGAGATAAAGTCCAAACACCCCCAAAACAAAATTCTCACTGAACATTATAACCTGGAAATACTGATATTCTATCACAACTGTTTTTGAAATGGGAAGACTTCTAAAAACAAAAAGACTTAAAAATCAAACAGTAGCACCCTGCCTCTTTTACCAAACACTCTTCCCCATTCCAATCAGTGTCACTACTTAATGCAAAAAAAGAAATACTCAAATTTTAGAGGAGCAACTGAAACTGAAAAGTTGGCCAATTTTTGAAAATGTTAAAACAACACATTTAGTGTCAATCAAAATATTTAAAAAACTGTAGCACAGAATTACCACTTGATGTACATAAGTGGCCAGTTCAGTACCACAGTTCATCCTGTGCTGTTCGCTTTCCAACCAGAATCACTATCCAAGCCCAATTCAAATAGCTTAGCTTTTATTTCCCCCCCTTTTGCAGTTCTAAGTGTTGTAAGTAATTTATATTGCAATCTTAACTCCCAGTAAATTGGAGAAGGTATTTTTCTCTTACAACACTCTTAATGGAAGCTAGCAACCGGAAAATACAGTCAGTAGCTAATATTAATCAACCCTGACTGTTCCCTGGAAGGCCAGATCCTGAAGCTGAAGCTCAAATACTTTGGCCACCAAATGAGAAGGGAGCATTCACTGGAGAAGACCCTGATGCTGGGAAAGATTGAAGGTCAAAGAAGAAGGGGACGGCAAAGGATGAGATGGTTAGACAGTGTCATCGATGCAACGAACATGAAATTGAGCAAACTTCAGCGGACAGCGGAAGACAGGAGGGCCTGGCGTAATCTGGTCCATGGGGTCGCGAAGAGTCGGACTCGACTGTGTGACTAAACAACAACAAAAGCTAATATTAACCAGTCAAGGCCATTCTGGGCTCCCTGGATCATTTTTAAATGTTCCAATACATAAATGTAACAGACAGTCCTCTATTGCTAGCTTTCCTTTTCAAACTAGTCCAGTAATACAACAGAGGGATAAAACTGTAGATAATAGAATAGGATCTAAAGTTAAGACAATGCATTATCCCTGCAGGCTAACCCAGATACATCTTCTGTTCTCCAAGTACATGGCTCATTCAAAGCCTATCTATGTTGCCCCATTCCTTTCCTTCACTGCTGTGCAATTCTTGTATCATTGATTTTTGCTTCCTGTTGTTTGAAGTCCTTCCAAACCCCTTTTTGGAAAGCTGTGTTCAGAATTATAAGCATGGCAATCATAGTTACTCTTCTTTCCTGCCCTCCATCTCCACTTTAGTCCCAAGAGGATGTGCAGTTGCCAAAGAAATAGCCAAGCTAACCAAGGCTTTTTCTGTGACAGCACACACAAAATTCTAACTTACTATGTTCAGTACCAAGATCAGAAATAGTCAAAGCAAGAAAACTTCACATTTGAAGGGAATCATGTCCACACTCAGCACAATGTAATCTCCATGTTCAGCGACAGTTTACCACTGAACCCCATGCTGTGTATATGGGGAATGCAACTGGTGACTTCATACTCTGGGGCTTTCTGGAAACAGCTAGCTGACTTCTGTTGAAAACTGGCACTGGTCGAGATAGACCAGAAGAGTGATCCAACAGGGCTCTTCCTTTGTTTTTAATTATTCATTTGCTATAGTGAATGCCATAATTTATAATACAGTATATTTTTGTTTATATGGACCTCCAATGTAGCAGAGTTTGTATTTTGGCAAGTACCCTCAAAAACCCGAAACCAGTAAACAATTCTGAGGCAAAATTCAGCTGTTTCTAACTAATCGTTGTCAGGATGAGTAACATTTCTGCTGTAGCTCAAATCTAAAAACTGTTTTAACTAAAATGCAGTACTAGTAGACCCTATTTAAAAAAGCAATGCTACCTACTCTACTTTTTGCATCTGAAGAGCTGGGTTGTGGCACATACACAAAAATTATAATACAATAAATTTGTCAGTCTTTAAGGGGGCGGGGCACAAGATTCTTCATTGTTTTGCTAGCCTCTAGATTCTGTTTTATTTTGCTCTTCAGTATAATCCTTTCCTACCATCTCTGTTTTTTAGAGAAGAAAAAAGTGTGATTTATTAGACAAAGGCAAACGTAAAGGAAGAAACAGAAAGGTCAAAATCCACAAGAGGTTACTAGTTTAGTTAATACAGAACCAAGATCTACCTGTCATGTCACAAAGACGAAAAAAAAATGCACTTACCTATGTAACTGTTGTTCAACAAGTATCTTCTGTGCAGGCCTGCCATCAGATAGGTTGTTACAGCTACAAGCCTCCAGGGGGCGCTGCATGCCAGAGTCAGTTGGTTGTTCCCAGCCAGGGACCATGTGCTCCTGCGCAGTAGCGCCCCCTTACCCTCAGTACCTCTAGTGCTGCCAAATCCAGAGCATGCAGTGGGACAGGAGGGAGGGTATGTGTGCCTGCACAGAAAATACTCGATGAACGTTACAGGTAAGTGCAACTTCGTTTTCATCATCAGTCTTCTGCGCAGTCCCACAAGGGGATTCTAGCAAGGTATTAACCAGGCAGTGGGCATGCTCTCATCACTTGAACAGCGAATGAAGAACTGCCTTGCCCACTTGAGCCTCACTTCTCACCTGTAGTTCCAAAGTGTAGTGACATACAAACGTGTCTGTCAATGACTAGGTGGCAGCTCTGCAGCTGCCCTGAGCCTGCTTGCAGGGAGTGTGGGGTACAAATTAAATAAATAATAATTATAATAATAATCTCCATCAAAGGCAAGCTATCGAGGAAAGATGTGGAAGAAGCCATTGCCCTAGTGGAATGGGCATGAATGTTCAATGGGCATGGCAACCTGGCCCTATCATAACATTCCCTTATGGTTCTGACAATCCATGGGGACAGGTCTGAGATGACGCTCTCCTACCTCTCTTAGGGTCACTAAAACAAACAGGACTCTATCCCTGCAAAACTCCAGGGCTCTCTTGAGGTAAAATAATAATGCTGTCTTAAGATCTAAAGAATGCAACAAGCGCTCATTCTCAGAGCATGGTGCAGGAAAAATACAGGCAAAACAATATCTTGGGATAAATGGAACCTAGAAACTGCCTTAGGAAGAAACCTAAGAGTAGGGCGAAGGATTACCCTTTCAGGAAAGAACTTCAAGAATAAGGAATCTATCTGAAGAACTACTAGCTCACTCATTCTCCTGGCTGAAATAGCAGCTACTGAGAAACACATCTTTGTTAAAAGTTCTGACAAAGAACAGGTAGCAACGAGTTCAAAAGTTTTGAGCATTAACTGTGCTAACATAATACAGAGACCATTGGGCCACCAAAGGATCCCAGGGTGGACAGCGATTATCTAACCCTTTAAGAAATAGACAAATGATGGGAGAAAACAGATCTTCCCTCAGTTCCCCTATGATACTAAGAGATAGCAGCCAGATGAACCTTCAAAGAAGAAAACACCAGGCCCTTAGCTTTATAATCAATAAATAATAATATAATAATATAAATAATCAAATATGACCTGCAAAGGGGCAGCCCCCGGTGACACACCCTTCTCACTACATCAGAGGGAAAATTGCCTCCACTTGTATGTACAGGATCTCCTGGTGTTAGGCTTGCATGACCACAGGAGAATGTCTTTAACATCCTTAGAAAATATTAAGTCTCTCTCTGAAACCTCCATGCCTTCAGGCTGTGGTGGTTCAGATCGTGATGAAGCACCTGAATGATGCTGATTCAATCTGTTCGATTTGGTAGGGGAAGGAAATGGCCCCAGGAGATCTCTATAAGGATCGGAAACCATATTTGAGAAGACCAAAGGGTGCTACCAGGATAATGTTTGATCTCTCCCTCCTGGCTTTCTCTTACCCTGATAAAGAGTGGGAACAGAGAAAGCAGGGCTCGCTGCCAACACAACTGAAACATCCCCTAGAGAACTGTGGCGTCCTTGCTTATAGGGGAAATGGATTTTACCGTTAAACACTCTCTGTGTATATAAACTTGGTAGTTTTCTGCTGCCACCAGGAATTAAAATTCCAGTTCTCTCTCTTTTGGTAGTATGACCTAGGGTCTGGGCACTTCAGAGGACTATGTGGCCCTGAGGAAGTACTGTACTATACTGATTTCTGGGATAAGTTTAAATAAAAATTGATTTATTTAATAGAGAATAAAATAAGTTTCTGGTTATTCCGAACAGTTGCTGATGAAAGGAACTTGTAAATATAACTGGCAAAGCTTGGCTCTACAAACAGTCTCTCAAATGCCAAAGTCCACTCTGACAGGCTTATATTTTCAGTATAATCTCTCTATCTCATATATATAGATATGTTTTTGTTTTATTCACACAGAATGGAATCAACTCTTAGTCACACAGACTAAACTTTTGGTCTTATTCACTCAGAAATAGACTCCAAATCCTATAATCACACAGACTATGTTCACTCTTTAAACTTCACACACAGAATCCTTCATAACTCTCAGAGTCACACAAACTCTCTTCAAAACTCTTCCAAACTTGTCTCTCTCATATCACGGAATCTCTTCAAACTTCACACACAGAATCCTTCATAACACACACACACAGAATCCTCTCAGAACATCTCCTCCCACACTCTCAGTCATTAGCCAATGAAAATATACTTGTCTCCCTCTATCACTCTCCTTACAGTACTGCAGTCAAACTAAACATTTAAAGGAACACACCCACCAAAACATGGAATCATTACAGGAACCAACTCCTACTCTACAATGGAACCTCACAGCCTTATTTTCTCACTTTGCAAAAAAATTGACAACTGGAACCTCCCATAGGGTAGAAAGCAGTTACCTGGAAGCCTTTATGGACCACTCACGGGAGAATGTGCCAGCCCTGCTCAATCTGTCGGCTTCCATGTTTAAATTCCCAGGGATGTGGATAGCTTGGATGGAAGCACTGAGCTACACTACCATGTCCCATGCAAGGGTAGCTTCCTGGCACAGACTTCTCGACCTTGTACCTCCTTGCTTGTTTAAATAAAACATCGTAACTGTATTGTCCATCTGAACAAGAATGGACCGATTCTGAAGGGTATCTTAGAAACAACTCAGGGTATAACAAACTGCTCACAGTTCTAAAATGTTAATACGCAGCAGCTTCTCATCTTCTAACCAAGTGTACCTGGGATAAATTATTCATAGAAGACCACCACAATAAAGAAATATGACAGGTCTGGGAATAGAAAATCTGTGCCATAAGGCATGAACCCCAGATCTATAACGAGATAGAAACCAGAGCTGAAGGGGTTGCATATGTAACCTAGCCATAGGAAGGACTGTGGTGGTAGAAGCCACAGATCCCACAAGGTGCAGAATGTTCTGAACCAATTGAAATTGGTGAGATCTGAACTGTCTCACCAAGACAGACTGCCTGTAGCCTTTTGGGAGGTAGAAAACCCTTCCTCACTGGGGAATCTAGCACAGCTCTGATAAATTGTACCCTCTGAGATAGAACTTATCATGATTTATCCTAATTTACCAGGAGTCCTAGTCCTTGACCAGTCTCCAGGACAAGAGTGCAATGACTCAACAAACTGTCTTTGGAATCTGCCACCAGTAGCTAACCCTGCATATGGAGGTAACCAATAACTGGGGCTAAACAGAAAATACCTTGGGTGTAGTGGCTAGACAAAAGGGCAGGACAGTGTACTGGAAATCTCGTTCCTCACATAAGAAACGTAAGAACTCATGATACTGAGGGTAGATTGAAACATTAAAATAGGTATCCTTCAAATCAATAATGACAAACCAACAATTTAAATTTTAATTGTAAAATCAAAGGCATGGACACCATATGGAACCTTGAAACACTGAATTTTCTGAGGTCTAAAATGGGCCTAACTCCCCCATCTTTCTTATCTACTAGGAACATACAAGAGAAGAAACCCTCTGGTGCCTGAGACACCATAACCTCCTTTATGGCACCTTTGTCAATTAAGGAGGCTAAAGCCTGGACAAGATCCAAAGCTGCTTGGATGGACCCCCTTACAAGTAAAGAGCAAAGAGGAATAGACTTAAATTCTAATCTGTATCCAAATTTAACAATGGACAAAACTCACTCATTGAAGGTAATAGCCTCCTAGGCTATACCAAACTGAGCCAGCCTGTACCCCGAACTTAACAAGGATTGGCAATGATCCTAGTCAGGATGATTCCTAGGATGAAGTTGCCTCTCTGAGAGAGGGCAGCTGCTGATTCAGTCTAGGTCAATTAGAACCCTTATGCCTATGGTAATCCTGCTGTGGGGTAAATGTAGGATACTGAGACCCCAAGGGGCTGGAAAAGCAGTAGTACCTTTGATATGGATGACAGGCTGTCTCACAAAGGCCTCTACTTAAATTGGGGCGTGGACAAATGTGAGACTCCTAGGGACTTAGCTGTGTGCTTGTTCTTCCTTATCAGCAAAAGCACCTCATCCATCTTGGAAGAGAAGAGAGTGGAACCTTCGAAAGGTAAGTCCTCAACTTTAAGCCTCGTCTTCAAAGGCAAGGTTGTTAATCTCAACCTTGCATGGTGTCAGAGTACAATGGAGCTCACTGTGGCCTGCACAGCCAAATCTGCAGAATGCTGTCCCGCATTCATTTGTTGCTTTGAAAGTTTAATGGCCTCCATATGCAGAACTTTACCAAGAGAATGCTTATATTCTGGCAGGACCTCCAGGAACAAAAGAGTCCTCCCCCTTAAGAAAAGCTGATAACCAGCCATAATGGTTTCATAGTTAACAATTTTGAAATCTAGAGCTGCTGAAGAACGTAATTTTCAACCCTTCAGCTGTATCTCCTTTGTAACCAAGGAGGATGAGTTGTCAAATAGTTAAATGGCTCCTTCCTGATAACCTATAAAAATGTTCTACCCTTCTGGAGGTGGGCTGGAGAGATGCAGGTTGTTGCCACGGTCCTCAAGGCCCTCCAACACTGGGAAAACAATAATCCTGGGAGGCTCTGAATAGAGATGATTCAGAATCTTATCTTTGGGTTTGTGCTCCAAAGTATCATGAGAGACTGGATCATACGAATCATCTATTCTCCAAACATTTGACAATTCTTCATGGGAGATGCCGGATAAGGATATGGCTTGCCTACCCTCTTGTCTGGGCTTGGATTCAAAGTTGTGTCGGATCCATCAGATTCAATCACTTTTTCTTCTCGTATCACTGTGGGAACAGGAGAACACAGCCTGCGCAAGATGGTCGCTGAGGGCCAATACAACGATACCTGATGAAGGTAATTATACAAACTTGCATCCCTTGTGAAGTTGTCACACCATTCCTCCAAATATCCCAGAGACATCATGTAGGGATGTGAACACCACCGCACAGGCATCTGGGGCTGAGACCATGAAACTACGGCCATTTGTTCCAGTTTGGTCTCAGACAGAACCTGGCCATGTAATAAGCCAGTATTCCCGTCCCCATCGCAGACAGAAACAGGGGAGCACTTCTTGAAAAGGGCCTTTTGAGCCATGAAGCCAATGTAGCTTCAATAAGTCTGATGAAATTCTCTCCGCTGTAGCTGCAGACTCCAAAAACACACCCTTCGCCTTCAGCAGCAAAAGAGGAACAGAGGGTAGAGGGGTGCTGCTGTGGCACAGAAGTACATGGTCCCTGGGTGGGAACAAGATTCTGACTCCAGCACGCAGCACCCCCTGGGGGCTTTTAGCTGTAAAGAACTATCTGATGGCAGCCCTGCTAATGCACAGGCCCCATGTGGGAATGCTCAGAATGCTGATGATGAACAGAGGATAGAATGCTTTGATACTATACCCCAATCATTGTCTGCACCTCTAGAGCCAGTGCTACAACTGCAACAGCAGCAGTCAACATGCCTCCACCTACAACTATCCCTGCAAACATTCTTGTCCGGAGGATGCCCTCAGGTCACTCCAGACTCCCCTGGAAGAGTGGCTCCTGGAATGTCCAAGTTCTGGTGTTAGGCAGTCAATGACACCTTGTGGGGCTTCCTCGAAGGACCAGGAATCCTCCCCTATTGCCCCTGTAGGGGTTGCCCCACAACCAAAGGGGGAAGGCGTGGGAAAAGCATCAGTTGGGCCACCTGACAAGGCGCCGACTGAGAAAGGGAAGGGTGGGGAAAATTCACTGTGGGACCAGGAGTCTCTAGCAGCAACCTCTTGGCTGCTACTTTAAGGCCTGGGCGGCGGGACAAGGGAGGTGGCACGAAGTAATAAAAGACGGGAAGGGAGAAGCCAGGGAGGATTTGCTGACACCTGGCAAGAGGACATAGTGAGGGAGACCCAGGCGCGAGCCTCATCCACTCACACAAGCCTGCCAGGGGAAAGCTGCCAACTGGGAAGGTGCTGGAACTGCCCGGGCGAATTCTGAGGCGACTTCTGCCGCAAGGCCCTCCTACCCATCCTGGACTCATCCTGTCGCCCAGCCGACCCCCATGGAACTTAACAATTCTCTTTTGCAGTTCTCATGCCTGTCTTAACCTTCCCCAAGTACCATCCTCAGTACAGAGCTTGGATTACAATGCTGCCAATTTTAAGAGTCCCACACTTTGCAGCCCTCTGCTCCTAATGACCATGTCATGGAGAGAACCTGTTTTTCTTTAACCTTTAATCTTCCTTCTGTTTCCGTCTATGATCTAGGTATCAGGGATCTCTTTGTGCCCACTTTCCTTGTTTCCCCCCCCCACTGCTTCAGACATCCTTCCCTCATTCAAATATCCCTTTACCCTAAAAGATAACCAGTTCTACACTTAGGGGCAGTTTATTCTTCCTACTGGGGTAGAAAACCTTTTCAAAATGAAGGGCTGAATAAGGATCCTACATTTTACAAATTTATTAAAAAACTTTCTAAAGTGAAGCCACGATCCAAAAATGGATTATGCAATTTGATCTCAGCCACTGTACTCATCTACTACTTTATTATCATACTATTAACAGAAAGTTTTGGCTGTGCAATGGAAGAACAAATACAGGTGACAATCCTATAGTTAATGTGTACAGGATTGCAGCCTTATCAGTGTACATAACTTTGAATTCCTACAACAATTTTCAACAATCTTTCCAATTACCATTTTAACAGCGCCCTACATTTCAACAGCACATAATATACAGCACAGTAACTCTTGGAGACAACATTAATTAGAGTTATTTTTGGAAAAAATCTTACTTGGTATAGGAATTCTGACAGGAAGTGGTGGCCGAGGATGCACTTGTGGCCCTGGCATTCTCATGTTGTGAACAGGGCCTTGTGCAGGAGGCATTAGCATTCCAGGGGGAGGAAGTCCAGGAGGTGGTGGAGGAAAAGGAATCATGCTTGGCAAAGACACTTCATCTACGACCAGTGGATCATTTCCATGATCAAATTGGCAGAGGTCCCCAAGTACACAAAACCCACGCTCTGTAAAACCAAGAACAACCATCACCTTTAGTAATAACAGTAATAAGCCATCTTCTTGAGATTGGCTGGAGTTATTGTCAAAAGATGTTCTTCTTTTGTGACATGTATTAACAAATAATTCTAGTTAGAAGGTTAAGTTCAGAATAATTCAAAAAGGCACTATCTGTACTGACCTTTCTGCATGGTACTGATACAGTCTATATGTTTTTAGAGAGAATGTATTAGCATTAAGTTACCTTATGCCAAACACCTGTCTTTTTAAAAAAGGGAGTCAAGCTCTGTGAAAGTGTGCCACAGCTTACATTAAAATAAATTAAGAAGGTAGGATGGAAGGAACTAAACAGAAGTCATACAAAATGCCTCCCCCACAGCATGGCATAAAAGCAGACTTGGGGTATAGCTCCCCCTCCCGCCGATACTTAAGTCAGACACTAAAAGCTTACTCAGCATCACTACTAACGAAGGTAATCTGCCACTTTTATGCATAAACGTTTGCTCCTGTTAGGGTGAAAAGCTGAAATTAAAAAAATCTAATCCCAAACTAGACCAAAAAGAGCCCCACTCCCATGAAATGCAGTATTATTTTAAAAAAAACCAACATAATGATTATATATCAACATTTCAAGAATGGCTTGAAAAGATGTTAAAAAGTGAAATGCCTACATAAGAGTAGTGACAGAAGGACCACTAGGAGGAAAGAGAAGCAAGGCTTACCATCATAATCTCGACAACGCCTTTTTTGTGGAGCATTTCTGCCAAACGAATTAGAAGAATGATTGTTGTAGTAATTTGACCAGCTTTCTGTTGTGTTTTCAGGATGGTGAGCAGGTGCAATAACTGTAACAGCATTGGGAATACACTGTGCACCAGAGGAATACTGCTCAGTAGAGTTAGCAGCAGACAAAGACGCTGGGTTATATGAGCTTTCCATGTCACTCCTTTCACACTTGAATTTGGCTCGCTCTCTGTGTTCTGTTTTAAAAAACCCCAAATCTGGTAAGTTTCTATGCTTTTCCAGCATTTTTTACATTTTTCCAAGACAGCTGCACATACAAGAACTAACATCACATATATCTGCTTGGTGTATTAAAAAGTCTAAGCTCTGCCTGGTTAATTTTGTTGCAAGGCTCGAACAGTATACTTGCTTATTCTTAGAATACAGTGTTAATCTGCTTGCAGTACTCACACCAACTAAATCATCTTCCTTAAGAAAGAATAGATTTCCCTTTTGTAAATAATCTCACTTAACAAATTTCCTCCCAAAGCTTGCTGCACTGGAAAATATTTCTAAAGGCATAAGATTCTTAAAAAGTAGAATCCAGCAGTATATCGAAACCACAAACCTCTTTCTTGCTAAAAAGAACACAGCAGTTTACAGCATTGGTCTCTACCAGCAAGGCAAAGTATAATAGAGGTTATAGTTATACCAAAATACTCTTGGGAACAAATTAAAAAATAGTGCGCGTGAGAGGGAAATCCCTTGACTAGCTCACTCTACAGAACACAACCTTAAGCCTGCTTTAATGAAGTCAGAAATCACTTCTCCAAATCAACTCCAGTACCTTGCTGAAGTTGTCAGAGATCAAGGTGATGAAACACTTCTCTTCAAATACAACAGTTATGGGGGTTCCCCCAGTTGCTTTTAAATCAGTTGCTATGAAACTAGGATCAGAAATTCTTCAGCCATAATACGCTGGCAACTCACCAACATTTCTGTTTGTATCCCGCTCTTTGTTTGCATCCTGGTCCTTGCTTCTACCTCTGCTGCGACTTCGACTTCGACTCAACCCTCTGCTCTTACTGCGACTCTTGCTTCTTCCCCTTCGCCAATCATATTTGTCTCTGTACAAGTCATTCCGGTCGTAGTATCTATCATAGTCTCTCCATTTGCCATCATCTCTTTTTCTTTCTCTCATCCTGTTCAATTTAAGGAAAAGAAGAAAAATGGATTTCTATAATGCAACAAATTTGAAGTACCTGTGAATTTGCCCTTGCAGAGTCAAAACCAACAGCCGGGATAGAACAAAACACTGTTCCCGTGAAGATCTAAAAAATATTTGTATAGCAAACATAGATCCAGCATAGAAAATTATTGAAACAAGCATGGAAATAAACAGAATAAAATGAACTTGGATAGAAGCCCGACAGAAGTCCTAAAGCTTGGGTTCTCTGTATCACTTCTTGGGATCTCTTTACCACCAAAGGGTGCTTGCTGATACATGAAAAACAACCATGTGAATTTATACTGACACAGCTAAAAAACTACTTCAAATTCCTGAGTTTCCACATCAAACTCTTGTGACATTAGAAACAAGATTAAGTGACATTCACTCGAGGGTCAAATAATGCAATCCAAACACCTATCAGTAACTGTGAATTAAATTGGTACTTTTCTTGATTACTCCTAAAATACAAAAATTATTTGGGATGAAAAAGATTTACTGATGTCAAAGGCAGTGTAAGAGGCATTTTGTGAGGAGACATGCAAAATAACAACAGAGTGGCAGAAGGTTTCACATAGCTATGTGTAAATTGTGTGTAAATTATGTGTAAATTGAAAAAGTTTCCAAGATAAAGGGCATTCTACACAAAATAATTAGCACCACAGATACCTGTGCTTTCTATTTCAAAGAGTGATCAAGGTTGGAATGAAGAAGGCACTTTCAGTTCTCATGAACTCTCCAGTGGGACAGAAGCAGGTAAAGGAGGAGCTTGCATTCAATCCAGGTTCTCTTGGGTCATGACCTCCATTCCAGATCAGAACTGTGAAGAACTTTTCAAAGGAGCCTTGACAGCACCAGGACGTTACAGCTATATAATAGAATTCCCCACCTATCAAAATCCTCCAAGTGACTTCTTATGCAGCTTTCAGTGACAGGCCTAAGCACTTTCATGTGGCTACTGTTTTCTGCTAACACTATTACTCAACTTGCTTTTAATAATATGCATGGTTTAATTACTGAATTTATTATTTTGTATGATTATGCACTGATTTATATTGACTGAGCATAACAAGAAAAGGACCAAAAATAAACTAATAAGACTGCCTATTCCTGGAAGTGCTCTATCAAAGGCACCCCAGGCAGCAGCCATTTGGTCCTTTGGGTCCAGCAGATCCAATGGAGAAATTATTTCCACTATAACATTCTTCTTAAAAGGATTAGACAAAAACCATTAGCAAGAATTTCTTTTTTTTTCTTGGCCCCCCGAAGGGGATTTTTTTATTGCTTTTCTAAATCTACATACAGAAAAAAAGAAGGAAACTACAATACACACAGAAATAGGGATGGGGAAAACTACTATCTATGGGTGAAAGAAAAGAAAACTTCTAAAAACCCAAGAATCCGTGATCATACAAAGCTTTTAAAATAATGCCCTGCGTCTTGAATGCAAATTGACTTTCGCAAAAAATGACCATCTAACTAATAAAACATTTCAATATTTCCCCAGCAATCCCAGTTTCATAAAGAGCTGTATCCTGCAATAAACATAATAAAGTACTCCAAAGAACAATAGCAATCTACTTTTTCCCTCTTTCTCCTCTCAGATGATAGCCTGTTTTGGGGGCTACTGCCCCCAACTTAAAGACCGAGTCTTCATCAGAAGATCCAGTCTCTCCTTCTTCTTCGCTCTCCTTGGTGCCGTCAGGGGTTCCTTCTCCCTCTCCTGATGGCCGACCATACTGATACAGGAATTCACAAGCCCTTTTAAACAGAGTCTATCCTTTCTTTGCCGTTTGCATATCTGAAGATTAGTTCCTTGGGTACCAACCATCTCTAGGCGACTTTGTGGCTTTGTAGAAATAACACCAAGTCTCTGTATTTCCTTCTCTTCCTTCTTATCTCAAACGGAACATCCTTCAATACTTTAATCTCCTTGTCTTTCAGCTTCAAGGTAACTCCGTTAGTCGCTTTCAATAGCTGGTCTCTCACTTCTCTTCAGGAGAGTCTTACTGCAACTTCCCCTGGCAGATTGTTCTTTCTGATGAATTCATAATACGATCTAAAGACCGTATCTTTTTCGCTTTGAAGTTGATCCGACGTCATCTCTGCCAAGGGAACCAACAAGTCCCCCACAATCTGTCTCAGATTCTCCCCTTTCTCCTCCTTAATCCCTTGAAATCTCAAGACATAGCTCGCCCTTTCCATTTGCAGCTGTGACACATGAGACTCTTCGATTTGACACTTCTTTTCAAGCGCCTGCAGTTTTTTATTCACCTTTTTCGTGCTGGAACCAATCTCTTTAAGCTCCTGCTCCATTTTTTCGATTTTCTGTGTGTTTAACCCCGTTTGCACTTGTTGTGCGTCCAGCTTATTATCAATAGCTGTGATTTTCTCCAGCAGAGGGCACAGAGCCTCCGACAGCAACCTTTGGAGTTCCTCAGTTGAGTCCTGTCTAGGTACAGAACTTGAAGGGCTGGAACTTCCTGAAGAAGGTTTAACTTTCGCTAGTTTGTCCTTAGAGTCTTTCGTCGGCGCCATGTTTGAGGATTGTTTACTTTTTATAAAAGTTTGTCAAAGCCTCTGGAAGTTCTTAATCAAAACGGTAAGCTCTCACAGTCTCTTTATTTCCATTCATCCGCTTTTTTACTACCCCCCCCCTTTTCTGACTTTAGAATCGCTTGCAAACAGTCCTTAGTGTGGGGAAGTCCCCTCCCCCCTCATTTCCTTTTAGGGGAGCACGGTATTTGTGGGTGGTTCTTGTTTATATTCCGATTCACATTTTTGGCAATTGTCTCTCTGCGTTCATATTTGCTTGCTCACCGTACGCTTGCTTTGGTGTGCTGATCTTGTTCCCATTCGGGACGCTCTACGGCGGGCCCATCAGGGCTTGGAGGAGCCCCCCCCCCCGGCTTGTCTCGCCGGAGGGGGTTCTCCAGCGCCCCTTGGCATGGAGTCCAACGCAAGGACTCCTGGGGTGTCACGGACGATCGCACCCCCACCCAGCCACAGGCGCTGGCAGGCTTCTCCCAGAGCCCCAGAAGACAACTACCATGGTGATCGCCAAGACCGGAAGCAATCAGGAAGAATTTCTAATCAGAATACAAAAAAGAGGATACACTTTATGAAATAACACTAACCTTTGTTCATTAGAATCTGAACGGTTTTTCTGCGGGCTAGTATATTTCTTCTTTTTGCCGTCTCGGTCTTCTTCAAAAGATTCCTGAAATGTCTAAAGACAAATACCAAATCATCATCTCATACTAGCTCTCCTGTACAAAAATACAAAAAGGGCTTTGGACACTTCATCTAACAGACACTTAAATTCAGAAGCAGGATGAATATAATCAAAGTCAGAGCAGTCGTCTTCAGCCTATAGGTTGAGTACTTTATGTGGGCTAGAAGTGCCTACAGAGTTGCTACCTCTTTTATGGCCTTTGGAAAAGACCTGTTGCTAGAATGCATACACCGAAAACAGGAGCACCCTGCTTCTTTGCTCCTATTTTCACACATGCTGAGAGGAGCAACAGGACGCTGGGAGGTCTTTCAGTGGTAGAAAGGATTCTTCCATCGCTCTGACCTTTGGCTTGTTCCTCACTGTGGCATACCACCTGGTGCTTGACTTGTGTTTCCTGTCCATGGCTCTCTTATTCTATTGCCCACAATGACACCTATGAGGTCATAACTCTAGCTCCTTCTCTTTCAGTCATATGACTTCCCATCTGTAAGCTCGAGGGTCACCTATTCTTTATGCAGGCTCAAAGAAGTAGAAATCCATACTCCATGCAGGCACTGGCCAAGACCAGACCAGCTTCATTTTAGATATGAAATTACGCCAGGTGTCTTCAGAACCTTCTCTTAACCACAGCATGCCTGCTATTTTTCTTGACACAGTGAATATAGGATTATAGAGAATGCACATTGTGCACTATGGTTTCCTCAAATATGAAAAAAGAAGTCAGTCCTTGAAAAGCATACTAAACATTACATTGGGATTATTTTCTTAATTTGCATCTTTATTTTCTCCCTTTTAGCATTCTACATAAGAACATAAGAGAAGCCAATGCTGAATCAGGCCAATGGCCTATCCAGTCCAACACTCTGTCACACAGCGGCCAAAATATACCAGGTGCCATCAGGAGGTCCAGCAGTGGGGCCAGGACACTAGAAGCCCTCCCATCCTATCACATTTTGAAAGTCTGCAAATACAAGTGCTAAACTGTTCTATCAAACAACAGCCAGTTCATTATAGTATACCTAATGGAATGATTCTGGATTGTACTTATGGGCCAGTGCAAATCCAGATTGTAATTGGGAGAATCTGCACAGTTCAGAGATACAGCTATTATATCTGCACTGGCCCTCTTCCTTTAAAACAAACATTGCTGCCACTCTTTCAGCAGACTTTTAAAAATCAAAGCTAGCATTCTCATCTAGCAACTGTCCAAAGCCAAACAACAAATGTTCCCCATACAGTGCACAGCTTCCCTAGTCTCTGAACTAAACAAACTGGCTTTTAAACAAATTTTTTTAAAATAGCTTTGCTACTTCAGGGTTATTAGTTCTCATAAACAGAAAAGCTGCAGTCACTGATAGCAGTTCCATAGAGAATGCATTACAGTAATTTAGTTTTGCAATCTCAAATTAGCTTTCATCACATAATGCAAGTCATACCTGCTCATAATCTTTGTGAAAGGAAGACAACAAAACAATGACAGAGGATATTGAACAAGTCTACAGAAAGACCAAAAGCCTAGTCTAGACATAACTGAAGTATTCCTCAATTACTTATTTTATAGTAAATGAAAACATTCAGAAATAGAAATAAGAACTCCCCTTTAATGTTATAGGATACATATGCCTAAGAGATGGGGGTGGGGTAGAACTGCCTGAAGCAAACATATCATCTCTCATTTGACCTTATCTAAGTATAGCAAAGTTCTTTACAAGTAATGTGTTCATCACTTAAACCAGGCCAGCCTATCTGAAGCTAAGAGAATACTACACTACAGTACTTTATCCCAGTATACCTACTCCCAGAGTAACACCCACTGAGCTCTGCACTGTACAGTCTTAGAAAGAGAACCTCTGTCCTGAAATGCCAATGACTAGAATAAGAGGTATGGGGAAATGAGCGGCAAGTCTCTGTACTTTTTTTTTTTTTGCTATTGTAAAACAAAGTGACATTTAGCGATGCAGAAGTCAATGTCTGAGACTTGGAGCTGAGAGACCAGGTTCAAACCCCCACTCTGACATGAAAACTTGCTGTGTGACCTTGGATCAGGAACCAACTCACAGGGTTGTTGTGAGGATAAGATGGAAGGGGGGGAATTGTAAGATACTTAGCCTCCTGATTGGGGAGAAAAGTAGAATATAAGTATTTAAATAAAGATTACGTAGTGAGATAAAAAAATTACTGTATCTGAATGAAATCTGTCTCCATAGCACTATTCCAATCCTACAGATTACCATCCGCCCCCCTTGCATCATGTAAAAGTGCTGAAGAGAGTTAAAACTTTTAGGACAACCCACACAATATATATTATATGCTGTAACACACCTTCATTACCAGTTGAAATCTTGATAATTGAAACCCAACCCAAACAGAAAAATACACCAGTATAAGGAAGAATGTCAGGCCTGAGTTGAGTCCTTCTAGGAAGTTCTATAGTTCACAGACAGACAGGCTTTTCAGTAATGGGTTTTATCATCAGCTCAGAGCCTGACGATTTTTAAAATTAATACTGTTGCAGGCTATGTTTATTTTATGCTTTTATGCCCTTGCATGTCATTGAATTTTTAGGTTTCATTGTATTAGCTTAAGACAGCTCTAGAAAAGCAGCATATAATTTTATAAATAAATAAATAAATAGTAATTTGCCTCCTGGTGACCTATCCATTCACAAGTCCTAAAATTTTATGTCTCTATAACTCACTACAGAATCCAACATTACATTTTGGGTTTTGGAGCAAGGATTGAATAATTGCATATTTTAAGCCATATAGCAAGTCAGTCTCCTTTCTTAGCAGCAGAGATAATACCTGCCAGCAAGGGACCTGGCTTTAGCCCAGGCCTGTAGCCATGGGGAGAAGGGCATTTGGAGCAGTGCCCCCTCCTGAATCTGCCCTGCCCCCCTGAATCTTCCTAACTTGGTGGCGATGGCAGCAGCGAGGCCTGAGCAGGTGAACCAGAGGATGCTCAGAGGGCAGCCCACAGCTCTGCTAGCCCCATCCTGTGTGTGGGCTCCCTGGCCACCTCGCTGCGAGTGAGGAGGCGTGCCCAGCTAAGGTGCCACCATCGGCCTTCCTTCACCTTCCTCTGTAGGAGGCCAGGCAGGCAGGTTGAGGGCTCTCGCAACATGGGAGGCTGGAAGATGGCCAGGGCTGTGGCAGCAAGAGGAGTGCTCAAGACCTAGCACCCAGCAAACCTGTGGCGGGCCTTGCCTCCTCCAGAGCCGCTTTACTCATGTGCAAAGCACACCAAGCAGGACAGCTGCACGGCCTCGATGATCCCATGTCTCAAGCAGCATTTAATCAGATTCTAATTAAGCTCCCTGCTCCCGGTATTGCACCCCCCCAAAGATTTTCTTGGCTACAGGCCTGCTTTAGCCACCTACCTTTGTTCATTCGAGATGGATATAGGCCCTATCAACAACCTAGTCTTCAAGCACACACTGACTCCACAATGCAGAATGCTAACAAATGGATTCAAATACACAGAATAATGCCCCACTTTGCTTCATTTTTTTTTTAAATCTACAATCAAGCTGGCCTCCTTATGAGTTATTTTGTTACTCAAGAATGTCTTAAACAGGGGCTTAAGTACCTAAGTAACATATTAATAAAAGTAACTTTTCTTTCTTCAAACTGTTTCTTGCTTGCTTCAATATCCAGTGGGGAAAAACATTATATACAGATAAAGGCAGGTTAATTCACAAGCAGGATACAGAGAAATTTAATATTACCTCCTCTTTGATTTCTTCTTTTCCTTGTCCTGCAGTCTTGGATTCTGGTTTTGCTGGTTCATTGGGAGATAGGTAATCCTTGGTGTACAGGCTCTCAAAGAGTTTATCAACAAAACCTGACGTTTCTGGTAGAAAAAGCATACGAAAAGGATCCATTTGTTAAGAAAACTGGAGGGAAACACTTGCTTTTCTTTGCTTCCTGCCCTCAGGGCATTTTGTCAGGGTTTTTTTCACTTGAAAAGTTTTGGAAGCAACTGAACACCATTATGAAATATTTGCATTTTATAAAGATAATTAAACTATTTTCAGCACAAAGATTAGAAAATATTGTTTTAAACTGCCCTTCTGCTGCCTCAAGATGTTTTCTATTAACTAGGTAAGAATCCACAGCTTGCAGCAGATGCACACAACTCTCAAATTCTCAACTGCTTCAGATTCCATCACCTTTTACAGAAAGCACTTAAATACACAATCCAAAATGTAAAAGAATAGAGACACACATTTCAGTCTATGCAAGTCTTTATTATTCTGAAGCCCACGAAGATGCCAAAAATGAAAGTTCAGAACAGGAAGCTACTGATCTTTCAGAAACCAATCCTAGTAAGATGGTAACATATTTATCTCCCCCTAGTGTTACAAATGTATTTGGACTATTGCTGGCCTTGGTTTCTTTCCATTGTAAACACGTTCGTTACTTAAGTGATATTAAGTGTAAGCATGTTGTGTTGTTTTAGGACTTTGGTTTACATGGTTGCCTACAACTTCCTTCTCCTATGATATTTACTTAGTTTGACAACATGGAACTCTTTAGCAGTATACTGCTATCTTAAAATGTAACTTCATATCCAGATTTACTAACAGCACTTTATACTGTGTTAGGCTGAAAGCAAATGCTAATTTTTCCCTATAGAGCTTGAAAGAGGGATCAAGACTTGCTTTCCCAATCGACTAAAACTAAGATGTACTTAAGGTACACCAGTTTACTGCTTCAGCTTGAACACTGAGTGTATTTGCAATTATTGTTTGAACAAAGCTATGACTCAGTACAATTGCATGTATTAAGTTATACAGAAATGGACTATCTCAAATGAGCAGAGCTGCACTAAGCTGATTCCATTTCCCACCTACTATGGACTACCAGAACAGTGTGACCATGAAATGGGGATAAGTAATCAGAGAGAGAAATCACAGTGCTTTCTCTACGAGGCAAATGAAGTTTGGGTCAACATCAACGTAATTTATATTCTTAAAGTAGTATGGATTTGACAATTATTATTACATATGCATTTATTTTGTCTCAAATTTCATTTTTTTGCCAAATGAAAAAATAGCTTTCTTCAATATTTTCACAAATTCCTTCTCTAATTCATAGTATACCCTGCCTCCTTATTTTACAGTAATTACAGTCCTAAGTACAGAAAACAGCTTTTTGTTCCATGTGACCAAACAAGTCAAATCTAAGTCCTATGCTACATGGTCAAAGCCTTCTTGGATATTGTGAAACATCCAAATTTTGTGATATGACATGGCAATCTGCTATTTCAGGGAAAGAGTAAGGGATTCTATGAAGCACACCCAAGACCTTGAGCCACATTCTCATGTGCACGAAGAAATTACTGATTAATCACACTGTATACAGAAAAATTATCTGTAACTGTAAATAAACTGCAAAGATGGAACTGCACTAAAGCTGGAAAAACATTCCACAGCTTTCTGCACACTTTTTTCTTGAGACAGTAATCTCACAACATGAACTTTTTTAGGTTTCTCACCAACTTCTCCAAATATTTACAAATATGTTTATTTGTTCCAATTAGTTCTGCAGATACCAGCCCAATTTTACCCGCCCTCCCATAATTTCCCTATGAACATGAGCCTGTCAGATCTGATGTACTTTACTAACAAAACAAAACAGGGGAAAACAGTCCAGTTTGGTGCTTGTTTATGCAGTTCCACTAATTCTGATGAAACTTCTAAGTAAAACTGCATGGGACTGGAACATAAATACTAGAGTTAAAATATTCTGGAAATTAAGAAGACCAGGTCAAACACAACATATTACTTCTAAAAATATCCAAGTAGTTATTTGTCAATCAAATTCTAGACTTTTTGGTGGGGTATTTTTATTGCATAGTTTACAAGACGTTCTGTGTCACTTTATAGATTAACTAATCTGTGCCACAGTAAGCGTTAACCTCTATATCACTACAGCACTTTTTGCTTTACTGCTGCCATATATTAGCATAGCCACTCCTCAAGACAATTTATAGATGCCTCCTCAGTTCTTTGGTTTCTAACTATCTGAGATGGACACAAATCTGATATTTTATGCACCTCTAACTTATGGTTAAGTTTCCTTATGAGCATAGTACAATCATTTTGTAGATGAAAAAGCTTTTATATATTTGGCATTCTGCAATTCAGCTGCATATCTAGCTTTCTAATTTACATATTAACAACATGCTGCCATTAACAAATTAGCACATAATACCTTTTTGTAGAAAGACATCTAGCTGATCAGCACAGAAAGCCTTCAGCTCCTTCTCTGGCTTGTCTTTCTTGACCAACGCCACAACATAGTTAGCCAAGGCTGAGGGATCAGCATCACATCTAAGGAAAAAGTTACATTTATGAATATGTTACTAAGGTGCCCCTAATGATTTCAGTAAAACCTACTTCTAAATGTGCCTGTTTACCATCAAAGTCTAAGAACTGGAACACAGTTTATTTCCTTTCTCACTGACACTGAAGATGGATTACAAAATATAAACAAAAATTCAATTAAACAGCATAGACTATCCAATACACAGAACAACAAGACAAGGATTACAGAACTGGAAGACCATGCAAACAAAAATCCAAGGCATGACATAACACAATGGAGAAAGTGGCACTCAAAGGCTCTGCACATTTTCTGCTCATAAGTGGAAGTTGTAATTTTATTTTCAGTCTATAGCTGCTAAGAGTTTAAACTCTATTAGAAGTAGTCTAAAACCGTACAGTCAAATAACTGAGTGATGAAATCCAGCTTCTCTAACCCTAGTGCTTCTTGGTTCCTGTGGCCTCCTTAGGGCTGCCAAGTCACAATGCTGCAATGAAGGAGCCATAGAAGAAACCACAACAGGTAGAATTCCCTGTCAGAGACTAAACATACTAATCCCAGGCCCTTTTGCTCTCTCCCCCTTGCCTGCCGACTACATTCCCACTAGTACTGCACAGCCCATCATATAGCTGAGCCACATCTACAGTTTTACCTCAGAACCACTTTCAAGTTAATGCCTCGGCCATCCATTATTTTCTCAGGTCTTAACTTTTCAGGCCTCTGCCTATTTTGTTCCAGCCTATTTAGCAACTCTGTCCTTGATCAGTTTTTCTAACATTATCCACCCCAATAGCATATAGCCCCTCATTTCTCCTGTCTGATTAACTCTTTCTTGTACCAGTTCCAAAATACCTTTGTTGTTTTCCTCAAGCATTATTCTTCACCTATTCCTTATTCAGCTTTTTCTTTCTAAACTTTGCTTACTCTTTTTTCTGTCCTTACCTCTACTAGAGCCTCTTCTCAGCCTACAACCTGTGTGAGGTTTTACTCACAGCCAGACCGAATCCTTGCCCTTATAGAAGGAGGATTCCAAAAAGATTAGTTTCCCACATTCAACTGAATATTTCATACACTACACCAACTCAGCCAATCTCTGTCACAGCTTCAGCACCATAAGTACAAGAGAAGACAGACATCACATATAGATGGATGGAGAAAAAGATTCTGCTGGTCTGTAGGGTAAGAAATCTCTCATTAACACTTACTATAATTTTGTTTGTTCAGGTGTAAGTATTTGAATAATCCATATAAATACATTTCAAACAAACAGAATTTCAAACCCAAAACACATGTATAAATATTGAGGCTTTCCAGCCTTGCCAAGTCACCTGTTTCAAATATCCTACACATTTTTCAGATGTATATGTGGAGCAGGCCAAATGGTTTGTGTAGCCTTGCTTGCCCAGGTTGGTGTGCTGTCAGTACATTCTGACCTGCACAACCCCAGTACCTTTAAAAATTAGTGGGGAAAACAAAACATTGTGAAAAGGGTCAGTTTCTAGTACAATAAATTTTGTCATTCTCTTGCAGTAACAACTTGTTTAAATGCTATTCTTTTACGGAAACATTCCTCAAAGAAGTGTTTCTGTAAGGCAATATCATTTAAAGCAATTACTACTATGATAAAATTACAATATTTAGACACCAAAATTACATCTGATTGATTTCAATCCTTTAGCAAAACCAGATCACATAGCCATTCCACACAGAAAGTTATTCTAGAAACCTTTCAAGAACACTCATCTGCAAAAGACACTTGAAAGTAATTTAAGTCCTGAAATGCTTCAAGGTAATTAAAAAATGATACTTCTGTTAATATAAAGCAATATAAACTGGCTGGCAGAGGGAGGCTGGGTGGGCGTGGCTTGGGGAGGGTTGTTGTTTCTTTCTCTGAGGCTCCATTCGGCTTGTGGGGGTGCGTGCACAACAAGCCCCCTCTCCGTGAGAGAGCTGTGGGAGGGTGGGGAAGGGGGGGGTCTGTGTGGAAATATTGGGGGGGGGAGGTTAAAGAAAGGAGGTTTTTTATTTTCAATTCGTCTGGCTGTTTGGCTGCCCCTCACTGGGTACTGTGTTACAGGTTGGACTAGATGACCCTGGAGGGGTCTATGATTCTATGATATAAAGCTGCTCCCTTGATTCAGTTTAAAAAGTGCTGGCCCTTGAGTACTGGAGAACCACTGCCAATCAGAAGACACAGTAATGTCCAACAGTCAAATTCAGTCTAAAAACCAATGAAAGACCATTTCCTACTTTAAATGAGCATAAATGGGAACATATGCATATAATATATGCATATATTATACTTCAATGAACCTTGTATTTTTAAAAGAAACTCATCTCAACTCCAGTCCTAAAAGACATGCATGTACCTTCCTCAAAATGTAATGATCAAAATGTAGGTTTCAGCAAGATTCTTAACTGTGACTTTTAGCCCAGTGTTCTCCTGAACAGATTCTAACCACATGTTTCTGTCCTATGACTACTATGCACAACTAAATATACTATAAAGTAGTTAGGAACTTCTTTAGACATGACAATACCCTGCAATTATGCAGTGAGTGCCAAAATTATTCAGACGTTTGGGAATGAAGCTTCCACAACTACAGTTTGAATATAATACTTATATGCTACTGCATTCTTGAGTGATAAGTTAGCATTGTGGAGATTGTGATGCACAATAAAGCCAACAACACACACAAAGACTGAATAATCAGAACTTCATCTTCAGAGAACTGTGCAGACATTTATAAATTAATCTTCCATACTGCTATGTGAAAGACAAATACATATAAAATCCACAAATGAAATGGAAATACTGCTACTTATTCATATAAATATAATTCAGGACCACCTTTTCCTCCACCTTCATTTTTCCATAAAAGTATTGGCAGAAAGGCTAATCCACTGAAATCAGAATTTACTTGAAAGCAAATGGAATATTAATTCCATCAGGGCCAGAGGGAGATTTTAACAATAGAAATGCAAGAATATAGGAATCAGGACAATCAAAGGATCCATTCCTGTCCAGAACTTTTTATCATTTGCCACTTTAAGTTCAATGCAGTGATGCTTAGAACATTTAAATGACAGCTTGACAAGAAGTATCAGATTAATTTACAAACTCCAACTGCAAAGGTATATACAGACTAGCATGAAGTCATGACAACAATGCAGCCATAATATAATTCTATGCCTGATCATAATATACAGTCATTCAAGAACCTGATCCATTCACTTACCTTGAAAACTACCAAATAGAAAACAAGAATGTAAGAGTAGCTGGGCTGGATCAAGCCAACAGGTAATCTAGTCCTGCATCCTGTTTCATACAGTGGGCAATAAGATGACACCAGAAAGTCCAGAAGCAAGGTACAGAGGCTATAGCCTTTTCCTGTTATTGTCCCCAGAATTAATATAGACACTGGGCAACCTCCTAATCCTTATCATCAATATATGTAATTCTCAATATGCCCCAAATCTGTGGTCTGGAGTTTGCCTGGGCAGAGGTTGCCAGGGTAGAGAAAGCGTGAAAGCTAAAGGGGTGTGTGGGGAGGGAATAAAGGTAGGTTTGGCTGCTGGGAGGAAGGAGAGAAGGAAACAGCAAAAGGGGAAGGGCTTTCAGGGAAGGAGAAAAGGAAATAACAGGGGAAGGAGAAATTATATTTCCCTCACAAATCCTTGTAGGTCCCTTAAAGCTCCCCATTTGTATATTCTAATTCTCAACCCAGACAAACCTGAGGGTACTTAAATCCAGTGACTGGAGCCCAGAACAGACAAGACAGATATTTCTACAAACCTGAAAAATGCTCCAGATTTGCAGAAAAATATGAAATCTTTAAAAATACATTAGGAGGTTAAAAATGATAAAAGGAGTGCTGGTAGCTTTAAGAAACAGATGCTCTTAGTGGCTGTTGCTAGGCAACCACAGCATTCCAGGCTTGGTTTCTGTCAGTAAAAGCAGGGGGACAGGCTGTTTTGGCTTTTGAGGGAAGACTCATTGGGGCCAGGCCCAGCAGCAATCACCAAGCAATTTGCTACCACCCACCTGCCATGAGTTACCTATACCTGGTCATTTGCTACTGTTCAACAGCAGCCACCCTACAAAAGCTACTGTAGTATAGTGGCTAAAGATTCAGGGTCTGTGAGGCTCAGGTTCAAATCACCAGTCTGCCATGGAAGCTCACTAGATGACCTTGGGTTAGCTGCATACTTGCAGCTTAAACTACCTCACATGGTTGTTGTGAAGACAAAAAGGAGGAAAGGAGAATGATGTAAGCTGTTTTGGTCTTCACTGTGGAAAAAAGGTATAATATAAATGAAGTAAATAAATAATAAAGCCAAAAATGGGAGCCAGATAAAGGGTAGATTGATGAATGGTGGAGAAGGGAGAATGAGGCAGGGAAAGGGGAGATGATATGAGGCTTGCCAGGGGAAGAGAGAGAGGAAATAGTGCAGGGAAGAGGATATAGGGTAAGGTGAGATGCCCCTAAGTCCTTGCAGGTTCATTACCATGAAAGTGGGCCTGGCTCAGTTACCAGCACCACACTACTGGGCCATAGTGTTCCCAGGCAGAGAGTGCTGAAGGAAAAGCACTAGCATTATCACCAATTTCAGAATGTTCTGTTTTAAATATAGGAGTTTTATGCATATTTTCAGCATCTAACAGCCCTCATTTCCACTTCCAAAGCTAGGTAATTATTTTTGTTCTTTTCTGTGTTTCTTCTCTTCTTCCTTAGATACTCATTGATATTGTGAATTTTCTTTTTTATTCATATAACCACAAATACTAATTCTCACCCATTTTATAAAAGCTTTATTGGCTTCCCAAATAATTTCTTCTGAAGGTTCTGGGGCTTTATTAATGGGAAAAGCCTTTTAACTCAGCCATTATTTTCTGTGTTACTTCCTTATTTAGCAGCAATAAATGGCTAAACCTCTACCCTCAATATGTATTTCTGTGTCCTAGCAAACAGAAACGGGGGAATGTTAGCTCTCCTTCCCCTCCCTCTTTATTGGGCCTCCCCTCAGCAGGTCAGAACTGCGTACCAGAGATGGCATCTGATGAGGAAAATCAGTGGGATACGGTGATTCCTGGTTATAAATTATATCGGAAGGATAGGAGGGAAAGGGTTGGAGGTGGGGTGGCTCTGTATGTCAGAGAGGGTATACCGTCCAGTAAGATTGAGAGGGTAAGAGAATTGGATTCACTTCTGGAAATGCTATGGGTTGAAATAGTGGGTCCAAAAGGAGGCTTAACAGTGGGAGTTTGTTATCGCCCACCAGATCAAAAGATAGAGGAGGACTATAAAATGATGAATGAATTAAAGATAGCGGCTAGACGAAATAACTGTGTTGTAATAGGCGACTTTAACTACCCACACATTGATTGGGTCAATATGAGTTCTAGTCGGGAAAAAGAGATTGCGTTCTTAGACACTCTCAATGACTGTGCTGTGGAACAGATGGTCACAGATCCTACCAGGGAGAGGCGATCCTGGATTTGGTCCTAAGTAACACCCAAGACCTGGTGAGAGATGTAAAAGTGATTGCACCACTTGGGAACAGTGACCATAATGTCATTGAGTTTAACATTTGTACAGATAGGGAGTTGCCCAAAAAGACTGACACAACCACTTTTAACTTTAAAAGGGGTAACTTCTCTGGTATGAGGGGACATGTGAGGAAGAAATTGAAAGGAAGAGTGGAGAAGGTCAAAACCATTGGGGAAGCTTGGAGACTATTTAAAAAGACAATCCTAGAAGCTCAGAAAAAATATATACCGCAGGTTAGGAAAGGTACAAATAGGTATAGAAATAAGCCTGCATGGTTAACAAATAAAGTAATGAAGCTGTAAAAGGTAAGAAGGATTCCTTTAAGCGGTGGAAAGCTAGTCTTAGTGAGGTTGATAAAAGGGAACACAGACTATGGCAAATAAAATGCAAGTCTGTGATCAGGCAACCAAAAAGGGAATATGAGGAGCATATCGCAAAAAACATAAAGACCAACAATAAAACTTTCTTCAAATACATTAGAAGTAGGAAGCCAGCCAGGGAGGCAGTGGGGCCCTTGGATGACCAAGGGGTAAAAGGAGTAGTGAAGGATGATAGGGAAATGGCTGAGAAGCTGAATGCATTTTTTGCCTCTGTCTTCACTGTGGAAGAGGAGAAGTGTTTGCCCACTCCAGAAGCACCGATTTCGGGAGGGGGTTTGAAAGACCTGAATCAGATTGCGGTAACAAGAGAGGAAGTCCTCCGACTGATGGACAATTTAAAAACTAATAAATCACCAGGCCCGGATGGCATTCATCCGAGAGTTCTGAAAGAACTCAAATGTGAACTTGTGGATCTCCTGACAAAAATATGTAATCTTTCTTTAAAATCTGCCTCCATTTCTGAGGACTGGAAGGTAGCTAATGTCACTCCCATCTTTAAAAAGGGCTCCAGGGGAGATCCGGGAAATTACAGGCCAGTCAGTCTGACATCGATACCGGGTAAGTTGGTGGAAACTGTTATTAAGGAAAGAATTAGTAGGCACATTGATGAACAAAAACTATTGAGGCAGACTCAGCATGGGTTCTGTAAGGGAAGATCTTGTCTCACTAACCTGTTAGTGTTTTTTGAGGGAGTGAACAAACATGTGGACAAGGGGGACCCAATAGATATTATTTACCTTGACTTCCGGAAAGCTTTTGATACAGTTCCTCATCAAAGGCTCCTAAGTAAGCTCAATAGTCATGGGATAAAAGGACAAGTCCTCTTGTGGATCAAAAACTGGCTTATAAATAGGAAACAGAGAGTGAGTATAAATGGGAAACTTTCTCAGTGGAGGGTGGTAAGCAGTGGGGTACCACAGGGATCAGTACTCGGTCCGATGCTTTTTAACTTGTTTATTAACGATTTGGAATTGGGAGTAAGCAGTGATGTGGCTAAATTTGCAGATGACACAAAGTTGTTCAGGGTGGTGAAAACCAGGAAGGATTGTGAGGCACTCCAAAGGGATCTGTTGAGGATGGGTGAGTGGGCGTCAGTGTGGCAAATGGGGTTCAATGTGGCCAAGTGCAAAGTGATGCACATTGGAGCCAAAAATCCTAAATATAAATACACGTAGATGGGGTCTGATCTGGCAGAGACGGACCAAGAGAGAGATCTTGGAGTCGTAGTGGATAACTCGCTGAAAATGTCTACACAATGTGTAGCTGCAATAAAGAAGGCCAACGCTATGCTGGGGATTATTAGGAAGGGAATTGATAACAAATCAGCCAGTATCATCATGCCCCTGTATAAATCATTGGTGCGACCTCATTTGGAATACTGTGTACAGTTCTGGTCACCACATCTCAAAAAGGATATTATAGCATTGGAAAAAGTGCAGAGAAGGGCAACTAGAATGATAAAAGGGTTGGAACACCTTCCCTATGAAGAAAGGTTAAAATGCTTGGGGCTCTTTAGCTTGGAGAAACGACGGCTGAGAGGTGACATGATCGAGGTTTATAAGATTATGAATGGGATTGAGCAGGTTGAGAAAGAAGTACTTTTCTCCCTTTCTCACAATACAAGAACTCGTGGGCACTCTATGAAATTGCTGAGCAGTCGGGTTAGAACAGATAAAAGGAAATACTTCTTCACCCAAAGAGTGATTAACATATGGAATTCACTGCCACAGGAGGTCATGGCAGCTGCAAGCATGGACAGTTTCAAGAGGGAATTAGATAAACATATGGAGCAGAAGTCCACCAGTGGCTATTAGCCACAGGGTATAGATGGGAACTCTCAGTCTGGGGCAGGTGATGCACTCTATTCTTGGTGCTGGAGGGGGCAGCAGTGGGAGGGCTTCTGGTGCCCTGGCCCCACTGCTGGACCTCCTGATGGCACCTGGTATATTTTGGCCGCTGTGTGACAGAGTGTTGGACTAGATGGGCCATTGGCCTGATTCAACATTGGCTTCTCTTATGTTCTTATGAGAGGTCTTAATTTTAATTGACAACTGCACCAGATGAAGGTTATTGTGGTATTTTACTAGTGTTTCAATTGTGTTAATTTTTGTATACTGTATTTTTCTCAAATCTGATGTAACCCGCTCTGAGCCCACCATGAGGGGAGGGTGGGATATAAGTTGAATAAAATAAATAAATAAATGAAGTGGCAGATAAAGGTAGGTTGGCTGCTGGGTGAGAAGGAGAGAAGGGAACATGGAGGGGAGAGACTATGGAAGCGTTCAGGGAAGAGAAATAGTACAGGAAAGGAAAATAAGAAACCCCTCAAAGTCCTTGCAATTCCCCTGTTTGTCCAAATCTATTTGAGATGTACTCTCTTAGGCATGGACAAAAGCAGTGACTGGCAGGATACCAGAGTCTAAACATACCTGGTTTAGGAGTCCACTGAAATCATGTCTCAGGATCCTCTGCACCTTCAAAGGAGACTCAAAGTGCCCCCTTGAAAACTGTAGTGTCAGAAACAAGGGGCCAGAATGGGGCTTCACAAAAACCTAGTACAAGCCTTACAAGACCGTTAAGCTAAGAACCACTAAAGAATACAGACTGCAACCTATTCTCCGAACACTTCAGTTTCCTACAACTCACCCTTAGCTCCGATATGATGGAGGAGGGCACAGGAAAAAGTGATGGGGCAATGCTTTACCCCTACAACAGAATTCCAGCGGTGGGCATAATTAGCCTGAACACTTGAATTTCCCAGAAGTTTTGAAGAGCAGCTTCTCTGCTAATGACACACGACAGTAGTTATGTGTTTATTAAACAATTAGTCACTCGGCAGCCCTCTGCGGAGCGAGGAGCCAGCGTGAAACCCCACAAAGGCGGCGAAGAGCATCCGCTCCGGAAAGTGCATGGCAGCCCTCTAACCCCTGAACCTCAGCTCTTGAATCTCCCATTCTCACGTGCCTCCTTCTCCTCACATCCCCTCTGTGCTTTCTTAGTTAACAAGCCACACTCCGGACAGTCTAACGCAGAGCACCCATTGTCACCCCCACACTCCCAAGTTGCTCCACGACCCCGACCTTCCAGAAGCAGCAATTCCGCAAGCGCGCTCCATACAGAGAGGCGAGCCCAGGCAACCCTTCGCACGAACTCCAACTGCCCCTCTTCAAGCGCTGAACCCGCTGAGCCCCCCCACCGCGCCCTCTCCCTCAAGGGCTCAACGCTCGCCCCTCTTCACCCACGAGTACCGTCCCCCCGCCCACACTCACATTGGCTCCAGTAACTTGGCCAGCCAGGACTTGAGCGCGTCCACGTTCTCTATGATCATGATGATGTCGCTGCAACGGCTACACGCCGGGCCGCATCGCCCGTTACGCTCCCTTCACCCCCGCGCCCCTTAGTTGCTCGCAACCAGCGATAGCCCCCCCTCCCCCTCTTTGCTGATACTAAGCTTAGGCCTAGAATCAGACCAGGAACTAGCCAACCGCGGGTGCAACCGAACCTGCTGGGAGCCGGAGAGGGGGCGGGCACCCGGTCTCACGGCACAGCCAATCGGATGACGGGGCACTTAGGCATTCGACCCAATCAGAAGCTGCTGAGAGTAAGGGCGTGGGTCACAGTAAGAAGGCCGCAGCAGGTTAGGTCGAGTCAGCTTACGTGAAAATCTTGTGGTGCAGCAGCAGCAGCAGCAGCAGCGCCAAAGTGAGAGGGGAAAGCGAAGGATTCGGAAAGAGTTGATGGTTTTCTCATGCTGGGTGGCTCGAAAAGAAGGCCAAACTTGTGCAGCCCCTCGACGTGTTTTAATAGTTGTGCGTCAGAGGACGCGGTGTAAAAATAGAATACCCCTGAGCATGTGCAGAGTGTATTTTCTCGCTACTGCTCGCACTCCCTACCCAGCATGCACAGGAGGACTGCAGTTTCTTACACACAACAGTCGTTGCCATAGTGTTTCCCGTCACATATTTTCAGTAAATGCAAGATCGCCTTTGAAATGTCCGTGAAGGTTGCACTTAGTTGGCAGTGAGTCGCATTGAGCAAATCTGCATCGAATGCGATAGATCACGCCGCAAAACCATTTAGCGAACAACCTAACTCGGGCATACAGTGTGTTCTAATGGGGTGTGTGTGTGAGAGTGTGGTGGGGTGCTTTTGATTAAAGACTTTATTTTTTTAGTATGTTTAAATTATTTCCCCCTTTGTATTATGGTATATTTTGGAAGGTTCGTTGTATGTGGTAGATACAAAAGAAATCAAGTTTGAAATAAAAAGTTACAAGGATTTATTAGAATGGCTTCTATGATCACTTGCAATGGGACATCTAGGTAAGCATATTTAGGGCTGTCCCGCACTGCACCTTTTCTCTTTCCTAACTGAAGGGTTGCCAACCTGCTTCTCTCCCACTATTATGTTTGATCACCAGACGACCAAGATCAGTTTCCCTGGAGAAAACAGCTGCTTTGGAGGCTGCACTGTATGGCATTATACCCTGCTGAGGTTCCTCCCTTCCCCAAACTCCATGTTCCTGCTCAAAATCTCCAGGTATTTCCCAACCTGGAGCTGGCAACTGTATCTGCAATCCACATAGAGATGGGCCTCCTTGTTCTGTGCTGTACTGTATTTAAATAAAGCACACAACACAATAAGGGAACAACCACTACACTATATATGCCAATACAATTACCAGCTACCTGATTAAAAAGTCCCTTTAATGGAGGCTTAATGGGATGCTATTTACTCCACAACATGAAAAACTTCACCTGTCCATTTAGCCTCTTTTAAAGGGACAGAACATTTTCTCCATGGCTATTGGCAATCTTGTTTGCCAGTTCCAAAATTTCATTTTAATCTGTGATATGAGATAAAGGAGATACATTTTTTCAGTGCCATCCTAAATGGGTTATGCTCTTCATAGGCTATTGACTTCAATGAACCTCAAAGGGTATAACTGTTTAAGATGGCACTGTATGTTAGATAAGGAACAGTTTGGTTAAATAACATGGCGATCCTACCTGGAACCGTGTGGTTTTTCTAGAAAATGCTTTCCAGTTCTTTTGGAACAGTTAAGAGTTGCTCAAAAACATTTAATCGGTAACTTTCAAGTTATTGAGAAAGCACTAACAGGATGAGTCTGAAAAGATTTACTTGGAAATCCTCCTGAAACATATGGGGTTTCCTGTCACAGGCCCTAAGATTCTGTATTTAAATATGTTAAAAATTTTAATGTTTTAAATGTGTATATGAATCTTGGCACACTGCGCCAAGCAATGTGAGCTGCCCTGAGCCTGCTCGCAGGGAGGGAGGGCTATAAATGCAATAAATAAATAAATATCTTACATTTGGTATTTATTTAATAGATTTCTATGCCACCTCTGTAAAAAGCCATAGTGAAAAATGAACACAGCAGAAAGATATATTGGCAAAAACCCTTTGCAATTTTACATAAGGTTTTTGTTTATTGGCCATTCCAAGTAACAAAGGACACATAAAATCCACTCCACTGACATGAAATGGCAGCCATCATGAAATTATCTAGTGCAGTGGTGTTCACTTCAAGGTTTGCACAGAGCTACATTCACAATTATTTATCATCAACCAAAAGAGCCACATGACTATTGTATGCTCTGAGTGCCACCTCACAAAACACACACACAATAACAATGTTCAATAGGCTTGCAGGCATGTAGACTCTTCCCACCATGGTTTAACTTTAGCCAGCCCTTGTCTCTCTGGAGTGAGGGGAAGAGCTTCTGTCTTGGCCCTCCTACTCTCTCCTCATCAAGAGGCACAGTAGCTGAGGCCAAAGAGTGAGATTGCCAAGGCATCCAGAGGAGATCAAGCTGGCTGTGGAGGGTGGACTGTATGGCATTGTACTCTGTTGAGGTTAGGGTTGTCAGCTATGGGTTGAGGAATACCTGGAGATTTTGGTGGTGGAGTCCGAAGAGGGTTTGGGGAGAGGAGGGACTTCAACGGGGTATAATGCCACACAGTCTATCTTCCAAAGTGGCTATTTGTAAGTTGTAATTCCAGGAGATCTCCAGCCACCACCAGGAGGTTAGCAACCCTAGTTGAGGTGCCTCCCCATCCCGAATCCTGCCTTCCCCAAACTCCACCCCCAAATCTCCAGGAATTTCCCACCTAGGAGTTAGCAACCCTACTCTGTTCCTGAGTGGCTATGTAGGGATGTCAGGCTACTGTCTGGCAACTTTGGGAGCTTCAGGAGCAGGGCAAGGAGTGGATGTGATGTCCACATGTCAGCTGATGCTCTAGAAAATTTATGGTGCTGACATCACATCTAGGGGTTTGCCCGGACATGGCAGCATGTAGTGGAATGTAATTTCCATTCCCCATTGTTCTCCTGCTAGCCTGGGAGGCATGGGATAGGTGGAGGAGCTCTTCAGCAGGAAAATGCCTGCAAAAGCAGGCATATGGCATCCCTAGGTGATGGTGGTTTTACTCTGTTTTCTCTGTATCTGACTTCTTGCTCTCCTCCTGGAAGCTGGGTGCTAGGATGAGAGCGCAGAGGCTGTGGAGAAGGGGGGGCATTGTTGGAGATGACGGGCCATTTCCTTCCATCCTTGACATGAAACCCACCTTGACATGAAACCCACAGCTCAGGAAAGTGAGTAGCTTACCTCTCGTCCAGTTCCTCCAGCAGCAGCTGTTTAAAGGTACAAACCACAAGTCCTACAAAGCAAAGACCTGTCCACTTTCCTGTAACATGGGGAGGATGCCATATTAGGGAATGGTGCTCTGAAGAACCACCTGTGGCTCTCAAGCCACTGAATGATTATCACTGATCTAGTAATTAATGCCACCCTAGGCAGAGTTAACACCCTTCTAAGCCCACTTACTTCAATGGATTTAGAAGAGTGTAACTCAACTCAGGCCTGCACTGAAGCTGTTGTATCAAGAAGGGTATCCAAGCATGTTTTGTGTGACAATTTGTGTCACTCCCCTGTGTATCATAATTCTGAACAATGGTTACCAGATATTTTTGACTTGTTTGTGATCTAGTTAAATTACTAGCTTCATTAATATATATAGTGAAGAGTACTGAGGCTGACGAGTCCGTAGAGTGAAATCAGCTCATACTTTTATTTAAGATCAGGAACAAGACAACTCTGGCCGGCTGATAGGCCGGCTTATATTCAGTGCAAACCCAAACCCCAAAACACACCCATACACATTCATAGGCTATTTACAGTGGCCGAGAGTTCCATAGGCTCTTGGCCGGGAGCCTAGCCCTCCAATTGGTGCGGACTATGATCCGCTTAGTCCATTGTTCGTTGGAGGGAAGCTCCTAGGTTATCGGGACCACATGGAGCCCTCTGGGTGCCACGCGGTCAGGACTGAGTACATTACATATAGGCTAAGACTCTTTCCTGGGAGTAAGTGCCATTCACTAACATGAGACTTATTCCTGAATAGATTTGTTTAGGATTGCTCATGTAATATAAAACATCAATTATTATAAATATATTAAAAAGTATTAACTACAGCAGCTCATCTGTTGACCACTTATACAAAATTCAAGAGATCCCAAGGAGATAAGGTGGGATAGAAACATTTTAAATAATTTTTTTGTTTTCATTTGGCCATATGTAAGGTGACATGGTTTAAATAAAACCTCACTGATTTCAGTTGGAGTTTACTGAACTCCATATATCAAAGTTTTTGTGGCAATTCTAAATGAAGACATATTTCATCTGCAAAATGAATTAATTACTTTGGAACAAAATCCTATTCTATTCAATGAGGTTTGCTTTCAGGAAAGCATTCTTAGGATTACAGCCATAGCCCTTCACAAAGTTTTGTTATGGCTCCTACATTCTTGCTTTAATTAGCTAATGTAAGCATATACTACAGCACTATATTACAGATTTCACTGTTAATATTTTAAATTACATTGGTTTAAACAGAACACATTTTGAGTCCAGTGGCATCTTTAAGATCAATAAAGTTTTATTCAAGATGCAAGCTTTCCTGTGCAAGCACACTTCCTCGGATACAGACTGAAACATAATTCCCTCAAGCCCTACATACAGAAAGATGGGGGGGGGGTGTCAGAGCCAAGATGCATAAGTAAAGCTGAAGGTGTATCAAGGCACTGGTAAGATCAATGAATGGCAGCAAATTAGCACACAAATGCAAGAGCTAACAAACTGATGCGAGAATGAAGCTTGAGTCCAGCAGCACCCTCAATAGTCATCCTTTAAAATACATTACCTATAGAGTGACGGCAGAAGATTGAACTGAGTGTCCACTAGTGTTGAATGCACAATGGAACATGAAACCAAGTGTTCCTGGATGCCTGCCATGTGTTCAGACTGCATTGCTTTTTTGATAGGCTGGCTACCTCACTTTTTATTTTCTGTTGTTGCTATAAATACTACAGCAGGGCAGACGCTTGTACCTTTTGCAACTAATTCCAGTTTCTCATTTCTAGATTGCAAAGCTTGGAATCCGTGCTACTTGATTTGTTTGTTTAGAAAAATCCTCACCAAGTTCAGTAGGGATTCCTCCAGAGTAAAGGTTACAATCCAAAATTGTTGTGGTACCTTAGAGATGAAGGGCATGATTCTGGTACAAGTTAACCACTTGTTAAATCTCATTGATTTTGGCAGGGCTTTTTTTGTAGAAAAAGCCCAGCAGGAACTCATTAGCCTAATAGGCCACACCCAACATCAGAAACTCATTCGCATATTAGGCCACACCCAACAGCACAGCTCATTAGCACGTCACCAGAAGTGTGGTCATCCAGCCACACCCAACTTTTGATTCTTATTCTGTTTACCTTGTTTATTGTCAAAACCCAGGGCTTTTTTTGTAGCAGGAACTCCTTTGCACATTAGGCCACTCACCTCTAATGTAGCCAGTCCTAATGAGTTTCTGCTGTCAGGTGTGGCCTGTTATGCTAATGAGTTCCTGCTGGGCGTGGCCAACTCAGGAGCCAGCCGGAACTCCGTTCCTATGCGTTCCTGCCCAAAAATAGCCCTGGATTTTGGTAGGAGAGTATTAACGGCATGCTTAATTGTCTTGTTGGAGAACCAGTGTGGTGTAGTGGTTAAGAGCCGTGGCCTTTAATCCAGAGAACCGAGTCTGATTCCCCACATGAAGTCTGCTGGGTAACTCTCAGAACTTGCTCAGCTCCACCTACCTCACAAGGTGCCTGTTGTGGGGCAAGGAAGGGAAGGCAGTTGTAAGCCGCTTTGAGACTCCTTAGGGTAGAGGACAGCGAGGTATAAAAACCAACTCTTCTTCTAAATCAAACTTCAGTATGCTTAACTTGGGCAGGAATGTGCTCCAGGCTCCAGCACAGTAGTTTCATTCTTAGTGCTTTAGATTAGCTCTGGTATAGTGTTCATAGCATGCTTAAGCAGGTCTACACAGAAACCTGCTCATATCTGTTCATTGAGGTTTACTCCCAGGAAAGTATTTTTAGGATTCTTCACTGTAGAACTGCAATATAAATTAGAGTTACCAGTCTCCAGGTCGGGCCTGGAGTTCTTTTTTTTATAACTTTATTTTTTAATTTTTTAAAAAAGAAAATAAATAATATAACCAACCATTCAAACTCTACAAAACTTACAAACATTTCCAAAGTTAAACTAACTAACAAACTCTAGCTCTAATTAAACAAAAGACCGTCAAGTTAATAAAATACAAAATCAACATATTTTTCAGGTAAGGTACCAATTTTGCCTTTAGTATTGTTTATATACTCAAAAATACAAACATTTTTTTAAAAAAACAATCTTTACATGTAGGGTTCTCTGCTGCCATAATTTGTGAAGATAATTTGTCCATTGCAATGATATCCCACATCTTTAAAAACCATTGTCTAATAGAAGGCAGTTTTTCTGTTTTCCAAAATTGTGCCAGTATTGTCTTTGTTGCTATCAACATCAGTGCCACAAGCTCTCTATTATTATGTGATAATAATGACTTCTCCCAAAGATTAAGCAAAATTCCCTCCGGAGTTTTAGGGAGTTGTACAGCTAGTATTTCTTCAATTTTTGCAATAATTACTGACCAGAATTCTTGGACCTTAGGGCAGGACCACCAGCAGTGGAAAAACGTGCCTGTTTGTTCACAACCCTTCCAACACTTAGGATCTTTCTTAGCTTTTGAATAAAACAATTTGAGAGGTGTTATATACCATCTAGAAAAGAGCTTGTAGTTCTGAAGTCTTAAATCAAGAGATTTAGTCACATATAAGTTGGAAGACCAAATGTTTGCCCATTGTTCTGATGTTAAAGATATGTCACAGTCTTTATGCCAAGCTTTCTGTTGTGACGAGATTTGAGACCAATTTGCTGTTGTTGTTCAGTCGCACAGTCGAGTCTGACTCTTCGCGACCCCATGGACCAGATTACGCCACGCCTTCCTGTCTTCCGCTGTCCGCTGAAGTTTGCTCAATTTCATGTTCGTTGCATCGATGACACTGTCTAACCATCTCATCCTTTGCCGTCCCCTTCTTCTTTGACCTTCAATCTTTCCCAGCATCAGGGTCTTCTCCAGTGAATGCTCCCTTCTCATTTGGTGGCCAAAGTATTTGAGCTTCAGCTTTAGGATCTGGCCTTCCAGGGAACAATCAGGGTTGATTTCTTTTAGTATTGACTGATTTGATCTCCTTGCAGTCCAAGGGACTCTCAAGAGTCTTCTCCAGCACCATAGTTCAAAAGAATCTATTCTTCGGCGCTTGGCCTTCCTTATAGTCCAACTCTCGCAGCCATACATTACTACGGGGAATACCATTGCTCTGACCATGCGGACTTTTGTTGGCAAGGTGCTGTCTCTGCTTTTTATCATGCTGTTTAGGTTTGCCATTGCTTTCCTCCCAAGGAGCAGGCGTCTTTTAATTTCATGGCTGCAGTCACCATCTGCAGTGATCTGGGATCCCAGGAACGTGAAGTCTGTCACTACTTCTACAACTTCTCCTTCTATTTGCCAAGGAGTGATGGGGCCAGATGCCATGATCTTAGTTTTTTTGATGTTGAGCTTCAAGCCCACTTTTGCGCTCTCTTTTTTCACTCTGAGCAAGAGGCTCTTTAGATCCTCTTCACTTTCTGCCATCAGAGTGGTATTGTCTGTATATCTGAGGTTATTGATCTTTTCCCCAGCAATCTTAACTCCAGCTTGTGATTCATCCAGGCCAGCATTTCGCATGACGTACTCGGCGTATAAATTAAATAAGCAAGGTGACAATATACATCCTTGTCGTACTCTTTTTCCTATGCTAAACCAATCAGTTGTTCCATATCCGGTTCTAACTGTCACTTCTTGACCCTTATACAGGTTTCTCAGGAGACATGTGAGGTGGTCCGGTACTCCCATCTCTTTAAGAACCTGCCATAATTTATTGTGATCCACACAATCAAAGGCTTTAGCATAGTCAATGAAGCAGAAGTAGATGTTTTTCTGGTGCTTTCTCCATAATCCAGCGAATGTTGGCAATTTGATCTCTAGTTCCTCTACCTCTTCGAAACCCAGCTTGTACTTCTGGCAGTTCTCTGTCCATGTACTGTTGGAGCCTAGCTTGTAGGATTTTGAACATGACCTTGCTAGCGTGTGAAATGAGTGCAATTGTGCAATAGTTTGAACCAGGGGTCTTTTCCTAGAAAAATAGCTGCAGGAGCTCATTAGCATAATTCATTAGCATATGTCACACACCCTGACATCACCGGAAGTGTGTCAGAAGGCCACACACTCCTGACATCACCGGAAGTGTGTCAGAAGGCCACACACTCCTGACATCACCGGAAGTGTGTCAGAAGGCCACACCCCCTGACATCACCGGAAGTGTGTCAGAAGGCCACACCCACCACTCAGGATCCACCCCCAAAATCTCCAAGGCATTCCCATCTCAGAGCTGGAGAGCCTATCTGATGGCATACGTGGGGTAAAACAAGCAAACCACCCACATCAGGTAAAGAGGGGGGATACCAGGATACGAGGTCAATATATTTTTATTCTCTTTGGCATTGATGGCTGAGGTGCTTTTAGTGTTCCTTTTCTGTTTGATTGGCAGCCTTCCTCCCTGTTATAGTTGACTGTGGGTTTTATATCACTGCCATTTAGTGTTATTTTTGTCAGCCACAACAAGGTCACTTTCATGGAGGAAAAGCAGGTTATCCATTTTTAAATAAATAATATTGACAAGTCTGGATCCAGAACAATGAAATCACATCCGCTAATTTTTGCCTAAACAAAACCCAATGATCTAGAATTGAATGATGTTTATTTACAGTCAAAAACCATTTGTCAAAATAATACATATTCGTTAAATACAAACAGATTAGCTTTCAGTCCAAAAATATATATTTAGACATATAACCTTAAAACCAGTAAAATGTTAAAAAGTAGAAAATTAACGGTCCATTATATCGTAATAACTATAAAATGTCTAAAACTAAACTAATTATAAGTCATACAAAGGGTGACTGAGGGTTTTTATTGTGGAACTTTACTAGCTGCAAGCAGAATGTAGCTATTTGTCTGGAGTTTTGCTGATTTTCCTCTTTCAGAAGTCTCCCTAGATCAGCACTATCTGCATCACGTGCTGGCTTATCTAAGAGGGGGGATCTAGAGTTGTGGTCTTCAACCCAGAAGAGCAGGATGGTAGGGTGATGTCACTCCACAGCACAGATGAATCCTCCGGGGTTCCAACTGTTGGTTTATTTATCAGTAAAATAAACCTCTCAATGACTAGTTTTTGTTTCTTGTCTTTGGCCCTTTCGGTCTGCTGGTTATGGTCTAGCTCCCCCTCTTCCTGTCATATGACTCTGATATCACATCCTTGCAGTTCACAGGATCCCAGTTCTAGAAAGAGAGGAGACTGGATTTATACCCCGCCCTTCACTACCTGGAGGAGTCTCATAGCATCTTACAATCTCCTTCCCCTTCCCCTCCCGACAACAGACACCCTGTGAGGTAGGTGGGGCTGAGAGAGCTCTCTCGAGAACTGCCCTTGGGAGAACAGCTCTGGCAGAACTTGTGACTGATCCAAGGTCACACCACAGCTGCATGGAGGACTGGGGAATCAAACCCCATTCTCCCAGATTGGAGTCCGCACTCCTAACCACGACACCAAGACCACTGATCTTGAGAAACTGATGAAGAACAGCCCCAGCAGAAATGTCTGTCCCAACTCATTCAGCCCCGGGTTCTCTATACATTGTTTAGAGAATCACCCAACATGATGGGCCCTCAGAACAAATGCAATTTTAGCAACAGCATTCATTGGTAAGAAGATAGGAAAGTCTCAAATGTGAAATAAATAAAAAAACATATAAAAAAATAAAATAAATTCTAGTTAAAAGTTTACATACTGAATTTTGACTTTAAACTTTTACTCAACTTTGAAGGAGATGGAGGTGCCAGACTTTGGAGATGTCACCAACTTTCTCTATCATCCTTGGGGTCTTGGGCATCCAGTGATGAATAATCTATTTGAAGCAGCAACATCCCTGCACGCTTTCCCCCCTTTTGCAGCTCTTTTAAAGAAGGTTGCACAATCTGTTAAAGGAGATCCAACAGTCATTACAAAAAGGGAAAGACAGCATACTTTGCTTTAGAACAAAGTGCACATAGAGAACAACTAACCTCAGCAGCACAAGGCTTTCCAACGTTTAATCCTGTGACTAGACTCCTCCTCGGTTCTTTTTTGGGTCTTGCTTTGAGTGTCCAAAGCTGAATGATGACCTTGAAGCAACCATGTCTTTACAAACTTTGTTGGATCGAAGACTTTTAGAGGAGGTCCAACTATTCTTATAAACTCCTTATTTGTTATAGCACTGACTTTCAAGGAGGACCTTGAAGCAGCAACATCTCTGCTCACTTTTCACCTTTTTGCAGCTCTTTTAAAGAAGGTCGCACAATCTGTTAAAGGAGAGCCAACAATCATTACAAAAAGGGAAAGAGCATATTTTGCTCTAGAACAGAGCACACACAGAGAACAACTAACCTCAGCAGCACAGGGTTTTCCAATGTTTCATCCTCTCATCAGACTCCTCTGTTCTTTTTCGGGTCTTGCTTTGGATGTCCGAAGCTGAACAATGACCTTGAAGCAACCAGGTCTTCACAAACTTTGTTGGATTGAAGACTGTAAGAGGAGGTCCAACAGTTCTTATGAACAATAAGGATGTTACAGTTTTGATTTTCAAGCAGGACCTTTCTGAAGTAAGAATCAAATTCATCTGGGAAAATCCCCTTTCACATTCACTGGACGAAATAGCAACTGTATGGAGTATGTGGCGGATACGAGACAGTTCCTTGGGCATTTGTTCTCTGTATTTCAGATGCTCTCTGAAGGCCCGAATGGCTTCCCTCTCACTGAGCTGAAACCTTCTTGCTAATGTGCTTATTTCTGCTTCCCCATAGAGAATACAGTCACTGGGGTTTGCTGGCCAATTCTTAGACTCCAGAACTCTTCCACATTTTGACAATTCTGCATCTTCTGTGGAAAGCAGCCTTTTCTGAAGAGATTTTTTAAGTTGTTCATAGAATGCAACTGGGGAGATTGGTGGGTCATCATCTCTATTTCTTCTATGTAACTGGACACCCTTAAATTGCAACTTTTCTGTTGCCTCCAGTGCTTGTGTATAGAAAGGACCTGGAGTAGAGTCTCTCTTCCCACATATTTCAACAAGATTCTCAATCTTGCCATGGGCTCTGTACAGATCAATATTTCTTTCCTGCAGATCTACACATAATTCTGAGAGCTCTTGCAAAGAATCAGAAAGTAATCCGAGATCCAAAATGAATTCTGCAGATGTAATCTTTTTATGAAGACCTTCATATGTGCTGTTCCCCTTTCTATCTCGATCACTATGAGCTTTAGCTTTTTCAAAATGAAGCACTAGGGCTTCGTAATCCTTCCAGACAGCCATAACGGTTCTGTAACTGGAGGCAACCCATCTTGCAGATAGGATCCTTCCAATTTTCCAAATCTCCATCTCTAACGTGGCCGCACATGCCCTGAGCTCCCTCATATTTTTTGGAGATGAATGGTACATGGTATATAACTTGTCCATAAAACTCCTAAATCTATTGATGCCACACACTGCTTTCACGACATCATGGACTGATAATTCCAGCCTATGGCTAGCACAATGCCATGTAATAATGGAAGGGAATCTGTCTTTGAAAAGTTTTGCAACTCCTCCATGGGATCCCATCATCACTGCAGCCCCATCACAAGTCAACGAAACCAAACTTTCCTTTAAGACTTCCTCAGTGATCCTTAGTGACTCAAGGGTAGACATCAAACTTTTGAATATTCCATTCGCTGTCATGTCGTCCAGCTCTATCAAGCCAATAAAGTAATTCATAGGGTCCTCCATGTCCATCTCTTCAATGTAGGTGCGAATATACACTATTAGTACAGATTTCTGACTCACAGTAGTAGATTCATCAAGTATCAAAGAGATTTTACTCTTGGAGTCAATAATCTTCTTATTCAGTGTGATTCTCATTTTGCTACCAATGTGGTCTATAATATTTGCACAAGAATTAGCTGAGTGCAAAATTCTCCCCACATCAACGCCGCTTAATTGTAGCAAATCAATGTCAGCCTCAAAATCATTAAAAGACTGGTTTCTTCTAGCCACCTTATATGCTGTACGGAATATGGTCTTGGTGATTTCCATCTCTCTTTCTTGGGACCTCAAACATACTGTTTTCAGCACTTCTTTCCTTGATTCAGCCGTGATTTTAACTGCAGCTTTATGACCTGTACTGTCTCTATGTTCACAAATTTTTTTCCTAAGAGATGACAGCTGCTGTTTCCTCAATTCTCCATAAAATGACACCGTGCCACGTATCCACTCTTTAGAAAGACGCATGTCCACAGTTGTCTTCTCTGGCCCTAAGGCTCCAACATTTTTACACACTGAGCAACCTAACTTGCCAGCATTGAAAAATAACCAGTCATTTTTCTGGAGATGATTATTCTTCTGCTCTACAGTCCAACAAGTGGGCCAGAAGCTCTCACTAACTGCAGAGGCAGAAATGGTGGTCGATGGGTTTGACTCGCTGGTTGACGGAGCTGACTCGCTGGTTGACGGAGCTGACTCACTGGTTGACGGATTATTGTCAGGAGTTGACAATAATCCACCTGGATGGCTTGATGATTCCCCTGATGCTGAGGGACAATCTTCAATCGCTCCATGTTTCGCTGGGGTCCCAGCAAAGTAGTCCAAAATAGTCCTTTTCATAGTGGATTATAGACTTTTAAAATGTTGCTATCCTGCAAAAGGATTATGATATTTAAGCACAACCATGGTCTTACAGAACTGGAACTAGCAACCCAGACACTGTAATAATATCAGTTATGTAGGATATTGAAGAAACAGATACACATGAGTCTGAGCAAAATTAGGATGCAGTGTGTTCCAAGAGGATTCCGATAGGAATTGTTTCCCTTGCTCAGTTGATGGAAAATGTAGATTTTCTGGTCTAACTAACCATTTCCACATCACAGCTGCTCTTAGGAAAGCAGGCTGTGTGGGAATGTAACATTGCAACATTAAGGGGAGCAGCATTATTTTAAAAACTGCGTGGAACCCAAGTTAGTGTTCCGCTTCTGGCATTTTGCCGACGAGTAATCTGTCTGCAGTGCCAAGGGACCCCTTGCATGGAAGCAGCTAAGGTTAAAGGAACAACACCCATTCATATCTGACATGCAAACGTTACAGCTAGATGGATCAACACATCCAAAGAGGTTTTCCAAGAACAAATAGTTTCAATGTGTCAAGACACATAAGGACTTGCAGTTGCATCCAAAAATGTGTGTTTGTGTATGTGTAAAGTGCCGTCAAGTTGCAGCTCCTTGCAGGGCCTTCCCCTGATTTAAATGGAGGTTTTGAAGGATCTATGTGCCACTGGTGAGGGATCCTTCCCTAGGATCTTTACTTTGTGACAGCAAAAACCACAGACTTCCCTTTGAGTACAGATTCCTATGGGGTAGCAAATACTCTCTTTCTTCTGGGATGAGACCCAGGCCCTCCCCAAACAACCATGCTCACAAGTGCCCTCCCCAGACAACCATGCTCGCCTTCTCCTTCTCCCCCCCCCAACACAGTTCAGCAAGTGAGGGAGGGAAGGGTTGGGTCAGGGAGGGGCACATGCGAGTGAGGCTTGCTCAACCAGCCAGGTGGACCAGCTGCTTGCTGCTTCTGAAGTCCAGCTGGCTTCAGTCAGGCAATTGCCCATTCCTCTTCAGTTGGGGAAAGTGATATGGCAAGGGAAGGGAGGCTAAGAAGGTATGGCTGGCTGGTGCAGGATGCAAGGCAAGGCAATCATCCAGCCAGCTGCTGTCTGGAGAGGTGTGATAGATGCTTGACAGGGCACTGTCCCATTTGCCTCCTCGCCCATACCAAGCCATGGCCTTCTGCCCCCATCAAAAAATTGCATAATTAGAAGACGTCCCCCCTCCCATACTTACAAAGCCACGATAAGTGTAGGCTGTGATGCAAGATGCACATTCAAACAAGTAGACAATCAGGATCAGGACCAGATACTGAGGACATAAACAACAAAGTGAGACTCCAGTAAGGGCAGGATAACAGGTCAAACTTCTCTGTTGGTCCTTTTACCTGGAGATGCCAGGGATTGAACCTGGGACCTTCTGCGTGCCAAGCAGATGCTCTACCACTGAGCCATGGCCCCTCTCCTATACACACACAGGGCCCAAGCATCATTTCTGTGAGCTTGGTACAAACATAATAGTTAACACCCCTTGCATCAAGGAAAGGCCTACTGTGCTGGAGGAGGGTGATACCAAGCAAAGGATCCAGCCCTATCCATCTGCCCAGTACCACCTGCTCATACTGACAGTGGCCCTTTAAAATGTATACAAACCAGCTAACATGTACACAATACAAACCAATCTTTAGAAGTATCAGCCAAAAGCAAAGAACAAAACCCACTGACACAAGAAATTAAACAGAGAACATTTGCTAATTCCTAATCTCAGGCAGAGAGAGGTCTTTCCCAACACCAGCTGTCTAAGATCCTTTTAACTGGAGATTCCACAAACTGAACCTGGAGCCCAGTACATACGAAGCAGGTGCCACTCTTAACCACGACACAAAACTGGCTCTTACTCGTATCTTGAAGATAAAATGGAGGAGGGTAGAATTATGTTGTAAGCCTCCTGGAGGGATCCCCATTTGGAAGAAAAGCAGGGTTATCAATGTGCACATTGGATAGACAGAGAGAGGGAGACAGAGGAAGAGACAAGGGGCTGTTCTTTGCAGTAAAAGCCAGAAGCCTCCTTTAAATAAAATCTAGTTCTGAGCCTCTGTCCTAAAACAACTGCAGATCTGCTTTCCCAATATCAACGTCAGTAGGAACAAATCAATCATTTGGTACCCAGATATATAGAAGCTATGAAATGGCTGTCTGATATTGCCTCTTTATTTCTAGCACCACGGTCAAAGGATCTGTGTAACAGTTTAAGTAGGATCAACTTTTGTTCAGCATTTCTAGGCTAGATGTTACAACAGAAAGATTAGAAGAACACAGCAGATCTGATAGTTCTGAATAGATTACTGGGCAGGCCGCAGGAGAATTTAAATTCTGGAATACCCAGGTTCAAATCCCCACTCAGGCCATAGAAGTTTGCTGGGTGACATTGGGCCTGTTACACTCTCTCAACTGGTTCACATGTGCATGCATCTCATTTGTTACTGTGCCACTTGATGATTGGTAGCTGAATACTACCACTTCACACATGCAGATCACTGCAGAATATTGCCCTCATGTAGTTCTGCGCACACATGCACGAACCAGCCTTACAATAATTGAATGTACCATGTTCTCATCCGTTAGCTTGTTAACTAAAACATTATATCTCATCTTCCATCATGATCACCCATGAAGTGGCTTTCATAAACAAGAAAATGTATTGAACCCAATGTGAAATCATGAGTTCCTATTATAGATCAGCTTTGCTTCATTATAGCAGCAAATACTGCATCTATCTGGTTGGATTTCAAAGCAGCTATGAGCAGTCAATGAATGAGTAACTGTAGAGGGAATATATGTGGCTGAAGAGATTAATCATTTAAAGCTTTTTTCATAGTAACCCTAACAAAACCTGAAGGAAGCAAGTACCATCTTAGAAAAGGCATTCATCCTCCTCTCACACATAAGGAGTGCCCCTTCTCAAAGCATCAACAATTTTATCCCCCAGGATAATAGATCTTAATGCAGATTTAATGACTCAGTCAATTAAGACTCAGAATTAGCAGCTAAGATTTTTCTGTTGTGATCTCTGCTTTACTAAGCTTACTGAGGGAAAACTTGGGATATCAAAGTGAAAGCAATAAATGGCTCTTCCCTTAAAGATACTTTATTAGATATCTGGCGTTTCTCCACAGTGGGGACCAAACGCTGCTTACAATATCATTGTCCTCCCTCCATTTTTATTCTCACAACTATCCTGTGAGGTAGATAAGGCTGAGAGAGAGACTAATCCAAGGTGACTTCCATGCAAGAGTTCCAGTTTGAACCTGAGTCTCCCAGACTCTAGTCTGAAACTCTAACCATTTCATTATGCTAGCTATTGACTAAGCTCCTTTTATATTTCTCACTGTGTTATTATTTCATCAAGTTATCCATCTATGGGGGTACATAAAGCAATCTTAGGCAATGTTCCCTCTAAGCCATGGAGTCTTTTGAGCAAAAATTCTACTTTGTGAGCTCCTGGCATTAAAGCTGTGAGCAAGTGATTTGGCTATGGCATAAATTAGTTTGCTCTGGAGCCATCCTTCCTGAGCTAAGACAAAAATGTGTGAGCTGGAGGCTAAAAAACTGTAAGCTAGCTCACCCTAACTCAGCTTAGAGGGAACACTGATCTCAGGTATCTAATTTCTTTCTCTTTAAGGCTTTTGGACAAAATCATACCAAAAACTACAAACTCAGTTAAAAAGAGATTTCTACATGGCGGAGGGGGAATCTCTCCCGGGTAGATGGAGGGCCGGGGGGGTGGGGGGGGTTGCTTAGGCTGCATATAGTGGCCGCATGTAAGGCTTAAGGCTCCGATGAGCTCCACCCCCATCCGAGCCCTGCTGGTGGGTGAAATTTAGAACAGTCTTTTCTTTTTCTTTGTTAGACAAAAAGAGAGAAGCAGGGGACATTCTTTTAAACATAAGAAACCATCAAACATGGTTCCTCTTCTAAAAATAAGCTTTCGGTTCAAAATGGAAGCTGCAACACCCACAACATTTAAAAACCTGATGGGGGGCAGGCAAATCAGGGCTTCAGCTGGTAGAATGCACCCCATAGCTATAGCACAGAGAAGCAGATCTATCTACTTATAAAATTTGTACAGGTCACCTGTTAAGAAGGCTCACAAAAAAAACCACCAACACAATAAAACCATAAAAACAACCACCATATCATCATCAGTATTAAAAACAAGCCATAAAAGAGAAGCATTTTGGGGGAAGGCCTCCTGGAGCGCGCAGATCCATGCTCTCCGGGTGGTTGGAGGGCGGGGGGGGAGCTTAGCGAGGCCTCTATGAGGCCTAGAACAAGGACGGGGGCGGGGAGGCGTCCCGGAGCGCGCAGATCCGCGCTCTCCGGGTGGTTGGAGGGCGGGGGGAGCTTAGCGAGGCCTCTATGAGGCCTAGAACAAGGACGGGGGCGGGGAGGCGTCCCGGAGCGCGCAGATCCGTGCTCTCCGGGTGGTTGGAGGGCGGGGGGGAGCGTAGCGAGGCCTCTATGAGGCCTAGAACAAGGATGGGGGCGGGGAGGCATCCCGGAGTGTGCAGATCCGCGCTCTCCGGGTGGTTGGAGGGTGGGGGGGAGCTTGCCGAGGCCTCTATGAAGCCTAGAACAAGGACGGGGGCGGGGAGGTCTCCCGGAGCGTGCAGATCCACGCTCTCCGGGTGGTTGGAGGGCGGGGGGGAGCTTGCCGAGGCCTCTATGAGGCCTAGAACAAGGACGGGGGCGGGGAGGCGTCCCGGAGCGCGCAGATCTGCGCTCTCCGAGTGGTTGGAGGACAGGGGGAGCTTGCCAAGGCCTCTATGAGGCCTAGAACAAGGACGGGGGCGGGGAGGTGTCCCGGAGCACGCAGATCCATGCTCTCTGGGTGGTTGGAGGGCGGGGGGGGAGCTTGCCGAGGCCTCTATGAGGCCTAGAACAAGGACGGGGGCGGGGAGGCCTCCCGGAGCACGCAGATCCGCACTCTCCGGGTGGTTGGAGGGTGGGGGGAGCTTGCAGAGGCCTCTATGAGGCCTAGAACAAAGACGGGGGGTGGGGAGGCCTTCCGGAGCGTGCAGATCCGCGCTCTCCGGGTGGTTGGAGGGTGGGGGGGAGCTTGCCGAGGCCTCTATGAGGCCTAGAACAAGGACGGGGGCGGGGAGGCCTCCCAGAGCGCGCAGATCCGCACTCTCCGGGTGGTTGGAGGGCGGGGGGCGGAGCTTGCCGAGGCCTCTATGAGGCTTAGAACAAGGATGGGGTAGGGATGCCTCCCGGAGCGCGCGGATCCACCCTCTCCGGGTGGTTGGAGGGTAGGAACTTGCCGAGGCCTCTATGAGGCCTAGAACAAGGACGGGGAGGCCTCCCGGAGTGCGCGGATCCGTGCTTTCCGGGTGTTTGGAGGGCGGGGGGGCTTGCCATGGCCTCTCTGAGGCCTAGAGCAAGGGGGGAAGGTTGATGGCGGGTGCCGGGCAAGGGGAGGAAGCCTACTTACCTCCGTCTTCTGCCTCGTCCTGGGCCCGAATGAGGGCTGGCAGCAGAAAACGGCAGGAAGTAGGGGGGCGGGGTTTCGCCATGTGCTCCGGATGGTTGGAGGGCGGGGGAGCTTGCCGAGGCCTCCATGCGGCCTAGAGCAAGGATGGGGGGAGGCCTCCTGGAGTGCGCAGATCCGCGCGCTCCGGGTGGTTGGAGGGCGGGGGGGGAGCTTGCAGAGGCCTCTATGAGGCCTAGAACAAGGACGGGGGCGGGGAGGCCTTCCGAAGCGCGTGGATCCGCGCTTTCCGGGTGGTTAGAGGGCGGGGGGGCTTCCCGAGGCCTCTCTGAGGCCTAGAGCAAGGAGGGGGGAAGGTTGATGGCGGGTGCCAGGCAAGGGGAGGAAGCCTACTTACCTCCGTCTTCTGCCTCATCCTGGGCCCGAATGAGGGCTGGCAGCAGAAAATGGCAGGAAGTAGGGGGCGGGGTTTCGCCATGTGCTCCGGATGTTTGGAGGGCGGGGGAGCTTGCCGAGGCCTTAATGCGGCCTAGAGCGAGGACGGGGGGAGGCCTCCCAGAGCGCGCGGATCCGCGCTCTCCGGGTGGTTGGAGGGTGGGGGGGAGCTTGCCGAGGCCTCCATGAGGCCTAGAGCAAGGACGGGGTGGGGAGGCGGCGGGGGAGCTTGCCAAAGCCTCCATGAGGCCTAGAACAAGGACGAGGGGGAAGGTTGATGGCAGGTGCCAGGCAAGGGGAGGAAGCCTACTTACCTCCGTCTTCTGCCTCGTCCTGGGCCCGAAAGAGGGCTGGCGGCAGTAAACGGCAAGAAGTAGGGGGGGCGGGGTTTCGCCATGTGCCCGCCTCCCTGGCGCCTCACTCCCGGAGCGCTGCTCCGTTGAGCTCCGCCCCCATCCGAGGCCTGGTTTGAACATTCCTTGACATTGCCCTTCTTTGGGATTGGAATGTACACTGACCTTTTCCAATCCTGTGGCCACTGTTGTGTTTTCCAAATTTGTTGGCAAATTGAGTGCAGCACTTTAACAGCATATAAGACCAATACTTATATGCTAATGATTTATATAATTTTGAAATGGTCCCTTTTTGTCCCTGACTCCCCTTCTCTAATACCTTTTCAAACCAAGTTAAAGGGCGATTTGATCATTCTACTATATCATTACTTGTCAACATATGAGATCATTGTTGAGCTTGAAACCAAGTAATTTTTAAATTATGTTTCAATTGTAGTTGTTCCACTGACCACTTTTTGCCTTCATAACACAGATCTTTTATCCTGAATTTACCTGCCTGCCTCCAAGCTTTATAAGCCAATCCATCTTCTCCTGGAGGAAACCACTTCTGGCCCCAAAACGCTGCAACCGGTGAGATGCCTGGCGCCAAAGTTTCCCTATGTTTGTCCCATATGTCCAATGAATTCCTTTAAAAAGGATTATTTAACAGAGATTTAGGCCTTCCACTAGGTGGAACCCACATAAGTTCATGTAACAGTTTTGGATAAACATATGATTTTTCAATCTGCATCCATGCCTTTTGTAAGTCTGGGGATGAATATAACAGTACTTGTTTAAGTTGCGAGGCCTCATAATAAAGCTTTAAATTGGGCAGTCCTTGGCCACCTTCTTTTAGTGGTCGAGTCAATAACATAAAATGTATACAAGGTTTTTTATTGTTCCATATAAACTTAGACAACAACTTCTGCCAATTATGAATGGTTAGACCATCCACTTTTATTGGAAGATTTTGAAATAAAAAAAGGTATTTCGGAAAAATCATAGTTTTTAATAATTCTATTTTCTCTATCAAATTTAAATTTTGTTTTGACCACATGTTTAAGGTTGTACTAATCGACTTCACTATGGGTTTATAATTATAATCAAACATTCAAATTCAAGGGAATGTATATTCCCAGGTGTCTCCATGATTTTGTTACCCACCTAAAGGGAAATTTATTTGTAATGACTCTTTTTTCCATTTCTGTGAGACACATGGGGTACAATTCTGTTTTTGAATAATTTATTGTAAATCCAGATATAGCATGAAATTTATGCAAGGCATCCTCAATGTGTTCTAAAGATGACACTGGGTTACTAAAATAAATCACCGTGTCATCTGCAAAGAGACTAATTTTATGTATATCTGAATGAATCCGAATTCCCTGAATTGCCAGGTGTTCCTAATAGCAAAAGACAGTGGTTCTAGAGAAACTGCAAAAAGAATCGGTGAAAGGGGGCAACCCTGATGAGTGCCCCTAGAAATCTGTAAAATTTCAGAATAATATCCATTAATGTTTAATTGGGCTGTAGGTGAGGAATAAAGGGTATCAATGGTCCTTAAAAAATTAGGACCAAAACCTATATGTGAAAGTACAGTTTTTAAATAATTAATTTCTAACTTGTCAAACGCTTTCTCAGCGTCCAAAGCCAAAATGGCTGAACTGATTTTTTGTTGTTTACAAAAATACATTAAGTTTAGAGTTCTTCTTATGGGGTCTAAAAGAATACGTCCCGGAATAAAACCTGCCTGATCTAAATGGATATATTATGTCATAACTTTATTTAGACATTGGGCCATTACAGAGGAAAAAAAATTAAAATCGTGATTTAAAATTGAGATGGGTCTATATGGTTCTGGACGTGTTATATCTTTCCCTTCTTTAGGTATGACAATCATTTTGGCTTCCTTCCACGTGGTGGGCATATTACCAGACATTATTATGTGGTTGCAGGTAAGGGTGAGTTGTTCTAAAATTAATGGCTTAAATTTTTTATAAAACTCAATAGGGAAACCATTTCTTCCGGGTGCTTTATTATTTTTTATTCCAGCTATAGCCTCCGATACTTCCTGTAATGAAATTGGTTTACCTAAATAATTCAAATGGTCCTCTGATAATTTTACATTGTAACCTATACTATTAAGATAATTTTGGATGCCGGTTGGTGCTGGACTTTTTGTTTTATAATTTTTTTTATAAAACTCAAAGGATTTTTTTATAATATCTTTAGATACAAATTCCTCTTTTCCCTGGGGTGATTTTAAAGAATACATTTAAGTTCTAGCTTGTTTTTGCGTAACTCTGTGTTTAAGCCATTTAAATGATCTTTGATTTTTGGTGATAAATTTTTGTTTCAAATTTAATAAATTCTTTTGCACTTTAGAAATTTCTAATGTATCTAATTTTTTCCATTCTGTATTTAATTTTCTCAAAACCTTTCCCCCCCATATTTCATATGTCGTTTTTCCAATTTGGTAATGTTTTCTCTTAATTCTACTAATTTATTTATTTCTTTTTTATAGGATGCTGCTAGAGAAATAAATCTACCTCACAAAACTGCTTTAAAAGCATCCCAAACTATATCCTGTGAAGTTTCTCCATTAGCATTAAACTTAAAGTAATCCTTTATCTCTTTAGATAATATCTCTGCTATGTTTTCTTTTTGTAACAATAATTTGTTTAGAGTCCAATTGGGTTCTCTGTAATTTTGAACTGTGTTTAATAAAGTGCAAGTTACCCAGGAATGGTCTGAAATGATGCGATTTCCTATATCGGCTGTTTGTATATTATCCAATAAAGATTTTGAAACTAAAAGGAAATCAATCCTTGTATAAATGTCATGAACTATGGAATAATATGTAAATTCTTTTACCCCTGGGTTCAAAGCTCTCCACACATCTCTAAGTCCATGCCTATCTAGTACTTCCAACAGCCCAGTTGATTGTTTTAGTTTCTTTTTAGGGAGAGTTGTTTTATGAGTTTTATCCATGGAAGTATCAGGTACTACATTCAGGTCACACCCTATTATAACTTCACTTGATTGAAAGGTGGATAACAATTCCAATGTTGTATTGATATATTCCAACTGTTTGACATTCGGGGTGTATAAAGAGACAATAGTAATAGGTTTACCTTCCAGTTTACCTTTAATAAAAATAAACCTGCTCTTTGGATCCATCTTAGTTTCTTCCCACTGAAAAGGAAAATTGTTCGCTATTAGAATAGCCACTCCTCTTGCTTTAGAGTTGCCTGGTGACTGATAAGATTGCTGGAAAAGGGAAGATTTTAAAACATTTTTAACTTTGGTTTTATAGTGAGTTTCCTGGAGACAAACAATATGAGGCCTTTCTTTATGAATTACATTTGACAGTCTTCTTAGTTTGATGGGGTTGTTTAAACCTCTACAGTCCCAAGTTAGTACCTTATAGATATTCATTGCTACCAAAAATATAAATTCCAAACAAGTTAACTCTTATAATTATTACCAAAATTGGAATCTAGGCCGCAGCTCTAAGTTCATCAAAATACTCCAATAAAATTTTGTTTAAAAAAAAAAATAAGTTCATCAAAATATGAATCTAACACAACAAAGCCCCTCCTAGAGGCAAAATTAACAGAAGTTCTGCCACAAAAGCAGAAAATAGAGAGACAACTATGTACTCCCAGACTGTTAATCTACAAATTCTTACACTATATAGTAATTCAAAGGAAGTTTCCTCCCCCTTCCCCCCCCCGCTTTTCTCATAAAAGTTGAATAACCATCATTTAAGTTGTTATTATATATTCCCTTTTTTTCAACATTAAATTCTAATATTAAAAAATAAAAAATACAATACAATCATTAAACCAACTCCAAATATATAACTTCTGTCCTTGATACATATTCCAATTGTCTTGTACCCTTTTTTCTCTTTTTTAGAAGAGATAATTATTATTTTTAAATGACCTTTCCAAGCTTTAGCTAAAGCCATAAAAATACCTTACTAACTCTACATTGGAAACTACAGTTCTCATGTTCTAAACCTTACACAGATACCAGACTAAACACATAGTCTCTAAAAAATGTTTAGGTTTCCTGTGTTGAGTCTTTCTCAAAGGATGGATGCTCTCTGATTTCTTCTTCCTCTTCTTGGATGAGTTTTATGTTTAATGATTTCAGAAGTGCCAATTCTGATTTTAAGTCTGAAGCTTGATATAATGTTCCTTCTTTGTAAACTGCAATATTCGAAGTTGGGCTCCAGCAAAAACGTGTCTTCGTATTAAAGAGTTTAGTAGATATGCTTTTCAGAAGACATCTCTTTTCAAGGATCTCTGCTGTGAGGTCAAGCAAAACGATGATCTTCTTCCCATTCAAAATGAGGGATTGTGTTTGCCTTGCCTTTCTTAAAATACTGTCTCTAGTTCTGGCATAAACAAATTGAACCAAAATCTCTCTGGGATGATTTTGACGAGCTGCTGTTTTTGGACCCAGCCTGTGAGCTTTAGCAATTGCTGGCATAGAGCCTTCTTCAAGGTTAAGTGCTTTAGCCATCCAGGAAGAAATAAAAACGCCCAGCTCTTCAGTACCTTCCATTCCCTCCTCCATTCCACGTAGCTTCAGGTTAAATTGTTTTAATTGACCTTCCAGAGAAAGCATTTTCAATTGCCTTGTTTTCTCAGAGTTTTGCAGCTCTTTCAGATCCATTTGTACGGCTTCCGCTAGTTCCAATGCAGACTCTGCTGCTTTAAATGCATTGCCTAAGCCTTCTGAAAGTTCATCCAACTTGGACTGCATAGGTTGGAGTAATTCTTTCATGGAGGTTTTAAAATATTTTTGAAGGTCTTCTTGGAGGTTTTGCAAATCTTTTTTACACAGAGGGTCGCTTTCCGAGCTACCAGTAGCTGCCGTGGCCGCCATTTTGGAAACTGAAAGTCCGTGATTTTTTGCAGCTCTGTCCTTTGGAAAGTAAGTAGAAACCGACCTACAAGGTGGTGTAGACGTTTTCTTTTTTATTCCTGATATTCCCATTCCTTTTTTTACTTAAATGAGCGATTTTGAACAGCGATTAAGCCGGGAGGGGGGTGAGACGTAGCGGAGCCGCTCTAAATCACGTCCTCCATGTTAGGCGCACGTGTGCAGCTCCGGGGCCTGGAATTCTTGATTACAACTAATCTCCAGACTACAAAGATCAATACCACTGGAGAAAATGGCAGCTTCAGGAGGCAGACTCCATGGTATACCATAGATTCTTGGTGAAATCACTACCCAAATTCCCCCCTTTACAGGCACCACCCCAAATCTCTGAAGAATTTCCCAGGCTGGAATTAGCAACTCTTCTTATTATGGCTGCATACTCTGCTTGATCCCACTTCATGTAGTTGTGATGTTTGAATGCAGACGAGCCAACAAGCCAGGGTTTATTTGCTGACACCACACCTGGATTTCAGACTAGAGTTTGTAGCTGCATTTTAACCATGGTTTATACTAAATGTTGTTTGCTGTGATGTCTGAATTCAGTTAGTTGAATGGCACTGCCCCTTGCACCTGCTGGGCATATGAAGGATGTCCCTGCCTGCTGGGTGGTGGGTAAGAAGCAGATAAACTGAGATTTAAACTCTAAACAGGATTTATTACTTATGTCTGATATAGACTTACACTGTAATCCTAAACAACATTGGTTTCAATAGGCACAGAACAGTGTAATGCTGTTTAGTATTGCCCTGTAACGTGGTGCATAAATTGCAGTTCAAACATACCACATTTATGGTAATCTCCAGATATAGCAAACACTGCTTAGTGTAAGTGGTTGGCTGGGTCTGGAGAAGTGATAAATATCTGTCTGTCTTGAAAGAAGTGAGATTTCCTCAAGAATCCAAACTTTCCCTAGACCCAAATACTATTGACAGATGTTGATCAGTGTCATGCCTGCCCCCGATCTGGCACCTGAAAGCCTGGCCGTGAGCTCAGAAACACCCCCTGAACCGGCACCAGAGAGCTCTACCCCCGATCTGGCACCTGACAGCTCAGCCACGACCTCCTCAGACCTGGTGCCAGGGATCAGGGACACGGCACCTTTAAGTCCCTCCGGGGCGCCGGAGTCCTCAGAGGATCTAAGTGCTGGGAGGGATGAGCTCCCAGCTACAAGACAGCAAGCACCTGGTCCGGATGCTTCCCCACCCAACTCGCCCCCACGTGCAGATTGTTTGCGAGACCGCAGGAGCAGAAACTTGGTGGCTCAACGAAAGGAGGCACGTGTATGGGGGCAACGATCAATGAGCCCCAAGTATTAACCGGAGCAGGGACCTGGCAATGACCGGTTAATTAGTTAACAAGCCAGCACAGTATTTAGGAACATCCCCAGCCGTGAGCAAACCGTGCTGGCAAACTCGTCGAAAGACTGCTTACCTTGCACCTATCCTCGTTCCCTCGTCTCGTCATGACTCTCTGGCTCCTGACCTCGGCACATCTCTGAATGCTCTTCTGGCTCCTGATCTCAGCTCGGCTTCTGGACTCCGCTTCGACCTCTGGCTAACGGTATACCTGACAACGGCTTTGCTCTCTGCTTTGAAACTCGTTTGCTTGGACTGAACTGATACCTTTGGCTGATCTCTGGAACTCTCTCTGACTACGGCACTGGACTGTCCCTCTGCACCCAGCCCCCGGGTCCTGTCGTGACAATCAGATGCTAATATCTCCTTCTGGGATAAGCAGTTGACACTATTTTTTGTGGCTGTTCAGTCGCATAGTTGAGTCCGACTCTTCGTGACCCCATGGACCACATCATGCCAGGTCCTCCTATCCTTCACCGTCCTCCAGAGTTTGCTTAATTTCATGTTCATTGCATCGATAACACTGTATAACCATCTCATCCTTTGCCATCTCCTTTTTCTTTTGCCTTCAATCTTTCCCAGCATCAGGGTCTTCTCCAGTGAGTGCTCCCTTCTTTTAAGACTGACTGATTTGATCTCTTTGCAGTCCAAGGGACTCTCAAGAGTCTTCTCCAGCACCAAAATTTGAAAGCATCTATTCTTCGGTGCTCAGCTTTCCTTATGGTCCAACTCTATCAGCCATACATACTACTACTGTCTTTTTGGGGAGGAGCGCATTGGAGCACCGCTCTGGGAGCTCAACAGGGACAACAATGGTGGTGGCGGCAAGCCCCGCCCCCCGCCAGCATCCCCGGGGTGCGCAGGAGCACTGGGACCCGGGAGATGTGCGAACAGCCCCCCCTGCAGTGTCCCCAGGCTGCGCAGGAACACTGGGCCCAGGGATGCACAAACAGACCCTCGCAGCATTCCCAGGCCACGCAGGAGCACTGGGCCCAGGGGATGCGGAAAGAGCATCCCTGCAGCATCCCCAGGCCACGCAGGAGTGCTAGGCCCGGGGGACATGGGAAGAGCCCCCCCGCAGCGTCCCCAGGTCATGCAGGAGCGCTGGGCCCATGGGACACGTGAACAACCCCCTGTCACAATGGGGCCCGTGGGCCGCGTGCCAGAGGGTAGTCCAGGAGAAGAGTTGGCAAGAGTTCCAGAGGTCAGCCAGAGTAGTCAGTCAAAGTCCAGGCAAGCAGGCTCCAATTCAGTAAGCAAAGCCATTATCAGATGTACCGGTAGTCAAAGTCCAAAGCGGAGTCAAGGAGCGGATCTGAGGTCGAAAGCCAGAGGAAGCATCAGTACATGTGCCAAGGTCTGGAGTCAGGGAGTCGATCAGAGATAAGGGGTCAGCAGGAAGTGCAAGCCGGGTGGTCTAATGACCAGCACGGTTTGTTTACGGCCAGTGGTGTCCTTAAGTACCATGCTGGCTCATTAATCAATTAGCAGGCTATTGCGAGGTCCTGGCTCTGGCTGGTACTTGGGGCTTATCGACCGTCACCCATGCACACATGCCTCTTTTTGTCGAGCCACCAGGTCTCAGCGCCTGCGGTCTCGCAGCTGGTCCACACGTGGGGGCGAGTCGGGTGGTGATGTATCCATTCCAGGTGCTCGTTGCCTTGTAGCTGGGAGTCCATCCTCCCCAGTACTTAGGTCCCCTGAGGACTCTGGCACACCAAAAGGACTTAAAGGTGCTGCGTCCTTGGTTTCTAAGCTCCCAGGTATCGGGTCAGGGGGTGTCTCTGATGCCACATCCAAGCTTTCATGTGCTGGGTCGGGGGCAGGCATGACACTATCCCCCCTCAGAATCCCCCCCCCACCAGAGGGCCTGGTTTGTCAGGGTAGACACGATGGAATTGCAGGACCAGGTCAAGGGCATGCAAGTTAGGGGCCGGTTCCCAGGACCGCTCATCCGGTCCATAGCCCTTCTAGTCCACAAGATACTGCAACGCACCGAGGTGGAGCTGAGAATCGAGGATCTGTTGGACCTTGTATTCCTCTTCGTCGTCCATTAGGACTGGCAGCAGTGGCACAGGTGGCGTGCCCTGGTTCGGATCGGGAGGGGCCGACAGCTGGAGGAGGGAACGGTGGAAGAGAGGGTGAATCCGGAGGTGATCGGGGAGTTGCAGGCGGAACGCGACGGGGTTGACCTGGGCGCTGATCTGGTAGGGTCCGATGAACCGGGCGTCCAACTTGTGGGAGCGACCGGGGGAACAGAGGTAGCTGGTTGACAACCAGACCAAATCACCGACCTGTAGGGGTGGCCCTTCCTGCCGCTTGCGGTCTGCAGCGAGCTTATAGGCGTCTTTGGCCTGTTGTAACTGTTCCCGGAGGAGGTCATGGAGGGCGTGTAGTTCCTGAATGCGATCTTCAGCGGCTGGGACATCGGAGGAGGGACCGACAGGGGAAAAGAAGTGGGGATGCCATCCGTATTTCGCCACGAAGGGTGTGGTCTGGGTGGATGCATGTATTGCATTGTTATATGCGAACTCGGCCAGCGGCAACAGTGCATACCAATTGTCCTTCTGGTAGCTGGTATAGCAGTGGAAATATTGCTCCAGGGTGGCGCTGGTTCTCTCGGTCTGCCCATCAGTTTGGGGGTGGTAGGCCGAAGACAGGTGAATCTTGGTTCCCAGGCCACGATGCAGGGCCTGTCAGAAACGGGAGGAGAACTGGGGGCCTCGGTCAGATATGATGCTGGTCGGGATACCATGTAACCGGAAGACATGGTGCAGGTACAGGAGGGCAGTTTCGGCCCCAGTCAGCAGTTTGGCACATGGAACAAAGTGGACCATCTTAGTGAACAAGTCCACTATTACTAGGATACAGGCGTGTCCTTGGGAGCGGGGAAGGTCAACAATAAAATCCATGGACACGATGTCCCAAGGACCGGACGGAGTGGATAGCAGATGTAGAAGTCCTAAAGGTTTGGCGGGGACATCCTTGGTGTGGCAGCAGGTGTCACAGGTGCTGACGTAGCAATCGACATCGGCCTGAACTCAAGGCCACCAGAACTCTTAAGTAATCAGGTGAGCAGTTTTATGTAAACCAAAATGTCCAGCGGGAGGGGCGTTGTGGGTGAGACGGAGAACTCAAGTCCAGAGTGGCCCTGGGGGGACATAAAGGTGATCCCAATGGAAGAGGATGTCCCTCACGAGTAGTCAGGTTCCCTGAAGTGCCTTGCTGAATCTCCTGCAGGCGCTTCTGGGCCCACATGTCGGTGGATTGTCCGACCTGGATATCGTTGGCTAGGGAGCCAGGGCACGTAGTGGTGGCAAAGACCGAGGGGGGCAAGTTAGTGCCTTCCGGCGCCTTTTCTGTTACAGTGGGTGTGTATTCTGGCTTACGGGACAAGGCGTCTGCTTTTTGGTTTTGGGTATGGGGAATGTACGAGATCTTGAAGTGGAACCGGGAAAAGAATAAAGCCCAGCGGATCTGTCGCTGGTTCAACCAGCATGTGGTTTGGAGATATTCGAGGTTGCGGTGGTCAGTAAGTACTTGGACTGGGTGATGAGCCCCTTCGAGGTGGTGTCGCAGACTTCAAAGGCTGCCTTGATTGCAAGCAACTCCCATTCGCAGATGGTGTAGTTGCATTCGGCAGATGAGAGTTGATGGAAGTAATATGCACACAGTTGCAAAGGCTGGGTGGGGCTGTCTCGCTGAGAGAGCACAGCCCCGATGGCAACACTGGAGGTGTCTGACTCTACGGTGAAGGGAAGCTGGGGATCCGGGTAGTGGAGCAAAGGGCCAGAGGTGAAGCACTCCTTGAGAGTGGTGAAGGCCTGGTCGGCTTCTGGGGTCCATTGGAAGGGTTCTTTTGGTTTCAGGGTGCAGGTCAGAGGCATGGTTAAAGCCGCATAGGACGCGATGAATTGACAATAGTAGTTGGTGAAGCCGAGGAGCCGTTGGATGTCCTTGCGGTTCTGGGGGGCTTGCCACTGAAGAATGGCCTCTACTTTCTTCAGATCCATCTGGATGCCTTGTGGGGATACGATGTGGCCCAAGAATTCTACCGAGGTCAGATGGAAGGCACACTTTTCAAGCTTGGCGTAAAGCCCATGGGTGTGGAGACATTGAAGTACGTGTTGCACATGCTCGATGTGCTGAGTTAGAGAGGCGGAGTAGATCAGGATATCATCAATTGACGAATTGGTCCAAGAGGTCTCGCAACACGTCATTCATAAAGCTTTGAAAGACTGCTGGAGCGTTGGTCAAGCCGAATGGCATGATGAGGTGTTCATATTGACTGTAGCGGGTGCCGAAGACCGTTTTCCACTCGTCACCGGCTCTTATGCGCACTAAGTTGTACGCATCTCGAAGGTCCAGTTTGGTGTAAATCTGTGCCCCTTTCAGGCGATCCAAGAGTTCAGGAATCAGTGGAAGCGGGTAACGATCACGGATCATGATTTTATTCAGGCCATAATAATCATTAAGGCAGAGATCTCCCATCTTCTTGACGAATAAGACTTGGGAAGACAAAGGAGAGGTGGACGGCCGAATAAACCTGCAAGCCAGGTTCTTCTCGAGGTAGTCCTGAAGGGCTGCCAGTTCCAGTTCTGACACAGGATATAAGCGGCCCATGGGCAAGGGCGCGTCAGGCATCAGGTCAATGGCACAGTTGTATGGTCAGTGCGGGGGTAGTTGATCTGCTTCTTTTTCATCAAAGACGTCTGCAAAGGCCTGATAGACCACTGGCAGTACAGAGGCGGCTCCCAGTACTGCAACAATTGGCCTGGTTTCCAGCGATCTGGATGACAGGAGTGGCGATGGGCAGATGACAGAGCACCAGTGGTCGGGGTTCTGGAATGACAGGAACATTGAAGGGAGGACGGCAGGGCACTGGTGTTCGGGGTTACTGGATGACAGGAGTGACGGCGGGTGGCCCTCTGGAAACCAAAGGTCCTGGTGAACCCAATCGACATGGGGATTTTGAGTTCGTAGCCAGGAAAGACCTAAGATGATGGGGAACTGAGGCATTCTCACGATATCGAATTGTAATTGTTCTTGGTGTTGGTGGACCCACACGGTGGAGGGTTGAGTCTCATGGACCACCGGCCCGGAGTGGAGCAAGTGCCCGTCAATGGCATCAACCAAAGTCAGGCTTTCTTTTCCTTGTGTTGGGATGCCATGTTGCTTCACAAAGAGAGCATCCATGAAGCAATAGGCGGCCCCTGAGTCTAGCATGGTGTGGATGAAGAGCCATCGGCCCTCAGGGAGTTGTATCTTCACTGGGACCAGGAACGGTGCTTGCTCAGGAAACAAAGAGCTGGAAGACCCTGCTATGCGCCCCAAGCCCGAGGGTTCGCTCAGGCTTGGGGCTGCCCTTTTCCTGCAGGTGGGGTTACGGCAGGGCGTCTTTGCTTAGTGGGACATGTTGCAGAAAATGCCCCACCCCTCCACAATACAAGCAAAGGTTTTGAGCGTGCCACCGAGCCTTTTCCTCGAGAGGAAGGCAGGGTCGAGCGACGCCCAGCTGCATAGGCTCTCCTTCATTTACCAACGGAGAGGAGCTTGGTGAGCCAACTCTGGGAAGTGGGCTAGGGGTATCCAACGGGGCGGAGCTGCGTCACTTACTCAGGTGGCAGCTTTGAAGGTGGCCATCAATGCGTAAGCACAGATGAATGAGCTTCTGAAGGGTCTTAGGTCGTTCTCCACAAGCCAGTTCATCCAAAACCTCGTCGGATAACCCTTTAGTGTACTAGTCCATAAAGGCGGCCTCATTCCACAGTAAATTTTGGGCAAGAAGTTGGAACTCGGTGGTGTAGTGGGCTACAGAGGCTTTTCCTTGCTTGAGGGCCCGTATCTTAAGATTGGCTGTACCTGCTTGCATGGGGTTGGCATAAGCAGTGGAGAAATGGGCTTTGAAGGTGTTGTAGTCCAAGAATAAGGGAGACGCCCCTACCAACAAGGGCGCGGCCCATTTCGCAGCTTGCCCTTTGAGTAAGCTCAAGGTAAAACAGACCTTGGTTTTATCAGTAGGTAAGTCCCGATGGTGGAGCTCTATGTACAGTTCACACTGAGCCAGAAATGCAGGGAACTCATCAACACTCCCATTGAAGCAGTCAGGGGGGCTGACTGGGCAGCGAGGGGGAGGAGCAGCAGCTGCGGCCACAGCGGCAGCAATAGCAGCAGCTTGCTGTTATAGGGCAAGGACAGCTTGGGTTAGCTGTTGTACCTGCTTAATCACTCCCGTGAGCTGCTCAGCCCCACCTGTTGCTCCGTCTTCCATACTGAAGGCGAGTTGATGTGGGTGCTGGCAATCTGTCATGACAGGGCCCTTGGGCCGGGTGCCGGAGGGTAGTCCAGGAGAAGAGTCAGCAAGAGTTCCAGAGGTCAGCCAGAGTAGTCAGTCAAAGTCTGGGCAAGCAGGTTCCAATTCAGTAAGCAAAGCCATTGTCAGATGTACCGGTAGTCAAAGTCCGAAGCAGAGTCAAGGAGCAGAGTCAAGGAGCGGAGCCGAGGTCGAAAGCTGGAGGAAGCGTCAATACATGTGCCGAGTTCTGGAGCTAGGGAGTCGCTCAGAGACGAGGGGTCAGCAGGAGGTGCAAGCCGGGTGGTCTAATGACGAGTCTGCCAGCACGGTATGTTCACAGCCAGTGGTGTCCTTAAGTACCGTGCTGGCTCGTTAATCAATTAGCAGGCTATTGCGAGGTCCTGGCTCCGGCTAGTATTTGGGGCTTATTGACCGTCACCCATGCACACGTGCCTCTTTTCATCAAGCCACCAGGTCTCAGCGCCTGCGGTCTCGCAGCTGGTCCACACATGGGGGCGAGTCGGGTGGTGATGTATCCATTGCAGGTTCTCGTTGCCTTGTAGTTGGAAGTCCATCCTCCCCAGTACTTAGGTCCCCTGAGGACTTTGGCGCACCAGAAGGACTTAAAGGTGCCGTGTCCTCGGTTTCTAAGCTCCCAGGTGCCGGGTCAGGGGGTGTCAGAGGTTCTGTATTATCATTTACACTGTGTTCATTGTGCTTTGTTATGTGTGCTTGCTTGCTTGCCTTTCACTGTGGCGCTTGCGTAGTAGTTGCCAGCTGCAACGTGTGAGCGTACTTTCCTACCGCCTAGTCTTATCACGGTGACCTTGTAGTATAGGCTTTGGAGCGTTCCTCAGTCTGGGGAATTTTCCAGTCCTACGTGTCTGGGTGGTGGTGGGGTGATACTCCTGCCTATTAAGTAATCCTCCTGCTGGGAGTTTCCTGCGCGCATGCTAAAAGTTCATTTGCTAGTTTGACTTTGCATCACACTATATCAATGCTTGTCCAGGTCATGTCTCCATTCCTGACAATAGCAGTATTACTGTGGGTTACAGCATGGTATTCCAATAAAGCTTCTTTATGTTTGAAGAATGCCTGGATCTACTTGCTATTGAGCCTGACAGGGGTGTCTCTGATGCCACGTCTGAGCTTTCAGATGCTGGGTCAGGAGCAGGCATGACACACCCCCGCCGGCATCACTGGGCCCCGCAGGAGCACAGGGCCCGGGGGACACATGAACAGCCCCCCTGTCGGTGTCCCCTGGGCCTGCGCAGGAGTGCTGCAGCTCGGGGAACACGAAGAGAGCCCTGCCGTTGGCTTTCCAGGCCCCCGCCAAAGCGTTAAGTAAGGGATCCGTGGGGGTGGGGGTGGCAGGGGCTTGCTGGGTGGGTGGGGGAGCCTCCCTCCCTGCATCTTTTCACCATCATTCCCTCCTTTCCTTTCCCTCCTTTCCTTTCTCTGTTTCCCTTCTCTTCCTTCCTTCCTTTTTTCTTCCTTTCTTTCTTTCCCTTCTTTCTTCCTCTCTTCTCCTCCTTTCCTTCTTTTTTCTTGCCTTCTCTTCTTTTTTCTTCCTTTCCCTGTTTCCCTTCTTCTCTCTCTCTCTTTCCCTCCTTCTTTCCTTCTCTTTCTTTCCCTCTTTCCTTCCTTGTTTTTTTTCTCTACTCTCTCTTTCCTTCCTTCTTTCCTCCTTCTGTGGCCGAAGGGAAGGGGAGGCTTTTGAAGATGCTTCCCCCCTTTTGCTTCCCCTTCTGACATCACTTCCAGTGCTGTCAGGGGGCGTGACATATGCTAATGAGCTCCTGCAGGTCTTTTTCTATGAAAAGACCCCTGCTACTGTGACACTATTTCAGGTAGCTCTAAATCAGGGGTGTCGAACTCATTTGTTATAAGGGCCGGATCTGACATAAATGAGACCTTGTTGGGCCAGGCCATGTGTGTCATAAAATGTAACGCCAGGTAGCGGAGATATAAAGGATAAGGGATGCAGTCTTCAAATATTTGAAGGGCTGTCATGTAGAAGATGGAGCAGATCTATTCTCTCTTGCTCCAGATTGCAAGTATAGATCTAATGGGTGGAAATGACAAGGGAGTCGTTACTGGCTAAATATCAGGAGAAACTTCCTAACTGTAAGAGTGGTTGAACAGTGGAACAGACTGCCTTGGGAGGTGGTGGATGCTCCTTCACTGGATGTTTTTAAGCGGAGGCTGGATGACCATCTTTTGGGTATGTTGTAGGGCTATCTTTTGGCTACGCTCCTGCAGAGTACAGGGGGTTGGACTAGATGATCTGCAAGATCCCTTCCAACTCTAACATTCTATGATTCTATGACACAAACACAAAGGTTTTTTTTAACTTAAAATAAAGACATGCTTAAAACATTAGAACTCTTGCAATATTTTGTTTATTTAACAGTGTCTGATAACTGACACCTTTTGCTCTGAATTATTGCATCAAAATGTCTGTGCTGTTGCAATCTTGAGTATACTGTTCAGGTGTGTATCTGTAAGCTGCAAACATACGATGACACAGCAGCAGAACTGGAAGAAGAAGCAGAAGACAGCCAGTTCCACTGCGGGCCTGATAGAAACCCTCCAGTTCTGATATGCATTTCAAACCTGACTGGCCTAACAAAATTGCCTAGGGTTATCCTGTTGGTTGATTTATGCAAGAATAGAGGGAAATGCAGCCATATTGATTCTTCTGGACCTCTCAGCAGTTTTCAGTAATATTTCCCACGGTGTCCTTTATAATGTCTACAATGGGTCCTTTATAATGTCTACAATGGGACCTGAAGTCCATAGATTCCAGTGGTTCTTTCTCTACGTAACTGGGCAATTCCAGACAGTGGTCCTGGAAGACAACTGCTTTGTCTCCTGTTAAATAGTGGGTTCCATGGATGAACAGACCACAAGCCTAGTGATCAGTTCTACTTTACTACAAGACTCCTGAGCCTCAGCTCTGTTAAATAGCATGCAATTGCCACACCCAAACACACCCCACTCCCAGTGATAGGTTATTTACATAACATTACTACTAGATGGTTTCTTTCAGAATCCTGGCAGGCTATTGTTCTTATGCTCCAAGCTCAGCCAGTCTTTGGCTTGATTCAATCCCAATACATAACACTCCTAACATCTCTGCTAAGAGAGATTGCAAGATCCCATCTTGCCCTCCTTGTTGTCTAATGGCTAAATAAATTGTTATGGCTTGTTCTTTAACTTAGGTTGTAAAGTGATTTGGAGGCCTAGCTTGGGTAGAAAGGCAAAGTACAAATGGTTTTATACATTATAATAAGTAAAATATCAGCCATACTTAGGACATGTAACGTTTAAAAGTGCACACTGTTTTGTGTTTCTCCAGATTCTGATACTAAAGCTGCTTTTCATGCTTGCTAGAAAACTGTTGAAACCTGAAATTATGAACTCCTGCTTCAGTCTTTCTCAATCAATATACCCGATATGACTGTTGGCCATGTGTAACACCAAGCTTTTAATTTTGCCTTATAAGAGACCCAGTGTGGTGTCGTGGTTAGAGTTATATTTAGTTTATTAAAATATTTATACCCCGTCTGTCCTCTTAGCATAAAGTGACTTAGAATATGCATGTGACAAGATTGTCATTAATGTTACTGAAAGTCCTACGGGAAACCGGGTAGATATACGATACTGTATAGCCAAAGCAGGTTCTCCAAAACAAAGACCTTCTCTAGAGTGGAGCAAATGCTATTCCAAAGCTAACAATTCTCCGGAGCAAAGGAACGGATTCAGTATTCTCTCCTTTCGATACCAAGCGTACCGAGAACCCTAATTTACACATATCGCTATGTCACGGCCTTGTGCATTATAGGAATCGCAGTCCTCAACTCCAGGCACGTCCGGATTTATTAGAATAACTACGCGAGAAATTGGGCAACGCATGTTTCCCGGGGAAGTGTAGTTCGATATCTCATCATTGTACCTCGGTACCTTCATGTCGGCGAACTCCATGTCCCAGTAATCTTTGCGAAGGAAACCGGATGCTGCCTCGTCGTTGCATTGCGGGAGAACCGGCGGCGTGGTGCAGAGTCGAACGCTTCGAGACCAGCTGTTGCAGGCTGCGGTTGTTCACAGTGGCACGGCGCGATGCTGGTAAGTTCGGGTGGCGATGATTCTCCCCCCCCGCAACCCTGATGTGAGGGGAGTTGGGGGTGAGACCACAGGAGGAAGCCAATTCAATCGGAGGGAGGGGGCGGAGAGGCCTGTCGCTCCATCTCAGTGTACTAGAAACTGGCCTGCTTTCTTCAGCTCGCTGTTTCCTCCAAGATGAGCTTGCCTCCAGAGTCTTGTAGGGAAAAGGGGGTCTTTGTCACGAGGCTCCTGTATGGCAGGTCTTCTGTCACATTTTTATCCCGCCTTTCCTCTCAGGAACTCGGGGTAGTATACATTAGACAGAGAGAAAGTATGACTGTCTCAGCATTAACATTAACCTACGCCCAGGCTTTATATTCTGTTGTTAACGTGGCCCCCAAAATGCGCGTCGATAGGTCTACGGAACCCGGCTATGTATTGAGGGCTCAAGATCGCAAGATGCTCAGCCACGATTCGGAGGGTTGCATAGCACTCCCTGCAGACTTTGCTAAGGTGGGTGCCCGTAGCAAAGAAACTGGGCAGGCAGGGAGAGCCAGCGGGTCGGGCTGGAACAAGGTGGATGACAGAAACCCCTGGCAGGTCACCGGGGAAACTGGGCGGGCATCCCCCCCCCCAGCTGGGAACACTCAATTGCTCTGCCTCACTAGCCCTCTGCAAGAAGCTACGACTAATGGAATTCCCTCTCCATTGTAATTGTTAAAAGTAAAGGAACTGTCTCCTTCTTTGTTGACACTAGGAACATGTTCCACAATGTTAGACTGTTGCTGAAAAGAAGAGTCTTGAGGTGCCTTAGAGACTTTTAACAGGCTTTTATGGCTCAAACTGTTTGTGCAGTCTTCCCTTTCTTCAGTAGAATGAGCAGGAATGGATTAGGAAATAAAAATGGCTCTGGAGCGCTATAGGTTAGTGCTGCAGGGACACTCGGTGTAGTGGAGCAGCTGTGGCATAAGCTCACCCATTTCATTCCCCTCAAAACTGGCAGCAGTGCAGGAAGGGACAATTGGTGAGTGGGCACCAGTTGTCATTAATGAGCCAAGTGGCTGCTGAGGAACTGGCAGAATTACTGGGGCTCAACTCTGTTTGCTCCTGGTTATCAGCAGCTGTAGCAGCGCCTAGTTAGTAGTAGCCTCTGTCTCTTCTTATGTACTTTCTTGTCAGAGACCAGTCCAAAGAGGGGATAGGCAGCTTATGTTAGAATTGTTGTTGTATATGGAGATAGTTCTAACGTTAAGCTTTTATTAAGCCCATGTATGGTTGCACCCTCAGATCCCTTTGCTTGAGATGGGCCAGGATTCTCAAGCTTGCTTTGATAAGGAAGGATAATCCTTTCATTTACACAGGTTGCTCTTATTTTTTGGATGATTAATATAACTACATTTTTGAAATGTTTTACAGTGTACAAACAGTGGCCAAAGAACTCCTTTAAAAAGTGTAAGTTGCCCCCTTTCTGACTAGATACTGTAAATCAGTAATGTACCACATTTTCTGCAGAAACCTCCTTTAGTTTCCTTCCTAATGGTGTCCCAGAGTGTACAACTTTATTTTCTTCTACATGGGTGAATGGTTTTGGGGTTTTTTGATCATTTGTTTGCTGTTCTAAGGGACACTGGTGTGTGGGGACACCCCCTGTAACTTATTGGTTCAGCCCTTGGGGAGATAGATGTGCAATGGGTTTGTGTGCAGAAGAAATGCAGTACATTTCGCACAGGTCTTTATAATAGGCTCTCCATTCTCCCACACACTGCAGACATTTTGCTAGATGAGTGTTGGTTGTTGCGTATAGCTGCTGGAAAATGTATAATAGAATCTAGTCTTGGGGATTTTCTTTCTGGAACTGACAAATTTAGTAGTCCCATTTCAGCTTTCTAGGAGTATAATTCTGTAACTTGGCCTGGTTTTGTAGAAGTAAGGGGCATGTGAATGATTAATGTAATTCTTCTGTAGAAGGGTGAGCTAGGCAGTTCCTTGCCTGTGCAGAATGTTGCACAAAGTAATTATCACGAATACAGGCAGATTTTCATTGATACAATTGTTCTTTCCTATTTGGATTTGCTTCAAAGGAGAGTGTGATTGGAGTATCCAATAGAGCCCCATCTTTTATTCAAGAACCAAAGTGGTATGACTAAGAAATCAAAAGCTGTTGCTGGAGATAAATTGCTGTAGGGTTAAAGGTGGTAGCAGCTGAAATTGCTTTGTAGTTTAAATGGTTGTATAACTTATTAAAATACGCTTTGAAATTCTGTTCTATATGCCTTCTGTCATGTTTAATATTTTATGCAGTCATACATATTTACTTGCCTGCTATCGTAATACGTTATGATTCAGGGTCTATGGAAATTTGAATGGTCTTGACTGCACGTATCATGGACTGTGGAAGCTGGCACAGAATCCAGTAGTTTGACCTAGATCTTGGGAAAATGAACTTCCATGTATAAAGACACATTTCTTTTTAGCCCAATACAAAATTATAAATAATATGACAAACAAGGAAGCTCCCCCATTACTTCTCAAAATATAAAAGTGTAGTGTGTTATAATTGAACAAACATGCAAAAGTGCCCGGTTTGCATAATCTTGTTATCAATTCAGATTATTGGCTCCTGTCTAGCCATCCAACATTGACATCCAGCTGTTTAACTAGCCAGCCTACAGTTACTACTTGTCATCAAACAAGAAGATTCCTTTGGTTGATTTTATACAAAATGTGTCTGGCAACAACTAATGTATGAGTTATCATATGTTTTTGTTCTATTTTTTAGCTTTTTATGTGGCATATATGTTTTCTAAATAAATAAAATGATCTTATTAGCTGATTTTGATCTCTTGCATAATCAATCCCTACAAGATAATCAGAATGTGAACTTGGTGGAATATGCGTGTTTGACTGTTTTCTTGCAAATGTTCATTTATTTTACTGCAAAGCCAAACCTAGTAGAAAAATTGTTTATATAATGGAGTATGTTGCACAACTCTTTTCTTTATTGCACTATTGTATTATTGCCTCATTGTGGTGTGTGTTTATATGTATTATATCGTTTTATTGCTTTGATTCAGTTTTGTAACCTTGAGAAAGGCAGACTATATATGAAGTAAATAATAACAATAATAAGAAGGCAGAGGAGGAAATACTTTGTGGTGGAGATGACATTAATGATACTGAGCCAGTGCAGTATACTGGTTAGAGTATCCAACTTGTGTCTGTTACTTGTGATACCTAGAGCACTCGTATTTTTATATGAATGATTCTTTTATTGCTTGTTTTATTCTGTTTTACTTGTTTTAATCTTGGCATATGTGTCTCATTTGTTAGCTGTCCTGAGCGCATCCGGGGAGGGTGGGGTATAAATTTAATAATAAAATAAATAAAATAAAAAATAAAAAGTTCTGGGAGTTTGGGATTCAAATCTTCGCTGTGCCATAAAGTTCAATGACTGACCTTGGACCCGTCACTCACTTTAAGACTAACTTACCTCTAAGGATTTTTTTGAAGTGGTGAATGTACACTATCCTGAGCTGCTTGGAGGAAGGGCAGAATAAAAGTGTACTAAATAAATATAGTAAGGCTAGTGTGGGGAAATTGTGTTTTGTATATTTTACAGTAAAGGACACCTTATCCAGTCATTCTAATATGCAGTTTTGTTTTCATTCTCTTATACTTGTTAAGAAACGGAAGGGGACAGCTAAAGTAGACTTTTTGAAGAAGATTGAAAAGGAAATCCAGCAGAAATGGGAAGATGAGAGAGCATTTGAGTTTAATGCAACAGATGCTGCAGATCAGAAGAGGTGAGAATACAAATACAGACAAAGCATCAAATTATTTACAAAAAGACATTAATAAAGGAATTAGGTCATTCTAAAGCTTGACAAGTATACACTGAAGAGTTTTAATCAGTCTTCAAGTAGGAAAAGTTATAGAAGAGGGAAGGCCAGCATTCCTTTTCAGCATGCTGGAGGCACTGCAGTGGTCAGAAGAAAGAAATGAATATCTTTCCAACCAGTATGGTTTGGGGAGGACTTCTAATTCTGTTTTTAACATTAACTGCATGATTTGTATGTGTGGCCATTGAATTAAGATGCTTGAACTATTTGGCCATTGTAATAATAAAATGCTTGAAACATCAGCATAAATTACTGTAGTACTGTAATGAAGCATATGCTTATTACAGATTTTAGGTGATCATCAAGATAACTCCCGTTTAAGTTCTAGTAGCAACATCATAGGCTAGCTAGATGTCCTTTTCAGCTAGCAGCCTTGTGTGCTTAGTCCAATGTCTTCTGGTTTAATTGCTGCAAAAATATTCGTATGTTTTTAATATTTTGTGTTCTCCACTCAGCAGTGGCAAATACTTTGTCTCCTTTCCATATCCATACATGAATGGCCGGCTTCATTTGGGACACACGTTTTCTTTATCAAAATGCGAGGTATGAATTTTCCTGTGTTACCAGCTTAATGAAGGCCTACAGAAAGAGGGGAGAAATCTTGGCATACAATCCTTCAGCCAACTGAATGCCCATTACTGTTCTGTTTGGATAATGGCTGTGTGAAATGGTATAATTTGTGTACTCTGTTCATTTCTGTTTCAATCTCCAGTTGTGTGGTAGTTGGGGATTGTAGCAAAAAGTCTTGGACCAAACACTTGGGCACAGTTGACCTTTTTCTTCTCTCTAGCAACTTCCCCATGTCAGATCTTGACATCTCCAGTACATAGCTCTTATTGGCCAACAGGCACTACTCTGATTGGCTCTTTGTGTTCCCTGCCTGTCACAGTTCTGGTAGAATGGCATATAGAGAGGTGTCCTCAATGGTTCTTTCATTTACAGAGTTACTTACGTATCTTTCAGAAGAAGAGAAAGACACTTCTGTTAGCACATGTCTTTTTTTGAGGGTGGAAGACTTTAGCATATATTAGCTTTATCTGTTTTCTCCTGGTCAAGCCACTAGTTTTCATTTGGACTTCCAAAAATATTATTTCCTTCCCAGAGCCTGTGTGGTAAAGTAACTGTGGCCCTCAGAATATATCCAATCCTGTTATGCTGTAAAGATGTGAAGTTAATTATTTTAATTTCTTCTGGCTTCTTTGTAATCACAGCTCTGGTATCATTAATGAATAATCCTTAAAGGCAGGATTAAATCATAAATCAGCCATAGCCTTTTAATACTAAATGCTTCTAATTCACTTTCTCATACTTGACTCCTCCTCCTGCATACTTTTTTTGATGTGTACTATATTATTGTTTAATACTTGCCATTGTTTTTGTTTCCTGCAGTTTGCTGTTGGCTATCAGAGGCTAAAAGGAAAAATCTGCCTATTCCCATTTGGACTGCACTGCACTGGCATGCCCATTAAGGTAAAATCAGTTTTGGGGTTTTTTTGTGTGGGTAGAAGTGTGGGTTTTTATATCCCACTTTTCTCTAACTTAAGAAGTCTTAAGGAGTCTCAAAGCGGCTTACAATCACTGTAGGGAATTTCACATTACCAAGATTCTGCTGGATTGAAGCCGTTTCTGATTCGTCTTGAAGTAAACCGGTACAGGGCTGCTATTTCACACATGGCTTTCTCTGACCGGAAAAGAGCCGAATCAGAAGCGGTTTGGCAATTCAGACTGCACCGCTTTGTTTTCCCGCCGTGCCTTTTTTTTTTAATGTTCGCCTTAGAGCGCTATAGCACTATAGTGCTATAAAACAACACTGCAGGCATTCCAATGAGGTTGCTATGATGCTATTGCGCTATAGCGTTATAGCGCTCTAAAGCAAATGTCCCCCCCCCCCAAAAAAAGCCGGAGATTGCCCACGTGGGCAAAAAAAGGCAGGAAAAAAGCGTATCGGATCCGGGAGAAGAAACTGACGACTACTTGGAAGTGGTTGACAGGTAAAACGCTTCTGCCCCATTTCCTGAATGGGACAGAAGCGATTCTGTGTGAAATTACAAATATATTCCGGTAGGGAACCAGTTCTAAAACGGTTCTGTCTGAAATGCCAGACCAGAAACCGTTTGGGAACCGTTCCTCTTCTGGATTATATCATCTGTCTGAAATTCCCCATTACCTTCCTCTCCCCACAGCAGTCACCTTGTGAGGTAGGTGGGGCTGAGAAAGTTCTGAGAGAATTGTGACTGGCTGAAGTTCACTCACCAGGCTTCATGTGGAGGACTGGGGAATCAAACCCGGTTCTCCAAATTAGAGTCTGCAGTTCTTAACCACTACACCACACTGGCTTTCTGTGTGTGTAAAAAACCATTCAGATTTTGTACCAAGGAAGTATACATTCAGTGTTTCTCATGGGTCTTAGATTTGGTGTGAATAACTGTACAATACAAGTCTGTGTTGTAGTGAAAAGTTTGGGAATTTCTGCTCTAGCTTAGCAATGTGAGTTTGTTCTTTGGCATGGTAGTTAGTGCTTAGTGGGATGCCAGTGATTTTCATGTGTATCTGGCTTATTTTAAAATTGATAATTCCTATGTTTTATGACTTTAGTGCATTGTTTTTACTTTATGAGCCACCTCAATCAGGCTTCTGGAGAGGCTGCACATAAACTAAATAAATAATACATAATTACGATTTGCTTGTCTAGAGCTACTGTAGCACAAAAATGAGCTTCACAGTAGAAAACCAACAACAACCCGAACTGTGGAATAAATATCAAAATAGTTAAAATACCATCCTGTATATTGTTTTCTTATATATCTAAGTAATCCATTTACAAATTATGTAAACAAGAGATTGTTCACTGAGTATTACAAACTGTAACAGTATAAACTTGAACAGAGGATAACAACTCTGGAGTAGTGAGCAAACCCTGATTGTTTTTCTCTGTAGATGAATGCTACTCCTCCAAAACAATGACTCTGAAGTAAACTCTTTCAGAAATACAATTCCATATATGCATCCACAAAATAGTCCAACAATAATATTTATAGCTTTTCCTGGTTTCTTTTCTGCTTTCCCAACATGTGAGCCAGCCTAATATCTCCATGTTTCACTTCAAAGCTTTCACAGGGTTTAAGGAAAGGTTGCTTCAAAAGCAGATGTTCTATCAGTTAAGCATCAGGACTTAGTGCTCTGTGCTGAATTGTGCTGAAAAGCTTAGTGTACTCCAAAGATTGGACAGTCGTAGTGAGATTTTTAAAAACCTTTTCTTTGAAAAGCAGACCCCGAAGTCATATTGCACACTTTTATGGGAAGTGGTTTGGTGGGAGAGTTGCTTTTCAAGGAGCAAATCCTAAGTCCCTTTGGTTTGGAGTAATTTTGTACCAGGTTTAGGGCCTTTCCAGTTGATCTCAAATCGTATGGAAGTACTCGCGATGAGAAGGGTCTTGTATATGAAAGAGCTGCCATCCTTCACTTTCAGTGTCTGTTAAAAAAAAAAAGGGGTTGTAAATTGAAGTGCATCTGTCATGCTTACATATCAAAGACCCATAGCAGTCAATAACGGATCAACAACTTGTTTATTTTTGTGGTTGCTAGTCAGTTCTCATTTATTGATGATAGTACCTTTTTCAGTATCTCCTTTGGCAGCTAAAACAAAAAGGGCATATATTTGAAAATTTGTGAGTTCTCAGTGAACAAACGTAATGAGACTGGTAACTTGCAATTTGTTGTCAATGGTTGGAAATGCAAGGCTGGAAGATGCCAAGTATGGAAATAGTAAAATAATGGATGTACAAATGATTGGATGTACAAATGATTGCCCTAATCATTGCTACCAAGCTGTTGTGGATTTTCCCATAGGCATGTGCAGATAAACTGAAAAGAGAAATGGAACTGTATGGCTGTCCACCAGAATTCCCTGATGAAGAGGAGGAGGAGGAAGAGGAGGAAGAAGCTAAAGGGGATGAAGTAGTCATCAAAGACAAAGCTAAAGGCAAAAAGGTATAATTTAAAGTGTGTGTGTTTTATGCTGTTATTGGAGGATATGTGTAACTTGAAACTACAGCAGTGCATTTGCATACCTCCTCTTTAGATATGAAAATGTGTCTTCAGGCTGTGTTTTCTTCAGTTACTTCTGTCAAGATTCCTTTGAGTATTCTCCATATTCACTCTGCTTTCTAATTTTCATTAAAGAGTAAAGCTGCCGCTAAGACTGGGTTTTCAAAATACCAGTGGGGAATCATGAAGTCTTTGGGCCTCTCTGATGAAGAAACAATGAAGTTTTCAGAGGCTGAATATTGGCTTGATTACTTTCCTCCTCTGGCTATTCAAGATTTAAAGAGTATGGGACTGAAGGTATATTTGACTTCTAAAATACTATTTTAAAGAACTGTTTGTCTTAAACTGATGGCCAGAGTTCTCCCCCCCTCCCCACAATCTTACATTATTATGTAAAGGTAAAAAGGTAAAGGTTCTCTTGCTTGAAAGCCAGTCGAATCCAACTCTAGGGTTGCGGTGCTCATCTCTGTTTCAAAGCCGAAGAGCCAGCACTGTCTGAAAACATGTGGCCGGCATGACTAAACACCAAGGCGCACGGAATGCTGTTACCTTCCCACTGAAGTGGTACCTATTTATCTACTTGAAATTTCTTGCTTTCGAACTGCTAGGTTGGCAGGAGCTAGAACTAGAGATGGGAGCTCACTCCGTCATGCGGCACTCTCAGGTCTCGAACTGCTGAACTACTGACATTCCATAGCCTGCAGTTCAGCGTCTTAACCACTTGAGCCACCGCAGCTCCTACATTATTATGTAGACATCTTTAAATAAAATATTGGACTTCATACAATTATGCATTGATCTTGCATAACATTTTAATATATTTACATATTTGCTGGAAATGTTTTGGTTGTGCAACATACCTTTTAATTTAGGATAACCTACAGCAAATACTATGAGTTCTTAAGTTCACTTAAGTTCACACAAGAGGCTTGTAGTAATCCACTGGAGTTTGATATTGTTTTGGTTGTATCTTGCATGCTTATGAACAGAGCGGGACTCTGCTTTTGGAACTTCTGAAAAGCTAGTAGACACAGTCTTTTTGAATATTTTCAGGTAGATTGGAGACGCTCCTTCATCACCACTGATGTTAACCCCTATTATGATTCTTTTGTACGATGGCAATTTCTAACCCTGAAAGAAAGAAATAAAATCAAATTTGGCAAACGGTAAGTCTGTTATTAAGTTTAAAGTCCCCTCATGGCTAACTTAGAGTACTCCATAAATGTTTTCTGGGAGTTAATTATTTTATTACATCCTCCATCCTGCCTTTGGACACCATCCAGTTTTCATGTTTCTTTGCTATGGGAGGTTTATGGCTTTTATTTTCAGTGGTTTGTCCTAGTGATGAAATGAGGATTCTGAGCTTGAAAAACACAGTCATTTATTAATTGAATTAATGTACCAGAAATGTATTAAAATGGCAAATGATCATTTTGAATTTTTGGTGGTAAATAATAGCTGTATACTGAGGGCATGTGCTGTTTCTTTGTGATCTCTGAAATGGCAGAAGTAGAAGGAGCCTCCCTCTTATGTAGTGCTGTGTCCAACTGTAAACATTTGTTGTTTTAATGGTTCAGTTGTTGGGTTGAATCCAGGAAGCCATGAACAGAACAAGTACATGCAATGGATCTGTCCCTTGTTTCCCCTTCTGCCCCCTCTTCTGATTCTTGCAGGACTCTTAGGGAGGGTCTGGGGTGCAGACTGAAAGAAAAATGGAAACAATCCCCCCTGCCCTGCAAGCTCTTATTCAAATGGAGCAAGGACTGTTGTACAAGTGCATGTGGGAATCTCTACCCATTCTTGTTGCAGTTCATCATTCCAGAGTCCCACAACCCTCAGGGTGCTGGAGAGGAGAGGGAAAGAGATTGGTTCTATGAACTTATTGTGGTAAAGGGGAAGAGAATCCAATGGCCTGAGAACACAATCCAGTTCAATCCAATTAGGAACACATAAGCAACATAATAGCAGTTTGAGAATTTTCTGTGGGAGATGAAAGTGGAATAGGAAATCAGGAACTGCTCCTTATTCTGAGCAGCAGCCTTCTTGTTAGTATTGTTCTTTATAAGGCCCTAAGGCAGGGGTGTCAAACATGCGCCCCGGGGCCGGATCAGGCCCCTGGAGGGTTACTATCAGGCCCACATTGGAACTGGCTTGTCTTCTGCTGCTTCTTCAAATTCTGCTGCTGCTGCTGCTGCGTCATTGTAGGTCTGCAGCACACAGATATACACCTGAATAGCATACTCAGGATTGCAACAGCACAGACATTTTGATGCAGTAATTCAGGGTGTCAGCTATCAGACACTGTTAAATGAACAAAATGTTGCAGAGAGTGCTAATGTTTTAAGCATGTTTTTATTTTAAGTAAAAAAACCCCTTTGTGTTTGTGTCCTTTATAAAGTTTATATCTCTGCTACCTGACATTACATTTTATGACACACATGGCCTGGCCCAGAAAGGTCTTATTTATGTCAGATCCGGCCCTCATAACAAATGTGTTTGACACCCCTGCCCTAAGGGGTGCGAACTATTGAGGGTATGTGTGTATTTGTTGTGCTATCCCTGCTCAGTCTCTGACACACTGCTGAGCACTAAATTAATTTGTTTTCTAGATACACTATTTATTCACCAAAAGATGGGCAGCCATGCATGGATCATGACAGACAAACAGGGGAGGTAATGAATAATTTTTGATATTTTTGAGTGTTGGTTACATGCTGCCTTTGAAACAAGTACAAGACAGTATAACATCTATACAGATAATGTGTACAGCATAACATCTATACTTAATTATCTTCAGTCTCTAAATGGAAGCATAGAGGGGTTTGGTAAAGTATATACCAGATCAGGATCTAAAGAACTATCCAACTAAGTTCATGAGTTCACAGGGCCATTATATTTAGTGATTTTTTTTTCTTCCAGAGAGCTGTTATGCTCTACTCCTGCCTGTCTCCTCACATGTGCATCATGCTGCATGGCAAATTGCTTTGAAGAGAGAGGAGTTTTGAAAGTATTTTGTGATACAGAATCAAGAGACAGCTGTTCAGAGAAAAAGGTCACACAATTCCGTAGAGTGCTCTAGCCCTTTGGCAAGCCCTTTGGTCCTAGGCCTGGCTATGGTTCTTGTGTGACTGAACACTGTGTTGTTAGATTTTTCTCTTGTACTCTGGTTTTATTATGTTGTGTCCATTCGTTAGTTGAACAGGTATTGATTATCAGGGATAATGCAGAGCCTGACTTTGTAGTTGTATGTAATCTAGTCTAATGTATGACATCTGATATACTTCAGGATGTTTCATCACATTCTGGCATAGCTTATGTGCCAGATACAGAAGTGGTGTACTCATTGTTGTTTGCATTGGCTGTTAGGGTGTTGGACCTCAAGAATACACTTTAATTAAAATGAAGGTGGTAGAACCCTATCCTGTGAAATTAAGGTAAGTCTCTAGAATGTTTATTAATCTGCCTGTTACAAAACAAAGCTAGTGGGTTCCAGAGGTTATTTAATAAGCCCTTTGCTTACTAAAGATTTATTTGCTGTAGTTGGCAGAAGAGAAACAAAATTAGTAGCTTATCACTAGTAAAATTGTGAGTTTACTGGAAATAAGATATGGTGATGATGGCCATTGGCTTAGATCACTTTAAAAAGAACTTGCACCAATTGATGGAGAGCAGGTCTCTCAACAGCTGTTAGCCATATGGAATTTCCTCATTCAGAGACATTGTATCTCCAAATACTAGATGTAAGTTCTCAAACAGGGGTGAGCTATTGGTTTCATGCCCTACCAGTGGGTTTCCAGGAAATGTCTGGCTAGAGGCTATTGGAAGCAGGATGCTGGACTCAATGGATCCTTGTTATGATCAAGCAGGGCTTATACTATGAATTCTTTCTTCTGCATACAGTTGCTACATTTAGCCCAAGATTGTTGTCCTGGACAATGTGGGTATTGATGCAAAGGGTGTGGACTACTGTCTGATCTCTCCCACTTCAAATTTTATATTTGTACAAAGAAGAATCTTCCTTTCATTTATCCTGTGCAAAGTGAAAGTGATAAAGAGTTAGTTTGCCTGATACATTTGATTTGGGCTTGCAAATATGAGCATGTATTAAATAATATCATGGGTATAGTGGATATTGTCAATAGGCTATAAAGTTTCAAATATCTTTGAACTTCTCAGATTGTTCTTTGGGGTCTTGTTATATATTTACCTAGATTACTTTTTCTTTCAGTGGCCTTAAGGGAAAGAATATCTTCTTGGTTGCTGCTACTCTCAGACCAGAGACTGTGTTTGGACAGACTAATTGTTGGGTTTGCCCTGATATGAAGTACATTGGATTTGAGACACTGAATGGGGATATTTTTATTTGCACACAGCGAGCTGCCAGGAACATGTCTTACCAAGGTTTTACAAAAACCAATGGAGTAGTACCTGTTGTGAAGGAGCTTATGGGGGAGGTAAGCCTGTTGTAGCCTGTGGCTGAAACGATTTGTGTGGCATTGTTTCTTCAGACTGAAGAATTATCTGTTCTGTTAGCATGCTATGACAGTGCAGAACTAAAGTTCCCTTCTTATGTACACTGTACATAATCTTGTCAATTGAATACACTTGATAATTTCCATTCAAACATTTTAACCAAACAGAAAGGCATGAAAATGCTTTTTGGGCAGGCTTCATCAGGCAGGTTGTTCCACCAGGTGGGAGCTACCATAAAGAACTTGTAGGTGTGGGTGGCTGTTGAGCTCACCCATTCACTAGAGGGCACCATCAAAAGGCTTTGCTCATCTGAGCAAACTGCCTCAGTAAACCATACTGAGGAGGCATTTCTGCAGACATATGTGTCCTAGGCCATAAAGGATTTCAAAAATAATAACCCATGTCTTAAATTCCACCCAGAAACTAAGTGGTAACCATTGGGGTACAGCAGAATTGGTGTATTGACTACTCTGTGCCTTACTTTTAGGTCATTCATATCCTACCTTTCTCTCCAATGGGAACTCAGATTGTCTTGTTTGCCTCTCCTCCATTTTATCCCCAGAACAACTCTAGGCTAAGAGTTTGTGACTGACCCAAGTTGACCCAGCCGGCTTCTATGGCAGAGTGGAGATTTGAACCTGGGTCTCCCACATCTTAGTCTGAAACTCTAACCACCAGTCAGCACTTCTGATAGTAATTAGGCTGCAGCATTCTGTAATGAAATACTTCCATATAACACTTAGTTACAATCTGGTCCAAATACTGTGGTTTAGGTCCAAAGATCCTGGGGTGAGTTGAAGGCACTTCTACAAGTGCACTGTGTTGTTGCTTTTCTGTTTTCCCTTCTCAATGTAGCCCATTACTACTCCTCTTTTCCCCAGGCTACTTCTAAGGGTTGAGGGTGTGGCATTCCCACTTTAAGGTAGATAGAAGTGCCTTCTACTTGCACATAGGGGATCTTTGGATCCAAGACCTTTATGTCTATCCTATAGCAATATCTCATTTGTTGACATTTCAGTTTTAACTGATTTGGGGGGTGGTTTCTCACCTTTAATAGTTCTTCTCGGTTTAGGAGATTCTTGGAGCTGTGCTGTCATCTCCTTTAACGTGCTACAAAGTCATCTATGCTCTTCCAATGCTGACTATTAAGGAAGATAAAGGTAAGTCTGTTGCATCTTTCTCTGCATCAGTTATAACTCATGCTGTGAGCTAATACTTTTCTTTGCATAGATTGTTAGATTTTTCTTAGGAGAGTACCTGTAATCTTTCTGACCTGCAAAGAGCTGATCATTGGATTATTTTGCTTTCTGTCAGGAGGTTGGCTTAGTAATAGCCTTTTAACTTTAAGGGTGCATTATATAAATACACTAATTAATATAATTGCAATTTTGATCCCCTTCCAAGTCTGATGTTTTCTTCCAGATGTATTTTAAAAGATTTAACAACATCTCTGTATCAGTGTTGCCTATTTTACTGTTTGGACTCCAGGCTTGTATATTTCCTCCCTTCTTTTCTCTGTGCAAATTGACCATTGGATTCTTTGAAGATTCCCCGCCCCCCATCCTCAGTCCAGTTATCACCAGGGTTCCTTCAGCTGCCCTCCAGTTCCAACTTTGGAATCTGAGGAGGGAGCTGTCAAATGAGTTTGTCAGGAAACAGTGTTAAAAGAAGTATGAGGGTGTGCTCTGGTTTTAATAGAATTATGTGGTGCTTCAGCATGGGAATGTGCAAGAGCTGTTCTTAGCTGCAATGTCCACAGCATAGACAAGTGAATAAAAGACATAGCTGCCTTGTCTGTTTGCACATACATGCTTTTTGACTTGAGATACCTTTTTTGAAAATTTGCCTTTATTTTTGGTGTCTTTTAATTTAAACATTTTTAATCAAAATATAAATAGACTAAACTGTGCTTTTCCAACATGTTTTTAAGGCACTGGAATTGTTATGAGTGTCCCATCTGATTCCCCAGATGATGCTGCAGCCTTCAGAGACATAAAGAAGAAACAGGTAAACTTCTTAAACCTTCATCTTCAATACTGTTTGCTCTTTGGCATTAAAAGGCAAATGGGTTGATTTGTTTGTCCTGGAGATTTCCATGGAAAATTTTAGTGCATAAAGTCAGACAGCTCTTACAGATGGCAACACTACCCATATATTGTAGACATTTTTCAGTCGGGCCAATATCACTTAAGAACATAAGAGAAGCCATGCTGGATCAGGCCAGTGGCCCATCCAGCCCAGTGCTCTGTGTCACACTGTGGTCAAAACCCAGGTGCCATCAAGAGGTCCACCAGTGGGGCCAGAACTCCAGAAACTCTCCCACTGCTGCCACTCAAGAATACAGAGTATCACTGCCCCATACATAGTGTTCCATTTATGCATTGTGGCTAATAGCTGCTGATGTACTTTTGCGCCATATATTTATCCAGTCCCCTCTTGAAGCTGTCTGTGCTTATGTCATGACCCCAGGGGGTCGCCACCTTCCGCTGCCACCACCCTGGACTTTCGGTCCCTTGAGGAGGCCCAGAGTACCCTCTCAAGCTCATCCAAAAATGCCCCTTTTACAGCTGAGAAAACACAGGCTTGATGACCAGGCAGAGTACTTAACAAATGGTTTATTAAGAACAATATTTGGGCAAGGCAAATAAGGCAAGGTGCTTTAAAAAGATATAACAGTGTTGAAAGGCAAAAAGAACACAAAGCTAACACAGCTACCTATTACTCCTTAACTGTTACTACTTGAGGCCTACAAGTCTTCTTACTAGACCTCACTACCTGTACAGTCACTCTGACTAGTGAGGGACCTTCTCCTCTCAGACCAGCTCTTCTCCCTCGGTGACTCCGTGAGAGGGAAAACTGCAAAGAGACAGCAAGATCCGTTTCCTCACAACACACAGAGTTTATCACAGTCCCCTTCAATTCACTCCTGTGTGAAGAAAGTGTTGCCCTGCAAGGCTTTTTATGCCTTTTATGAACTGAAATAAATTATGAACTGTGCAAAGCATGCACAAAGAACTGTACAGCATGATAGCCCACTATTATGCCAGACTGAGACTGCACCCTGAGAGGAAGACACCTTTCCTTCTTTATTGCTGCTCCAGGGGCCCTGCAAGGTTACCAGCCCTCTTTACCTGATGGAAGATGGATCAGTTCCATGAGTTTGCACAAAGCACCAAACGCCATGCCATGCTGAGGCATGAGGACAAAGGACTCCAAAATGCCATTAGGAGACTTCTCCAACACACAGAGGAAACCTCTTTCTCCCCCCCATCACCTGCCAAGCTACACGTAGCCCCAGAGAATCCATTCATGGTTGCCTAGAGACTAATCACTCGCCCATCAAGGACCCGGGTAAGGCTATCAAGGAACAATGGCTCTGGCCCAGTGACTCATTTCACCTACACCCAGGTGCCAGACTCCATTCTAAATTGCTAGTTCTCAATATTGCCCACTCCCCTAGACCCTTCCCCCTTGAACCCAACACCAATCAGCATGTTTTGGGGATGGACTAGTAGGTGGACCAAGACATGTGACCAGCTTGGGCCACCCCCAAGAGGCATGTGACTAGGACACGTGGCCAGCCTGACCCAACCTCCCCACACCACATTATAAAAGGGGCTACCCGACTACATCCCCTCTCTCTCTCTCTCTCTCTCTCTCTCTCCCTCCCTCCCCCCCCCCCCCCATGACCTCTACACTCTCTTACTCTTGAACTTGTGGCTATCTTGCCACACCTTACCCTGAGGCTCTTGGACAGCCGCTAGAGTCTTCCATGTGCTTTCTGCTGATTCAGTTTGCACTCTCCATTTTTCTAGCATAAGTCCCATTTTTCTATAATTCCTTTATTTTTCCATTTGGAAGCCTTCATCTCATCGGACAGGTAAATGTAACCCAAACAATGAATATCCTGCTCGTGCAAACGTGCTGATTATCTATCTTTGTTTCCTAGAATCTGAATAATTGTATGTGTGACTGTGTTTTGTTTGTGTGTGAAGAAGACTACAGTAAAGTATGAAGAAGACTACATTTTAACCTAACTGCAGCCTCCATGTCTGTTTCTGATAAGTTCTGGAAGGGCAGGACCTCTGTATAAATTGGTGTTGCATTCCGCAACCGATTGCTTATTGATAAGAGCTAATATTCCCCATAATTTTATTGATAATAACAGCAATCAGGTTAATAAAAGACACCATTTTCCACAGCTAACAGCTTAAGACACCTCCACAAGAATGCAACAGTCTCCTCCCAGAATCCCTGCACTCCCATTGGCTAAAACTGTCCCCAAGCATTGTGGGGATTGTAGGCTGTCTGCTTTCTACAGCCAGACAGGCCCCTCCTATAGTTTAGGCCTCTAGGCCCCGTCTCCATCCTGCACAGATCATGACGGCTTATGAGAACATAATTTTAGTTATTTAATGTGTCCATTGGATCTCATCTCCTGTGAAGTTAAGCAGTTAGGCTAGTGTAGGGTCATCATTCTGAAGAAGATCCCCACAGACAGGTATAGTTTAGGCATTATGGCATTGATATGGGAGCTTCATTTCTGACATACTTCACAGGGTTGTTAGGGTAACTCTGTACCTTGGATGAAGGACAGGTTAAAAAGATAATAGGCAGATAACACAGAAAACCAGCTGTCATCTAGCTGGTCTGTGTATGACAGTCTTGGCTGCTAGCATCTTATATCTAGTCTGATTTGCCCATGTCAAATGCTGACATAGTGGATGTATTGGGTGCAGTATGGTAAAAGGATATGATAATGGGTAAAACTCATTAGGTAATGAAGAGGATTTTTAAAAATTTTAATGTTTCATTTCTAATTTCTCTGCAGGCATTCCGAGCCAAGTATGGCATCAAAGATGAAATGGTCCTGCCATTTGAACCGGTGAGTGCAGCAAAGAATGGTTGTGCATGATGTCTTAAATACCTTCACATTTTGTCACAACTCTCATCTTCTATATATAGGTCTCTAGGGCATGCCTCTACAGTTTCCCTAATATTCATTGCCAGTGGCTGGTTTAGTTTTGAGGTAGTTGGGCAGTGGTAAGCAAGATACTTATTTGTGAGGAAGAGGAGGCAGTCAGTGCATGTTGGTTGGTAGGACTCTTAAGAAGATGAAAATGCGATCCTTGAATGCTGAAAGATCTACCTGGACATTCCTGAAGAGAAGAGCTGTGTGAACTCATGGTGACTTGGAAGACTATCCCTTTCTTAGATAGAAGTTGGCTGTGGTTCTGGGGTGGTGATGTAAGGGCACCTTCTGCTTTATCCTTTGTCCCTTTACAAAGTATTTGCATTCAAAACAGGCTCCAGCACTGAGGTCAGATAAATCAGATTCTTGGTCTGTCAAAGTCAGTATTGTCTGGCAGAGGCTCTCTAGGCTCTCAGGCAGAGGTCTTACACTTCAGCTGTTGCCTGGTTTTTTTAACTGAGATGCTGGGGATTGAACCTGGGACCTTTTGCATGCAGAACAGAGGCTCTTCCCCCTCATCCATAGTGCCTCCTTACAACCCTTCTGGTTTATGAGACTGAAGTATGTGCATCCATATGTGTTCATTTTCTCTGTGTTAGCCATGAGAATCAGCACCTTTTTAAAAATGGTGGGAGGATAGAAAGCTGAGATTCTTGCAGTTCTTCCAAACAAAGTGGGTGCGTTCAGACGCGCCGTTTGAGCCGCTTTCGGCACACCTCAGAAACGGCTTTTACCTGCGCGTTCACACACCCAACATCTGCCCACAGTCCCCAGCTGTCGCTTTCTGGAGCAAACCCCCCTTTAAAGTGGAGTATTTTGACACCACTTACCAAGTGGTGTTTTCCTGATTCTCCGTTTCAAGCCGTACTTTCCGCTGTCTGATCGCTCCGTCAAGCAACTTCCGGGTGGTTCAACCCCCCTCCCCTCTGGGAAGCTGCCTCCGGCTTCCGGTTTTAGTCCGCCATTTTTTTTTTCCTTAGTGGTGTGCACTTGAGCGGAGCTCTGCACTTAAGTTAAATAAAGAAAAGCTTCAATGGTGCCTAGTTTAGGCATTTAGACGAGTCCGGGATCTCAGGGAGGCCAGTTTCGGGGAGAAAATGTAAAAAGTAATCTTCATTTAAACTTTAAAGGGACCGGTTGAAATCGCTCTTCTGCACACGCACCAAACTTTTCGTTCGGGAGAGGGCTGCCTGTGCGCATGCTCAAAGGAGAGGGGAAAAAAACCCCACCTGCACGAGGACAGCGGGGAGCTCCGAACGAGGAGGTGTGTGATCGCAATTCTCCAGTTTAAAAAAAAACATGCATCGTGCCGGAGCAGTTTAAATCGCTCCAGCACGCTGTCTGAACGCACCCAGTTATTCTTTCATGCCGTTTGAATTCTTGCAGCAAGCAGTTTTCTGGTTTCTCCCCATATCACAGAATATACCTGTTGGTTTTAATTACTTTCAGGGCAGAGTTTACACATTAAGCAAACATGGGATTGGGGCTTAATGAAATTGTGTGTTAGTGGTAAAGTGTGTGTGTGTGTGTGGGGACACTTTTAAGGGTGAAAATGCCACTTGACCCCCCAGCTTTGCTCATGCCATCCTCCAAGGCTGAAAATGAGCCTGGTTGGAAGAAAAATGACCTGAGAGGTGTGGGGGGGGAATAGACGGGCTTAAGTTTCCCCACCTTGTTTGGATTCACTTGTGAAAAGCAGCTTTTCTTTCTCATTGTTCTGCAAGTAGTTCCTGAGGAAATGGCATCCCCTGTCTGCCCTCGAACAGGCTAACTTAGTATTTGGCTCTGACAGTTCCTCATGGAGCACAGCGTATCCCATCAGCTTGGTGTTGTGCACTTTGTGCAACCTACCTAGGTATTACCTAGGGAAATCTGATCTCTGGATTGCCATGTATCCATCAGAAGGCAGTTTTGTGAAAGTCATTGTTCTTTAGTAGGGCTCCTTTGTCTCACAAATGCAGCAGCAATAGAACACTTTTGTTACTATCTCAGTAAAATAATTTTCTATTTTGTAAAAGTTTTTTTTAAGGTTTGCACAGAACTATTGTGGGAACTTGCTTACTTACTGAATGTGACAGACTATCAGAAGAGTAAAGAATTACAGCCTAATTAAAGTCATAACATTGATGTAACTCTCTCTGTATGTAAGCTTGAAGGGCTGGCCCATGTGTGGACAGCAAAATCCATGTGGCAGGGACCTTAGTAACCCAGCTGTCACTCTCACTGAACTGCAAGGCCTCACTATACAGCACTGTGCCTGCAGCCAAGGATTGGGGATTGGGTGGCTTAGCCCGTGCCCTGCAGCGCAAGCAGTTCACCTTGGCGCCTGTCAGTTTGCAACAGCAACCCAGAATGGCTGTTATAATTTTGCAAGGTCATTTCTTGAGTCTTCAGGTGGCAGTTTGGTTTGGTTTGCTATTGCAACTGAGATCTCTTTGCAGGGTGAGGATGCAAGTGCCAAGTAGGGAAGGAGTGATGGAAAAGGGGGGACAAAAATTGTGGTTATATACAGGTCATCTGTGTATTGATGCACAAACTGTTAAGTCAAAATACACAAACACTAGAAATATGTGTAAGAGCTGTTGCTTGTTGGGGGTTCTTTTAGTGTCAAGTTACTGCTGATTTATGGTGACCCTGTAGGTCAACTGCCTCTGTGTCATGACCCTGATGCTCACTGGAGGTCTCCTATGCAAATATTAGCCAGGGCTGACCCTGCTTAGCTTCCAAGATCTTATGAAATTGGGCTAGCTTGGGCTATCTAGGTCAGGGCACCTGTTGTTACATGCTGCCTAAATAGTTTGGCAGGGAAAGTTGCTTTTGCAGAGCCCTTTGCCCCACTGAAATGCTGGTCTGTTCCCTCCCCCTGTTAAGCAGATGGCAGCTCTACCTCTGTACATCCCTAGCATAGCCAAGTGGGATCCAAAGGTTGCTGTTGCTTCCAATAGGTATTGGTCTGTCAAGAGGGCTGTGAAGCCAGTCAGGGCCATGAAAAATATATGCTTGCGGGACTCCACCTGAAACTCAGATCTGCCTGTCAGTTTTGGAGCTTTTCTTTCATGTAGGTGCTCTTTGCATGTTGCAGTTACAGAGGAGGCAGTGGTGCTTGTGATGCAGGATTTAAAACTAGGCAGGGATCTTTTCCCACTATAGGGAACAATGGAGGGAATGGGGGGAAACCTTTTTGGGGGGCCCATAGAATTGGACCCCCTGATCTAATGTTCTTGAAACTTGGTGGGTATCTTGGGGAGAGGCTCCATCAGCTATCCTGTGAGTTTGGAGCCTCTCCCTCAAACCCCCTCCCCTCCAGCCCCCAGAATATATCCTATGTTTTCACCATTGACTTCAATGGCCGATAGGATATAATGGAGCTGAAATTGACATTCGGCTGTCTGAAAGACTCCCCAGGACGCCAGCTGGGGGCGGCGCTTGGCTCCTGAGCTCCCGGAGCTGCTTTCCAGTGCGCTCCCCCCCCTCCCCCCCCAAAAAAAGTCCCCTGAAACTAGGTGTCCACTGGGTGACTTTTGGCACATGTTTTATGGCTCCTTCATAGAAAAATGGAGAGCCCCAATAATTTCAGGCAATCAATATTGAAGGAAAACATTGTTAAGAAGCAACCAAAGCAAATACTTGAGTCTTTTAATACTTGTGCTTTACCCATATGATGTGCAGGTCTAAGATTGTTCTATTCAGATGAACAACTGCTTTTGCTTTATTTTTCCCCCTCTTGTGGTTCACGTTCCAACCCATTAGGCTATGAGCAAGACAAATACTGTTGATATACTTGGAAACCTATAGGGATTGAATTCCTCATAGGATGTTTTATTTGCTTGCACAACTGCTAACAAAGTGCTTTACTGTGCGATTTTATATTCGCAGGTGCCCATCATTGAGATCCCTGGCTACAGCAACCTTTCTGCTCTGCTGATCTGTGATGAGCTGAAAGTCCAGAGTCAAAATGACAGAGAAAAGCTGGCAGAAGCTAAGGAGAGACTATACCTGAAAGGGTTTTATGATGGAGTAAGGGAAAAAAAGGTTTTCTAAAGGGTCTTAAGGGAGAAGTGAGCGTGATTGGTTTTGTTTTTAACACAATTCAATTCAAAACCTTTATTGGCATAGATTGTTTTTAACACATGTAAAGAACAGACCTAGGTCTTAGTGAGATGCATACAGTCAGTTTTGCTTTTTTGTCAAGGGGCTTAGAAAGAACTTCTCTGTAATTTTGTTGGTTGTGACCTGTGTGTGCTTCCTTCTGTTTAGCACATGACCTGACACACCTCATCATATATGGTATTGTTCTGCTGCATACAAGTGTTGTCCAATAAGCAGCTCTGGCATAGTATACCTTATTTCTCTTCCTTTTTTTCTTCTCTCTATTCCAGAATTTAGTATGCACACATTTATTAATGTAAGGAGTGTCCTTCTGTTGCATCCACTGATGCTTGCACTGGATTGGGTCCAAAGAAGTGTGTGTAGAACAGCTATAGTGGCTATAATCTACTTATTTAAAATATTTACATCCTGCACTTGTTACTGAAGGGTCTTCTGCAGTGCTTTGTAACTACTTTCAGGCTTACAATGTGTAAGGACATTTTTTGAATTTAGTTTTGTTTTACTCTTGCAATGCTGTAGCATAATGTGTAAAATGGTCCTTCTGTGAGTGGAGGATATGCAGACAAGCACCTTCTAGATCAAACCCAATATCTTTACCAGCTCTCAGCATAAGATTTCGTACAGACAGGATGATCTCTGGTCTTGAATTAGCAAGGTATTTTTCATGCCTCTCTCCCCCCCTGCAAATGTGTCTCCTAAAGAATAGGAACTTGTTTTCATCAGGCATCTAATCTAGGAATCCATTGCAGCACTCCAAGACAGTATCCTTGGATTGGTTTTGCCCCTTTATATTTAAGGTCATACAGCTATTCTTTAGTTTTAAGTCATGGGTTAATTAATGCAAGAAGGTTTTTTTAAAAAGAAATTTTATTAACAGGATATAATAATACGTTCCATAATTGATAACCAATTCTTAACATATCCTTTTTCCCAGTTTCCTGTCCCCCCTCCCCTGGCTTCCAGCGATGCTCCACCCCCATTAATATTTCTATCAACATTTTCTTACATTCAATTCTTATTCAATATTCAATCATCATTTTCAATATTTTCCTTTTCTATTTCTCACTATTAGGTAACACTTCTAATACAATTTTCTTACTGCACTTCTATACTTAATAACTATCAAAGCAAAGCAACCTATTCTTCACATCCCAATTGGATTCTAGATAGTCTTTAAAATCTTTCCATTCTGATAAAAATTCTTCGTCTTCTTTTCCATTAAGCTTTCTTGTCATTTTGTCCATTTCTGTCATAAAAATCATTTTCCTTATCCATTCCCATTTATCTGGTATCTGCTCCTGCTTCCAGAGTTGAGCATAAGTCATTCTTGCCTTTGTAATTAAGTACCATAACAATGTTCTCTTTGTCACTTTAACTTCTTCCAGTTTGAGTCCTAAAAGTAACATTTCTGGTTCTTTCTTCAAAGTACATTTCAAGATTTTCTGAATTTCATTATGGATCTCAGTCCAAAAAGCAACCGCTTTTTCGCATGTCCACAACATATGGTAAAACGAGCCCTCTTTTTTTCTTACACTACCAACATTTGTTAGACATGTTCTCATTCATATTAGCATCTATACATCATTTTATAACAGTTTTCCTTCACATTAACACATGTTGAAATTTTTTCGACTTTTTCCACAAACATTCGCATGACGACATTTCTATGTCTCTATTTATGTTTATAGCCCATTTCACCATTTGTTCCTTTACAATCTCATCTTCAGTATACCATTTTAACAAAATCTTATAAATTCTAGAAATCATTTTTTTTACTTTTTTCTATCCACACCATTTCAATTTCATTATTTTCTTTCCTGAAACCATACCTCATTTTATCAGTCTTAAATAAATCATAAATCTGCCTGTAATTTAACCAACCATATTCAAATTCCAGTTCCTCTCTAGCTCTCATCGCGAAACTACTCCCCTCAATCTTCAAAATGTCTCTGTAGGGTAACCAATCTTTCCCTTTGTGCCTTGAAAGTGGTTTGATTACTTCTGCCGGAACAATCCACAACGGTCTTGTTTCAAAAAAGAACCTCTTATATCTCATCCACGTCATGAATAGTGATCTCCTTATGAAGTGGTGTTTAAAAAGGATATCCACTTTAGACTTTTCATACCATAGGTAGGCGTGCCATCCAAATTTACAATCATGTCCTTCTAATGCCAACAATTTTCTATTGTCCAAATTAATCCATTGTTCAAGCCAAGCCAAACACACAGCATCATGGTATAGTCTAAAGTTAGGGAGTTGGAAACCTCCCTTTTCTTTTGTACCACAGAGAATCTTCATTTTAATCCTTGGTTTCCTTCCGGCCCACACAAACTTTGAAATCTCTTTTTGCCATAAATTCAACACTTTACAGTCTTTCACTATTGGGATTGCCTGAAATAGAAATAACAGACGAGGTAAAATATTCATTTTGACTACCGAGATTCTGCCCAAAAGTGATAAATTCAAAGTGTTCCATTTTTTAATGTCCTGTTGAATTTTAGTCCAGGTCTTTTCGTAATTGTTCTTAAACAAGTCTATATTTTTCGTTGTAATCTCAATTCCCAGATATCTAGTTTTCTTCACCACTTCACATTGAACTTTTTCTTGTAAATCCAGTTGATTTTCCTTTCTCATGGTTTTACAAAGTAACTTTGTTTTGTTCTTATTCACATAAAATCCAGCCAAATCTCCAAATTCTTTAATCCTTTCCATCAGTAGCGGTACATTGATTACTGGATCTTCAATTGTAAACATTACATCATCTGCAAAAGCCCTATATTTGTACTCAAAACCTCCAATTGTAAGTCCTTTTATATCTTTATCCTCTTTTATTTTATTCAGCATCACTTCCAAAATCCAAATAAATAGTAAAGGAGATAACGGGCATCCTTGTCTAGTCCCTTTTTGAACTTTAAAATAATCCGTCATCTCTTTATTTACATTCAACGACGCTTTTTGTTCACAATATATCACCCTAATCATATTTGAAAAGGGCTGCCCAATGTCCATTCTATCAAGCACTTGAAACATAAATTCCCAGTTTAAATTGTCAAAGGCTTTTTCAGCATCTAAAAATAGAAAAGCAACTTCTTTTTCCAGATGTTTATCATAGTATTCAATTGCATCGATCACAATCCTTAAGTTGTCTCTAATTTGTCTATTTGGTAAAAAACCGGCTTGTTCTTCTCTTATGACGTCTTTTAAATAATTCTTCAACCTCTCCGAAATTACTTTGGCAAACAGTTTGTAGTTATTATTGAGTAGTGAAAATGGTCTATAGTTTTTTACATCTGTCAAATCTTGTCCTTCCTTGGGTATAAGTGATATGTTGGCTTCTTTCCAAGATTCTGGTATTACCTTAGTCAATTGAATTTCATTTATTAGAAGTTCCATAATCGGGGTCAGCTCCTCCTTTAATTTTTTATAAAATTTTACGGTAAATCCATCTGGTCCTGGAGCTTTCCTTAATTTGGCATCTTCTATTGCTTTGTATATTTCTTCTTTCTGAATTGGGCCATTCAGCATTTCCTTGGTTTTCAGGTCCATCTCAGGTAAATTTAATTTATCCAAATAGTTTTTAATTTTCACTGGATCAATATTCTTTTTTTGAAATAATTTCGCATAGTATTTGAAGAAGGCTCTTTTTAATCCATTCATGTCTACTATTTCTTTACCTTCTTCAATTATCTTACTTATTGTCCTTCTCTCCCTTCAGTTTTTCAATTGCCACGCCAAATACTTTTCTGTCTTATTTGCTCCTTCAAAAGATTTTTGCTGCAATTTCTTTAAGTTCCAGTAGAGTTCTCTGTTTAATATCACCCTTAATTGGTCTTGTAAGATTTGGATTTCTTTAAGAAGTCTCTTTTTGCCTGGTCTCCATTTCAACTCGTTTTCTTTTGCTGAATTTTTTCCTGCAGTTCTTTTTGTTGTTTCAAATTATGCTTCTTATCCGCCGCATTCATTGATATCAATATTCCTCTCATCACCGACTTATAGGCATCCCAGACTGTCTGTATTTTTACGTCTTGGTTTAAGTTCATTTGAAAAAAAAATTGAGTTTCCTTATGCAGTGTCTCCACTAACTTTCTCTTATTTATTTATTTATTTATTTATTTATTTATTTATTTATTTATTTATTTATTTAACCTTCGATTTCCTATACCGCCCTAACCCTTTTTGGGGGTCTCTGGGCGGTTTACATGGGGTGCTAAGCACATTCTCACCTAACTTGGGCCACATTGTACTAGGGATGGGGCTGCCTACCGGCACCCAGGTGGAAGCTGATGTTCTTTCGGCTCGGCTCTCTCCCTGGCAGTCTATCGGCTAGCTGTTCCTCCTGGTGCTCGGGGGGGCGGCACACGATACATCCTCCTCTGGGCTCGGCTATGTCCTTCAGGCTCCGCCGCGCCCGCAGATGACATCATCGCGTGCCTCTGCCCCCGCCGACGACAGCTTCCCGATGTTGCTACTGGCCACCAGGGATCGCTCCTCTGGCCCTGCTGCTTGCTGTCGCCGTGACGCCACACCAATAAATCTTCATTAATTCTCCAATGGAACTGTTTCGTCTTTTCTTTTAATGTCCAAATTAGCGGGTTATAATCTGAACTAGTCTTTGGCAAAATTTCCATCTTCTGAGTTTTTAATGCAATTTCACTCGACTTCCAAATCATATCTATTCTTGAGAAGGATTTGTGCCAGTTAGAGTAGAAAGTAAAGTCTTTGACCTTTGGGTTCCATTTCCTCCACACATCTTCCAGTTTCTCCTGTTCGATCAATTTTTTAAAAAATAGGGGTAACTTCCCAATCTTCTCATCACCCCTTTGTGATTTCCTGTCCAGTTTATTGTTAACAGTACCATTAAAGTCTCCAGCTAAAATTATCTGATCATAATGCACCTGGTCCAATTCCTTCATCAAATCTTTGAAAAAATTCTCTTTAGCTCCATTAGGAGCATACAAATTAACAACCAGTGTCTTTTTTTGAAGCATTGTAATTTCTACAGCAACATATCTCCCTTCCTTGTCTGTGAAAATTTGTTTTGGCTCCAAATTTCTATTTACATAAATCACAACTCCTTTATTTTTTTCTCTGCCAATGAGTAAAATTCTTCTCCCAATTTTTTATTAATCAGGTATTTATTGTCCCGTTTTTTTATATGGGTTTCTTGTAGACAGATGATATTAGATTTCTGCTTTTGTAGCCAATAATTCACTACCTTTCTTTTGCAAGGTGAATTAAGTCCATTTACATTCCACGATAACAATTTGTAATCCATCATGAAGTGTTTTTAAATATCTCTGAAATCTTCAGGGTTTTCGGCTTTGAACCTGTACATCTCTCCAGGTGTTTTAATCATATGTCTTTTCGAATTATAGGTAAACGACAAACCTTGTGGTATCTCCCATCTGAATCTAATATTCAACTGCTTCAACTTATCCACCAACTTCTTATATTTCTTTCTATCCTGCAAGATGGTCCTTGGGAGTTCTTTCATTATTATTATCTTTTTGCCGTCAATTTCCAATGGTTGTGTGAACTGCTTCTTGAATATATCCTCTTTCATTTTCCTTGTTACAAATTGAACAATGACATCTCTTGGTAAATTTTTTCTTTGTGCGTAAGCTGAGTTCACTCTGTAGATTAGATCGAAATCCGAATCTAATTCTCCTTGATCTTCTCCCAGATATTCAGTTAAAGCTGCCATCACTTCTGTACGTATGTTTTCTCCCAACTTTTCTTCTATTCCTCTTAATCTCAGATGGTTTAACATTGCTTTATATTCTATCACTGCCTCAAGATTCTGGTTATTTTGTATATTTGTTTCAATTCCCCCCCCCCAATTTTGTCTTTTGCTCCATTTCATTTTGTCGCCAAAGCTTTAACTTGATTGCTTGTATTTTCCACTTCTTTTTTTATCTCTGCCACCTCTGCAAGCATTAACTCTCTCAAGGCCACCACATTTTTTTCTTGAACTTCTTCCAACTGTTCCAGCTGTTTTTCCATTTGTTTCTCTAATTGCTTGTCCATCTGTTAAATCATACCTTGAATCGCTTCAAGCATACGCTTCTCCATTGCTTCCATTGCTGCCTGCCGTTCTTTCTTCTCTTTGGATGACATGCTTGGGCTTGCAGCTGACGCCACTCTTTGTCGAAGTCTTGGTTCCGTTTTGGAAATTTGTCAATGCGCTTCAGCTGTCTTCTCAGTATCCTTTAAATTCCACTTTTTTCGCTGTTTTTAGCAATCTATTTTGTTTTAAAATTACGTTTTAAAATTCAGTCCTCCACAAAATGGCGGGCGCAATTTCTCGATGGTTTCTGTGGCTAGAGTAGGCTCTCTTTAGACTTCCTGTTTCCAGCCCCACGTTAACAATGTCCTACCGGAAACACTTCCAGTCCGCCTCTTTTTCGGTCCTCCAGCACACATTCTAGCCAAATTACAGTTTCAGCCGGACACAGTTTTATGTTACGCCTTTGTCTTGCGATCTTTCCAGTCACATTCGCTCATACACTTATCGCTCAGTCTCTGACCGCAGGAATGTTAAACAATGTCAATTTAATCCAATTTTAGCGCTTTAGCGAACTCTTCTAAATTTTACGATGGATCACTTATACAGCTTTAAACCTTATGCGCTTGACCGCCTTGTTCAAATTTTGTTATATCTTCTCCCCGGTAAGCAAATCGTTTCTGTTACCTTAAATGTTTATCTTGGGACTTCGCATCGCTTCTCTTTGTTTCCAACTGTAGACCGTTTCTTAAGAGATCGGGAAATGGCGAATTTAAGCTGATTCTTCAGCTCGGCTAGCTTCTTTAGTGCTGTCTTGCAATTGCCCACTTCTGAGAGGAGTTCAAAGCGTAAACAAGCCCCCTCCAGGACTTGTGCACGCCGATCTCAACTCTCACTTGGACCTTGTTGCTTGCCTGTCACCCCCCTGCCTGGGGGATGCCGCGTTGGACAGTAAAAACTGCCCAAACTGTCAGAAGAAGCCGCTGTCCACCCTGCTCTTTCACAGGGGTGCATCAGTTCACCATTTTACTCCGACTGGAAGCCCATGCAAGAAGTTTGTTTTAATTTACAAATAGAATTGAGATACACTGAATTGACCTATTACTCAGTCAGGTGCTCTGACTTCCTTTCCTTCAGATTTTCCAGTATTACTCTTACCCTACATTTCCAATATTCCAGTGATTAATCGTAATATCCTCCTTTTCTCTGTGTTGTGCCTTCCTAAGATCCGCTTCTTCATCCTCTCTACAGAGTCAATAGTTCTCTTTAATTGGGAGCAAGAATTTAATTTTCCTTTGTCTGTAGAAGCAACTTTGCTCCTTGATCGTTTTATGAAAAAAATTAGATCTATGTCTCATTTGCCTTGCAAGAAGTAAAACCTCTGTTCCTTTAAAAATTATTGTGTTTAGTTAGGTGTGTGGAAATGGACTTGCAGGCATTTTCTGGAGGAAAGGGAAGGGAAGCAGATGCTAAAATTCCGAAATAAATCTGCAGAGATTTGTCTTTTCAGGTAATGCTGGTGGATGGATTCGAAGGCCAGAAAATCCAGGATGTCAAGAAACTCATTCAGAAGATGATGGTAGACAATGTGGGTAGTAGTTGGTACTACTTTTTGAGATTATATGGTAAATTTCACAACCCCATTTTGCTGTCTTGTTTCTAGCATTCTGGCCAGATGACATGAAAAAGCACTAGATTAAGTTCTTTGATTTTGGTGTAAAAGAAATTATTGCACAATCTGTCAATCAAAGAGGATGGTACTTGGTATCCTGCAGAACTGTCCATTTTCTTTTGTGAACTAATCTATTTAAAGCTTGCTCACCAAAGGCAAGCTTGTGTGACTCTGACAGATCTTTTATGGCACAATGGAGAAGAGGGGTGCACGATACTGCTGAAGGTGACGGACTGCAGTAACATTGCAGTTCCTGAAATTTTGTATCTAGAACTTTAGAAAAAAAGGAGCTTCTTTATTCCAGTAACCCTGAGTTCTGAATTCATAGAATATGATGGTTTATTTACAATACTTACACATTTCTTTCACAAGAGGGCAGTGAAAGTGCTGTGAGTCCTGACTTCTCTTTTGATTACTTGGCACCATGGATCTTTAAGCCATTCATCATTGTGGAATTGGTTGATGTTTCATATCCATCTTAATCCTTCATTATGAGCAGTCCTCATAATGTACAAACTTGAGCTTTGTAATATCTTTTAAATGCATGTAATGGTTATTAGTGCCTACTTACACATGGTCAAATTTAGGCACTGGTTGAAAGCGACATTGTGTGGGTTTGAGATCTGTAACTGCAGTCCTGCCTAATTTACCAGCCAGAACACTAGAGCATAAGTTGGGAAAGTTAGAAGGCTGAGAAAGAATTCAGGATTTGCATGGCAAATCTACTACCTCAGTCCCTAACCTTCCCTTTAGTTGTCATGGCTGTGTAATTCCTATTGCTTCCCTTTTTTTCAGACTGAAGCAATTATTTATATGGAGCCAGAGAAGCAAGTTATATCTAGATCTGCAGATGAGTGTGTGGTGGCCCTCTGTGACCAGTGGTGAGTTAGAAATCAAGCATAGCTTAATTAGCCCCATGACTTTTTTAATGTCTGATTTTTGGCATATTAGATATTTTTTTAAATCTGATTTTAGGTATTTGGACTATGGTGAAGAAAATTGGAAGCAACAGGCTTTTGAATGTTTGAAGACACTCGAGACGTAAGTTTATTTTTTTTAAATATCACCATTCTTCCAAGGAGTTCCAATGGTTCTCCCCTCCTCTGTTTTGTCCTCATTACAACCTTGCACAGCAGATTTGGTGTAGAGATGGACATGATCAAGGTCATTCAGTGAACTTTGTGGCAGTAGGAATCTGAACCCAGATCCCTTCAATCTGATAGTTTAACCACTATAACACACTGGCTCTCTTCTGAGGAGTAGGGAAGGTGTGGGCAGTACAAAATCAGGAGAGAAAAGAAGTATTTATGTTCTGCCTTTTTCAGATTTTGTGAAGAAACAAGAAGAAATTTTGAAGCTTCTCTAGATTGGTTGCAGGAACATGCCTGTTCAAGGACATATGGCTTAGGTATGGAGAGTAAAGTTTTCTGTCTTAGTTTTTGTTACAGGACTCTTAATTTTTTATCAGATATTTTTACAGAATATGTTTTGTGGTTGGCACATAGTGGGACAATATGTATAGAAAAGAATTGCCTGTGAATTTACATTAGGGCAGTGCTCAGTTTTTCCTGAAGAAGCACCTTCTGACAGTTTATAGTATTGCAGGAGGGGTATTACTTTGGAATGGTATGACAGACCCCTGTCGCTTCCCAACTCCCAAGCAGATTTTCCTACCAAAAATATTTTTAGTTCCCCTCAGTGACTGAGCCACCCTTCAGTAGCATGTATTTCGTCTCTCTTTTATAAGCTTTAACTGTCCTACCCTGTCACAGATATTAGTTTAGGCTCATGACCCAGCACAGGAACTAGAGGGAATACAGGAGCTGTCTTATTTCAAAATACTCTCATGAAATGGCACGTGAGGCAAAATTAACGTTCAAACAGAATAAAGATTTCAATAAACAGGCAGGGAATATATAAATATGAGGATTCAAGATATAGAAGTTGCTGAGGTAAAACTTTCAAATATATATTAAATTGAAGGTTTTTTGAACAAACAAGAGTGTTGTAGCTTATTATCTTCGATACAGTTTTTTACAGAATAGCTTTGTCTTAGTGCTTCTAGGTTTTCCCCTTCAGAGATCTAGGTTTTCCTTTTAGATATTATAGCTTTTCACTAACTCCTGAGGTGTCTAAGCTCTTCCCCTTTTATCACAGACCAGGGTTCTCTTCCCAACTCCTTTCCATGGCTAGAAGTTATTCTTCTTGTCCCTATGAAACAATAATGCCTTTTCCTGTTTGGCTTGTCTGGGAGTTCTCTCGGACTCCTCAAACCTCCTGTCAAATTCCTCTTCCAGTACTATATGTCTTTATAAAGCAGTTTGTAGCTTTCTTGACTGAGAATCTGAATCTTCTCTCAGAATAGTTTTAATATATCTCAGACAATGGAGTCCCTCCTCTTCTCTCTATAGAAGTACTTTTCTGACAATTCCATGAGAGAAATCACTGACTCCCAAAGCCTTTTCCCTTATTAACCAAACCCTTTGGCTACTGATCTGGATTAGATTTCAAACAAAGACCAAAAGGTGAATCAAAAGGCGAATGAATCTTTTCCCTCCAGATCAGCTGTTTTATTTCCTCTCTAAGCTGATGCTGGCCAATCAGAGAGTGAGTAGAGCAGCCAGTCACAAAGCTCTTCTGTCCAGGGAAGATTAACTCATAACCTCCCTGACTCTCTGTTCCAAGCAGCATTTTAAAACCTGCTTCGTCTTGCAATCTGTCACAAACTGATTGAGGGTGGAGTTCATCCATGTGACTTCACAATGAAGAGTTTGCATTCCTTTTATGCTATCCATCTAAGTAGTGTCCAGACCTTTTTTTCTTTCAAAGATGGTGATTCATACAAAAATGGTGAATTACTAACATAATACATGCAGACAGAAGACTCTGTAATTACCAAAGCAAGTACCTGATGAGCTGTGTCAACTAAGAAGTGTAAGAACTATAAACTCAGCAATTTGCTCTCCCACTCCCCCGGTAAAGCCTGGAAGTTGGTATGCTCTTTTGTGCTTTGTATTGAACATGCTTTGTCATTCTGTAGGAACTCGATTGCCTTGGGATGAGCAGTGGTTGATAGAGTCTCTCTCTGACTCTACTATCTACATGGCTTACTATACAGTTGCTCATCTACTGCAAGGAGGCAATCTCCGTGGACAAGGAGAGTCCCCACTAAAGATTAGGTAAGAAGGGGAAGGAAAGAATACTGTGGTGTTTTGAGTTTTTCCCCATTCTTGGAAATAGTTAGCTCTATACTTCATATAACAATGAAGACAAAGATAGCCCCCAATAGTAACACCACAGTTTGTGTTTGTATGGCAGGTGGGGAGCCAGAATGACAGTGGACACTCTCATAATTTGAGGTTGCATATGAATCTCTTTTCAGGGCAAAGTTGAAATGGTGGTCATGCAAACTGATTGATATTCATATAATTTCTGATTTCTCGGGGAACTAGGAAAATTATTAAGAGGGGTGACAGTTGGCAAGTAGTTTCTTGCTGCCTCTCTGTACATAGTCCTAAATAGGCAAGATCAACAATCCTGTCAATTGTGCACCCCTCATTTTACATACAGTAACCTTTTTTGTGTTTTCATGGACTTGAAGGCTATTGTTACAGAACCTTTTTAAAAAAGCATTATTTCATTGGCCATGTACTAAAGTTAAGAAATATTAGATATAAATACATACAGCTATTCAGAAGATTTTAAAGATTGATATACAGCTGAAACCAGAGACATTTTTGTTGGGGGGAACTAATGGACAGACGGAAAAAACCACATGAAACTTTACTTTTGTATATGACAATGGCGGCAAGATTATTATATGCTTATATGGAAATCTTCAATATTACCTACATTAGAAGAATGGCTGGTAAAGATGGTGGAACTTGCAGAGATGGCCAAACTTACTCCTTTGATTAGGGAAAAGACAGCTACATTTATTGCTAACTGGAAGCTCCTTATAGACTTTTTGCATGGAACAGAAAAAGATGAATTGGTGACTTATGGTTTTGGAGAATAAGAGAGAATAAGTTTATAGATAAAGATAATAGATAAAGAGAGATCTATTATGTAGAGAGGGTAACTAGAGAATTCGGTAGTGTCAGTTGTAGACAAAGACTGAAAGATATTCCCTGATTTCCTTTCTATTTTAGGTTTTCACTCTCTGTGCTTTTTATTCCCCCCACCCCTTTTTAATGCATGTTGCTTATTTCAAGGCACTTTTTCATGATAAATGAATTTCAGCTTCTGGCTTCCAACAGTAGTGTCTCCTGCAATGTTATAACCAGTGTGCCCTCTAAGCTGTGGAGACTTGTGAGCAAAAATTCTACTTTGTGAGCTACTGGCATTAAAATTGTGAGCTAGCAATCTGGCTACTGCATAAATTAGTTTGTTCTGGAGCCATTCTTCCTGAGCTAAGACAAAAATGTGTGAGCCAGAGACTAAAAAATTGTGAGCTAGCCCACACTAACTCAGCTTAGAGGGAACACTGGTTATGACTAGTCAACTATGCTGTAGAAAGTTGGGAGCACCTGTTCAGTTTGCTTCAAAATGTCTGAACTGGTTTTGATGGTTCAATTAAGTGCCCTTGTTAAGTTATGGTAACTCTTACCAATCAGTTGCAATATAAATTTGGGGGATCCCTGTGAGGTGGTAAAACCACATTCAGAAAAGAGGTTTGAGAAGGACAATTAAAGTGGAGAAGTGGCTCAGGTTATTTTTCGTGCAGCGACATTTATTTTAGAAGTAGCCATAGTGTGCCTGATGCTTCTGACTGAGCTGCCTAGTGGCTGTGTCTGTCTTGAAAGATGGGGATGAATGCCTTGGGACTGCCTCTCTCAGTATACCCCTGGAAGAGTGTTACTGTTTGGAATAAGAACTGTTTGGTGGTCTTCAGCCCGAGAGAGATCTGGCTGTCCTCAACTAGGGCCTGGGCTTTTTTGGCCCTGGCCCCCACCTGATGGAATTCTCTGCCTGAAAATATCCTTGCCTTGTGGGATTTACTACCTTTCTGCAGGGCATGCAAGGCAGAGATGTTACACCAGACATTTGGTTGAAGACAGCAATGGGACAGTATAAAATCTGGCACTCTCTCACATACCCCACCCTCTACACACATCCCCCATCGGCTTGTGGAATTTAAAATCTTTCGCCGTCTTGGAAGGTGTATTGTTTTATTTGCTGATATAGTATAGGCATTTTAATTTTGGTTTTAACTGCATCATTAATTGTATTTGTTCTTTTGTAAGCGACCTTGAGCCCTGCTTGCAGGGAAGGGGGGGGCTAATCTAATTTAATAAATAAATAATAAATAACTAATTTTTTTGCTTGACCAGCCACTCTGCTCTTTAGTTCTGCCCTGATGCTCAGATCAAAGGCTGTAGCTATTGAAGTGCATCCAATGCAGATCTTTACTTGAATTTGTTCTTCTTCACTGTGGTGTCTTAACCTCTGTTTCATTTTGGAAATTCACTTAATCCCCTTGAATTGTTCAACCAATCAGTTGCACTAACAATATGTCAAAGTTTACATGTAAAACTGTAGACCAGAAAGACTTTAGAATGAACCGTCACTCAATTAGCACGTGGATCTTAATTTTTCCTACTTGTTGCCGTTCACTGGTACAGATAGTTGGTAGTCTCTTCTCTGTCCACCAGGAGGCAACATCACTCAATTAATGTGTGAAACTTCATTTTCAATGCAGTAAAATTTACTTTTTTATTTTATTTATTAAAAGATTTATACCTCTCCATTCCTTTTGGTTCAGGGCACTTTACAAGTAATAATTAAAACATTACAAATTTAAACCAAATAAAATAAAAAATCCAAATGGCTCTCCCAATTCTGTTTTTCATATTCCACCTGTTTTTTGTATTTCATCTAGTACTTTGGCAAACAAACGAGCTTTGCCGCACTACCTAAGGATCTCCTCAGCTAGGAGCTCTCCTCCACCTCTTCAGTGAGCCCATTCCTCAGAGTGGGGGCAACAATGGAAAAGGCCTAGGCTCTGGTTGGTGCCAGGCGGGCCACTCTTAGTATAGCCAGTAGGTAGCAGCCTGAAGACTGTAGCTGGTGCACAGGAACATATAACATAAGAACATAAGAGAAGCCAATGTTGAATCAGGCCAATGGCCCATCTAGTCCAACACTCTGTCACACAGCGGCCAAAATATACCATATATATATATAGGAGGAGATAGTCCTTTAGTTATGTGGGCCCCCAGCTGCAAAGGGCTTTAAAGGTCATAACTGGCACCCTGAATTAAACTCAGAAGCAAACTGGCAGCCAGTGTAGCTGTTTTAGATATGTGCCAATTCGGCCCTGACAGTAGACAGTAATCAGGCCGCAACATTCTTCACCAGATGCAGTTTCTGGGGTGTCTTCAAGGGCAGCTTAATATCAAGTGGATTACAGTAATCCAACCATTAAGATACAAAGCATGGACTGGATACATCTGAGGAATTAAAACATTGGTGAACCAGATGCAGCTGATAGAAGGTGGTTGTGGCCACTGCACCCACTTGCTTTCAGGCAGCAAGTTCCTAACCTACTCTGCAAAAGCCTGCTCCCCCTCCATCCAGGACAAGAGGTTCCAGTTCCTCCAAAGCATCGGCCTTCCTGACCGTCATCACTTCTCTCTCGCTTCGGTTTATTCTGCCGTAGCCACTTGACCACTTAATGCTGTATTGGCTGTGCTCCTCAGAGTGTTTCCAAATATTGCAGTTGCCATTAAAAAGGACTTTAAATGTCTAATATTTAAACACCCCAAATTATTGCAAAGCTGAGATAGCCGCTGGAGATTTCCTTGTGTGTGAACTTTATTCTAATGGTCAAGGTTGGTATTAGGGCCACTGGGCAGCAGACCAGGTTCAGCATTGCATGGGGGACTTGTAAGTGATTTGTTGCAGGAACAAGTGTGTTCTGAGTTTTAACATAGTGTGCTGAATGTGGATGGTGTATTTGTGTAGTTAATACAAAGATAATATTCACCAGCAGTTTTCAGTTTGAGGAGTCAAGGGATAATCTCTGTGTGCCACTTATCACTGTCTATTTTCCAAAACGTTTTGTATCCACTTCCTCATTTTTATCACAGTCTTTTAAGCAGCTTTCAGTTTAACTATATGTTATTTATTTGGAAGTAGGAATAAGGCCCGTTGTGGAAATAAATACAACGGTCTCTAGAATGAGGCTCTGGGAGAGTGCCCCGGCTTTGGGCGCTCAGTGACATTTTGCTGTGGCAATCTCAGCAGGTTATAATGACAGAGTCTACCATTTTCTCCAGAGGAACTGATCTTTGCTACCTGAAGAGCAGTAGTAATTTTGAGTGATCTCTAGCCCACCCGCAAGATTGGTAACAGTGGTTCCCCAGGAGGGAGTGGCTGGTTTGGAGGGTGGAGTCTATGGCATTGTACCTGTCTGAGGACCCACCCCTCCTCAACACTCACCCTCTCCAGGTTCGATCCCTCAAATCTCCAGGAATTTCCCAACCTGGAGTTCACAACCTTATCTCCCTCCCAGCCAACCATCAACCTACCTTTAGTTTTCCATCTCCTCCCCCCTCCCTCTTAGAGAGCAGTGGTAATTTTGAGTGATCGCCAGCCCTGATCTCCACCTGGAGATTGGCAACAATGGTTCCCCATCAGGGAATGGCTGGATTGGAGGGTGGAGTCTATGGCATCATACCTGTCTGAGGTGCCACCCCTCCTCAAACCTCACCCTCTCCAGGCTCCATCCCTCAAATCTCCAGGAATTGCCCACCTGAAGTTGGCAACCTGATCAGGACTGGGCCCAATGAGTTTTCTCCCAAAGGCCAACATAGGTGTGGAAAGGGCCTTTACTGACAGAGGAGAAAGTACAGGTGCCAGCTCTGATTAGGGAAATACCTGGATATTTGGGAGGGTGGAATCTGTGGAGGGCAGCATTTGGGGTGTGTGTGGAAGGACTCAGCAGGGTATAATGCCATAGAGTCTACCCTCCAAAGCAACCATTTTCTCCCGGGGAATTGATCTCTGTCATCTGGAGGTCAATTGTAACAGTGGGAGATCTCCAGGTCCCACCTGGAGATTGGCAACCCTAGGGGAAAGTCAGCTGCTCAGCGGGGACTTGAAGAAAATGGTTTGATGCTCGCTGGCCCACCTTGTTAGCCAGCCAGCCAGCCATGCTGAAGCTAAGCAGGAGAAAGAGCCTTTTTCCATTTATTCTGACAGGAAAGTGGCCACTGGGGAGGGGGTTATGGGCGGGGGAGGGGGTTATGCTGAAAGTCCTTTGTTTTTTTACTCAAAGAACCAAGCTTAGTTGCCTACAAACAGCCACTGAGGGGACAGTCCCTCACAGGAGTCAAGAGAACTGTCTTCCTCAGGAGAGAGAGCTGTCTGCCAGTAAATCTGACGTGCAAATCTGTCTGAAGGGGGAGTGGGTGGGGAAGAGGAGCAGACCCAGCACCCAGCCAATGGCATGCGAGTACTCTTGAGTGGCGGCTGATGGGCCAATGGCTGAGGGAGGGCATTTTACAGCCAATGGGAGCACATGGAATCTTACGAATCCAAGTGATAATTATATATAAGGAGAGATGTTTCTAGAATTCCTAAAGTTGTTTTTCCCTAGATTTCAACTTTCAACTTGTTTTTAGTAGATATATTTTTTAAGTGCAGGGAAGATGGAAAAACAAGGAAATTCATGAAATGTAGGGGAGATATGACCCCCCATGTGTAATTGACGGACCCAGTCAGATGAAGTACAGAGGCCAAGTAGTGTATGTTTTGTTAACATAAGGGTAGATGTCTGTTTAGCATGATAGATCCTTCAAAGTAACTTTCACTGTATCTCCCTCATAATTTTTCTCTTCATGTTACACATAGACCAAATCAAATGTCGAAAGAAGTTTGGGACTACATCTTCTTTAAGAATGCTCCATTCCCTGCAACAAAAATCCCAAAGGAAGCACTGGATAAACTAAAGCAAGAGTTTGAGTTTTGGTATCCTGTGGATCTGCGAGCTTCTGGCAAGGACCTTGTTCCAAATCACTTGTCTTACTATCTCTATAACCACGTGGCCATGTGGCCAGATCAAAGGTTGGTTTGAAATAAAGCCAAGACCATTAAAGTGTGTTTTCTCAGATGTATTTATAGAAATAGCCACTCCCCCCCACCCAGAGTGCTTTGAGTACAATGCAGGAGACATTCATGGTACGTTATGCTATATAACTGATCAGACCTTGAGTCCAAGCATCAACTAATTTGGAGCATTATTTCTTATATCCTGTTAATGTTCTGTTGGTGTGTATTTAGGCATTTTTTTTAAAGCTTTAACACATATGCTGAATCACTTGTGATATTTAAGGATATTACTTTTTTAGAAGCATGCCCCTTGTCTATCTAAAACCAGATGCTTGGTTTAACAGTAACTATTTAAAAACTGTTTCTGTCGTCTAATGCAGAGAAAAATGGCCTCTAGCTGTGAGAGCAAATGGACATCTCCTCCTGAATTCAGATAAGGTACAACATTTTATTTTGTCTGTATTACAGATTTGTGATGGTTGGACCTAATAGTGAGGCCAATCTTATTCCTGATTCAGAAATCTTGCAATGGTCAAACTTTTCACTGCACATAGACTTTTAGTGGCATTCATCCAAGTACACAGTTACAAAGGCTTAAGGGCATTCACATTTTCAGAAGGGGAGGTGCCCTTTTTTTGCTAACCCCCCCACCCCCGCAGACCACCTGCTTTGCCACCTGTTCTTTTCTTCAGGACATGCTGACCCCCATGAATGAAAGTGAGGATGGCTGGGTGCTTGATGTGAGGATAACTGGAAGCTTGAAAGTTCTCTTTCAGGAGTTCTCCTGATTATTGGATGCACACTGGTATATTGATTTCCACTTGCTTTCCATTTTACTACCTTTCCGAGCAGAAAATGTTGTAGTACCCAAGGATTTACACGTTTTGATTAACCATCTTGACAACTAAATCTTATTTTTCTTTCAAGAGTTTATTAAAATCTTCACTGTCTCTCTTTCTGTGACCAGTAAATATCTCAGTAATATTCTGAAGGACAGTTTATCTGCTACATTTTATCTTGCCCTTCAAGTTATCTCAGTACCCCACGTACATGGCTCTCCCCTCATTTTGTTAACACAATAGCCATTTGAGGTAGGTTAGACTGAGAGAGCAGCTGGCCCAGGTTCATCCAGTTAGCTACAGGGATAAGTGGGGATTTGCGCCTAGGTCTTCCCAGTCCTAGTCTGAAATTCTAATTCTTATGCCATGTATAGTAAGCGCTTTTTAGTTGTAATCTGTCATGGAGCACTTGATCTTACCTTTAGAACCCAGCATTACTTAGCAGTGTAGATAGGATCCAGAGGGAGTGTCTTCCATTTTAGTCTAAATCGTCAGAAAAATCAGAGTTTTGTCCCTTTACCATACCCAGATAAGGGAACCACATAGAATGAAGCCATATGATAGATGTAGATCCAGTAAATGAGTCATGCCAGAGGCCTTTACTTTGCTTGTAAAGTAGAACTAAATGCTGATGAAGCTACAATAGCGTGTCCTGAGGTGCTGAATGTGGTTGTGGTTCCCACTGATTGTCCATTCCTTGATAGAAAAGGTTAATCAGTGCTTGGATTGACAGGTTATAGTTTTTCTTTGATTTTGTTCTTCCATAGATGTCTAAATCTACGGGCAACTTTCTCACGCTGAATCAAACAGTTGAGAAGTTTTCTGCTGATGGTAAGAAGCCTTGAGGTTGAAATTTGAAATCTTTTGTTAAATTGTTGGACAAATGATTCTGCCTTTAATGGAATGAATAAATAAATAAATAAATAAGCTAAGGGCTGCATGCATTTTTAATAGTTATTTTATTTTGTGTTTTTTAAATTGGAATTTGTAAGTTTTCTTGAGCCACAGGGAAAGTCAAGGTATAAATATTTGTATAAATATTGGTTATAGGCAGGCATTCGTGGCAGAGGAGATCCCATTCTTTTATCTTGCTCTTCCTCTCCCCTCAGCAGCCCTCTTCATCCCCTTTTCAGCCCACTGCTTTTCTAGTCCTTTCCTTCCTTTTTTCACCCTCTCCTTTTTCTCTTGCTTTTCCTGCTTGCAACCACTTTCTTGTAGGCCTCCTGGTGGTGGCACCACTCTTACCCTCCCTGCCACCTGCTCCTTTCTTCTCTGCTGCTTCTCTGATGTCTGCCACACATGCTCGCTTGCCCACCTGCCTGCAGCACCACTGCCTGTGTTAGCCAAATTGCCCCTGCTCTTGCCTGGCTCAGCTGGTGATGGCTCTACCACCCTTCCTGCTAGATTCTCCCTTTCACCATCACCTCTACTGGCTGGCAAAACTTTCTAGCTGATTTTGCTTGTGTATAGGGTTGCTATGCAACCATGAAAATAGCAGCAGAACAGTGATGTAGTGTCATGAGATCTTGTTTTTTCCTCCTGAACATAAACATTTAATTTTTGTAAAAAAAAAAAAAATTCTCTTTTGTGCAAACCCAGGGGGCGACCAAGGTTTGTACAAACTACCCCAGTAATACATACCTGGCCCCAGTGTGAGGGTGTTTCAGTCTGCACTCTGCGATCCATATTCAGCATGATTTTAAAAACAGTCATTTTTTTGCTAAGGGGAAAATGTAAGCTTCTAGTATCAATGCTGCATAAAGGGAGAAGTCGTATTGAACATCCTTTGGACTTGGCACAACGACTCTAAACTTTTGGTTTAGTTAGTGTTTTAAGCATATTTTGCATGGCTTTGCACTGGAAAGTGGCCTAGTGTGTTAGGATAACCCATCACTTTCCCCTTACAACAGTGATGGCGAACCTTTTAGAGACCAAGTGCCCAAACTGCAATCCAAATCCCACTTATTTATTGCAAAGTGCCAACACGGCAATTTAACCTAATACTGAGGTTTTAGTTTAGAAAAAACAATTCATTAACATCTTTTGTCTTAAAAGAAAAGCACAATAACAGAGCTTTCAATGATACAAACAGCTTTTTATTGAAAGGTAAAAGTTTGCATTTGGCATGAAGTTTGCATTTGACATCATACACACAAACTCCTTCCAGTTAGTACAGGACAGGACCCTTCCTATTTACCTGGTCTGTCTTTCTCAACATGATCTTACACATTTTCACACCTAAAGTGACAGCCCTCTTCCCCCTTCCATGGGAAAGAGACAGAAAAACAGCACACTCAGTGGAATCTGCCACTTCTAGATTGATTCAAAGTAAACTAAATTTTGATCCTGCAAATCTTGACCGATGAACAAATAAAGCACTTCAGCTTGAGCACTTCAACCAGGTGACCCACCCCCAAAGCATATCAAGGCTGCACGGAATGAGAGACCACGGAGTGGAATGACAGCCCCTGGGGGTAGCAGGAGTGTTCTGGAACTGGAATGAGAGGCCCCAGAGTGGAATGACAACCCCTGGGTGTAGCAGAACACTTCTGCTGTCCCGCTTTCGGTTTAAGCGTTTTGCTGCTCGGTCGCATCCCCATCTTGCTCCGATAGGGTTGCGCCGAGACTCGGCTGATGGGAAGGGTCTGAGCAGGTCCCGGACCCTCCTGGGGTCTCTGTAGGAGACCCCCAGCATGGAGAGCTGAGGAGAGCCTCTTCCAAGGCGACGGCCAAGGAATTGAGGCTCACCTTTATCTCCGAAAGGTTCCGTCGCCGAAGAGCCAGCATGGCGCCGAGAGACGACTACCGGACTAGCAGACACGATCAACAGCTGCTGAAAAGCTTCTAAAAGATCTCCAAGGCTGCAAAGCGTGAGTCAAGCATTGCTCAGGTGATTTAAGCGAACAAAAGCCTTGGTAGTAATTAGAAGCGCCTAAGGGCAAAGCGGCAGGGGGGAGGGAGACGCTCAAGAGTTCACCCCCCCCCCCGTTTGAAACAACGTGGTTTTAAAGCGAACTTTAAGAACAATTTTGAATCAAGCTATGTGCATAAGAGGATTAGCGAAAACAAAAGCTGCATAATAAAGAAAAGCAGATTAATTTCTGCTAACTTTTACTTTGTTTTGGGAAACTTACTTCTTGTTGATATTATGGCTGGGAGAGGGCAGAAGCCAGGTCTGGAGAAAAAAACGTCAACCGGAAATGGTATACCAACGACTCCCTCCCACAACCAGGAAGTAGCTGCAGAGATGTCTACATTGCTGGCGAATGCACTGCGCCCTCTAATGGAGCAGATGACTAATCTCAAAGCGAAAATGGATAACTTGCAAAAGCAGATGACTCAAATGGACAGAAGGACCTCAACAATGGAAAAGACTTAAAAAAAATGGAAAAGCAGACTGAGAGTATTAATAAAAGAGAGGATGAAGCAGAAAAGGAGAGACTCTCCAATAAAAATCGACTAATACAGCTACAGCTGGAAAGATCCATGCATATTCTACAATTCCAAGGGGTTCCAGAAGAAAAGAACGAGGATTTGAAGAACATTTTATCAAAGACTTTGGCTCCAATAATGGATTACAAACAGGAAGACTTACTGAAGGAGATGGACTGGGCCTATAGGGCTTATCCAGATTTCATCAAAAAGAATAAACTCCCTGGAGAAATATGTTTGAAATTCACGAGAAGATCTACCAGAGATCGGGAGCAAAAAGCCACGCAGGGGAACCCTCTAAAAATTAAGAATGAAGAAATAAGAATCTTGAAGGATATCCCCTTCAAAGTTAGAAACGGGAGGAAACTCTACAAGGAGCTTACTCTCTCTCTACAGAAGAAGGGGGTCCCGTACAGATGGCTGTTTCCTGAAGGACTGAGTTTTAAATATGGAGACAGAAAATATAATATTGACTCTGTTCCTAAGGCTAAAAAATTTGTGGAGTAACACTTGAATCCAAAGCAGCACAACAAAGATAAGAAACAGAGAAAAGATGAGGAGGAAGAAGAGGAATCCTACTCACAGGATTCAGAAAGCAGTAGTCCAATACTCCTTAGTTCTTCAGGTATATCGGAATCAGAGAAAGGAGCAGCCGCTCCCAAACCCCGAGGAAAGAAGAAATACAAGAAGAAGAGAACCTAAGACCAAGATAATCGTGGAAGATGCAATTTTTGATTAATTAGTTTTTACAGTTTTTTTAATTTTTGTTAATTTTTTTATAAGCGACAATGCTCTGTAACATCAGGTGACTACTAATGACACAAATGTAACCAGATCGTGTCACCTCATTAGTCTTCCCTTCCCCATGTCCAGTAGGAGGTTTTAGAAATAGGGTTTAGTTTCCTTCCCCCATCCTGGTAGAGTTTTATGTATTAGTTTTCCTTACCCACATCCTATAATTTTTTAGAGGTAGGATTTAGTAACCTTTCCCCATATCCCGTAGTAATATAAAATCAATAAAATCCTCTTCAGGGGGCAATTAAAAAAAACAAACACTTCTGCTATCCCCAGGGGCTGTCATTCCACTCTGTGGTCTCTCATTCCAGTCACAGAACACTCCTACTACACCCTGGGGCCATCATTCCACTCCGTGGTCTCTCATTCCAGTCCCTGAACACTCCTGCTCCACCCTGGGGCCGTCACTTCACTCCATGGTCTCTCATTCCAGTCCCAGAACACTCCTGCTCACCCTGGGGCTGTCATTCCACGCTGTGGTCTCTCATCCCAGTCCCTGAACATTCCTGCTCCACCCTGGGGCTGTCATTCCACTCTGGGACCTGTCATTCCAGTTTCTGAACACCCTGCTACAGTCTGGGGCTGTCATTCCACTCCGTGATCTCTCATTCCATTTCCAGAGTAGTGTATTTGGGCCCAGAGACCCTAATGGAAAATCCATTTCGAATTTTTATTGCAACTCTACTTGTACTGTAATGTATTTCAATGAAGACCATGCAAGTCAGTTAGCATTCCTGTCTCCCGTTATTTCCAGTGGGCCTTCAAGTGTTTCCCATTGTTTCCAATGGGCAATCCTGTCCTTCCTTTTAGTACATCCCATACATCTGCCCTCCTACACGGCTCCTCCAAACGGCATTTTAGTTATTCCCATAAGTGCGAAAAGCCAGAGCAAATTTACAATCTGACTAAAGGCGCAATCCTATGCTCTCATACTTAAAAGCAAGTTCGGTTGTCTCAGTGGTGCTTAATTTTGAATAAGTATGTACAAGATCGGGTACTGCTTTTGAAGTGGCTATTCATTTATACCTCGTCCCTCTGCCCCAGCTCATCGCTGGAGAGTTGGGAGCTCTGAAATTCAGGGACAGTCTTTCATCACAGGGAGGGTGCCCTATGTGTGATTCCCTGGAAGCTCTCAGGAAGCTATAATTAGGGGGGAGGGGTGCTACACCTTACCTCCACAGGGCGGGAGCTCTGGCTCGCCTTGAACCACCTCACCACAGCGCTGGCTGCCAGCCCCTCCTGCAGCACCAGCTCCAAAACAGTCTCCATGTCCAACTCCTTGAACAGCCCTTCTAATCACAGCCTCTGAGCAGGCGCACAAGACATGCCACCCAAAGCAGCGGGGCAGCCCCAAAAGGAAGTGAAGGGGGTGGGTACTAAAGTTTTTCAGACTCCAGGCCAGTGTTCCCTCTAAGCTGAGTTAATGTGAGCTAGCTCACAGTTTTTCAGCCTCCGGCTCACACATTTTTGCCTTCACTCAGGAAGGACGGCTCCAGAGCAAGCTAATTTATGCAACAGCCAAATTGCCCTCTCACAGCTTTAATGCCAGTCGCTCACAAAGTAGAATTTTTGCTCACAAAACTCCACAGCTTAGAGGGAACATTGCTCCAGGTTACAGCACAGGACGCCGGAGGGTGCAGCGGGAGAGACCAGGCAGAGAGCCAAAGAGGGAGGAGGAGGAATAGCGCACCTCCCCAAAGAAGGCGGGTTTGGAAACTGAAGTGGTGCACTCACGCAGATGCAACTTTTGGTAACAAGCCTGAGTGGGCATCCCTGGGAATGCTCAGCCTCGCTCCTCTGGGGCAGAAGGGGTGTGGATTGGAGTGCACATTTGCAAATGAAGGGGAGTTGCCATGCTTTCCCGGGCTAAGGGGGCAGAGTCAGGCTGTGAGGATTCCTTGCTGAGCAGCTCCTGGGCTTTGTATAGGCAGGGATTGTGGGTTGGTGTCAGGCTGTGAGGAAGGTGGAGCCCACGGGGAAAGCGATTCCCCTCTTCTCCCTCCCCCATGTCAACAAGCAGGGCGCCTGCACCAGGGGTTTGCACGTCTTTTCCTCTCGTGTGGTATTTGCTTTCCAACCAGGGCCCATGGTTTGGCCTAGGGCTGGCTGGTGCAGCAGCTGCAGCAGCACAATAAGCAGGCTCAGCCGCCTCCTCGCCTGTGCCCACAGAGAGGGCTCCAAGTGCCACCTCTGGCACCCGTGCCATAGGTTCACCACCAGGGCCTTATAAGAACTGATCCCCCCCCAATTTTCCTTCCAAAGCATCGTATAGTCTAATAGTCAAATAAGGGCTCATCTGCAGATTCTTAAATCATGGATTGGGCCCACACTGACTAAAAACAGATATTTCTGCAAGCTTGGGGGACACCCCAGGTTTGCCAGAAAATCTTTAAAAGTTTAAAAATACATTGGAGGAGGTTTAATCCACCCCAAACAAAAACATTATCTGCATGTGTGCAGACGATGCATCTACCTCTTTTTCCTCTGTCAGTAGTGCTGGTTGGGGGGTGGGGTGGCTGGTACCTGTGCTGGGTCTGGTGAGAGCAATGGAGGAGGAGGAGGAAGCCATAGCAGGCCTGCCAGGAGCCTCGCTTGGAGTGGTGATGGGGGGGTGAGGGAAGCCCAACAGGAGCAGCACTGTGCTCACCACTAGGAGCAGCAAGGGTTGGGTGTGTGTGAAGGAAGCTGCAGGGGGCTCTGCAGTGGGAGGGGGAAAGCCACAGTGGACCGGGCAGCAGTAATAGTTGAGATTTGCCAGGAGCTGCAATGGGCAGCAATGGGAGGGGAGGAGAAAAAGGCTAAGAGGGAGAAGGGATCTTCCTCACAAATATTGTGGATCCTCACTTGTAGTTCTTTTTAATTGATAAATCCAGTTTCGAACCTGGGTTTCATGTTGAAGCAGTAGCCGAGAGTCAGGTCTTGCTATCTGGTATTACACAGCAGCTGACTTCCTGAGGCCCTAGACTATAAGCATGTTTTCTCTTCAGGTATGCGGTTGGCATTGGCTGATGCAGGTGATACTGTTGAAGATGCAAACTTTGTGGAAGCCATGGCGGATGCTGGCATGCTCAGACTATACACTTGGGTGGAATGGGTAAAGGAAATGCTTGCTAACTGGGACAGTCTAAGAAGCGGGCCTGCTGCTACCTTCAATGACAGAGTCTTTGCCAGGTAAAGTGAAGAAATCAGTAAACATCTAGTTTAAAAATATCTTCTTTTTTGGTCTCTAAAGAAAATGAGATTCATCAGACAATATTTGCACTTACCATTCTGTGTACACTGTAGTGTTACTACTTTATCTGGTTGAACTCTAGCTTTATCCATTCATTTCTTCTTCAGTGAAATGAACACTGGCATATTCAAGACAGATCAAAACTACGAGAAGATGATGTTCAAGGAAGCCCTGAAAACTGGCTTTTTTGAGTTTCAGGTATGTGCTTTCCATAATACAGAGAGAGATCATGTATTTATATAAAAAATTCTAGCCTGCCTTCTAGCCTGCAGGCTTTCAAAGCAACTTATTGCCAGTTTAAGCTATGCAGTAACAATATAATAAAAGAAACCCATAGGAAAACAGCAGGTAAAACAAAAATGCTGTAGCGTTGCTGTTTTTGTTGAACCTTGTATCTCCAGGACCTAAGGGAAGATATATCTTTTCAGACCATGAGTCCGTCTGCTGAATACTGCCTTTTCTGACTGGTAATGACTCTACAAGATCCCAGCAGGGATTTAAGCCAGACTTTTTGAGATCCTTTACCTGGAGACTCCAAGGCCTGAAACTGGACCTCATGCACAGTATGCTGTCTGCCCCTGAACTGTGGTCCCTTCCCATTGTGGCTCTCCTGCTTTAACAATTTTCTGGAGCCCAGGCTGGTGTTTTGCTAGATAGGAAGGTATAAATGACCTCAAGTTCTTGGCAGTCAGTTCTGGTCTGTCCTGGGCTCATTGTACCGCTACAGGAAGTAGTTTCTACTGTGGCAGGCAGAAAGCTACTTTCATTGGCAGCCAGTAAAGAGGGAGGACAAATAATTAGAGAAAATATTGTTTCCTTGCTTCCCCCTCCCCACCTCTTTTAACAAAACAAATTTTCATGAAGGATGGCTAGATCAGGAAATGTATTTGTGTTACCATTTAGGAAGCAGAACGTTTTTCACAATAGTCCATAAGGTGTCAGCACTCTCCAAAGTGTCTGCAGTGGCATATTGCTTTGCTTAGTAATGAATTGCTCTGGCTGCTTTTAATGCAACTGACTTGACTTTCAGGAATATGGTTTGGCTGGCTGAACTGTGTGCATAATAATAGATCATATTTATTGCTGCTCTCTTTTTTCTTTTGCTACTTAATGGTAGCTTTTTATGTGGGCCATTCAGAATCATAGCGTCTAATATACAGTTACAGTTATCCTTGACTTTTATGCCCATTCCAATAGATGTCTCTTTTTTAAGAGCCGTAATGATGTAAAGCTATGTAATGTCCAACCGGCAGAAGTTCATTCGATTCTAATGGCAGCTGTTTAAAATATATATATATATATATCCCTTTTAATAATCCATTATAGGATTGTAAGTAGTTCGTGTTTTAAGGACAGATTAAAGCAAGGAAATTGGCTTTCATGCAATGCTTTTTCATGACAGTTGAAATGTTTTAAGGGTGGTTGTGCTTGACTCTCTTTTAGGCAGCAAAAGACAAGTACCGTGAACTAGCTATTGAAGGAATGCACAGAGACTTGGTGCTCCAGTTCATTGAATCTCAGACACTCCTGTTAGCTCCAATCTGCCCTCATGTGTGTGAATACATTTGGCAACTGTTGGACAAGGTACTGATATGTATTTATCACCAGTGTCTGTTTGTGAAGGAAGAATCTCTGTTGTTGGATGGTGTTTTGCAAAGCATATATGTGCGCACTGCTCACAAAGACACACCTCTTGAATTCCCTGTTGAGGCTGGATTGATTACCCAGGAGGTTAAGGTGTAGAGCATGTGAACAACTTTTGTTAACCTATGAAGTCTCTGTAGCTTGTCCCATAGGACAAAGGGATCCACTGAGACCTCCAGCCAGTTGCCTCCTGTATGCTGTTTTTGATGTGAGGCTAGTGTATGTTGAATCTTGGGTTTTTAAAGATGTCACAGTGTTGGGAACTGGCTATAGGAAGGTCTTGAGACTTGCTTTTTATTTAATTATTGTAATAAGCACTGATATAGTGCTATTCATTGTTGCTTAAAACAGTTGTCTATTTCAACATTAAATTAATGGCTTTCATGATAGGAATCTAGATAGCTGTAAGGCTGCAGTTGTACTATGCAGAGTGGTATGCTGGTATTGCCAGATTCTTTGAGATCCAGGGTCCAGATCCAAATTTGTAAATCTTACATGTTATTGACCAACACTGAAAAAGCAAAGAGACTGCACTGGGGAGAGGAGATTTATGAAACATATAAAGCTTGCAGGTATGGCTGTAACTGCAGTGGTATCATTTGCACTTCCATGTTGTATCACAGATTAATATGGGGAAGGTTCACATTTAAAATAAACAAGTATAGAACTTTTATTCTTTTCTACTGCCAAAGCTAGTGCATATTTAAGTAAATTAATAATATCAGTATTTTGAAATACTTTTGAAAACATGAACACGATTAGCATATTTTTCATCAGAATGGATTATACGAGTCCAAAGCCTCGTGCTTCTGTGCTTTAACGCAGATGGCTGACTTGAGGGAGGAAAAAAAAATCTTTCAAGCACAGGTGCCAAGTAGAATTTTAAAACCTCATGTGGAACAGCCAGCCACTGGCTACCAAGTTGGTAGGACCAGGGGAGAGGGACAAACTAAAGCTAGAGGGAGCCTGAATAATTTCTTGGCTTCATTAGGAGACAATTCTGGCAAACGTAGTTTCGTGAAACTCTCTGAGGGAGCAGGGGAGGAGGGAGAAGTTTAGCTGCTAAAGGCCCTTGAAGGTGAAGAGATGGTCAAGGTCATTTTCTCTTCACCATCCTTCGTGGGGCAACTATTCAGAGTGCAGGTGCCTTGAAATCCTCAAAGTATAATAGCCTCTACTTGATACAAGAAATCAAAGGGGCAATAGAGTGTGACAGTAGTTCTGTAGCTGCCCCTCCCTCACACTATAGCATTCTGTCTCTTTCCCTCAGATCCCCTTTTCTATTCTTTCTGTGCTAAATCTTCACCTCACATTTTCCGTCCTTGTTCATATCTCAGCTAAGTATTGATCAACTACGTGAAGACTTTGGGGAAGCTTACTGTTGCAGATTTGGGGTGGGTGGGAGGCAGAGAGATCATGGAAATATAAACTGTAGCTCGTGCATATCCCATTGTGATTGATTAGGAATAGTGAACCTATGAGCCATGTTTTACATCTAGTGTCTGTTGACTTCATTATAAAGACTGATTCCATCATGAAAGCCTCCTGGCCAGTGCCTGGCCCTGTGGATGAAGTATTGATCCGCTCTTCCCAGTACCTCACAGAAGTTGCTCATGACCTTCGTGTGCGCCTCAAGAATTATCTGGCACCAGCAAAAGGAAAGGTAAATGTGAATCCTTTTCCTCCATTGAATGCTTGTTCCATTCACTCACATTGGGAATTCTCATTTACTACATTTATTCTCTCTGTTCTCACTGTTTTCTAGAAGGGCAATAAAGAAGCTCCCCAGAAGCTGTCACATTGCACCATTTATGTGGCCAAGAACTATCCACCATGGCAACACACCACGCTTTCCGTTCTACAGAAGCGCTACCAGGTGAACATCCTATCCCAGTTCCTCTTTTTTATGACTTTACTCTCTCTGTCTCTCCCATTCCTCCAGCCCTGTAATAAACTAATTTGGCATCAAGTTTATTGAATTTAAGGAAAATGGTGTGCTTTCCTCCCATGCTTTAATAAAGGTCTGCAGGTATTGCAGTGCTCGGTAATAGTGCCATTACAGGTACATGATTAACTTTGCCATATGACCTCATTCCTAGTGACATTTTGTAAATGAAGTTATGGCCACAGCTTTATTCTTCATAATCTTTTGCACATGCAAAACTTGGTAAGCAGCTTGCTTCAGCACCATTTCTGCAACAGAAGTACTAGCTATTGTCAGACTGGTGCTGCTTCCTTGTTAGGCAGGGGGCTTTTAAACCCCACTATAGCCCTTAGTGAGTATAATAATTCTCTGGCTTTATAGGAAATGTATTGAAGCATGATAAAGTCTTTTGTCTTCTAACCTAACAAGGTGCAAAGAAATCTGGCTTTAAAAGCCACAGTCCCTGAATTCTCGAGCTGCTGGAACTGATCTGTCAACTGTTTGTAGCACAGGAACAGTAGCGCTAAATTTGCCACTTGATTTGAGGACTGTGTGTGTATTTTTATAGCTACACTGACATAATTAAATTAACTCTTTTAATTGGAAACAAGCATGACTTTGTACTCTAGTACCCACTGCTATCAATCCCTGTTGGAAGGGGGGAGGGAAATTGGATTCTGCTAACTGTATCCTTTCCTCCTCTGTGGGGCTTCTTTTGAGAGAAGTGAAATTGAAATGTGAACTTTTTACTAATATAAGGGGAAATCAAGGCGCATTACTTGGCTGGCACTGAGTAAAACTCCCTGACTCCTAACCATGAATAAAGTATCTGTATGAATTTACCAAGACTGAGATGCTAGAACAGTTAAGACACCTATGGTGAGAACTAATGATTTGTTGTACCTCTTCTGGCGCATGAGAAGGAAGGCTTACATTTATTTATTTATTATTTACATCATTTATTGTGCGCCTTTCTCACTTGGACTCAAGGTGGATTACACAGAATAAATCAATACAAACGACAAGATGGAGTATTCAGTAAGCCATACAATAGGATTAGGGTTGTAGAACCAATCAGAAATCTAAAAAACAGAACTGAAGCAAAGCAGAAGTGTTAACATGATGCATTAAATGATATAAAATTACACAATAGGATCATGATTTCAGTAAGCTAAACAAAACATATTAAGTGATAAAAAATTTAAATAGTAGGATCCTAGTTTCAGTAAGCTAAACTCAGTAGCATAGACCACAGTCCCTAATCTAAATAACTTTGAATCGTTTAGTACAATGCAACTCTTATTTCCTGTGTAGAAAAGCCCTCTCGAATAATTCAGTTTTACATGAACGCAGTAGCATTCAGGTATAGGAAAAGCAGAAAGAGAGCATCTACTTCCCATCATATAGTAAAACTGAGCTACATCCAAGCATGAATTTAGCAAGGGCTTTCACTATTTATGACACACTAACCTCAAACCAGCCTACCAACCATGTGTTACAGGCTGCTGGATGCTCAGTACCCTGTCTCCCACCCCTTGTCTACTTGTCCAAGACAGCCAGCAAAAGCTGAATGTTTGATTGATGCCCTTGTGGGCCCATGGTCCATGACTGAGCTGTATCCAGGTTGGTAGGTCACAGGCTATGAAGGCTTGGACTAAGAGCTGCTCTATTTAAGAAGACATGATATTTAAGTTGAGTCTGTATCTAGAAAAATGACTTCATAAATGATATTTTGGGGCTGTGAACTTGATTTTTATAAAAAGCAAAATTTAAAAGAATCTGGGGCAAAGTAGGAATGAAAATTTATGAGAGTGAGGAGGGAAAGTTTCAGGCTTGTGTAGCCATATGAAGGAAGCTCTCACAAGGACTGTATATACTTTTGTATGCAGTGGTGTGAATGAATTTTGTTGTTGTTATTGTTGCTGTAGGCCAATGGAGGAGAACTACCAGACAACAAAATAATTGCCAGTGAGCTCGGGTCCTTGCCAGAACTGAAGAAATACATGAAAAAGGTTATGCCTTTTGTTGCCATGATCAAGGTCAGTCTCTTTGCAAGTTGTTATCAAATATAATTTTGTTAATAATTGATATGGTTACAAAAACTCTAGATAAAACTCATTTTGTTATTGTTTGCTTCTAAAGTATAAAAACATAATCTAGAGGTGAGTCAAATGTATCAATTCAAATGATACGTGGGTGTGAAGGAGAACCTGAATTATAATAGGAAAAAAGGTGATAAATTTACTTAATTTGCTAGTTGTTGGTGAAGCTCCTTCAGTAACGTTTTATTTATTTAAAATATTTATATGCCTTCCTTACTCCATACTCAGGAGTATGCCTTCCTTATGTCTTACTCAGGATGCCAGCCTGTGGTAAGAATAATATGAAAATTGCATTATAGTAAAACAATGAATTATAAACAAATTGTACTAAAATTGTTATTATAAAAATATCTTATATACTATTGGAGAAATATTCCCTTTGTCCCATAGTCAGGCTGTCCCAAATGTTCTGTGGAATGATTTTGGTTTGTAGCTCTCCAGAAAGCCAAGACAGTGGAAGGTCCCATGCTCTTCTGCTATGTTGTTTTATAGTCATTGGGCAGTTATTGAAAAAGCCTAGGCTGGTGCAGAGTGCACCCTAGACAAAGGAAGTGCAGACAGGAGACCATGCTGGGAAGAATCAGTGCTTCATTTTTAACTAGTTTCATAGGTGAACTTTTAAATTAGCTGTAAGTGTGTGCTTTAAGTTCAGCAAAGCACTCAGTAAAGTTAACAACTATAATGCTGTGTTAGTCTCTCATTCATTTGAAATCCGTCTTCCTGAGAATATGAATACAAATAGGAAGTGAAATTGGTTTTTTCATTTTGTTTCGTCTAGTAGTTGGGCTGAAAAACCACCTTAGTGGTAAGTTCAGCTGCAAAGCTGGGAACTCTCATTCTGCTATACACAGTAATACCGCTCTTCTGTGAGTGGCTTCCCAACTGGGATGGAAAAAGATTTTTAGTCTCTGGAAGAAATTATTAAAAACATGGTTGTTTTAGTCTTTGGCAGACTGAAAATGCCTCCCCAATACAAACCCTCATTCCAGTGTGAATTGCCCAAAGCCTTTGATACCTTTTAGCAAATATACAAAAGAAAAATCTTAATTTTTAATACCACTTGAATAATATGTATTGGGCTGCGGATGCAGAACAGAGTGTTGAAGTAAGAGTTCCTTCTGTGAAGATAGTTTTAGGAGGGTAGCCATTTTGGTCTGCAGTAGAAGAGTCCAGGAGCACCTTAAGAGACCAAGAAGATTCTCGGGGTAGGAGCTTTCGAGAGTCAGGGCTCCCTTCATTGGATGCCTAACAAAGAGAGCTCTGACTCTCAAAAGCTTATGCCCCGCAAATCTCATTGATCTCTAAGGTGCTACTGGAATCTAGCTGTGAAATAAGAGGCTTCTCAGAATACTATAGGTTGGACAGTCTAGAGTTAATACTGTATTCATAAGGCTAGTCCTGTGAACTTGGTGCAGTTAAGCAACTGAAGAGAATGTGCTGTGAGTTTTCAAAATGGGATAGTTGTTGTTTCTTGAACAGTGAGGAGAAGGAAACCTTGATATTGCAGGTTTTTGAGCTTAGGGTTTCAGCCAGTCTTATATAAGTGCCAGGCTCATGATCTCTCTTCCCAGTTCAGCTCTGATCTAATTGTCAATTTTCCCTGAAACATACAACTTTCAGTTTGAGAAGGATAACGTAGCAGGCAATATTATTTTTTCTGCTGCTCATTCGCCTTGTCAGTAGTTTGCTCCCTTCACCCATATTACTGAATTTGGAACACTAAATTGTGCCTTGCCTTTATTCCTTGCCAAATTTTTTGGGAGTAAGACAAGCCTCTGTTCATGTCCTTAATATGGCAGAAGCCAGACTCTGGCACACTGCAAATTCTTGTGCTTCATGTAGAATTCTGCAAGAGATGCAGCTTTGTAGACTGAGCTTATGCACGGTCCCTCATTGCTTTTGCCTTGTTAATTATTCGTGTTGCTTTGCCAATCTTTCCATTGGCTCATAAGGCCCATTGGACATTTCTCCGTACATGTGCTTTGAATTGACAAAAAACGCAATTACATAACAAGACCTAGAAACATTCAGCCCTAATTCCCTGAGGTGGCACACAAAGCTGCAAAGCAGATTGTCTGAGCCACTAATATTCACCGTGTTCTTTCGTTTTGTTAGGTCAAACAAGAATCTTAATGTAACACAATATTTACTGCCTTGCAAAGCAAAATAAGTCACTCTTAATTTTGAAAGCCCCTTGCATATTAGAAAAGCAAAGAACAACCAATGAATAACAAAGCAAATAGCTTTTATTCTGTCAAGAGGATCTGGTGGTCTGTTTAGGTATTCATGGAAGCTGGCTAAGCAAAGGGGAAAGGAGCCTGCAAAGGGAAGATTTTACAACTGGAGATGCTGCAGAGGATCAGCTTGCAGTTTCTGGTTACATTCTGGGCCAGTTGTGCGCCCAAGTGACCAAGCAGCTGCTTGGGGCACCAAAATGGGCAGGTGTCAGTATACTGTTGCAGCTTGCCTTGCTCCCAGACAGCAATGGCCAAGGAGGAGGTGATAGGTGTGGCTTGTGTCTCTTTTCCTTCCCAGGCCTGTGCTGCCACCAACCAGGTCCAAGCTAAGAGCTAGTGATTCTCCTTGTTTGGGGCAGCCCGGCCTACAACATCTTTATCCATGTCTCCCCCCACCCATGCGTGCCTCAGTCATTGTAACTGCATGTGAGACCATACAAGAAAAAGATGGAAGAGGTTCCAAGTGACTGACTGGGCCTCCCTTCCATCCTTTTGGGAGGCTTGTGTGGCCACAATTTTTTAGAGGGCTGTCTTGTTTACTGAGGGCTCTCTACTATGTATTGGAGACTGTTGGTTGGGGACTAATAGGTTTGATTGTTCATAGTCTAAGTGTTGCCAGTTTGCTGTGCAGACTGGGTTTTTTTTTGTTGTATGCCATCTTGAATTTTGGAAAGAAAGGTTTATAGATCTTTGAATAAATGGATAATTAATCAACGGATTGCCCTGTCCTGGATAGCCCAGGCAAGCCCAATCGTGTCAGATCTTGGAATCTAAGCAGGGTCGACTCTGGCAAGAACTTGGATGGGAGACCTTGAAATACCGGAGGCGGGGGCAGGTTTTATTCAGCCACCTCTCTGAATATCCTCCAGGCCCCCAGTAGGGGTCAGTCACCAGAGGTTGCCATAACTTCCAGGTGCTTGCTGTCTCTCTCTCTCTCTCTCTCTCTCTCACACACACACACACACGCACACGCACACAAATACAATATAAATAAACAGCTTCAACTAGTCCTGGTGAGACTGGGGAACTGATTGCCTGAAAGGATTTTTATTGACACTTCTTTAGATGATTTGAATATTGGCCACATGTTTTATCATGAGTCATGATTTGGGGCTGGGGGGAAGACATGCAGGTCTGAACATTCTCAATGAAGTCTAACAGTGCCCTGGCATAAAGAAGCCTGATCTGGGGGCTTTTGGACAACGCAGTTATTTATTCCTCCTCAAGCTGAGTGAGTATGGGAGTGGAGTCAGTTGGCCCACAGTCTTTATTGGCTGTCGAAATGCAACATTCTGGAGCAGGAGTTTATGCAGTATGAGATGTGGGGTGGTGGTGGTGGTAAATCTGCTCAATTTACAATAAGATTGCTCTCTCATGATTTGTCATGCGATTTGTCCCTCAAGCTCTGTCATACTTCATATCCTGGAGTAAAGCAAAAGGATTATGGTTGCTTGTTAAATATACTTGCATTATGGATGTTTAAGGCACTTGGAATGCCATCTGCTGATTCTAAATATTTTTCAAAGTGTGTTTGTAAGACAAAAGATGAAAAATGCTACTGGTTACTTACATGCTAAAGCTTAGTTTCATTCTGGTTCACTGGTGGAAACTCTACAAAATTGTAATGGCTCTGCTAGGAGTTTGGGACCCATTTGCTGCCAGCAGTAAACTCCATCAGAAGAGTTCTGTTGTGCCTAAGGCTTCCTCAGCTGTGCTATTCAGTTTCACAACCACGACCCAGATTAAAATGTTGCTAGGTTTTTCATGTATGCTTTTCCTGCTTCTGGAATGACAGGAGAATCTAGAGAAGAAAGGCCCACGCGTTCTTGATCTGGAGCTGGCGTTTGATGAACGGGCTGTACTCATGGAAAACATCGTCTACCTGACAAATTCCTTGGAGGTGAACATCTGCTAAGAATGCTGATAGTTCAGATGGCTGGAAGAGAATTGCTTGAATGTCTGTATATGATTCTGGCTTAAAGGTTCTCACACTTAATTTTTGGACTCATTTGCTTGAGTTTCAGAAGATCTGAAAGTTAGCTAGTAGAAGGAGGAGTATTGAAATAGGTGCTTATGATCATTCATATCCAAGTCATGCAATTCTCTGAATGTTGGAAGCATTCAGTGAAAGAGGCCATCCAAGTCCAACTCTTTTGCAGTTACTGTAAGTGATCTTTCACAATCAAGAGAATTAATCTAATACGACCAGATGTTTTTACATTTGTGGTCTTGTCATCTCACTGTGTAAGTACTTAATATGTTATCCCCATTTTGTTTATTTTATACTTTGTCTTCATCCATGTCAGTTCTCCAGGGAACTCAGGGAAGCCGCTATGGTTCGCTCTCCCCCTTCCTACTTTCCCCCAATGTCATTCTCTTGGCAGCCCTGTGGAGTAAGTGAGGTTGGGAGATAGTGAGTGGACCAAGGTCATCCAGTGGACTTAATGGCTGACTGGGGATTGAAAGCTAAGCCTTGCAAGCCCAGTTCTGAACTACTGTACCATATCTGCTGATTTTAATGCTACAGTGCAAAATGTTTGTTTACACATTGTCAGCCATCTTAGCTAAGCATTTATTCGGCATCTGAGATACAAACCACCCACAACATCTTTAATTAGAACCCTCAAAGCTTCTGCCATGATTAGGAAAGCCACAAATTTGCTTCAGATGTGACTTACCCCTGTGAGCTACTGTTTCCTCCAAACTATTAATGCTTTTCCTGTCTCCCACCAAAGCTGGAGCATATAGAGTTGAAGTTTGCTTCTGAAGGAGATGAGAAAATCAAAGAAGACTGCTGTCCTGGAAAACCATTTTGCATGTTCAGAGTAGAAGTAGGTTTTTAAGGCTTCATTGCTTCCTTACTCGATCTGCTGAAAACTTCATCCCTTCATCACTTCTGTATTCTGCATGCAAATCAAAGTCCTTTATTTACATAAGCGAAAGTAAAAGATTGCTCTGAGGAGTGCTGGGGCAGGAGTTAAAATGTGTCTAAAGTATGTAATGAAACTGCCACTTCTTTATTTGCATCTTAGGTTGCAGCCTTTAATTTATCCCACGGGACTTGGCAGGAACCACTGAGAACAGAAGTAGCTGCTATTACCTCTCCTCCCTCCTTCATTTGGATGTCCTGACTATGGTTCCATTACCCAGTTCAGTGCAGTGATGATATGCTGCGATGAAACTCTGGGAATGGGTGTTTAGATACCTTGACTAGTGGAATGCCAGCTGTATAAATGAGTGGGCCTATATTGTGCAAGGTCCTGTGGAGGAGGGCAATGTCTCTTTGTTTTGACCTTGACATATACTGTGAGCAGAGTATGTTCCCACAGCACCATCGTCCTCATGTGGTGCTTTATTTTTCCTTGTATGTTTGGCATAAAATGTAGCGGTGGTCCTTGGACATGTTGGCCTGAGGCAGGGGGAGGGGCTATACCTTCCTTCAGTGTTCAGATAGGCAAGGGACCAGGTTCTGCCTCCTCTCAGCTGTGTCTGATTGCAGCCCACTTATATTGTCCCATAAGGTGCATCCTTATTTTTTTGAGGCTACAGCATGATGCTGGAGTATGACAACATCCTGGAATCTTTATATTAATGTTCTACTTGCCCGTTGCTGTGCAATGATCTCTCTCACATGTATCAATTCAGAAACCTCAGCACATTGCCCAGTTTTGAAAATTACATGATGGATCTGGCAAAGAATTGGTGGATCTTCCCTGCATTCCCCTCCCCCAGCAGCTCTTTCCAACCCTGGGAAAGTTGATTCTCAGGGCCACGGGACCTGCATGGACTACCACTGGATCCCTATTGATCCCTGCAAGCGCACTGTTGTTTCAGGAGCTGGAGTAGTATTGACTTGCAGTTGAAACTGAAGGATTTTTTGTTGGGTATTGATTGTCAAATTGCTAGGAACACCTTAGTGGTAGTTTTTAACAGTTGATTGCAGCATTTTCTTCAAACAGTTAAACATATTATTGTTCTGCTGTGAAAAGTTAACAAAGAGTGTAAGTGAGGGTCCAGTAACCAAAAACAAAAAAGCAAGGTATGTGTTAGAGCTGGTATCTGGAAAAAGGACCAAGATGAGGACTAAAGACATATCAGTGGCAAGTGCATCAAGAGCATCGAAAGGGCTTAGAGGTGTCATGTGACCTTGTACAGGTCAACACTAGCCTTTTGGGGCTCTGTGATATATTGTAATGGGGTACGCTTTTCTTTTTTCACTCTGCTTCTTCTACATTTTTATTTTCTTGCAGCCTGGTGTGCCTATATTTCTGGTCAATCCACAGCCAGCAAATGGCCACTTCTCCACAAAAATTGAGGTCAGGCAAGGAGATGGCCGGGATGCAATAATCAGACGCTTGATGAAGATAGACCGAGGGATTAAAGGTAACATTCTGGCTGAGACCCAGGTTTTATTCTAACCTGCTAGATGTGACAAATTCCTGCAAAGGTAGCTTGCTGTGTGAGTTCACACTCTTGCTCACTTGGCGTCCTCTCCAATGGCTTCAGTTATTAAAAGAGCAGTTGCTATTTTTATTACTTACCTATAGCTCTCTGTGTATGCAATGCCCTTTGCAATCTTAGTCATCTAATGGTTGTCATATCTTGTGCAATGGGGCCAAAAGAACTGCTTATCACTACTCATTTTTTTATGAGGTTCAAGTGGGTGGCTTTTGTTTGTTTTGTTTTGCTATGGACAAAAATACATTTTTGTTTGTCTAGTGCTTTTTGGAAAAGTAAAAGCTACATTTATTGTGAAAGTGATAAAGACTGGTAACAACGTGATTTTATATGTATATGAACAGGGGGTGACTGATTGTTTTTAAATCCCCAAGAGTACTGCATGCCCCTAAATGTTTGTCATGTCCTATCCATTCTGATAAGACTATTCTAAAAGAGGTCAAAAGGTAGCAGTGCATGTGGTGTTTAGACCCATTGCTCTGTGTGTAGTTTTAGCAACAGCATTCCGAAGAATCTCCACAAAATTAGACTTAGAGGCTTCACTTTACTGGGGGACATTGGGTGGGAGTAAGGGTTGGGGACAAACACAAAGTTGGGCTCCTTGGGAAATTTGCATCTAGGGGGGAACATAAGGGGCTTGGAGAACAGGTTTCGTGTCATAGAGGCATGTTGTTGTCTGTGGCTCCAGATTGAGAGAATGGTATGATCAGTGGGACTGATCACTGTTGCTCCATGGTCACGAACCACCCCACCCCTCTTGGGGTTACCCAGCTGTGGGCAAGGGTAGCACCAGACTATTCCTGCCCTCTTTGGGCTATAACCTGGAGTCTGTGAAAGTCAAGCTCTGCTGAGGTGCATTGTTGTGGTAATACTATGTCCTGTATGCCTCCTTCTGAGAGCATTTGCCATGACATGATTCCATGGGACTGGGCTGTACCAGCTGCTATCCAGAGCCATTAGAAAAGATGGCAGGTGTATTTTTATTCCACTGTTCCTCCAAGGAGGGCAAGTATGGCTTTTCCACCTTTCTTGTTATATCCTCCCAAACCTGTCCTATGGTACATAAAGCTGAGAGGAAGTGATATGCTATTACTTTCTCCTGCTTTTCCTCTAAGCACCTTGAGGTCACATATGTGATCCTCTCCTCCTCCATTTTACCATAATAGAGGCTTGATGAGGTAGGCTAGACTGAAGGTCACCTAGTGAGCTTTATGGGGTTGGGGACTGAACCAGAGTCCTTCCAGTTCAAGCCTAGCACTGGCTCCTTTCCACCATTCCACCTTTTTCTTCAGTAGGTTATGAACAACTCTTCTAATGTGTGTGTTCTTTATTAAAACAACCAACTAAACCTTATTTTGAACCTGAGGTCCTGTCTCTAGTGGGGAAAGTAGATGTCAAAGTGATCAAACTATATTTTTGCTAATATCTGATGTAAGGAGATTGGGTTTATTCCTCTCCTCTAAAGCCTTAATCCAAATAACACTAGTTAGAATCTAAAAGACCATACATGTGCACTATGGCTTTTCTGTCCTCTCTTGAATCTCAAGGTGCCATCCAAAGTGGTATGTACTGTGGTGCAAGAGGTTGTAACTGGAAGGGAAAATTGGTACTTGCATGCACACACACCTTCATACACCCTCTCCCCCGTGTGTACCTGGAACATTTGCTGCATGCAAGTGGATCTTTGAATTGCAGTTAATTACTTTAAAATACACATAGTAGTGTACATTAAAAACATGCACTAACAATGCTAGGCTTGAAATCCAGTACTGCACATGTGAGTTTTGGCAAGGTACTTGAGACATTTCTATATCGTGCAGTGGTTTCTCTACACATTTTTTTCACCATTTGTTGTTGTTCAGTCACACAATCGAGTCTGACTCTTTACGACCCCAGGGACCAGATCACGCCAGGCCCTCTTGTCTTCCGCTGTCCTCTGAAGTTTGCTCAATTTCATGTTCGTTGCATTGATGACACTGTCTAACCATCTCATCCTTTGCCGTCTCTGTCTTCTTTGACCTTCAATCTTTCCCAGCATCAGGGTCTTCTCCACTGAGTGCTCCCTTCTCATTTGGTGGCCAAAATATTTGAGCTTCAACTTCAAGATCTGGCCTTCCAGGAAATAGTCAGGGTTGATTTCTTTTAGGACTGAATGATTTGATCTCCTTGCAGTCCAAGGGAGTCTCAAGAGTCTTCTCCAGCACCATAGTTCAAAAGAATCTATTCTTCCTTATAGTCCAACTCTCGCAGCCATACTGGGAATACCATTGCTTTGACCATGCAGACTTTTGTTGGCAGGGTGACGTCTCTGCTTTTTATCATACTGTTTAGGTTTGCCATTGCTTTTCTCCCAAGGAGCAGGCATCTTTTAATTTCATGACTGCAGTCACCATCTGCAGTGATCTGGGATCCCAGGAACATGAAGTCTGTCACTACTTCTACGACTTCCCCTTCTATTTGCCAAGGAGTGATGGGGCCGGATGCCATGATCTTAGTTTTTTTGATGTTGAGCTTCAAGCCCACTTTTGCACTCTCTTTTTTTACTCTGAGCAAGAGGCTCTTTAGGTCCTCTTCACTTTCTGCCATCAGAGTAGTATCGTCTGCATATCTGAGGTTATTGATCTTTTCCCCAGCAATCTTAACTCCAGCTTGTGATTCATCCAGGCCAGCATTTCGCATGATGTACTCTGCATATAAATTAAATAAGCAAGGTGACAATATACATCCTTGTCGTACTCCTTTTCCCATGCTAAACCAATCATTTGTTCCATATCCGGTTCTAACTGTAGCTTCTTGACCCTTATACAAGTTTCTCAGGAGACATGTGAGGTGGTCTGGTACTCCCATCTCTTTAAGAACCTGCCATAGTTTATTGTGATCCACACAATCAAAGGCTTTAGCGTAGTCAATGAAGCAGAAGTAGATGTGTTTCTGGTACTCTCTTGCTTTCTCTATAATCCAGCAAACGTTGGCAATTTGATCTCTAGTTCCTCTACCTCTTCGAAACCCAGCTTGTACTTCTGGCAGTTCTCTAGCCACGTACTGTTGGAGCCTAGCTTGTAGGATCTTTAGCATGACCTTGCTAGCGTGTGAAATGAATGCAATTGTGTGATAGTTTGAACATTCCTTGGCATTGCCCTTCTTTGGACTGGAATGTATACTGACCTTTTCCAATCCTGTGGCCACTGTTGTGTTTTCCAAATTTGTTGGCAAATTGAGTGCAGCACTTTAACAGCATCTTCTTTTAAGACTTTGAATAGCTCAGCTGGGATACCATCACCTCCACTAGCTTTGTTGTTAGTAATGATTTCTAAGGCCCATTTAACTTCGCATTCCAGGATGTCTGGCTCAAGGTCAGTGATTATACCGTCGTGGTTGTCAAGGACATTGAGGTCCTTCTTGTATAGTTCTTCTGTGTATTCTTGCCATCTTTTCCTAATCTCTTCTGCTTCTGTTAAGTCCCATAGCTGACTATTAGTGCGGTCCTGAGCGGACTTGCACCCTTCTAAAGCCATTGACTTCAGTGGACTTAAAAGGGTGTAACTCCATTTAGGATCGCACCATAGATGTATGGATGGTAGGTTCCAGGGGGAATGATTGCCCAATCTATCCATCACATTTTTGGCCCAGACTTCCTCCAAGAAGCAAAAGGCAGCATACCATGAGTGGCTTCTTCTCTCCTCCATTTTGCCCCCACAGTAATCTTGTAAAATAGGTTAGGCTGGGCAAGAACTACTCGCCCAAGATCACCCAGGAAGTTTTGTGGCTAAGGAGGGATTTGAACCCAAGTCTTCTTGGTCCTAGTCCATCAGTTATGACACACGGGATCCTGGAGAGAGCAGCAGGATAGGGGGAGCTAAACAGTTTCATAGGTAGGTTCCATCTCCTTCATTGGTCATTTCTGTATGAGTAAAGTTTTTGTATTTAGCTGGTGCTTTTCTTTTGCTCTAAAGCACCCGTTGTAACAAATGAAGCCAAGAGATACATACAGAATGGATGGTGAGAAACACTTCATGTAAGAGCTTATATAAGATGTCTTTTACATAGCTTGTGGGAGAAGACCTGAGTCGTGGGTGGGCTCCAAAATGAGATTCAGTGTTGACGTTTATTGCCAGCGCCATCTGCTTTCCTGTTCTCACATTTTTAGAATATAGCCACTACTTCATTAAGAGCTTGGAGGGGAGCCATACAATGGTTTCACGGAGACTGCTGAACTGAGGCCTAGTAGTAATTTCTATTAACTGCTCCTCAGGATGGACATATCCAACCCCATCTCAATTTGGAATAGAAAGCAAATAACTTTCCAAAATACTAGAAAACAAATCATTTGATTTCCAAGAGCATTCTGGAGTCCATGTTCCATCTCAGTTTAGGTGAAATAACTGGAAACACTAGAAGCCCCAGTGCCTCTGTGCTACCCTACTCCCTTTCCAGAAAACCTACCAAGCAATATTATGGCAACAAATGGAGGAGGGCACTTGCAATGGAGAAGGTTAGTACTTGAGACTTCATTAGACCCTAGAATGCTGCTGCAGTAGCATTGTGGGCATGAAGATTGTCAGGCACTTCAGAAAGTCAGTCAAACACCAGGCTTCATAAAGAAAATAGCATTTATTGAAAGCAGTTCTAAAGGCACGTCAACAAAGAAGCATCTACAGATATACCCCGTTGGGCTAGATCCCCCCTTCATGCATCTACCAATGGCTACCTAGCTTGCGTGCGGGAAGAAGTGTGAAAGTTGTTTAAGCAGTAAATACTTCAAGAGGGGCCCAGCTATCTGCACAGCGGAAAGCGAAACTGCGAGACAAGGCCATTTGGTCTGATAGGAGATTGCCCAGGCTGGGAATCTGTCACCTAGGCAACCTACCCATCTCCCACATTCCAAGCATGAAAAGTTACAGACCATCTCTCCCTCCTGCCCTCCTATCCATCTTATGGCAGGATCACCTGACATTATTCTGGCAAAAGAGTTTGTAAGGATCTGAGACTTTTTCCAAGGCCTTAGTGCCCAAGACACTGCTGCAGTGGCTTTCTAGGTTATAATGGCGGCATGATGGCCAACCATTCTTGGTGTCACTATCACTTTTGCCAGACCTGTTTGAGTGGGAAATGGAGGGCTGGATCTATGTAATGAGTACTTTTTTTTTTAAATCCAACTCTACTAGAGAACTCGAAGTTCTCCCTTCCCAGTTTTTTTTCCTTAACAATCCTGTGTAGTAGGTCATGCTGAGAGTATATGACTGGCCCAGTGTCACTCAGTGAGCTTCATGGTAGTGTGTTGACTTGAATCCAGTCTTCAATATTCTGGTTCTCTAACCTAGGGGTCCACAGCCTTCTTGAGCCTGACACAGCATGATGGGTGCAGCCACAAAATGGTTGCCACAGCTTACTTTCAGTCACACAGTGAAGAGCCGTGTGCTGTGATGGCAGCTGCTGCTCAAGCAATGTTCTTAAAAATCTGCACAGCCAATCAGAAGCCTAGCTGGGCAGAAGCCCCACCTGCCCCCGCCAGCTTTCTACAAACACTTGGTGGATGCCAAGAAAGGTGTTGGTGGATGCCATTGTACCACAAGCACCATGATGGGGACCCCCTTTTCTAATCATTATACCAGACTGACTCCTAGGAGCTCCCCTCCCCATCTTTAGAGATGGTTTGCACTCTACCCTAATGGGCTTAGGATTCTGAACGGAGGGAGTCTGGTTTTGAAACGCCATCCTGCCCTATTTCTGAAACTTACTACCATCGCTAGCTACCAACCTTGAACCTGTGACTGATGTACAAAAGATGCATCCATTACAGGTCCCCTGAGCTACCAACAGCTTCCTAATGCATCTATTATGAATCGTATATTATTATTTTTCATATACCTCTTTGGTACAAAGCCTGCTTGACAAATGTGTATTAAATTTGGTATATATTTTCTTAGTCTTTCTGCCTTTACTGTGGCAAAATTTTATAATCTTAAGTTCAGTAGAGAGATAGGTCTCTATGACTGTGTTTTCTGAGAGATGGTGCTAATTATCCTTGATATATATAATTATGTTACATAATCCCTCTTCTCCTTTTTGTATCCCCTCTATACTGTTACTTTGTTTTCTAAAATATATATCTATATCAAAAGCACTTAGGGTTCACTGGCAGTAATGACTTGCTGCATAAAGGCATTAAAGCAAATGCATTTGTTCCTGCAGAGCCAGATCTTATATCTGCAGCTGCTGTGAAAAAGCATGCCTTTCTCCCCTTCTAGCATGGAAGTTAAGTTCATTTTCTTCTTCTCAATGATCTGTATATTTAGATAATGGTAGAAGTGTTGTGTTTAAAAATGCTGGGAAGCTGATGTAGATGCAAGGGCCCTGTTACGATAGTATCAGATTCTTTAGTCTTGAGATTGGTGACAAAGCAATTGTCTGTGTGCATTGTCCTAATTCCAGGCACAGATTTGGGTAACAGCCTATTTAAATAGACATCGAGAATAGCCATTAGAATAATCTAAAGACGTGTTTATTTAAAAACTTCATACTACCTTTAACTTGACCACAAAACACAGCTGAGCAGAATAAGATGTTACACATTATCGCTCAAAGATGCTCAAGGACTGGCAAATCTCCAGGTGACAGGAGCTCAACTGGCATATAAATGGTTTTAGTTTGCAATGAGTCATAACAATAGGTGGGAGGGGAGCAACTTAATGGGTTGGATCCACTGATCAGCATGCACAAAGACTGTGGATCTTTTCTGCTTTAATAGTATGTACTATAGAGGTCAGCAACTGATGGTTCTGGGCCAAGTCTGGCCCCCTGTGTAATGGCAATTTGTCTACTTCTCCATTCCCTCTAGTTCACAGCCTAAAGGAGAAGAAAGATGTGGATGAATAATATATGTGACAATGGAACTGCGAGCAACCTCCCTAGTGGAGTTGGGTCACTGTGATCTGCACCACCAAAAATACTCCTATAGCCTCTAGCAAATCTGGCTGTTAGTTCACACTTGGTTTGCTGAGAGGGCAGATAACATGATCTTTTCAATTTACATTTTAAAATCAGCCCCCCATAGTAGAGCCTTTTGAGACCCTAATTATTCTGTAGATATCCCCACAATTCTAGGTAATAGGTGGATCTGGCAATTCAGAGGCGTGAGGCTCGTGAGTCTTTCCCTTGTTCCCCTCCCTTCAGCATTCCTTTCCAGCTGTGAAAAGATAGTTCTGAAGGTGTAATAGCAGCAGAGGTCAGGGGCTGCACATAGGAGGGGAAGTGGGTGGAATTGTCCTCTCCTCTCTGTTCCCTCCGTGCAGCTCCACCCTTTGCTGCTTAGAAAGCCAACGTAACTTCTTGTTTACTTGTTGTCTTTGCTGGTTCCAGCAGTTGTGTGGCTAGTTTGAGAATTATGTGTAGGTCCAAACTTTCCTGGTAGGAAAAATAATTTATTTCCTCATCACTTGAACCAAATTGTGTGTTTTGCTCTTAGGGAAAAAGACATTTTTTTTTATTACAGACTGAAGCTGTGTTTTCAAAAAAAGAGCTGAGAGAAGGAAATAACATAACTTGTCTTGCAAAGCAAAAAACTGAATACAACACATTTCAGACTGGGGCAGGCAATTACTAGAGATCCACAACCTGATTGTTTGAAGTGAATGAAAAGCAATTGAGAGTAAATCAGGGATTCTTCTAAATCATTGTTTCCTGAAGATGTCACTGTTAGGCAGGCACTTGAAAAGATTGTCTGATAAAAGCTAGTGGTGAAGGAGCAGCAACTTAGGCAGACTAGAATAGCTGGCTCATTAGGAAAGTCTCCTTCGCAGCTTCTACAGAGAAATCGTTTGAACTTTTTAAAAGGGCTTTAAAAAAATTGTGAGTGATGACAGCTCTGGTTCCTTTTCTCTTATTGAAGCAACTTGTGGTTTTTATGGCAAGAACAATGCAAAATGTCCCATAATACCTCTCACAGTAGTGGGCTACATACCTTCCCATCTGTTACCATCCTTGTATTTATCCAGCCATTCTGTTCAACAAAGTTTGGAGCTGACCTTCAACTTAAGTAACTTCTCTGCTGGCATTAGAGCTACTTAAGTTGGAAGATGGCTCCTTGGATTGGAAGGAAGGCTTCAGATTTTGCTGAACAGACTGGCTGGATGCATGCCTCTGTTCATGGATTGTGGTGCTTCATATGCTTTTTTTTTTAAGAGGTAAGTGGAGAGGAAAAAGAAGCAAGAAGAGGGCGGAAGTCAGACAGGAGACAGGGAGTCATTTTTGCAAATGAACAATTCTGGGACAGATCTTCATATGCTTTGAGGTAGCCCCTCAGGCTCTGCTATTTCCCTCAATTGCTGTACATTGTTTTGTTCTGAAAGGCTAATTTTATGTGGTTGACAGATGAGACTTGTATGCTGCCTTTTGCTGTAAAATTCTCAGAGTGATTTTTAATATGTCATCTTACCGTTCATATGGGAAACATTTTTATTAACATACCATCAGGTTGAGGATGGGTGGCTGTCACTAATGCACAAAGAAACAGCCTCTGTGGATGGAATATAACATAGGTTTGCACAATGAAGGTGAGGTTGTTATCCACAGGAGCACTTATCCACAGGTGCCCCAAGCTCCCCGTCATTATATCAGGAGCACTTTAAGTGCAACTGTGCTGTGTTGGATCCTGATTTAAACACTCAGGAGCTGGAGATCTTCAGCCTCATGAATACCCGTCTGTAGGTGGAAGCAGTATTATAGTTTGTTTTCTCTACTGGGGTAAACCTCAGTGCGAGTGCTTTCAGACTGTGTATTCTTTTGTCCATCTTGCTTCTGAACTAAGCCTTATACATTAATGGCATCTGTAACTTGTGGAGCTTTTGAGGCATCTGTCCTGCCCAGCAACTTGTCAACAAGCTGTCAAGACTAGGGATGGGCACAAACTGCATTTTTGCAGTTTGATTCGTGGCTGAATCATGAACCCAAACAAACCAGGAGGTCGGTTTGCGAACTGACACTGTTCAAATCAGTTCATGAGCCATTAAAAGTTTAAAACCCTTCTTTCTGCTCCCCACGGCTTTTCCAAAAAGCGGAGTTGTTTTTGGTCTTCACAAACCTCCACAAACTGTACCAAAATGCATGGAAGTTTGTGACGGTTCTTCAGTTCATGAACATTGCTTCAAGAACCACAAACTGGCCAAAATTTGTGATAAACTTTAGTTTGCCAGCCGGTTCGTGACCATCTCTGGTCAAGATGCAATGTAAGCAGGTAGGGCAGTCAGCCTTTGTCAGCAGTGTTGATGTTTGCCAGATAACTTGTGGGATCTTTTCTGAGCTGATACATATACACACACACATATGTCTTACAAGTGTATTCTTAACTTTTGTTTTAGATTCTTCCAAAGTGAAGTTGATGAGGTTTGATGACCCCCTCTTGGGACCTCGTCGTGTTCCTGTGCTTGGAAAAGAAGATGCTGAGAAAACTCCCATTTTAGAGCAAGCTGTCTTTCACATAGACCTAGCTGGCAAGCAGGTTCGCCTGACTGAGAATGGGCGAACAACAGATATTGGGGATACACTAGTCTATGTTGTTAATTAGGACTTGGACAGAGCTGCATGGATCACTGATGAGTCTTCAGGTGACATGGAAGAGTTTTGAAAGCAATAGAGGACCACAGCGAGTTTAATGGCTGGGTGTAAAAAAAGCCTCCATACAGATTAAGCTCCTTCAATATCTAAGTATGGGTATAATAAACATATTTTCCAATCCTGTGGCATTTAAAAAAATAATCTTCATAACTAAAACCAAGGAAGAAATTTTTCATACATTTCAAAATGTGTTTGTGCATGCATGTGGGTATATAGAGTCCATTACATACAGGAGGCAATATAGCACTTCCATTCCTTTATCTTTCTGAACTTTGGTTGAGGATGCCAGAAAATTCACTGCTGCAAGATGGTGAAGCCATACTATCCCTTCCAGTGGTTACCTAAGTTTACTGCTCCTCTTCAGCAGGGGTATCTCTATAGCTGTTGCTTGCCTTCAAAACTAAAGTGTATTGGAAGTACAGTCATGATCCTGGCTGCAACCTGATGAAATATCATCCATACTCAAAGCACAGTACGGCCAGAGGAAAGCAGCAGAGAGACCCATGTTTCCCCTGAGTTGGTAGAACAGAAGCTTTTGGGAGTCAGAGTTCCGTTCTTCAGATACATAGAATGGAGCTTTGACTCTTGAAAGCTCATACCCTGAAAATCTTTTTCATCTCTAAGGTGCTACTGGACTCATGTCTAACTGTTCCACTGCAGACCTACACGGCTACCTTCTGAAACTGAGTTGATAGGGCAATCTCTCCCTTTCCAGCACAATATGACCTAGATATGACTGTATCAAAACCTGTCTTCCAGCTATCTGCTACCGTTAGGACCAGCAGAAGATTGGAGACTCTGGGCACTGTCTTTCTCCCTTTCCTGTTGCACTCAGCTCAAAATGAAGCTCTAAGCCTGGAACTGGATAAGTCATGATTTTAGGTTATGAATGAAAGGGAAGGACAATTGTGCTGCCATTTTGGAAAAGTGGTAAAGGAGCTGGAACTTGGCTGTCATCAACAGAACCATGTGGGGGTCTCATATTATCTCACAGTCACATGCATGCCTCAGAAGGTGTTTGTTGTAGCAAGCTCGAATCCCTTAAAAAGAAAAAAATTGTGATATTAACTGTCATAGGCCAGAGTTTACTCCCTCAGCTATATTATATAAATTCTAAAACCATATAAAAGAGAAGAGATTTTGTATTATTGCTACTTCAAAAGGTGAGATGGTTTTCGACAGAAGTTAGTTTGCAGCTTAGAAGAGTTTTGAGATGATGGCTCTTAACAAAAGGACACATGGTAGGTACCAGTTACCTTATCACCTAACTAATATTGGAATAACAAACACGATTTTTTTTTTTAACAGACCGCCTGTTTAGTGTTCTTTCTAAGCACTTTTTGGAGTAGGAAAGGTGAAAGAACTTTCCACAGATTGCTTAAACTTTACTGCCCTTCAGAGTTTATCATGAGTGCTTTCCATTGTTTGAGAAATGGGATTGATCATTGAGCGGGTAATGCTGCTGTTGTGTTAAGGAAGCTAAAGTGGGATAGCAGGTTGAAGAAGAATATAACAGTGAAAAGGACTTTTGTTGTCTTCATCCCATTTTATAATGGTTTTTGTACTAATAAAATGGTGCCACCCTTGGTGTTTCTGTGTAAATTGGAGCTAGGATAGTCCCCTTTACCCCTTGCCCACAAACCATATTTGCCAGAGAGTTCAGTCATTGATTATTGCCAATGACTTGAGACTTGTGTTTAGTCTATCACTGTTTCTTAACTGACACTGGTCTCGTTGAAGTGATGGATAAATGCCCCCATCTTGCACATTTAATCATGAAGGGCCTTCTTCAGACAAACTAAGAAAAAAGCCACATTTCTTGAAAACAGGGTAATTTTTTTCCTACATCAGTTTAACCAATCTGATAGATAATTTTTGAGTTTGACCCACAGTGCTCCTTCCTCATTTGCAGAAATCATGCAGACCAATTTGGAGAAGGCTTTGGGGCAGTGTACTCCACTTTGTCCTCCAGCTCTTTCTCTAGCTGCTTAGTGCCATGGTAAACAAAAAAATAGTCTTTCTAGTGCTGTCTTTCTCTGCTAACCCCCCCCCCCATTGTGTGTGGGAATGTCCCAGTCAGCCCTGAATGTTATGCAGATTTATCCCATGCCCTGGCAGTCTTATGGCTCCTGGTGATAGGCGGGCTCAAAGCCTTGTGAATCATAAAGCTGCCACCTCAGTGGGATTTCAGTCAGCGAACTCTCAAGCCCTTATTTTCAGTTTTCCTCCAGTTGGTTCTCTTCCTACTGTTTTTTTTAAAAAAAACCCTGAATGCATTAGGTGTCAGCTACTTGGAGATCACAATGTGATGGTAAGGGGGAAAGTTGGTACTGAATTTCTTAATGTTACGTCTGAAGGCTTTTTTAAAAATGAGACAGGCCCTCTCCTTTGCCATTGTTGAGATCTTTTGGTCATACATCTCTCAGCTCCAGAAGTGTGACTGCTGTCAGAATTTACTTCTTTAACCAATTTCTTTCTAGTTTGAAAAGGAGAAGAGGGTACAAGCCTCCTCTCCTCTTTTCACTTTCTCCTTTTCCAACACTTTGATCAGTCTCTCTTCTGGCATCTAACTATAGCATGCTAGTAAGAAAATGAGCAGTTCCAGCTCTGCAATTACACTGTCTGCTGAACGCCTGCCTTTGGAACATGGCAGGGGGGGAGGACACCAAACTGAGTATGGAGAACAAATTATAGCCAGGGCAAAAAGTTAACTGTGCCTTGTGGCTGTGAGAGCTACCAGAAATGAAGGAGCCCTTGGCCAAAATCCCCTCTTGGCACAAAAAGCAGCAAGAAATGTAATGTGGCTTTTCAGACAATCGATGGTGAGGAGCAGCACTGTTCTGAATATGTTATTCTCTATAAGAATAAAATCAGTATTTTTAAAGAGAGGGGTGTGCGATCCCCCTTCCTTTTTTAGTTTGGGTTTATCGAACTGAAAAAAAAAAGGGTTTTCAAAAGAGTCCCGGATCCCAATACCAGTGTGGTATTCGGATCTGAGATTTTTCAGAAGTCCTGATTTTTTTCTGGGCCCAATAGACCCAAGAACAATAAAATGGGGAGGGATTGCACACCAGAAGCTGTGCCCATGGGGAACACTGCTCCCTGTGGGCACAGTTGATCTGAGCTGCAAGAGGAGCCAGCCCCGAGCCAGCAGGGGCTGTCTTCTGCAGCCTCTTTAAAGTTTAAAGGGACTGCAGAAGCCTGACAAACAGCTGAGAGGCAGGAGCAATCTGTTCCTACCTCTTGCTGGTTTTGGATCTACTGGTAATTCCCAAATATATCTGGGATTTCCTTGCCCCCCCCCCCCCCAGTTTTCCCAAGAGAACCCAGATACATTTGGGAAGCTGAAATGTACCTGAAAAATACCGATAAGGTATTTTTGGGGGTATATATTTGGCTCAGGTAGATTCAAATGCACACCCCTAACAGCAACATAGTTACAAAGATTTCCTGCATTTCTCTGTGAAAGCCACCTAATGCTACTTGCCTAGCTCATTGGGTTATTTCTCCATCTTTTGTGTCTGTATCGTATTCAATCTTTTTGTAACTCATTTGCTCTCGTTACCCATTTGAAGATGTTCCTAGTTTCACATGCACATTCAAAATTAACTTTTGATACAATGCAAAAAACACTTGAGGAAGAAAAGGTCATGTTGGTACAATCAGTGGAAAATAGAGGAAAAACACTGGCTTTTGTAGTTGGAGAGTTTGCGAATAGGAGTGTGTGGGTGGGAAAATAGACTCAAATATTCATTGTAGACCAGTATCATGGAAGGAGGTTTAGAAAAGGGAGCCCCTAGTAATGACTTGTTGGAGAACTGGCTAAGCCCCACTATGGCTATGGTACCCTACATTAAGGCTGGACAGAAGGTGGACCATAGTCCATCAGTGTTTCATTAGCTGGTTTCTGATGGACTAGCTAGCAACTGCTGGGTGCTGGAATTCTTTGAAAAGATGGTGGAAGAGGATGCCCATCATCTGAAGCAGGTTCTTAAATTGAAGAACATGTGGAGCTAGGACCATCACTCAGTGGTAGAGTACTGAGGGAGCCATCTTCAGCTAAAGGCTGTTGCTGCTAGCTTCATCTATAGTCTGCTTTTCTCACAGTTATCTTGCCATCACAGGTACCGCTCTCTCTCCCTGCATGTGTAGGGATATGCATTTTGGGGGTGGGAAACTCTGATCTTCTTCATGGTCTCTATACATCACACCCATGGGATTATGCACCTACGCTGATCTGAACTGGTGGTATGCAAAGCTCACAAAGGGATTTTCACACCTCCCTCCCAGGCATGTGCAGGAACCCCACTGTGCATGCCCAAGGAGGAGGGGCGCGGACATCCGCCAGTTCTCTTCTGACAGCCGTGCTGTTAACAGTTCGTTTTCTGCCGGTTGATGATGAAGTGTTCTTTTTCTCGCAAGGGATTCCCCTGTTGGTTAAAGTTGTTCTTTTCATTTTTGGGACTTTGTGTTCATCTTTAACCATTTAAAAAAAAAACCCTTTGTTTTGAGGAGCTCCGCTACCTCAGGTGGCCTCCTGCCCCTCCCCCCTCTTTCTTCTTCTGAGATAAATTTTTTGTTTGTCTCAGTTTATGGGTCTTATTTTTTATTATTACTTATTTCTGGCTAAATTTTCTTTTAATTATTTTATGGCCAAGCAGTGTGGCTGTTTCAAAGCGTGTACTGGGTGTGGCAGTAAACTTGCCCTGAGGGATGGTCACACCCTTTGTATATTGTGCCTAGGGGAGATGCATTGTCCGGAGACTTCTTGTCACAGCGCCAAGTTCTCCAACCAAACCCCCCAAAATAGAGCTGCTAGACTCCTAGTGGCTCTTTAGGAATCCATGCTTACTTCCCTGCCTTCCAGAGAAATGTAGTTAGAGACTCCAATTGATGCCCATCTACTGGCGCCTCCGTCAACATCGGAGTCCTCGACATTGGCTTTACCAGCACGTCTGACATCCACGTCTGCTGTGAGTACACCTTCCCAGCGCTCAGCGCCCAAGACCGCTTCTTCTGCGTCAACACCATTGAAAGAGGAGGAGCATGAGAAGCAGACGAAATTGGTTCCCCAAAAAAGTGCATAAATCTCATACTCTGAACGGTGCTGGGAAACACGTGGGCTCTGCATTGTCCCCTCCTCAGCAGGCACATCCCGACATCGTGATACCTCCGATACTGGAGCTGGTTGTCTCTTCACCAATTGTGTTGCTGGACTCTCCTGTACATCAGCTGAACCCCCCGATAATGGAGCTTTCTGTGCCTTCCCACCCCAAGTTGCCAGTGGAGGTGATCAAGGACCGATGATCTTGAGATCGTTTGCTGTCGCTTGCATCATGATCAGGAGGTTGTTCTAGGGATGTTTCCCCCTATCCTGTCAAATCTCCAAGGCATCGGGAAATCGATCCAGGTCCCATGGACATGGAGAACATCACTCCAGGTCCCCCAGGTGTGGGGAACGTTGTTCCAGCTCTTCTCGACACGGAGTGTATCGATATCGGGCTGATGACTCCCATCACTCCAGGCCGAGGTTTCCTTATTCCCCCAGAAGAGAGTCAAGACCACATTCTCCGACTTACTTGGAGCATCTTCTTCCACCACCTTGGGACCATAGGCAGCATATGCCGTTCTGGTTCTCGTATCTGATGTCAACTTCGATGCCATGGATGACTCTGTGCCCTCAATCTGACTGGGACCGTAAATCACATCACTCATGTTCCCTCCAGTGAAGATCCAAACCTTTGGCGACCGTTTCCAGACCACCTGAGAAGCATTCCCTATTGCCTCTCCAGCCTGTTGCCCTGGTACAAACGGCCCCGATACTGAGCACTCACGTCCAGGTTGAGACTGTGCCCTCACTTCCGATGCAGGAATCGTCATCAGGATCCTCAGATTTGGATTCTGACACCGAAGCTGCAGACCGACCAAAATCCGCGGCAGAGGACTCACCAAATCAGGAAGTAGCTGATAACCTGCCCATCTCCCCATCGGTGGACCTCTCCTCGTATAGGGATATAATTAAGCAGATGGCTCTTTCGCTTGGCATGTCGATTGTACAGCAGCAACCATCAAAGTCGGACATGGTGTTCGATGTGGTACAATTGGATACCTCCACATCGATCGCCCTACCTATGTCGTCGGTCCTTTTAGAGGCTGCTAAGGCCACATGGAGCAAGCCATCTTCAACACCAGTGTCATCTCAATGTCTTGACCACATGAACAAGATCCAAGAGTCAGACATGGAATTCCTCCAACTTCATCCCAAGCCCAATTTGGTGATAGTCTCATCCTCATCAAGGGCCAAGCATTCTCATGCTACTCCTACAGACAAGAAGAGTAAAAAGTTGGATGCCATGGGTAGACACTTTTATTCCGCAGGAGCCCTTGGCATTAAAACATCTAACTACTTGGCCTGTATGGGGCACTATGAATATGCCCTCTGGGAACGTCTTACAGAGGTTTTTGTTGATGCTCCCTGAGGATGAGCGTGAGGAGGCAAGAAAGGTTCAGAAAGAAGGATTGCTGTTGTCCAAGCAAATAATCAATTCGTCCAAGCACACGTTGGACTCATGTTCTAAGACAATGTCTTCAGTTATAGCCCTTAGAAGACATTCTTGGCTGAGAAACACCTCGCTTCCTGCAGATACTAGATCTTATATAGAGGACCTTCCCTTCAATGGGTCAAGGCCTTTTTATTGCCTCTACAGATTCGGCCTTGCAGAAGATGGACAAAAATATAAAAGCTTCAAAGTTGCTAGGTGTCACTGCTCTGTCTAAACCCTTTCGTCCACGTTCTTGGTCAAGAAATGGTTCCAAGCATCACTTCACGAAACCATCTCTGAAGGGAGGATATTGACCACGTCAGTCGCCATCTGGGAACAGAAAACAATATCAGCCCAGACAAAGATACGGTTCAGGTCAACAATAAGCCAGACCGAAGCCACCAAAGACCAGCAAACAAGACCTTTGACTTTGATTTGCCAACCTTTTCTGACCCTACCCACCTCTCCCCGTTTCTTCATGCTTGGGACGCTATCACATCAGACCAATGGATCCTTTCCATCCTGACTGTTGGCTATTCTATAGAGTTCCTGGAGTTTCCACCTCTTCCGGTAGTCGTCATCACTCCACCATCGTCATGCCTCCTACAGGAAGTAGCCACACTACTGTCAAGGGCCATCGAACCTGTGCCTCTAGACCACCAGGGCCGAGGGTTTTACTCCTGTTATTTTGTGGTACCCAAACAAGATGGCGGGCAGAGGCTGATTTTAGATCTTCACGGCCTCAATGCTTACATACAATACTGGAAATTCAAAATGATATCTCTACCGATCATTCTACCTCTCCTCTCCAGAAACTGCTGGATGGCCACGCTCGACCTCGAAGAAGCATACTTCCATCTGAATTCACCCCCCCCATCAGAAATATCTCCGATTCGCCATAGGAGGCAGCCACTACCAGTACAGAACTCTACCATTTGGTCTCAGCACGGCACCTCATGTCTTCACCAAGACTGTGGTGGTGGCGCACTTTTGCCTCTGTGGCTTGACGGTATTCCCATAGCTGGATGACTGGCTTCTGGATGCATCTCCAAGAGACCTCCTCACACGCCAAGTATCCCAAGCCCTAGACATCCTTCAGGGCCTCGGTCTCCGGGTCAACCACAAGAAGTTGCGTCTGATTCCTTGTCCAAGAGTGCAGTTCATAGGGGCAATACTGGACTCCACGGAAGGCAAGGCCTTCCTCCCCGAGGACAGAGCCCTCATCCTACCCGCCCTTGCAGACCAGGTCTGGCTCCAGGGGACTTCATCAGCTTTACAAATTCAATGCCTACTGGGTCTCATGGCAGCCACTACTGCAGTCCAGTGCTTTGCGAGATTACACGTGTGGCCACTCCAGCTCTGGTTCCTTCGGGACTTCAAGCCCCTATGAATGTCTCAAGCGGTTCGTCTCTCTCCATCACAGGAAGCATGCGACTCTCTTCTCTGGTGGACTTGGACAATCAACCTGACGCAAGGTGTCCTTTTTCATTCCCCCACCCTGGGCCTCACAACTGATGCCTCACTTTGGGGGTGGGGAACCTACCTCAATGGCCTCTCTATAGGCCACAAGTGGGATGCTTCAACCTTGAGAAACCATATAAATTATCTAGAACTTCTCGCTATCAAACTGGCCCTTCAGTCTTTCCAGCCTCTGTTAGTGGGACAACGTGTGTCTGTGTTAACAGACAATACAACGGCCATCAGCTACATCAACAGGCAGGGTGGAACGGTCTCCCGCAGTCTCTGCCATCTGGCACTGGAGCTTTGGGCCTGGTGCATACCCCTGCACGTTTATCCAATTGCTTTGCACATTGTTGGCAGTGCTAACGTCCATGTGGACTTACTCAGCAGGGGTCTCTCTCAGCATCATGATTGGGAACTGAACTGGACCTACCTCAGTCCTGTGTTCCGAAAGTGGGATATGCCTCACATAGATGTCTTTGCCACCCAGGACAACTCAGTGTGCCCTATTCTGTTGCAGAGGGGCGCAGAATCCCCAAGCCTTGGGAGACAGGCTCCTTTACCCATGGAACAACAAGTTTCTCTACATGTTCCCTCCTCTACCTTTGTTGTTATGGACAATCCAGAGACTCATGGCAGTGCACACAAGGTGCATCCTGATTGCCCCCTGGTGGCCGGGGCAACCTTGGTTCGCCAACCTACTCTCCTTGACCAAGGCTCATCATCCTTTCCCTCAGGTGCCAGATCTACTCCTGTTGGAGGGGGGAGCTCTCCTCTTCCATGAGGTCCACAAACTCAAACTGACGGTCTATCTGGTGAATGTTTGACTTTTTCTGACAGGGTCAAGAATGTCTTACTGAATGCCAGGAAGGACTCTGTGAGGCGTTCCTACAGTTGGAAGTGGTCTCGCTTCTTGGCTTTCTTGCAGCCCTCTGATGTGCCTCCGGTTTGTTGCCCTGCAAGGCTTCTGAATGCCTTCTATGGACTGTAATAAAATATGAACTGTGCAAAGGTATGCTAGGGGGAATGTACAGCATGGTGACCCAATATGATGCCAGATGAGAATACACCCTACACAAAGGACACCTTCCTTGCCTTAAAGCTGCTCCAGTGGCCAGCCAAGGTTACCAGCCCTTTTTCGGAGGAAAAATGGACCAGTTCCCCAGTATGCACAAAGCACAATGACATGCCATGCCAAAGCATGAAGACAAAGAACTCCAAATGCCATTAGGAGTTCCCTCCAAAACATACAGGCAATCTCTTTCCTTCCCCCTCACCTGCAAAACCTCACATAAGCCAGAGAGAGACTATTCATTGTTGCCTGGCAACTAATCAGGAGCCTGGGTAAAGCCATCAAGAGAACAATAGCCTCGGCTCGGTGACTCACCCTGCCTATTTCCAGGTGCCAGACATGAGTTAAGCTTCTAGCTCTCAATATTGACCACTCCTCAGCTCACCCTCCTCTATACATTTCAGCCAATAGTATGTTTTCAGGGACGGAGATGTGACCAAGGAGTTATGGCCAGCCCTCACCCTCCTGCATAAAAGGGGCTACCCAACCACATGCTCGCCCCTTCTGCTCTATGACCCCTATCTACGCTTTGACCCTCTTATGTCCAGCTTACTATCCCCATCCCTTGCCTCCATCTTTAAACTCTAGGTCTGCAGCCTGAGTTTCCACGTGTTACCTGCTGGTTCAGGCCACGTGGTCCCCTTCTTCCACTCTTCCTCTCCATTCTTCCAAAGGAACAAATTACACGACAAGGACAGGTAAATATCACTCCACCAACAAATTCCTGCTCATGCAACTGTGCTGTGAATCTCTTTTTATTTTCCTAGACTTGAGTAATTGTGTGTGAGACTGTGTATTGTTTGCTTATGAAGAAGCTTTCCAGTAAAAGACTTTATTTTCAGCCTTATAAAGACTCCATGTCTGTTAGTGGTACCTTCTGGAAGGGCAGGACCTCTGTATACACTGGTGTTCGCTCCTGCAACTGATTGCCTATTAATAATTGCGCATATTCCCCCTAATATTAATAATAACTAAGAGCAATCAGGTTAACATGTTTCTGTCAAACTCGACCGAATTCTGGAATTCCTTCTATCGCTTGCAGAAAAAGGCCTCTCGCACTCCTCAATCAGGTTGTATTTGTCAGCTATTTTGACCTACCACGCCGGGATCGATGGTTTTTCCATTTTTTCCACCTTCATCAAGCACTACGCGGTTGATGTTCATGAATGCCACAGAGTGGACCTGGGTCGTCTTGTCTTGTCTTGTCATCGTCAGAGCATTGAATTTGTGACAGCTCCTACCTCCAGGTGAGCCACTGCTTTTCAGTCTCCCATGGGTGTGATGCACAGAGACCATGAAGAAGATAAACAGGTATAACTGGTGATCTTCGAGTGGTCATCTTTGCAGTCACACTGACTGCCCGTCCTTCCCCACTGCTGTCGTTTCAGTACTTTTTGTTAGATTATTGACATGACAGCGGTCAGAAGGAACTGACGGGATGTCCGTGCCCCTCATCCTTGGGCATGCGCAGTGGGATTCCCGCACATGCCTGGGAGTGAGGCATGAAAATCCCCTTGTGAGCTTTGCATACCACCGATTCAGATCAGTGCAGGCGCATAATCCCATGGGTATGACTGTACAGATGACCACTTGAAGATCACCAGTTACAGGTAAGCAACCTGTTTTTTAAAAAAAATTGTTGTCCACAAATGCTTTTTTGTTGTTTATTTTTTTCTTCTCCTGTCCTGTTACTTTCCCCACTTGTAGTTATGTTGGGGCTGCTGCCAGCCCAGAATCTGGTGGACCATGGAGCCCCTGCTTACTTACCTGCCTCCCCTGATTCTAAGAGCACTTCGGTACGTATCTGAGGCACTGTGACAGCAATCCTAAGCAGGTCTTTGCAAAACCCTACTCAAGTCTATTAAATAGGGCTTATTCTCAGGAACATGTGCTTAGGGTTGCTCTGCTAGTCTCTTTGTTTTCTGGGAATTGTAGTCATGTTAGTGCCAGGTACCCTGAGGGTCAGATTAGATGAGAAGTTAAGCCCCAACCCAACTCCCATTTAATGTGGGACTGGCACTCACCTGCAAAATGGTGTGTGTGGGGGGGGGGATAGGCTCCTGAGCATATGTGCATGGAGGCAAGAGAGGAGACATGTCTTGTCTGATCATACCCTGAGACTATGTTTCCCAAGATTTCCCACTGAACCATGCTGTCTTAGAGCATCCAAAATGCTGAGGGTGAAGGAGAAAAGGTAATCTTGGACCTGCTGCTACTAGCTGTAGTTGCCCTGCGTCACCAGCCTTGGGAGTGAAATGGACAACCTGCACGCAAAAGAGATTATATCCTCTTTCTCTGACCTCCTTGAACTCTAACCCAGGGATTAGAATAATTAAGGTATGCTAATATTAATTAATGTTAATTTTTAATTTGCTTTTGTTCAAATGACATTAATGGAAGTAGCTTTTTAATTTCATTTAGTTGATTAATAGATAAATGCACATCACTGTTTTATTGAAGACTTAACATCTCCCCTTCTTTTCCTCTGCTCTCACACACAGCCCTGATTTTTATCTAAATTCTCTTTGGTAGTTGACTAAATTAGTGAACTATGCAAGTTAAACACCTTCATTCTAAGCACTTTTTAAAGTTGGTGTCTTGAATGTAAGTTCTGTATCTTCTATGGAACTAAAATTTAAGGGAAATGGAGTGGGCTCTTGGCCTGCAATTTCTTAATTAGCTGCTGTAGATTTTCTGGGTTGTATGGCCGTGGTCTTGTCATTGTAGGACCTGACGTTTCACCAGTAGCTGTGAACAACATAATTTCTTAATTCTTCCAAACTGTTAGAGGTTTGTCTTTAATACTTTCAGAATTTTATCTTAGTTTGTTTCACTTACCTAAATGAAGGGATCTCAGGCTCTGTTTGTGCATGCATGGTCACCATCTGATTTTATTATCATTTAACACTTGATGACTTGCATGTATCAATGGACCAATGCTCCCTCTAAGCTGTGAATTCTTGTGAGCAAAAATTCTTTGTGAGCTACTGGCATTAAAGGTGTGAGCAAGCGATCCAGCTACTGCATAAATTAGTTTGCTCTGGAGCCATTCTTCCTGATCTAAGACAAAAATGTGTGAGCTGGAGGTTAAAAAACTGAGCTAGCTCACACTAACTCAGCTTAGAGGGAACTCTGCAATGGACTCCTTTAACAAAGCATTGTATATAAGTTGATATGGAGATTCTTATCTATGGAAGTTTCTTCACACATGTTAATCACCACTAAATGCTGTGGACATCCATGGAGGAATATCCTTGTAAGACATTCCTCATAGATGCCAACTCCAGCTTTGGATATTCCTAGAGCTTTGGGGGCATTGCCTGAGGGCAAAGTTTGGGGAGGGGGAGGGAATTCAGAAGTGATATGATGTCATAGAGTTTGGAAACATGGCCTTACAGTTATGTCTTCCTTTTATTTCCCATTTGTCAAAATGGAAGCAGGGTAGTATTCCTCCTTAGTTCTATACTGTGAATTATTGGTTGTATTCTGATATTAGGGTTGGATGGTGAACTTGTAATACCTGTGTGCCAGAGAGAAATATACAGCAACTATCAGGTCAGCTCTGTGACAGGAGATGAAGTCTTTGCCTAATGTCCTTCCATGCAACTATTAAAGGCACAGGGAAGAGTCCTCAACTGCCTTCTGCTGTTGAGTAAATGATATTCTGTACAGTACACTTCTCTGCCAGTCTATTCTCAAATCTAGCAGACTGCAATCCCAGTTGCATAAATAAGACTCAACTTGGCTCTCTTAATTGCACTCTCTAATCAGATCTATATTGTTCCCCAGCCTGCCTTTATGCTTTGAAACTTGGCCTCGCTAGAAATATACCTGTACCTCTCAGTTTGCGTTAGTATTCCTTGTCAACCAGTGCAACATGATTCTCCTGTTCACAGTTCCTTGGGGCTGGGTCAGTTCAAGAGCTGCTATGTAGTCATTAGCAGATCAAAGAGCAAACTGCTGTCTGTTGTAATGGCACTTAGTTGCCAATGGAAGCGATAAAATCCCCCCACCCCGGATGACTTGGATGGCCTTCATGATTGCCTTTTTTGTAATCATTACATGTAGCACACTTTATGTTTTGTAGAGCAATGTCCAGTGCATGCCAGTTTGGTTTCACCAGAATGTTTGCTAGAGTAAATATGGCTTCCTTTCATCACAGAGAGCTGAGGATGTGCCAGTGGCAATGCAAAAGTCCCTTGTCTTTGTGGGCTAAGCCCCTCCTAAGGGCCCGATTCTGCCTCTGTAACCTGTCTGCCTGAATGATGGGCCAGGGCCAGATTTCCATTCTGCGTCAGCAGCTATGAGAAGTACACAGTAGTTCTCTGAGGACATTTATTTATTTTCTTTACAGTCTGCCTTTCTTGCTGAGTCTCAAGGCAGATTACACACTGTACAATAGAGCAATCAAATAGGCAGCCGATAAACAATACAATAGGACTGGGATTACAGCAATTAGAAACAATGCAAAAATATCATGATATTTCAAACAATGCAGGAAGAAGAAGAGGAGGAGGAAGAGATTGGATCTATACCCTTCATTCAGAGTCTCAGAGCAGTTTACAAACTCCTTTCCCTTCCCCTCACCGCATCAAACACCCTGTGAGGTAGTTGGGGCTGAGAGAGCTCTTTCAAGAACTGCTCTGACAGAACTATGGCTTGCCCAAGGTCATCCAGCAGCTGCAAGCGGAAGAGTGGGGAATCAAACCCAGTTCTCCCAGATTATAGTCTGCACACTTAACCAGAAGATAATACATATGATAAACAGCATTCAGTTCATGTGAATAGGGGGTGGAATGTGAATGGATTTTCCTTGGGGTTATATCTTCCCCTCACATGAATCAGAATACTGGAGAATCAGGGCTCTAGTTCACGCGAATAGAAGCTGTGCCTGCATGAGAAATCAATACGCTGCCTGAGTCACATGAGATGACAACTGTGCATACTGTGCTCCTGATACACATATTTGGTGGACTCCTGGCTCCTGTGAATGGAACAGAACAGCTACAAAGGAGTAGTGATTTGCAGCAGTATCTGTTCTTGACCTACAGACCAGTATTTAGAGGTGGAGACTGGTGGAAAGCAATCCCCCCCCCAAAAAAAAAAAAACGCCCTCTGTACTCTTTCTGCTTAGCCTTTACTTGCTATAGAAATTGGAAACCAGCAAGAGAAATCTTGAGGCGCTGTGAACAACCTACAAGATAAGCAAGGTAGACTTCATCCAGCAGTTTATAACAGCAGAGGTGGCTACTTTATCTTTGTCATTTAACAGCTTGTGTTTGTATTGACACCAAAAACTAAAGGGATGATTTTATAGTGCTGTTCCAGGGGGAAATAGCATTATTATCTTTTGTAAAGGGCTCTGGAGGGTTGATATCTCTACCGTTTTTCATTATGGAGCAAAAGTGGCAAGAGAAATCCATTTTGCAGTTCGGCTTGTTTAGGGGGAAATTTGGCTGGTTTAAAGACAGAAGAAGTCACTGAGGAGCTCAATGGATTGTTCTGTGTATTTCATTTGTTTCCAGGAGATGTCACTCTTAGGCAGGCACTTAGCTGCTTGGCGCTGATGAGAGTGAGACCCAGCACTGAAGTGGATAGATGCAGGATTAGTGCTAAGTTTCCATGCTATTTACTAAGCTGCTGGTTGTACTTGATTGGCCTGTTGAAAGAAAACTGGCCAGGTCAGCTGTTAACAAGGAGCAGTTATTTAAGGCAACAGAATAGGCAGATTTTCTAAGCTGATTAGTTCAAATTTACACTAAGCTAAAGTGGATGAAGAAAAACTAAAAGGGCTCACACATAATTTTAATGCCAACGAGGAAGCAAAGGGCAGGAGTCTGAGACACAGGTGACAGGAAGGAGCTTTGTTATGGGACTACTGGCAATAAAGCTACATGCTCCAACGTTCTTATCGACAGATTCTGGGGGAAGAGGTCCTTTAATGACTGCTAGCCATGATGAGTAGATGGAACCGCCACATCCAGAAGCAGTAAATCCCCAAACAACCATGCTAGGAGTCACCATCAAGGGCCCTGTTTGTTGAACCTCTAGGACAACTGGTTGGCCACTGTGTAAAACAGAATGCTGGAGCAGATGGACTACTGGACAGATCCAGCAGAACCCTTCTGACTGATCCATTTGTATGTCTGAAGGTGATGCTATGGATAGACAGATAGATAGTTAAAGACAGCATGTACCAGCCTAATTTCTGTCCTTTGTGTCCAGAGTTTAAGGCACAATTCAGCAAAAGCTAGTTGTAGCCAAATATAATTTAAATCAATGGGGCATAAGTTAGTAACAATGAAGTCCCATTCCATTGCCTTCAATGGACCACAACTAATTCTGGGACTGTGACCTAAATCTCTGTCAATGCATTGCTTCCTTTTCACCTTGAATAATTTGAATTGCAGGGTGTGCGTGTATATCAGTCAGATCCATATTGAGAATGAGCATTCTTGAGTGTTTGTGTTTTAATTAAAGAAGAAACTATTATGATCAGCTTATTAACATCTGGGTTAGAACCCAACGCTAGACAGGCTATTGCAGAATTTATTACAGCTGCAACATATAGTTGATCAATCAGCTTGATTAAATTCAAAATCTTCTGACCAATTAAAAATATTCCTCTGATTAACTGGGAAGCAGATTTTTTAAAGTTATTTATATTGTAAGTACTTCCAAAATCTGCAGGGAACAGACACCATCTCTGATCTCCAGACAAACTGTGGGAAGGAATGCCTCTGTTCTGGTGGTACTCACAGTGTGACACACATATGCATCATGTGAAAACAATGAAATAATAAGAACAATGGTTTTGTTCATATGGAAATTTATGCAGATATAATCAATCAAAACTCATGCAGTTAATTGATTAGGGTTTCTTTCATTGGACACCTTTTTGCTGTGTCAAACAAGAACAGAACTTTACACAACTAACTATACAGTTGTATGCTTGGCACATAACTTTTTGTTTGTTTTCTTATATTATAAGTATATTAAGACTGGTTCAACACAAAAGTGGTTGTTTTGGGAAGCCAAACTGGCAGAAAGCAGCATGTAGACATTGGTGATTAGGGCTTTTGTTCGCTTGTTTTTTTGGGAGAAGAGGTGCCGGAATTCTCAAGAGGGAAATGAAGATTTCATTTACTTATGGTGTTCAACGGGCAGGAAGCTTTCCTTCTCCCTGAGGCACATCTTGTACAGCATAGCCCTAGACAGGTTGCAATAGCTGTATGCCCATGTGCACATAAGCACTTTCTAGAGCTGTTATACCACAGTTGGTTACAAAAATGGGAAATTATACTGACCAGCAGTACTTCAAACAAAGTAGGGTATGCATCAAGATAATCATCCATTCAGTGTTTCAAAGTATCTTTCTGACGTATATTCTTGGATCCACTGGAGCATTTCTATGGACAGAAGGATTTCTGCCCGTGGAGCATGACTTTCTTGTCTTTCCCAGCAGGACAGGGAACCCCATGGAACATTTCTGGGGTATTTTTGGTTCTAGAAGAACAGGAAGATGAGAAAGAAGTCCTTCATGAGCAGAAATCCTTCCATACACTGGTGGATCCAATCTGTCTTGCTAGCTTCCCATTAGATAAAGTACATATAGCGTTATGGGTGGCACTGGAGTATTTGTACTTCACAACAGTGATCTACAAACAGGTTGGTTTCAACCTCATTGTGACACTGAAATCGAGAATGTTGTGATGTCACAGTCATCCATTTTTAAATATTCTAGGAACTCTCATTTAACCTTTTAGTCAGAGCCTGGTTCTTCTTCCATTTACTTGCTTATCCATAATGGACAAATTTAGAAGTTGCTGTTTAAGTGCAACTGAGAAAAATTCACGAATTAGCACTGCACAATTGCCATTAGTTCTTCCTTTGCTGTCATCTGAAGACTGGCCTGTCTTGTCTGTGCTGAGGTAAGAAAGGAATGAATGCTCAATTACTTTGAAGAAGAAATGTTGGATTTATACCCTGCCCTTCACTCAGAGTCTCAGAGTGGCTTACAATCTCCTTCCCTTCTTCTCCCCACAACAGACACGCTATGAGGTAGGTGGGGCTGAGAGAGCCCTGAGAGAACTGCTCTTGAGAGACCAGCTCTGAGAGAACTCGTGACTGACCCAAGGTCACACCAACAGCTGCATGTGGAGGACTGGGGAATCAAACCTGGTTCTCCAGATTAAAGTCCACCGCCCTTAATCACTACACCAAACTTGGTTTGTGTTTGAGGTGCTGCACAGCACTGGATAGGTAATTTAGACAATGGCTGAATCTGCATTTGTCTTTCCCACCAGTGTCCCCACCTTTTGACTCCGTCTTCAAAAAAGCTGTCCACATTTGGTGTCATTTTCACACCTCAACAGTGCTAGCATACTTTAGCACATCCACATATGTTTATCATCCTTTCGGGGCGGCTCCACTGTCATTGCACCTCCGCACTGCTTTAAAAGAATCTTCTCCAAACAACATTCAAACAAGCATAGAGAAAGACAGCGTCACAGCAGCACGCAACTGATTTAAAAATGGAAATGCAGATTCAATCAATATCTCCTGTCTGACCATTGCTACACGTGGTAGCTGCTGGAAGGTTCATTTGGATGGAGGGAGTCGGGCAGTGTACACAGCTCCAGGTAACTGTAGTAATGGATTCTGGAGGGAGAGGGGTGAGTCCATGTTGAGTGGAAATCTGGGATTATTTCTGAGATCCTGATGGCTAAGGAAGGCAATCCTGATGAAATGGATGGAATGATGAGGAGAACTCTGAGCTGCATGGGACAGAATGGTTGTGAGAAACAAAAGAGACTAGCAGCCTACCACATAGTCTTTGTGGGAGCAGCATAACCCCACAATCTGTGGGCAACACTGTTGCACTGAGTGCATATGTATGTCTTTGTGTTCATGTGTATAATAATTAGCCCATATCAGTATACACATGAACTGTACTAAAATGATAGATTACTGGTCCACATGATTTTCAAAGTCATGGATTCCTGAAACAAAATGGTAACTGTAGTCCTAAAACACTCAACATATTCTACTAGCTGACATTGTAAGCAGAAACATGATTATTCAACAAGCTGTTCAGACACTTCCAAATGAATTTAGATGCATCTGTTTGCATGATTAAGCTGTTTTCTTGTATCATTAGACTTTCTCACAACTGCCACCTCCAGTTTTTAAAGGGGCATAGAGTAAAAGGAAAAAACCAGTTTGAGATATTTTAGTTGAGACTTACTATTGTGTAGTGGGTTGGACGCATAAGGAAGCCACAGACACAAATGCAGTGGTCAGCATGGCTTGCTATTACACAACAAAGAACACCTTTTACCAGCCAGGTGGCCAACTATATACAAGCGTAGGGAGACACCCCTTGGTCCCATTGGTGGGTTTGAATTTCCCGCCATCATTCCCATTGGTTTCCCCAAGTCAGTGTCAGGAGCCTAGTCCCCATTGTTATCCGGGACTCAAGCTCAGGCTCTGTCGCTGATGCCCTGAGGTGGTCAGCGTGCACAACACCACCCCTCCCCCCATAGTTCAGACCCTGCCTATGAGACATAGTCCTTCAGGTACGACAGGGTTCTGCATTCCCTGGTGGACCACCTTGGTGCTGGAGCCAGGGCTTCTCTGCTGCTGAGTTGTGATTGCTCTGGAGGAGCTGCTGCCTCATTCCGAACCTCTGGGTATGGTGGCGCCAGTAGGAGCTTGTCCGGCGTCCACTCCGGAGTCAGGGCTTTCACTTTGGGTTGCGCTGCCTCACAGGGGCCCAGTTCCCTTTCGGGGCCTTCCTTGGCTACTGGTGGGTCATGTTTGTCCCCTTGATTCGGGAGCTCTCTTGCTTCTGGGAGCAGGCACTGCCTTAGCTGATCCACATGGCGTCGCAGGACCTGTCTGCAGTCTGTTGACACCTCATAGGAGATGGATCCTGTGGGGTGGATGACCCTGCCAGTGACCCACTCTTGGCCCTTGCCGTAGTTCCTCACAAACATAGGGTCTTTCGGGAAGAACCCCCGTGGTTCCCCTCGTTGCTCAGCCATGTTGTGCTCCTCGGGAGCCCTGTCGGGGTGCAGGCAGTCCAGGAGGATTGCGGGTCTCTGGCCCATGAGGAGCTCTGTGGGGCAGCAGCTGCTTACCGGGTTAGGAGTGATCTGGTGCACTAGGAGGAACCGGGCAATGAGAAACTCCCAGTCTCCTTCACTCAGGTGGCTGAGTGCTTCCTTCACTGTGTGGACCTTGCGCTCCGCTTGCCTGTTCGTTGTGGGGTGAAACTGCTGGAACTCCTTGGACGTGAACGCTGACCCGTTGTCCGAGACGATCGTATCTGGCAGGCCTTGGGTGGCAAAGATTTTGTGGAGTGCCCTAATGGTGGCTCTGGGGGAGGTGGATCCTCACCCATGTCCAGCAGGGGAAGCCGGCTCAGGGTGTCGGCGTGGCCCATCGCCTTCCCCGGGCAGTGTTGCAGGGTGTACTTGTAGCCTGCAAGCAAGATGGACCACTGCAAGACTCACGGGGAGTGGACCTATGACGTCTGTTGATCCACCACGAAGAGGCCCAGCAGAGGGCAGTGGTCTGTGGCAATGGTGAAGGGCCGGCTGTAGACAAAGTCATGGAACTTCTTCACCCCGGCCACGATTGCCAGTCCCTTGCAGTCTATCTGGGCGTAATTCTGCTGTGCCGCAGATAGGGTCCGCGAGTAATACACGACCGGGACCTCCCGTCCATCCGGGAGATAGTGTGCCAGCACCGCGCTGACCTCATAGGGCAACATGTCACAGGCCAGGACCACGGGCAGGGACTCGTCGAAGTGGGACAGGACAGAGTTCAAAATCAAGAGTGCCTTGACGCTCCTAAACGTGGTGGCCTGGAGGGGGCCCCAGACCCAGGTTGCCTGCTTGTTGAGCAAATGGTGGAGGGGTCTGGCTACGGCCGCCTTATGGGGGAGGAAGGTGTGGTAAAAGTTGAGGAATCTGAGGAAAGCCTGGAGCTGGGCCTTGGATTTTGGGGGGGTAGAGCCTCCACGATTGCCTTCACCTTACCTCGCGCTGGGTGCAGGCCCTCCACATCCACAGTGAATCCCAAGGACAGCACCCCGAGCAGGCACTTCTCCTGTTTAACTTTGAGGCCGGTGTCCCGGAAGCAGCTGAGGACCATGTGGAGATGGTTGGCGAATTCGTCCAGTGTGGCGGCTATCATCACATAATCGAAAAACAGGGTGACGCCGGGTATCCCTTTGAGAAGAGAATCCATCAGCTGTTGGAAAATGCCGGGTGCCATGCTCACCCCGAATTGGAGCCTATTCACCCAGAAAGCCCCCCGGTGGGTTACAATTGTTTGTGCCTCTGTTGGGTGAGATCCAGTTTGCCAAAGATCTTTGCCCCCACCAAGGAGGCTAGTACATGGCTCACAACAGGGACCGGGTAGGAATGGTCCTGTAATGCCTTGTTAATCGTAGACTTGTAGTCCGCGCAGATGTGGACATCCCCATTAGGTTTTATGGGCCTAACAATAGGGGTCTCCCACGCTGTGTGGGAGACTGGTTCCAGGACCCCCTGGGCCACTAGGTGGTCCAGTTCCGCATTGATTTTAGGTTTCAGCATGAATGGGACCGTCCTGGAATGCATTCTAATGGGAGCCACCTTGGGGATCTAGTTGCAGCAAAACCGGGGGGGCATGTACCAGCCAAGCGTTCCATCGAAGACGGCTGGAAATTCTTGGCAGACCTCCTGAAAGTCGCGTGCTGTGCAAAGTTGGACCCCCTCGATGGATATCCCTAGTGATTCAAACCAGGCCCTCCCCAGGAGGCTGACTAGGTCGCCCTCGATCACGATCAAGTCCAAGAGACCTTTGAAGCCATGGTACTGCACCCGGAAACTCCCGACCCCCTTTATCAGCACCCTATTCCTCTGGAAGTCCATGAGCATCACAGGCGATGGGCGCAAGTGGGGGGCCCCCTGTGGGCATAGACATTTGAGCATGGCCTCTGAAATTATGGAGGACGCGGAGCCAGAATCGAGCTCCATGAGGCAGGGGGTCCCCTCTATTTTAATCCGGACTTGGATTTTAGAGGCAGAGGAGTGGCTGGGGAGTCTCAGTACCTGTTCTGTCAATTGCGGTGCATTGGTGACGAGATCCTTTTTTGCCGCGTACTCCTCGTAGTGCGCGTTGGCCTTGAGGCAGGACTGCTTTAGCAGAGCATGGGATCCCTTGGATCGGCAGGCCCTGGCGATGTGGCCCGTGTGGCTGCAGTCTCTGCACATGGCGTCCCAGAACCTGCATGTCTTTTGTTCATGCTGATCGCCACAGCTGGCACACTCCTGAGCTGCAGAGCTGGGTTGCTTGCATGCGGAGCTTGTGTGCGGGGCTTGCAAGCAGTGCAGTGCTTGTGTTCAGTGGAACCGAGTCCTCGGGGTCGCTGCTCACAGTGATGGCAGCCTTGTGCGCAGTGGTGGCTGCCGGGTGGGACCTCTCCCATGCAGTGGCTGTGGCGAGGGCCAAGGCTATCATGACCTTCTCATCCTCCATTATCCGGCACCGTAGTTTCTCCTCTTGGAGGCTGGTGATGAATTGGTTGCAGAGAGCGATGTCCAGATGCACTCCAAATGCACAATTGGCGCCAGGCAGCGGAGCTCCGTGAGGAACTCTGCAGTGGTTTCCCTACCCTGGTGGCTCCACTGCTGGAACACCATATGGCAGGTCATCTCTGAGGGTTTTGGTTAGTGATCTTGTACGGCCTTTACGATTTCTTTGAAGGTACACTCTACCTTCTTGGGAGAGAGGAGGTACTGTGCCAGGTCAACGATCGCGGGGCCGCATGAGCTGAGTAGCAGACCCCTCTTCCTGTCCTCATCTGTGATCTGGTAGAACACGAGGGCTTGCTGCAGGCCTGTAACCCAGGCTCCCCATTGCTGAGGCTGGGAGGCGTCGAATTCTGGCAGCAGCCCAGCTCCTGGAGCAACGGCCATTGTGCTAATCAACAGCTGAGACACGGCTTGCTGTCCACCCTCGGAGGCGCTCATGAAACAAGGCATGTGGGATGGCAGAGCATTGTCTTCAGTAGCGTTGTCCGTCAGCCCAGCTGGAGTGCTCAGCAGGATCCCCCTGTCGTCGCCATTATTCTGTAGTGGGTTGGACGCATAAGGAAGCCACAGACACAAATGCAGTAGTCAGCATGGCTTGCTATTACACAACAAAGAACACCTTTTACTGGCCAGGTGGCCAACTATATACAAGCATAGGGAGACACCCCTTGGTCCCATTGGTGGGTTTGAATTTCCCACCGTCGTTCCCATTGGTTTCCCCAAGTAAGAGTCAGGAGTCTAGTCCTATTGTTTCCTGGGACTCAAGCTCAGGTTCTATCGCTGACGCCCTGAGGTGGTCAGCAGACACAACACTTACTACTTGGTATTTCTTGCTGTCGGCTAATAAACCTACCTAATTTTGCTATCAGTTCTTGTATAGATGGTGCTCCTCTGTACAGGCACAAAAAGCAGGCAGTGCATTCTATCCAATATGATTTAAAGAGCACTGCTGACTGTGCAAGCACAAAGAAGTGATAAATGCCAAGTGCTTTATACAAGCTGGTCAGTTCAATGACCTGAATGACCATGACATTAGGAAATACTGCCCCATCTTTTAACATGGGCATTCATTGCTTTTAAATTGTGTGCATTTCATGGTGGCCAATAGCCTACTAGGTTTCATGTCTGAGTTTTCCAAAACAATCAAGACATGCCCTTGATATAAAGTACTCAAAGTCTGCCAGCATGGTGCTGTGGTTAGAGTGCCCTGGCCTGGATAGCACAGATCTTGGAAGCTAAGCAGGGTCGGCCTTGGCTAGTATTTGGATGGGTGGCCTCCAAGGAATACCAGAGGCGTGATGCAGAGACAGGCAATGACAAACCACCTCTGAAATGTCTCTTGTCTTAAAAACAAGTCTAGCTCGCAACCTAGGGTGCATAAGGTTAAAAGAGCTAGAATTTAAGGCTGCCAGACAATCTTAGGATCTCCTGGCTATACTACATACATTGCCATATGATAATTATTAATTATTATAGAGTGTCTGGTTAGGATCTGGGAGACATGTATTTGAATCTCCACTCTGCCCTGGAAGCTTGCTGAGTGATCTGGGGCCAGTGACATACGCTCAGCCTAGCCTACCTCACAGGGTTGTTGGGTGGATTAAATGGAGAACAGAATGATGCAAGCCCCTAGGGTTGCCATGCAGATGGACCTTCCAATGTTGGGGGAGCCTCACGTGTTATGTGATGATGTTACTGGCAATGTGCTGGTGTTACTCTCATGCACTTGGAAGTGACATGAGTACCCTGGGGTGCTGCTGGTATCCCTGCTCCCCCATTTGCTGCCATTTTTCCTTCCACCAGCCAGCTGAACTTCAGCAGTGAAGTACCCACTGGCTGAAGTCTGGCAAACCTGCACTAGTCCCCAGTGGGGAGAAAGGTGGGGTATAAATGAAATAAATAATAACATTTTCACATTCATATGGCTTCCATTCTCTGCAGTCACGATAGTCCTTCAAAGATACCTTTTGAGGGGGCAGACAGAGGAGTGGTGCTTGGTTCTGTAAGCACAGCATGGGTTCTGTAAGGGAAGATCTTGTATCACTAACCTGTTAGTGTTCTTTGAGGGAGTGAACAAACATGTGGACAAGGGGAACCCAATAGATGTTGTTTACCTTGACTTCCAGAAAGCTTTTGATACAGTTCCTCATCAAAGGCTCCTAAGTAAGCTCAATAGTCATGGGATAAAAGGACAAGTCCTCTTGTGGATCAAAAACTGGCTAATTAATAGGAAACAGAGAATGAGTATAAATGGGAAATTTTCTCAGTGGAGGGTGGTAAGCACTGGGGTACCACAGGGATCAGTACAGGGTCTGATGCTTTTTAACTTGTTTATTAATGATTTGGAGTTAGGAGTAAGTAGTGAATTGGCTAAATTTGCAGATGACATGAAGTTTTTCAGGGTGGTGAGAACCAAGCAGGACTGTGAGGTACTCCAAAGGGATCTATCAAGGATGGGCGAGTGGGCGTCAATGTGACAAATGGGGTTCAATGTGACCAAGTGCAAAGTGATGCACATTGGAGCCAAAAATTCTAACGATGAATACACATTGATGGGGTCCGAACTGGCAGAGACTGACCAAGAGAGAGATCTTGGAGTTGTAGTAATGAAAATGTCGAGACAGTGTGCGACTGCAATAAAAAAAGGCCAACGCTATGCTGGGGATTATTAGGAAGGGAATTGAAAACAAATCAGCCAGTATTATCATGCCCCTGTATAAATCAATGGTGCAACCTCATTTGGAGTACTGTGTACAGTTCAGGTCACCACACCTCAGAAAGGATATTATAGCATTGGAAAAAGTGCAGAGAAGGGCAACTAGAATGATAAAACTGTTGAAACACTTTCCCCATGAAGAAAGGTTAAAATGCTTGGGGCTCTTTTAACTTGGAAAAACAATGGCTGAGGGGCGATATGATCGAGGTTTATAAGATTTTGCATGGGATAGAGCAGGTTGAGAAAGAAGTACTTATCTCCCTTTCCCACAATACAAGAACTCGTGGGCACTCAATGAAATTGCTGAGCAGTTGGGTTAGAGTGATTAACACATGGAATTCACTGCCTCAGGAGGTGGTGGTGGCTACAAGCATGGATGGCTTCAAGAGGGGATTAGATAAACATATGGAGCAGAGGTCCATCAGTGGCTATTAGCCACAAGGTACAGATAGGGACTCTCAGTCTGGGCCCTGGGGCAAGTGATGCACTGTATTCTTGGTGCTTGGGGGGGCGACAGTGGGAGGGCTTCTAGTGTCCTGGCCCCACTGATGGACCTCCTGATGACACCTGGTATTTTTGGCCAGTATGTGACAGAGTGTTGGACTGGATGGGCCATTGGCCTGATCCAACATTGGCTTCTCTTATGTTCTTGTGCTTTGTTGATGGAAATACTTCAGTCACTAGAGATGTTCAGTAGGATCTAAACCCATATACTTCATGGGGACTTTGTAATAAAGCAAACATTGTGCTTGGGCACAAAGATTGTATAGTATGTAACACATGTTTTATTCAAAACAAATGATGTACAATATGTAAATCATCACATTTAGGAAGTATAATCTTATTTTGAGCCCATCTGAACCGTCTCTTTGAGACTTTTTGGGGTATTTAAAAAAAATTGTGAGGTTTTGCAAAGACCAGTGTGGCCTGTTAGAAAGCAACTGGAAACCATGCAAGAGACATCAGGAGACTATTCCAGAGGATCTTGAGGATTATGCAGAGCACAGGTTCTATTCTCCATGGATGCTGGAGCCACGGACAATGCTTCCCATACTTTCTAACTTTTCTTCTCCATAAGAACTAGGACGTGGCTTAAAATATGAAAATCGGGCATCCTGGGACTTTGTGCCTGTTGACAGTCTGCCACTTTCTACGTAAAATGCCATGAATGTATACTACTTGCCCTTTTTGGTATCACACAGACCTCTGAGCTGTCCTCCTTTTTAGGCCCATGTTAAAGAGAGATTCTACTGCACACCCCTTTTCACAGAAGGCAAAGTATCATTCCAGTCATGATGAGACTGCAGTGTTTTTCACAAAGCTAATGCTCAGAAACACCAAGGTCTGTATGCAGGAGTTCCCTCCAGAGTATTATAGTTTAAGACCAGAACCTATTGGTATTGGCATATTGGGCAGCTACCTTGATTTAGTGCTGCCTGGGGAGGGCTATGTTCTTCCTGTGCTGTAGGAGGGCGGGGAAAATGGTCCCCATGGGGCACTGTAATGTCAGTTTAATCACTGTGATTTACTGAGATCTCCCAGCTGCCAGAAAGTGCCAAAAAGGACTATTCACAGGGAAAAAAGCAGAGAGCTTATTTAGCAAGTACACCAGAGAAATCTAATCTATTTTTATTAACACTCCCTGCAGTTTCTACCCATCCATGCTCCACACAGCACAGAATTTGGTTTCCTGAAACATTTGCCTTTTTGTTTAAAAACGGAAGCGTCTGATGATTTTGGTGGAGGGAGAATGTAGGAAATGTATGATATCAGCCAGGAGTTCCTGAGCAAGCAGACCACTAGCTGGGGTGGTAAAATGGAGAGGGATTAAGAGGGACAAAACATCAGGGGCCTTGGTCACTCTGGGATCCATAGAGCTGGACAAGTCATGTGATTTTGCTTTCACATGATGTTTGGGTTAGTCTGGATGGTATGATTGGGGCTCCTAGAGAAAATCTTTGGTTGGGAGCCCTTGGGAGCTGTTAGCTGCCCTACTTCTAGCAGCACTTTTCCCCCTTCCATTAGCTCATAATATACTACACAGTTAATGCAGCATACTGGAAAAAAGCATGAACTATGAACCAGAAGAGCCCTAATTCAAATTTTAGCTAGGCAATGAACTCAGTTGGGTGGCAAAGTCAATCTTCTCCTCCAACATGTTGTTGTGAGATTGCTGTTTGATTAATATCAATAGGTTTGGCCTAAAGTGGTGAGTCTCAGTGGGTTGCCAATGGCAACCATGGTGGTTGCTGATGGGCTGCCTGATGCTCATTTGCTTAACTGACAATGCATAAAACTGTGTGGAACATAGACTGCGAATCTGATCCAGGAGGGATCTTCTTACCATTTTTAGCTCTTCCCAAAACTTAAGAGCTAGTCCTGGCTTTTCTCTACCACAGTGGAGCAAAAAGTATTCCACAAGAACACAGGAATGCAGAGAGTACCTATTCATGACTAGCTACCTCATCCTAGTAGGCTTGTAACCACACAATATTTAGTGATTGGTTCCACTCCCATGTCAGCCATTTTTTGATTGCCTCTTCTGGCAGCCATTTTATGGTGGCACTCACTCCCTGTCTTCAAAACTCTAGCAGTGCCCACAGACTGAGGTCCCATGGCCTAATGGACTGAATCTAGAGCCTATAATGAAATAATGTTAATGAACAATTGTGGTTAGGCTAACCAAAGGCAGGGGGCTGGAGTTTTGGAATTACCATTGATCTCCAGACAACAGAGATAGTTCTCCTAAGTTTAGAAGAAATGGAAGCCCAAGAACAACTGAACTCCTTCCCTAAACACCTCACCTCAGGCTCCAACCCCAAATCCCCAGCTATTTGTCAAGCTGGAGTTGGCAACCCTACATGATATTACCTCATTGGGGGTCAAGGCCCAGGGAAGAGGCAACTCTGTATGTGAAGAGTAGCAAACTGAGTTTGGAAAAGGCAAGGAAGGAGAGAAGGTAACACAGTCCTAAGTCTGAAGCTTCTTGGGGTGCACTCTCTCTCAGGGGGTTTGATGAGGTGTGGATGGTCTCCTGAGGTCTCTTGCCTGTAGGAGTGCCTTTTTTTCTGGCCTCCCTCTGTGCTATATCGGTATATGGTAAATAAAGCTAATAATTAGGCTTGCCAGCATCCAAGTAGTATCTGGAGAACTCCCAGAATTACAACTGATTTCCAGGCTACAGAGATCAGTTTCCCTGGAGAAAATGGCTGTTTTGAAAGGTGGACTCTATGGCATTATACCCTGCTGAGGTCCCACCCCTCCTAAAACCCGGCCCTCCCCAGGGTCCACACAAAAAACTCCAGGAATTTCCCAATCCAGATCTCGCAGCCGTACTATGATACAGTGGTAGAGGTAGAACCAGAACCACTGCAAAGCTAGGGCTGCCAGGTCTCATTGATGAGCTGGTGGGGTGGGTAGGAGGGAGTCTTCTGGGAGTGGGGCAGGGCTCCGTAGTGTGATGACATCATGCGGAAGTGACATCATCATGTTGGGGATGTTGTGCAGCGACACTCTGGTTTGAGGGCAAAACTATATGGTAAAATTGCCCTCAAACCAGAGAGTTTTGCCCCAAAAAACAGAGTGTTGCCATACAATGTCCCTGGTGTGATGACACCACTTCCTGGTGATGTCATCACATTGGGGACATCACCCGGCTATGTCGCTGTTTGGGGTTGGAGTTTCCCCCACCAGCCAGCTAACTGGCAGTGGGCAGAAGCCCCCAAAACTGGGGGATTCCCCACCTGGACCTGGGAAATGGCAACCCTGTGCAAAAATGTACCTCGCAATCACTGCCTGGAATGATGGTTCATAAGAATACCATAGTATCAAAAACTACTGAGAGGTCCAGGAGAATCAACAGAGTTGCAGTCCCTCTGTTCATCTCCTGGTGCATTTAGAGAGGGTGTCAGTTTTGGTGATCCTGATCCTTCTTTAGTTTAAGAGAGCGCACTTGACTTTAATGCAGCAGTGATTGTCCCGGACCTACCATGTGCTTGCAAGACTAGAAAGTTACACAGAGCCATGTTTCAGTTTGAGACAAAATAAGGACTACTTTATTCTAGAAATACATACTTGATAGTGCAGGATAGAGAGAGAGAGACAGACAGTTCCTATCAAGGGCGTAGACTTTCCAATTTCCCAGGGGGGGCTGGGGCTGGGCCAGAGGCATTGCTGTGCTAGGTCCTTAAAAGAACCGAGGCCCAGTGACATCATAGGGAGGAGCCAGTGACATCACAGGCCATTGTCACTATTTATGGAGGCGGAGCCATGTGGCATTCCTGGCTCCTATTATCTCCAGTGGGCCTTCAAGTCTCTCCCATTGTTTGTAATGGGCAATCCTGTCATTTCTTTTATACATCCCAGTTAGTTGTCCCTTTGAAACTGTACCACACGTATACAGTGTACATTCCTTGCCAATGTTCCTTCTGGACTGCACACAGGGCAAAAGGAAACTTTAAAAGGCCTCTGATCTGCATGCCAATCAAGGATAATGATGTGTGGCATAAACATGAGTTAAGTGTTAAGTGTTCTCCCTGGATGGTGTACATACCAAGAACATATCTGTTGCCATTTCCCTCTCTTCCTGCTCACCACTCAGGGAAACAAAAGCCCTGTTTACATATTACAGTGAACATATGTCCATCTTGCATGGACATATGTTGTTAGAAAGAGGTAATATACTTTTGCATTACAAATAAAAGCAGCCCGCCTGCATCCTCTCCCCCTCCCCCCAGCCCCAATGGCTCAGAAACAAAGCACGGCATGGGCAAAATTCTCTGCAAAGAACCCTGGAGAACCACTGCCAGTCTGAGCAGACAATGATTACATTGATGGACTGATGGTAGAGAGACCATGCTTTGCGTGCCAAAGGATAAAGGTTTAAACCGAGGAGGTCTAAGAGAACAGCTGTTGGAAAGGATCTTTCTCTGTCTGAGCCTGTAGAGCTCACCTGCATAAGAGCAGACCATGCTGAAGTAGATGGACCAATGGCATGAAGATCAGTGTGGACTGAGGAGACCCATGTTCAGATCTACATTTTGCATGACACTTACTCGGTGATACTGGGACAGTTAGATTTGAGTCCAGGAGCAGATTAGAGACCAACAAGAGCTTCAGGGAATAAGCTTCCAAGAGTCAAAGCCCCCTTCATCAGGCTGGGTGATATTGCCATTGTTGTGAGGTCAATATAAGGGAAGGGAGACTGGAGGAAGGGTGGAATAAAGAGGGGATTGACAGACAACATGTGAGCAACAGAGTCCATTGGGATGGAAGAGGATTTTACAGGAAAAAAATAGCACCAACTGATGTGACCAAGAACACAGATCTTCCCAAACTAAAACATCATAAATTATAGCCTGAACATGAACCTATATTGTAATGCATTAAGTGATGTAGCAGTGGTGACAAAACCTCTAGTGGCATTTAGTTGAACTTCCTGGACAGACAGATGTATTTTCGGTTGCCACTAGCCAAACTGGTCAGACTTTAGAGAGTTGGGACAAGCAGCAAGGCTTGAGGAAGGGGATGTAGATCCATGGTTATAGAAAAGAAGGGGGCTAGAAAGCAAAGCAGTCCAAATGAAGCACAACATAGAAAGCTGTACATAGTTGAGAGGAATTAGAAAGGAATGGAGATGCACAGTTGGTGTGAAGTACATTTGAGAAATTATAGAAACAGCATGGAAGTTTCTTAGTTGGGGTTAGCTACAATGCTATTGCAAGGTCCACAGAAACCTGTATGACATTTTCAGACATTCTTTCTCAGTGTCCTCAGGATTGGACTATAAAGAGCTCTATTCAAATCCTTAACCACTGAGCTTGCTAATACTTTCTCTTCTTTCAGTTCCTTAGATCAATTTGCCCAATCCCCCATCAAACTCAAATCTTATTGGCTCTTGCAACTATGAGTAAATTATTATTACACTTCTATCACATGGCTCTTTCCTATTGATTGTGGTTTCCAAGAATAGGTTGAAGATGATTGCCTAGGAAGCACCCACACAGCACCATGCCATGGACCCAGATGGCTCAGGTTAGCCTGATCTCATCAGATTTTGGAAGCTAAGCAGAGTCAGCTCTGACTAGTATTTGGATGGGAGATCTCCAAGGAATACCAGGGACATCATCTTTGAATGTCTGTTGCCTTGAAAATCCTACAGGGTTACCATGAGTTGGCTATGACTTGCTAGCATTTTACATCACACCAGGGCAAGTGCGCTTTAATGCCCAGAACCATTTGGGCAAGGTGTAATGTATAACTACTGTCAGTAGCATGAGATGGACCCACAGTTCAATTGGCTCTCATATCACTGCCATAGCATACAAAATAGTAAAACACTCAGTAGCACCTTTAGGACTAACAAACTGTATTGTAGCATAATTATTACTGTAACACAAGAAAGCCACACAAACTTTTCCAATCTCACTTCAGTGCCAGTTCCAGTCCTCAAACTCACAGAGAAACCCAAACACTCTCATTTTTGGTAGAATGACACCCCTCCCCTCCTCCACCTGGGTGGTTTGGCAAATGTAAGCCAATGCCAGAGGTTTGCATGCACCAAGTCACACAGCAGAACCAGCGCTTCCAATTTCAGCACTGGAGCTAGGGATGCCAGCCTCCAGGTGGGACCTGGGGATCCCCTGGAATTACAGCTCATTGCCAGTCTAAATAGATCAGTTTTCCTGGGGGGAAATGATGTTCTGGAGGGTGGACTCTATGGCATTGTGCCCCACTGAGGTCCCCGTCCTCCCCAGACTCCATTCCCAAATCTCCAGGAGTTTCCTAACCTGGATTGGGCCACCCTCCCCTCATCCCCCAGAGGTGGCCAGGGGTACCTGGCAATCCTAACTGGGGCTATTTTAGCAAGGGAGAGGGGGGAAGCTGGGGGAAAACATATAGATTGGGAGAGAGAAATGAAAGACAGAGGGAAGGGAAGGGAAGAAAGTCAGACTGGAAGGAAAGCAGCCTGGAGTGGGGGTGGGGCAGCTTCCCAGCGTTTCCAGCTCTCACACATCTCAAGGGAAAGGGAAAGAGAAACAGAAAGAGAGAGAGGGACAGAAAGCGCAGCCCCCCCCCCAATTACAGGAGAAAGTGAGCCCAGGATTTTCTGTATCCTGGAGCAATGTGCTCCGTGCAGCACAAGGGTTCCTGGGTTTTGTTTTCTCCTGCAGTCCAGTTTAAACTGGACTGCAGGAGAAAGCAAGCCACTCACCGATGGCAGGGGCAACCAGAGGCCACAGAAGGGCCCCCCACCTTCCCCCTCCCTCCATTCTTGCCCAGCTCCCCTCCCCAATCCTCCAATCCTCTCCCACCTCCCCTGCTTGGACTTGCAGGATGGCTGGGTGGCTGCAGCCCTGGGCTCCCACCCAACCCATCCCACCCCACCCCACCTGAAACAATCCCCCACTCCTTATACCCCCACCTACTCACCCTTCAGGCTGGTGGCGGCAGCAAGCAGAGGCAGCATGTGCTGCCTCGAAGCCAGCCTCCACGTGCAGCTCTCCAGTTGAACTGACCGCTGCTGGGAACTGTGGGTGGAGCTTAGCTTCCAGGAGGAAGCAAGCCCCCACCCCCTTGACTTCCCATTCCTAGCCCGGCCAACGAGTCTCAGAAAGCGGAGGGGAAAACCCTCCGCTTTCAAAATGGGGTGGGGGACGGGAGGGGGGGTAGAAAGGCTCTGGTTGACACCAGTTGCCTCCGGGGGGGGCTCAGTACTTTCGGGGGAGGCTTGAGCTCCCCAGCCCCCCTGAAGATGACGCCTATGGTTCCTATCCTATCTAACTAGGAGATGGATGCTGAGAGGCCTCCTGCATCTCCATCTTGTATGCATGGAAGAGAGAGAGGAGCGAGGGAAAAGGAGATTGAAGGAAGTTGCTTTTCCTTAAAAAGTGTTGATCTACACTTCAAAGGGATTCAGTGACAGTAGAGGCAACAGGAAGATGCTTAGTATCTGCACAACCAGGTCTGAAAACAGATTAGAAAAAGTGCAAGTGCTGAGCAAAATGGTCACAGTGGACTACTGGGTAATCCACCTCCTCCTGCAGGCCAGATCCTAACAGGACTCTGACCAACCTGGAACAGGTCCCCTGGCCTGTACTGTGCAGATTGTGATTCTACTAGCCGACATTACACAAAAGCGATGGTGGTAGAAAAGTGTTTTTTTGCAAATATCATAGATATGGAGTATGTTTTGAAATGAGCTTTCACCCGTGTCTTATTGGAGTCATCTTGAGTCTCCATCCATTGTTGCTCTAGCCCTCTCCTTTATCTTTTCATCATAAGCTGTCTCATAATTAGTCATCTTATTCATGTGACTTTGCAGTTGCATGTAGAGGTAAAAGGAGGGAAAGAGTCCCTTCTTCCTGTCTCAGCAATTGATCATTGGTTCCCACTTGTGTGTATAATAAACACAAATAAGGGCAAATAGAAAAACAAACCATGATCAGAAGTTATACTTAGTTATTTGTAGTGTCTAAGTCACACTGGTTTATCATTATTTTATATTAGCCTACTCCTCTTCGAATATTTTAAATGTTTTTTCTAAAATGTTCAAAGATGATTTTCGGCCATTGCATCAACAAAAAAACCCAACACAAAAGAAAAATAATAATACAAATCATCATTAAAATGGACAAATGAACACGACTCCCAGTTTTAATTAACCCACCACCTAAAAGTAGTAGAATTTTTGACGAGGGTGTTTCATATAGAGGGCAGTCCCAGAAAGAAGCCATGAAAGGAGACATCCCTGTGGAGGAGTGATGAGTATTGTTGTAGCAAAACTCAGCCAGCGGCAACAGGGAATGCCAATCGTCTTGTTGAAAGTTCGTGAAGCACCTGAGGTATTGTTCAAGTGTTTGGTTGACCCTTTCGGTTTGACCATCGGTCTCTGGGTGGTATGCACTGCTGACCCCCCTCTCCACCCCTAGCAGTGACATTAACTCCCCCCAGAATTGGGAGACAAACTGCACCCCCCTGTCAGAGACCACCTTAGTCGGCAAAGTGTGGAGTCTCACCACATGTTGCAGAAACGCTGCAGCCAGTTTCTTTGCAGAGGGGATGGAAGCAAACGGGATGAAATGAGCCTGTTTAGAAAATAGATCGACCACAACCCAAACAACTGTCTTTCCACCACTTGGTGGCAAATCAGTAATAAAGTCCATGGAGATCACCTCCCATGGGCGAGTCGAAGTAGGGAGGGGCTGTAGTGGGCCAGGGGGCTTCCCCGGCCGGGGCTTGCTCATTAGGCACACCTGGCAGGCATTTGTAAACAATGACATACCTTTCCTCAGTCCCGGCCACCAAAATTGCCGTTGTAGGAGCTGCAGTGATTTCACAAAGCCCGTGTGCCCCGCCAGTTTGGAGCCGTGAGCCCAACCCATCACCTCCCCCCGGAGAGACAGCGGCACAAACAGTTTCCCATTCTTTCGCCAACAGTCTTTTTCATCTTTTACCACCCCCTCTTCCCCCTCCAATGATTCCCTGTCTGCTTGAGACATTGCAGATGCGAATTTCGACTCCCAGTGGGAAGGAGGTGAGGTGTGTGGGGGGGTTCAGCGCTTGCTTGCGTGTGGTTACTGCCCCTCCCAGTTGGGAGGGGGTGAAAACTGAGTCTCGGACCTCCTCCCGTTTGCTATCGTGTTGTGGGAGGCGGGACAGAGCATCAGCTAGCGAGTTAGCCTTCCCTGGGAAATGGTGCAGGGTGAAATTAAACTTAGAGAAAAAATCAGCCCATCGCAATTGCTTGGCGTTCAGATTGCGGGGCGAACGGAGGAGTTCTAAATTTTTGTGATCAGTCCACACCTCAAATGGCACTTGAGCCCCCTCCAGCCAATGTCGCCATGTGGCCAGTGCCAAGCCGATCGATCCAGCTTCTTTTTCCCACACTGACCAGTTCCGTTCAGTGTCATTGAATTTTTTAGAAACATATGCAAGGGGGTGGAGTTTGCCATCATCCCCCTCTTGGAGGATGCCCCCCCCATGGCGACGTCCGAGGCGTCGACTTGTACAATGAATTTTTTCAGTTCATTGGGGTGAGCCAGCACGGGCTCCGATGTAAAGAGAGCCTTCAGGCGTTCAAATGCCAGCTGGCACTCCGAGGTCCAGTTTAGGCGCGCACCCGGCCGGGTGCAGTCAGGGGCTTTCCCCTTAGTTTTGAGTAGGTCTGTGAGAGGAAGGGCCACCTGAGCAAAGTTCGAAAGGAATGATCTGTAAAAATTGGCGAATCCGAGGAACGCTTGGAGCTGTCTCCTCGTTTTGGGGGGTTCCCACCCCACCACATCTTTAACTTTGTCAGGGTCCATCTCAATCCCCTTCTGTGAGATGCGGTAGCCTAAAAAGGCGATTTCCGACTTATGAAATTCACATTTGGACAGTTTAGCGAAGAGTTTGTGCTTGTGCAACGTTTGAAGTACCTCCCTCACCAGTTTCACGTGTGAACGGTGGTCGGGGGAATACAGAAGTATATCATCAAGGTAAACAAAGACCCCCTTGAACAAATACTTGTGCAACACTTCATTAATCAAGTTCATGAACACTCCTGGCACCCCCTGCAGCCCGAAGGGCATAACTAAGTATTCGAACTGCCCCAGGGGAGTGTTGAACGCAGTTTTGAATTCATCCCCTTCTCTGATGCGTACCCGAAAGTAGGCATCCCGAAGATCCAACTTAGAAAAAATCTTCCCCCCAGCAACCGCAGCCAGGAGGTCTTTGATCAGGGGCAAGGGGTATGCATTGGTGGCTGAAACAGCGTTTAGCCCGTGATAGTCCGTGCATAGCCGTAACCCTCCGTCTTTCTTTTTCCAGAATAAAACGGGTGCGGCAAACAGGGAAGAGGCAGGTCGGATGAACCCCCTCTCCAAGTTTTTGTCTATGAATTTTCTCAGTTCCACTTTTTCAGCCGGGCTCATGGAATACAATTTGCCCTTAGGTAGCTTCTGGTTTGGCAGTATTTCAATAGCACAGTCAGAGTTCCTGTGGGGGGTAACTCGTCTGCCTCTTCTTCCCCAAAGACTGCCGCTAAATCTCGATACTCTCGCGGGATCGCCTCCAGCTCCGCTTCCGCCACCCCCACCAGCACAGGGTAGCTTCCCAGCCGTAGTGATCCCCAGCCCCCGCGCCAAACGTGGTCCTTACATTTTGCAGAGATGAAGTTGACTTTCCCCTCCTCCCATAAAATGTGCAGGTCGTGATCAAAGAACCAAGCACTCCCCAGGACCAGAGGGAAACGGGGAGTCGGGGTAACAACAAATGGTCTCACCTCCCAGTGGGTCCCAATCCCCAGGCGTAATGGCACAGTCTCGTATTTACACGGCTCTTTCATCGTTGAGCCGTCCATCTGGGTAAACACTAGGGGTTCGGCCAATTTGACTACTTTCGCCCCTAGCCCTGTCACTAGCGAGGGGCTAATAATGTCTTTCCCACACCCGGAGTCAATGAGAGCTCGCACTCTCATATGGGTCTGTAGACCTGGGTCCATTAGAGTCACAGTAAGAAAGAAGAGAGAGGAGGATCTGCTCACCGGGTTCAGCGCTTGCGAGTCCGGGACCTGCTGTTCAGCGCTATTTACAGCAGGTCATTCTCGTTTCCCGCCTTCATGGTTTCTTCCTCCGACGAGTCGGAGGTTTCGCTCAGCGGGTTGATTTGCAGCGCTCTAGCCCCTCTCGGTTTCACCACCGGCTTGGGTGTGGATGTGTCGAATTTCTTTTTGCCCCCTTTCACCCCTCCAGGTGGGGTGGTTGATCCGGGGCAGCTGGCTGCGAAGTGGCCCGCTTCACCGCACTTCAGACATAGCCCTTGCTTCATTCGGGTCTCCCGGGTGCCATCTTTGGGTCGAGGAGTTGTCGGCTGGGTCTTCCCCCTGGGTGCCAGGGTTGGTCCCGATGGGCCTCCCTTCCCCAATGCCGCCGCGTTGTCTAGGCGGATGGTTTTCAGGCGGGTCTCCGTGGCTATCACCTCCTGCATCCAGCCCATCAATGTCTCCGGGTCGTGGCCGCGCATCACGGTACGGCGGATCTCTGAGTTGAGCCCCAGGCGGTATTGTTCTGCCAGGACTCCATCAGGCCATCCACGGACTTTCGCGGCATGCCTCCGGAACTCCGCGGTATACTCCCTCACTGTTTTGGAACCTTGCTTGAAAGCGCGTAGGAAGGCTCTGGCAGTCTTGTTCGCGTTGACATCCTCGAACTGCTCCTTCATGGCCCACATGAAGGCGTCGATTTCCCGCAGCTCCCGCCCGTCTGCTTGGTGCAGGGCTACATACCAGTCGGCCGCCTCCTCCTTCAGGTGCAGTGCTATCGCATCCACCATGCGATCCTCACTCTGGAACAGGTGTCCCCAGTTCTCGATGAACTTTTCAGTTCTCACTAAGAAGAACGAGAACTTCTCCGGGGTCCCGTCAAAGTCCGCGTCAAGGAGTTCGGCCGGTTTCAGTGGAAGGAACCCCCAGGGTCGTTGCAGTCACGGCGCCGGCAGCCCCTGCAGTGGGGGCCCCGCTGGTTGGTCCGGGGGTGCCCCCAGTTGCCCAGGGACACCCCCAAGCAGCCCCGCCGGCACGATCCTTTGATCAGGGGGTTGCTGATCAGGAGGCACCTCTCTCTGCCTCCTGTCCATTTCCTCTCGGATGCCATCCGAGATCATCTTGGGTATGTGGGAGAGGGACTCGTCCAGCAAGCGGAATAGGTGATCTTGGCTTGGGTCACCACTCCATCTCTGATTCACCACGGGTCCTTCCACGTCTCTCGACTCCCGGTGCCGGTCTTCCACCCTTTCGGCCGTGCTCAGTCGGTGAACCGATCTCTCGAACCAGCTCTCTCTCACTGACGCTCGCAGGGTGAAGAACCACGTCCCATGCGTCTCGGCGAGCGGCTTCACCCAGTCCCATCGCTGCTTAGGTCGGGTAGTCACTCTGCCATACGCCGCTCCATAAGGGTCCCCGTAGGGCCCCCCTAAGTCGTATTCCAAGCCCCACGTGGCCGGCACATAGGTACCCGGGACTTCCAAGGGCACGACTGCTGTGGTGCTCGGCACCGTCGTCACAGGAGGTTTCTTATCCTCCTTCGGCTTCTGGTCCTCTGGTGGATCTTTGATCGGGAGAGTGTCATCTTCACCGACGCTCATTTTGGGTGCAACGGGTTTCTGACCAGTCCCGACTAAAAGTGTTTCTTAACAAACTGTCAGAGTCCTCAGTTAGTCAGTCAAACACCAGGCCTTATTCATTGAAACAAGGATAGTATTTATTAGACTGCAATACTAGGTCACTAGAACAGAAGCATTGTTAATAATAACTTGGATACATGAAGCATTGGGGTTTATACACCAAGGGGAAAAGGAGCCCCCACCCCTCTACCAATAGATGGTTAGTGCACGCACGGGAAAGCTATAAAGCACTAAATTATTACGCTCCCACTACCTGAAAGTTCCCAGGCCTAGCTGTTGTCTTTAGAAAGCGAAAGGAGACGAACAGCCTGGCTCCAAGGCCATCTCTGGCCTGGCGAGGTGAGATATAGCCCGGTCTCCCAGGCAACGTCGTCATCTCCCCACATTCCACACCAGCACACAGATACATCGATTACCATCTCATCTTCCCCCCCCATCGCCCTCATGGCAGGGATACCTGACAGAAGTCCATGTCCCCAACAATTGTTCTTCTCACTTCCAAAAGCATATTGAATTGTCCAGTAATGCACTATGCCTGAGTATTAATTCCTACAGCACTCTATACCATTGGGTTATGTTATGAAACCAGCTGGGTGGCCTCGGGCCAGTCACAGTTCTCTCAGAGATCTCTCAGCCCCACCTACCTCACAGGGTGTTTGTTATAGAGACAGGAAGGGAAGGCCATTGTAAGCCGCTCTGAGACTCCTTTGGGTAGTGAAAAGTGGGGTATAAAAAACAGCTCTTTTGTCTGAAGAAATGTGTTTTGCACACGAAAGCTTACACTTTGAATAAAACTGTTGTGTACTGAGTTTGTCACGTGCGAGGTCAGGTCTGCACACGGACAGGCGAAGAGCCCTAGCTTTGCTTCAAGAGACAATAGCCAGACTGGATCCTAGCCCACTCCTATCAGAGGGCTAGGATCCGAGAAAGGACCTATGGAACTCTTGCCACTGTAAATAATCCTATCACGGGTGTGGGATGTGTGTTTGGGTGTGGTTTTGCCTTAGGATATAAGCCGGCCTGTGAGCTAACATTCCCTCTTTTGTTCTTCACTTCCAATAGAGTACGAGCTGATATCACTACCGATGCATCCTGCTCAGTACTTTACAAAAACTTTGTTGGTCTCAGAGTTGCCACTTGACTCAAACTCCTCCTCCTCCTTCTACTGCTACATCAACCTGAGGCAGTTGTTTTGTGGATGTCCTCTCAATGTAGGCTGTGATCTTTGGGGTTATTTTAGATGTAACCAAAGACTTAAATTTACCCATAGAATTTCTGACTTTAAGACAAGATATTTTAATATCAACAGTTAATCTTCACCTTTGTAAAAGCTAAATAATAGGGAAACACCATGAAACCGATGTATAGATCATTATATGATCCTTGCCTACTCTGTATTTTAGTGTAGAACATCCCTTACCCTTTATCCTTTGTAGTGTGTAGAGATAAAAAGCAATAAAAATGTTTTTTTTTAAAGTTACTTCCTGATTTTCAGGAGAAGTTGTGCAGCATGAGAGGATCTTAGCAGCGGGGGGGAACCCCTTCTAACTTCAAGGTCCTGTTGAATATGTAAAGTGAGTAGTATTACAGAATTACAGCTGATCTCCAGCCAACAGAGATCAGTTTCTCTGGAGAAAAAGGCTGCTTTGGAAAGTGGGCTCTATAGCAGTATATCCTGCTGAGGTCCCTTCCCCCCTCCAAACTCTCCCTTCCTAGGCTCCACCCTCCCAAATTTCCAGGAATTTCCCTACCCGGAGCTGGCAACCCTAGATACACTGGAATGATGTTCAGTATCACAATGTTAGCCCCGACACCATTATGGGGCTTTGCTATGGACTGTTTGCTGTTCCCACATGGTCTGTGTACTTGCTAGACTGTAAAATGGATGCCAAAGGAGAAACCCATAGGGAAGGAAAAAGCTGTCTTTTTACTCTGAGGGACTCCATTGCATACCTGCCGCATGTCACATACATAGATTAAGGGCCATACAGCAGACAAAGGACTTTTCCTCTGCAAGTCGTTTGCATGATGAGATTAAGTCCTTCCCCACCCCAGGCATACACATAAACAATACCAGAGCCATCAACTACCTGGAAGAACCATCTGCCTGCCAGCCAGCTTCCTCTGCCCAGCCCCCAGGTATCCAACAGACAGGGTAGCCAATAAGATTTGAAATTGACACTGACACCGCCGGCTGGGAGGGTCAGTAGGTGTACACCGCCTGGCCTTCCACGCCCAGCACCCAAGACGCTATAATAACGCGATCTCTGGGTTAGCTCTAGAGATCTCTCTCTGCTGCTTATCCTTGCCCTGCTGCTGCTGAAACCACGACCTCTGTCTGTCTGCTTTATCCTCTTATGCCCTCATCCTGTACCCGAACCCTTGCCTCGCTTCATTCCAGTCGGCCGCTGGAATTATACACGTGTTGCTAGCTGGTCTAGACCGCGTGTCCCTTCTTCCATCCTTCCTACCCTACCTTACCCCACTCGCTGGAGGCTTAGGAGCCGCGCCTTGGAGGTAAATATTGCCCTCAACGGAACCAACGATAACCTGCTCATGCAACTGTGCTTTATCTATCTTTTATTCTTAGACCTTGAATGTATGTGTGTGTGAATTGTATTTGTCGAGTGTAACTGGTATTGGCTTTATTTAAGTAAACTAAATATTATTCTGAGTCCTGTCTCTCGCCTCTTCACTGGGAAGTCTCCGCGGCAGCCCATTCCTCGTAGACATAGACCAAAAGATCCCGAAATTAATTATACCTGTGGCGAAGTGCTTCACCCCTAGAGAGCATTTCGCCCAACAACAATAAAGCATGGACACACACCCATGCACATATGTACATCCTGTAGACCAAGAGTATAAGCCATCAAAAGTCTAGTTAATATGCATTCCTTGAAAGAGAGAAAAAAAGAAAATGATATCATTTAGCCAGTAAGAGTAAAATGATTCTCTGAAAGAAAATCAGTATGGGCACTTCAGAATCATCTTCCTTTAAAATTATGAATGATTTAGAGCATTCATTGTGATGCTTGAACAGATGTCTGGTTTTTACCATGGAAGACAAAAATGACAATTGGGCAGGTGGATGCAGAAATCTGTACCAGTTTTGCATACAACAATATACAAAGTACTTCAAGGGTCTGATTTTTGTTCACGCCTTTCTTCGCAAGAAACGAAAGGGTGCCAGCAATCGGGCATCACTTTTTCCACAGCTGTACAAGTAGAAGGCTAAGACCAGCAGCAGCACAAGCAAGGAGAAATGAATTTGGAAAGGGGGGATGATTACTATAAAACAAAGCAAACAGGTGGCATTACAATCATGAATCTCTTCCTTCACACCTTCTTGAGAGCAAAGATTGCTTGTTTTATGAGCTATCTTGCTGCTCACCCCCAGGTTCCCTCTTATTTGAGTGTTTTGTGTATTTATTTGTTTTTTATTCAGGAGCAGAAACTCAGTGGAACCGGTGATGACTCAACCAACTCCTAGCGGCGCTACTTTGTCCAGCATCATCCCGGTTATGGTGCATCCTAGAGGCAAGTGGTCCACTGGCTTATTTGATGTCTGCAGTGACAAGAGAGCTTGTAAGCCCTGCAACTGTTCCTTTTCAATCACCTTCTGAAGCTTTGCTCCCAGGCACACGTGGGAGAAGTGCGGTTTTTAAAGGCATTACATGATTGAAGAAAAACTTCATCCCAAAAAGGTTGCAGTCGGAGGTAATGAAGCCGAGAAGCTGTCAGATTGGGAAAGGGTACAGGGCCAGCCTTGTGTCTTTGACCCAGGCCCATCTGTGCCATCATCTCCTCCCCCATTTAAGAGAATAACCTTCAGGAAGCAGATTGCTTGCTCTCTCCTCAAAAGACCATTTTCCTCAAACCTAATTTGACTTACTAAAATTGAATCACGCCACCAGCACTGATGGTATCTTTGACTCTCCTGCTCTTGCTGGACAAAGACATTCAACACCTTCCTCTATGTTTGGGTTTTATAATTTTAAAATAGGTATTGAAACATAACACAAAGCATTCAGCTGTGCAGAAGGATTTCTATGGTCACCTTTAGAATTCTGGGTTGGATTTTGTAGTAGGGTGCTAGGGATTACAGCCTTCAGGTGAGACCTGGGGATCCCCAGAATTACAGCTCATCTCCAGACTACAAAAATCAGTTTCCCTGGGGAAAAATGGATGCTCCAGAGGGTGGGCTATATTGGCATTGTACCCCCCCCGAGGTCCCTATGACTCCCTTCCACTGAGTTGGAGCATATGATTCTTCTTCAGTTAAACTTTCCTTCAAGGAAGAAAGAATTCCTCCAATGGAGGATAACTTTTCCTGATGGAGAAATTGTTGTTGCTGCTGCTGCATTTCCCCCAGTGCTATAAATATTCTTTTTGAGGTGTGTGTGGTGTGAGTGGTCCAATGAGGTTGCACCATCAATTTAAACATGTATAAATGATGTTCCTTTTGGTCTTTTGGGGTTTCTGTGTGGCACTGTGGCATGCTTGCACTGCCACAGTACCACTTGTTCTGGAGTGTGCCACTCGTTCTCATGGCAGACAAGCACCTCCCAAGACAGTTCACTTTCCCTGAGATTCTCTGGGAGAGTCTGATTGCTGGTGCTACTTGCTTGCCTGCCTTAAGTGCTGCTGGCTGGGTTTCCCCATTGGAAGCAATGGAGGTAATGGGGGTAACCTGTTTGGGTGCCCATAGAATTAGGCCCATTGGTTCAATTGCTTTGAGATGTGGAGGTGTATGTAGCGAGAGGCTCCCGAAGCTACCCTGAAAATTTGGAGCCTCTCCCTCAAACCCCCTCCCTCCCAGAGCTACTAACAGCATCGTGGGGAAAACGTAACTTTTTTCCCACCATAGAGAACAATGGAGGGAATGGGGGCAACCTGTTTGGGGGCCCATAGAATTGGACCCCCTGGTCCAATGTTTTTGAAACTTGGTGGGTATCTTGGGGAGAGGCTCCAACAGCTACCCTGTGAGTTTGGAACCTCTTCCTCAAACCCCGTCCCCTCTAGCCCCCAGAATATACCCTATGTTTTTGCCATTGACTTCAATGGCCCTTAGGATATAATGGGGCTGAAATTGACATTGGGCTGGCCAAAAGACTCCCAAATCAGCTTGTACTGCCAAAACATGCGGGAGCCTTTCTGCCCTCCCCCCAAAAGACCCCTGGCTTGATCCAAACATTAAGTATGTAGGATGATGCTGTGAGGTAGTTCAGCTATTACTAGCAGAAACATGGAACACTCTGCCAAATAATAACTTAACCTCTCATATAAAACATAAGGCAAATGCCCAAATTTGATGTAGCAGAAAGAGACATTTGCAATGCACTGAGGTACCTGGGAATGCCAGGAAACAGCAAACAGTAGTTTCCTGCTAATGGAGGAAATCTGGCCTAGCCATTAAGCTTTACAGAGATAATTTAACTCAGCTGTTTTAAAACAAGTTGCATTGACCTCATGGTCAGCAGAATTACTTGGTAGAGCTCTTGCTAAATCAAGCCACTTCATACAGCAAGTGGGGTTCACATATATCATTGCTTCCATATATAATATGTCCTTCCTGTACATAGAAAAATTAGCATGACAGGAAGAGTGGTAACATTTACATTATGGTTGCATTCACAGCTGTCAGAAGGTATGCAATGTTATGATTAGATCAGTGTCTGCTATGCTTCTCTCAGATTAATTGTATGGCAGGAGAATGTTAAATTATGTTCAGGAGAAGTACATGTGTACAACCTCAGAAAAATCTCACTCCAATAAAAATCAGCTAAGTTGCTAATTATGAAGAGAATCCTCCCCCAAGAATGAAAATATCACATTTTTTCTTATCTAAGCCAACATCCTCTGACCATGAGCTGAATTTGTAGATAATAACCTTTGCCCCAGATTTATCTTCCAGTTATAGTATATGGTGAGGGAGGAGGTGTTCTTTGGGCCTTCATTATTTAGGACCCATAACTTTACGTGCGCAAAGATCCCAAAGAGTCCTGCTTTACAGGACAAACTATAATTCTCAGAAATATTTGCATGGGGAACTTGGCAATACTTTAGAGCTTGGCAATACTTTAGAGCAGATGGTGGGTGGAGTACTCTTAGAATTATAACTGTTCTCCAGATGACAGAAATCAGTTCCACAGAGAAAATGGCTGCTTTGGAAGGTGGAATCTATGGTATTAGGCATTGCTGAGGCCCCTTCCCTCCTTAAACCCCACCCTGCCCAGGGTACACCCCCAAATCTCCACATATGTCCCAAGTGGGAGCTGGCAGCCTTACTCTCACTCTATGTCCCCATTGCATTGCTGCTGCTGGAAAGTAATCCTGGGGAAATGTGACAACTTGTGGGTGCCTCGCAGTGCAGGGAGATTAGAGATAGGGAGATCTGTTTGGGAATTCCTGGATATTTGGTGGCAGAACTTGGGTTGGGGAGGGCAGAGTTTGGAGAGGGGAAGGAACTCAGCAGGGATACGATTAGGGCTGCCAAGCCCATGGCTCGCCCACTAGGCGAGCTAGGCACTCGCCTAGAGCACACCAGCCGCAGGGGCGCCAAAAGGCATCCCACCCACCCACAACAAGGCCCCCCACCCCTTCCCTGGCTTTATTGGGGCCCCGCGGCTGCGGAGCTTCCAGGAAAGCTGGTGCTGGGAGGGAGGGGCGGGGGCTAGAACCCCCGCCCCTTCCCTGGTTTTCCTGGGGGCCCCACAGCTGCGGAGCCTCCAGGAAAGCCAGCGCTCCGCCACCGCCCCCAGTCTCCAGGCCCCACTGGGAGGTTGGCATCCTCGGTGGGGGCGCCCCAGGCTGTCCGGCCTAGGGCACCCAGACACCTGGAGCCGGCCCAAGCCTTAGTTGCCTTCTGCCGCTCCAAGTCTTCATCTACTTGATTTGAATCATGCTGGTTATGTATAGAAGAGTGGGGTGTGAAGGATTTGGTTATAAGGGCAAGAAGTAGGGTTGCCAACATCCAGGTGGCACCTGGAGACACCCCCCCCCCACTATAACAATTCCTCTCCAGCTGACAATAATCAGTTCCCCTGGAGAAAATGGCTGCTTTGACGATGGACTCTATGGCATTATACCCTGCTGAGGTCCCTCCCCTCCCCTCCCCTCCCCAAACCCTGCCCTCCCTGGGCTCCATTCCCAAAATCTCCAGGCATTTCACAACCCAGAGCTGGCAACCATAGAGAGAAGCTAGAGGGGCTGTCCTATGCAGGTCCCTTGCTGTGTTATGATTGTGTGAATGTCTGTGATGAATTCAGCTTTGTCTGGTCACAGCTTCCCTCTGGTTGTGCTTCACAACAGGTGCATGTGGTTTGCTGTGTGGCCCGTGCCTGGAATGTAGCATTGCAAGTCATTATGGGGAGTGCTTTTGCTTTCCGCTTCTGTTGGGATCCACCTTAGCATTAAGAGTGGGGACCAGAGAAAGATACAAAATACATGTAAGTTGGTGTATATTTTCTTTTCTCCAGCTCTCATAAAGCAGCAGGCTGCAGGTATCAGATTTTATCCTTCTCCCTCTGCTTCATGGCCTGTCAATGCTATTGCTGTAACTTAAAATATGTCATGGCAGGTTGCACTTTAGTACAGTAATGCATTCCAACAACTAGTGAGGGCCTAAAATATTTGCAGGGGTGAAAAGTTTACTTCAAGCACAGCATAAAACCTTCAGTGTACCTGCCTGCCACATTCCTGACCTTTCTAAAGATCTGACATCTCTGCTCCATTTGGGGGCAAAGATTCCCCTCCCCGCCTATTAGCTTGGTGCCTTCTTAAAGTCAGTGCTTTTTTTGTACGAAAAAAAGTGTTTGTACTCATATATTAAGTTGTGCCAATTTCCATCAATTACCCACTCAGGAGAGTCCTGAAAAAAGGTGCCAGTACTCAGTACCGATGAGTACTATCACAAAAAAGAACAAATGCACTAAACCTTTGAAATAGCCTCTTTTTAGGCACAGATGAGAAGGCAGCATTTATTTTATAAGGGCATATCTGCACCAAGCGAATACTTATGTTTTTAAAGTAATGGATAAGAGCAGTTTGTTGCCGTGGCAAAATTGCATTGCTCAAAAGTTCATGCAGAGGGGGGAAAATGTTCATTTGCTATACAGTTAGGAAGATGGAAAACAAAAGTCCCCTGTAACTGTAGAATCTATGTTGAAATATACTGCTAAGCCTGGCCTTCTGACCTGTTATTGAGTCCTCTTGGGTTTTCAGCAGAAATTAAGGAAGCTAGAGGTGTTTTCTCCATAACTTATTCAGAAAGTTGCAACATGAAAATTTGTGTCGTATAAATTCTCCATTCTGTAGAGCTTCGTGTGGTGGAAAGAGTAGCAGGCATGTTCGGAAGTTACGTGGGCCCTGGAGTTATCCTAGAATTACATCTGATCTCGATTACAGAAACCAGCTCTCCTAAAGAAAATGGCAGCTTTAGAGGGTGGACTCTATGACCCTAAATCCCTGATGATCTCCCTCCCTTCCCCAAACTCCACCATCCTCACACTCTGCTTCCAGATCTCCAGAAGTTTCTCAACTCAGAGCTGGACAGTTTCAAGAGGGAATTAGATAAACATATGGAGCAGAAGTCCATCAGTGGCCATTAGCCACAAGGTATAGATAGGAACTCACAGGCTGGGGCAAGTGATGCACTGTATTCTTGGTGCTTGGGGGGCAACAGAGGGAGGGCTTCTAGTGTCTTGGCCCCACTGATGGACCTACTGATGGCACCTGGTATTTTTGGCCACTATGTGACAGAGTGTTGGACTAGATGGGCCATTGGCCTGATCCAACATTGGCTTCTCTTATGTTCTTATGTACCCTATGATATAATGACAACATTGGGGCTTACTGAGGCATATTTAAATAGGAACTTATGACCATTTGGCATTTAGGATCAAACTAGATATGACCCATGAATCCATTATAAGCCCCCGTTTTTTAATGTTAAAAGTAGTCTGAGTGTGTAAAAGAGAACTAATATAGTGTAGTGCTTGGAGTTTCAGACTAGGATCTGGGAGACCCAGGTCTGAATCCCCACTCTGCCATAGAAGTTTTGCTGGGTGACCTTGAGCTAGTCAAACACTCTCAGCTGAACCTCACATGGCTATTGTGAGGATAAAATGAAGGAGAGGAGAATTCTGTAAGCCACCTTGGGTCCCCATTGGAGAGAAAGGTGTGGTATAAATGAAGAAAATGAAAAAAAGAGAGTTTCAGATTGGGACTTTGGTGCTGGGAGAAGGAGGTTTAACTCTACGTCTCGTGCCATTCTCCTACACTCATTTTCCCTCTCCGCAAGCTGCCATTTGCTTCCCTGTGGGAGACATATAGTAAGTTTATTTTCTCCCCAGTGCAAATTTCTATTGGATAGGGCAATCCGCACTGGAAAAATGATGGTGATGCAGAAAAGATTAAACCTTTTTTCATAAAATGCACCCTCCAACACTTCCACATTCTCTAGAGGAATTGATTTCTGAAGTTTGGAGATGGGCTCTAATTCCAGGGGATCCCCAGGTCCTACCTGGAGTCTGGCATTCCTGTCTAGCTTTGGATTTCCAGCATTGAACAGGCAATTGAACTAGATGGTCCACAAGACCCTTCTAGCTCTGTGACTGTATCTTCTGTGGCAGCAAAATGCTTGGCTCCTGAGCAAACTGAAGTTTCAAAAGAATTTATCCAGTCACATAAGTATGACGTGGCCCAGGAACATGTCACTGGCACCAGTGATGGGCTGGGCAAAGGATGGAGAACCAGTGCTAGGCTGCTAGCCCAGCTGAAGTTGCATGTGGGAATACATTTGTGATATATGCTGTAATGGAGTACATCTAATCCTCATGCAAAAAATGTCACTACCCCCTTAGTTGTAAGCAATAAGGGCCAATTTAAATAGAATACTGGTGAGACAAAAACATGAACTAGTTGCACTTTATTCTTGCACAGCATCTCATTTAAATTGGACTGCTGTCCATGCAAAGCAGCTACCTGTGCTGAGTTAGCGCACGAGAGATTGGTAGGATGGGCAAGTGGTGTGCTAACTAAGCCTGTCTATCTGGCTGTGCCCAGGTAGCAGCCCAGTTTGAACAAAGAGCTATTAGAATGCAAAGCCCCACTAGTCTATTTGAACTGACCCTCTGATTCTGTGGCAAGTGACATGTTGCTACTTTTATATGCATGGAATTGGGAGTGAAATACATATCAAAGCACACACCACTATATCATGTGTGGAGTAAGAGAGATTGGCCTAGTGTCTCTCCCCGGGGCAGCAGATGCGTGTTCCTTCACTCCCTTCAACACATTCCATTTGACTCCCCATCCAGGACAGACCAGGTATGATCAGCATTGCTAGCACTCTGGTTATGGAAGTTCTTAACTTGGAGGAGTCCAGAACACCTCCCTCTCCCCGTTGATTCCCCTGGTGGGGCTTCCTTGACCATGAAGAGGCTGCTGCCTGGATGAGCAAGCTTGTCTGAGACTATACACCGTGTTAGAGTTTAAAAGGCTGTTGTTCAAAGAGTGCATTCAAACAGAAGAATGAAATTGTAATAGACGCTGTTGACCTGGCATAAAAGTGGTACAAAAGCACTGGAAAGGGTGCATGCAAAATTCAAGGCAAAAGCAGGGTTGCCAGCTCTGGGGTAGGAAATATCTGGAGATTTTGGGGGTGGAGCCTGAGGAGGGCAGGGTTTGGGGAGGGGCCTCAATCCTGTCCTTATATATATTTGAATTTTGGTTCCACCACATTCTATGCTTGCCATAATTGATTCGGCTCAAGAACTGGCAGTCAGAAGACATTGGCCAGGGCTGACTGGCTGCAACGCAAAGTCCCGCCCCCGTCAGTATCTTCAGCTCAGTCTGCTCCAGTCCTCCGACAGGAGAGAACCATCTGGAGTGTGAGCGCAGAGACAGGCCCTCAAGGCTGAGGCAAGTGAGAGAAGCCCTTTTCCGCCCCCCCACACCATCCCCTGGGCCTTCTATGAGGAGACTAGGCCCAGAGAAGGCCTTTTCCGTCCCCCACACCCCATCCCCTGGGCCTTCTATGGGACACTAGGCCCAGAGAAGCCCTTTTCCGTCCCCCCCACCCCATCCCCTGGGCTTTCTATGAGGGGACTAGGCCCAGAGAAGGCCTTTTCCGTCCCCCACACCCCATCCCCTGGGCCTTCTATGGGATACTAGGCCCAGAGAAGCCCTTTTCCGTCCCCCCCACCCCATCCCCTGGGCCTTCTATGAGGGGACTAGGCCCAGAGAAGGCCTTTTCCGTCCCCCACACCCCATCCCCTGGGCCTTCTATGGGGCACTAGGCCCTGAGAAGCCCTTTTCCGTCCCCCACACCCCATCCCCTGGGCCTTCTATGGGGCATGAGGCCCTGAGAAGCCCTTTTCCGTCCCCCACACGCCATTCCCTGGGCCTTCTATGGGGCATTAGGCCCAGAGAAGGCCTTTTCCGCCCCCACACGCCATTCCCTGGGCCTTCTATGGGGCACTAGGCCCAGAGAAGGCCTTTTCTGTCCCCCACACACCATCCCCTGGGCCTTCTATGGGGGCAGTAGGCCCAGAGAAGCCATTTTCTGTCCCCCACACATCATCCCCTGGGCCTTCTATGGGGGCAGTAAGCCCAGAGAAGCCCTTTCCCCCCACACACTGCCTACTGCCCCTATAGAAGGCCCAGGGGATGGTGTATGGGGGACAGAAAAGGCCTTCTCTGGGCCCAGAGAAGCCCTTTTCTGCCCCTCTTCCCTTCCTTTCCCTCTTTTTCTTTCTTCCTCTCTCTTTCACTCTCCCCCTATTCATTCATTCCTTCCTTCCTTCCTTCCTTCCTTCCTTCCTTCCTTCCTTCCTTCCTTCCTTCCTCCAACCCTCTCTCCCTTCCACCTCCCTCCCTTCCTTTCTAGGGCCCGTTGTCTTCCACCACAACGGGCTTTGCTCCCTAGTAGGGTATAAGGCCATTTGGAGTCCACCCTCCAAAGCAGCCGTCTTCTCCAGGGGAACTGATCTTGGTCCCTTGGAGATCAACTGTAACAGATCTCCAGGGGCCACCTGGAGGTTGGCAGCTGTAGGCAAAAGGTGATCAGGGGCCAAAGAGTGTGAAGTAGGCTGCTCTGTGCAGAAGCAAAGAGGTGGAATGAGGGCTTAGCATGCATGGGGAGTGCTCAGGTGCTGCTGGGCTGGAATTTAAACTGTGTGTGGATTCAGCCAAACAGTGGGGTTGTCTTGAGTCAAAACAGGGAAAAGGCCAGCAAAGTGAAATAAGCAGAACTCCCTAAAGCAGTTAGCTAAACTTAGTACCCTACTTCCATGCTCCTTGACCTTTCTCTGAATCTAGCAGCAGCCATGACTCCTCTTGCATGAGGGCACCTATTCCATTAACAGCAGCTATGGCTGCTGAATGAATCCAGGAGAAGCATGCTTAAGTGCCTTGATATATTTCGGGCTTCTGCTCAACCCCCCCTCCCCAGGCTAAAGACAGAAATAGTCCCATCTCCTCCATTTATTTTTCTCTAAAGCTGCAAGTTCAAGGATACCGAAATCAACCGACTTTCACCATTGGGGCTACAGGCCTCTGCTTAAACTAGGGCTTCCCTAGGGGTGGGTTTTGCCTGCTTTAGGGGCCCGTGATCTGCCAGCCTGGATCATAGAGTTAGTTTCTCTGAGAGGAGAGCATAAGGGAACCTTTTGGAACTTTTTATGAGCAACTGTTTTCACAGATGTGCAAGTGGACACAAAAGTACACATCCAGGCAATGCTGGTCTTCAGGCAACATCACTCCAGCATCCTAGAATCCTGAAAAGCTTTCTGACCACAAAGAACCCATTAACAACTTTGCCCAACCAACCCCAGTCTCAAATAGCCTTTCTCTTATGCCAGTTTGGTGTGAGAGCCAGTTTGCTGTACTGGTTAAGTGCACAGACTCTAATCTGGGAGAACCACGTTTGATTCCCCACCCCTCCACCTGCAGCTGCTGGATGACTTTGGGCAAGCCATAGTTCTGTCACAGCTGTCTTTGAAAGGGTAGTTCTTGAAAGACCTCTCTCAGCCCCACCTACCTCACAGGGTGTCTGCTGTGGGGAGGGGAGAGGAAGGGAAAGGAATTTTTAAGCTGCTCTGAGACTCTGAGTGAAGGGCGGGGTATAAATCCAATCTCCTCCTCCTCCTCCACCTCCTCTTCTACCTTCATACTCCAAACAGTTTCTTCAGTCCCATCCCAGGTAGGTGGAACACTGATGCCTCTTCCAGGGCCCCAGAACGACCATCATCAGGAGATACATTTATTTATTTTATTTAAAACATTTATTAGCCACCTTTCTACCTTGCAGAACTCAAACGACAATTATTAAAAACGTATACAAGACCAAAATTTAAATTAGAACTGCCAATAAATAAAAAACGAAATTAGCCAAACGCAGGCCTAAATAAAACCATTTTCAACTGCCTCCTAAAGATTGAAACTGAAAGGGCCTGGCATGCCTCCCTGGGGAGGTTGTTCCATGCACTGAGGAACAAAAACATTGTAAAAACTATAGAAAGGAAGTGTTCTGTGTCATCAAGGGGTACCACAGTAAAATGGCAACAAACACACAATAGCTGTATTGGGGGGTGGGGGAAGCTCGTTTGTGCACCATCTCCAAAATACATATCTGTAAAATACGGTAAAAAATCCTTCTTGTTTAAAAATATAGCTATCATCACTATAAGCCTATGAACTAAGCAAAGATTTTGATATGTGAGCCAGTGGTTAGAGCATTAGACTAGGATGTGGGAGACTCCTGTCTGAATCCCCAATCTACAAAGTTAGTTCAACCCATTCTCAGCCTAACCTACCTCACTGGGCTATTGAGGATAAAATGGAGTATAGGTATTGTAAGTACCTATATTGTAAGTACCTGTATTGGAGTATGGATCATTTGGATTCCTATGGAGGAGACAAACAGGGTACAGGTGTTGAAATAAATACATTAATTCTAATGTGATGAGGTTCTGTTTTTGTCTCTCCCACTCCCCACTCCTCCAGGGAACCCTGTGTGAAGACTGGATGTCAGTTCACTGCTGCTGGCCTTTTGCAGTCTGTCAAGTGGCCCGAGAAATGAATAGGAGACCTATCTTCCAGGTCTATGGAATAAACCCATCATCTCCTCCTGCTTCCATCAACGATGCTCTAGTTTGAAAAAAAAAAATCTTTCGTTTGTGAAACTTCTTGGGTCATGGTCCTTTCCTTCCTTTTCCCCGCAATGGCAAAAAATGGTTATTTATGGAAATAAAAATGCATTCATGTGTCACAGCAATTCTCCCCTCGTGTTCCTGTCAGAAAGGCATAAGTGTTAGTTCCATTGACAACACTAGAAATAGCTGAAGTGCCAGAGCAAAGCCATGTTTGTGGTGTGGGTTAAAGTGGTTCGCTGACCCTGGGCTTTTATGGATTCATCTGCATGGAATCAGAGTTGTCCTTGCAGAGTATCTGAGGTCCTGCAAGCTACAGGCAACCTTGTGCTGTTCTTCTTCCCCATCTGTCATGTAGGGATCAGAGCCATGGACATTCAGAAATCATTGCAAACTGAACTCACTCATCAGTTTTTTTTATTCGGCTCTTTAAAAGTGGTTCTTTTCTCATCTGGGAGGAAAAAAACACCCTATTACATTTATTTCATGGGAGCTGCAAACAGTTAATCTTACACATTATAATTTTATACAATAAAGAAACCTTGCTAAATCCTTCGCACATCGTCTACTATCTATATTATGTATATACATATAGATATAAATCTCTTATAAAGATATAAATTTCTTATAAAGTGCACAGAGCACAACTAAGATAGCTGAATATAGAAAAATACCAAATTGGATCCTGCCAGCTTCCTGCTGGTAAAAGAGGGAAGAGGGGGTAATCTGGCCCCTCTTCCCTACAGCCCCCTGTCCCATATTCCTTGATAGTCATACAGGTCCTCTGATCCTTGGAACAGACTTTTGGTGTCAAAAGGAGCTTCTGGGGAAGGGGAAAGTGGGAGACAATCTGCTTCTGCCAGTGGAAATTTTGAAGGATTCAGCCCAACCTTTTATTTTCTATGTTTGGTCCTACTTAAAGATCTAATGCATCTGCTTAAGTTTTTAGTAAAGAGATCTTCTGGATTCCTGTTAAATGTTATGACATCGTGAACCGTAATTACACTACTTAGTAATAACAAAAAGTTGTGGTGGGAGAGTGGGATGGGCTTACCAAACACCACTGCTGAGTTGTAAAGGGGGGGGACTAGTCTATATGATCAAGGTGCTTTACAGAGGCATGCAGTTGGCTGTGTAAATGGGTGCAGGCCTAGGAGAAGGTCATACAACTTTAATGTATATTTCAATATGCTGGAGACACTTTGTGGCTAAATTTTTGGCTGCTGTGGTAAAATCATGTAATTCAGGTAGTAAACCTTAGGCTTCCGTTTTAGTGAGTGGGGGCTTGCTATTTATGACTTTTGTCATGAAAACAGTAATTAAGAAGAAGAATTGCTGCAGACAGACATAGGTAATAAGGGAGAAACATCACTCAGCATGCAAGGCAGATGGTTAATTTCTCCAGTGGGGGAAGGAAGCAGGGAAATGCTTCCCCTTTGGGCCATCATAAAATTGACGTTTGTGCATGCTTCCCTTTTTTTTTGTCAGTCCAAAAGTCTGAAGAGGAAACCCAACTGCATCTCTTTGCATTACTTTACTACTATTATTATTAACTAAGTGGCTACGACTGTATGTAGGGCCTTATGGAACCATCATGGTTTTGCTACTGCATTTTTGGAGAAACAAAGCATGGGCAAAGAACTGGTTAACACAGTTTCCTTCTTTAATTAAAAAAAAATCAAGGAGCAATGACTGAAGTTTCAAGTTCAAGGGGTTAATTGCTTCAGGACTTCTGGGTCTTTGAGCAACTACACAGCTACCCAGGCAATTACATCTGACAAACAACAATCAGATGCAAATTCTCCAGTCAGCTCAAGCGTTTCATTAACTAACTATATGCAACAAGTTTAACTTGTGCTCATTGTGAACCAGAGCTACTGCCTCTTATCAAGCCATTCTTCTCCAAGTGCTACACTTCTGCAAGGCCTCTTTGGCTCCGTTTCCAAAGAACTAATTAGAACTGCTTGAGAAAGCAAGCTCTCCACATTAGGAAACCAATGCCTCAAAACAATACTGCAACTGCACATGTGCATTTTGGCACTTATTTATTTCGATTTATATCCTGCCTTGCCTGCGTGTGTGTGTGTGTGACTGGCTGCTGCTTCCCAGAATATACAACGACCAGATGTGAAGCTGTCTAAGAATGCACAATGCTGCTCTTGGGGGGGCTATTATACCAACCAGAGGCCCACCAATTGGGGGTCTTTCTGTTCTGCCTGTTATTCCTCTCCAACAAAAGTGCATGAGAACTTATTACCATTCCTTGTTCTTCCCTTCCCTCATCCAGGACAAGGTAGTTATTCAGTAGGAAAGTGGGTGTATTTTGTAGTTTTTAGAAAAGATCCATCACTGTAAAACATGTCCACCCCCCCACTAAACTACACTCATCCATCTTGCTCTATTTTGGTCTTTCTAAGGAGCCTATCACCATGGCATCAAAGCACTGAAGCATCCTGCACAAAGCAAATCCTGCTTTATATATCTCCTGCCCTGGCTCAAAATAGCTCCTTGCTGTTCCACAAAAAGCACCTCTTTCATCACCTTTTTTCCCTCCCTTCATCCATGCTGCTCTTAAATTCACATGACTGGAGGAAACCAAAGCCTCTCTTCCCCCCTTAGCCTCAATGGTGCAAGGGAGTGTCCAGGAACATATTCTAATGCAGTCATAACACACTGGTGAGGAGAGGAGTGCAGGCAGCATTCAGCTGGTTGTTTTGATGGTCAGAACTGATACTTGTCCTCTAGATTACTTGAGACTTCTTTCCCCCCTGGTAGTTTTCAGAGAGGGATGGATGTACTTCAATAAACATAGCTCTTGATAACTTCATCCTCATAGTCTTTACCCAAGCATCCATCCCACATGTCTTGTAACCAAGGACTAGCAAGTTAAGTATATAGCCTACTAGCCTGATACCCATGCTTCACTCTGATATTTAAGTTACGTAAATCCAGTTATAATACTGATGATGTGAAGTTTGAAATGTGACATTTGTTGTAGGAATTCTAGTGGAGAAGATTGTAGTGTAAAAAATGAAATGAGACATATGTACTTTCCCCCCCTCTGCCGAAGGACCTCTCTGTAGAACACATTGGTGATTCTGCCCTCAGGTGCTAGGATCACCAGGCTGCTTGATGAGCTCACTCTGAACCAGGCAACATAGAACTGTCCGTTTAAGAAGCAGTCATCTGTTACGTCAATTCCTATCACCTTCCATAAAAGTGATGGCCTCTCTACTTGTGTTCCTGGATTGTTTTGCTCATATGGAGACTGTGTCATTCTGAACACTTAAGGATGATTTTGCTGGTACTTGGCCTGCATAGCTCAGTGCTCCGCAGGAGTACTATGTGCAAATGTCTTTACCACATTCCTAAGTTGTCTCCTCCTTGTAGAGTTGGTGTATCTGGCTCGATGTTTGCCAGGAGCTTTCTTGGGGGCAGGAAGAGGTGAGAGGTGTGAGGGGGAGTTGGTGTAAAGGAGTGGTGATGTGGTGGACATTTCTTCAGGTTCATGAGGGAGGCACACATCAAAATGGCTCCTAGAAAGGTCCTTTACTATCTCCCCATGAATATTCAGTAACACAATTGCCATGCTGGCTTTTTTGAAAAATGTCTATTCAGAAGTCTTGAATCGCTGATTTCTGTAACTGTCCTCAACTGTCTGCAGTCTCTTCTAACTGTGTTTAGATCCACAGCTGAGCAATCATAGAATCATAGAACGTTAGAGCTGGAAGGGATCTTGCAGGTCATCTAGTCCAACCCCCTATACGCTGCAGAAGCATAGCCAAAGGACAGCCCTACATACCTACAACATACTCAAATCAGAGGGAGATGGGTGCAAACAAGCAGGTTTTACCTCAGAACTCTGAACTACACAGTTGACCAATCCGGGGGGGCGGCGCGAGGAGGCAGCAGCCTGCCAGACACATGGAAAACAATTTGGGGAACACGTTTTGCCCCTTTTTTATCCCCTTAGGGTAGCCCTCCCTTTTAAAAACAAAAACGCTTCTCATTTATGTTACATTTAAAAAGTGGGGCATAACTACATATTCAAAACACCATCTGAGCAATCAGATATTAAGCAAGTTCATATGAACCAATTTTCTAGAACCCACATTGTGAGAAGTTAAATAACCGAATAAAGGAAACCAGTTTTCTACAAATTTGGGGTATATTTCCATTGTGGGTGGAGTGTGGCTAAGCTGGGCCAGTAGCACTGCTAAGGTGATCTTGCTGGGGCGGCGTCCCTGATGGATTAAAGTACCCTGGCCCTCGGCCAGCAGCATTACTGCATGTCCCAGGTGGTTACTGGCCATTCCTGATTTCCTCAATTGTCATGAGCTCTGTGCAGTGTCCTGTAACTGGTTTTTTGTTTTTTTTTTACCTCAGAACACTGAGCTCTGCAGCTGACCAATCAGGGGTGGGGGGTAGAAGGAGACAGCAGCCTGGCAGCCACATAGGAATCAATGGGGGAGCACATTTTACCCCTTTTTGACCCCCTTAGGGGTTGAATTTCTAAAAATCCCTTCTTAGTGAGCATCTACACAATGAGTTTTCTCCCAAGGCCATGACAGGTGTGGAAAGGGCCTTTTACTGACAGAAACCAAGCTTGGTTGACCAGCAGCAGGCACTGAGGGGAAGTAGGCGTCTCAGCTCTGAGTAGGGAAATACCTGGAGATTTGGGGGAGTGGATCCTGTGGAGGGCAGCGTTGGGGGGGAGGGCGGAAGGACTCAGCAGGAATTTCCCAACCTGGAGCTGGCAACTATGAGTTCCTCACAAAGGCGTAGAAAGGGTTTTGTTCCTTTGTTTACTGGCAGAGCCAAGCATGGTTGCCTTCCAACAGCCACTGAGGGAGAAATTAGAATGCTTTGGCCGGTGACCTCTATGGCATTCTATTCAGCTGAGGCCTTCCCTCTCCCCTCCCCAAACTCTGGCTTCCTTACCTGGAGCTGGCAACCCTATGAGTTCCTCACAACAGCCACTGAGGGGAAACTGTGTTCCACACAGGAGCTAAGCAAGAGAACTGTGTTCGTCAGGAGACACAGTGCTTCTGAGAGGGCTGAAAGGGGAGTGGGTGGGGAAGAGGATCAGCACCCAGCCAATGGCATGCCAGTAATCTTGACTGGCAGCCGATGGGCGAATGGCTGAGGGAGCGCATGCAATCTCGCCACCCCATAGGCCAGAAGACACCACCATTTGGCTTTTATATATAAGAAAGATGAGTCTGTAGCAAAGTAACTACATGCTCTTAGGTAGGTGTGACATGAACCATCATGTGGCCCCCCTGAAATTCTGATGCACTGGAGATGGATGTGGTGCCATCACAGTGGCAGCAACAACATTAGCCTAGTTCTGTGCACTGCTACATTGTGCCAGCCAGGCAAGGAATAATTTATTACTTGGTGTTAGTGTGAACTTAGCAGGCATGGAACAGACATGTTCTTTGCATGTTTTCAACCTTATCTAGTTACCCTGAATACTGCTGGTATGAACTTTCAGCTAAGCAGTTTATTTCTAAGTGTCTAAACTGCAGTCTAGATTTCTGACCCAAATGTCCACCTGGCACTTATTGACCTTGCATAATAGCAAGCAAAGCACATAATGTGGAATGGGTGTGTGTTAAAATTCTAAAAAAGTGGATGCTGGCTTGGCTTCTATCTCTAATTGTTATTTTAGGAGTTCTGGATCTGTGCAGCTCTTATAGTTGTCCTTGGGAGTGTATGGATTCTAAACATTTCTGAAAAGCCTAGTCCTCAGGGCATGTCTGAAATACCTCAGCAGGATGGGTTAAACTTAGGACACGGACAAGGCTTAGTATACAGGATTTAGTATCATTCTATTCAGCTACCTTTGTTAACCCCACAGAGCAAACAGAAGTTATTCCTATAATCCCCTTCTGATTCATATCCAGAGGGTAAGTATTATAGCAGTTTTTCTCCTACTACTGTAGGCTAACTTTGACTATTTTTTTTGTTTACCCAAAGATACTTGAAACAAGCTTTCAGCTGGCTCTCACACCATCCACAGTAAGGTGGCTTGACAGCTTTAGACATTTCTTCTCCCTGTGCCTTTTCAGGGGTTTTCTATCCCTCTAAGGGAAATAGGAAAATGCTTCCACCATTGCAGGAAACAGTACTTCATGAGAGGAGATACCAGCCATGGTGGGGATTTGGTGATAATATTGTACCACTTACCCCTCTCCTGCTAGACAGAACAGGGATGGAACAATCACTGTGTAGGCTGCAAGTGTCAGGCTTACTGTCACAAAGCAAAAACCTTTGCTTGGAAGCAGCCTTTCAAGAGAGTTGGTGCCAGCCATCCACTCGCACTGGCAGTGTCGTATACAACCCACTGCCGCATAGCAGGCTTGCTCTTTATATACAACCTCACATCCCTATACTCACTAGTCTGTGGCCCCAGGACCCACCTTCACCCCAACCTGCAAAATGGGATCCATTTCTCATTTCATTCTATATGGTTGTATTTCTTTTTTCTCTTTATTTAACTGTTTAATTGAAAGATTTATATCCCACAGTTCTTTGTGGCTCAAGACAGTTTACAAAACATAATTTAAACTATTACGATTAAAAAGCAACAAGATTAAAACAAACAAAAAATCCCCCTCAAATCAAATAACTCCTCTCTCCCCAAGAGATACCTGTAGTTTATATCTCATTAAAAGCCCTGGCAAATTAATAGCCTTGCAGTACCTTCTGAAAACTTCTAAGGATGGTGTCCCCACTGCCTCAGGGAGCTTATTCCACAAAGGGGAAGTGACAGTGGAGAAGTCACAGGCTCTGGTTGATTGACGCCAAGTGAGCTACCTTAAATGGGTGGAATGGCCAGTAGGTGGCAGTCATAGCTGGCATATGGACAAATATGGTGGAGATGGTCCTTTAGATATGCTGGTCCTGGACTGTGAAGGGCTTTAAAGGTTATAGGTGGCACCTTGAATTGACTTGAAAACAAACAGGCAACCAGTGTAGATGTTTTAGGATGTTTCCCACTGGCCAAGACGCTGACATTATTCAGGCTGCTGCGTTCTGAACCGGCAGTAGTTTTGGTGTTGCTCTCAAGGACAGCCCAATGTAGAGCACATTACAGTAATCTGACCATGATGATACAAAAGCATGGATATATGTGGCCAGATCAGTTGAGTCTAAAAGGTTAACAGTTGGCAAACCAGATGCAGATGACAGAAGGCACTCCTGGCCATTACACCAACCTGCCCTTCAAACAACATGGTACAGAGAACAGAAAACTGCAGAATACATTGTCCAAAATGAGAAACTATGAAAGTTTCCATCACTAATAAAGAACTCTAATTTTCTTGGTGCATAACATGGGCTGAGTGTTGCAGAAAGAGTCATTTGCATGCACAATGATGTCTGTAACCCTCACTGAGCAGAGATAACTTCCAACTGAGCATACACAATGAACACTGGTGCAGTGGAAGTATGCAGAAAAGTTCTCCAGCACTATTCATGTGGATAGCTGTGGTGTTTAACCTTCTCCCTGAATACTTGTGAATGTGCATTTGATCTTTACTCATTTCGAACGGGTTCAGAGTCCTACTTGTCATGTAAGACAAACCTTACTTAGCACAATTATTTCTGATGGTAAAGAGAACTTTCATACTCTAAAATTGCTTGTTCAGCATTTCCTCCTATTAAGTGGGTTTTAGTATCATGAGGGACCACAAAAAGAGCTAGCAGAGTCCAAGTGCTATAGTTCAACTTGGGTCTGGGAAACCCAATTTCCAGCCACAGGTCTATCTCAACAAAATGCAGGCCCAAGGGTAAGCTACTCTCAGCAGCAGTTTCCACCTGTCCCATGAGGAATTTATCTCACTGGTTGTGAGAGTGAGCACAGTAATAACCAAAAGGAAAGTGTTCTGTAAAAGGTAAAAATACCAGCAACTTACAGTACCATTGTAAGCAGGTCTACTCAGAATGGAAGATTTGTCTCCACTTACCATGAAGCTTCCTTCTTGGTGGTCCAGAGTGGGGCAGTCCTTCAGTCTCCTTACTCCTGGGAAACAGCTCCTCCTCTCTGAAGGGGCCGGCAGACTCTTTAGTCACAGAGAGGAGGGGCTTGTGCTCCTGCTTCCCAGTCATACTCCAAGCCTCCATGCCCCTATATGGAGGTGCAAACAACAACAACAACCTAACCCCCAACTGGGGGCTAAAAAACACGTAACAACCCCAAAGAAAAAAAGGCAGCACCCTAGCTGGCTACCTCAAAGGATCTCAGACCCCTCCTTGTACTACCATCTACCCTCTTCCAGGGACCTAAAAGGTAAGCGACAGCAGCCTGTAGATAAAGGAAGTAGCACCCAACAAAAAACCAGGTGGGTAGAACTGCCCCACTCTGGACCACCAAGAAGGAAGCTTCATGGTAAGTGGAGACAAATCTTCCATTCTCCAGTGGTCCAGGAGTGGGGCAGTCCTCCAGTCTCCTTACTCCTGGGATGTAAAGCAGCAGTATTCTCCAGGGCGGGTCCATCCACTTCCCCATCTACAGGGCATGCTGCAAGACCCGTCTACCAAAGGCCACTTCAGCAGAGGCCAACTTGTCTGTTCTGTAGTGTTTTGTGAAAGAATGTGTGGATTTCCAAGTAGCGGCTTTGCACACAACTTCCAATGAGGGGAAGGCCTGAAAGGCTGCTGATGTGGCCGCCCCCCTAAGGGAGTGGGCCGTAATCCCTTCTGGCGGTTCCAGCCCCTGTGCTGTGTAAGCCAAGATAATGCATGGGCAAAGATAATGCACCCCCTGATCCATCTACTAAGGGAATAAGGTGACACCTATCTGCCCATAGAGGACTTACAGAAGAACACAAAGAGAGAATCACTGACCCGGAACTGAGCGCCTGCCACACATCCAGACAGTGTAAGGCTCTTTCCTTTTCATTCTGTGGAATGGGACAAAAGGACGGAAGGATGATATCCGCCGACCTGTGAAAGGTCGAATTCACCTTCAGTATGAAGGCCGGATCATATGAAGGCCGGATCAGGGCGTAGGACTACCCTGTCATTATGGAACAAGCATAAGTCCTTGTCTACTGACAAAGCCCCTAACTCAGAGACCCACCTAGGAGACGTTATACTCACTAGGAACACAGTTTTAAAGGTTAGTTCTTTAAGGGGGCACATTACCATTAGCTCAAAAGGCGCCCCACACAAGGGCCTAAGAATCACGTTGAGCCTCCAAGTTGGAAATCTGTGGACCCGGGGGGGGGTTAACAAGGGATGCACCTCTCAGAAACCTCTTGATGTGTGGATGACTAGCCAAGGACAGCCCATCCTTAGCCCCTCTGATATGGCTGCTACCTGTCTACGTAAGGTACTGATACTAAACTCCTTATTTAGACCCTCTTGAAGGAAGAGGAGGAGTACCCCTGTGGACGCCTCCATGGGGTCAATACTCCTCTCCCCGCACCATGCATTGAAGATTTGCCAGGTGTTATTATAGACCCTATTAGTTGACCCCTTTCTCACAGCCAACATGGTCTTAACCGCACTATGGGAATAGCCCACCCCCAGGGCCGGCTCGCCTAGAGCGTGCCGGCCATAGGGGCGCCAAAGTGCGCCTGCCCCCCCAAAAGCCCCCCACCGCCGCGGGAGCGAGTAGCTCCTCGGAGGAAGCCCAGGTGATGCTGCTTCCCCTGCGCAGGCGGGCGGGCGGGCTGCAGGATGGACTGAGGGCGCTCGGTGCTCAGTCAGCCAGGAGGGGGGTGAGAGTGCATGGCGTGGCGCCTTTTCCCGGCCCTGAGGAGCTGCCCCTCCCGACTCCTCGCTTGGGCGCAGCGCCCACCGGCCCGGAGAAGCGGTGCTGGCCACTGGGGGTCAGGGCGGTCTCCTGCTCCCTTGCTGGCCCACGAGGGTTATCGAAGAGAGAGTGGCTGCGATCTTTGACTGCCTCCTCCGGCGGACCCCAGGGCAGACGGGCGCCACTGCCGCACGCAACTCATCCTCCACACTGCTTTGCTGCTGCAGGGTGGAAATCCACCAGGGAAGAGGCGGGGAAGAGCTGCCGCCCCGCCTCCTCTCCACCTTCCACTTCCAGCAAAGAACACCCCAGCCACTCTCTCTTCAAAGACCCTCGTGGGCCAGCGAGGGAGCAGGAGACTGCCCCGCCCCCACGGCTGCCAGCACCGCTTCTCCGGGCCGGTGGGTGCTGTGCCCAAGCGAGGAGTCGGGGGGGGCGGCTCCTCGAGGCCGGGAAAAGGCACCACACCACGTGCTCTCACCCACCTGCTGGCTGACTGGGCTCCAAGCGCCCTCAGTCCATCCCGCAGCCCACCCGCCTGCCTGCACCGGGGAAGCGGCATCACCTGGGCTTCCTCTGAGGAGCTACTCGCTCCTGCAGAGAAGAACACGCCCCAGACTTGGCCTTTCAGGCGCCCACCCACCCGCCCCCTCCGCAGAGCTGCTCTAACTTTCCACAGGTGAACACGTGGTCCGGCAACTTGGGCAGCCCCTCTTGCCACTGGTGCTTAGAGAGAAGAGACGGGGGTTTAAACCCCCGTCTCTTCCCTGGCTTGCCGGCGCCGCCCCCCCATCTCCAGGCCCCACTGGGAGATTGGCAATGCAGGGGGGGGGGCAGCGCAGGGCCACAAACTGGCCTAGGGCACCCAGATACCACGGGCCGGCCCTGCCCACTCCCCTTAACTGCTGCCTCTCAACCTCCAGACTGTTAGTTTTAATAAGTCTGGTCGAGGATGAGCTGTCTCCCCCTGAGTTAGATCTTCCATGGGGGGCAGGCACCAAGGTTCCTGGATGTACAACCTCCTCAAGTCTTGGAACCAGGCCCGACAGGGCCAAAATGGAGCAACTAGAATTACTTCCGCTCTCAGATAGATTATTGTTTGAAGATCATCTGAATGATTTGGTGTCAGTGGGATCGGTGGGAAGGCGTAGAGAAGAGTTTGCGGCCACACTAGGTGCAAAGCATCTGTTCCTATGATGAGAGTACTTTTTAACCTGGACACGAACTGTCTTGTCTGGCGGTCCTATTCCGTGGCAAACAGGTCCACTTCTGGTGTGCCAAATCTCTGACAGATTTGTTCAAACACTGCTCTGCTGAGCATCCACTCAGATTGGTCCACCCATTGACTGCTCAGCCAGTCCGCCACTGTGTTCTCTCGCCCTGCCACATGTATTGCATTTAACGATAAGACGTGAACCTCCGCCCACCACACCAATTTGCTTGCTTCCTCCTGTAGCCTTTTGACATGAGTCCCTCCTTGGTGGTTAACATATGCCTTTGCTGTCATATAGTCCGTTTGGATCAGAATATGACGGCCCTGTATCAGCCCTTTAAATCTTCTTACTGCCAACCTGATCACTCTTAGCTCCAGGAGGTTCATACTGCTGGACTTCTCCTTTAACATCCATGTGTCCTGTATCATTCTTCCCTCTGCATACGCTCCCCATCCGAACAGACTCGCATCTGTCGTGATCACCACTTGGGGGGGGGTCCCTGAGAGTTACACTCTTGCTGAAATGGTTCAGTTCCAACTACCATTGTAGTTGCTGTCTCACTGACGATGGAAGCTTTACTTCTTGTGACCTCTTCTGTGCTATGTCTGCCTGGAACAGAAGAAGAAAATGCTTCAGAGTTCTCGCTGGACCTGGACCATTGCAAAACTTCCTGAAAGGACGCTTGCATCCCCAGAAGTTGTGCTAGGAGCATGACTTCCACCTTCGGTGTCTCCACCACACACTGTGTCAGATGACATAGCCTCAGCTGGCGGTCCTGGGATACGAACGCCCTGTCCCTCACTGTGTAGATTTGTACTCCTAAGTGAAGGATAGACTGACTTGGTATTAATAAACTCTTTGTCTTGTTGATCACAAACCCACGACGTTCGAGTTTCATCAGGGTAATCTCCAAGGAGTGTACCGTCTGTTGATTTGAAGACGCCTTGACCAGGATGTCGTCGAAATACGGGAATAAAGATACACCTACTGTCCTCAGATGGGCTACCAGAGTTATAAGAATCTTGGTGAACACCCTTGGGGCTGAAGGGGAGAGCCTAATACTGGTAGTGACTCCCATCATAGGCAAACCGAATCTCCTGTGTGTCTCCCTGATCGGCATGTGGAGATAAGCCTCTGACAGGACTATGGAGGCCATGAAATCCCTTTGTTGAATTGAGGCTAGGATGGTTTTCACTGTCTCCATCTTGAACTTCTTGGTTACAACCCATCTGTTCAGCCACTTTAAATCCAGTATCTCTTGGGCCTCTCCGTTTTTCTTCAGCACCGTAAATAAGATGGAGTAGACGCCGTGAGATCTCTCCGAGGCTGGAACTGGTTCTATGACTCTTATTTCCAGGAGATGGGATATAGCCTGGAGTAACAGGTTGTGCTTCATGCTGGCCTTCTTCTTTGGCATTTCCAGGAAGCGGTTTGGAGAGAAGGACTGGAACTCCAGAGAGTATCCCCTTGAAACCATGTCCAGGACCCACCTGTCCGTGACCGATCTCTGCCAAATTTGGGCAAACTGCAGGAGCCGGCCCAACTTTCATTTGCATCTTTTCTCTGGCATAGTCATGCTTGGGCGCCCTTCTTGGGTCCTTTGGCATTATGGCATTGCTTAGACTGAAAGGGCTGAGATCTTGTCTCCTTGGACTTTTGTCGCCACTTGTCTCTGAAGGACTGAGCATAACCAGGCTTGTTCTCTCTTTGTGCATCCCGAAAGGACTGTTGACGTCGCCTGTCTCTCCCATCCTTTCTCTTGGAAGGAAGGACCTTCTTTTCATCCTTGTCTTCTACAAGGTATCTCTCCAGGCCATCCCCGAACAGGTTGGTACCTTTAAAGGGCACAGCCGCTATCTTGGTATGTGCAGATGGATCAACATCCCAGTTTCGTAGCCAGGTATTACGTCTCGCCATGATGCTACATGCTATCCCTCTGGCTGATTGCTGAACAGTGTCGAGAGTGGCATCTGCCGCAAAGGCCATGGCCAAAGCAATTTTCTTCAGCTCATCTTTAAGGTCCTTTGGGATGCCACTATCTGCCTTGGCCAGGTCCGAGGCCCATACATAGGCTGCCCTAGTGAAAAGTGATCCTGTGACCAAGGCATGAAGAGCATTTGCAGACGCTTCAAAGTCCCTTCTCAGAACTTGCTCAATGCGCTTGTCGCTGTTATCCTTTGGAAGACCATCCACTCCCAAGGGAAGCACTGAAGTAGACACCAGACTGTTGATAGGGTCATCCACTGCTGGCAGTCTGAGCTTCTTGGAGGCCTCTGGAATGAGAGAGTAAAACTTCCCGAAGATGGGGTGAGTCGCTTTCAGTTTGGCAGGATGTTCCTTCATAACCTTATAAAAAGCAGCTGGCAATGGCACCCCTGTAGGTTTCAGGTGTGCCTTAGGCATAGTCTTGTCTGACCACACAGGAAACTCTGAATCTTCCTCTTCTTGGTCTTTTGATGTGTAGGACAACTCCAGGGTTCTGATGACCTTAGGGAGGAGTTTACCATGCAGCTCTTGAGGGAAAAGCCTAAATTGTACCACAGGGACAACCTCTTCTTCCTCTTCTGATAACTCGCCCTCTTCTTTAGGGGAGACAGATACTTCAGAGTCAGAGGCATGATCACTCAACAGAGGACTATGCTCCTTACTTGCCTTAGCGCTCTTTTTTCTGTGCTTGCTAGGACTAGGATCCTCCATTTCACCGGGACAGTGTCTCTTTACCCCTAAGGGCCCCTGAGAAGGTCCCTCTGCAGCCCTAGTAGCACTCTGGGCCAGTCGATGTAGCATTTGCCCGGGACTCAGCAGACTCACAGCATCTGCCTCACTGGGCTACACTGAGCCTGCCACCGCCTTTTTAGAGCTCACTGCCATTGACAGGCTCCAGTAAAAAGGCCTTAAACCAGTCCCCCCAGACTGGAAGCAAGGTGTGGGCAGCATGTTGGGGTGGCATGGTTCCCCAGCGGTCTCCTGGGTCCACGTATGCCAAATTCAGCAGCCGCTCCCACGGCCAGGCAAGAAAAACCCTTTCTCTACCTTCTCTTTCCCTTCTGACTTCTTTCTTCTTTTTCTTCACCTTTTGTGACTAGCGTGCTCCACTGGAGCACAGTCTGCAGCTTCCTGCTCTGAAGGCAGGGCCAGATAGACTGGGAAGCAGGAGCACAAGCCCCTCCCCTCCGTAACAAAAGAGTCTGCCAGCCCTGTCTTCAGAGGAGAGGAGCTGTTTCCCAGGAGTAAGGAGTATGGAGGACTACCCCACTCCTGGACCACTGGAGAATCCTACTGAATGGTGCTTACTATGGGAAAGGATTTTTAGGACTGCATTGTAAGTTATTCTAGATCTCCATGGTACAGTATTTCCACAGCTGCCATTCCTGATTTGAAGGAAATACTTGGTTTACAAAGGCAGCAAATGCTGTTACATTTGCCATGGCACCAGCACAAAACAGCTGCTTCTGTTGGACAAGAGAGGTTTTTCTTTGTTTTCAACTAACTCCTCTTGGTGAATAATTACAGTAGCATGTAGTAGGCTAAACCCTTCCCAGTGCCAAAGCCTCTGCTGCTTAAAGGCAAGCAATCATAACATTGTCATGGTTCTGAATCAGGGCTGTCAGTTTTTTGGCCCAAGGGCCCCATCTGATGTGGCTAAACTGCCCCTCTGGCTCAGCGAACCCTGTAATCGGCTCAGCCAGGTTTGGCTTTGGGAACGAAGACTGCTCATGCAAATGGAGGAACGAAGTTTTCAAAGGCTCTAAAATGCCAACCCCGATTTCCATGTTTTCTCAGCTGGCATCTACCCTTCAGTATTTTCACTCAATGAAGCATTTCCCAGTGATTCCATCTGCCTATTTAATTCTCAAGCATTGGGCATTTTTGGATTAAGTGAGTCTCACGAGTGTGTGTGCGCGCAAGTTTATGAGCAACATACAATAGGCAAGAACCCCCCAAAGGTCTGATTGCTGAAAGCTACTTAAGTTATGGAACTAGATACTTTTGTGGGCACTGAAGGAAGCCTGGGTTTCCCTGATGCTGGAATACTTTTGTAGTGTTTATTTTAAAAAAACAAAGCCAAGCTTGATATACTTATTCCAAAATATTTATCAGTCACTGACTGCTTCAGGCATGTCATTTTTTTCCTGGGGGTTGTAAAGAAGACAAGTGAACTGTGAAAATAGCAAGATTGTTTGGAAAGAGGCAGATATGGCTGGAAATCACCATGGGTTACAGCTTTCAGACATGCAGCAAAATAACCAACTTGATTAGGAGCCTATTTTTGGCTACTAACAGGGAATATTTAATTGTATTCAAGGGGACTATAAGGTGTGAGAAGGCTAAGGAGAATACAAGCTACAAGAGCTCTTTTTAATATAGTTAAGAATTCCCTGGTTAAGAACCTTTGGGAAGCTCAAAATATGTTGGCTGCTTTCAGGGAAGACTCTTTTTTGTGAGTATTTTTTTTGTGTGTGTGTACCTGGAAGTCCAAGCGTGATCCCCTGGAGAAGGAAATGGCAACCCACTCCAGTATGTTTGCCAAGAAAACCCCATGAACAATAACAAAAGGCTAAAAGATATGACGCCGGAAGATGAGCCCCTCAGGTCGGAAGGTGTCCAATATGCTACTGGGGAAGAGCAGAGGGCAAGTACGAGTAACCCCAGAAAGAGTGAAGCGGCTGGGCCAAAGCTGAAAGGACGCTCAGCTGTGGATGTGATTGACGGTGAAAGGAAAGTTCGATGCTGCAAAGAACAATACTGCATAGGAACCTGGAATGTAAGATCTATGAATCAAGGTAAGCTTGACGTGGTCAAAAATGAGATGGCAAGAATGAACATCGACATCTTGGGAATCAGTGAACTAAAGTGGACAGGAATGGGTGAATTTAACTCAGAAGACCATTATATCTACTACTGTGGCCAGGAATCCCGTAGAAAAAATGGTGTGGCCTTTATAGTCAACAAGAGAGTGAGAAAGGCAGTATTGGGATACAATCTCAAAAATGACAGAATGATCTCGGTCTGAATCCAAGGCAAACCATTCAATATCACAGTAATCCAAGTCTATGCCCCAACCACTGCTGCAGAAGAGGCTGAAGTGGACCAGTTCTATGAAGACCTACAACAGCTCATAGAACTAACACCAAAAAATGATGTCCTCATCATCATAGGGGACTGGAATGCTAAAGTAGGAAATCAAAAGGTAACCGGAATAACAGACAAGTTTGGCCTTGGAGAACAAAATGAAGCAGGGCAAAGGCTAACAGAGTTTTGTCAAGAGAACACGCTGGTCATAGCGAACACCCTTTTCCAACAACCTAAGAGGCATCTCTACACATGGACATCACCAGATGGGCAACACCGAAATCAGATTGACTATATAATTTGCAGTCAAAGATGGAGAAGCTCTATCCAGTCAGTAAAAACAAGACCTGGAGCTGACTGTGGCTCAGATCATGAGCTACTTATTGCAAAATTCAGGCTTAAATTGAAGAAAGTTGGGAAAACCACTAGGCCATTCAGATTTGACCTAGATCGCATCCCCAATGAATATAGAGTAGAGGTGAAGAATAGGTTTAAGGGACTAGATTTGATAGACAGAGTGCCTGAAGAACTATAGACAGAGGTCCGTGATACTGTAAAGGAGGCAGCAATCACCGCCATCCCAAAGAAAAAGAAATGCAAGAAAGCCAAGTGGCTGTCTGATGAGGCTTTACACATAGCAGAGGAAAGAAGGAACGCTAAAGGCAACGGTGAAAAGGAAAGATTTGCCCAACTGAATGCAGATTTCCAGAGAACAGCAAGGAGAGATAAGGAGGCTTTCCTGAATGAACAATGCAAAGTAATAGAGGAAAACAATAGATTGGGAAGGACTAGAGATCTCTTCAAGAAAATTGGAGAAACCAAGGGAACGTTCCATGCAAAGCTGGCCATGATAAAAGACAAAAACGGTAGAAGAAGCAGAAGAGATTAGGAAAAGATGGCAGAATACACAGAAGAACTATACAAGAAGGACCTTGATGTCCTTGACAACCACGATGGTATAATCACTGACCTCGAGCCAGACATCCTGGAAAGCGAAGTTAAATGGGCCTTAGAAAGCATTACTAACAACAAAGCTAGTGGAGGTGATGGTATCCCAGCTGAGTTATTCAAAGTCTTAAAAGAAGATGCTTTTAAAGCGCTGCACTCAATTTGCCAACAAATATGGAAAACACAACAGTGGCCACAGGACTGGAAAAGGTCAGTTTACATTCCAATCCCAAAGAAGGGCAATGTCAAGGAATGTTCAAACTATTGCACAATTGCACTCATTTCACACGCTAGCAAGGTCATGCTCAAAACCCTACAAGCTAGGCTCCAACAGTACGTGGATAGAGAACTGCCAGAAGTACAAGCTGGGTTTCGTAGAGGAACTAGAGATCAAATTGCCAACATTTGCTGGATTATGGAGAAAGCAAGAGAGTACCAGAAAAACATCTGCTTCATTGACTATGCTAAAGCCTTTGATTGTGTGGATCACAATAAATTATGGCAGGTTCTTAAAGAGATGGGAGTACCGGACCACCTCACATGTCTCCTGAGAAACCTGTATAAGGGTCAAGAAGCAACAGTTAGAACCAGATACGGAACAACTGATTGGTTTAGCATAGGAAAAGGAGTACGACAAGCATGTATATTGTCACCTTGCTTATTTAATTTATATGCAGAGTACATCATGCGAAATGCTGGCCTGGATGAATCGCAAGCTGGAGTTAAGATTACTGGGGAAAAGATCAATAACCTCAGATATGCAGACGATACCACTCTGATGGCAGAAAGTGAAGAGGACCTAAAGAGCCTTTTGCTCAAGGTGAAAGAGGAGAGTGCAAAAGTGGGCTTGAAGCTCAACATAAAAAAACTAAGATCATGGCATCTGGCCCCATCACTCCTTGGCAAATAGAAGGGGAAGTCGTAGAAGTTCCTAGGATCCCAGATCACTGCAGATGGTGACTGCAGCCATGAAATTAAAAGACGCCTGCTCCTTGGGAGGAAAGCGATGGCAAACCTAAACAGTATGATAAAAAGCAGAGACATCACCTTGCCAACAAAAGTCCGCATGGTCAAAGCAATGGCATTCCCCGTAGTAATGTATGGCTGCGAGAGTTGGACTATAAGGAAGGCCGAACGCTGAAGAATAGATTCTTTTGAACTATGGTGCTGGAGAAGACTCTTGAGAGTCCCTTGGACTGCAAGGAGATCAAATCAGTCAAATCCTAAAAGAAATCAACCCTGACTGTTCCCTGGAAGGCCAGATCCTGAAGTTGAAGCTCAAATACTTTGGCCACCAAATGAGAAGGGAGCATTCACTGGAGAAGACCCTGATGCTGGGAAAGATTGAAGGTCAAAGAAGAAGGGGAAGGCAAAGGATGAGATGGTTAGACAGTGTCATCGATGCAATGAAATTGAGCAAACTTCAGCGGACAGCGGAAGACAGGAGGGCCTGGCGTAATCTGGTCCATGGGGTCGCGAAGAGTCGGACTCGACTGTGCGACTGAACAACAACCTGGAAGTCATAGTTGACTTCTGGCTACCCTTAGTGGGGGGCTTGGTCATTTCAGAGAGGTGGCTTGCTATTGTCTGCCTCTGTGTCCCAGCCCTGGCTTTCCTTGGAGGTCTCCCTTCCAAGTACTTGCCAGGGTCGGCTCTGCTTAGCTTCCAAGATCTGATGAGACTGGGCTTGCCTGGGCTATGCAGATCAGAGCTCAGGGATGACCCTTCTAAAGTACCTTTTGAAAACTAGCACAGTGGACAGAGTGGGCCAAGGAGGCCTGGGTTCAAATGCCCATTTAGTCATGAAATCTTAAGGCCTGGCCTTGGCTCAGACACTCCCCCCTACACTAACTGACCATGCAGGAACCCTCTGAACATGAGTGGGAACCTCATGTAAGCTTCTGGGAAGAAGGGCTTGATACAAATGTGATGATATAATTTGTCTCCATTATTTCTATCAGAGTGTGTGTGATGCAGCTTTGTTTTCTCATGCAGCAAGGTAGACACTTGATTCTTTACACACGATGCACATGGCCTTAACTCCTCCCCACTATACCTGCATAACAAAACTGCTGCATGTCAAATAATGCTATACTAGCAATGATTACCAATCTAATTACCCTTTCTCTCTATGCCTTGTGCCACGTATGCCATAAATGAAAACTTCTTGTGTTGTATTCACTATACTTGTCTTTGCAAAAGTGACATGGGGATCTTAGTGCTACAATGACCTGAGAAGTGCTGGCTTTCCATATGACATAGGGGTTCATTTGAGCCCCCAAAGGAGGATAAATCTGAAAGGATGAGTGGCATTATGTTGTTTTACAAATGAAGATTAAAAAGATGGTTGGTGCAAGGAAATGATAACTCTGTCCTCCAGTTGCACTGGATTCCAAGTGGAAAACTGTCATCTTCAACCTGTAAACTTCCATCGTGTCAATTTCATTCAGTTTTTGCAACGACTCAAGGAAGTGTGCTCCCATACTTTATTGCAGGGGTCCTCAAACTACGGCCCGCGGGCCACGTGCGGCCCGCCGAGGACATTTATGCGGCCCGCCGAGTGTTTATGCCCGCCCCCCCCGCCTGGAGCCGCCTCCTCCTCAGGGAGCGCAGCAGCAGCGCCCCCGCCCGCCTGCCGGGCTCCTCCTCCCGAGTAGCCCCATTGGGAGAGGCACTGCTAGCTTGCTCACTAGGGCGGTGGGCTCTTAGGGGCGGCAAATCGCCGCCGCCGCCCCCCTCAAAGCCGCCCCCCGCGGCCTCTTTCTTCCTCCAGCAGCCCTGGGTGGCAAGAGCGCCCAGGAGCTGAGGAGGAGGAAGGGGCGAGCAGGCTGGTCGTGGGGGAGGGGGCGAACGGGGCGGCGGGGCGAGCAGGCTGGTGGGGGGCAGGGGGCGAACGCGGCAGCGGGGCGAGCAGGCTGGTGGGGGGGGCCGAACGCGGCGGCGGGGCGAGCAGGCTGGTGTGGGGGAGGGGGCGAATGTGGCGGTGGGGCGAGCAGACTGGTCGTGGGGGGAGGGGGCGAACGCGGTGGCAGGGCGAGCAGGCTGGTGGGGGGAGGGGCGAACGCGGCGGCCCTCCAACGGTCTGAGGGACAGTGAACTGGCCCCCTGTTTAAAAAGTTTGAGGACCCCTGCTTTATTGCAATGATGCAGTAGGAGACATCACAACTTCAGGCTTCCCTCATTTTGGCTTGAATGTGTGGCCTTTGAACTAGCAGTGAGAACAAAATAAACAAAGCCCTACCATTTAGTGCTATTGAGTCACAGCTGGGTTAAACAGATACTGCATTCCAGTTCCCCTTATTACAGAGGTTACATAGCAGGGACTGCGAGCAAGCTTGGAAGCAAGCAAGCAGGTATGTAGATGAAACTAGCTGAAAATAAATAAGAGTGGGATGGGAGAAAGGAAGGGCTTTATGAAAGGACCTGACATCCTCCTGCGGCACCATTCTGTAGGTTGTGCTTGGGGATTGAGGGCAAAACATGGGCAGGAGATCAGGAGAGCCTAGGTGGACAGTGGATGAACACTGTGGTTTACAATGTGGGGCTTCTGAGTTTTAGAAAAACTTGAATGTAGCTCTACTCTATGAACAGAAATGTACAGTCAGATCCTAAGCATGTTTGCTTGGAAATAAATCCCTCTGAGTGCAATGAAGTTTCTTCCCCAGTAAGCGAGCCTAAAATTGCAACTTCAGATCATGAAGTTTTAAAAATATGTTGACTGTTTCCTGAAAAGCATGTACCTGACATTCAACCTGTTGGGGCACAAATTTCTCACATATGTACACACACACACACAATGCCTTTTTCTCAGTTTTGTGTGGAGTTTGCATCACCGTTGCTACTAGATGCTTGGTGCACTGCTCAGTCATTATAGCAGTCAGCTGGTTTATGGAAGCAGGATCCAAAATTCATGACTGGGGAGACCCAATGCATTGATTGTGTTTCATTATTTATCTTGATTAACTATGCTGGACATTGGGATATACAAGATATAATATAAATTGACTCCAAACTCTTCAGGTACAAACTGAGGTAGGAAACAAAGCACAAGGGGAATTTGAAAACTCAGCCAGAGAGGCAGGGAACTATTTTATCCACTGTGGAATGGAATAGCACTGACCGAAGAAGGTCTAATGTTTTGTAACATGATTGCTTTACCTTTTCTAATTGTATTGCACAGTAGTTGAATTTACTAGTCCAGTGTGGCTTTTGAGCAGGCCTCCATAAACACAATCTCTCAAGACTATTTGCATCTATCAGTGGCAGTGGATTGCCTCTGGTAAACGCAACAGTCTTTGTTTATGGAGAGAAATGCCCGACCATGGCAGACTTTTGCAGCTGAGATATAGATCAAAGCCAAACAAAACAAGACCCTTCTGTACAATGTGGGATAAGAAGTATCCATCAGTCATTTGTTGACCATCTCTGCTATTGTAGTTTCTTGACAGAGGCCTAACTCTTCTGTGAGATTTACACTGAAGAAGTGTTTATTTATGGCATACGTAAGGGTTTCCCCCCTTGCAGCAAAGAAAAATAGATTTTTTTTCAAAGTGAAGCAATTAAGTAGGATTAACCTTTTATCAGTTTTCAGAGATGCTGTTATAATTCTTTTTTGTAGGAAAGGTCAGGTGACCCGCTTGGCTAGAAAGGTCCAGGGAGGAGGTCTTGGGATGCAGCATCCTTCTTTGATGAACTGGACTAGAGCCAATGTGGTGGGAATAGAGAGCTGAGGCATCAGGGCCCTTGACTGCTTCTGTCTGCGTGGCTTCAGTAGCTCCTCCTTGCTCAGTCTTGCCATTGGGCAGGCTGGATGAAAACTGAGAGCTGTGTCTCTTGGATGGTGGAGGGCTGTAGTTCTGAAACCTCACTGTTTTCACTTGCTGAAACAGAACAGAAGTCAGGAGTTATTGTGGGCAGGCAACTGGCACTATTGTTTTGACTGCATGCTGACACAACAAAACCAAAATGAAATTGTAAGCCTGCCTAGCAATGAACTAGAAAAGCAAGCTTTCTTTCCCTGCCCCCCCCAGATTGAAAGAACGTTTAGGAAATGGCACATTGAGCAATGTTTGAAAAAAGAGGAGTCAGTGCCAATAAGTGTACTAGTTACGCGTATAAAACTGTGCTGCAGCGGAAACTGTTTATCAAGCAGCACACAGTTCTGCAAGTTATTTGTCTCCTATAGAGACAATGCCCTCATAATACTCCCATACACATGATGCTAGATTAGCTGGCCATTTGCGAAAGGGAAAGTACTCTTCAGATTAGGCTGCTTTCTCTTCTTTCAACTGCAACCTGAATGTGAACTGATTCTATTTGAATAAATGTAAGTTTACCCTTTTTGCAATATACTTCTTGGGAGATTTATTCACTGCGCTCAGTATCACTCTTCTATGACTGGGCAAAACTCTGCTATATTAACCAAATATCCCAATAGTAACAGCAATACAAAAAAAATAATAATCCTTGCCTTGGACAAAGGGGGAACTGACAGAATACCCTGCTGGAAAGATTGAAGCTGCCACCGGGGAACATGCAAGGTGAGGTGGTCTTTCAGTCTTAGGTAGCCTTGGGCAAGTCCAGAGCCACTGTGGCATAGTGGTTAGTATGCTGGCTTATGACCATTCTGCCATGAAACTTGCTAGGTGACCTAAGGTCAGTCACAGTCTCTTAGCCTAACTGGCTGCGTGCTATGAAGATTAAATAGAAGAGGGAAGAGCCATCTACTCTGTACTGAGCTCCTGGAGGAAAGGCAGGATGAAAACACAAAAGATAAGTAGAAGTCACAATCTTTTTGCCCAGTTCCATCTGCAAAACTGGGAATAATGCTGCCAAAGCTTCAACGGTTGTGTTAAAAATTACTGAGAGAATATATTTGAGGCACTTGGAACACACAAAGTGCTTACATTAAAGCTTATAAATGCACTTTTTAAACTTCTGATCCTCTACTTCTCTTTGGTTTGAGCCTCTGAAAAGATTTATCCTAAGCCTAACTTTCATGAATAAAGAGGACTTCGACATGGGTTACTCTGGTCAGCCACAAGATTTTTCTGTGGCAGTGATAAAATCAGTTCCACTGCAGCCATATTTCCATTCTACTTCACCGACTAGTTGCCCACTGAGGCATAGCTGATTTTTGTGTGTATGATGTGTGAGTGTGTTCCCCCTGGATAACAGCTGGAGATGAAGAGAGCACTATATGTTGTATAACTAGTGATGCTGAGTTAATGAGAAATGAGGATATTGCAAGCCACAGTTGAGAAATTCTTCTGGAGAAGTCATAAATGATGCAGATAGTGGATTATAGAGAAGCCCTACAGAGTCTATAATAGTTAGGAAAAGTCCATAATAGTCAACAAAAATCATCTGAAGAAGTGAAGAGTGACTCACAAAAGCTCATACCCTTTCACCATTTTTGTTAGTCCTTAAGGTGCTACTGGAATCTTGCTCTTTTTTGCTGCTACAGAAAAACATGGCTACTCATCTTGAAAAATCCTGCTGTTAATACTGAGATCTTTAGTGACTGCTCTCCACACTAATTCAACCATGAGCTCAGTTCTAACATTGTTTTCAAAACTTTTCATAATCATAATATTTGACATGTAAAAATCACCCCCTGTACTATGTGGAGACTCCACAGTTACCTTCTCAGTAGTGTTTCTGGAGGTATCTGGCTTCACCAATATGGAGGGTGGAGCGGATGCAGGTGGCTTTAGAGTCAATTCACCTTTTGCTGGCAATTCTTTGGTGTCTAGTACTGAGCTACACACAGAAGGAGCTCTGCTGCTTCCGCTCCGGGGCACTAACACTAATGAAGAATCATGGGAAGAATTCAGCCTGGCTCCTGTGTCAGCTGCGCCAGCTCCTCGGGGCAGAGTGGAGATATGTTGATATATTGGAGATTGCTGGGGTCGTAAAGGAGTGGCAGAAGAGCGCCTCAGGGAGCCGACGAGTGGAATAAGAGCTATCGGCTGCACAGGTTTCTGAAGAGAACCATCTGTGGAGACGGGATTAGGAAAAGAGGAGGGATAAGCTAAATGCAGAGTATTCACACCAAAAATAGCTGGAGAAAATTCCTGAAGTGCTTATTTGAATTTGCAACTTGTTTTTGTGAATTCCTAGTAAGTTGCAAGGGGCTTATAACTCTATGGAAGGGCACATATGTTGCATACAGAACCACCAAGCTGTATAATCTTCAGTTTAAAAAGGATGTTTGGCAGAAGGGCTGGGACTGAGTGAGAATACAAAGGAACTATGCCAGGCAAGTAAACAATACTGGGCTCAATGGACCAACAGTCTGACCCAGTAAAAGGCAGAATCATATGTCTCATCTTCACTTGCTTATAAATGGGGGCATAAAATATATTAACAGCTTCTTTTTTTTTTTTTTTTAACACTGTTTTTATTAATTTTCAAGAAACAAAACAAAACAAAACAAAAACAGAACAAAAAAAAAAATCCTCCCAACAAGGAAATATAGCATGTACAATTTCAGAGATCTTCATCTTACATCAAAACAATCAGATTGTTACCACCGCTTAAACATGCCAGACAAGTAATTCTTAGTTTAATACATAGTGCCAAAATTTGATTCTTTCAACCATTTATGAAAGCCAGACCAGTACTTTTCATAGATCTCCAGGTTTTTTCCTTCAACAATAAAAGTTAATTTTTCCATTTGTGCAACATCACATAACTTAAATATAAACTCCTCTTTAGTCGGGATCAATCTATCCTTCCACTTTCTAGCGAATACAATTCTGGCTGCTGTTAACGAGTGCATTATAAAATATATCTCCTCTTTCTTAAATCCTTCCGGGATTACATTCAACAAAAAACATTCCGGTTTAAATCGAAGTTTCTTGATCAAAATTTCATCTAAAAATCTTTTTATCATGGTCCAATATTTTTTTGCCTTATTGCAAGACCACCATAAATGGAAAAAACTGCCATTACTGAAATTACATTTCCAGCAATTCTTAGCCAAGTTTTTATTGTATTTACTTAATCTTACAGGTGAAATATGCCACCTATAGAACATCTTCAAGATGTTTTCCTTAAAGGCACTAGTCCTTACAAATTTGATATTTGTCATCCAGATTTTATCCCATTGCTCTAAGTTTAGACTATGCCCAATATCTTGTGCCCATGCTATCATGCACGGTTTAACCCACTCATCTTGCATCTTCCATTCTAACAAAAAATTATAGACTTTTCTGATGAGTTTTTCATTGGAATCTAACCAGATCTTATCCAATTCAGTGGTAACATCATAGAAACCTACTTTTCTATCAAGTGTCCATCTCGAAATAAGTTGGTTATTCTCCCACCAGGTTAGCTTCGTTCCTTGTTCTTTGAGCAATTTGCCATCGATTAAATTCCCCTTTTTGTCTATAAGATCGTCATATCTCCATTTACTGTATTTTACAAATAATGTGGGCTTTACGAAAGCCTCTAATGGGGAGAGCCATTTGGGGATTTTTTTGTAGTATTGGAATTTTATCTCATCCCATACTTTATATAAAGCAGCCCTAATCGTATGTTGTTTAAAATGGGATGAATTTTTATTGTACCAAATATAATAATGCCATCCCATTTGTAAGTCGTGTCCTTCGAGATTTAGTAATCTTCTATCTTCTTGTACAATCCACTCTCTTAACCAGCTCAAAGCTGCTGCTTTATAGTAGAGTCTCCAATCTGGCAAGGCAAATCCTCCTCTCTCTCTTTTTTCCTGTAGATATTTTATCTTAATCCTTGGTCTTTTATTCTGCCATATGAAAGTTTTAATCAGTTTTTCTAGATCTTTGAAGAAGTTTTGGTTTCTCAAAACTGGAATGTTTTGAAACAAAAACAAAACCCGAGGCAAAATATTCATTTTAATGGTCGAAATTCTACCTATTATCGAGATTTGTAAATTTTTCCATACTTCCAAGTCCCTTTTAATCTCTAATAGTACTCTTTTGTAGTTGTCTTCGACCAAAGAGCAGCATCTATTTGTCAAAATAATTCCTAAATAGCGGACTTTCTTCTCAATAGCGAAACCTGAAGTTTCTTGCAAAACTTTTTCTAATGCATCTCTGGAGTTCTTCAATAATATCTTGGTTTTCTTTTTGTTAACTTTCAGTCCTGCTACCTTCCCATATTCCTCTAAAGTGCTCAATAAATGCAGTAAAGATTCTTGTGGGTCTTCCAGGATAAACACCATGTCATCCGCAAAAGCTTGGACTTTTATATTTTCACCTTTTATATGTAACCCTTTGATTCCTTTATCATTCCTAATACGTGTCAATAACGTCTCCAACACAAAAATAAAAAGCAAAGGGGACAAAGGGCAACCTTGTCTCGTTCCTTTCTTAATTTCTACTTTTTGCGTTGTATCTCCATTAATTATTATATTCGCTGATTGCTTATCATAAATTGCCTTAATCATTTTCAAAAAGGGTTCTCCACATTTCCAACTTCCTAATTTGCTCAACAAGAATTCCCAATTTAAGTTGTCGAATGCCTTTTCTGCATCAACGAATATCAACGCAAGTATCCTTTCTGGGTGTTGCTCATAAAATTCTAAAATATCTAAGACTGTTCTGATGTTGTTTTTGATCTGCCTTTTAGGCAGGAAACCTGCCTGGTCTTTGTGGATCACTTGTGTTAACACTCTCTTGAACCTTCCAGCCAGAATACAAGCAAAAATTTTGTAATCGCTATTCAGGAGAGAAATCGGACGATAGTTTTTGATATCATTCCTCTCTGTCCCTTGTTTGTGTATAAGGGTAATCTGAGCTTCTTTCCAAGACGGTGGTATTTGTTCTTTATCTAAAATATTTTTTATTACTTCTTTGAAGGGTAAAGATATGATTTCTTCAAATATCTTATAAAATTCGGCAGGTATCCCATCTGGTCCAGGTGTTTTATTGTTTTTTTGGCTCTTTATAGCTTCTATAATTTCGCACATAGAAATTGGATCATTTAAAATCTTCCTTTGTTCATCAGAAAAGTATCCTTCTGGGCACTTATCAAAATAATTTTTTATTAGCTCTAAATCAACCTCGTTTTTCTGATATAGTTTCCCATAGAACTGTTCGACTAGTTCCTTAAGCTCTTTTAGGGAAAATCTCTCCTTTCCCTCTTGGTCTTTCAGACTTCTTATTATCTTTTTTTCCCTTTCCATCCTTAGTTTATAAGCCAGCCACCTTGAAGGTTTGTTGGCGTGTTCAAAATAGTACTGTCTTTGATAATTTATCTTCCTGGCAATTTCTTGTGTCAATATGGAATTCAAGAGATGTTGTAAATACTTAATTTTATTCTTTATTGCTTGGAGATTTCCATTTTGTTGTTTCATTTTACTTTCTTCAAGCCTTATTTTTTTCTTTGATTGTATTCAACTCTCTATTTTCTTGTTTTCTCTTCCATATATTTTGTCTAATAAACCAACCTCTTGCATAAGCCTTGAAGGTGTCCCAAACGATTTCTAATGATACATCAGGTTGGGTATTTTCCTTAAAAAACAGTTTAAACTCAGTTTTGGATTCATCTACAAATTTTTTATCCTTTAGGAGCATAGTGCTCAAAGACCATCTTTTTCTTCTTTGCGTATCTGATATTACACACATAATTGGGTTGTGATCCGCGAAAGTTGCTGGTAGAATTTCTACCTCTTTCATATCATTAATTAAATCTACTGATACCCAACACATGTCCAATCTTGACCAAGACAAGTGTCTATTGGAGAAAAAAGTGAAATTTTTTGTCTGAATATTTCTTGTCCTCCAAGCATCGATGAGTTTAAATTCTTCTGCTAATTCCATAAATGATTTTGGTAGCTGGTTTCCTTGTTTCAGTTTTACGTTCGGCGTCTTCCTGTCCATTTGGTTATCAAATACCGCATTGAAATCTCCGATTACGCATATCTCATCACATGTCTGTTTACCTATAACTTCTCTAAGTTGCTCAAAAAATTTCCCTTGACTTTGATTCGGTGCATATATATTGGCAATCAATGTTAATTTATTATGTCTGCGGATTTGAATTATTATTACTCTACCATCTTCTGATTTGTATATAAGTTCCGGTTGCAGGTTTTCCTTAACGTAGATAACCACTCCTTTTTTTTTCTTTTTGTCGTCTGCTGCTATGAACGCTTTCCCTAATTTTTTATTCTCCAAGAATCTTATATCTTCTCTTTTAACATGTGTCTCTTGGAGGCAAATAATACTTGCATTACATTTTATTATTTGGTGAAAAATTCTTGATCTCTTGTTGGGCGAATTTAGGCCATTGACATTGATGGATATTACTTTTATTCCTTGTTCATTCGACTCTATCATCTTCCGTGCCATCCTTGTTGTTTTTTTGTTGTTGCCTTGTTACCATTTGAAACGGATGGATTGGTTTTGGCTTTCTTTTTCCCTTTTTCTTTCCTTGTTTAATGTCTAAGCTCTGTGCTTGCTGCTGTTTCTGGGACTCTTCTTCCGAAGCAGTACTCTCTTCCTCCTCCTCTTGTAGACCCAGCTCCGCCCCACATTTTTCCAAAAAATCTTCTAATTTAAAGGTAGAGTTAATTTTGTATCTCTTTGCTTTATATATAAAGAAAATACCTTCGGGGGTTAGCCACCTGAACTGAATATTATTCTTTTTTAAAAGGTTGGCCAGACCTGAGTATTGGTATCTCTTCTCTCTGATCCTCCAAGGGACCTCTCTCAAAATTCTGGTTTCAGAGTCATATACTTTAAGAGTCTTTTCATTTGACAACTTTAAAATTCTGTCCTTGAATTCCCTTTTACAAAATTTTACATGGACTTCCCTTGGCAATCCGTTTCGTTTGGCATATGCAGAGTTCATTCTGTAGATAGTATCTATATTGTTATCCAAATCCGAGGTAGACTCCATCTCTAGGTACTCCGCTAGCGCTTGACTAATCTCCTTCTTTAGGTTTTCCTCCTTCTTCTCCGGTACATTCTGGATTCTTAACATAAATGCTGCTCTTTCCAGTTCTAGCTTAATTATTGAATCTTCCAAAGCCTCCTGCTTCTCTTTCACAATTTGAAGTCGCTCCTCTGTGTTTTCTACTTTAGTCTCCAACTTATTTGTTAAATTAGTCAAGGTAGCTAGTTCCTGTTTGTTCTCCATTAATTGCCTTTTGATCTCCTCTGTTTGAACTGATAACTGAGTAGAAATATCATCTAATTTGGATAACTCTTCCAATTTCCTTTGAATTGGTTCTACTGCCTTTGTAACAGCTGCTTCTACTGCACTATTTACCACCGCTGTCACAGATTCCTGAATAAAGGACTGTAAATCTTTCAAAGAGAATTGTGGAAGATTTGTTGCAGGCGTCGATACCGACAAGCGTCTACCTCCAGCCCCTTTCTCCATTTTCTTTATATAAACTCTGTTAAAGTACTCCAATTAACTTATTTTCTAATTAACTTTCTTATCTGACTTTAAATTTGTCAGTTTCTCTTTTAATCTTTATCATTAACTCTTGCACTCTTATCTTTTTCTTATTTATTTTAATCAGCACCCAACTAGACTGTTCCACTCAGTGGCCCCACTAAGATAGGTTCCTCCAATTTACTCACCATGGACATTCATTAAGCATATATAACATAAAAGCAAGCATATAAACATTCATATTCAACAGTTCATAAACTTATCATTTTGCAATTAATCAATCAAAAAATTAGGCATAGAAATAGCTCATTTAAACACACCAAAAAGAAGAGGGAAGAAAAAGAAAAAGTTCGTGTTCAGACCTTGAGTTAAATCAAATGCACTAACTTATATCAATCCACTGTCCATTTTTTCCATGCCTTAATCTTCTCTGCCACTTCTTCCAACGTCTCCAGAAAGCCCAGAACTATCTTAGTCGTTTACTAGAAAATATATTTTAATTAAGGGCTAAAGGCACTTCTAGCCCCCGAAAAGTCCCTTAAACTTTTGCTTCTTAATTTACTTTTATAATAGTCCAGACAGACACTTCTAAGTCATCTTCCACTCCTCCTCCGGTGTCTCTTCTTTCAGTCAGTCACTTTAGCCATACTTGATAATTGCAAAGGAAAGTAAATTTATCAGCCGATCTGTGTCCTCTGATTCGCCGCTTTCAAGTCCTAGTCACAGACCGAGCTTTTCATTTTTAAGTTTACCAACACTTTTCTTCTTCTGTCTCCTTTAGTTAGCAAAGCTCTTGGTTTTCTGGCCACATTAAAAAGTTGACAGCTTACATTTAATGTGGCGTGTTGTTAATGAAGAATCTCCGCTTTGGTTCCCGTCGCTGCGTTTACCCAGCAGCCGGCTGGGTGTTGCCCCACCTTCTGCTCTGGAGCGTGTTTCTCGCCTCCCGAGGCAGCCGCCGCCACTCTCGTCGCCGAAAAAAAGAGCTCCTTGCTAAGAGGCTTCCTCGCCTCGTGTTGGGTACCCCAAGCACCCCCGGCCGGGGCGCCTGTCTTCCCCCGAAGGTAAGGTGAAGGGCAGTGCGGAACGGGGCTCAGTCCCTCCGCGTCCGACCTCGCCGCAACCGGAACCGGATCTCCCCTGGAGTCCCAGAATCACAGGCTGCAGCTGTCTTGTTCTCCACCTCACAGTCCAAACTAGCCTCAACAGCTTCTAAAGTATGTTAAAAACCTAACAATAATGTGGATCCCATTGCTTTCATTTGTAATAACTTGTAAGACCTTAAAAATCAAAACATAACCCCAGAAAAATTAAGGAAAAAAAATCTGTTCCCCCCAATTTTCCAGGGGCTTCTCCTCCCCATATTCAGTATATATGTCAAGTAATAGTGTTTATTTGTTAAGTTGTAAGTTTTTACACGCTATGTTAAATCAATAAAATAAATTTAGGAATAATAAGAACAGTGACTATTACCTATATTTCAAAAAAATCCAAAACAACCCCAATGTTTCTGGCTTTTCAGTTGCACAAAACCCCAGTCTTTCCCCCATGGTTTCAACATCTCTAGAAATGTTACGTCTGTATTTGTGCCACCAAAACTTCCTGCAGCTACAGTTACTGAGGCAGGGCCAGTAACAAAGTGACAAATTTTTGTTCTCCTCCACATTCAGAACCAAATAGTTTATGTATACTTTCAAAGATCTCCATGATTGTGACACTCTGTTTTTCTGCCTTTGTTTATAATGCTGAACATGACCTTCGCTCCATCAGCTGTATCAGCTTCAGCTACCCAAAAGGCTCCTGTTCTCTAAGCAGCTGTTCTCTTCATCATGAGTGTGTATTAATTACTTTTGTATGAATTCATCTCCTGTTAATCCTATATTTCTTTTTCTTCTCCTCTTTCCATTATCTCCCTTACCCTTGTGATGCAGAAAGACCTTTTTTGGGCCTATGTTACTCTAACAATCACCATGGGACTAGGGATGGGCACAAACTGGCTGACAAGCTAAAGTTGCCCATCAGGATTTTTGGCAAGTTCATGGTTCGCAAAGCAATGTTTGCAAACTGAAGAGCCACCATGAACTTCCACAAATTTTGATACAGTTTGTGGTGGTCTGTGAAGAGCAGAAAATAGTGGTTGTATTTTTTTTTTTGCCCCCCCCCGAAGGGGATTTTTTAATTGCTTTTTTATAAGACTACAAAACTACAACTCAAGAAAGGGAAGGGGAAACTAACACTAGGGAAAAAAGAACAGCAAACCCACACTACACTAAAAACCCAAGAGTAGGAGATCTTAACCCCGTTAATATCTATGTTAGTACTTTATAGTTAGCAAACCATGAATACAGTGAGTTCCTGTCTATCTTTCCCTAATTAAAAGTTAGCTGATTAGTTGTTATGAGAGAATTCCAGAGCATCTCCCGAACTCGCTTCATAAAGGCCATTTTCAGAGTCCTTCTGCCTTTACTTAGGCTTTCTGTCCCTTAATGCATAAGTTGGTTTTTGGGCACCAGCGCCTTCTTCCACAGCCAAGTCCTCGTCCATCTCCAAGGGACAGAGCCACTCGAACCAGTTTCACTATCTTCTTTGCTTCCCAGGTGATGCTTGAGAAATTCTTTGGCTTTAAACACGGAATCAATTTTCTCTCTATCGTTCATCTTAAAGACCACTCCTTTTGGGACTGCCCATTTATATCCAATTTGGTTAGTTTGGAGGAAGAGTGTCAAGTCCTTGTAATTTTTCCATTTTTGACAACTCTCGAATGGGATGTCCTTTAAAACCTTGATAATGTTATTCCCCATTTTCAGTGGAGTTGCCGAAGTTGCTCGCAAAATTGTGTCCCTAGTTTGTCTTCTTGAAAATCGAACTGATATTTCTCCAGGTAGGCTATTCTTTTTGGTGTAATTTGAATATACCCTATATGCTGCTTCAATATCGTGCATTAATTCTTCCGCTTTACAGCCTACAACTGGTGTGAGAAAATCACTAAGGAGCCTCTTTAAATCTTCCTTCGGGGATTCAGGAACTCCTTGAAATCTGAGGATCATGTTAGCTTTTTCCATTTGCAGGGACAACAGCCTATGTTCCTGATGATTTTCTTTATTTGTCACTTGATCCACTCTTTTCTTCAACATCTTTTGTTTGGAGTGCATCTCTTTCACCACTGCTATCATCTGTTCCGTCTGCTTAGCCGTCTCGGCCACCTGAAGCTGCTGTGCTGCCAAAGTCTGGTTGAGAATGGATAACTGCTGGTTAATACCAGCGAGTTGGTCCATAACAGGCTTGAGCGTATCTGCTAGCAGTCTCATGACATCTGCCCCCTCTTCTTCCGGCCTAGGGCTTTGGCCACCTGGAGGTTTCAGTTTTGTTCCCTTCCTCCCTGTGTCCAACATCTTGGATAATTGTTTACAGAAGTCAACCACTCTTTCACCACCTCTGAAAATCGCTTATGCGTAAAATCCGCTCTGGTAAGTCTTGCAAAACAAAATGACAATCAGTTTTTCCCTGCTCCCACCCTTTTTCTTCTATTTTGCTGCTCGTGGGGGGGGGGGGGAATCCCTCCAAACCGATATGAAAGAGGGGCAGGAAACTTGCTAGGAACCCTACCCCAGGGTTCTGTGGGGGGCCCACTTCAGTAGCCTCCCTCCTAACCGCTGGTGTGCTAATCGCTCCCCCGAGCATCGGGGAGAGTGACCGCCATCGCCACGCTGCAGACCGGAAGCCCAGAAAACAATGGTTTAATGGCTCCACTTAAACCCCTGCTTTCTGCTCATTGTGAAAAACAGCTAAGCAGCAGGGAGCCGCAGCTGTTTGGTTTAAATGGCTTGGAGTGATTTAAACCACTGCTTTCTGCTCCCTGCTTGGAGTCATTTAAACCACCACTTTCTGCTCCCTGTTTCACCCCCAGCTTTCTGCTCACTGCTTGCTGGTGGCAAGCAAAAAATGGAGGTGAAATGCCTCCCAACCATTTCACCCCCTGCTTAGTGCTTGCTGTCAAAAACTACAGTGGGCAAAAAACTGGAGATGAAATGGCTCTGAGCCATTTAAACCCCTGCTCTCAGCTCCCTGCTGCTTTTCATGGGGACCAGAAAGCAGAGGTTTAAACTTTAAATGGCTCACAAACCAATATGAACTGGTTCAATTTGTGAACTAGTCTATCAATTCCTGGTTCCGTTTATGGTTCAGCCATGAACTGTACCACAAAAATGCAGTTCATGCCCATCCCTACATGGGACAATGATGCTATGATATATATAAGAATAACTACTCATATTTTCTAAAATGACTCATGCGCCATCATGTAGTCCTGTGCCAAGATCATCTTATATATCCATTAGGATGCATATGTATCTTAGGCTGACTCAGCAGTTGGTTCCCTTCCTCAACCGCGATGACCTGGCTACAGTGATCCATGTGACGGTCACCTAGAGATTGGACTACTGTAACGCTCTCTACATGGGGCTGCCTTTGTCGCAAATCCAGAAGCTGCAGCTAGTGCAGAATGCTGCAGCCAGGCTGCTGGTGAGTCTCCCTAGATGGGAGCACATCCAGCCTGTGCTGAAAGTGCTGCACTGGCTGCCAGTAGCGTACCGGGTTCGCTTCAAAGTGCTGGTTCTTACCTATGGCCAGGGTCCAAGATACCTGAGGGACTGCCTTTCCCCGTATATACTCCAAGGAGCACTACAGTCCAAGGCACAACATTGCTTAGTGATCCCAAGGAGGCCCGGCTTGCTACAACCAGGGCCAGGGCCTACTCAGTGGCGGCTCCTACCTGGTGGAATGAGCTCCTGGAGGAGATCAGGGCCCTGCAGGACCTTGTACAGTTCTGCAGGGCTTGCAAGGCCTTCGACTAGGAGCCGCCACCAACAGAGCGGCCCTTTGACGACCACACTTCAGTGGCGCGGCGGATCGGTACCATGGTACGGGGATGGAGGCAACATCTACTGGACACCATCTTGTCTTAATTTAAGAGCAACAGCATTGAGGACTTTATGTAATTTCTAGTATCTACTCTGTTTTACTTGGTTTTTATATATTGGCACATGGTACCCCTGTTTGTTAGCCGCCCTGAGCCCATTTGTGGGGAGGGTGGGGTAGAAATCTAAATAAATAAATAAAAATTAATGTTTGGAACATTCTTTCAGAATAAATGCTGCCCTAATGAGATCTTGGGTCAACCTCAAACAGTAAGTTTGTAGAAGTCTTTGCTGAAGCTTCTACTTTATCCCCACAATCTCAGTTCTATTTAATGTGTGAAAGATAAACTAAGACCTGCAATACACAGAGTATTAACTTGTTTTTCTCTGTGTACAAAGATCTGTCTCTGGATAGTTTCTGAACAATTAATCCTACTGCACATTTCTGGATTGTCAGAGGCCACAATTTATACATTCCTGCCTTTGGCAGGGCAGACTTCCTACCCAGCCAGATATGTGTATGTTGTATGCAATCAAGTTCACAGCTCTTAGGGAGGCATAGCATAGTATTTATGTTTATTGCATCAGCCTCAAGTTTCAATGTGCTAATTAAAGGTGTTTAATGATCTCTCTGCCACTTGAGAACAGGTCTACAACATGCCTCTCTCACCAGGACTTACTCTTCCTATTGTTGCCACGTCCCCTCCTCTGTGATGCTGTTTGCCCTGAAGCAGCTGGCATAGAGAGATCCCTCATAGGTGAGGCCATAGATGTTGGCATGAAGGCGGATTTCAAAGATCTGCTTTGCCTTGGGCCATTCTCTGAGATGCTTCCCTGGGATGAAAGTGAGGAAGTAGATAATGTCCAAGTAGCATAGAGGGAAGGCATTCTTGAATCAGGGAAACTTGATGATTTCCTGGTTGTTAAGGAGAGCCGAATAAAAGAGAAGGGGAGAGAAAAAGGGGAAAAGCTTATTTTAGATCATTACAAAGCAAACAAAGCTGTGCAATCCAGATCTAGAGTTTGGGGTTCATCTATGAAAAAAAGGAAGTCAGATCAGCCAACAGATCAGCTGCCCTGAGCCTGCCTTGGTGGGGAAGGCGGGGTATAAATTAAATTAATTAATTAAATAAATAAAACATCTATACATTAGGCAATAAAATATCCTGAAATTCTTGCATATTTATATATTTTATCATATTTCCTAGAGTAAAATAAGGCATGCAACCCTGCCATTCTCATTCTTTCCCACCATTTTATAACTCATCTATTTTGATCTGAAACCAGCATCCCTTGTGCCGTTTCTGGGACAGAATACCACAACAGAAATATTAATGACAAAGTCTGCCCTCCCATGTAAAATCAAAACACCACAAAGGCCATATTTTTTATAGTACAGCCTGTGCTATAAATGATTCTATTGTGACAGCACACAGCCATTGGGTATTTTTATTTTATGTACTGATTTAGGATATCTCTTCCTCTCACAAGGAGCTCAAAACAGGTGACAATTTTTATTCAAAAGCAGAATGTGCAAGAATATCTGCTACAAATTAGTGACCTTGCTAGTTTAAATCAAGCCACAAGTATTTGTGGAGTGAGCAAATTCAGTTTGAATGACAAAGCTTCCAGTGCTTGCATGACTACAAGCCCAGTGAAATGCCAGATGATCTGCTACTCTGGGCTCCAGGCTTAGATCCACTGTAGCATTTCTGTGATTAGAAGAATTTCTTTCTGTGGAGCAAAACTTTCTTATCTCCCCATCTTCTTGCAGCCCAAAATGTCCCCTGAAATGCTTCTCCCCAGGAACAGCATTTTGGGAGGCACATTTTGGGGGGAGGTGAGAAAGTCACCTTCCATACGCAGAAATCCTTACCTCTACAGAAACACTCCAGTGGATCTAAGTCTGAATCAGCTGTCCTTGCTACTTTAACAGTTGACACTCACTCGTGCCCTTGTTCCTACTGATCATCTTAAGCCAGCCGCAACATTTACTGTGCATGGCTATGATTATGCATTCATTTTTACAACTGAGAATGTACGAAAACTAAACATGGTATCTGAGTTAGATGACTAGCAGGAATGCCATTTTCTGACAGTTGCAGGTATTTGTCTGGGAGCATGAAATGGCAGATAAAAAGAACAAGGGGAGAAGTGGGGGAGTAAATAATACAGACAGCCATTTAAATGCCCACGTGATTCAGATGCAAAGCAAATACTTTGGAAGTAAAAATCGAGGGGGAAATGGCGTGGAGGTAACAAGTATATCCAGAGTATATTTCATGATTTCTGGTTTGTATAGAGGAGTGAGCAAGTTGGCAGCAGCTTCAGGATTTATTCTACCTACTAGAATACAAAACAGCAGGGAAGGGGATAAAATGTGAGCTTCTTGTGTATTGAATTCAATCCATTGTACGGTAATTTGTTGGAAATCGCTGATTAACTGAAAGATGGCAGGGAAGAGAGCACCACTAAGGAGCAAATGAAGCTTGGTGAATTAATCTTGCTTTGTTTTATGAACTAGCAGTCCTTCCATTTTACTACTGAAATGTCATGTTGGTGAAGACTTCCTGGTGTCGTTCACCAAGCTGAGCCCTACTGATTCTCCTGAATTTTCTGTGCAGATGCAGAGAAAGGGGAGGGAGAGGGGCTTTTAAACACAAATGGATTTCTTGATGGGACACCAAGGAAGGCAGTGATCCTGTAGGGAAGATCTGAGGGAGTTTTCACACTCTTTGCTTCTTGTAATTCCATTTCCCCAGCTGCGGTTTCTTCCCCCATGGTGAGTTGCTGTCACTCCTTATTATTGCTTCACTCATCTATTTTCTCTGATGAGGCCACATAGCTCTTTCACCTAAATCTGTTAAATTGCTGAGAAGGCCATCAATCTCCTACATGATGCTAGTGCTTAAATAACCTTCCTAAGTGCTTCTAATTTGCTTGGAACGTGAGCCATGGAGACATATTTGCACTAACTCTTCTGACAGAAGGGAAAAGGCAGCACTTCTAGCTCTTTTTGTTACCTTCTTGTGGCTGTTCTGCACTTCAAAAATGATTTATGATTTAATAATGGGGCAGTGATTCATCAAAATAACCAAGGCATCAATTTATTATGAGGAAATTTCCAAAGGAGAATACAGAATACTAGGCCTTAAAATTGTTGTTCATCACTGGGTTACTTTATGACGCTGCTAAGTGTATTTGTGGGCCAGGTACTTGATTGTTTATTCATTTTATTGATGAGGCAGGGCCACTGTGTTATCAGGGGCTATATCGTGGAGAAATGAGCCAGAAAGATGAAGAAGAGTCGCTGCCTTTCATGAAAGAGGTTCAGAGGATATCTGAAGGGATAATTTGGGGCCCAAAGTGGCTGTGGTGTCTCCAATTTGAACTAAGCAATTTAACATGGTAAAATATAACCAAGGGAAGAAATGAATAAATGTGTCTTCAGTACAAGCAATAACACAGATAGTTAGATTTCCAATAGGCCATGTCACATCTCATACAACAGACTAAAACCTGGAATTCTTCAGTTTCTTGCAGTTCTTCATATTATCAATCATATTATCATTACAATGTCTCAGAGTTGTTCAGACATTACATTTGCAGTTCACAATCATCTCAAACCACATGATTTCAAGAATGGCAAACGTTCCTCTTAGATTTAACGGAGATTCATCTGAACTAATTCAGCATTTAGCCAACATGTTTCAATGCATGACATAAGCTCCTCTGCCAACCTGCCTCTCACCCCCTCCCTCCATTGCTATTTTTCCTGGCAAAAAAGAGGACTAGGCAGTGAACAAAGCCATTTTCTATATGGTTGCATATTTTGTTTTCATTTGTAGGTAGTTCAGCAAAATTTCTTTGCATTTACTGTAAGTGTTCTACTTTTGAGCATTTTTGCATGTGTGCTGACAAGAAGACAAATATATGACACCCTACCAACGGATTAAGAAAGCTATAGTTCAGCAACAACAGTAAAGGTTTTAAAATCTGAAGGAGGATCTACTCTACTTGGGCTTATCCAGGCAGATAAACATTACAGCCAATGGGATCAGCTATTGGAAAAGAAAAGGAAATGCCTAGGAATAACAAATGATATGATTAAGAAAACAGAAAGACATTATAAGACAAATTTAAAAATGTGTAAGGAAGTTGGATGCTACAAGTAGAGCGTGCAGGATATGTTCAACACTCCATTTGGGAATTGCTCTCCCGATGCAATTGCCGAAATATTTTTTTATCTATTTACAGTCCCAAAACTAAGAAGAGCTTTTATTTTGGCAAGAATGAACTTTCTTCCTTTAGCAGTTTTGGAGGGCAGACATAATAGAGTAACATACTCCAATAGAACATGCAGAGTGTCAGGAATCAGTGACTGCCTCTACACACATCTATTCCAAAGATGAGTGGAGACGAGGAGCCCTTGGTACCTGTGACCACAGATGTTCTGGTACCCACCACCACTACACCAGTGACTACGTCTGTCACCCCCCCCGACATTGGTTCCCCTGACACCTGTGACGGTAATGGGAGCTGTGGGAAGGATGATCCCCAAGCTGTTCGGAGATTCGACCCGGTCTAGAAGATGGGGATGGTTTGGGCCGAGACTCAGGAGTCGTGGATGCTAATGCCCGCTCCCCCAGGGGGGAGCCGGTACGATCGCTGACCTTTGCAAGGGCCCCCTCGCTGAGAAGGGGCTGAGGAAGGGGGCTGGAAAGAATGGCTTGTTTTATTATAACTCTCCCAAGCCAAGGTAGCCCATATGGTGAAAAAGACTTTGCTGCATATTCCAAGAATGGTCACTCAGCACACGATGCAAGGGGAGCTACGCCTGCACCCCCCCAGCTCCTCCTGCCATGCTGCCACCTCTGCCCCAGAACCTGCCAGCTGGGCCACCACTGCCGGGACCAGCCCTGGTGCCCGGGCCACCAGAGGCAACACCATGAGAGCATCAGCTGAAAGAACCACTGGAGGCCACATTTGATGGCACCCAGGAGAGCCTAGCCTTCTTCATCGTGCAAGTGGAGAAGTTCATGTTGTACTGGGGCCACCTATTCCCCTCTGAGGAGTGGCGGGTCACCTACATCACCTCCAAACTGAGAGATGGCGCAGCTGACTGGTATGTCAGCCTCCATAATGCCCAGGGACCGGAGTTACTGGAGGTTGATGCCTTCATGTGGGCCCTCTGCGTGCAGTACAAGGACCCAATGGAAGAACTCAAGGCATGCAACAACCTACATACCCTGAAGCAAGGAAAGAAAACTGTGTGAGAGTACTCTGAGGAGTATAAAAGGTATGCAGCCAAGATTCAGGGGTGGCCAGACGGTGTACTGGCAGAGCAGTATAGGTGGGGACTACACCCTGAGATTTGGGAAACCATCCTCTGCAATGTGCACCCCATTTCCCTGAATGCCGGGATGCATGAGGCAGCTGATGCGGAGAGTCGACTACAAATGATCAAGATCGACAAAGCGGCAGCCTATCTGAGAAGGGCCCCCCCAGGGCAAAACCCAAGAACCCCAAGCCTAAAGAGGGAGTTTGGGGCTGCGAATGAAGCAAGTGCTCTGCCTCTGATGTGGATAGGGGGGCCACTACGCCACCTCCTGCCCTGAGGCCGCCGGGCCCTCTCCAGGGGGGAAGACACCTGAGAAGAGACGGCAGGACACGCTGCTGAGGCAGAGTTCGGCCAAACTGAAGTTCCAGCGAGCATTCCAGGTCAACATCCCGGAAGGATACTCAGAGCCCAGCAGTGAGGAAGAGGATGAGCCAGCAAGAAAAGGCCAGGATCTGCTGTAAGTGGCACGGAGCAACAGGTCCCAACTCAAGCGGTGCTGAAGATGGTGAGCAACTACCCTCCCCTCTTTTTTGTGACTATGACTGTAATTAATCCCGATTTAGGGACCCAAGTGAGAAGGAGGGCATTGATAGATTCGGGGTATGCCAGAGACTTAATAAACCCTTCTCTGGTCATGGGCTTAGGGGCACAAGTCGTCCATCTACCCGACTCCATTATTTTCACCCAGATGGATGGCTCAGCCATGAAAGAGCCATGTAAGTTTGAAACAGTCCCGCTACGGATGGGGGTGGGAAAACAATGGGGGTGGGGGAACACAGACCGTTCGTCATCACCCCCACCTCCCAGTTCCCTCTTGTGCTGGGAAGCCCGTGGTTGCAGGATCACAACCCATATATCATCTGGGATGAAAGGTGGGTACACTTCATTGCCCTGAGATGCCAAGACCACTCCTGGGAAGAGAGCCGGGGGTCAGCACCTCCTGAGGAGCCCCTGCGAGCTTGTCTGGAGCAGGAGGAACTCTCAGCCATTCCCCAAGAGTTTAGAGACTTATCCAAAGTGCTCGAAGAAGAGGAGGCAGACGAGCTACCCCCCCCCCCCGCAATTCAGACTGTGCCATTGAGCTGCTCTCCGGGCAGAAGCTACCAAAAGGCAGGCTCTAAGCAACGAGCCCGGGGGAGAAGGTGGAACTAAGGAAGTTCATCAATAAAAACCTGGCCCGGGGTTTCATCCGCCCTGCCTCCTCCCCTTTTACGGCCCTGGTCCTCTTCCGGAAGAAGAAGGATGGAGGTCTTAAAACTGTGCACAGACTATAGGGGTTTGAATGCAGTGTTGACAACAAATGCTTACCTGCTGCTCCTAGTTAAAGACCTCTTAGCAGAGGCAGCGATGGGGAAAATTTTCACTAAGCTGGACTTGAGAGATGCATACTTCTGTGTGCACATCAAAGAAGGGGATGAATACAAAATGGCGTTCAATACTCCACTGGGGCAGTTTGAGTACAGGGTAATGCCATTCGGGCTCCAAGGGGCCCCGGGGGTCTTCATGAACCTAATTAATGAAGTCTTGCACAAGCACGGGGGTCCTTGTTTACTTAGATGGTATCTTACTGTACTCCCCCAACAAGAAGTCACATGTGAAGTTGGTGCGGGAGGTGCTATAGACATTATATGACCACAAGCTTTGCCAAGCTGTCCAAATGCGAGTTCAATCAGCCCAAGGTAGACTTCCTGGGCTACCACATCTCCCCCCGAGGTTTGAAGATGGACTTTGCCAAAGTGAAAGATGTGCTTGGGTGGGAGGCCTCTTGAACCCGCTGCCAGCTCCAATCCTTTTTAGGGTTCACAAATTTTTACAGATCCTTCCTCTCTAACTTCGCCCAAATCAGTCTGCCCCTCACGGATCTCTTAAAGACTAAGGGGAGGGGCCCGGAGAGTGCCAAGCCAGGGGCAAGGTTACATTGGAAGCTTTTGACTGCCTAAAGGCTCTGTTCACCTCTGAACCTGTGTTAGCCCACCCAGATGAAAACAAAAAATTTGTCGTACAAGTAGATGCATCGGATGTGGCAATGGGAGGGGCTATTTTGCAGGAAAGCTACAGCCCCTTGGGTATGTCTCCTGCAAGTTCAATGCCATTGAGTGGAATTGGTCAGTGTGGGACAAGGAGGTGGGGGCTATAAGATTGGCATTGACTACTTGAAGACATTGACTAGAGGACGCCAGGGTCCCCTTTGAAGTATGGACAGATCACAAAAATCTGGAGGTGTTATGCACTCCCCAAAACCTAAATGCCAAACAACTATGGTGGGCAGACTTCTTTTCTAAGTTCAATTTCACCCTGCACCATTTCCTGGGCAAATCAAACTCTCTAGCTGATGCCCTGTCCCGCCTCCCACAGCATGACAGCCAGAGGGAGGGCATAACTGACTCGATGTTCACTCCTACCCAGTTGGGCGGGGTGGTCACCACACGTAGCCAAGCCGCAGCCCTAAAAGGGGGATCCAATGAATGATGGGAGTTCAAGTTTGCTGCGGAGTTTTCCGAGGCCGACTGAGAGGAAATCGAAACTGATGGGGCTCTGGAGAAATGGGAGAATGGCTATTGATATAAAGGGTCCAGACTGTTTGGCCCTGCCTCCCTCCAGGGGGAAATCATGCAAGCAGCACATGGATCCAAGCTGGCTGGACATCTGGGCTTTGTAAAAACTCTGCACCTGTTGCAACGCCAGTTTTGGTGGCTGAGCATGCGCAAAGTCATTTGTTTGTAAAATCCTGTCAAACTTGTATTATATGCAAACCTCGGCCAGGAAAGCCCCCCAGTTTATTGCAAACTCTACCCAATTCTGAGTAGACCTTGGGAGGTCATCTCAATGGATTTTACCACTGACCTACCCAAGGGAAAGACAGTCATATGGGTGGTAGTGGACTTATTCTCTAAACAAGCACATTTTGTCCCATTTACCAAGGTACCCTCGGCCCGAGAGTTTTCATGCAACATGTAATCTGGCTCCATACGGCCCCTCGTAAAATAATTTCAGATCAAGGTTCCCAGTTCGTTGCCAGGTTTTGGGGTGAATTCCTGAAGGCCCTAGGGGTAGAACGTGCTCTCAGCAGTGCTTACCACCCAGAAATGGACGGCCAAACAGAATGGGTGAATCAGTTTTTGAGATCCTTTATGAACTATCAACAGGACAACTGGGTGGAATTGTTGCCATTCGCTGAATAGTGTTATAATAACATGCTGCATTCGTGCACAGGTGTCTCGCCTTTCAAAGCTGTGTATGGTTATGAGGGGAACCCCATGCCTTTCCTTACTGACAGCTGTAACCCGTGTGTGTGTGTGTGTGTGGCAGAGTGGTGTGAGAATGTACGACATACCTGGTCGCTAGTGCAGAAAACCCTTGAGCATGCAAAGGTTGCTTATAAAATGCAAGCCGACAAGAAATGAAGTAAAGGGTGGGACTTGCAACCAGGAGATACAGTGTATGTTTCCACAAAAAACAGTAAGGGGTTGCTACCCAGCCGTAAGTTGGGGTGGAAGTATGTTGGCTCATTTGCTGTATCTTGCAAAATCAATGACGTGACTGTGGAACTTGCCCTCAAACATTTGAAACATGTGCATCCTGTTTTTCACTACAGCCTATTAGAATGGGACCCGGGGCCAAACAACCACAAGCTTTGCCAAGCGCCCCACGCCACCACCCCTAATGGTGAATGGCGAGCAACATTTTGAAATTTTGCAGATCCTGAACTCGAAGTAGAAAAGGGGGCACCTGTATTATCTCATCGAATGGGTGGATTTTGGGCTGGAGCATTGGGAATGGGTGGAGGCCTCAGACGTCCATGCCCCTTGATTCATACAAGACTTTCATTCTCGCTTCCCAACAAGCCTGGTGTGGAAGGGGCCCTTAGGGGAGCAGGATGTCAGCTAACGCTGCCATGGTCTGGAATGTGTGGGTAGCTTCTTCATTCTCCTCCCTCTCCCCCTGCCATCTCAGCCACCGACTCATGGTATCTGCAAAGTGTCCTTGAAGCTGTGCTTTGCCTGCTCCTAGCTTCCCACTTATTATCCCACAGGGAATGTAACCACTGCATTTTTACCTGTGTCTTCAGGTCCCTTCCTATTGGCCTCAAGGTATCAGGGGGTCATGTTTGAAGGGGGTATATCTTTTGTTTCTGTATCTGAGCCTGCCATTCCTGACACATTCTCCTCCCTCTCCCCCTGCCATCTCAGCCACCGACTCATGGTATCTGCAAAGTGTCCTTGAAGCTGTGCTTTGCCTGCTCCTAGCTTCCCACTTATTATCCCAACATAATTGGTTCATGGTATCCTGAGTACTAGCTTTCAATAAACTGAAACTTCTGAAGGAACGTTGTTAAGAGTCTTGACTGGGAAGCCTGACATAAAATCAAAACCATCGAAAATATGATTATGGTGTGCCCTGTATTCAATGAGTTGAGGGCTAATTTAGTCACCCATTTACTTAAAGATATGGAATTGCTAAATGTGCAAGTCCAGGTGTCATAACTACTATCAGATACAAATGATTGTCACCCTCTCAGTGGCAAAATTCATCACAATAATCAAATGTAAGAGAAATAATACTGAGTGAGGTCTTTTAAAATATTTCTTGGTTATAATTTCTGCTTAAGGTGATACCTGTATGAGCAGTACTAGATAGAAGAAATTCAGCAACAACAGAAAATAGGTATCACAGAGAGCGGACTGAAGCCTATAATGACAAAGCATTCACTGTTGTTTCCCATTCAAAAATTTCCATTTGGATGTAATTAATACGAGATTGATTGGTGTGCAAGCTTTACTTCCATTTTTCCATTTGCCTGTCATTGACTATCACCTAACAGCCATGTTCATTTGGAAACAGGGAGAGCCAATCAAGCTCTTCACTGGGACTGGGACCACTTGGTGTACATTACTTAAGGACAGTACAGAACTAAAACACAGAAAGGTGAAGCAGCTGCAAGGCTTTGGAAATGTAGAAAGAGGTTATAGTCACAACACCAGTTTCACCCTCATTAAAACTTACGTTTATCTAGAAAGCATACAACCAGGGCCGGATTTAGACTTGCTGAGGCCCTAAGCTATACAAAACCCAGAGGCCCCCTACTGTTTTAAATTACATCAGCTGGTCTCAGAAAAATTTAAAATATATACGCCTTTTTAATATTTGAAAATATATTGTCTTTTAATTTTTATTTTAAAAAATAATAAAGGATGTGTTTACAAAATCACAGAAATAATTACATAATTAAAGGGTTTTAAAACTGACAAATAAGGCTCATAGAACAGAACATTTTAAATTAAAATAGGAAAATAAATGGTAAAAATTAAATTAACATAACAACATAATTGGCCCCTCCCCCATTCAAAAATATAGGGCTATTTTTGGATTTCTTTTGATATATTTGAGTTTGTCTTAATGACTTGTGTGAACATTTTGAATTTCATAAAAATCAGTTGACAATATTAATCGAATTTGAAAATGAACCCCATTCAAAAATATAAGTGTTTTTTTGAATTAATTTAATAGATTTGAGTTCATTTTTAAAAGTTATGAAAACATTTTGACTTTCATAAAAATTGCTGATAAAGAGACCGCAAAAGGGGGTCCAGGGGGCGGCCCCCTGGCTAGGCTCTGGAAGAGTGCCCTGGCCTTGGGCACTCAGCGTCAATTTGCTGTGGCGACCTCAGCAGAATATAATGACATAGAGTCCACCATTTTCTCCAGAGGAACAGATCTCTGCTACCTGAAGAGCAGTTGTAATTTTGAGTGATCTTCAGCCCTCACCTGCAGATTGGTAACAATTGTTACCCAGGAGGAAATGGCTGGTTTGGAGGGTGGAGGCTATGACATTGTACCTGTCTGAGGTCCAACCCCTCCTCAAACCTAAGCCTCTCCAGGTTCCATCCCTCAAATCTCCAGGAATTTCCCAACTGGAGTTGGCAATCCTATCTACTTCTCAGCCACTCATCAACCTACCTTTATTTCTCCCTCACTGTTCAGCTTTCCATCTTTCTTCCCCCCCCACCCCATAGCCTCTACCGTGCTCTGAAGCCCTGACAGCCATGTCACATTGGCTGTCATGGGGGGGAGGCATCTCAGCAGGGTATAAGGATGCAGAGTCCACCATTTTCTCCAGGGAAACTCATCTCTGCCATCTGGAGAGCAGTTGTAATTCTGAGTGATCTCCAGCCCTCACCTGGAGATTGGCAACATTGGTTTCCTTGGCCGGGAGGGTGGGATAGAAATTTAAATAAACAAATTTCCCAGAAGGAAAAGTAGTCTTTCTCTGTAATGGGGATCAAAGCAGCTTACATCATTCTCCTCTCCCCCTTTTGACTTGCACAACAATCCTGTGAGGTAGGTTAGGCTGAAAGTCTGTGACTGGTCCAAAATCACCCACTCATCTTCTACAGCAAGAACCTAGATCTAGCAGACCCTGCTCTGAAGCACTGACTTCTACACAGGGTAGCCAATCGCCAGGTATCACAACTGAACTCCAGACAACAGATTTCTCCTGTCCGGAGAAAATAACTGCTTTGGAAGGTGGACTTAATGGCATTTTGACCAGCTGAGGTCTCTCCTGTCCCCAAACCCTGGCTTCCATAGACTCTACTAGAAAATCTCCAGGAATCTCCCTACCTGGAGCTGGCTACCCTAGTCAGGACTGGTCCCAATGAGTTCCTCACAAAGGCCAGCGAAGGGTTTCCTTCCTTTGTCTGAACCAAGCTTGGTTGCCTACTGTGGCAAAACAGGTTCCAGTTTACAACTTAGCTTTTTGCCTTCCACCCTCATCCTGTGGGCGTATCTCACTCCTTATGTTCCCTGCCACCACTCACTGAATTGTCACTGCCTTTTTAGAGGGACAGTGAGACCCCTGTGGCCAAATCTCTCTATTTGGAGATGGAATCCCCAATCTTTGGGGGATCCCTGGAAAGTTGGCAACCCAAGGGTCAGGCCTTTCCTTGCTTCCCTGGGCTACCCCCTCCTTTTGGTATTGTGCAGTGCGAGGGAGACTATGGGGTTAGAGCAAAACACAGATTATTGGCCAAAACAGAATAATTTATTTTACTATTTACACAATTAGGGAGCATAAATGAATAAGGCACAACTGTAGGAGTAGGCATACACTTATCAACCAACAGGGCATAAATCAACAGGGGTTAAACACAATCCTCCCTGGATGGGCTGGAGTCTATATTGATGGTGCCCCACTGAGGCCCATAGCTAGGACATTTTTAGTGGGGGGCCCTGGGGAAAGTGGGGGGGGCAAAAGCCCCACACATGTGCACTGACATTACAAAAAGTGCACTGACATCACAACAAATAAGAAATCAAATAAAAATAAAATATGCTCAGCACTGAGATGCATCCCCTTCTCCCTCCCTGATGCCTAGCCAAGGCATGGATAGAGGGCTCCCAGGAAGGGAAAGAAACTGAAAAAAGGGAAAGAAAGAAATGGGGGAAAGGGAAACAAAGAAAGAGAGGGAAACAAAGAAAGAAAGAAATGGAAGAAAGGAAAAGAAAATGAAAGCCTCTGTGTTTGTTTTCCCACAAGTTCCAAATCCACCCCCCAGTTAAAAAGGAGCTTGAAGGCTTACACTGTAATGTTTCCCTTTAGCTGTGGGTTCCCAGGCTAGAGTACTCACTGAGCCACCTGTTCTCAGGTCCATTCAGCATATACAAAACGAAACTGAAACAAGAGCTCCATCCAACAGGACCAAACTAAATCACACAGATATTAGAGGAAGAGCAGACAACTCCACCACATGTATACAATTAATATACCACAAGATTACAAGAGCAAGACCCTTTTTGGGGTGGGGGAGTGAGAGAGCAACAGAAAATACACTGACGGGCTGTTCTCCCCCCCCCCTCCTGCAGAGGCAGATGAAGAAGCCCCATTCAACCCAGTAAGTAATACTCCTGCAGGGCCCTCCCTGGAACTGGCTTTTGAGCAAGGGAAAACTTTACCTTTACCTATATTTTGTATATTTATAATTATTTCGAATTTATCATCGTGATATGTCTGACTTCATTTGAGTGATTCTTCTATGAGATTTTTTAAATCATTTTTTTGTTTTTTTATTTGAGGCCCCAGCAGATTGTGAGGCCCTAAGCTGTAGCTTATTTAGCTTATGCATAAATCTGGCACTGCATACAACTCTCCTAGCTAAGGATGAATTTAGGGGAAATTTAAGGGAGCCATGGCTGCCGAGGGGCATGATGGGCCCCTGGACAACGATTCTACATGGGCCCCCTACATGATCCTGATCCAAACCAAATATCATAACGAATCACTTGACTTATGGTTACCATGAATCCATAGTAATAAAATAATCAGCCTGTCTGTCCATCCAGTTTTTATTTATTATTTATTTTACTTACATCCAGCCTTTCTCCCCAATGGGGGCCCAAAGCAGCTTACATCCTCCTCCTCTCCTCCATTTTATCCTCACAACAACCCAGCAAGATAGGTTAGGCTGAGAGTGTATGACTGCCCCAAGATTATCCAGTGAGCTTCCACTGCAGAATGGGGATTTGAACCTGGGTTTCTCGGATCCTAGTCGTACACTTTAACCTCTATACTACGCTGGCACGGATAACTCATCAGAGAATAAAACTAGGAGACTCAAAATTGGCCACCAGCTTCAGGGTGATTGTGGGAGTTCCAGGGTCAAAATGGAAAGACATGGGGAAATCCTAGCCCAGTTGAGACAGACCATCACCACCCTGTGCTATTTGCAATGGAAGCTAAGGGTCTCTGTATGTGGCAGGCATAACTCAGGAAATAATGCTACATGTTTGAAAACTGGCCACCAACTACAGAATGATGATGGAAGTTGCAGTGCCAAAAATGAAGGGAACTGGAAAACCAGGTTATCTTCATGACAGGCAGCTTGTTACAAGTGAGCTTTTAAGCAACCTGCCACGTATCTCTAATACTCAGATCCCCACCTGCCACAGAAGGTTGCTAGGTGATACACTCCCAGCCAGACCTACCTCACAGGTGTTGTGGGGATAAAATGGAAAACAGGAGTGGCTGCAGCCAGAACTGCATTTTAAAAATAAACTGAAACACTTTTGGCTGGATGCCGCATGAGTCTGGCTTTGAGGGCCCTCCAGTTGACTTGGGCCCCCAAATTTTGTCCCCCCCAATCCCCCTCTGTCAGCGGCCCTGAAGGGGGCCCAGTTCTACAGCCTTCAGTCTTAGCGTCAGCTTCTAGGAAGATATCACAGGGAAAATATTAAATATAGGTAACCAGCTATACTATATAATACTTTATAATATATAATATAATAATACAGGTAGCCACTCAGGCTAATATTGTCCATGTTTCCACTAAAGCATGAATGGCTTTACTGTGATGTAAATGATGGTATGGAAACAGGAAATTACCCCCATCTTACTTGGCTCATCCTCAAACAAGTATATAACCTTTATTTCATTTGGTGATTATACACAGAACCCACCTGACTTACTATAGAATACTTATTTTCAGGGTTTTTTTGTAGGAAAAGCCCAGCAGGAACTCATTAGCATGATAGGCCACACCCATCAGCAGAAACTCATTAGCATATTAGACCACACCCCCATGATACCAGAAGTGTGGTCATCCAGTCACACCTACCTTTTGCTTCTTATTCTGTTTACCTTGTTTGTTGTCAAAACCCAGGACTTTTTTTGTAGCAGGAACTCCTTTGCATATTAGGCCACACAACCCAAATGTAGCCAATCCTAATGAGTTTCTGCGGTTGGGAGTGGCCTATTATGCTAATGAGTTCCTGCTGGGCGTGGCCAACTCAGGAGCCAGCCAGAACTCCATTCCTGTGCGTTCCTGCCCAAAAATATTATTTTGTTTTCTTAATAAATAGAAGAAGTTTAACAGGAAATGATTAGTCACAATGATTTTTTTTTAAAAGACTGTACAAGACTGGTATGGTGAATTACACCTGGAGATGGCTAAAAGTCCAGTGTGGAATGACTCAGAATGGCACCCTTTCTTTGAGATCCTTATAAACAAACTGTAAATTTCTCAATTGAAACTACATGTTCTTTAAAAAAACCCCACTCAGGATGCATTATCAAATTCCACATTTCGTTTCCTTGGACTGGTTTCAACAATTCACCTCTTACTCTTCTATGTATTTTCAGAGTAGCAGTATGGCTGTACCCATGAGAGTGGACTGTGCTGTTTTGATATGATTACATATGAAAACAGAGTTGGCTGATCTGGAAAGTTATCCCCATAGGCCTTCAGCTGTTCATCCTTCTGCAGTAGTCTCACTTTACTGTCATATCCATCAGTGTCTAACTTGTAATAAGTGCTACTGGGAACTACGATAATCCACAAGTAATTTTTCAGGAGTCCAATATGTGGCAGACAAGGCATTTCTAAATCACTACTTCTTGAAACTGACTATCACCTTTTAAGGAACAAAAGTAAATGAGGAAACATTTCTAATGCTCCCCTTGATATCTGAAAAATATATAACTGTGTTCTGGTTACCATTTTTCACATTATTTAACTCTGATTTTTGCATAAATCAATATTGTACCTGCTGACTTGGTTTCAACAAGAACATAAGCAGAGCCCTATTGTATTAGACCAAATTGTCCAGGGTCAGTAAACCAGATTCCTATGAGAAGACTGCAAGGAAGGTATGAAGGGTACAATCCTTTTCTTTGTGACCCAGCATCTGGTACGCCGACCAAGCTATATTATCATAACTAACACCTAGTGCATGTATCCAATCCTTTTTAAAGGTGTCTTGTAGAGAAGGTGCTCCAAACCCCTGTTCATTTTGTCACTTTTTACTATTCCTATGATATATCTTGAGATGGGGTAACTAGACATGTCTGAAACCTAAAGGCATTATAATCCTGGCAGTTTTATTTTCACTTCTTTATATAATGATTCCCAGTAATGAGTTTGCCTTTTCAGTGCTCCTATGTGCTAAACTGATGTTTTCACTGAACTGTCAACCACAATCCCAAGATCCATTTCCCCAGGTAGTCACATAGCCCTCATCATTTTTTTTTTACCTCAGTGTACATGAGTTTGTACTTAGTTACCCCAAATCCCATTTGCGACTGAGTTGGCCATTCACCCAGGTTACACAAATCCTTTGGGGGTTCTTTGTGATTCAGTTTGGATTACCCTATCTTGAAAAACTTCAGTGTCATCAGTAACCTTGGATACCTTACTGCTCATCCTGACTTCAAATAATTTAAGAATTATTTAAAATAGCATCAGACTAAACACAGATTCTTAGGGGACATAAGAACATAAGAGAAGCCAATGTTGAATCAGGCCAATGGCCCATCTAGTCCAACACTCTGTCACACAGTGGTCAAAATACCAGGTGCAATCAGGAGGTCCAGCAGTGGGGCCAGGACACTAGAAGCCCTCCCACTGTTGCCCCCCCCCAAGCACCAAGAATACAGAGCATCATTTGCCCCAGTCTGGGAGTTCCTATCTATACCTTGTGGCTAATAGCCACTGATGGATTTCTGCTCCATATGCTTATCTAATTCCCTCTTGAAGCCATCCATGCTTGCTCTCCCCTCACTGCTTACTCTCTTTTGTTATGAAAGCTGTCCATTTATTATTATCTTTTTCTTTAACCAGTTACTGATTAATAGGAGAATGTGATCACATGATAACTTATCCCAAGTTGACTTAAGATGTTCTGGTGGTACAAGAGCCAGAGTGCCCCTATTTAAACAATTATAGAATCAAATAATAATAAAAAGGTTGGTGAACCATGATTTTCCTTTGCAGAAGCTACACAGATTCTTCTTCAATGAAGCTTCTTCTTCTATGTGTCAACAATTCTAATTTTAATAACTTTTTTAAACCAATGCACTTGGGATATATATTAAGTTATAGGTCAATCATTTCCCAGATCCCCCCTGGATTCTGTTAGACTGGTTACCACACCTCTTGAAAGGAAGCTGATTTTAATGATCCATTGCATATTTGTGTTTAAAAGATCAGAAACATCCTACTTTTTAGGCATGGTCTGGTGACTGCCATATAGTATCAGTGACTTATTAGACCTGAAACTTCATTTATTTTTCATTCTTCATTTAAAATTGCTCCTCAGGTGAACTTCTCAAAATAATGTTCAGATGTGGATGTCTCTCTAACATCTACACAATGAAGGCTAATGTAAAGAATTCAGTGAAATTCTTTGTAATATCCTTATCACCCTTCACCCTTCAGCACTCCTTTCCTACCTTTTGTCATCTAATGGTTCTATAGCCTTTGGCTGTTTCCTGCTTCTTTGTTTATTAGCCACACTGTGCCAAATCAAATGTGAAGTTCTTCCATAGGAAGTTCTTCATTTCACTTCTTTTAGTGTTTACCAACTTAGGTTTACCTACCACTCCACATAACAGACCTGAAAAATGGAGTAACGTAATTGCTAGGGAAGATCCCAACTTTTCCTGAGACCAACGACATTCCTTTTAGCCAGCCTTCTTGATATTTCCCCAAAATACGAATGCCTTCTCCTTTCTGCAGTTCTAGTTCATCTGGACCATGAGCTGTATAGGAGTGTAAAGCAACGCACCTGGTGAAACACAGGGAATTAAAGCACAAATATGTTGTCTGATGATGTTACACATCATAAAATGAGAATACAACTATTTGCTTTATACCATCTTAAGAAATGTTGCTTTGCTCTTGGCTAAACACAAATGCGTCCAAAGAATCTTCAAATAACACTTCTGTGACACAATGTAAGAATGCTCCAAAGGGCCAGTGAATTAATTAAATAAAAGACAACTTATTAGGAATGCTGAATGAATGGATAATAATGTATGACTAAAAAGGCACAATTAGATGAGATGACGTTCCTGAAATACACAAGCATATATGTTAGAATTTGGGGGAGTTCCTTTAAAAACCTGTAATGGCAGGGCTTTGCACGCATATTTATGTTTTTCCTAAAAGGCAAATAGTATCTTTCTAGGATGGGAGGTGGACAGGCTCATAAGATCACAAAACAGCTCATCTCCACACCAGTTTCTATCGGTGACTGAGCTTTGCAGCATGGATTCTTTTGCCTTGTCGTAGCATCTAGTTTAACCCCAAGATCCAGTACTGGCTCTTTCCTGTGTTTTTTCATTTCTGGGAGCTTTGGCCCCACTTTTAGTTCAGACTAGAGGAAAAGTTCATCATATTCTGTGATTGCTAGGAAACCATATCCCAGCCCCAGCAATGTCCCTCCCCCCATAAAACTGAATAAGAATTCTTTTACATACATATTCACTGACAGGTGCTGCTGTAAGTGGGGAAGAGTAACAATGGCTGTAGAATTCCCCAGGGATCCAGGCGTAGAGTAATAGGAAGTATTGACCTATAAATGAGGAGAAAGGTTTTTGAATGAGTGCTATTTGTTCTCCATTCAAAAAGAAGGCGCTGGAACCAGATCCCACAAGTGCCTGTCATCAAGGCAAAGCTGAATGACCTTTTAAAAGGAACAATATATTTATTTCACTAGTAAAGCTGATTCATTCAACTGTATTTGTAATCAAGTATCTAAATGGAACCTTCCAGTTTTATTTAGTCATGTGGCAAAGAACATGTTAGACTGGTTTGCTTGTTATTCCTTAGTGGCAAGGAGGAATGATTATGGGTAACCTTTGAGATATTTGACACACCGCTTCCTCCAAGATTCCACAATATCACCCTCAGTGACAATTTTATACATAGTACTGAACTCTCCCTAGAAGCTAAAATGACTGAACTGAGAATATTGTACTTCAGTCACATTATGAGAAGACAAAAGTCATTGGAAAAGACAATCATAATTAAGGATGGACACGAACGGCTGACAAACTAAGGTTCATCATGAATTTTTGGGCAGTTTTTTAAAAATCAAATTTGTATTCTGCCCTTTCTGCTGAGGTGAGTTTGTGGTTTGCAAAGCAATGTTCACAAACTTTTGTTAATTTTGATGCAGTTTCTAGCAGTTTATGACAAGCAGAAAGCAGGTTTAAAACCCTGCTTCCTGCTCTTCACAAAAAACAGCTGCTCAGCTGTTTGGTTTAAATTGCTGGGAGCCAATTAAACCACTTCTTTCTATTGCCTGTGAAAAGCAGCAGGGAGCAGAAAGCAGGGGTTTAAACTTTAAATGGCTTACAAACTGATACAAACTGCTTCTGTTTGCGATCCAACCTCCCTGTTCATATTGGTTCATGGTTCAGCCACAATTTGAACCACAAGTTTGTGCCCATCCCTAATAATAATGTTAGGAAAAGTTAAAGGCAGTAGGAGAAGAGAAAGACCCAACATGAGATGGATTGACTCTGTCAAAGAAGCCACAGCCCTCAGTTTGAAAGACCTGAGAATGACTGTTAATGATAAGACATTTGGGGGGACATTAATTCATAGGGTCACCATCAGTCAGAAGCAATGTGACAGCACTTAACACACCCTAATACATCAGGGTGAGTAACATCTTTATTATTTCTTATGCATGTACCATGTAATAATGTGGCAAAAATCTTAATACCTTTGATATCAAGTGGTTTTAGGCATTTCACTAACTACTTTAAAGCCATTGATTTCAATGAGATTTGGACATGACTGTTTCACCACCCTGGGGCACTAATGTTTGTCACTGGATAAGTAATCTTTTGAGCCCTACTAGCTATAATCTCAAGGGTATTGATGTTTATATTGTGAGCGTTCCCAAAACAGTTTGATGGTTGTGGTGTGGAATTATATGAGACAGCCTACCTTTATATATATATATATATATATATATATATATATATATATATATATATATAATTTATAACAACGAAGCAAATATTACAGGCATTGGTGCACATTCCTAGTTACTTATCCTCAAGGTGGTCCTTAAAAACTTGATAATAAAGAGCATATTGTTTTTCAACATGGGGAATTAAACATTCCTGAGGGTAACTGAGCCTTGCAAGAGGATCATGAATAGATTTTCTGTTTGGAGATGTCTGAGACTAGTTTATTTTATGAAACCACCTTTCAGAGTCTTCTAGGCAACTTACAATCACATATAAAGAAAACAATAAAAAACAATGAAATAAACCATAAATGACAACAATCAAATACATATTTACAAAAAGCCAACATCAGGACATATACACAAAACCTATCAAATGGTCTCTGAAATAAAATCACCTTTGCCTGGCTCTTGAAGGCCAATACCTATGGTGCATAGTCAATTTCCATGATGGAAGGAATTCCATACTTTTGGGGCACTATTGCTGAGAATGCTCTGTTGATAGAGCACAGCTTCTGAGGAAGATGCAAGTCTGCCAACTCTGGGTTAGAAAATTCATTGAGATTTGGGGGTGGAATCTGGGGAGGCAGCTCAGCAGGGATGTAATGCCACAGAATTCACCCTTTGAAAATGCCATTTCCTCCAAGACATTTCATCCTCTGTAGTATGGAAATGAGTTGCAATTCTGGGAGGATTCTAGGCCCCATCTGGGGTTTGGCCATTTTAGGAAGATCTTAATATCTGAGTAGGCTTATATGTATGAAGGCTACCCCAATATACCTTGGAACCATGTATGTAACACATAAACATGGAGAACTTGACTGGTGAGGGTATTTTTACTCAGAATATTTTCATAAAAAATCAACAGGGTTGGTTTTTTTGGCAAAACAAAATTTAAAGTCTTCAAGCAAACGTGAAGTATCACATCTGTTAAATGTGAAGGAATGTATTTGTCAAACTGGATTTGGAGCCTGATTGTGCCCTGCCAGGTTCCTGAAACCTTTCCCTATTACTGAGGCTTCCACTATAATGGCTGCTACCAAGAGTCACTGCTTCTATTGTCAAGGGCAAGTTGTATATAGATTGTTTATTGCATGTATTATACAGTTTTTATTACATCATTTCTAATTTGTAATCAGTTTTATTGTTGTATGTAATATACTGTTTTATTGCATTTTTAAAAAACTGTAATCAGCCTTGAGCCTCAGTGAGAAAGGTGGACGATACAAGAAATAAACAAATAGACTGAAAAAAGATATGTGTAAACCAGGTGGCTGCACAAGGACACGCCGCAATGAAAGTAACCTGCCCTGGGAGCAGCAACAAAGCCAATTCTGGTACCTCATCCAACAACATCTGTGTAGTCCCCCTGGGTATCATTTTCCCACTGAATTTATATTAATGAAGCATGTGTATCATTGCTTCCACTCTCATTTAAGGAAAGGCACCTGTGGTACATGCATAGTGTCAGTGAAGAGCATCCAGGCCAGAACTGAAGTCTGATAGCATAATGCATGGTGCAAAATGTGATAAGAAGCCACTTTTGGGCTATAATTTTGCAGTCTGCGCAGATAGAGACTTTCAGTTCCCAAACTGATAAAATTTTACTGAGACCATTTTTCTTCAAAATGTCCCCCTGGTCTGGTCCTTGTCTAAAAGATATTCTCTGTTATGATTTCAAAAATCCCATTTACAGTAAGTATTTTTACTGACAGTAAATGGGCTTTAATAATAAAGTCTCGCTTACTGTACCCTCATACAATAAGGACATAGTCGTGATATGCCATATTGGTAAATTCTCTGTGTTTTAAAAGTTGTGATCTCTGATATAGCTTTTCTTGAAGTAAAAATATTTATCTGAGGATTTCAACGTATTCTTGCTAGTTCTTTTGCTCGTACTAGGGGTGTTTATTTTGATGTGGAACTATTTTTACTTATACAGCACCATCAATATACATGGTACTTTTCACAGACAAAAAAAAGGCTAGTTTGTACACTCAAAAGTTTCAAACATAAAATGCATAACCTCATGCCTGTGACTTGTAAGCAATGAATTATAATAAAAGGAAATAAGTCCCTTTGAATGGCATGATTTGGCTCTTCCAGGCTCAGGGTGGTCATACGGATGTGATTCAGCTCTGAGGAGGACAATGCAAATGAATTGTGATCCAGAACAAAGGTAAAAGAACACTCATGATGGGATTTAACTCCCAAATCTCACCAAATAAATATCTGGTTCTCAAAACCGTGAGACTTGTAACATAATTTGGGGTTCCTTTTTTGTTAAAATGAGTTAAGGAAGAATAATGAGGACTTGAAGCATAATCGTTCAAAGAAAAGGAAGGAGCAACGTTCTTAGTCTTCTAAGTAGAATTTTCAAGAAAAGCAGATTCAGGCTGTAGGATATATATATATATTTCTCACACAAGCGCAAAAACCTCTTCCTTCATCATCTTCTCTAGAAATTAAAGACTCCATTAAAGGGAAAGTCCCAGCCAGTGGTAGGTTATTGTAACCAAGGGTGTTGAAAAATGCTTTTGATTGTCCTTCCTCCCACATCTATAATGGATTTTCATCCTTTCAGCCCACCTTTGTTCAAGTACCAAGCTCTAATGCCTTAGGAAGTGCTGCACAATTCAGCAAGCAAGCACACATACTTAGCAGCCCACAGTTTTCCTCTACCGCAAAGCATTTTGTAATTGACATGGGTTAAGGCAGCAAGATTCCCACACATTTATTATATTGAATTCTTCAGCTTCTAGTGCTTATTCAGCTGTAAAAAGGAAGGAGCAGCCTTTCTTACCCGGCATTCCTTAACAGGATCTTATTGGAGGCTATCCATTGCACTGTAGAGCAGTTCCATAGCATAAAAGGAATTCAGATAATGATAATTAAGAAAAAACTGAGTAATGTTAAAGGAATTATCAAAATGGCTTCTAACTTAGTAATGGAACTGAGTTACATTGGGGAACAAAATGTCTTTGTATTTCCAGGTTATTGTTTTCTCAGGTGGTTGTCACTATTTTTGTATCAGTTTATTGCTATTCTATACAACTAGGGTTGCCAGGTATGGCATAGTCTGGTTACCAGTGAAAGACTAGGAGAGCAGGGACATGGTGTTGCTCATGGATATATGGGGGTGCTGGTGGAAAAAAAACAGAACTGATGCCACTTCTTTCTAGGAATCACCAGAGACTCTATGGTAAAAACATAGTATTTTTGGCAATTCCTCTAGATGACTGGCATCACTTCTGGGTTTTCCTGGGAAGTGATGTCATGCCATTATCTGATGATGGTTTTTTTCTAGATTATTTTTCTCCCACCAGCTGCGGTGGTAGTGGTATGAAATAGGAGCCAGATTTTGTTGGTCTTAAATGTGCCACTGGACTCAAACTTTGTTCTGCTGCTTCAGAGCAACACAGCTAACCATCTGAAAATAAGATCCCTGTACAGATGATGTCATTCAAGGCAAAAAAGAATGCTGTGCTAGTGGTCTGAATGACTCAGTACAAGGCAGCTTCTCTCTCAGTTCTGGTTTAATGCAACTATTACACTTGCCATCTGGACACAGTCTAGATTTAGAGTATGTGCATGCTTTTGGCATTCCTTTGGAGAATATTCCGGAACAAAGTATGAAAGAAGATAATAGTGTTATTACAAGCAATTTGGTTGGATGGAATAACACATTTACAGCACATTTCTGTCCTGTATTGCACATCAGTGTTACAGTCTGATCTGATAATCAATAGCTGAGTCTAAAGCTGGTTTGCAAGCTCTGGATTGGAAAATTCCTGAAGATTTTGGTAGTGGAGTCTGGGGAAAGGGTGGGGTGGGGAGGAGGGACTTCAGAGGGGTATAATGCCACAGAGTCCACCTTCCAAAGCAGCCATTTCCTCCAGAGGACCTGACCTCTGTCACCTGGAGGTCAGGTGAATCTCTAGAAGATCTCCAGCCATGATCTGGAGGTTGGCAACAATAATTCCAAAGTGAGCCATGGATCAAAGAAATGAAACTACCTGGATAAGGGGACAGGCTCAATTCCCAGTGGACCTCACTGACTTACGTGGGGAAAAGTGAACAGCAAGACCAAGGAGCAGTTTGATCTCTGTCTTATTGATATCCATGCAAAATACTTTTCTTTCCTCCCATATCGTTGACTGGTTTTAACTTGTTGTTGTTGTTCAGTCGCACAGTCGAGTCTGACTCTTCGCAACCCCATGGACCAGATTATGCCAGGCCCTCCTGTCTTCCGCTGTCCGCTGAAGTTTGCTCAATTTCATGTTCATTGCATCGATGACACTGTCTAACCATCTCATCCTTTGCCTTCCCCTTCTTCTTTGACCTTCAATCTTTCCCAGCATCAGGGTCTTCTCCAGTGAACGCTTCCTTCTCCTTTGGTGGCCAAAGTATTTGAGCTTCAACTTCAGGATCTGGCCTTCCAGGGAACAGTCAGGGTTGATTTCTTTTAGGATTGAATGATTTGATCTCTTTGCAGTCCAAGGGACTCTCAAGAGTCTTCTCCAGCACCATAGTTCAAAAGAATCTATTCTTTGGTGCTCGGCCTTCCTTATAGTCCAACCCTTGCAGCCATACATTACTACGGGGAATACCATTGCTTTGACCATGCGGACTTTTGTTGGCAAGGTGATGTCTCTGCTTTTTATCATGCTGTTTAGGTTTGCCATCATTTTCCTCCCAAGGAGCAGGCGTCTTTTAATTTCATGGCTGCAGTCACCATCTGCAGTGATCTGGGATCCCAGGAACGCGAAGTCTGTCACTACTTCTACGACTTCCCCTTCTATTTGCCAAGGAGTGATGGGGCCAGATGCCATGATCTTAGTTTTTTTTTATGTTGAGCTTCAAGCCCACTTTTGCGCTCTCCTCTTTCACCCTGAGCAAGAGGCTCTTTAAGTCCTCTTCACTTTCTGCCATCAGAGTGGTATCGTCTGCATATCTGAGGTTATTGATCTTTTCCCCAGCAATCTTAACTCCAGCTTGTGATTCATCCAGGCCAGCATTTCGCATGATGTACTCTGCATATAAATTAAATGAGCACGGTGACAATATACATCCTTGTCATACTCCTTTTCCTATGCTAAACCAATCAGTTGTTCCATATCCGGTTCTAACTGTTGCTTCTTGACCCTTATACAGGTTTCTCAGGAGACATGTGAGGTGGTCTGGTACTCCCATCTCTTTAAGAACCTGCCATAGTTTATTCTGATCCACACAATCAAAGGCTTTAGCACAGTCAATGAAGCAGAAGTAGATGTTTTTCTGGTACTCTCTTGCTTTCTCCATAATCCAGCAAATGTTGGCAATTTGATCTCTAGTTCCTCTACCTCTTCGAAACCCAGCTTGTACTTCTGGCAGTTCTCTAGCCATGTACTGTTGGAGCCTAGCTTGTAGGGTTTTGAGCATGACCTTGCTAGCGTGTGAAATGAGTGCAATTGTGCGATAGTTTGAACATTCCTTGACATTGCCCTTCTTTGGGATTGGAATGTAAACTGACCTTTTCCAATCCTGTGGCCACTGTTGTGTTTTCCATATTTGTTGGCAAATTGAGTGCAGCACTTTAACAGCATCTTCTTTTAAGACCTTGAATAACTCAGCTAGTATACCATCAGCTCCACTAGCTTTGTTGTTAGTAATGCTTTCTAAGGCCCATTTAACTTCGCTTTCCAGGATGTCTGGCTCAAGGTCAGTGATTATACCATCGTGGTTGTCAAGGACCTTAAGGCCCTTCTTGTATAGTTCTTCTGTGTATTCTTGCCATCTTTTCCTAATCTCTTCTGCTTCTGTTAGGTCCATACCACTTTTGTCCTTTATCATGGCCAGCTCTGCATGGAACGTTCCCTTGGTTTCTCCAATTTTCTTGAAGAGATCTCTAGTCCTTCCCAATCTATTGTTTTCCTCTATTACTTTGCATTGTTCATTCAGGAAAGCCTCCTTATCTCTCCTTGCTGTTCTCTGGAAATCTGCATTCAGTTGGGCAAATCTTTCCTTTTCACCGTTGCCTTTAGCGTTCCTTCTTTCCTCTGCTATGTGTAAAGCCTCATCAGACAGCCACTTGGCTTTCTTGCATTTCTTTTTCTTTGGGATGGCGGTGATTGCTGCCTCCTGTACAATGTTGCAGACCTCTGTCCATAGTTCTTCAGGCACTCTGTCTATCAAATCTAGTCCCTTAAACCTATTCTTCACCTCTACTGTATATTCATCGGGGATGCGATCTAGGTCAAATCTGAATGGCCTAATGGTTTTCCCAACCTTCTTCAATTTAAGCCTGAATTTTGCAATAAGTAGCTCATGATCTGAGCCACAGTCAGCTCCAAGTCTTGTTTTTACTGACTGGATAGAGCTTCTCCATCTTTGACTGCAAATTATATAGTCAATCTGATTTCGGTGTTGCCCATCTGGTGATGTCCATGTGTAGAGATGCCTCTTAGGTTGTTGGAAAAGGGTGTTCGCTATGACCAGTGTGTTCTCTTGACAAAACTCTGTTAACCTTTGCCCTGCTTCATTTTGTTCTCCAAGGCCAAACTTGTCTGTTATTCCGGTTACCTTTTGATTTCCTACTTTAGCATTCCAGTCCCCTATGATGATGAGGACATCATTTTTTGGTGTTAGTTCTATGAGCTGTTGTAGGTCTTCATAGAACTGGTCCACTTCAGCCTCTTCTGCAACAGTGGCTGGGGCATAGACTTGGATTACTGTGATGTTGAATGGTTTGCCTTGGATTTGGACCGAGATCATCCTGTCATTTTTGAGATTGTATCCCAATACTGCCTTTCTCACTCTCTTGTTGACTATAAAGGCCACACCATTTTTTCTACGGGATTCCTGGCCACAGTAGTAGATATAATGGTCTTCTGAGTTAAATTTGCCCATTCCTGTCCACTTTAGTTCACTGATTCCCAAGATGTCGATGTTCATTCTTGCCATCTCATTTTTGACCACGTCAAGCTTACCTTGATTCATAGATCTTACATTCCAGGTTCCTATGCAGTATTGTTCTTTGCAGCATCGGACTTTCCTTTCACTGTCAGACACATCCACAACTGAGCGTCCTTTCGGCTTTGGCCCAGCTGCTTCACTCTTTCTGGGGTTACTCATACTTGCCCTCTGCTCTTCCCCAGTAGCATGTTGGACACCTTCCGACCTGAGGGGCTCATCTTCCGGCATCGTATCTTTAGCCTTTTGTTACTGTCCATGGGGTTTTCTTGGCAAAGATACTGGAGTGGGTTGCCATTTCCTTTTCCAGGGAATCACGCTTGGTCTGAGTTCTCTGCTGTGGCCTGTCCATCCTGGGTGGCCCTCCACGGCATATCCCACAGCCTCATCGAATCACGCAAGCCCCCTCGCCACGACAAGGCAGTGATCCATGAGGATCTACTAAGACTTAAAAAGTACATGTCAATGACTACTTAAATTGCCACAACACGGATCTGTGAATTCCCAGGGTTGGTTGCACTGCCTGCATTAAAGGACGCTTCCCATGGTTAAGAAAATGCTGGCAAATAAAAGATGAACCAGCCCTAATTGTGCAGCAGTTATAAAAATAGCTATTTCACACTAGGGTAAGCAGGCCTGTGGCCTTTATCTGTCTTGTGCTTCTTGAGAAACAGGGAAGGAGGGGGGGAAAAGTCTGTCCCAGAATGTTCCCTTCCCCCGCCCCTTTACACAGAAGCAGCAGATAAAGGTCATTGGCTCAAAGAGTCTGTGTCACTCATTTTCTTATCTGTATTTGAGTGCTAGTGCTGTTTGCTAAACCAGCCTGTACTTTTATTAGCTTTTAGCAGATAACTGATGTTGTTGGCCTGCTTCAGGAGAAGAATGGTCACTGAACAGTACAGTTAACTTATCAGGGGAGGCACAGGCAGGTTAAGGTTTCTGAGAAGCTGCTAAATCAAATATAAATTTCGTAGGAAATGTAGTTGAAAAACAGTTTGAATGGAACCACAAATGATACCACCAACATTGCAGATAACTATAGGGTCTCTGTAATTACTCAGCTCACAAACTGTAGCTGTTTGTCTTGTGAACTTAAAGCTTGAAGCTTTTTCAGAAGTGAAGAAAAACAACACCTACTCATAGCTAAGACTATTAAAATGAATTTTAATTGGAGGATGACATGACTCAGTATACAAGTAATATAGTTGGCTATTCAAATGCATTTCAGCTCCAATAGCCAGAACTTGGTCAGCAGTTTACCTTAGTACCCCTAAGACCTTTCTAATGAGGAAGAACTCATTCCCTCACCCCTTTTCTTCCTACTGCTATAATGCTATGGTTTGCATTTATTTTATCTATTTAATTGATTTCTACGCTGCCTCTCCATAGAGTCTGCTCAAGGCACCTTATAAAGTAAGACATAATGAGAACATAAACACCAGCATTAAAAACCCAGCAAGAGCATAAAAGCCACCTAAAATATATAGCAGAAATGGGAGACACGCCTAATCTGGTGGGCCTTGTTGGCAATGTAGTGATATTGCTGTCACCACTGAAAAAGCCCTGTTTCTGCTCACCACTCATCTCACTTCTGAAAATGAGGGCACAGAGAGAAGTGCTTGTTAGGATGATCACAGCTAGTGGTTTGGACAGCATAAGAAGAGGTGTTGTTTCAAATACTCTTGTGCCGAGCAATTTAGGGCCCATTTAATCTGCATGAATAGCTGTGGGGCAGCACCTGGCCCAAGATCACTCAGTAAATTATGCAGTGGAATGAGGATTTCAACCTGGATCTCCCATGTCATAATCCAACACTCTTACCATTTCATCACACTGGTTCTCCTATAGATTAAATGCCAGATTAGAGCACAAAGCACATAGAGTTGCAAAATGTAGCATTTTGTTGTTAATTTAACCAACCACCAAATCAAATAAATATGACAGGACAACCTGATATAAATGGAGGCTACTATCTTGAAACATCCACAGATGTTGTTACACTGTTGTACTAGGTTTGTGGAGACCCAGGTTCAAAGCCATGAAATTTACCAAATACCATGAAATTTACCAAAAGTGATCTTGGGCTAGTCAATCTCTTTTATAGCCTAATCTATGTCATTGGGGTTTTGTGAGGATAAACTGGACAGGAAGAGAACTATATAAACCACTCTGTCTCCCCACTGTGGAGAAAAGTGGGGTATAAATTTATTTTATTTTCATAGTCTGCCTTTCTCACTGTGAAATCAATCAATCAATATTGATGTGAGGGCAAAATTAAAGAGGGGAATATCCTGTATGTGGCCCTGAACATTTTGGAGGAAGGATGGGTAATATGATAAATAAACTTTGGCTGTAAGAGCTTTGGCTTTAGCTACCTCAGATTGCCCCTCCCTCCAACACTTATACTCTGGGAAAACTACACATCCAGTACAAAGGTTTGAAAATTAGGCCCCATTCTTTTTAACTGAAAAACAGCCTTTATAGATTATGATTTGAGTTGAAGAGTGGTAGGGGATGGAGTGCTTAACCTTTTCCCTCCCACTAATTTTCCTTTCAGAATTCCAGCCAGAGGATTTCAGATGCATATTTACTTTCCCAAGTCTGTTTCTCAGTTAAAAATGCTTTTGCATGTAATGTGTAGTATGTCACTAAGCTGCTGAGATGTTGTGAAAGGTCTATTTGCATTTCAATTGCAGAAAAATTAAGAACCCTATCGGGACAAAAGGCCTAGGAGGAATCATACTTGGTCATGATGTCTAAACTGCAGGCTGTTCAACAAAGTGTAGCGAAGACCATCGCCATACAGCCCGGAAAATCTACAACAACTAATGAACTCTGGCCATGAAAGCCTTCGACAACATAGTGTGGCTTGTTGGAGGCCACCAGCTAAGATATCAAGGTAAAGTGTATTGTTGTTTTATTAACTATGATTTGTAATTATTATGGTGTCTTATGACATTTTAATTCAGAAACCACAGATTGTTTAGTAGCACACATCTTTGAGGCCAAGTGGACACAGAGACAATGGTAGAGGAAAGAAGTCTTCCTTTCTGGGATGCAGAGAGAAGTCAAGAATCATTCCAGATGGAGTTTACATATTCTATTTACGTGTGGTAGGCCTTACTTGGTTGTGGAGAACACAGCTCAAACAATCCATGGTTTATCTGAATGGTATCTGAATGCACAATGAACAGCTATATTGAGGAATATACACAATTGTGGGGGGGAGTGTTGGTCAGAGAATGTACGATACACACTTATGTAAATCTCTACTTGCCTTATCTATTTTGTAACTTTCAAAAGGCCCAGACAACTTCAAAAATAATAGCAACCAATAAGAGGCTATTTGAAACCTGATTACAGAAGCATGTATTTTCCAATAAGAAACTCATATTTGCCTTATCCACTCACAGAGAATCCAGACAGACTTTACTAGTCCCTCCTGCACAATACTGGCATATAAGAGCAATATAAGGGCCTCTTCTGATACTAGAGATCTCTTGTGGAGATTTGCTGACAGGTGGAAACGGTAAAACTGATGGACTTATACACATATCTGACAAAGAGTTTTTAAAATATTATTATTCTAGGGATGCTTCAGAGACACTCCCATAAAAATGTAATACTTGAAGCAGACTTGCTTTTGTAAGGTAATATTATTTCCTGCCCATCACCTCTTCCTTTCTCTCACTGTTTTTTTCTTCCACCCTAATTCATTCCATACTCCCACAAATGCTGCCTTTTCCAGTTCATTTTACCTCACAGTATGTCATACAAACAAAAGTGTAGCACTTTCCTGTACCTTTACAGCTCACACTACCCTCAGCACCACTTATTGCAGCAGCAGGGGAGAAACAGGAGGTTTTTGGAAGTGGGAGTGAAGATAGCCAATAATGGAAATACTTAGGAATTCAGGATCAGCAATATAAATAAATAATCTTGGAATTCAACCAGGACACCAGAGTTAATATCCTGCATGCATCCCCCATTCTGCCCCCCACGCCTGTTTGCCCCTTTCCTGCTCATCTCCTCAGAAAATATCCACCAATGAGAACGCTAGTGCTTTTAATTCAACACTGGCATTTGAAGCCCCTACTTATTATTCAATTAGAATTCTACAATTTCCCTACATAAAGCTGGGGTTCTCATTTTACATTGTCCTTGAAACTAGAGAAAGATGAGCATTACACAGCCTGCATTGCTTTTTATATCCCAGATCACTGAAGGGGCACATCTGAATTATCCAGTAAGGAGTCTATCCGGGATGTTTATATTTCCAGTGAGAATCTCTGTTGGCCTGCTCCTTTCTGTTCTTTCCAATCTCCAGCTCTTACACATAATGGTAAAGCAGAAGGAAAGGTTAACACTGCAGATATCTATTTATTAATTTTTATACTTTCAGTGTTTTTTGTTCTTTTCCCTTAACAGTAATATCAGGGAGCCTACAGGAAGCAAAGTTTAGTGGAGGCAGAAGGTATGGGAAGGAGCTGGGAAGGTACCTGAGTAAGGGACTTATGTAGGAAGGAAGACCAGAGGGGAGAAGGAGATATATTTGTACGTACATGAACTAGAAACAAGATGAATGATTAGTAATTCAAGAGCTGTAACTTCTGGAGACCTAGGGGAAGGATCTGAATCCTGAAGAAGCAACAATGGTAACTACTTAAACTAACAATTTTAACATGGCATTCCCTAAAGGTAAAACAAGAAAATGAGGTTGCACTTCCTGTAACCGTTGTTCACTGAGTGTTCTTCTGTACAGGTACACATGGGACTGTGTAGTTGCAGGGTAGCCATGGGAAGAACTTTCAAGCTTTTAAAAAGAAGTTTCTAGAGACTAAGAGTGCTCCCCACCATCTTCAGTGTATCTTTTCATGTCCAAAGGATCATGTGTGAGAGGAGGGGAGAACACTCTTCCCTCAGTTCTCCCTTCACACAAGGAGCTGCAAAAATTGGCGAAGCAGCCCACGGTGCAGAAAGGAAGGACGGATAAGTGTCTGCGCAGAAGACCACTTGATGAACAATGGTTACAGGTAAGTGCAAACCTGTTTTCATTGTCGTGGCTTCTGTGCAGTCTCACATGGGAGAGTATTAAGCTCACTTACTGAGGAGGCGGGTGTGGGCTGATCAGTGGAAGATTGACTCTAGGACTGCTTTCCCAACAGCTGCCTCGCTCCAAGTGTCTACATCCGTGCAGTAATGCTGGCCAAATGTGGAAGGTGTGGACCAGGTGGCTGCTATGAAGATGTCATCTAGTGATAGCTGGGACAGGAATGCTGCCAATGAAGCTTGAGCCCTAGTGGAATGAACCCTCAGAACAATGGGGCAAGGCAAGCCTGCTTTGCTGTATACTGTTTCCATAGTGGACACCATCCCCCTAGACACTGACTGTGATGACGCTGCTTTCCTCCTGTCTGGGCCTTTGAAGCAAATGAATAGGTTCCTATCCTTCTTAAATTCCTCTGTCCATTTCAAATAAAAAAGGAGTGCCTGTCTGACATCTAGTGTATGCAGTGTTTGTTCAGAGACAGAGGACGGGGATAGAAAAATAGGGAGGACAATATCCTGATTCAGGTGAAACCTGGAGACCAGTGTTTGTTCAGAGACAAGAGGCCCATTACATATGTACCTCTTACTGCAGATTTTCAGAGCAGTAAACCTTTAAACTTGACTTCGGACTCTGTGTCTGCCTTGTGTACCATTCTTTTTCCTCTGGTGTATGTATTCTGCAGCTACAATTAAAAAAACATATTTTTCTAAATTGGGGTGGAATGTCACTTGTGTGGGGTTGTGTCTAAAGGTTTTTTTAAAAATTCACACAATTGCTCTATTGCAGCTGTGCAGTAGTGTCCAATGAGTGCCTTCCATTTAAATCCATGTGGTTCAGGTTTTGCACATGCATTTTATCATTAGACCACTGAATGAAAGGAAACAGAAAGGAATGCAGGCAAATAGGGAGACTGGCAAGCCACTTCCCTGAGTTTGGTTTTTTTATTCTCTTAAAATACTGTAGAGTGAAAAATAGTCTCGACTGTCACAGATCAAACTCCCCCTTTCCTCATGCACAAAAACAAAGTTTTGACTGCTGCTACTGCTGAAACAGCAAGCGATGCCTTGTAAGCTTGTCCTCAGCCTGTCCCATCTCCCACAATAGCAAGGAAAAAAGATGCGCACTTGTGTGGCCTCCCCTGCAGAGCCTCATCACACCAGCAAAGGGCTCAACACTGGGGAGGGAAAGGAGGTTCCTCAGAACAGCCATAGAACCCTCCGCACTTGGGGTGGGGCAGCTCTCCTGTCTCCCATCCACACATGACGGACACCTCGCCTTCTATTTTAAACTAGTCAAAGAGTAAAGGAGCAACCCCTCCCCGCAAGAGCATTCTGCTCTAGGGTGTGTGTGTCTGTATTATCAGAAGCCACAGATTTCTCTCCCAATCTCCTGTCTCCAGTTTGAACAGCTGGTTATTTCCCCCCCCTCTCATTTGTTTCAAAGCAAAAAAACTGTAATGTCACCAAAACCAGATGCATGTTGGTCATAGTTTCCCTCCCCCACTCCATCCATGCCTCCCAGAAGGGGGGGGTAACAAGCTCAGGCAGCATTAGAAACCCCACCCTGACAGAGGCCAGAAAGCAAGCAAGAAAGAGGAGGAAGTTTCCCTGCCTTGACAAGACTCAAAACAAAAAAAAACCTGACAAGAAGGGGGGACAAAATGGTATGAGAAAAAATCCAAGGGAATCTGTATGCTTTTGAATTATCTTTGACTTGGAAGCAGAATAAGGGAAAGATCAGCACAAAAGCACTCTCAGAAAACTGGGGGAAGCAGCGATCAGAAAGCAAAATGAGCGCTGAAGGGAGGAAAATCAATGCAGAATGACAAAGAAAACCCAAGGGACATGCACAATGAAAGTGGGGGAAAACACCCATGCATAATAGGCCAGAGACAGAGGTCAAGGATGGACAAAATAGGGAGGACAATATTCAGGTGAAACCTGGAGACCACTTTGGGCAAAAAAATCCAGGCTGGATCTTAGCACCACCTTGTATGCATGGAATTTGGGTAGGTTGCATCTTAGCGTGCACGGCTCCCTTACCCTGCATGTGGAAGTGATTGCTGCCAGGAATGCCATTTTATAAGAGAGAAATGACAACTCAGACTTTGCTATTGGTTCAGATGGTTTATGCATCAATTTAGCTAACACAATTTAGCTAACACGCATCTTATTGGCAAGATAGTGACTGGTCAAAAGCCCTGAATAGGAGCTCCACAGTTTAGGACCTCTGTTATATTGCTTCTAACCAAAACTCTGACTGAAACTGATTATAAACTGACCAGACCTACCTGGGACTGCACTGGGAATCTACTACCGATGTTTACTCCTTGGAATTGCGAGAATAGTGGACTGGAAAACATTTCCATCTATTCCAGTGAGTGGCCTGGACTGCATCTGCATTGCCGTGGAGTGTCCTACTCTTTCTCCTGGCCACTGACTCCCTGAGGCTGGCTTTTTGACCAGCAACAATTCGTGCTTTTGGAATTCAGCACTTTGCACTGATGCAAACCTGACCCAGCTCACCTGTTGCCTCCGGAGTTCTCCACTCTGTTTTAATGTTGTTTTTCACCCCCAAGGTTTTTTTGAGTTTTGCCACCAGCACTTCACGTTCAGTCTACCACACGCATGAGCAGGCGCAGTCTCCCCCAGGCTGGTACAAGAGGGATGTGTGCTGTGGACGTGATGACCAGCCTGGAAGAAATCTCGGGGCAGAGTGGCTGTGAGAAGGAATTCAGACTGCTTGCTTCTACTAGCATCTGCAGTGTGCCTGATTGTCCTGCATTCCATTCTGTGTCCCGGCAACTGTGAGAAACAATTTTTGGGATTGTTGTTAAGGTCAGATGAGTTTACCATCCACCCTATAATTCATCACTGGAGGACAGCTAGGAGTGTGAAAGACCCCAGTGATTATAGGACTGGCTGGCAGATGTGAAATTAATTGACCCATATAGAACTTTATTCATCTAAATAAAGTATTCTTGGCCTTCTGGGTATTAAAGTTATTATCTGTTGCAAACTAAATTTGATTTTGATTAATTGATATATTGACTGACTTAAAACTGATTAAATTGGATATTAATATATATTATTAATTAATCAGTTATTAGATAGCAATTTTGCAGTGGGGGTGGGGAGGTTAGAGGGAGGGTAGTGAATGGTTAATAATTAATATTTGTCCCCAGCCTAAATTTTTCCCACTGATTGTTTTGAGAGTCTTAATCAAATTAGATTAGAATATTTGGAGTTGATTAAATTGGGCTTTAGTTTTTAACTAATCAATCCAATTGGTTGTTTGCTGCAGCAGGATGGGCCAACTAGTTAAACAGAGGGAGTGTCTTGGGGTATTGGTTAGAAAGGAGATTGGGTTTTAACGGGCACAGCCCTCTTGCTGGTTGTTGGAGAGTGCAACTTTTGGGTTAACAGCACTGAGGAAGGGAGGCCATGCAAAGGTCAGGGATACCAGTGATGATGAGGCGGGGGAGATATAGTGGTGAACATAGGTGCTGCTCCTTTAATTGGAACAGAAGAAATCAGAGATACGGGAATGCTCGGACTTCTTCCCACCTATGTCCCATCCCGAGAGATGTTGGCTGTAGGGCTAGGAAAAATTACCCATCTCCGACACGGGTATTATTCAATGCCAGGTCTATCAATAATAAAATCAATGTACTCCATGACTATGTCACAGAGTCTCAGGTAGACCTGGCTTGTGTGATCGAGACTTGGGTGAGGGAGGGTGAAATTGTCACCCTGAACCAACTTACCCCACCTAAGTTCTTGGTCTTTGACCAGTCTCAAACGAATGGGCATGGGGGTGTGGCATTGCTTATCCATGAATCTTATTCCTTCAGGTCACTCTCCGCCCCAACATTCTCCGGCACTGAATATGTTGGCCTAACATGTGATGTAGAGAGTCTGGCTATCTGGCTGGTGTATCAACTGCCTAACACACTGTCAGATATCCTATCCGACAAACTATTGGGTTGGGCATTGGAGTATCCCAGGCTTTTGTTCCTTGGGGATTTCAATGTCCATGCTGACGATGCAGTGTCTTCTCAGGCCAGGGACCTAGTGTCATGGAGGCACTGAGACTCTCCCAGTTTATATTAACTCCCATGCATCAAGCAGGCCACATGCTGGATTTGATTTTTGGGATGGGGATAAATGTGGATCAGATGGTTACAGATGTAGTCCCATGGCCTGACCACTTTGCCCTGAAGGTCCAGCTGAGCATACTACACCTCCCATTTAGACGGCAAGTACATTTATGCTTGCCCACAGATCCAAATGGACCCTGGTCGTCTTCAGGAAGCTCTGCAGGATCTGATGCTCCCTGGCAGCTTGTTGGATGAGCTGGTGGACTGGGAAGTTTGTCAAGCCTTCAGTTTGGCCACTCCCTTGTGTAAGATTCCAAAAGGAAAGAACTCATAAAACAGTGACCATGCCAATGCAACTAGAGGGCATCCTCAAGAGATTCTTTGTCCGCTGCTGCCCTTGAATGGGGCAGCATTTTGTGTTAGCCCTGGAGGCAAAAAAGTCCTCATCCAGGAATCTCTACTCTCTGAACTTGGGGTGAAGGCAGTGGTTGGCGACAGACCACTCTTGGTTCATGTATGTCCTTCACTGAAACTATGGATTCAGAAAACATGGGACTACGCAGTGATAGATAAAATATTGTCACAAATTGCTGCTAACAAAATCTTTTATACCAATCTATTTATATGGAGAAATGGTTTCCCTTTTTTAACTATGTTGAAACACATTTGTCTGGACTTTATACACTTCCAAAGAAATACACCTCTTTCTCCTTTTATTAAGTTATAATAGATACTGATTTCTTGTCTAAAAATATTGGTGGTTGATATTTTGAATATTTTAAATCAAACATAAAACCGTTTTATTTCTTTGAGTTGAAATATATGTTTAAACATATCTTGTTATCAACTGATACAAATGTTAATGGAACTTTATTCTCTGTATGACTGTGTCTCTGCTAATATGTCTGCCATGGTGTTGTCTTGTCCTGCAATGTGAATGGCAGTTATTTCCACACTGTGCTCTTATCACCCATTGCCAAATGAGGGACGCTTCCCTGCACAGACAAATGGAAGCTGGTCCTCCTTGTTTGTTTATATAGAACTTGGCCGTTGTGTTGTCTGTTGCTAGGAAAATGCAACATCCACTCAAAAGTGCTGTAAAAGAAGTAAGAGCACATCTAATAGCTCTTAGTTCCAATAAATTGATGTGAAGGTTAGATTCAGACTGAGAACAAATTGGTTTTGTTCTATTATCTGGTTGCATGATTTTATAATTGTATTATTTATTGCTGTAAGCCACCCTGAGCCCGTTTGCGGGAAGAGCAAGATATAAATCAAAATCTTTATTAAATTTCTACCCCGCCCTCCCAGCCAAGGCTGGCTCAGGGCGGCTTACATAAGATTGACACATAGTTTGCCATAAAACATAAAATATAAATTAAATTAAAACAATTCTAAAACCATTTAGACCACAAATATAGTAAAGTGCTAGTGACTTTAATTTCATAATGGCTGCTGTTGTCCAGTTCTCTCTTCTCACAGTCAGTTCTTCGGTCTTCTTTAATTTTCTTTCTGGGGGCTCACTCAGGCTGTTGTTAGGATTCCAAGAGAAAAAAACAGTGTTCCCTACCCCTCAGCTATCAGTTCTTAATGGTAGTGGTGGCTCCAAAATTCTGGTGGAAGAGCTTCATTTTACAGGCCCTGCAGAACTGCAAAAAGTCCCACAGGGTCCTGATCTCCTCTGAGAGCTCATTCCACCAGAGAGGAGCTGCCACTGAGAAAGCCCTGGCTTTGATTATTGCCAGCCTGGCCTCCTTAAGACCTGGGAGGGCCAGTCAGTTCTGGGCCCCTGATTGCAGTGCTCTCTGGGGTAAATAAAGATCCCTTTACTCCATAGATACAACAGTGTGCCCCCCCCCAACCCATCAGGGAGGCATCTGTAAAGATTTGTATAACGTGGGGCCAAGTTCTAAATGGGACTCCTTCAGCTAGGTTTGTTAAGTGGCACCACCAGTTCAAGTATCTTAGAATTACCCTGCGGATTGAAAACCTCTTTCTTTGAGAGTCTGTCATAGGGTTAAATGCTCAAACAAACCACTTTGATCTCATTTGGAGCCTCGCATGTGGGACAATGGCCATGGCAGACAATGCTGAAGCGACCATGGTGCTATTTATACCTTGGGATCCTGGAGTGACTGATCTGTTCAAGCAGAATGCACCCCACCCTCTCTGGCCCAGCAGACACTGAAAGAAGAAGGAACTATTTGCTGGGCTGCTGGTAGATATTTAAATTAGTAGACTAACTTTTAAATTGTTTGAATTAATATTTTAATGAACTGTCCTATTTAATTAAGTATGGTTTTATTGTTGAATGATATGTTGTAAGCCGCCCTGAGCCTGCTTGTGGGGTAAGACAGGAAAAAAGTAATAATAGACAGACAGACAGACAGACAGATAGATACCATGTACACTTGAAGCCTTTGTATTATCTTGGTAGACTGGAATCTGTTAGCTAAGATCTTCTTGGCTAAAGTAATAACGATGTGTGCTCTTTGCAATAGCAGAAAGGCCTTCCCCCGACTGCATCACACATGGCCCCAATCAGATCAAATGAGAGAAAGGTGGGATTCTTCCAGTTAATGAAGAAACGTACTTGCTGTAACATGTGAAGTGCAAAGCATAGATCCTGTTCTAGACTGTTCTAGGAGCTGTTGGCAAACAGCCAGTCATCAACGTACAGGTACATAATATAACCTTTAAACCTGAGATGGGCAACAACCACTGAGACACACTTAGTGAACACTCTGGGCATGGTGGCCAACTCAAAGGGTCCTAACCTATATCCATATATGTAGCCTAAGTAGTCAAATATGAGCCCTTTTATCCAGTGGTGACAAGTGGGCTCCCGCTTTACCTCTTGCTGGCAGGACTTCTGAGACAAGGGAGTTAGCTTGTGGGTGTTGAAAAGGTATATGCAACCTTCTTCTCCAATTTTATATAAGTTCTTGAGCTTCTTTGCAGAAGCTGTGGTGGAGGCTGGCTAGGACCAGATGCCCATTGCAATGTACTGTATGCCATGAAGCATGGGCAAGGTGACCAGACTAGGGTCAGGAAAATACAGAACCTTAGTAATCGGGTCACGGGTTGAGGTTCTGAGGAGAGATATTCAAGATCCAGTGCTTGAGCCATACAAATCAACTGTTCAGAGTACAGTTTTAAGTCCTCTGTTGGGGATGGAGCTGAAGGCTCACCCACTGTATCATCAGGTGAGGGCATGGAGATGTCCTCTGATTCAGTTGCTTGCTTGAATGGCCTTTGGTCCTTGGGAGTAGATTATGCAGTAGGTCAAGGAGCATATTGGTGTTGTGGGTCACAAGGTCTCCGCTGGGGTGGGAACATCATTTGGAATGGGAACCAGTAAGTTTGTTGAGGAGGCCATTGAGTAGAAGGCAACTGAGGTGGTTGCTGCTTGTGACCCAGAGGAGATTCAACCGGGTGAGGTGGGACCTCATACACTTCGCTGTTGGAAGATGCAGGGCATCGATGCCAATGATCTGATGGTGACAACGTTCTTGGAACCAGTGAGAGTTGCACAACGTGTATGGGGGAAAGCTGAAGTTGCGGTGATGCCAAGTGCCAGTTGGCCAGTATCAATACTCAATTTCAAGGTGACACCTAGAAGAACACGCCCAACAGAGTGGAGGCAAAGGTGGGCTTCAATATCGAGGAGGTAGTGTCCTTCGATGCTGAGGTGATGTGGGTGAGGGTAAATGGTATTAGGCATATTTAGTCTTTTTCTTTGGCTTTTTGGTGGCAGTTTCTGACACCAAGCATGTGAGGGCCAATGGTTCTGTCAATGCCAAAGCTGACAGTGTCAGTGCAGAGGCTACAGAGAGGAATCTCAGTTGTCTTTCAGAGTGCACCTGTTTTTCCACATGGGGGTCTGGCACCCAAAGCCTTTTCCCACAAGGCAGTTTTGATCCTAGCTGCCCTCTCGTCTCAGGCTTTTGGAGTCAAATGGCAGCAGGCATGGCATGTAGTTGTATTGTGCCCTTCACCCAGGCATAATAAACATGACTTGTGGTCATTATTTTGGGCCATTTTGGCTTCGCATCCTCACATTTCTTAAACAATGCTATTCTGACATTTAGTTGGTTGAGAGAGATGGTGAGGGATCAGAAAGATCGCAGATTGCAAAAGCATGCACTTTCCTTACGGCAGCAAAGGATACACTGAAGACAGGGGGGAGGGCGAGCACTCTTAGACTCTAGAAACTTATTTTTAAAAGCTTGGAAGCTCTTCCTGTGGCTTGCCTGAGATCACACAGTCCGAGCAGTGATCTACTAGGAACATATTATAGAAAATAGGGACAACTGAAGCAAGTCAAATGAATGTGGCCTCTACTCTTATTCCATTTGTAAAGTACTGAGTTTCGGGCCTCATGACTCGGACGACGACATAAGAGAAGACGCGTTTATTCGTACTTCACACAAGACAAGGAACAACAGTAACGGCCGGAGGCCAACTATATACAGTTAGGGGGGGCGGCCCCATATTCCTATTGGCGGGTTTGAATCGCCCGCCAAGGCTGCCATTGGTTCTCTAGTGGCGAGCTCAGGAACCTAGTCCCTATTGTTCTCAGAGAGCGAAGCTAGGCTGTCTTTTGCCAGCTCTGCCTTCTGATCCCAGAACACAACACCATTTATCCAGAATAAGGAAGAAAACTAGGCCTCTGCTTTGAAGAGAAAAGGAAAAAGGGAGTATGGATATTTTGGACATATCACATATACAGGTATTAGTATAGACAATGGTTTTGACACTGTCATCTACCTTTTTGATTGTGGCCTACTTTCTGCTTAATCTGTAGGGTTGCCTACAGGTGATCAAGATCAGTTCCCCAGGAGAAAATGGCTGCTTCGGAGGGTGGACTCCATGACATTGCACCCTCCTGATGTCCCTCCCCTCCCCAAACCCTGCCCAGCTCAGGATCTACCCCCCAAATCTCCTGGTATTTCCCAGCCCAGAGCTAGCAACCCTATTAATCTATCCCATTTTAACCATATGTATGTGGCATTTCTGCAGTCCTGTAGAGAATAGGCTGAAAATTCAAACAGAGTAGCAAAGAACTAACAGCCCTGGTAGGGAATGCACTCATATCAAGCATAAATCATGACATTTCCTTTTAAAATTCTGAGTACAACTAGGAAAGGAAGAAGAGTTGGTTTTTATACCCTACTTTTCTCTACTTTAAGGAGTCTCAAAGCTGCTTACAATCACCTTTCCTTTCTACTCCCCACAACAGGCACATTGTGAGGTATGTGGGGCTAAGAGAATGCTAAGAGAACTGTGACTGGCCCAAGGCCACTCAGCAGGCTTCATGTGGAGGAGTGAGGAATCAAACCCAGTGCTCCAGATTAGACCCTGCTGCTCTTAACCACTATATGATGCCGGCTCTCAAGGACAAGGAGAGCCCCATTCATTGCTATTGCATAGTACAACACTAAGCATGTTTACTCAAAAGAATATCCTGTTTGCTCCCTAGGAAATGTTGATAAAACACACATGTGCATCCTTCACAACCCATATATTGGCGTGTGTATATTTTGCGTTAGGATATCTGTAAGGCTCTTAAAGATGATTACCAAACTTCAAGGTAGCACAAACTTTTGCTGGAAAGCATTTCAGTTGCAGGATGATAGATCAGATGACACTGCTTCCTGCCTACAAAAGCTCGTGCTGTAATCAATTAAGTCGCTTTCACATATAAGGTTTAATTTGTACTTGAGCCCTTCCTGTCTCTGTGTGATTGTTGCTAATGCTAAACAGACAGTGAGGAGAAGTATTTGTAACGCCAATGAACACCTGGCAAATGCAGGTTTTACATTTGCATTACAATGCAATTTAGAAAAAACCCTTTAAGGCTACAACAGGAGGCATGCCTTTACGACAGTATGTCCTACTGATCTCTGTGTAACTTGCTTCTGAACAAACAAACATCAAGTGAATCTTGTATGTGAAAATGTGCTCAGGCTTTAATCCTATGCAAACTTCCTAGAAAGTTATTGATATTTCAGTTACGGCTGTACTGCAATCCTTCAAGAACTAAAGGAGGACTATTTGCATGCTTTGCATATGAGCAGTGGGGCAATACCATATTTATTCCGGACATTTAACCTCACCCGTCCTCCAAGGAGCTTAGGGTGGCATACATAGTTCTCTCCCATTGTCCATTCTATCCTCACAACAATCCAAGGCACTGAATCCAACTGACTCTTCTTCTTCTTCTTTTTGCTGGTGGGAAAGGAAGGAAAGACCTCATCTGACCATCCAAAAAAGGAAACCATGGGACTAGAATACAAAAAAGTTATGTGAGATGATAGTAAGGAGAGGAACTGGGTGAGAGTGCATGAAAATCTGGCTGGATCCAACCCCCCTCCAGTAAGGTAGGTTAGGCTGTGAGAATGTGACTGGCCCAAGGTAACCCAGTGAATTTCAAGGTGGGTAGAGAATTAAACCTGGCTTTCCCAGATCCTATTATAAAAGTGTGACCCCTTAGGATAGTCCAGGCTAGCCTGATCTTGTCAGATCTCAGAAGCTAAGCAGGGTCAGCCCTGGCTACTATTTGGATGGGAGACCTCCAAGGAATACCAGGGTTGTGATATGGAGGCAGGCAATGGCAAACCATTTCTGAAGATCCTATGGGGTCACCATAAGTCAGCTGTGACTTAACGACACTTTTCACCACCACCACCCTACACTGGCTCTCTATCCCATTAATCAGAGGTAGTGCTAGAATTACTGGGGTATTCAAAAAATATTATAATATAATGATAGCATGAGCATTAAACAACAGTGGGAAGGTCTTGATTATAGCCAGGTGGCTTTGATAGAAAGGACTCATCAGTCCTCACGGATCATGATGGGAGAATGTTTAAAGTCCCTCTGAGACAGTTTGTGGTTTGCAACTGGGTGTCAAGTGACAATTCCACAGCATATTCATCTGTGTCTGTTGCCGGGTACAGCTGGGATAAGAGATGTGACAGCTGGTTGAACTGCATGGAGAATTCTAATCAGAAAACAAATGGTTGTTTTTCAAGAGAACACCCTGGGGATTCTTGAGCCAAAGACAGAGCTAATGGAGTCACAGCTGGTGTTAATTAAACAAAAGCCTTGCCAAGGCCAAAGATTAAGAAATTATGAATTAACTCTCTCTCCTCTTGAAAGCTTGAGCTTCAGATTAAAATAATGAGATTTCAAATGCACTTTGAATTTTTCATTTTCGCTCTAGTCATAATGCATGCCTTTTCTCCGCCACCATGAAAAATTCTACTTTAAATGAAAGCTAAAATGTAACAATTATTTTTTCAAACAGAGCAACCATGATGAAAATTACACAGGGATAACGTGTCAGTCTGTGGCAGCAAAATTAAACAGGAGGCTGGTGGCACCTTAAAAAAGATCACCAAAATTTATTCCAGCATAAGCATCAAATGAAAATACAGATCATCTGATGAAGATAGCTCTGACTCACACAAACTTACATTGGAATAAATTTTGTAAATCTTTAAGATGCCATCAGACTCCTGTTTAATTTCATGACAAAGTTATATGCACAGACACTACAGATCCCTTTAACAAATGCAGCTCTGTTATTTATACTGAGTTATAGCCAGTCTCTCAATTCTAAATGTGTTTACATGAAAGAAAACCCCATTGGTCTCCATATTTCCAAGGTTGCTTTCACAGAGCGCACAGAAAAAAAGTTTCTCCAATTCTAAGTAGCCAACAAACCAATATACACAATTAATCTATAGATGTAGCAGTATGGCAAATACTGATCACTTAACTTGACCCTGATAGCCCCAGTAGCCTGATCTTGTCAGATCTCAGAAATGAAGCAGGGTGGATGGGAACCAGCCAGGGAATACCAGGGTTGCTATGCAGAGGCAGGCAATGGCAAACCACCTCTGAAGGTTTCTTGCCTTGAAAACAGTACGGGGTCGCCATAAGTCAGCTGTGATTTGACAGCAAAAAAAGTCATCAAGTATAACCAACAAGCAGGCTGGAAATCAGAAGGATTCTTAAAATCTGTATATAAATGCTAGAACTTTGAAAGCTTTTTGGAGTCTCATATCTACATATATCAGGTGTGAAGCCAAATCAGAATCCATATACTGTACATGGCATCAAACAATGGTCTCCATAAACTAGAGAAATGCAAAGTTCTAGCAGGTAAATAGCAGCAACAGATAGTCCCATACAACGGGGATTCTTTGTGGTATCCCCTTGGTCCTGGCATCCTCCACCACCACTGATGGACTTTTGCCAGTTGTTGTTTCATAAACTCAGTACTATAGTGTTGACAGTATATGATCATTATAGCAGGCATGGGATGATTACGGGAAACTGGTGCTGGATGTGGGGAGGAAGGGGTGGGGAAAAAGGTTAAAAAATCTAAACTTTCCCAGCCACATAGAGACCAAATGTGCTTTGAGTACAGCCTTTCGGGAAAGACTGGACCAAAGCAGGTTTGGGGGGAAAATGTAGGGAAGCCATGAAGTAGTTAAAAGGTAAATGATTGCATGGTGATGATGTGTACTGGTGGTGATAGAAAGTGCTGTCAAGTCACAGCTGACTTATGGCGACCCTGAAGAGTTTCAAGGCAAGAGACTTTCAGAGGTGGTTTGTCGCTGCTTGCCTCTGTGTAGAATGACCTTGGTATTCCTTGGAGGTCTCCCATCCAAATACTGGCCAGGACCAACCTTACCTAGATTCCAAGATCTGAGGAGATTGGGCTAGTCTGGCTATCCAGGTTAGTAGGGGGAGGGAATGCAGAGCAAAACCTCCACATGACAGTAAGAGTTCAGAAAATCTAGACCTTTTGTGACTCCAATATACTTGCTGGCAACTTAACATATCCTTCCCCCAGCCTGATCAGTTTCAACAGAATGGCTGATAAAGATGCTTTAAAAAATTTAGATAAATATTGAAATTTGGCCTCCATAAGATATACCCAAAAGTCAACTGTAGAGCTCCATGTGCAATATCATGACTATGGAATTCCTATGCATGTGATCTGCCCAGTTCATTTCAACAGTTGCTGTTACTTTGGCTACATAAAAAGATGTAAATGCAGGTCTGACACTTGGGCAAAATGACTCCTACCAAGGGCCATAGCCACAAGTGGGGCATTGGAGGCAACACCCTCTCCCCAATCTGTAACACCTCCACCCCAACAAGTCTGCAAGGTAGGCTACTCGTTGTTTGCAGAGGGAAGCTGCCTTTTCCTGAGCACCAGGCCCTCACTCTGTCTTGGCAGCTGTCCTCCAAGGACTTGGGCCTCTCTCCCACGGGGGTGCGCCAGGCACCTTCTGCCTGAGAGCCGAGCCAAACCAGTGGGGCCAGGCCCGGGATTCAACGCCTGTGGGGTGGGGGCGGGCCTTTTTGGTGTAGTGGTTAAGTGCGTGGACTCTAATCTGGGAGAACCGGGTTTGATTCCCCACTCCTCCACATGCAGCTGCTGGTGTGGCCTTGAGTCACTAACAAGTTCTCTCAGAGCTGTTCTCTCAAGAGCAGTCCTCGAAAGAGCTCTCTCAGCCTCACCTACCTCACAGGGTGTCTGTTGCGGGGAGGGGAAGGGAAAGGAGTTTGTAAGCCACTCAGAGACTCCTTCGGGTAGTGAAGGGCAGGGTATAAATCCAATCTCTTCTTCTTCTTCTTCTGGTCCTGCGGCTGGGTGTTTATGCCTCCAGCGTGAAGGCCCAGGGCCTGCTGCACAGAGGTGGCCACAGCTCACCAGCCAACTGGCCTGGCCAGGTGCCAGAAGGACTGCCATGGGCCCTTGGTGGGGTTCCTGCAAGCAGTGGCAGGTCACTTTGGCTCTCTGTTAGGGAGATGCCAGGGCCCAGGCTGCCCATGCAGCCACTGAGCCCACCCGAATGGAGCTTGCTAGGGGAAGGGGCAGTGGGCCTGCAGGGAGAGGGAGAAGGAAGCTCCTCTGTGTATGCATGGCAGCAGCTGGGCTGGAAAGGAGTCAGCCTATGGTGCATCACCTGACACCAGCCCAAAGCCGAGGTCATCCTTTCCCTCCTCAGCCCCATCAATTTAATTTAATTAGCACACACACACACCCCGGCACCCAGGTGTCCACCCCCCCTAAAATTCCTGGCTACAGCCCTTCTCCTCCCTGAATGTAGATATTTGCATTATGAGTTCCCTTATACATCTGAAGATTCCTGACAAGTATGGAGTTATTGGAGTGATCTCCCGGAGCAGGAGATACAGGGTTGTAATGTTTCCCTATAAAACATTAAATCAAATTTCCAAGAAAAAGAGTAGGAGCGAGTTTAAGATTTTTTTCTTCTTAGCTAAAATAAACACCATCTGTATAAACAAACAATGAATGCAATCCTTATACTCATGCTTTACCTATTTTTACTCATACTAATTGGATATTTTATTTATGTGGCATTAGAATTTGGTGGGCTAGCAAACTAAATAAGAAAATGAAACATCAGCACATGCCAAGTAGCATGAAGGGAGGGATAAAATGCGCAAGTGATTTATTCCATCTGAAAGATTTCTCGGGAACCGACTTCTGTTCCAAGGCAATTAACTCCTCAATGACTGAACTCATTTTTAAATATTCATTCCATAACCTTCCTCCTTTGTCCTCTTCCAGCCTTCTAGTTTGCTGCCCCTCTTTACCCTTAATATCAAAAGCCACAACTGAGAGGACTGGACTAAAAAGTCTCTGTGAGATCTACACTAATTTTGGGCTGTTATCTGTTAATTAAGATAGCAATGGTAAAGAGAAAAAACAAACCCTTGGTCATCTTAGTATCTGTTTTTATTTGTTTATTTCCATAAGGCTGCTTGTTTCTATAAAAAGTGCATCTCTGTGTGGGTTGACAACTGCCAGGTAGTGGCTGGAGATCCCCTGCTATTACAACTGATCTCCAGGTGAAAGAGATCAGTTCACCTGGATAAAACGGCCACTGTGGAAGGTGGACTCTATGGCATTATAACCCATTGAAGTCCCTTCCTTCCCCAAACCCTGCCCTCTTCAGGCTCCACCCACAAAATCTCCAGGTATTTCCCTACCCAGAGCCGGCAACCCTAACCTCTGTACATCTGGAGCCGAATGTCTTTTTCACAAATAAAGAACCTCCTTTAAGTCACTGTACTTATCCCCCACCAAATCAAGGATTAGGGTATGACTGAAGAGGGTATAATCATGCTCAGACATATAATCTGTAATCACAGGAAAATGGCACAGGACCTCACTGGTGATACAGCAGAATATCCAGGCAGTCTTAAATCCCAGAGCCTCTCACAACAGAAAGAAGATACTTGCAGGGAGGAATTCGAAATAACTCTGAGCCAAGGATAAGCCCTGTAATATCCTCACTACAAACAGGAAAGCTTCAGGTGGGTTGATGTGTTGGTCTGCAGCAGAAGAGCAAGATTCAGGCCCAGTCTTACCTTAAAGCCCAGAGTATAAGCATTCAACAGTTGAACTCCCTTCCTGTATCTGACAAAGGAACTTTGACTTCAAAAGCTTATACCCTGGGAATCTTGGTGGGTATTAAGGTGCTACGGGACTGAGTCTTGTAAATAGGAAAGGCAAGTACTCTTGGGCATGAGGAGTCTCTTTATTATTCAGCAACCGCACAACCTGTGTACTTGATATTAAAGGATGAGCTTCTAGGTTGGAAGAAGGCACTTGGAGGAAGAGAGAACTCCAGCATATTAGTAAGTATAGTACTGGTTAAGAACCATTTCCCCTTTCCAGTGTTTTCCAACAGTTTTGAAATCTACCATATCCAGTGTCTTAGGCTTAGGCCTTACAACATAGCCTGAGAGTAAAACATAGGTTTACTTTTACATTAACAAAGACTCACAGGATTGATATATATGTTTTAAGAACTGAAAAGTTAAGGAAAACATTAGCAACACATGACATGAAGTTCCCAAGTTAACATATACATTTTACATTCTGAGTAAGTTAAGCTCTAAGTAACATCTTTATCTCTGGCCTTGCCACCTTCTCTGTTTCCTTCCCTTAACTGAAAACTCAAGTTTGGGGGTTGTAGAATGACATTTTCCCATTTCAGTATTATTGTCATTCCTTCATCTGTTTAGAGGCCTCAGAGTGGGCTGCCACATAGCTGGGTGAAATATTGTTACCAGCATTAATGGGACTGTGGTTTTATGTTTGTGATGTGCAAAAATGGGGTCATCTGTAAGTGCTACACTGGAGAGATGTACATTCTTTGTTTTGAGGATCTGTCAGAGATCAGCCTAGAATCAAAAGCATAGATCATCACCTAGGCATCTGGCATTTTAAAAATCTACTTAAATTTAAAGCAATAATTAACTAAATTAAAGTATATTAGACATATTAAATAAAGTATATTGGACATATTTCTGGTTTCAGGATGACTTATAATACCCCCACAATGTACCTAGGGTTGCCAAAAGGTCTGTAGAAAAACGTCCTGTCTCTTGAACAGAGGCTTAATAGGCTGTTTACCAGGTGATGTTATTTACCTCCACGCTATTAAAAACTTCAGCTGCCCATTTCCCTCTATTAAAGGGGTAGAATATTTTTTCTCTAGGTTGTTGGCAACTCTAAAAGTATCCTCATAATAAAATTTCCTGCCTGTGTGTCTTCCCAACCTTGGTGTTAATATTATGAAGGAGTTCTGTGGTCGGAACCCTGTGATTCCCTCATATCTTCTGGTTTTGCCACAACATTCAGCTCACAGTTCACATCCAGCAAGGTGAGAATTTGGGCCCACTCACACAGACAACTCGTTTAAAAATAATCTTATTTATCTGCTCACCATCTGCAATCCCTAGATGGGTTTGTAGTCATTCTCATTCAATGATACAATATATAATGTGGCTCACTCCAGTCTGCCGTGGTGAACAGCATGCACCCATTATGCTTCCTTACAAGGAGCTTCAGTATTCCTTTCCCATAGCTCAGCATATAAATGGATGGTTGCTTATTACAAGGCAACAGAGCAACATCTGTTTCCCCGGTTCCAGAACACCAAAATTCTGGCAACACGGACACAATAACGAGAAATAAATTATCTAATCCAGAAAATTTCAAGGGGGGAAATTAAGTTGTTGTCAGCACTTATGGATGACAGATTTTGGAAATATTCCTGAACACAGTTCCTTAGAACATCTGCAAGTCTTCTAATATCTATCCCAGGAGGATCTCAGCCTTCCTGGTCTCTACATCCTGTCCAGTATTTCACTCTGCCTATGATATCCCAAACCATTCCAACCAAAATAAATTTCATTACTTTTGAAAGGGAGACCCATCAGACATATTGGAGGGAGCAGGTATTTGCTGCTGCCTGTGTCCAAACCGGTGAATACATTTTAAGACATGCAGCATTACTAAGCATTTTTCTTCTAGAACTTTTCCTCTAGAAAGTAACAATCTCACTGGACTCTCCAGTCTCACTCACCCCCTTTTGGTGCCTTTCAAACATAATGCAGACCAGCTTCACACTTCAGAAGCTAGGCAAACAAGCTCCTTATAAAAACCTAATCCAGCTATGAAAATAGTTACCTTACCTAGAACAGTGTGACTGTACTTCATTACTTCAATTTACACAAAACTGTTATAATCATCTCCTTTTAGAATTAGGAAAAAAATCAATGGACTTATGTTAAAATCAGCAAATGGTTAAAGGAAACAAACTAACCTCTTAGAAGAGCCAAAGGAACCCATTCCAGAAAGCTGGCACCAAGCTGGTCAGTTTGAAGACATGCTGCTGGGGAAACTGACAGACTCAGTGCTGACTGAATCATATATCCAGGCCACACCCAAAGCCTTGGAATGCATCCAAGGCCAAACACTTCTGGGATGCCATGCCTTTGGGAGGTGGCTTCCTTATTAATCTGTGTCATAACTGGGATTCTGAGCAAGCTTTTAGGAGAATTTTGTATTCTGATTAAGTTTCACACTTCCCTTTCAAAAACAAACAAATAACAGAGTCGCTTGGGGAGCTACTTCTCTCCCCACCACTCAGCCCAGCAGAAGTCCAGCTCATTTAGTAAATGCTTGACAGGAAGAAATTCATCAGTTTTCCCAGGATATTGTTCAATTTTTAGTAATCTATACTGTTAAAAGCTGGCCAAAAAAGATGGAAACTCCTGCCAGGTGCAAGACTGGGGAAGGATAGATAACCAATTAAAAAACCAACCAATTTATAATCAGATATTTGCTCTTAATTTTGCTGACACTTTATATAATGCCTTGGGCTATCCTGAAAATGTTTCTGTTAAAAAAAATTCAACTGCTATTAATTTTCTTTTTTTAAAATGTATTTTGTGGCTGATTGGTACCTAGAGCTGTCACCCCAGCACAGGAAGAAATAAACTAGGACTTTCAAATGGATTCTGTTGGAAAGAGCAGTTTCTAACCTAGAAAAATATAAGTGGGAAGGCCAGACCGGCATTCATGTATTCATTCTGTTACTAGTAGGAGCAACACTGAAGCTTTAAGCTCCAGGAATATGTTATCATTCCATTTTTTGACCTGTATCTTTTTAGGTGGTAAAAAATGGAGAAGGTATTCCTTTAGCCACCCAAAAAAAAAAAAGGTAATGCTGGGGATCATCAGATCTGAATGGTTAACAGCTACATGGGATGGGGGCTATAGTAAGGAGCAATAAGGCGAGATTGAGTGAAACAACTTCTGGATCCAACCCTATATCTGTATGCTTAGAAGTGACTCTGCAACACTAAGTAACTTCATCTTCCACCACCCTTCCTCTTTGTTCTAAAACTACTGTACAGAGTAAATAATGTTAATTAAGGTAAATTATCCAAATGAGGAAAAACTGCTGGTCAAAGCTCAAGTAAACACGCACCTCTCACTATATAATTACTTCATCTCATGAAATGCACCATCCCACAGCATGTGCCAATCTGCACTGAACAAAGTCAGCACCACCTTCATCAGCTAGCTAACTCCTTATGTGACCTTTTGGTCTGTCAAAATATATTTTTCTTCCATTAAGTATATGGCTTTTGTGTAGATTTCCATCTTGAAATCATTGGTGTTAAAATAGCTCCAGTCTGTGCCCCTGTGTACACAGACCAACATACAGTAGGTATGAAAGTACATATACTTTGCTCCCTGAATGGCCACTGAATGACAACCTGGATTCTGCTGCTGTTCTGCTGGTGAAAGCAGACCCTTCCCCACCATTCTTCTCCTGCAGCCTCATGTGCCCCCCCCCCTTCCCCAAAGCCCTACTGGGAGAAAGGGGATGCTCACAGACTAAAAAAAACACTCAGGTTGGGAGGGGAGTGGAGCTGAAGCAAAGATGGAAGCTGGGTGAGATAACTCCCATCAGCAAACTTAAATTGAGCATGATTTCTTTAGTCTTTCTGAATTTCTGAGGGGGGAAATGAATTAATTAATTGACCTAGACTAGAAACTACTTACTGTAAGGAAGCTTCAAGAAACCCTTTCCTTCATTGGCTTAGTCCTCTGTCCACTGTCCTTAAGGGCTGTCCTGCCTCCCCTGGCTCTTATTGCTTTTGAGGTGAGGGTTACTGTTTTATGTTTTCTTTTCATTGTCACCTGTTCTTTCAATGTTGCATTTAGTGGTTTTATTGCTGTTTCCATGTATTTTTATACTACGGGCTCTTCTTGTTTTTAATTCTTTTTACTGTTTTAAGAGAAATGCCTTGGGGATATTTTATTGAACAAGTGAGATATAAATATTTAACACGAACAGATCTCTTTTCAGTGCCATGGACCACAGAAAAGAGTGTGCTTAAGTGGCTCCAACACATTACATTTTAAAAATAAACCACTGGATCCCAGTTAGAGTTGTCAACTCGCATCCTGGAGATATCCCCCTTCACATGTAGGACCACTAATGAAGTTACAAAGATGTTCATTTCTTGCCTCTTTTCTCCATGATCTCATGATCTGTCTCCCTGCCTTGCCTCCTTTAATGAAGAGGATTCCAGGAGTGTCTAAAGCCACTACAGTGAGGCAGTGCACCCTGGGACTATGGAGAGCTGAACAAGCAGTGGTGAGCCCATGGTCCAATCAGCAGCAAATCAAAAGGTGTTAGGGTGTTTGGATTGCAAACCATACAGCTCTAAATCCCACCATCATCAGTTTGTGAAAACTGACAGCCAAAAACCAAACCTCTTTTCAATCATGATCACGATGGTATCTAACTCTTTCGGAGAATTAGGGGAGAACTAATTTCAGGATAGGTTTACTTTTGTAAGTAGCAAAGACCTATGATAAAGATTACACTAGGCTAATTTCTATTTAAAGATGGAATTTTAAAATAATTCTATATAAGATCAGAAAGAGTCCTGCTTGATCCAATAACCCCTCTAATTCAGCATCCCATTTTCCACAGTCACCAATCAAGACCCTAGAAGGCTCACAAGCAGGGTACAGGGGTTAAAGCCTCTCTCTTTTGATGTTTCCAGCAACTCTCCCCTGAAGAGCTTTATGCTCATCTGATAACATCTTTTGGCAGTCCCTTGCCCAAAGGACATTTGCCTAACCTTAACCAGAGCCAGAGCTTTTTCAGCCCTGGCCCTGGCCTGGTGGAACATGCTCCCACTTGAGATCTGGGCCCTGAGGGACTTATTACATTTCCACAAGGCCTGCAAAATAGAACTGTTCTGCCAGACCTTTGGTTGAGGCAGTGGATTTCCAATTACATTGGCCTCCTCGGCTCAAATCCACATTACGCTGACGGCAGTTCAGCTCACCTGCTTAAAACTATTCCCTGCCCCCCAGCATTCCATACAGTGTGCACTCTGGGCTTATGAAATCTCTGGATTGCTATCATGTTTTAGGTATTTAAATTGATATCAGATTTTACATTGGAATTAATAGTGTTTTATAGTTATTGTTTTACTTCTTGTTGTAATAACCTGCCCTGAGCCCGCTTGTGGGGGAGGGCAGGATTTAAATTGCATTAAATAAATAAATAAATAAATAGTAGTAGTATTCAGAGGTGTAGTGCCCCTGACCATGGTTCCATTGAACAATCATAGCTAAAAACTTAGGGGAAGGCAGAGGACATCTAATTTTCTCCGTCCTAGATTTGTTGCTAGGAGAGCTATACCAAGCTAAGCTTGAAGGTCTTGGATCACAGACTGGGCTGCATAGAGTAGCCACTTTCAAACTGAAAGGTCTATGACTTTGGGCTCCACCATGAGGTTTTCACCAATGGATCACTCCACAAGGATGACACCAAAGGGAATAATCCTTTTGGGACATCCCTTCAATGAATCATTAGGGTGAGGTCTGGAGACTGTTGGTTTTATTGCTTTATGTTAATGGATATAGAGGAACTGGTTTACTCTGTGGTTAGGAGTTAGAAGTGGGGGAGGAGGTGTAAGTATTCAATTAACTGCAAGCAGAGGGAGATATGACCGTGTGCAACAAATGTGTCATGTGAGCTGCAGGAAGCTCAGATCTCTACCAGTGCCTCAGTTCAGAACTGGAATCTTTGCACATGTGCAGAAAAACAGGTTGTTTACCTGTAACTGATAATCTCCGAGTGGTCATCTGTGCATTCACACCTCTGGGATATAGTGTGCCTGTGCTGACCCCAATCGGTATAATGGAAAGTGAAAGGGATTTTTGCGCCCGCTCCCCGGTCACGTGCTGGGCTCCATTGCGCATGACTAGGGGGAGAGCATGAGGATTCCGCCAGTTCCTTCTGACCGCTGCCCTCAGTCTCCAAAGAAAGGAAAGGACCGAAAGCAGAGGGAAGGAGGGCGGGTGGTGTGAATGCACAGATGACCACTTGAAGATCATCAGTTACAGGTAAGCAACCTGTTTATCTTCTTCCTGGTCTCTGTGCATCACACCTCTGGGAGACTAGCAAGTAGTACACACCCACCCATCTGGTGGAGGGAACTGAGGTCCTAAATCTGCGCCACCTGCAACACTGCTCGTCCTACGCTGATGAAGACTTATGTCTAGGGCATAATGCTTCACAAACGTGTGAGGCATGGCCCATGTTGCAGTATTGCAAATGTCATCTAGCGACGCACCTCACAGGAAGGCTGTAGATGTAGCCACCGCTCGAGTGGAATGCACCCTTAGAGGCCCTGGGAGTGGCTTCTTAGCTAATGTGTAGCATAATTTAATAGTCTCCACAATCCACTTAGATGTTGGGACAATAGCTTTTCCCCTTGGGAGGGTGGAGCATAGGAAACAAGCAAAGCTGGTGACTTTCTGAAAGGCCTTGTTCGATTCAAATAGAAGAGAAGAGCTCTTCTGACGTCCAACTAGTGGAGCCGGCGTTCTTCATTGGTCGCAGGAGATGGGAAGAATGCTGGAAGGACAATGTCAGCATTAAGATGAAACTCTGAAACTACCTGTGGCAGAAAGGAAACATCTGGGGCTAATGTGACCCCATCATGCCAGAAATATAAATATGGGAGGTCACAACGAAGCGCTGACAGTTCGCTCACCCTCCCAGTAGAGGTGATTGTGACCAGAAATGCTGTCTTCCATGACAAAAGCTGCAGACTACAAGTAGCCATTGGTTCAAAGGGTTTGTCCACAAGTCTCATAAGTACCATGGACAGGTCCCATGCTGGTGTGGGACCACGTGATGGAGGGAAGAGGGGGGTCAAACCTTTAAGAAACTTTTTAGTCGAAGCGAATGAGTTAGCGGGACTCCTGAGCGACGCGTCACGAACTTTTATAAAGTAAACAAATACAAGAAATGTCTGCCATGAAGAAGGTCCCTTTGAAAACGGAGAAGAAGGGAGGCGGGACTTCCGGTCCGGGTAATCCCCTCCAGAGCCGACTGTCAGTCAACAGACAAGCGAGCTACTGCACCCTCTGCTGGTCCAAATACAGAAAATCAGCGAAACCTTAACTAATATGGAAGGTGTTCTCAACAGTCAACAGAGGCAACTAACAGAGACGTCAAAGAAGATGGAGGAGATCGCACAGAAATGTTTGGTCTCGTCGGAAGACATCGGAAAAGTGAAGAAAAGGGTCAACAAGTTAGAAAAGCATCAGGATGTGCAAGAAAAAGAATTTTGATGTTGCAAATGGAAAAATCGAATCTGACTCTTCGATTTCAGGGCATTAAAGAAGAAGAGAAGGAAGATCTCAGATCTATACTTGCGAATGCCTTGGCACCCGTAACTGGCAGAGATCAGCGTGAGTTAAAAGAAGAAATGGATAAGGTCTATAGGGCATACTCCACATTTACAAAAAAAAATAATCTGCCAGCAGAAGTGGTTGTCAAGTTTGTCAAGCAGAGTACCAGAGATCAAATCTTGCGTGCAGTTGCAGCGGTGCCCTTGAAAATTGGGGAGCAGACCATCAGAATATTGAAAGATGTGCCTTATGAAATCCGGATGAAAAGGAAAGCTTATAAAGGATTGACCACTTTTCTACAAAGAAGACAGGTCATATACAGATGGACCTATCCTGAAGGCCTTTTGTTCAAGTATAAGGATAAAAGAGAGAAGATTGACTCCATCTTCAAGGCGCAGGAATTTCTGAAGAGACACGCCAGTCCAGAGGAAGAGGCAGCACTCGCAACGTGGACAGATTTGAGTAGTGAAGATGACAGCGGCCCAGAGGAGGGAGGTGCCGGAGTGGGAGAAGTGAAAACCAAAGGTGGCCAATCCTATAACTTGAGGGATACCAAAGGAAGACAACCTAAGAAATAACTGTTCGGGAAGCGTCAAAAAGGAGATGACTAATAATTAACCCCAAAGGACATTACTAACCTCATTAACAGAGTTATTTTGAATTTTTGTTAGATGAAAAGAAGACTCTCAAATCACGGAGATTGCCAAAAACTGTATCTATATTGATTTAAACTAACCTTTATTAACAGAATACTCACTCCGCTCTTTTCTTTATCCCTCTATATACCCTACCTTTTTCTATTTATAAAAAGAATAAATTCCTCTCCTTTTTAGGAGGGTTTTGATAAAAAAAAAGAAAAGAAACTTTTTAGTCAGTGGGTGGGAGAAGACAGAGTGACCATCAATAGGTGGATGATGAGCCGAAATTGCCATGAGATAGACCTTCAGCGAGGCACAGCTAAGGCCCAGGTCTACATGAGACAACAAAACCCCAAAGACTATCATCAAGTCTGAAGGGGGTAATGGTAACCCCAACGAAGTGAGATAGGATAGGAATGTATTCCACTTCCCGGAGTAGGAAGCACGTGTGGAAGGCTTCTGACAGTTCAATAGGACAGTGTCTATTCTGTCCCTAAACGCCAGGAGAGGATCCTCCAGGCTGTGAGTTTGAGACGCTGCACATCGTGATGCAGTATCTGTCCCTTTCCCGCAAGGAGGAGATCCGCAGCTGGGGGAAAGTGGATGAAGGAGCCTTTGGACAGGTGCAACAGGATGGGGTACCAGTGCTGCCGTGGCCACCATGGAGTCACCAGGAGACAGTGAGGTTTCTCCCTCAGTATTTTGCTGAGGACCCTTGAGATCAGAGGAATCAGAGGGAAGAGAAAAACGTATGCGCCTGACCACAGAAGAAGGAGACCGTCACCTAGAGATAGGGGATCGGTCCCCACTCTGGAGCAGAAGAGACGGCATTTCCTGTTGTGGCATGTCGCAAACACGTCCACCTCTGGAAAACCCCATAGTTGGAAGATTGGTTGGAGATAGTTCCAATTGAGTTCCCACTCGTGTCCTGATGCACCTCTTCTGCTCAGGAAGTCTGCTTGAACGTTGAGAGCTTCCGGAAGATGGGCACCTCTCAAGAACGTGTTCCACGACCGACACTCATTCCAGATTTTCAGAGCTAGACGGCATAGACCTCTGGATACTGTGCCTCCCTGTCTGTTGATGTAACACAGGGCTGTGCTGTTGTCCATAAGGACCATGACCACCTGCTGGGTCACAAGGTGGCGGAAAGACCTGAGTGCATACTGAACTGCAAGGAATTCTAGGACATTGATGTGTTGACTGGCTATGTGAGCCCCTACACAAAGTCCTCTGAGATGTGCCCTCCAACCCCAGAGCGACACATCTGTTGTCAGCATGAGCGTTGAGGTGGGAGGGTGAAACAGAGCTCCCGCCAAGAGATTCACAGGGTCTGCCCACCAAAGGAGAGAGTCCCGAACAGTCTGTGATAAGACAAGACGAAGGGATTGGGAGTGTCACTGTGGGTGAAACTTCCGAACAAACCACAGCTGCAACTGTCTCATGCAGAGCCTGGCGAAAACAGTGACAGTGGTAGTGGCCGCCATCAAGCCCAGCAGCTGCTGGACTTGCTTTGCAGTGGCACTCTCTGTACTAAGGAAAGTCACTAATTCGATAATGTCCTTCGCCCTCTGAGGAGGGAGGAAGGCCTTGCATGCCACAGAGTCCAGAATAGCTCCTATGAACTGTACCCTTGTGGAGGGAAGGCACATAGACTTTTATAGGTTCACCTTGATGCCCAAAGACTCCAGGGTGGTCAAGGTTAGGTCTATGTGAACTAGAAGGGAAGTCTTTGAGTCTGCCACTAACAATGGAAACAGATGGGTGGGAAACATGGTAAAGCTGCAGTCAAAGACTCTGCTTAGAAACTTTTGACGGTTTGTGTCGAGATTGGGAAGCCAATGCAAACTTGGGTTTCCCTCCGAAAGGACAAGAGGGCCCACCCAGAGATCTCTGCCATTGGTTTTTGGAAGGAGATCTTGACGTTGGTCTCCGAGTCCCTTGCTTAGTCCAGGGTTTTCCCTTGGTTGACTTGGTAGTGGGAGAGACTCCTAGGCTGCAAGACATCTTGATGCTCTTGTCGAGCTCCTGAAGTACTACATCAGTAGTAAAGCTGAAGACGCTGTTGCTCTCAAAGGTTTCGGTATCTGTATGTAAGGCAGAAGAGCGCAGTCAAGCATGTCGATGTAGGGCGACTGCAGAGGTGAGGGGTTTTGCCGCTATATCTAAGGTGTGCTTGGAGACGTTCAGTTGATGCTTTGCTAGAAGCATGCCTTCTTTTTGTATGCATTGGGCCCGATGACTGCTCTCAGCCGGGAGAGTAGCGATAAATGCCAACATTTGCTCCCACAGAGCAAACTGATAGTGCCCCATACAGGTGGCATAGCTTGATGCCTTAATCCCCACTGCCCCTGTAGTGTAGAACTTTCTGCCGAAGGAGTCGAGCTTCCTACCCTCCTTGTCAGAAGGCATGGAGTGACTGCTCTTTCCCTTGGTGGATGGTGTCACTACCAAGGAGTTCGCCTTCGGATGGGTGAAGAGGAATTCCGCTCCTGACTCCTGAATTTTATACATATGGTCCAGTCGTTTATTAGATACTGGATGTTGGACTGTTGCGCCTGAATCTGGTGCTTCAGCACTGATTTTTTGGCATCGATTGAAGCTGGTGTCGAAGACAGAGTGGCTGCTGATTCCAATATGGGCATTGACATCGAAGCATGCCTGGAAGTATGTTGTGATGAGGCCGCTACATGAGACAGAGCTGACTCCATCAAAGCCACATGAAGTCTGGCCACCTGATTTTTCCTGGTTTGTTTAGAAAACTTGGAACAGTGGACGCAGGAGTCTATGCAGTGCGATTCCCCCAGGCACAAGAGGCAGAGCAAATGTCCATCTGGGGAGGCAATTTTCTTGCCGCAGTTTCTGCACCGTTTAAAGAAACCCCACCTAGCAGCCATAGACCGAAGGGAGGGGTGGAGAAAAGTCTCGGCGGAAGCAGAGACCAGTCCAAAAAAGGCTAACTAACTAAAAACTACTTTCCTAACTAACTAAAGAGAAGAACAATGAGGCCTACAGGCCAACAACTATTACCGACCGAGGCGGAAAGGTCCTACCAATGCGGCAGTCAGAAGAGAACTGGCAGGATCCTCATACCCTCCCCCTAGTCATGCACAGTGGAGCCCAGCACGCGACTGGGGAGCGGGCACAAAAATCCCTTTCACTTTCCATTATACTGATCGGGGTCAGTGCAGGCAGACTATATCCCAAGGTGTGATGCACAGAGACCACGAAGAAGATCAACTAGTTTCCCGCCTGAGGTGTCTCCAACCGCTGTAACATAAGACGTCCCTTTAAACTTTTGACGCGAAACTGACTTCCGTGAGATCCCGAACTCGTCTAAATGCTAAAACGACTTACCATTTAAACTTTGGTTTTATTAACACGGGGGCGGAGCTCCGCTTATGCACATACTGCTGACGCTAAAAAAAAAGGCGGGTGAAAAGCAGAAGCCTTGGGCTTCCGAAGCAGCTTTCGAGCGGAGAGGGGGTTTAAACCACTGGAAGTGGCTTGATTCCAGAGGAGCAATCACACAGGGGGAAATGCAGCTTTAAACAGGAGAACTGAGAAAACACTACTTGAGACCTGGTAACAAAATACTCCAGGTTAAAGGGGTTTTGAGCTGGAAAACAAAGGCTGGGGATGGGAGGAAGATGTTGACTGTGTGATCGTATAAAATTCATTGCTGAACTGTCACAACACCAGATCAAATGGCAGGTCTGAACACACCCACAGAGTAATTAAACTTGAGGGTCAAAAAGTATGGCTCAGGACTGGAGCAAATCTCTGTAATTTCCTTTCCATGGTCCAACCAGCTTTAGACTTCCAGAGTTTCAAAAGCTTTGCAAGGACAGGAGATCAGTTTGGATGCTTTTACCCCAGAGACTGATGGTCCTTAGGGATTTTCTGGTTGATGTGGTATGGTTCTGGTTGGTATCTGGAACAGCCTGACTGGTCAGCATCTTCAGGCACATGCTACCATCCTGCTGACTGTAAATAACACATTGATTTATTGCTCTTCTTAGGCAAGCAACATGGAAGGACAGATGACAACAAATGGAGAAAAACTGCAGTGAATATGTCTGAACATAGTATAGTGCACATTTTTGTATCTGTTCTGAGATGGTTATGGTGCTGATATCTATGTAGGTCTCTGTTGTGAAACCTCTATTTGAAATGGCAAGATTTAAACAACTATTGGCCAATTCCAAACAGTCCAGTTTTGAGCAGGGTGGTTTAGCAAGTGGTGGCCACATAGCTTGAGTTCTTGTATGAAATGTATTATCTGGACTGATTTCAATTCAATTTGAGCCCTGGTTTTGGAGCTTTATTACCCTGACAGGTAGACTTTCTCAGAGAGATGCAATTATTGACCTCTTAACAGCTTCTGACACTACTGACCATGAATCCTTCCGAACCAGATATCTGAGGTTCATGACCTACTTGGTAAACTATTTCCTGAAGGAGAGGCTGGGGAACAACTGCTTGGTCCTGTGACAGCTAAAATAGAGGTCATGCATTGTTCTATTCTGACTGCACTGTTGTTTGACATCTACACGAAACTGACAAGAGATGTCCAGGGAGTTGGCATAAAGTATCAGCAATATTTGGATGGCACCTGGCTCTATTTCTTCTTTTCAGCTGTGTCAGGAAGACATCTAACCAGTGGATAGCCTGAGTCATTGCATAGGAGTGGAAATGGATTGGATGAGCATCAAAAAATGGAAGTCAGTCCAGATAGGGCTGAGGAGCTGCTGGTTGATAATAAAGCCAGGTGGGGATCGTGGAACAGTCCTGTTCTGGATTTGGCTGGATTCCCCTTACGGAATAGGTTTGCACTGTAGAGAAGCTATTAGACAGATCAGCAGATAGAGGTGTAGGAGGCAGTGCATTCAACAGTTTTGGCTGATATACCAGCTACAGTCCTCAAAAGGCATGATTTGATTAGAGTTCTTTGGACTGAATTATTGAAGTATGCTTTACAAGGAATTGTCTTAGAAGACTAGAACCTTCCACTGATTAAAATGTATGTAGCTTTTTTTCTTCTTCCTTTGTCCTTGCCTTCTTATTTTTGTTTACTGGAGAAAAGGAAGGAGGAAGGTTGGATGGTAGGTAGGTTTACACAAGGTTAGTTTGCTGCATAGGAGAAAGGTTGCCATTTCCTATACAAATCTGCCTGCTGTTTTGAGATCATTATTATAGGCTGTGCTCCATGTGTTCCAAACCAAGACAGTAAAGTTGGTGAGAACCAGAAGTAGGGCATTTGTTGGGCCATTGAGATTATGGAACTGGCTCCCCACAGAGCCTGGCAGGTGCCAAGCGGCCAAACTTTTAGGTGCCAAATGAAGACACTGTTATTCTCTCACATAGGAGGGTGCTATGCTTGCACAGTTTTTGTAACTGCTGTTTTAAGGCTAATTTTACATCTTTTAGAAGAAGAAGAAGAAGAAGAAGAAGAAGAGAAGAAGAGATTAAATTTATACCTCGCCCTTCACTACCCAAAGGAGTCTCAGAGCGGCTTACAATCCCTTTCCCTTCCCCTTCCTGCAACAGGCACCCTGTGAGGTAGGTGGGGCTGAGAGAGCTCTCTCAAGAACTGCCCTTGAGAGAACAGCTCTGAAAGAACTTGTGACTGACCAAGGTTACACCAGCAGCTGCATATGGAGGAGTAGGGAATCAAACCTGGTTCTCCCAGTTTAGAGCCCGTGTTCCTAACTACTACACCAAACTGGCATTTGTGAACGCCTTGTGAATTTTACTTGTTTTTACTCTGCTTGTTTTTCTGCTTTTAATGCACTGTCATTATCCATTGCTTTATTCTATATGCTATATACTATATACATGCACATGATGAACTTGTTGATATCAAAGCCTTATGTTTGTTCAGGGGTTTTAAAAATTATTACACTGGGGCCTCCCTATGGAACCCCCCCCCCACCCAAAAACAAAACCTTGCCTCCCAGTATGAGGTCAGGGGAAACTTTCATATGCTACAGAATTAACCAACTAAATACAAGTCCAGCAGCACTTCAGAAATCAACAAGATTTTCAGGGAATGAGCTTTCAAGATTCATCTTTTCCTTCATCCCATAGAATTAAACAGGATTCCAGCCGCACTTAAAAGACTAACAACATTTATTCTAGCATAAACTTTTATGAGTCAGAGTGTGCTCTGTCAGAAGCATAAAGGGTCTATCCCCAGCTGCTAAATTGTTTAGCATTCAAGCAACAGAAAGGGGGCAGGACTAGGGAGAAGTTACAGTGAAAGGCCAATATAAAACAAGAACCAATCAAAGAATAATAAATCCACTTGGAGTGGGTAAAAACCACGCCCAGCTGTTAGACAGACTAGGCAGGATTACCTTAAAATTTAATTATGGAAAGCACAGTGAGAAACATGTTTAAACAGATTCAACAGGGCAGTACAGAGACTATAGAAGGATACAGCTGTAATTAAACACAGACCAACCATTTCCTGTTTCATAGCTTTGTATTTCCTGTTTAGCAAATCTTTCCTAGGAAGGGAATGCCCTGTCTATAACTATCTGTGGCCCTTTCTGCACTCTCCTTTTAATCTGTGTTCACTTAAATTTCCTCCAAGCAATTCTGTACTAAAATTCAATCTTCTTTTTAATCCCCTGCCCCATGGCCTGCCCTGCTCCCCTAATGAAGGGAGAAAGAGTAAGCAGCTGCTGACCTCATGCCACCCAACTAGTAGCAGCAGCAATGGCTCCTGCCTCCACACAAATCTTGATCCCAGTGACTACACATTCATGGTGAGGGTGCTTCCCAGTCAAGGTGGGAGGGGCAGAGTCACAGGCTGCTTAGGCCACTATAACCCTTGAGCCTGTGTATAAACCTCTGTCTACTGAAATCTTCGTCAGATATTCTTCTCCAGGTTTCCCCAGAGGTGAGGTTATTGATAAGAACATAAAGTTCTTGATAAGAACATAAAGAAGAGCCCTGCTAGATAGGCTTACCAGTCCCCTGGTCAGGGCGGGGTATCCTCCACCCCAGCTTTTGTTTTACCATAGAGTTTCTGGCAATTCCTAGAGTTACTCTATGTCACTTCTGGGTTTTTCACAGACCATTGATCCATCTAGTCTTGCATCTTGTCTCACACAGTGGCCGTTACTCTGAAGGGCCAACAACTGGGCCCAAAGGCTGAGGTCTTCGTCCTGATAATGACTGGGTAATGAATGGGCATGCAGCCTATCTGGACTATGATATTTACTATTCCTTAACTGATTGTTTTATGTTGATATCCTAACCTGCTGACTTATATTTAAGGTTGCTAGGTCCAGCTTTGCAACCAGCAGGAGACAGGGAGGGAGCAGAGACATGGAGGGATGACTGTCAGTGACAGAGTGGCATCACTTCTGGAAAACCCATCAAAACTCTCAAGGAATTCCCAGAACCTTCTGGGTTCCCCTGGAGGTGACATCAGTTTTCTCTATGAATCATTTAAAAATTCTATGGTAAATTTTACTGGAGTTTCTGGTGATTCCTTGAGAAGTGTGACTTCACTCCCAGGTTTTCTTGGAAGTGATTTTCACACCATAAGCCTAATGGCCATTAAAAAAAATGGTTCATCTTCTGCGGCCACTTAAGGGGAACTCAGAGCGAAGGATACACTGCCCCAACAGGGAAACGACATTTCTATTTACACTAGTGTTGCAGAACTATTGTTTTAATCTTGTGATTTGCTATTTTATACTTCTTGGACTCTATTTCTATTTCTGGTTATTTTGGTTTAATTAATCAAATAACTTTTGTACTTTTATTCATTCTTGTAGGCTTCACTGGATATTATTATTATTGTAACCTGATAGTATCTGGGCCCCAGGAGTGCTCAAAACTGTAAGAATCACCAGAGTGGGGTAGCTACACAATGAAGTTTGATTTTGTTTTTAATTCTTACTTGCAACAGTGTAGTCAGTGGGCGGAGGTAGCGATTTGTATCTTGGTATATAGGCAAATCTATGCATCCATCCATTTTTGCCCTGCCCTTTTTCTAAGGAAGCTCAGGGCCACATAAATGGTTCTTCCCTTCATATATAGTGTATTTATATACACATCTAGATGTACACATGACAAACACATACATCTATTACCAAACAAAGGGACTTTAAGACCTGAATCACAGGAACATGAGACTGCTGTCTCCTCAAGATTCCCCAATAATGATTAAAGAAGAGGGGTGGATAAGATACCATTGCAGTCCCATTCCTCTTTGTTTCCGCCTGCCAGTGAATTGGAGCAGAGGGCAGGGATCCTCTAAACTCAGTGATGTTGTATCATGGCAGCTTTTCAAGCATTAATTGGGAAAGCAACAGCACTTTGATGCTGAGAAAAAGCAATTGGCCTATGATAACCTAATGAGTTTCATGGTGTAAGCATGGACTTGAACCTCAGTCTCTTCAGTCCATCTCCAGCACTGATCGCTACAACTGGGAAGTTCTCAAGAAAGAATAGACTATCTTGTTTAAAAATTTAATCACCACTTTCCTGTTCTGCTTTTCTAGACTTGTGGAATAACAAATAAGAGTATACATTAACAAAGTGCATTCATCTTTAATTTAAACTCATCCTTTATGAGTCACTGGTTTCTTGAGTGACTCATAAGGCAGAACTTTCTAATTCAACAGAAGCAATGAACATGATGGACACATTGTCTTGTGAGCATCATTAGCATTTATGATTTATCTCTAGCCCTTCTCCTACTTTATCTGACACACTAGTCTGAAAAATAGTCTTTAATCTTTATTATCCTTGCTCTAGTTGTTTTAAGAATTAAAACTGAAAACCAGCAATGATATAGAAGAGTTAATAGGCCTGTTCTTTGTCAGCTAATCTCTACAATGAGGAAAATAAAGGTGATAACAGGAGATAAAGGACCTTCAACCAATTGCCTAAAAACAAAAACTATTTTACTGTAAAGCCCACTGGTTTCCATGGAAAATACTTTTATGTATGTATTCTTAGACAGTTGGAAGAGACCCAAATGGATCATCTATTGTAAACTAGTACAGGATAACCTTAGCAAGACATTATCAATATAGGCTTTTATGTACAGGCTTCCAAAAATGATTTGTCAAACTCCCTGGTCAGTGTATTCCACTGCCGAACAATTCTTACCAATAGGAAGCTCCTAAATTTTAGTTGAATTTAATCCGTGACATGGAATTTAATCCGTGACATGGAATTTAATCTGTGACAAAAATTAAGCTAAATTGCCCCAATCTGGCATGAAGCTCTGTGTTTGATTAGATCTATATGTGCATCCCCTCTAACATATGGCTGGCAGTGGCAGCTTTGACTGAGCCAGGCACCTATATTGGATGATGAATGGAATCCAGGCCTTTCCATCTCCTTAACAGATAACTAATGCTTTCAAAGCATACCATTTTTTTCCCATGGATGCATGCATAAATCCTTTCACATGCATATATCCTTCTACTCCCACTCTTCTAGCCTATCTCCTTCTTCGGCCTTCAGCTCTACTTTATACAGAAAGTTTCAGGGGGTAGCCATGTTGGCCTGCAGCAGAACATTTGGATTTGAGTCCAGGAACACCTTAAAGATCAGCAAGATTTTCAGCCTATGAACTTTCAAGAGTAAAAGCTCCCTTTGTCAGGTATCTTTTTGGTCTCTAAGGTGCTACTGAACACGAATCTAGCTGTTTATAAGAAAATGAGACTTTAAAATGTTATAAATTAAAGAAACTTTGATTGTCCTCCTGTCAGCAGCCAAATCAGCTATAGCCTCAATGTGGAAAGATCCAGAGGTTCCAAAATTGACATTATGGCATAATAAATTGTGGACACACTTTATTATGGCTAAGATTTCAGCAGATTTGGCATGTAATCTTGATGAAAAAATAAACCCTACTTTTATAGCTATTTGGAATCCTATTTTAGAATATTTAAGAATACAAGGAGAAATTCCAGAAATTCCAAAGATAATGCATTTGATATGATCTGTATATTGTTGGTAATAGTACAAAAGGACCTCTGTTAACTGTCTCGATCTTTGGTTAATTATTCTGCCCGAGAATTATTGTAATTCTAATTGTTATTGTGTTGTATTTCAATAAATTATTAACATTTTTTTTATAAAAAAGTTGTAAGTAAGTAAGTACTAGTGGGATTTGTGGAGATAGTTGCTTAGTTTGGTGTTAGGAGGCCAATTATGGTGTGGCATGCACGAAGCCTCACTGGAAAAATCCAAGGAATTATGTTGTCAGGAATGCTGGGATTTAGCTGCCTTTGCCCTGTGCCCAGGGAGGGGGGAGTGGTCTCCTGGCAAAGCTCCAAGAAGATGAATCAGAACTGTCTTTCAGGCATCTGCCTAGCAATCTCCATTGTGATAACTTTTTTTTCTTGGGTTTGCCTGGGACAGCCTTAAAAGAAGTACTAATAAGCAGAGTCATGAAGGTTATAGATTCTGAGAATTTCAGAGATCAGACCTGGAACATGTGCTCTTTCTTGTGTGTTTAGTTAACCAAATGAAGCCTGTTACTTATTCTAAATTGTTGATTTACACAATATCATAGAAGACACACACAGAGCCTTCCTAGTTGTGGAGGCCATCCTCAGGAATGTTCTTCCTTTAGGATGGCTCCTTCCCAACCAACCAAAAACCTTTTGCTCCTATGTCTTTGCTGTCTTTTGAATTAATGACTGGTCTGAATTCTTTGTTGTTTGTAAAGTCTAGTGTTGGAGCAAACAGCGGCAGAACACCGAGGCAGCTGTAGTGGGAAATCAGCCCTAGTCTTTTGTTTCAACTCTGTCTCTGTCATTTTTACACAGACTAGAGCAACTAAAAGTTGGAAAGGAAACTGGAGCAAGCACTTTAAATACAAAATTTTTATAAATAAAAAAAACCATAATGTACTTTATGAGGAATACACAAATCTGTAAGAAAGAATGGATGTACCTGTGCCTCATTTGACATAGGAAAGTGAGCTTGCCATGGCTACTTTCAGTTCTAGCATAGAGTTACTACCACAAAAGATATAAATCTCTAGAAAACAGAGTTAATCCTTCCTAGGAGAATACTTCTGAGGCAGATAAGGTTGGTTTTTTAAGCCGCTACCTGCCTGCCTAGCAAAAATGTGTATACACATTACCTCCTTTTAAGCTTTTGTTTGCTTGGTGCTTTCACCCAAAATAAATCTGTATTTACCTGAGCAGGAGTGCTATATGGGAATTCTATTTTCTCATTGTTCTGGGTAGCCACAGATGGATTGCTGGAGCTGATGAGCACAGGAGAGCTGATCTCCAGAGATTGCCGCTCTGTGGGCGAATGGACCATCCTGTTGAGAGTGTTTAAGGCAGTGGTAATTGAGAACTGCTTCATGCTCTTCCTTCTAGATTCTGACCTTCTGCAGAAATCAGGGGACTCCATGCATTTCGCTCTAGGCAAGGATCTCCGTAAGGGTGAAGACTGCAGACATTTGCTTGTTTGGAGGAGTTGTCGTGCTGTCGTATTGGGCTGAAATAGAAAAAAGAAAAGTATGATTTCTGTGGCCATGGAAGCCCATTTATTTTAAAGCTCCCAGCTCCAGGAATTATTTGATTTAATGTCTCTATCAATGTGAATAGGGTTAGTGATAACCTGGTATACTGAACTTGAGAATGATGTGATGCACAGTGGTTGTGGTTTATCACGTTGTGATCCAACCTATTTGTCAAATGTTTTGCAAGACACAATGAATTATGACCTGGGCATGTAGCACTGCATTCACAAGCCATCCCAAAATCTACTGGGAAGCCAGCTTATGGTGACTTCTTCACATAAATAATACACATGTGAATCAGCCTCGAGTCTAGATGTGCTTTCTGTGTTATAATAGAATGACATGGGAACTCTTGTGTACATCACTTCTTAACTAAAAATGTCTGTGGATAATAATGGTTGAGAGACATCCACTCCAGATACAGTCAAGTGGCTTTTCTTTCCACTGTTAACTCTTTGACAGTAATGTTAACCCTTTTTATATAGCTTGTTTAAATAAAGAAGTAATTGCAAAGCAGTTCTATGTTGTACAAATAAGGAAACCCTTCCTGCAAGAATAATCAATACATATAAACTGTCTTCTGCAAGCAGAGATAATATACATGATAATGCCTGCACATTTCCAACCCAATACAGTGCTCACCTGAGTGGTATTGAACTGGCTAGATGTATCTGTTGATGCAACTGGGAATGTGCATCTCATTGTGCAGACTCCAGTTATGTATGACTAGCTAGCAGGATGACATCTGAATCAGGGCTGTACTGTTTGCCAGCAGCTCTCCATTTATATCATTTTTACAGTTGAATGGCTTAGTTGCCTACTGTACTATTATACTGATAACCATTGACATATTGAGCCATTTGGCACAGATAGCCTTGCAAGTGAATATGATCTACTAACCTTGCTAACCTACATTAATTCAATTGCACAGTTTTGCTTGGTGTATCAGAGTGTGTTTACAGTAGAAATTTCCAGTTTGGAGTCATACCCCTAAAAAGACTTGAACGCTCCCATGAAAGGACCTCACAGTACTTTTTATAAATAGGTAAAAATTCTTGGGAGATTAAGCGGACTCCCAATGGTATGTCCTTCTGCAGAATGCACAGTTCATGTCACAGCACACCTGCAAGGTTTGCAAGAGTTATGTCCGATTTCCACGTAAAAGTCCATGTCCTAAGTGAAGGTATAACACAATATGGCAGATTTTTTGCTTCCTCACTAGATATGACTAGAAGGAGAAGAGTTGGTTTTTATACCTCGCTTCCCTCTATCCTAAGGAGTCTCAACACATAGTGTTCCATCTATACCTTGAGGCTAATAGCCATGGATAGACCTCTGCTCCATGTGTTTATCCAATGCCCTCTTAAAGCTGTCTACGCTTATAGCCGCCACCACTTCCTGTGGCAGTGAATTCCATGTCTTAATTACTCTTTGGGTGAAGAAGTACTTCCTTTTATCTGTTCTATGCCTACTGGTCATTAATTTCATTGAGTGCCCACAAGTTCTTCTATTGTGAGAAAGTGGAAAACTACTTTTTTCTCTACCTTCTCTATCCCTTGTATAATTTTGTAAACTTCTGTCATGTTACCCCTCAATCATCATTTCTTCAAGCTAAAGAACCCTAACCTCTTTAACCTTTCTTCATAGGGAAGGTGTTCCATCCCCTTAATCATTTTAGTTGCCCTTTTCTGCACCTTTTCCAATGCACTGAGACCAGAACTGTACACAGTATTCCAAATGAGGTTGCATCATAGATTTATACAAGGGCATCATGATACTGGTCGATTTGTTTTCAATTCCCTTCCTAATAATCCCCAGCACAGCATTTGCCTTTTTTATTGCAGTTGCACACTAAGTTAACATCTTCAGTGAATTATCTACCATGACTTCAAGATCTATCTCCTGGTCAGTTACTGCCAGTTCAGACCCAATCAATGTATATTTATAGTTAGGATTTTTGGCTCCAGTGTATGTTACTTTGCACTTGCCCATGTTGAGCCTTATTTGCCATGTTGATGCCCACTCATTCAGCCTTGACAGAGCCCTCTGGAGCTTTTCATTTCTTCAAGCAACATCCACCGGCTCAACAAAAGGCCTTGCGGAACAGGTCTGTTTTGCAGGCCCTGTGGAACTGTAAAAAGTCCTGCAGGGCCCTGATCTCAATTGGGAGCACGTTCCACCAGGCCAGGGCTAGGGAGAAAGGCCTTGGCCCTGACCGAGGCTAAGCAGACGTCTTTTGGGCCAGGGACTACCTGTAGATATTGGTCTGCTGAGTGCAAGCCTCTCCAGGATATATATGGGGAGAGATGGTCCTGAAGGCATGCTGGTCCTAGGCTGCATAGGGCTTTAAAGGTGAAGCAGATCTGGTACTCAACAGGGAGGCAGTGCAGTTGGCATAGCGCCAGCTGAATGTACACCACTGCAGACTGACCAGTCTGTAATTTCCTGGATCTCCTCTGGTACCTTTTTCTAAAAAATGGGGGTTACATTAGCTACCTTCTAGTCCTCGGGAATGGAGGCAGATTCTAGTGATACATTGCATATTTTTGCCAGGAGACCCACAAGTTCCCATTTGAGTTCTTTCAGAATGTATGCCATTTGGGTCTGGTGATTTGTCAGTTTTTAATTCGTCCATCAGTCATAGTACCTCCTGTTTCGTCACCTCAGTCCAACTCAGGTCTTTCAACACCCCTCCTGAATTTGGGCGGTTCTGGAGTAAGCAAGCACCTCCCATCTTCCACAGTGAAGACTGAGGCAAAAAATGCATTCAGCTTCTTTGCCATTTCCCTGTCATCCTTTAATAATTCTTTTAGCCCTTGGTCTTCCAATGGCCCCACTGCCTCCCTGGCTGGTTTTCTGCTTCTAATGTATTTAAATAATTTTTTATTGTTGGTCTTTATGTTTTTTGCAATATGTTCTTCATAGTCTGATCACCAACTTGCATTTTATCGGCCTCATTCAGACTAGCCTTCCACTGCTTAAAGGAATCCTTCTTACCTTTTACTGCTTCCATTACTTTGCTTCATGTGGAGGAGTGGGGAATCAAATCCCGGTTCTCCAAATTAGAGTACACTGCTCTTAATCACTACACTACACTAGTTCTCAGCATGGTAGGAAATAACTACTATATAACTACTAAATGACTATTATAGTGGTAGGGAATCAAAACTATGAAAATGCACTGATAATAAAGTCAGAGCAGCTGAGAGCTCAGCTGTGAGAGCCTTCTGCAGAAGGACACCTGCTTCCTTTTATCAGTCCTTTCCATCAGTTTATTTCAAGAAGTAAAACAAAATCAAAACCTTCCCATGCAGCATACAACAAAGCCAGTTCAGACACATTAGGGACAGATTCTACTAGTTGCGACATTTTATATTTTCAAAGGGAGAGCAGCCATTGTTTCTTTGTACTAGAATACTTAGCGGCAATCTTTTGCACAATTGGGATTATATATTTATTTCATTCATTTATTGTATACCTTTCTCTCCAAAGGGGAACCAAAGCAACTCACATTATTCTCCTCCCCTCCATTTTATTCTCACAACTACCTGGTGAAGTAGGTTTGGCTGAGAGTGTGTGACTGGCCCAAGGTTATCCAGCAAGCTTCCATGGCAGAGTGGGGATTTGAACCTGGGTCTCCTAGATTCTAGTCCAGCACTCTAACCACTGCACCATATTGGCTCCCTACTACCCTGCCCACTACCAGCAACATCTGTCTCTCACATAAGCCTACCTAGGGTTAATCCTAATATCCCCATTCAGGGATATCCCCATTCGGATGGTTTCTAATGTACTTGTCCCATGTCCCCTAAAGTTTTATTTCTATGGAGAGGCATCAGTGTGGAGGTGCTACACAATCATGCCAGTACATACAATGAACATATACCAACATTATAGCCCCTCCCCACAGAACAGTTCCATATCAAACCAGAGTGGGTTTTCTATTTGCTATTTAAACATTAAAATTATTAAAATTATTAAATTTTACACAGCAAACCAGGGAAATATAGTATTTCCCTTCACTTGGATCGTGTCAAGTTCCTTGTGATTGTCACTGTCATTTTTCCCAAGGAGAAAATGGGAAAGTGGGGGGGGATACCCATTTTGGTTGTCCTCATATAAATGAACTGCTGATGATCCAAGTGCAGCAGTACCTCACCCCCAGCTTGGAGGAACAATTTGCATTGTGTTGTCGAATATGTTGTCGAAGGCTTTGTATTGTCTTCAGAAATTACCTACACATAAGGCAGCTGATGACTGTGGAGATTAAGCCACCCTTCCACAAATCTAATTCATGTGGCTTCTACTGGGAATGTCATTTATTCCTCATTCAGGAGAAATAAAGCTTTGTTTTACCTCAGATAAGACTTTCAGACTAGTTCAGGCCTGCCTCTGTGACTATTAGCCTCAAAGCTTGAAAGCCTTGCCCAGCAATCTCAATACACATTTATAAAAATAGTAAACTACATAATAAATGCCACATTATTGTGTTTTGCAAATGATTTTAAAAGCTTGCCCCCACCCACTATTTTCAGGTTTTCAGTTAGCTCAGCTCTCAGGTTCTTCTTTCCCTTCTTCCCATTGATCAATGTGTCCACCTGAGTCTCAAGCATTCTTCCTGCCTACACTGATCAGAAAAATTCATTGGCTGTTACTGCTCATAAAGACCATTCTTGAGATTAAGTGATGTTCAATAGACTGGCCTTACCTCCACAAACAAGATGGGGAAAATTCCAGTTTTGTCACCCAATTTGCCCTCTGCCCAGTTCTCATCCACTCGGCTGATTACAGTGATTATATCTCCCTGAAAGCAAATAATAGATAGTTACCAACATACTGGGCCTGTGCTTGGTAGATAACAGATGGGCTACCACCTGCATTAAAGTGAGAGATGAACCATGCCAACTCTGGCTTGTATACCATTGAAACATGGGACAAAGGAAGAAATACACAGTGATATTGACAAAGTTAATAAATTTAAACACTGGGAAGCAGTCACTTTTCCAATCTCACATTCTTCAAAGTTTCAGACACATCAAGCCTTCTTTCCTGTCTAGATGCCCCGCACATCCTTGTGGTCATTCAGAACAATCTCACAGAATTTGAGCCAATCAACAGCTAATAAGTGCTTTTAATAAAAGATGCATTCACTGCATTAAAGGGTACATTGGTTTTTCCCCTCCCCCAAGTTAGTTGAGAACCTGTATGAAATGATGTTTCTGGGAATGTTTAACAAACCTATAATTCAGCCAATTTTTTTTTAAAAAAATCAGAATTTTGCAAAGTTAAACTTTACAGCTTTGCAGGTGGCCAGGAAAGTCCCAAATGGAAGTGATCAGCAGGGGGCTAATTGTGGGAAGATGTCTGCCAGCTTATAAAGTCCAAGGTCTCCCTCTTTGCAGGTACTTAAGCTCTTGGATGTGGCTGAAGGTGCAAGCCAAAGGAAGAGCTCTTAGACTGAAGGCTGTAGCCTAAAACCAGCAGGAAGATCCTCTCTGCATTTAGACTTGTTCACCCTCTCTTCTCCAGTTTGTTTGTTTCTTTTGTATTACTGTACTTCATTTCTGCATTGTGAACTGCTTTGGGTTCCCAGTAAGGAGAAAGGAGGGATATGAATGAATGAATAAATTAATTAATGAAATGTTGTTCTCCAGTGGTCCAGGAGTGGGGCAGTCCTCCAGACTCCTTACTCCTGGGAAACAGCTCCTCTTCTCTGAAGGCAGGGCTAGCAGACTCTTTAGTCACAGAGGGGAGGGGCTTGTGCTCCTGCTTCCCCAGCCTATCTGGCCCTGCCTTTCGAGCAGGACGTTGCAGAATGTGCTCTACCCTGTCTCCCCCCCCTTTCTCGCTTTATACAAGAAGCCTTCTCAATGTACATGGACCTGGGAGATCCCTGGGGAACCGCGGCATTTTGATGACTCCTGCGCCTTGCTCCTAGCTGGGGGGGGGGCTGGTTGAGCGTCATTTCCCAGCCCCTGCCTGTGGCTGAGGGCTCCGGAAGGCAGTGGTGGAGACTAGCTCACTTGTAGGGGCAGATGCGGCTGGCTGCAGAGTCCCAACGAGATGTGCCACCAACCGGTTTTCTCTCTATCCCTGCGCAGTTCCAGAGAGCGTCGGAGAAGCAGAGTGGAAGAGGCGGTTACTCTGGAGGTGGTAAGAGCACTGTGAAGGGGCTGGGGAGATATGAAAGGGCCATCTAACCCTTCTTCCCCCCCCGGTTCCTGGCTCCCTATAGCAGTGGGCTGCATCAGGGAGATAGTGGGGCTGGGCAGCTGAATGGGTAAAGGCTCCACAAAAGCATGCCTAACTGAGAGGGGGTGAGAGGCAGACAGTTCTTGGGGGGGGGGAACCATTTATTGGGCTTCTTCAGGGCCAGGAGGGCAGCCTTTTCCACCTCCCTCTGGCTTTTTCTTGGGGATTCTCTTCACTGTAATCATGGCACTGGTCACTTGGTGCTGGGAGAAAAAGGGGGAAACTTTGAGTTTCTTCTTCATGTCTTAAAAAAGGCGGGAGGCGGCCATTTTAAGTGAAGTGCTACTTTCATTTTTACAGAATCCCTACAACATGGCTACCAAAGCTGGGATTTTTTCCAACCAGGAAGTACAGGAAACTACTTGCCCATTTGATTTGGCTGACTCCCCTAAATCCCTTTATATCCAAACACTGGAGCAACCGGGGGACGAGGCTCAAGCAAACCACCTTTCATGGATTAAATTTGAGACGAAGAAGGAGTTTAGGGCTCTGTGGCAGGAATCCCAAAGCTCAGCTAAAGCAGGAGAGGGGACCTCTCATGCCTCTATAGGATCTAAAAGGCACAGTACTAGTGAAATAGATCATCCTATACCCAGCAAACACCAAAAGAGAGGGTTTAAGACTAATAAAGAACTTTGCCCTCTATTGAGTGACCAAGATTCTGAGTTTGACTCTGCAGTTTCTGATTCCCCCAAGAAAGAGGGTGAGTTATCAGAGGAGGAAGAAGATGGTGCAGTCTAGACTTTTTCCTCAGGAACTTTACAGTAAACTTCTTCTTAAAGTCATCAGAACTTTGGAGTTGTCATATATCCCTAAAGAGAAGGAGGAAGATAACTCAGAGTCCCCTATAGGCTTAGATAAAACTATTCCTAAGACTCACTGCCAAGAAGGGGTACCACTGCCAGTAGCCTTTTATAAGGTTATGAAGGTGGAGTGGAAAAATCCTAAATCCACTCATCCTGTGTTTGGGAAGTTTTATTCTCTTATTCCAGAGGCATCAAATAAGCTCAGACTACCAGCAGTTGATGATCCTATCAACAGTCTGGTATCTGTTTCGGTACTACCCATGGGAGAAGATGAGCTTCCGAAAGATAACAGTGATAAAAGACTAGAGCAAGCCCTGAGAAGGGATTTTGAGGCTTCTGCGAATGCCCTATGGGCCTCGGTGACTGGATCCTTATTTGCCAGAGCAGCCTATGCATGAGCCTCAGATCTGGCTGAGGCAAATAGTGGTACCCCGAAGGACCTCGAGGACGAACTGAAGAAAATTGCCTTAACCATGGCCTTTGCAGCAGATGCCACTCTTGTTGCAGTACAACAATCAGCCAGAGGTATTGCCTGCAGTGTCACAGCAAAACAAAATACCTGGCTGAAAAGCTGGGATGCTGATCCATCAGCACTCACCAAAGTTGCAGCAGTACCTTTCAAAGGCACCAACCTGTTCGGTGAAGGTCTAGAAAGATGCCTTGTGGAAGACAAGGACAAAAAGAAGGTTCTTCCATCTAAAAGGAGAGAGGGCAGAGACAGAAGACGTCCTCAGTCCTTTTGTGACTCTAGGAGAGAGCCCAAATCCAATTATGCTAGGTCCTTCAGAGACAAATGGCAACCCAAGTCCAAGGAAGTGAGGCCACAGCCCTTCTCATCCAAGCAATGCCAAAATACTAAAGGACCAAAGAAGGGAACCTCAGCATGACTATACTGGAGAAAAGATACCTTCAGGAGTTGGAGGTCGCCTTCTGGATTTTGCTCCAATATGAAAAAGGTCTGTCACGGACAGGTGGGTCCTGGAAACGGTTTCAAGGGGATACTCACTGGAGTTTCACGCTTTGCCACCAGACCATTTTCTGGAACTACCAAGGAAAGAAGTCCAAAATAAAGCACAACTTGCTGAGTTTGGTGATCGCCCATCCGATAGAAATAAAAGCCATAGAACCAGTTCCAACCTTGGAGAGATCTCAAGGAGTCTATATCTTATTTACGGTTCCAAAGAAAAATGGAGAGGTCAGAGCGATATTGGACCTCAAATGGTTGAACAGATGGGTCATAACCAAGAAGTTCAAGATGGAGACAGTGAGGTCCATCTTAGCATCCATAAATCCAGGGCACTTCATGGCTTCAACAGACCTGTTGGAAGCTTATCTACATGTTCCGATCAGGGAGACACATCGAAAATATCTGAGATTTGCATATGACGGGAAGCACTACCAGTATCGGGCCCTCCCCTTTGGCCTGAAGTCTTCACTGAGGGTGTTCACCAAAATTCTGATAACACTGGTGGCTCATTTGAGGACTCTGGGAGTATCTTTATTCCCATATCTTGATGACATTCTAGTCAAGGCCTCCTCATATCATGATGCCTTACGGTCTCTGGAGATCACGTTGCGGGAGCTGGACCGTCATGGGTTTGTGGTCAATATGGCAAAGAGCTCGCTAATAACAACTCAGTCAATTCAACATCTGAGAGTTCAAATTGGTACGGGACAGGGCTTTTCTCTCCCAGGATCATCAACAGAAGCTACAGCAATGGACACAGAAAGTCATGCAGGCAAAGAAGGTAGAAGTTATGTTTCTAGCACAGCTTCTGGGGATGCAAGTGTCTTGCCAGGAGGTACTGCAATGGTCCAGGTTCCATGCGAGGACTCTGCAAATTTTTCTCCTTCCAGGCAGACATAGCGAGCAAACGAGACCGGGAAGTGGATCTTCCACAGTCAGTGCGACAGCACCTACAATGGTGGCTGGAACCAAACCGCTTTCGGGAGGGAGTACTACTCAGAGAACCTTCCCAGGTGGTTATCACGATGGACACGAGTCTGTTCGGATGGGGGGCCCATGCAGAGGGGAGAATGATACAAGACACATGGACTCTGAAAGAAAAAACCAACAGTATGAACCTTCTAGAACTGAGGGCAATCAGGCTGGCATTGGAGAAACTATGATTCAGGGCCGTCATATACTAATTCAGACAGACAATATGATGGTCAACAGACAAGGGTGGCTCACTCCTTGCGGGCGGTGGTGACATCATAGGGTCTTACAGCACACCCTGTAGGTGGGGAAGTGGTTGGACCCACCCTGGAGTATACTGTTGTTTTATGTCCCAGGAGTAAGGAGTCTGGAAGACTGCCCCACTCCTGGACCACCGGAGAATGGAAGATTTGTCTCCACTTACCATGAAGCTTCCTTCTCAGTGGTCCAGAGTGGGGCAGTCCTGCCCACCCGGCTTGTTGGGTGCTGCTTCTTCTGTCTACAGGGGTGCTGTTTCTGAGAGTAGATGGGGGATGGTAGCTGGTTGTGCCTAGTGGAGACTGGGGTATGGGGACTTCGTTGACAGGGGTTGAATGGTCTTGAGCCATGCTTGACCCATTGTGTACTTGTTTCAAGGATAAGCCCTCCATTGGGGGTTAGGGTTGTTGTGTTTTCCTTTTTCAATACAGGGGAAAGGTGGCTTGGAGTATGACTGGGAAGCAGGAGCACAAGCCCCTCCCCTCCATGACAAAAGAGTCTGCTGGCCCTGACTTCGGAGGAGAGGAGCTGTTTCCCAGGAGTAAGGAGTCTGAAGGACTGCCCCACTCTGGACCACCGAGAAGGAAGCTTCACGGTAAGTGGAGACAAATCTTCCATTCTCAGTTGTCTCAAAACAGTTCTGTGGATTGTGGACACGATGCATGTCATGTACCCATACATGCTGGGATCTAAAGGTTCCTGTAGAGGGAATGCAACATGACACACCCCATTCACATCAGATCTCGGAAGCTAAGCTATAAGCTATTGGTTGGTACTTGAAAGGAAGCGATCACCAAGGAAGACTCTGCAGAGGAAGGCAATGGCAAACCACCTCTGTTTCTCACTTACCTTGCAAACCCCTTACTGGGGTTGCTGACTTTACGGCACTTTACACACCCACAAAGTTTCCTGCAAATGGCTTGCACTTTATTTCCCATTTCATGCTCAATATACTTGGAGCAGTATACAATGAAACTTAAATCAATAAACAGGGCCAGTTCTAGGGTTTTTTGTGCGGACAGTAAAGAAGAGAAGAGGAGATTGGATTTATACTCTGCCCTTCACTACCCAAAGGAGTCTAGTGGTTTACAATCTCCTTCCCCTTCCCCACAATAGACACCCTGTAAGATAGGTGGGGCTGAGAGAGCTCTTTCGAGAAGTGCTCTTGAAATAACAGCTCTGAGAGAACTTGTAACTGACGCAAGGTCACGGCAGCAGCTGCATGTGGAGGAGTGGGGAATCAACCCTGGTTCTCCCAGATTAGATTTCACATTCCTAACCACTACAACAAACCAGTCCACATGGGCCCCCTTCCCTTCCTCTGCCCACCATCAGGACTCTTGCATGTTCCTCCTTTCCCACCAACCTACGTGTCTCACTTGCCTTGCGTTCTTCCCCAATTTCTCATTAGACTTCTCACCACCAGTGCTTACAGCTGCATGCCCCTTTCCCTGATGGTTTTGGGTGGTGTGCGCAGCTGGGAGCGCCACCACTGCACTCGCCAAGTGTTGCCATTGTATACCACTTTCACATCCTTCCATAGCAGCTGGTAAGTATGTGCAGCTGAAAGCACTGGTGGTAGAGTGCTCATGGGTGGGCAGGGCAAGGGCATGTGGGTGGGGTGGGGTCAGTGAAAATGGGCCCTATCAGAAGCCCTGGACCCTGGCAGCTGCTCCACCTCAGGGTATGCTGATGCAATCTTTAAAAGAGTACAAAGCATGAACAAAAGAACCATATTCTAGAGTTACCATGTAAGACTGTACCCAATCTCAGTTTCGCTCTGGAAGAGCAAGCGCTCTCCAGCAAAACAAGTCTGTGTTTGGAGTAAGAAGTGAAGCTGGCTAGGTAGGCTTGCATAAATGGGACCTTACAGCAAGAAATGGCCCTGGAACTTGTAAACATCTGCAGCACTTCACACTAGAGGGGCAGACAGAAACTGCAGCAGGACCTCAGGGGATAGAGCAGGTGGATGGAGGCACTCCTTCCTGGAAGCACTAGGAAGACTTTCTGACTTATTTGTTGTTGGAACGCTGAGCCTCACACCACAACACAAACTGCTTTTGAAACTCTTCTGTTTCAAACCCTAACAAATTCACTCAGGCCAAGGAACAGGATACACAGCTAGGTTCATAATCAATTATTGTCCAGTTTCCACCACTCACCAGGTACCCTGTTGGTCCTGTATATAAGTGAACCTTGAGGACATTTGGGGTATATTTGATAAATATCCTAAATAAATAAAAAAATTGGTTTTGGAAATTCATGTATTCATCTGGCATTAGAATGCTGTAAAGAAGTCCAAAACACCTTTAAATCTGAATGTGATCCTGACTGTATGAGAGCATTTAATTTGTAAACCAAGACCGAGTGCAAATATATAATATATAAAAAATTATAATATAATATAACCACCACCCCATATCCCATGTAAGGATCCTCCTGAATTTGGGGATCTTCCTGGACCACCCTATCTAGGTAAGAATAGCTGCCTTGCTTTTAGTCCTGTGTAAGGTGTGATCTACCTCCAACTGGAAGGAGAGGGAGCAATACTAGCAGTAATTTCAAAAGGTGATCTGAACTACAGATCTAGCCAGCTCTTTGCTTGGCAAGAGAAGAGTTGGAATGTGTTCTGCATATCAATTGTCTCCCTTAAAATGCAGGCAAACTGCAGCCATATGTGGACTCTAGTAGTATCCTTCCTCTTCCCTAACGTGAAAATTGATTTCTTTGTCTTGAGAAGGCACTTTTCTTTTGGAGAAACTCTTATGCTACTTGAAATCTCACTTTAGGCTATAAAATTCGTAAAACCACAAAAATCTGGCTCAGCCCTATTTCTAAGATTGCAAGGTGATAACAGTTTAGTGTTTAACAGAATTTGTGATTTCTGTATGTGCCAAAAAAGGCATTTGAAAAAACAGTGGTTTTGCAAGAATATTTGAAAGCAGCTAGCTTTAATCATAGCCACAGTTAAGCTGTAGTCCTGACTCACACAACTGTGAAAACAAAAGAGAAAAGCGAGGCCCTTTTTATGTCCCTTGCAGAGCATGTCAAAAACAAAAAAAAATGGCACTTTGTTACAGATCACTGGGCACACTGGTGAGAAGAAGAGACACTGCTATGGACACTGGTGAGAAGAAGAGATACTGCTATGCTTGTGGTTATGGAAAGGTGGAAATGAACTCTTTTGACTGCTGGGGGTTTCAACAATAAGTTGGCAAAGAAACGGTTTCAGTTCTGCAGTGAGAACCTGAGTTGGGTCAAAAGGCAGCATAGGAATAGATGAATGAATGAATATAAACTTTAGCTAAAATTGCCAGCCACAGGTATGGTAGTATATCCCTCACCCCCTTGCCGAAATAACATCTTGTTTTACGTTGAACAGTAATTCCCAGTATTTTAATTGTGCTGTAGGAGTAAAGATGAGCTCTGTCTTCAACAGCAAACAGCCTAATGGTGCCACCTGATTTTATTTTAATTGTTACTATGTTAAATTGTTTTAATATACAATATTATTTTTAAATTGTTGTATCCCACCCTGAGACTTGTAGTACAGGGGAGGGTGGGCTAGAAGTCTAGTAAAATAAATAAAATAAAAAATAAATGAATAACCATAAAAACAAAGACAAATGAAGACAATAAAACAGGGGGAAAAACAAAATGAGATGGCATGTAATGGGGACAATGTTTGCAACTACCAAAGGAAACGGTCCCTTCCTACTGTCTCCTGTGTTCTCCTCAGTGATGCTGAAAGCCACTTTAAAAAGTGCTGGTACTATTGAAAAGAGATGCAGCAGTGAAAACTGACTCTCGCAGCTGGTTCCTTCACATCCCAGGCTGTGATAACAACTGTCTTTTCCATAGCTCAGCTGTCCTCCCACAGCTCTCCTTCAAGCCAACCCTAATTTCAGTGCTGTGTGGAAACACTCCTGAAGCGCTTCTTGCCCTCATAATTCAATTTGCCACAACACTGTGATATATCCCTGACATCATGAGGTTTGCTCATGACTATATTATGAGTTAGCAGGCTCATTTGCACTGCAAAATATACTTCTTGCCACCCCCCAGATACTAAAAGGCATGTGCCTAGGAAAAAACTAATGGGAATCTTGTTAATTATGCTTAATACAATACTGAGACAAATGGAAAATATCTAGGAGACACATGCAGAGTGTGGTTCTCAGAGTTTAGCAACTGGCAGTCCCCTGCTTTGAGCAAAAAATGTTCAGACCTTCAAACCCTCCCTTCCTCTCTCTCTGCAACTCACCACACACAAGTCCTCTTTCAAAGCAGGGGCAGCAAGCCTCAAACAAATACATCATCAAAACAAAACAGTGAAACCTTTACCAGCTACACTTTAAAAAGTATGTTCAAGAACAGTGCATTGTATGTCCACAGCTTCCAAGGCCAGGCCTCAAAGGGTAGCTGATTCTCTCTCTCTCCTTTTTAAAGAGATTTTTATTTTTATAAACTAACAACTGACAAACAAACAACAGGTTACATAAAAATTGGGGTAACATATCTGATTCTCCAGAGCCACCAGTCAAAAAGTCCTGACACAATTTCTGTTCAGTCCCACCCTTTGATTGGATGGGACTTTGGATCAGGGGTTTTTTTTGGGGGGAAAGAGGCACCGGAACTCTCAAGAGGGAAATGAAGTTTTCAGGCTGTATACTTATAAAGACTGAGACTGAAGCATAGCATAGTGATTTCAGCTCATACTTTACTTTGGAGGATGCTTTAAATACAAGTACAAACCACACCCAAAACACACCCACACCCGTGATAGGATTATATACAAAGTTACTGCAACCATAGGTTCCCTTGAGGATCCAGCTGAGCCGATAGGCTGGTTCTAGGATCCTCTCCTTCTGCTGTCTAGGGATGAGAAGCTAGGCTAGTCTGCCTGGCCATGTGGAAAGGCGACGGTGTCTGCGGTCGCCATTAGTACACAACACCCATCACCTCATGGTTCAGATCCCCCCTAGCATACATAGTCTTTTGAGGTATGTGGGACTCTGTCGTTCTCACGGGGAGCAGTGTACTTTGGGGGCCTGGGCAGTGCTGTCCTTTATAGCTTCTGTGATCTCTGTGGAAGGTGCCAGGGTTGCTGCCGGGGCAGATGCGCTGCATGGATCTGGGCTGTGGGCCGGATCGGGGTTGCTACCGCCATCCCGTCCCATCGAAGTGCTTGACTGTAGCTGGGGTTGAGCAGATACTGCTGGCTCTTCTGAGCTCTGATAGTTGGCTTCGCTCCCTTCTGGTACCTCTGGAGAAGCTGGGAGGGTGTGGCAGAGCAGCTTGTCTCTATGTCACCACAGCAGCTGGCCGTCCTTGCCAGACACCTCGTACAAACGTGGGCCCGTCACCTGGACGACCTTGGCTGGGACCCATGTGGGGCCTCGGGCATCATTCCAAGCATACACTGGGTCTCCTGGAAAGAACCCTCAGGAAGCTTCCTGATCCTCTGTGGCTGCACCGTGCTCCGGGGCCCTATTTGGATAGAGGTGGTCTAGCCGGGTGGTTGGGTGCCTTCCCATGAGTAGCTCCACTGGGCAGCGGCCTGTGGTGGAATGGGGTGTCACTTGCTGGCTGAATAGGAAGGCCGCCAGCTTGTAGTCCCAGTCCCCTTGGTCCATGCGATGCAGGGAGTTTTTTATCATTTGAACCACGTGCTCAGCTTGGCTGTTGGTGGCGGGGTGAAAAGGAGTCGAGCAGATGCGCCTGATCCCATAATACTGCATGAACTCCTGGAACTCCATGGAGGTGAAGGCCGTGCCATTGTCCGTTGCTAGGGAGTCCGGTATCCCGTGAGTACTAAAGATCCGCCACATTGTGTGGATGGCTGAGTGAGACGACGTAGAGGGCAATGGGACACCTCCAACCACTCTGTGTATGCATCGACCAAGATAAATAATATTTGCCCTTGGAAGGGCCCTGCAAAGTCCAGATGGAGTCTAGCCCGTGGTTTGTGTGAAGATTCCCTTGGCCGCACCAGCGCCTTTGGTGGCTCTGGCCATGACTTCTGGCACTGCTTCACCTTGTCTTCCATTTCACTATCAATACCTGGCCACCACACATAACTCCAGGCCAGGGCTTTCATCCTTACAATCTGATTTTCGTGCAGAGCTGCAATTACTCTATTTCTCAGAGGTGTGGGCACCACTACCCTGCTGCCCCAGAGCAGGCACCCCTTGTGCGAAGACTGTTCATCCCTCCAAGAAGAGAACACTGTAAACTCTGGCCACCCCCTCCCCACCCAGCCCAAGACCTGGGAGAGAACGCAGTCTCGGCTGGTAAGCCTCGTGACCTCGGAGACCTGAACGGTCAGGCAGGTCCTCGAGCAGGGCTACGTGGTGTGCGGGGGCCAGATTTGGATAACAAGATGGCAGGGGGAGATGGCTCAGTGTGTCAGTGTGCCCCATCGCTTTTCTGGGGCGATGAACCAGCATATACTGGTAGCCTGCCAGAAATATGGACCAGCGTAGTACCCAGGGAGACAACATCTGCGGGGTCTGGCAGTCAGGGGCCACGAGGCCCAGCAGCAGCTTGTGGTCCATGACCATGGTGAAGGCCCAGCTGTACAGATAATCATAGAATTTTTTTACACCAGCCACGACAGCCAAGACCTCTTCGTCAATTTGCGCATAGTTGCACTAGGCCATGGAGAAGGGTGCAAGAATAGTACGCAATTGGTACCTCATGGCTGTCGGCCAATTTGTGCCCCAGGACCGCCCCCACCATGTATGGGGAAACATTGCAAGCCAGAATCACCAGGAGGTTTTCATCTAAATGCGTGAGGACCGCATTTGAGGCAACAGTTTCTTTATGGTCTGGAAGGCGGCCACGTGCTTGGGACCCTAGGACCATGGAGCAGACTTGTCCAGGAGCCGGTGGAGGGGTTCCATGACTGCGGCTTTGTGGAGCAGGAAGGAATGATAGAAATTTAAAGGCCCCAGGAAGGCCCGCAGTTTGGCTTTGGAGGAGGGAGCAGGGGCATTCATGATGGCACGGACCTTTTCCGGTGTGGGGTGGATGCCCTGAGCATCGACCACAAACCCCAAAATTCCACCCATGGCACCCCCAGGAGACACTTTTCACGTTTCACCTTCAGTCCTGCCTTGCTGAAGCACTGGAGTACCATCCGGAGCCGTGTTGTGAAGGTCATGGAGTTGGGTGCCGCAATTAAAACATCATCGAAAAACGGCTGGACTCTGGGGATGCCTTTAAGGAGACAGTTCATCAGATTTTGGAAAATCCCCGGAGCCACACTCACCCCAAATTGCAGCCTGCGAACTCAGAAAGCACCCCAGTGGGTGACTATGCTCTGGGCCTCAGCAGTGGCCTCGTCCACCGGTAGCTGCTGATAGGCTTGTGCCAGGTCCAGTTTCCCAAAGACCTGTGCACCTGCTAGTGAGGCCAGCTCATGGCTGATGACTGGCACTGCGTAGGCATGGTCCTGCAACGCTTTATTCAGTGTGCATTTATAGTCCGCGCAAATCCAGATGTCACAATTCGGCTTAATTGGGGTGACTATGGGTGTTTCCCATTGGGCATGCGGAATGGGCTCTAGCACTCCCTGTGCTACCAGGCGATCTAATTCTGCCTTAATTTTGGGCCGCAGTGCAAATGGGGATCGCCTGGCTTTCATTCTGATGGGCCTGACGTTGGGGTTTAAACCAAGCATGACTGGGGGACTGGTGTAGCAGCCGACTGTGCCATTGAAGATCCCTGGAAATTCATTGCAGACTGTTTTAAAGTCCTGTAGCTGCACCTGGTTGACCCCCATGACTCCAAACGCCAGGGGCCCAAACCACAAAAGTCCCAGTAGGCTTGTGAGCCACCCTTCCACCACCAGCAGATCCAACACCCCCTCAAAGTCCTTGTATTGGACCTTGAATTTGCCCCAACCCCTGGTAGCCACCGGGTTTTTTTTGGAAGTCCCATAGAGACAGGCACAGCAGTTTCTTCAAGAGGGGTCCCCCCCTCGGGCAGAGCCTCTGCAGGGTCTCTGCCGAAATGATAGAGAATGAAGATCCAGTGTCCAATTCCATTTTACAGGGGGACCCCTCTATCATCACAGTTACATGCATTTTGTTGGGGTTGTCAGGGGGCAAATTCAGTACCTGATGCTGGTGGTGGTTGATGGTCAGGGTGTGAAGGTCCATTGCTTCCTGGTGCATGGTCTACCTCTGGCGAGTCCCCCAGGAGTGGCAGACAGAGATGGCCGGCTTTACCGCAGGTCCGGCAGATGGCGTCACAGAACTGGCAGGATCGGCGCTCGTGGTCTTCCCTGCAGATTGCACAGGGCATAGGAGCGCTGGACTTGGCAGGCGCTTGAGCCAAGGGCTGGGTGACTGGAGGGGTTGACGTGCGCGTGTCAGGCCATACCGGACACCGTACCTGGTGAGCTTCCTTGTTGTCTGAGATGCTGGAGTCTTGGGCATTGATGACCTGGTGTGCAGTGGGGGCTTGGCGATACTGTTGGGATTTCTCAAAAGCTGCCCGGAGTGCCTTGTCTATCTTGGGTTCCTCCAGGCTGATGAGCTTCCTTCTCAGTTTCAGTTCCCGGGGCCCCCAAACAAACTGGTTCAGCAGGGTGTCTTTGATGGCCGGGAACTCACAATCGATTGCTAGCCGACACACGTCAGCTAGGAAATCGGCAGCCAATTCTCTGGGTGCGTGCCCTGAAGTCCATCCGCATTGCCATTTTGGATGGCTTCGGTGTGAAGTGGTCCATCAGGGCTTTTACCAGCTCATTGTAGGTGGCTGCTTCCAAGGTTTTCAGGGTGATAAGGCCCTGGACCAAGCGGATCGTGGTGACCCTGCCTGTGCTTAGCAGCCAGGATTTCTTCAAATCGGCATCTTCTATTTTCTGGATCTTGAAAAAGAGTTTCAGCTGTTCGACCCAGGCTTCCTAGAGTTTGGGATGCGCTGGATCGTAGGTGGATATTTGTCCTGGAGCAGCAGCCATGACTCTAGAAGCTGGAGTGGTGTGGGGCATGGTGTCCTGGAGATCGGTGCATGGTGTGTTGCTCGCTCATCGGGATTCCATCCTCGTCACCAGTATAAAGTACTGAGACTGAAGCATAGTGTAGTGATTTCAGCTCATACTTTACTTCGGAATTAGGAAAACTTGAGATACGGTAGCCGGCCAGAGGCTGCTTTAAATTCAAGTACAAACCACACCCAACACACACACACACACCCATGATAGGATTATATACAAAGTTACTGCAACCATAGGTTCCCTTGAGGATCCAGGCAAGCTGATAGGCTGGTTCTAGGATCCTCTCCTTCTATTGTCTAAGGATGTGAAGCTAGGCTAGTCCGCCTGGCCACATGAAAAGGCGACCGCATGTGCAGTCGCCATTAGTACACAACAATACTGAAAACTCATGAACTTTTAAACATATTAAAAATAATTTTATTGAAGAGGTTCCAGAACTCTGTTCCGGCGTGTTCCCCCAGAAAAAAAAGCCCTGCTTTGAACTAAACACAGCAAGAAACTTCCTTATTGGTTAATAAGGACATTTTCTGTTTCTGTTAATCAACTGAAAACTACCAGTGGCTATTATAATCTGTGGATGCACAGTGCAATCTCTTTCTCTATGCCGAAATCCTTTGCATTGGAAAATGGAGTGAAAGTTGGTTTAATTTGGTAAATGAAGTAACTATGAGAACTGCATTAGAATTGTTCCAGTGCAGTAGCTATGTTAGTCTACTGAATAGATACTTTTAAGGTGCCACTGGATTTCTGTTTTGATTTGCATGATGACTGTACCTTCTTGGTCCCACTCAGCAAATTAGAGTTCCTAGGGCTGAATACACTTTCTGGCTTGTGCTCTAAGGCATTCAGGAAACTAGGTGATCATGGGCGGTGGCAGTTCTATGAGCTTCTGCCCTTTGAAAGAGGGAAAAGCCAGTTCTGTCTCTTTTCCTTGAAACAGATAGTCCCTGCCCTATATTCTCCCATACTATCCAGCCTACCAGGGCTCTTTTTGTAGCAGGAACTCCTTTGCATATTAGGCGACACACCCCTTATGTAGCCAATCCTCCAAGAGCTTACAGAGCTCTTCTTACAGGGGCTACTGTAAGATCTTGGAGGATTGGCTACATTAGGGGTGTGTCGCCTAATATGCAAAGGAGTTCCTGCTACAAAAAGAGCCCTGCCTGAGCCTACAAGTTAAGATCTGCCTCTCAAGCTCTGCTCTCACCTCTTCAGAGACAGAGCATTTTCTGTGGTGGCACCTTACCCATGGAGCATCCTTCCCCTTGAGGTGCCTATTTTAGTTTCTTCTAGAGACCAGGCTAAAAACCATCTTTTTACCCAAACTTTTAATTAGTGTTTTTATCTTATCACTTTTGTAATGGTTTACTTCTGTTTTATGGATAGTTTTTATGCTGGTCATGTTCAAGAGCTTGTGTTTTAATGGCTTGTGCTTTAATATTGTGGGTTTTAACTGTAAGCCCCTCGAGCAGAACTCTGAAGAAGTGGCACAGAAACAGTTTAAACAAATAAATAATAAATTGATTTCTTGCATGGAAAACTCTTTTCAGGGCTGAAGATCATAGATATTGGGTATAATCACAAACCATGGAGTCTGTTCAAAAACAGCTCAACTCATAAACTCACAGAACTAATTTTGATCATGTATCAAATATAGCAAATATGGAGCAAAACATTGATAGGATGGATATCAGTTAGTGAAAGCTGTATTATTTGGACTGTACAAATGCAGGGTATACTTTGATAAAAGCACTATCAATTTTTTCAGGAGTCACACCTCCTTAATTTATCTGCCAAAGTACCTTGATATGTCACACAGTAAGGCAGTACTCCAGGCTGATTTTGTGGTACACAGGCCCATGATTAAGACATTTAAAATGAGGGTAATGAGCCTCAGAATATGTGGGTACCGTTTCCACTTCTGAAAAGTTACCCTTCTCTTATCCAAAAGAGAATGGTTTTTTGTTTGGAAGGTTGGCTGCTGACATTTTTGTTCATTGACAAGTTCAGCACAGTTCTATGAGAAAACTTGCTTTTTGGCTCTCCATTGTCATTTATGTTGGTGGGGAAGAGATCAATCCATTCCTCTGAGATAGCTTCATTCATAACTATAGCTTGTACAGTTTCTACAGAGATACTTAAAGTTACTGTGACAAGGGATGATAAAGTTGCTCAAGGAACACACATATACCATAAAGTAGATGTTCACAGTCAGGATGTTATCAAAGCTATAGGTAGCTAACCTGCAGCACAGATAGAGCAAGTTGTACAGGCATCAGGAATTTGTGGAACCTAGACAGGAGAAGTAGGGTCTATTGAGTATAACTATGGCACAATCAGGCCAAGATACCTGCTAACTTCTGCAAGAGCTACTTTGGAGCCTGATCCTCAGTTCAGCAGACTGGTGGCAAAAATAACTCCAAGACTATGTAATTTATTACACTGAAATATCACTATTTCATACATTAAACAGAATTTTTGGCACACTTGCTAAAAAGGCTGTCCACCACAGTCCTGTATTTTAGGCTGGTTGTGTGTGTGTGTGTGTATGTAATAAAAAAGGTGCCAGTATTCATGTATCAGAGCTGTGGTGGCTCAAGTGGTTAAGACGCTAAACTGCAGGCTGTGGAAGGTTAGTAGTTCAGCAGTTCGAGACCCAAGAGTGCCACATGACAGAGTGAGCTCCCGTCTCTAGTTCCAGCTCCTGCCAACCTAGCAGTTCGAATGCAAGAAATTGCAAGTAGATAAACAGGGAAGGTAACAGCGTTCTGTGCGCCTTGGTGTTTAGTCATGCCGGCCACATGACCACAGAAACATCTTCGGACAGCGCTGGCTCTTCGGCTTTGAAACAGAGATGAGTACCGCAATTCTAGAGTCGGATTTGACTGGCTTTCGAACAAGGGAACCTTTACCTTTACTTACTCATGTATCAGGTTCTGCTGATTTCCAGCAGTTTCCCATCAGGACTTGGAAGACCCGTGCAAAAAGTGCCAGTACTTGGTATTGATGAGTACCATCCACCCAAAAGACCTGATCTTAAGTATTCATAAAGTTTGCATGAATGGTGGTAACTGATTCAGTGAGCATGTCTGTTACTGGCCCGAGTGTTGTGTTCTTTTATTGACAACACACTAGATACTGGACAGAATGAATCACTGCTCCAAAGCTAAAGGGGTGTGCATAAATGAGGTCTCTGTTGTTAGTTGTAAAACACTAGGCTCACCTTATGAAAAGTCAGGCAGTCCTTATCATTTTTATTCCTGGATTTCAGATCAAAGTTATATAGTGCTCTGCACAGGGCTAGCGGCTGTGGCAACTGTTTGATAACTTGCACTGAGTTTGTTGGGAAAACTCCGCTGACCCCATTGATTTCTCCTAGGTACCAGTTTTCATCCAGCTGACGATGCACTATAATAATGTCACCTTTGTTGAACCTTAGTTCTCCAGGGTTGTGTCCTCTGTAGCTGTATAGGGCTTTAGCTCGTGGAACCTGTGGTTGAAGGAAACAGGGAAGTGAGTTAGCTCATGACAAACTGATGCAATGTTGAACAATGTGCGATTTGGGACAGTTTCCATTGACTTCAAGATCAGGGCCAGAAGCTAAAACAATTTCTCAGGTAACACTCGATGTCCTTAAATGACAGGACATGAAGTGGTAATTCCTGATTTATGTCAATGTCTTTTCAGAATCTAACTGCTACCAATGAGTAACTTATATCCTCAAGTGATTCTGTGTGGCTGAAATTTCTCTTGTGGACTCAAAAGGAATCTAATAATAGCACTGATTTAACCAAATTGATGTGTTTGGATTTTTGCTGTTGTTGAGTGTCAGAATTAGTAATAACTTGATAGTGCTTTATAAACGTATTCATCCTGACATACAAAATATGACAACAGCATTATAACCAGGGTTATGTGGATTGTGCATAACATTATTTTTATTTAGAAAACACACTGAATCAGCTTCAGCAGAGTCATCAATTATATCCCTGCCTGCCAATGCTCCCTCTAAGCTCTGGGGTCTTGTGAGCAAAATTTCTACTATGTGAGCTACTGCCATTAACGTTGTGAGTGAGCAATTTGGCTACTGCATAAATTAGTTTGCTCTGGAGCAGGGCTGGCCAAACTTGCTTAACGTAAGAGCCACACAGAATAAACGTCAGATGTTTGAGAGCCACAAGACATGAACAAATATAACCCACATGTTTTTATTGAAAAATAAACAAATTTTCTTTTTATTAACATTAAATGAGACTGCCAAAAATAAAAACAAAAGGGGTAAAAGATATTGATAATAATATTTAACTTTAGATGGGGAGGTAGGGAGAGATGGAAAGAAAGCAACTTTAACTTTAAATGGATCTTCCAAGACCCCCACGCCCTCACGCCAGCTGGCTTGGAGAAGGGATTTAAAGATACAAATGCCTTCTCCAAGCTGGCCAGTGGGGTGGTGAGACTTTAAGAACTTGTTTAAAGTTGTTTTCTTTCTCTGCTCCCCCCATCTCATGCCTACCCAGGGAGGGGAACACTGGCTGGGGAAGTGAAAGGGAGGCATACCTCCCTGATCAGTCTTCCCTTCCCCAGCCGCCCTGCCAGGAGCCACACAATATGTGTGAGAGAACTGCATGTGGCTCCCGAGCCACAATTTGGCCACCCCTGCTCTGGAGCCATCCTTCCTGAGCTAACACAAAAATGTTTGAGCCGAAGGCTAAAAAACTGTGAGGTAGCTCACACTATCTCAGCTTAGAGGGAACACTGCTGCCTACAACAGAAGGACTCACCATATGAAAAGTCAGACAGTACATTTTACTCATGGCACATGCCTAGTAACCTCCTATTTGGATTACTATACTGCTGTTTACGTGGACTACCCCTGAAGACAGTGAAGGGAAGAAACATAGCAGTGCTCACCTCTGCCCTGGGGCTTGTGTAGGGTGTGGCCAGCAAGGAGGAGTGCAGTAGCATGGATGGTGGACCATAATTTGCCAGGGAAGGAACAAATAGGCTTCACAGCTAACCACTCCACACTTGATCACTGCATTACACTATCCTTTTTAGTAGAAAAATACTTCCAATACCCCAGAGGTAACCTATATGTGGCATTTATCAACCTTTGCAAAGCCTTCAATTCGATCTATAGACAGCTTTTGTGGGACAAATTACAAAAATTAACCCCTGACCAACGTCTACTGTCTCTGATTTGCAGACTCCATCTTTTTAACTCTTGTCAGGTTAAATTTACCAACAAAGGTGCGTTGACACCAAAAATCCCTGTCACCAAGGGAATAAAACAAAGCTGTGTATTGGCCCCCACCTTTTCAACTTGTTTCTTTCTGACCCTCCCTCCTATTTATCTAAAACTCAGGTTCATGCCCCCAAACTACACTCAAAATCAGTACCTCTTCTCTTATATGCTGATGACGCCATTGTCTTATCCCTTACTAAAGTGGGATTAATGCGCGTTCTATCAGCTTTTATCTCATATTGTGCCCAGAATTCCCTACTCATCAATTATGACAAGTCTAAAATTTTACTGTTCTCCAAATCATGGAAGCAGCATACTTGGAAAATCAATGGCAGAACCATTACCCAAGTTAAATCCTTTAAGTATCTGGGTGTTCATTCTCACTACAACTTAAAATGGTCCATGCATCGTGACCAAGTCCTTCTCTTGGCTAAGAATAAGCTGTTTACATTAACCTGCTTCCATTACCAAAAAGGTAATCAATTTGTTCCAACTGCTTTACGGATTTTCTGTACCACCATTCTCCCTCAGTTACTTTATGGGATTCCTGTGTGGTTCCAATGCTTCAACTAAAATGTCGAAAAAACCAAAACATCTTTTCTACGTAATATTTTAGATGTTGGTGCGCTATTTCACCCTGTGTGCTGAACTGGGCCTTCACGCAGTAGAATCTAGAGTTTGGACCACCACAATCAAATACTGGCTTCATCTCTACTTTCACTCTTCACTCGACAGTCTGATTTCCCTCCCTACCTGCAGATCCTTTCATGCTCTAATGGTTTAGGTTAGTACTTGGTAAAATCAAGTCACTCAGTATTGACTTAGACTCACTAACAAACTCCAATGAATCATATATATTTCAAATGATTAAAAGGAAAATATTAGATATTGGTTCTCAATTAATAATCGCTGGAGCAAAGGGCATGCGTTCACCTCGTTTTCTGGGCCTTACCCTTACCCAAAACTGTATGCTTCAGTACTTTTCAAATTTAATAAATCCTTGCCAACGTTGAGCCTTTAAGTTGGCCAGGTTCAATATATTCCCCTCATTCATGGTTTCTGGCAGGTACAAGGGTATCCCTTACGATCAGAGATTGTGCAGGTGTGGCAAAGAACCTGATTCTATACAACACATACTATTAGATTGCCCGTTGCTCACTGTCACGGGCTGGGCTGCAGGCCCAGACAAGCATGGGGGCAGTCAAAACACAGTCCGAGGTCAGAACCGGGCAACCCAACAACCGCCGGGAAGAACAAGTTCAGGGTGCAAGACAGATGGGGTAGTCGAGGTGTAGTCCAGGGTTAGAAACTAGGCAAGTCAAATAACCGGAGAAACCAAGTCCAAATCACAAACCATTAGCATAGTCAGGGGGTCAGAGTTCCGAGAGTCAGGAGTCTGGGAGGTGAAGGTTCAAGGTGCAGAGCTGAGTGGAGTCAAACGAGCCGAGGCCAAGGAGCCAAGGGAAACAAGACAGGAGGCAGGAATATGAGCGGGGTAGTGCAGAGCATCATCAAACTGGCTAGTTGCTGGCACGATTTGTCCGCGTGCCAGCGATGACTAAATAGCCCTCCAAGCTACCAGTAATTAACGTGCCCCAAGTACGTCCTGGCTCCTGTTAGTACTCAGGGCTGAAGGAGCGCCTTCCACGCATGCATGTCTCTCGCCTCCGGGCTGCCATATCCCATCAGCATTGCTCTCGTAAACGGGACACCGGTGGGGGCGAGTCAGGGGGAGTGCTGACCGGCAGGAATCTGCCTCAGCTGTTGCTGGGGCAACCTCCAAACTCATTGTGCCATCAGGTGTGGGGCTTTCTGGCTCTGGGAGCTCATCCCCAATGGTACTTAGCTCCTTTGCCGGAGCCGCGGGCTCAGCAGGAGCCGTGACACTCACTCCTGATTGATGCCGCCGGATTAAACCACTTCTCCTAGCCCCTAATCTTATGTTAAATAAACGGCTAGAACCTTTGTTAGCCAACAAACGCTCCTCAGTCACCGAACAGGTGGCGGAGTTCCTGGCCCTAGCAGCAAAAGAGATAGAAACCCAAAGTGGTAAAAGTGCTAGATGGGAAGATTATGTGCCTACTCTTCTTAGTTAAGATCCAACTGTACTTAGTTTCTGATATGCCGCTTGTTTTGGAGAATTTTCGTAGACTGTTTTTATTTTCCCCTCAAATCTCACTCAGGTGTTTTGTTGTATCTTATCTTGTCATGCCAATAAAGGTTGTTTGTGTCTAGGCTGGCAAGGAGGAACACGGGCAGAACAGAACCATGCTTCACCCTCTGCCAGTTTAGATGTAGTATATCTGGAGGGAAGAAGCATGGCAGTGCTCACCTTTGCCCTGGGGGCTTGTGTAGGGTGTGGCCAGCAAGGAGGAGTGCAGCAGCACCCTCAGTTAGGAGAGGGGAGTGGCTGCAGGAGGGGGTGTGGCCTTTTCCCAGGCCCTTTCCAAGTCTGCCCCTGATTTAGAAACCTCAGTCGCTGGAAGTAATACTTAATCCCCTTTGGCTTCAGAAGCTTAACCAAGCATTGCCACACCCTTCCAATCCAGCACAAGTGAGAAATAGTTTGTCAGTGAAATATGTGGTACTTCAGATGATGAGTTTGGTACCCAGGAAGACATTCTGAAGTTCTATGCAGGTTGTGTACATTTCTTGTTGCAGACATAGCCCACAATTGAGAGCATGTGTATTTGTATTGCTCATAAAGAGCTGCCCAGTTTGCTAACTTCCTCATTGACTTCCCTAGAAGTGCAGCTCTATACCTGCTTCCTTTCTTCATCAAAGTAAATGACAGCTCTCCATATGTGAATTCAAGTACTTTGGAATGGGGCAACACTGTACTGGCATTTTTTAGAGGTCGTATTCCATAGATTTGCCTACATTGCAATAGTGCAAGAAGTGGCTTGTACTGCTACAGCTGGAAAAGAACATTATACTTGCTAAGCAAGGAAGAGTAGAGTAGCTGTGCTCTATTTTCTGAAGGAGGGGGGGAGTAACAATCCCTGACACAAGAAGTATGGTTTACCTTCACGCCTATGTTATTAGTTAGTGTGTTAGCACACTGACTTATAAGAACAGACTGTAATGTTGCTATTGGTAATCTTTTCAAGTCTGGATTTGAAACTACATATTTCAGTTCAGGTCTTTATATATACTGGACTATGGTATCCTTTACATTTCATGATAATATTATTAAACATAGAAAAAAATGTCTTTAATGAAATCAGGAGAGTTGAACAATCTGCTTTTTAAAATATATATTTGACCCAGTCTGCAAAGCAAAATGACTGTTCAGTTGAAACATCCACTTTACTGACTTGAATCCTATTTTATCCACTCCAGAAAACTTCAATTTAATATACAACAAACCAGATCGTTTAGCTTCCTGGAGCAAATCTGGAGCCTTCACTGGATTTGCTGTTCCTGTTGCAGGTGCAATCTGAGAGTCGCCGGGAGGCCTTTTCCCCCCTCATCAGAAGAAGCAACTGAGATAAGCAGAAGGGTGCTGTTCACTGTCCAAGGTCCCAAGCCTAGGTGCCTTCCATCTTCCTGTGCACCAAGCATGGAAGAGGAATAGCTACATCAGTTCAGAAACCAAGTTCGTTGATGCCAGCAAGGGATCATTTAATGATAATAAAGTGGTGGAAATGCTCGTCAGCATATGAGTCCTCCTGATATTTCTCATGAAAGTAAATGGATGTGCACCTTCACCCACATGCATATGCTAAATATAACTTAAAATAGCTGGCTGAAATAACCAGCGACCAAGTTGAAAGTGCTGTGCTGAGGTTTAACCACAATGCAGCACTTAAAAAAGACAGCCAAAAAATATTTAGATGATGGCAGATAGGTCTACTGAGAGCTAACAACTGGATGAAAAATCCATACAAGGCAATGTATTTCCAAATACCAGATGTGGGGAACAAACAAGAGGAGAGAGCTTTGGCCATCATCGTCTGCAGGTGAGCATCTGGCTGGATGTTGCTAGAGGCAGAATGGTGGGCTAGATGAACAACCAGCCTGACTAGCAAGACATATACGGCCTGGTGGTTAGTAAATATTCTACAATGCTGGGCTTGCTTAAAATAAAATGACGGTTTATGTTGTCCTTGTCCTGCAGTCTTGCAATCAGAATATAGACAGCAACATCATCATCATGGACTTTATACTGATCCATGATTTTGAGGCTCTACAAGGAGTCTAAACCACTAAAAGTCACTGGCTTTTAGTGTTAGGTTTTTTTCTTTCTTTTTTTGAGCTGGGAACATGGCAACTGCTTCTTTGTTGTATAATAAGGTATACATCCATCAGGTATAGAAGCTCTGTCCTGCTTTTGCAATAGCATTCCAGCAGCAAACTTATCTCATCAAAACTAGTACAATTTTGTTTATCATTTATATAACACTCCAGACTTTAGCTTCATTGACTTTACAACAATCCCTGGGAAATGGGCTACTTTTATTCAACATAATGTGATTTCCCCATTTTTAAAAAGGGGAACAGAGGCTGAGAAACAGGGCCTTGCCCAACTTCTAATGAGGCTATACAGAAAAGTGGTCAGTTTTGAGTTCAACTTTCCCATGTCTAATTCTCTAACTACCAAATAGTTTTAGAGTATGATCTGCGTGCAGATAAACCCAGAGCGATTAGGATAAGAAGCAGAATCAAAGCACATCCCACCTCACTTTATAAGCTGATAGTTCTGAAGGAACTAGACAGCTACTGTCCCAGCTTGTCCTGTTCCACAAAGTGAAGTGACATCCTCCCCCTACCTGTGAGTTCCAAGTCCATAAAATCCAGACTATTTACCATGCTTTTAGAAGTAATTCTGAGCTCAGAAATGGCACCGACTTAATATACAGTCAGCACTATACATGCCAAGCATCTCATCTTCTATGTTTTAGATACCAGACTGATACAAACTATTGGGGTTGGGCACAAAGCAGGAAAATGTGGTTCGGCTTGTGGTGTGCCCGGTTCGTGAACCATGAACTATCACAAACTTTTACTTGCCTAATGAACTCATTTGGTTCGTGAGGCAGTAGAATTCCCCTTCCCAATATGCTAGAGACACCTACCTTGCAGGGGATCTCCAGCTGACTCTCCTTTACCTGCCCTCCAAGTTTGATGAGGCTTGGATTTACTGAGTCTGAGTTACCTTCCCCCAGAAAGGGGACCCAGGAAAGTACTTTCTGGGGAAATGACAGGTGCAGGTTCAGGAAGTTCAGGAGGGTATAGAACAGATCCTATGAAAGCTTGAGAAACCAAACTCATAGGGGATCTCTGGCTGACTCTCCTCTACTTGCCCTCCAAGTTTGGTGAGGATTGGATTCACAGGGACCAAGTTACACCCCCCAAAGAATGTGCCCCCAGGAAAGTGCTTTTATGGGGAAATGACAGGCACAGGTTCAGGAGGTTCAGGAGTGTATAGGACGGATCTTGTGGAACCTAGAGACATCAAAGTCACAGCAGGCCTCCCCTGAATGCTCCTCTAAGATCTGCCCCCCTGTTGCTTTGAATTTAGGTAAATATTTAGATTGAGCAGAGTCTGGAAATGTATCTGTCAGGCTTGAAATCAAGTAGATCCAGTCATTCTTGCACAAAGAAAGGTTTATTGGATTATCTTGCTAAAAACCCACAGTAGGAGGTCATTGTCAGGAATGGGGGGCAAAGCAAAGCAAGCTAACTTATAGTGTGATGCAATGAAGCGCCTAGCAAATGAACTTTGAGCACTCGCGCGGGAACTCCCGGCGGGAGAAATACTTGATGAGCGGGAGACTACTCCCCCCCTCCCCTTGCCTTCCCAGGACTGGAAAATTCTCAGCGAAATAAGAATAGTCCAAAGCCTACATTCAAGGCCACTGTGATAAGGAGAAGCGGCAGGGAAGAAGCTCCCACGTTTCTGCCTGCATAGCTACGCAAGCGCAAAGCAGGGTAGGGAAACATAATACAATGGATTCAGTGAGAAACATCAAAGGCATATTCTGACATTCTGCCCTTCCCAAAATACCACCCACCCACCACTCAGGAAGGAGAGAATGAGGGCCCCCAGGTTTATTGGGGTATCGAGAATGAAATTCTTTCAGGTGATCAGGTGCATTAATATCAGATACTTTCACCCACTCCCTGTATTGGGGCCCAAAGTGTACCCATTGTACAAGGTACAGGAGTTGTCCACGGAGAATTTTAGAATCCAAAATGTCCGCAATTTCGTAGTGCTCCTCATCGTCAACCATCAAAGGGGGGGGAGGCGCCGGAAGCTCAGCTTGCCATTTAGTCGGGGGTAATGCAGGCTTGAGGAGGCTGTAATGGAAAATTGGATGTATTGCTTTAAGAGATTTAGGCAAATCTAGTTGTACAGTCACTTGATTTATACATCTCAACACTTTGAAAGGCCCAATATATTTCCAAGCAAGTTTTCGGGATTGTTGCGCTAGCTTTAGGTTTTTTGTTGACAGATAGACCAAGTCTCCCGGTAGTATTTTCCAGCCACCTGCCCTTTTTTTATCTGCTTGTTTTTTGTATTGTGCTTTGGCCTCATTCAATGTCTCAACAATTAGGGGCCAAGAGTCCCGGAAAGTTTTACACCATGCTGAGGCTTTTCCAACAGTCTCACCGGGTTTCAAGAAGGGAAGGGGGGGGCTGTCATAGCCCATGGCAGCTTTGAAGGGTGACATTTTTGTTGAAGCGTGCCATGAGTTGTTGTACGCAAACTCCGCTAATGGCAATAAATCTACCCAATTGTCTTGTTGATAGTTAGAAAAACATCTCAGGTATTGTTCCAGAGTTTGGTTTACCCTCTCCGTTTGTCCGTCGGTTTCAGGGTGATAGGCAGTACTGAGAGCACGTTCAATCCCCATTAAAGTCATTAATTCTGACCACAATTTGGAAACAAATTGGACCCCTCTGTCGGATATTATCTTTAATGGTAACGTATGGAGCCTGGCAATGTGTTGGAGGAAGGCTTTGGCCAAGACTTTGGCTGTTGGCAGACTGGGAAACGGTATAAAGTGAGCTTGCTTAGAGAATAAATCCACTACCACCCAAATGACAGTCATATGTCTAGAAGGGGGAAGATCTGTGATAAAGTCCATAGAAATAACCTCCCATGGTCGGCTCGGGGTAGGTAGAGGCTGTAAAAGTCCTGGAGGTTTTCCCGGTCTGGCTTTGCAACGATTACACGTCTGACAGGATTGTATATAGAGGGATAAATCCTGTTTCATTCGGGGCCACCAGAAGCCGCGTTGCAGCAGTCGTAAGGATTTTACATATCCAAAGTGCCCTGCAGATTTTGAGTCATGAACTGTCTGCAACATTTGGGATCGGGTGGCTTCAGGGACAAAAATTTTATTTCCCTTGTACCAGCAGCCGTTCGGGCCACATTTCACATCCTCCCTGGCTTGTAATTCACTCGTTTCCTGTGTGGTGATGTCAGTGACAAATTGTTTTTCCCAGTTTAATGTCTGGCTGGGAGTCAATTGTGCTTGCTTGGTTTTACGGGTGACAACTGCACCAACCAATTGTTCAGGGGTGAACACAGACTCTCTTATTTCGGTCCTCTTACAGAGATGTTGGGGAAGGCGAGAGAGAGCGTCTGCCAGATGATTGGCTTTACCTGGGAAATGGTGAAGGGTGAATTGAAATTTGGAGAAGAACTCAGCCCACCGGAATTGTTTGGCATTTAGATTCCGGGGTTTTCGCAGTACCTCGAGATTTTTGTGATCAGTCCAGATCTCAAAAGGTACTTGGGACCCCTCTAACCAGTGTCTCCAGGTGATTAATGCTAAACGTATAGACGCTGCTTCTTTATCCCAAATGGGCCAAAATCTCTCTGTATCATTAAATTTTCTAGATACATAAGCAAGAGGTTGTAGTTGCCCCTGAACGTTCTCTTGCAAAATCACCCCACCCATAGCGGTATCTGACGCGTCCACTTGGACTATAATTTTTTTTGTCTCATCGGGGTGTGCTAATATGGGTTCAGACGTGAATAACTGTTTTAGTTGTTCAAAAGCTTCCTGACACTGGGGCGTCCAGTTCAAAGGGGCCCCTGGCACCGAAGCCTTAGATCCCTTCCCCTTAGTCTTTAACAGTTCGGTGAGGGGGAGGGCCACTTGGGCAAAGTGTGGCAGGAATTGACGGTAAAAATTGGCGAAACCGAGAAAACTTTGAAGCTGTCGCCTGGTTTTGGGGGGCTCCCACATCAATACATCCTGGACCTTTTTTGGGTCCATTTCTAACCCCGCGGAGGATATGCGGTACCCCAAAAAGTCAATGCACTCCTGGTGAAATTCACATTTTGAGAGTTTGACAAACAGTTTGTGTTCTAATAGCCTTTCCAATACTTTCCGCATCAGGGTAGTGTGGGATTCTTGATCCGGGGTATAGACCAAGATATCATCCAAGTAAACAACCACCCCCTTGAATAAATAGGGGTGTAACACTTCATTGATTAAGTTCATGAAGACCCCAGGTGCCCCCTGTAAACCGAAGGGCATCACCCGATATTCAAATTGCCCCAGCGGGGTATTGAATGCAGTCTTGTACTCATCCCCTTCTCTGATACGCACCCGAAAATAGGCATCTCGTAAATCCAGTTTAGAAAACACTTTCCCCTTAGCCACCTCTGCCAGTAAGTCTTTGATGAGGGGCATAGGGTAGGCATTAGTTGCAGAAACTGCGTTTAGTCCCCGGTAATCCGTGCAGAGTCTGAGCCCCCCATCTTTCTTTTTACAAAATAATACAGGTGCTGCAAAAGGGGAAGATGCTGGTCTAATAAATCCACGGGCCAGGTTCTTATCAATAAAGCGGCGTAGTTCTTCCTTTTCATTTGGACTCATAGCGTAAATTTTCCCCTTAGGTAATCTCTGGCCCGGAAGAATTTCAATCGCACAGTCTGAGTTACGGTGGGGGGTAGTTCATCAGCTTCCTCCTCCTCAAAAACCCTGGTTACATATCGGTAATCCTTAGGAATGCGGTTAAGGTCCTCCTTGGCTAAACAGGCTCGTGGGGGTTCATTGCATGGGGGTTTCCCCACCCTGGGTCCCATTGGTGTTCTATACATTTCGGGGAGATAAATTTTACGTCCCCTTCTTCCCATAGAATGTAAGGATTATGACCATGTAACCAAGGGCTACCCAACACTAAGGGAAACTGAGCTTGAGGGGCTATTACGAATGAGCGGAGCTCCCAGTGGTCACCAATGCCTATTCTTAAAGGGACAGTCTCAAATCGGCACGGTTCCTTCATTGGAGACCCATCCATTTGTGTGAAAGTTATTGGGTCTTTCAATTGTACCACGGATGCCTCCAAACCCATAACCATAGACGGGTTTATCAGGTCCCTCCCACACCCTGAGTCAATGAGGGCTCGAACCCGAATATGGGTCATCATTGCTGGGTTCATAACCAGAACAGTCACAAAGAAGAGAGAGGGGTAGTTGCTCACCAATTTAGGTGCCTCAGGTGCGGGGTCCTGCTGTGTAGCGCCATTCACAAACAGGACCATCTCGTTTCCCTGCATCTCACTCTCCTCCTCCAGCATTAGGATATCCGCTTGGTCAGGGCCAGCAAAAAGAGCCCGTGTATTGCGTGGTTTCGCTGTACCTTTCCGTGGGGTAGGGGCTGTCCACCTTCTGGGCTCCTCTTGTGGTAGAGCTCTATTTGGATCCCCTTTTGGGCAGGATGCGGCGAAGTGCCCCTTCTCCCCACACCGCAGGCAGAGACCTTGTCGCATACGTTGATCTCTCATTCCACTTGGGGTGGACGTTGGTTTGGGTCTAGCTTGGCCTGCCGCAAGGCTCGGCCGGTTGTTACTCAACGATAGATCCAGCTTCATCATACGTAGGCGACTTTCCGCTTTTTCGGCTTCCTCCATCCAACCTTGGAGGGTGCGAGGTTGCTGCGAGCTGAGAACGTTATTGCGGACGTCTACGGCTAGTCCCATTTGATATTGTTGGGCCAAGACTGCATCGGTCCAGTCCCGAATTTTCACGGCATGCTTTTGAAACTCCCTTGAATACTCCCGCACGGAGAGTTTGCCTTGTCTGAACGTGCGAAGGAAGGCTTCAGCTTTTTGGGCCGCCCCCGGGTCCTCGAAGTGGTTTCTCAAGGCCCACATGAAGTCATCTACATTCCCCAACTCCGCTGCCTCCAGATCATGAAGGGCTACATACCAACTAGTAGCACTCCCCGGAATCTGGATGCGATAAACTCCACCTGTTGCTCTTCGTCTGGGAATACATAGCCCCATCTTTGCACAAATTTCCCTACTTGCAAGATGAAAAAGGACACAGTCTCTGGATCTCCATCAAATGTGATCTCAAGCATGTCCTTGGGGCGGATTACTGGGGGGGCCGGCGCCATAACCGGGACCGGCTGCATGAGGGGTGCTGGAGCAGGGAGTTGAGGCGGAGGCACAGCTGGCGGCTGGATTGGTCCTGGTTGCCCTGGCCCTGGACCTGGTGCTGGAACGGCCAATGGAGGTGGGGCTGGTGCTGGTCGGCCCGGCCCTGGACCCGGTGGTGCGGGTTGGCCCGGCCTCGGGCCCGGGGGAGCAGGAGGTGGTCGTCCCGGTAGCAGCGGTGGTGCCGGGGCTGGTACCGGTCTCGGTTGCGTCAGCGGATGAGCTCGAATTGCTTGGTCCATCATCTGTGGTAGGGATTGCATTAGTTTGCTCATGTCCCTTACGAGACGTCGGGTATCCTCTTGAATAGAGTCCATGCGGGCATCGGTGTCTGACCCAGACCCCGTTCTGGGAGATCCTCGAGACACCCTCCCCTGGGGAAGTCCAAAACTACCTCTGGGATCCAAAAGGCTGTCCCGGCTCTGGCTTCCTGGCATGGTCCAGGTTGCCTGGGTAGTATCCAACAGGTTCTTAGTCCAATCGCGTGATTTGCGATAGGTCACCCCTTTATCCCAGGGTGTTGGGGCTCCCGGCACATAGGTTCGTGGAACCGCTCCTCCCTGACTCGGTATTAGCCCGGCCGGGCTGTAGATTGGGAGAGTGTACTGAACCCCCAATGTGCCGATCGATGGCGGGGTAACCAACCCGGTTGCTGATTGTGGTGCTGGTGCGGCCAACACTGTAGTGGTAGTCACAGGAACAACAGTGGTGGTCGGGAGAATGACCACTGGAGCCGCCACGGTAGTGACGGGGACCGTGGCTCCTGGAGTAGTAGTCGCTGCAGCTGCGCCCGTGGCTCCTGGAGTAGTAGTCGCTGCAGCTGCGCCCGTGGCTCCTGGAGTAGTAGTCGCTGCAGCTGCGCCTGAGGGAGTAGTCACTGGGACTGCGCCCGTGGTTCCCGTACCCGCTCCGCTCATCGTGGTAGACGGTGGAAACTGACGGTAGTGGGAACGATAATTGATTCCTGACAATTTCTGTCAGGCTTGAAATCAAGTAGATCCAGTCATTCTTGCACAAAGAAAGGTTTATTGGATTATCTTGCTAAAAACCCACAGTAGGAGGTCATTGTCAGGAATGGGGGGCAAAGCAAAGCAAGCTAACTTATAGTGTGATGCAATGAAGCGCCTAGCAAATGAACTTTGAGCACTCGCGCGGGAACTCCCGGCGGGAGAAATACTTGATGAGCGGGAGACTACTCCCCCCCTCCCCTTGCCTTCCCAGGACTGGAAAATTCTCAGCGAAATAAGAATAGTCCAAAGCCTACATTCAAGGCCACTGTGATAAGGAGAAGCGGCAGGGAAGAAGCTCCCACGTTTCTGCCTGCATAGCTACGCAAGCGCAAAGCAGGGTAGGGAAACATAATACAATGGATTCAGTGAGAAACATCAAAGGCATATTCTGACAGTATCCATTCACGAACCGCCACAAACCATCATAAACAGCTTAAAAGTCTGTGGAAAGTCCATGCTGGTTGACCTGACATGAACTTCACTTTGCAAACCACAAACTGGCCAACATTTGGTACAAGCTTTAGTTTGTGAGCTGGTTCATGCCCATTCCTATAAGCTATTCATACCAAAGAAAGCAGATGCAAATTCCTCCTGCATTTTATAGCTTCATTTTAATTTCCAAAGTCCTTAAACTTAAACTTCACTATTCTTACATAAAAATAAATCCTATTTTTAGTAAACAGTACTTGACAGGGAAGCGCCATTACACCATTTGGCCAGAGGGTTTTAACCTTTAATCCACTACCTCTCATACACAGTATTATTACTGAATGCGCCCCCAATTTATTTAGTAATTAAAGTAGTTATACTTCACTGTGACTTTTCTGGGGCAAGCCCTTTCTAAAAATTTCACCTCACCAGATGCCAACCCTGTATTAGTACTTTCATACATTCCCCACTACACCAGGGATACCTCCTGGAATAATGTTCTGAAGTATATGCTTAATTTATCTTATCCCCCATGCTCTTTAATATCTATATGAAGCCAGGGGTCTTTTTGGGGGGGAGCGCACCGGAGCGCAGCTCCGGGAGCTCAGGAGCCAAGCCCCGCCCCCCAGCCGGCATCCAGGGGAGTCTTTCAGGCAGCCGAATGTCAATTTCAGCTCCATTATATCCTATGGGCCATTGAAGTCAATGGTGAAAACATAGGGTATAATCTGGGGGCTGGAGGGAGGGGTTTGAGGGAGAGGCTCCAAACTCACAGGGTAGCTGATGGAGCCTCTCCCCAAGGTACCCGCCAAGTTTCAAGAACTTTGGATCTGGGGGTCCAATTCTGTGGGCCAGTAAACAGGTTGCCCCTATTCCCTCCATTGTTCTCTATGGTGGGAAAAAAATTAACGTTTTTCCCACCATAGAGAACAATGGAGGGAATAGGGGCAACCTGTTTGGGGCCCACAGAATTGGACCCCTGGTCCAATGTTCTTGAAACTTGGTGGGTACCTTGGGGAGAGGCTCCATCAGCTACCCTGTGAGTTTGGAGTCTCTCCCTCAAACCCCTCCCTCCAGCCCCCAGAATATACCCTATGTTTTCACCATTGACTTCAATGGCCCATAGGATATAATAGGGCCGAATTGCCGCCAAATTTCTTTCATTCCCTCCTTTCCTTCTCTCTTTTTCCTCTTTTCCTCCTTCTTCTCTTCTCTCTTTCTTTCTTTCCCACCTTCTTCTCCTCTCTTTTTTTCTCCTTTCCCTGTTTCCCTCCTTCTTCCCTCTCTTTCTTTCCCCTCCCTTTCCTTCTCTTTCTTTCCCTCTTTCCTTCCTTCTTTCCTTCTCTCTACTCTCTCTCTTTCCCTCCCTCTTTCCTCCTTCTGTGGCTCAACGCTCATGAGAAGTAGTTTAAACTTTAAACCCCTTCTCTCTTAGCTCCCCCACCCAGACCAGCTGGGGAAGGGAAGGGGAGGCTTTTGAAGATGCCTCCCCCCCTTTTGCTTCTCCTTCTGACATCACTTCCAGTGATGTCAGGGGGCGTGGCATATGCTAATAGCGTAGTAGCTCATTAGCATACTGTATGCTAATGAGCTCCTGCACCTGTTTTTCTACGAAAAGACCCCTGTATGAAGCCATTAGGTGTGGTAATCTGGAGATCTGGGCAGGGTTGTTACCAATAATTAGATGACACTCATCTATATTTCTTGGTTTCAGCTGATTCCAGGGAGGCTGTAGGAACCATGGACTGGAGCCTGAAGGCAGTTTTAGGATGCTTGAGTGGAGCTTAATCCTGACAAGACAGAAGTCCTGCTGGTGGCTGGAAAGACTGACCTGGGATCTGAGGCATCTCCTGCTCCTGAAGGAGTGGGTCTGTGGCTTGGGGGTGCTGCTGGAACTGAGTCCATTGCTAGGTAAGCAGGTTGTGGTGGTGGTTTTGACCTTCAAAGCCCTCCACAGCTTCAGATCAGCATGCCTGAAGGACTGCCTACTCTCAGAGGCAAAGTGTATCACTACTAAGGACAGGAACATTTCTCTTGTAATACTTTGCTTGCTTTCCTTCTAACTATTTGCTTGATTATCTACTATATAGCCGTTAATCTGGTGCCAGAAGTAATGACATTTCAGCACCTGCCCAAAAAGTATTTTTTTAAAAAAACCCTCAATCCTTTGCTGATTTTTTTAAAACAACTGTTTCTCAGTTTTATGATTTTCCACTTTGTACTGCTTGAGTTTGATTTATTACTGGTTTTAAATTTATGCTCAGTTTTATGTAGTGCACTTTTTTTTAGCATGTTATTTACTATCATTGTTTTAACTGAATGCTGCCTTGGGAACACTTTGAGTGTATGGCATAGAAGTATCAATATCCTATAAATATAAAATATATTTGAAAAAGTGCACTTTTACATCTTGAACCCACTGATGAAATATTGCTCCCATCATTTAATATTGCTTTTCAATGATTAGCCATTTAAAACATTAGCTTATTTAGTTTAAAAACTTGCATGTTGTTCTTCACGTTCCTGCTGAGAGAGTTCAGAGGAGATTGGCAGTCTGCAAAGAATGGCTGCCTTTGCCCAGAACACCACCTGAACTTCCAGTTGTGTTCATCCATTGCTTCCTCTTTCCAACTGATAGCAGTACAGGGAGAAAATAGATGAGCTGATACCAATCACTACTGCTGATCATCTGGGCGTAGTGGCCCCTGAGGTACTGGCAGAGTTGCTTGATCATGGCTGTTTATACCTAGCCACCAGTGGCCTGATACACCAGTGGCCCACTGGGAAATTTTCATGTAAGTCAGTGTGCCCCTGAACTGGGGATGCCAGTCCCCAGATGGGACCTGGGGATCCCCCTGGAATTACAACTCATCTCCAGACTATAGAGATCAATTCCACTGTAGCAAATTTTATTTATTTATTTGTTAGATTTATACCCTGCCCTCCCAGCTACAGCCAGCTCAGGGCAGCTTACATAAAATAATAAAAACACACAAGTAAGCAATTTAAAAAATCCTAAAACCATATAAAACACTCCAACATTAAAAGGTGCTAGACATTAAATAATACTAACAAATTAATATTATTAGATTATTAGATGATGGCAGCCAATTTTCAGTGATCTATCCTGGTGGTCAGCCCATAGATCTAACCTTTGTGCTGCTGGCACAGGCTGTTTCTGATGACTCCAAGGAACAGGGTTCTCTGCCATTCCAGTTATTGGATTTCAGTAGGGGAGGCCAGAGATGGATTTTGGATGTTTTCAAGTTGGAAGAAATGCAGATTCCACACTTCAGTGTTATGCCTCCATGGGATCTGCATGCAATATGTATACATTTACATGTGTTGTATATGTATGTGTGTGTGATGTGATCATTTAACTAGAGTGTTTCATGATGAGGTTGTATGTTTCCAGTTTACTGACTGAAGAGTACTGGCTCCTTCCAATCCCAACTACAGAAATGACTATTTGTTGTTTCAAATATGGATGCTTTGGAGGGTGGACTCTATGGCACTGTATCCCACTGAAGTTCTAGGCTCCACCCCCAAATCTCCAGGAGTTTCCCAACCTGGATCTGGCAACCCTAGATGAGGCCATAATGATCACCACTTAGATACGTGTGTGTGTGTGTGTGTGTGTGTGTGGGAGGATTTGATGGCCAATGCTGAAAGTGCTTGAAGGAGGTGGTGGAAGCTACAAGCAGGGACAGCTTCAAGAGGGAATTAGATAAGCATATGGAGCAGAACTCCATCAGTGGCTATTACCCACAAGGTATAGATAGGAACTCTCAGTCTGGGCCAAGTGATGCACTGTACTCTTGGTGCCTGGGAGGGGGGGCAACAGTGGAAGGGCTTCTAGTGTCCTGGCCCCACTGGTGGACCTCCTGATGGCACCTGGTATTTTTTGGCCACTGTGTGACAGAGTGTTGGACTAGATGGGCCATTGGCCTGATCCAACATTGGCTTCTCTTATGTTCTTATGAGCTGAATCAAACTGAATCTTTTGGACTTACGGTTTTTGGCACCTTGCTCTTGGACGTGTCTCATCGAACCTCCGATGGAAACGTGCCAAGCCGAGGTGATCAGGAGGGGTTGTGGCTGGTTCCAGACCCCCACCGGAGTCTATGTAGGAGACTCTCAACCTGGGGAGCCAGGATAAGCCTCTCCCAAAGTGACGGCTGAGGGATTGTGGCTTGCCCGTCACCGAGAGGTCCTGATGCCCCGGAGCCAGTATGGCAACCAGAGCCGACTGCTGGATGAGCAGACAAGAAAATAAGTGAAAGTAACCCTGGCAATAATCGAACTCATCTAAACAGTGAGTTAATCAAACCTCTGTATAAGTGAAGAAGTCTTGGTCTGCCAGATCAATCTGAGGAGTGGTGGTCGGGGAAGGGTTGGAGATCCAGCCCCCCACTCGAAACAGAGTGGTTCCTAAGCATTATAGAAAAGAAAGAACGGAACTAACTGTATGAGACTCCTCTTGAGCTTGAAAGCTACATTTTAAGCCAAGAAAAGTTGAATTCAGATAAACTTTACTTTAAAAATAAAACTTTTCTTCTTTGTAAACAAATGGCTGGGAGAGGGAGGAGAATGGCAGCAGAAAAGAAGCTTCCCTCAGAAAGTACTGTACCAGTGGCTCCCACCCAGACACAGGAAGCGGCTGCAGGCTTTCCCAATATGTTTGCCGCAGCATTGCGCCTTCTGCTGGAGCAGATGTCCACTATCAACACCAAGCTGGATTTCATGCAAAAACATCTTGCCCACATGGAAAAAAGGGCCAACAAGACAGACAAAAGGATCGAGAAAGTTGAAACAAGGACTATAGATAGTAAGCAAAAACTGGAAGAAGTTAAAAAAGAAATACGGATAAAAACCAACTACTACAACTTCAACTGGAAAAATCTATGCATGTTCTACACTTCCAAGGAGTTCCTGAACAGAAGGGAGAAGATTTAAAAACAACGTTAAGTGGAGCGATAGCTTCAATCTCGGACCTAATACAAGAGGATCTCCACAGCGACATGGACTTGGCATACCATACATATCCTGATTTTATAAGAAAAAACAAACTACCTGGCGAAATTTATGTCAAATTCTCTAAGAGAACAATGAGAGACAACGTTGTAAAAGCTACAACAGGAAAAACATTAAAAGTCTATGAGGAAGAAATTAAAATTTTAAAGGACATTCCATTTGAGATCCGGAAACGAAGATGTCAATACGAAGACTAAATTCTTTTCCTGCAAAATAATTAATAACCTACAGATGGAGCTTTCCAGAAGGAGCTTGTGTTCAAATATAATGATAAGAAGGCCAAAAGGCCAAAAACTTTGTGAAGCAACCACTGGGCGCAGATAAAGATGATGATCCAAATTTGTAGGAAGGAAAGGAACCCAGCGAGGAAGAGTCGGATAATACTTCAAGTGACTCCAGCAGTTTCACTTCAGAGTCTGAGAAAGGAGCAGCAGCACCCAAAACACCAAAAGTGAAGAAGTGCAAGAAATAAACTATTTATTCTGGATTACAAAATATTTGACTTTAGCGTAACTAAATTCTACTTGACAGAGGTTTGAACTCTCTGTTTTTATATTTTTCAGTATATCATTGTTATTGCAGGAGTGATTTATTTATCTGTTACCTAACGCAAAGCTCTTGCCTTAAGTTAGTGTTAGTGTTCCCCTTGTACCCTTACCTTTAGGTTTTAGGATATAGAGTATAAAAACAATAAAAAATTATTAACCCCCCCCCAAAATCTTTTAAGAAGCCTATTTTCAGTATTACTAAGCTGCTCACACAATGATTCATTGTCTCCTAATTGCTTTCCCATCACACAGTGCCAGCATGCTGTCAAAACTGAAACTGAGCAGAGTTTTAAAATAAAATACTAATAGTGTCATCCTAAGCAGAGTTATATTCTTCTTGGTTCATTGACTTCAATGGATTGAGAAGGTTGCAGCTCTACTCAAGGTGGCTCTGCAATTCTTGAATAAAACGTAGCATTGTATGGAATCAAAGTCTTACAGGCCTATGAAGTTTTGAAACTGTGGCATTTGACCAGTCTATGAGTACTGTAACAGTTTTGTTTTATTTCAATACTACCAGCCATACAAGCTGTGAGTGGCTCAAGGTAATGAAAACGAAAGCACTTGGCATATCTTTAAAGATGAGCAAGAAAATATTTGCACATATTTATATGAATGAAATGTACTGTGTGTAAGCATCCAAGCAGCACATGATTAGAGATATGAAGGCCCAGAAGGGAGAGGGGACTTTGAGAATTTCATTTCTTCCAACATCTGACGTACACTTACTTTTCTCACATACGCTCGTGCCAACACCCTTCACCTGAGAGGGTATCAGCTCCTTCAGTCTCTGATGCCTCCTTGACCAGAATCACTAAGGAGATGGGGTATGTACCATCACTGGGGAAGGTTACCTTCCTTTTATCACATATGATTGACTGAGCCAGAGGGATGAGGATCCAAGCCTGCTACAGTACTATAACTTGGTAAATGAAATGGCAAATGTGTTGCCTTTGTCATATAACTAACTGATGGAATAAAAATGGCCCATGATGGCTGATTTGTGACAGATTTTAGCTTTGTTTGCCCTGGCACAAGCCTGCAGGCTACTTGCCCATCAGATGGATGCCAATGTACAAGTAACCAACATGGTTTCTACTCTGCCATGAATCAGTCAACTCTTAGACAAACACTGATATGCAACCAACACATAACATCTGCACTGCAGATGGGTACAACTGTAATGCCAGCCTCTGTACTATGTCAGCACCTTTCACACAAAGTCCTCCTCTGCCACACAGTTCCAGAATGAGGAGCCATGGCAGATTTCTAAAGAGAAAGCTACAGCAAGCCTCTCTGGAAACCTAAATGATTTCTCTCTATGCAGGGAAGCCATATATTGTAGGGCACTGTGTGGGTATAACCTTTTACCTCCTGGATTTTCTTGGTTATGATAGTGTAAAATCCAACACCATGTACAATCTCTGATTTGTGAGGGCTGGCTCCTTTCTTATCAGTGGTGACTGAATGAACTCTGCACATGGTTTGCTTCACTGAGCTTGGACACTATGTACGAATTCTGGGGATCCATCCAGGATCAAGTAAAGTCAAGCTGACTCATGAGTCTTTTTTCCACTTTGTCCCCAGTAGGACTTGCAGTAGTTAACAAGTTCTGATAGATATACCATGCAGTGAATTTTTTTCTACAGCTGACAAGCATTGCAAAAAACTAATCATGGTTTCAGGTGGTATCATTGGATTTCTTTGAAATGGCTGTGCTTTGATACACAGTCCATATTAGGGCTATGCAAAAAAAATTTAGCATTAAATTTTAAAACTATTTTGAAATTGGCACTATTACATGCATCTAAATTTCTTTATAACATAATTTTCATTGTTTTCAATAGGATACACATTTATGATGGAGATGAGATTCTTGGGGATTGTAGGCTGCTCACGCAAAGGATCTTCCCTGCCAGATTTCAAAGGAAGAGTCCTTATTCTATAGGTCATTAAAATTGCTGCATACAGTGAAGACAGAGGCAAACATCTGGCAAGCAGGGTTGCCAGTAGGGGGATAGTGGTCTATTTTTAAACGAAAATGGAGCACATAGTAAGGACAGTTAAAAATCTCACTGCATTCTGATGCTTGAAACATTTTTAATAACCAGACTCCAATACCAGCAATGAGCTGGGCTGGGAGGAAAATGCAATAAAGTGAGTAAAGTGCCAGGAGGGGGAGGGTTTAGCTCACCTTGTCCCTGCCTTCCTGTTTTTTAAAAAAGACCCGTTGCCAAATCCAGGTTAAGACATTCCTGGAAATTTGGGGATGGAACTTTGGGAGGACAGGGTTTGGGGAGGAATCAACATCTGCTGAGTATAATACCACAGAATCCCCCCTTCGAAACAGCCATTTTCTCCAGAGGAACTGATCTCTGTAGTCTGGATATCACTTGTAATTCTGGAAACTCTCCAGGCCCCACCTGGATGCTGGCAACTCTGCTGCCATCCCACTCTCTTTACATAATAATCCTTGCTTGTGCTTGTTATGTATGCGGACCACCATCAGGGGTCTGCAGTTAAAGGAGCTTGGGTCCCAAACACAAAGGGACCTCGGATCCTAGACCACCTACTGTCCACCAATAGGCCATCTGGTGGGAAATTCAAACCCTCCAATGGGACCATCGGTGTACTGGGTGGGGTGTATATAGTTGGCCCTTGCGAGGCCGGTTTTCAGTCTTGTGTGTGAAGTACAATAAACGTGTCTGAATGCATGTTGTAGTCCGAGTCACCATGCAGCGAGTCTAGTACTTTACAGTGGTGACGAAGGTGGGATCTGATGAGCAGGTCTGACTCTCCACCCAGCACAGCACCGAGCTCCAATCTAGAGGAAGCCACCACGCCTACACTGCTCCTGAGCAGCACCGCATTACAACCCAATCTTCTGGACACTGCTCCGCGCATCGTGCTAGAGTCATGGCAACCACTTCAGGAAGCCTCAAAGTTTTCGACCCCACACATCCCAAATTCTGGGATTCATGGACAGACCAAGTGACCTACTACCTTGTCTACCACGAGGTGACCGACACCAGCAAGAGACAGGCCCTCCTCCTCAGTTCCTGTGGTATGGCCACCATCCGGCTTACAAAGAGCCTCCTGTCCCCTAAGGCAATCCTCAAATGCCCATACAAGGAGACAGTCGAGGCCTTGACCCGGTATTTCACACCCAAGCCAACAACGATGGACAGGCAGATGGAGTTCCAGGGGATCATCTAGAAGCCCAGTGAAACAGCTGCCACTTTTATGGTCACGCTGCGCCAACATGCCATGGAGTGCACTTTCACCAAGGTGGAAGAAAACATCTTGACCCAGTTTGTCTGGGGCACCAGAGATGTAAAACTCCGGTGCAAGATGATTGGCACCACCAACCTCAAAACAGACGATGCACTCTAGCTCGCCATTGCCTACGAGGCATCCCACCACGACCATCCACCAGCAGCGTCCCATCTTGTGCTCCCCGACTCTGTGTCCGAGAACTATGACAAGGAAGACGTCTGTCTCGTCCACCCCACCAGCTGCAGGAAGCCGCAGGGTACCACCAGAACTTTCGAGCACACCGGGAAACCCGTCGGTTGAGCTACGTGCACCAGCTGTGGGGATGCACATAGAGTGCATAGGAAAAGACTTTCCTGATTCATTCCTGCTAGGGCCCAAATGGCCTAGCTGCTGACATATCCATGTGACTTTTGTCACCTGAGCAGATGGCCAAGCTTCATACCCATATTAACACCTTTGCTGGGAAGAGTAGACATTGAGGCGTCTTCCCAAGCTGGGGGACACAGATGTCCCAAACATTAACATATCAAAGCTCAGCAGACGTGGCTTCAGTCACGTATGCAATGACTGTAACTGGATATTTGGGTACACCCCTTCAACCTCTCATAACTGGGTAAATAGCCATATTCAATTATGATGGGAAAGGGAGGGAGTTGTGATCACCCTATGGGAAGAGGGACAGAGTTTTCTTGGAACGAGAGCTCCTTTCTGAGAGTTAGTTCCCCTTTGGATTACTTAACTGCAACATGAAATTTTACTGCTAGGCAACAAAGCTGGTCTTAGTTGCCTTCATCAACCATGTGGTTCATCCTAAAGATTCCCTGGTTCCACAAAGAACATTGAATTATCTGGTACCTCTGAATAACTGGTAACTATGAATACCTCTATGTGTAATTAGAGCTGAACAAGCTATAGATATTCTTTGTTTTCCTACCTCTGTAAGTCTTATGATATATGCATGCTTTTGCACTGAATAAAAGATAATATCTGATCAATATTATCTGAGTTTGCTTCCTATGTTGCAAATGGGTTCTAAGCTTAGACCCTGTGCCTAAGCTTTTCACCTAGAAGGCTACCACTGTGTGTTAATTAATTATCTGCAGGTCTGGCACAGAGCTGGTAAGTTGCTAAGTCCTCTAGACCAGGCAGGAGTTTAGATCTCTGCTCCAAAGCCTTGGTGAGGGCCTTCCTGATGTAAGAGATCTTGGTGACAGACTACTGATTTAAGTGTTCCTGAAGCATATGGGATTTTGGTATCTCTCTTTCCTGGACTGGGATTAGGGAGAAGTAAGATCCTGTACATGCTGGCAGAGTATCACGAATTTTGCCTCTTACCCCTGGATTGGGTTCTGAAAGGTTCAAAGCCTGTACAGAGAGAAAGTCGTGCCAGTTCCATGATGCTGTCAGCCATACGTGCTGGAAACAAGGACACTTTGCCTGTGTTTGCAGGTCCAAGGGCAACTGGAACCAGCCACCTCAGCCGCAGCCATGTCGCCAGATCTCCACACACTATGAGGCTGCTTTGGGAACAGGCGACCTCTACCTCCTGACCAGCCAACCCTTGTTCCAGGTACTAACACATCGGTCGCCCCGAAGATACAGGCCCAGGTCCAGATTGAGGGGTAACCCTGCTTAATGGAAGTGGACTCCGGATCAGTGGCATCCATCATATTGATGGAAACGCTAAAAGACTGCCTGAATGGGGGGGCCCCACCTGCATCCTTCACCGCTCAGCCTGGTGGACTTCCAAAGAAACCCGGTTCCGATTCGGGGCGTGGGGATTTTTTGGGTGAAGTACCAGGGGTTTGTGGGCTCACTGGACTTGATTGTGGTAGAATGGAATTTGGTTAGTCTCTTGGGGCGGGCATGGTTCACGCCGCTGGACATCACCATTGGGAGAGTGAGGCAATGCACGCCGAGGGATTTTGCTGAGGTTTGTGGGGAATTCTACAGTGTTTTCCATGGGGCTGTGGGTTGCTATAAGGGGCCCCCGGTTTCACTACAGCTAGACCCCCTGGTTGCCCCCATCTGCATGAGGTTCCACCATGCCCCAATAGCCAAAAATAGACGTGGAACTAGACCGTGGCACAAGGGGTCCTGGAACTCATCTCGCATGTGCTGTGGGAGACTCCTATCGTAACCCCCGTAAAGCCAAATGGCGACATCCGCATCTGTGCAGACTACACATACACATTAAATAAGGCCCTCCATGACCACTCCTACCCGGTCCTGGTCATGAGTCACGTGCTAGCTTCCTTAGCTGGGGCCAAGATCTTCGGGAAGTTGGATCTTGCACAAGCATACCAACAACTGCCTGAGGATGAGACCATGGCCACTGCTCAGACCATTGTGACACAACGGGGGGCATTCAAAGTCAAGTGGCTGCAGTTCGGGATTAGTGTGTCCCCAGGGATTTTCCAACAGTTAATGGTCTCTCTGTTAAAAGGGATCCCTGAAGTGATGCCCTTCTTTGATGACATCTTCATTGCCACGGCCACCCCAGATGACTTCGCCTCCCGTCTCTGCGCTGTCCTGCACCGCTTCGACTCAGTGGGCCTGAAGGTCAAGAGGGAGAAGTGCCTTCTCGGAGTCCTGGAGGTGGATTTCTTGGGGTTCCGGGTCGATGCAACAGGCCTCCATCTGGTGAGGGACAAAGTCAAGGCCATTGTAGAGGCCCCCACGCCAAACAACAAGGCGGAAGTGCAGGCATTTTTAGTCCTTCTGAACTTCTACCATGCCTTTCTCCCCCACAAGGCAGCAGTAGCCGAGCCCCTGCACCGGTTGTTAGACAAGTCAGCACCATGGTCCTGGGGCCCCAGGGAAGCAGCGGCGTTCAGGGGTGTAAAGGCCCTCCTGATCTCGAACGAGGTGCTGGCTCATTTCGACGAGTCCCTGCCACTTGTCCTCGCATGTGACGCCTCCACTTATGGTGCGGGTGCAGTCTTGGGTCACATTCTCCCTGACAGCTGAGAGGTCCCAATGGCCTACTATTCCCAGATCTTGTCGGCTGCCGAGTGGAATTATGCCCAGATAGACCAGGAGGGCTTGGTGATTGTGGCAGGGGTGAAGAAATTTCATGACTATGTGTATGGGCGCCCCTTCACGATTATTACAGACCATAAGCTGCTTCTCAGCCTCTTTGCAGCGGGCAAGCAGACCCCTCAGGTACTCTCCCCCCGGGTCCTCCGCTGGTCCCTCTTCCTGGTAGGTTACAACTACTGCCTGGAGCATCGCCTGGGAAAGGCTATGGGTCACGCCGATGCCCTCAGCCTCCTCCCACTTCCTGACATGGATGCCAATCCTGCCCCTGCCCCCAGGGTCCTCTTGCTTGAGAGCCTCCTGGATCCATCCCTGCAAGCCGCCAACATTGCCCACTGCTTGGCCCACGACCCCGTCATCTCCCGGGTCTTTGGCTGGGTGGTGAGGGGGTGGCCCGTGGCCTCGGTGGGCCCTGAGTTTACGGCTTTTGCCACTCACAGGGACGAACTGTCAGCTCTTAAGGGATATCTCCTGTGGGGGGAAAGGGTAGTGATTCCCAGTGCCCTGTGGCAACAGGTCCTCACCACACTACACGAGAGCGTCCGGATGAAGGCCCAGAGCTATGTGTGGTGTCCAGGGATCAACGCAGAAATCGAGTCATGTGTGCGGGGGTGCCTGACATGTCAGGCGGTCCACCCAAATCCACTGAGCACACCCATCCAGCTGTGGGAGTCCACACATAAGCCGTGGTCCTGGCTCCACATAGACTTTGCCAAGCTGTTCTAAGGACTAATATTCTTGGTCACGGTGGATTCCTACTCCAAATGGTTGGAACTCAGCCTGGTAACCACTACTTCAACAAAGGCTGTCATCCGGGCGCTGCGCCGGATCTTTGCAATGCATGGCCTGCTGGACACCATCATCTCCAACAACGGGGCGGCATTTACGTTGGTGGAGTTCCAGGACTTCCTGCAGAGGAACCTCATCTGACATGTGAGGTCAGCACCTTTCCACCCCACGACCAATGGGCAAGTGGAGCGAATGGTGTGCACTGCAAAAGAAGCCCTCAGCTGGATCTCAGACGGAGACTGGGAGTTTCATCTCACTCGCTTCCTCCTGACCCAGTGGACGACACCCAACACCATCAGTGGCCAATGTCCCACAGAACTCTTGATGGGTCGTCGCCCCACCATCCTGTTGGACTGGCTAAAACCGGACCAGGCACCGGAATCCAGGAAGATGATGGAACAATGGGAAGCTCCCAGGGGGTTCTTCCCAGAAGATCCCGTCTACATAAGGAACTTTGGGAAGGGACCCTTGTGGCTGGCAGGGAGAGTCATATGGGTTACCGGCCCTGTGTCATGCGAAGTGTCTACTGAGGACAGTCAACTCCTCAGGAAACACATCGACCATCTGCGGAGGAGACAACTTCTGGTAATGGCGGAACAACCCCTGCAGCTCGTGGGGCCGGAGCCCATCCACCCCGAGCCAAGCACCTGGACTGATCCACCTAACCACGGGGAGGCACAAGTGGTAGAAGTGCCATCCACAACACCGGGACCCATGGAACCGCCACTGCCCCCGCAGCAACCAGAGCTGGCCAGTCAACTCGATGCCATCACGAGTGATTCTGTGCCTGCACTACAGCTTTCCCTGTGAGAGCGCAGACCACCAGCCTATTTACAGGACTATGTCACATAGGTTGGGTCAGAACTATGGGGGGGAGGGGTGTTATGTATGCAGATCACCACCAGGGGTCCACGGATAAAGTAAGGAGCTTGGATCCCAAACACAAAAGGACCTCGGATCCCAGACCACCTAGGGCCCACCAATAGGCCATCTGGCAGGAAATTCAAACCCTCTAATGGGACCGTGGGTGTACTGGGTGGGGTGTATATAGTTGGCCCTTGTGGGGCCGGTTTTCAGTCTTGTGTGTGAAGTACAATAAACACATCTGAACGCATGTCATAGTCCGAGTCTCCATGCGGCGAACCCAGTACTTTACAGTCCTCCTCCCCCAAAGCTAATAGCAGCTTGGAAGTGAGCAATTTTATCATGAAAATGGCCACCCCCAGAGCTGCTTTTAAGGAACATCAAGGACATCAAGAGTCCTTAGATTCAATGTTGTCATTTACACCTTACTGGACTTGGCCCTTGTTCATCACCAACTGCACTGTACATTAAGACAGCATGGCAGACAATGGCTTTTACCAAGGGAGGACATTTGCCCCCACACCTTAATCTGCAGAGCCACCTGCTGGAATGCCAACATGTGCAAGAAAAACATTTCCTCCTGTCCACAGTAGGTGCCACCCATGAGGGAACAGAACAGGAAGCAGAGAGGAGCCATTGCAGAACTAAATCAATGCTATTCCTTCAAACTAACAATGTGATTGGTATCAACACCACTTTGGAAAGACAGACCTATCAGCACAATCTTCGTTGTTGGCAAGTTCTTAGGATTCCTCTGCTAAGAGGAAAACACCCTTGTTGTTCTCTCCTCATTTGGACTCTCTTGAAATCTAAGCCAAACACCCAGGTAGCAGTATAAAGGCCAAATCCAAACCATTCTGAATATTATTCCTTTTCCAGTTTGGATTGGTTGTAATACTGATTTTAAAGAATGGGGTGTTATTTGGTTCAGTTCTTGATCAGTTGATATCTAAGTACACATTCTTACTGCACATGCCTTGGAATGATGTGGCAGGATGGGAGCCTCTCAATATAAAAATCTAAGTAATTGTGAATAAATTAAGAACCTCTCATTAACCTGATATATAAGATCAAAAATCTGTGTTTGTACTAGTTTTACCTCAGTAATTCAACCCCTGATTTCAACTGACCTTTCCCCTTGATGTTAAATAAAACCTTTCGTTATTTTTGAATTTAAGAAATATCTCAAGTGCCATTTTCAAGGGTTTAAGTTAAAGGGTGATCCTGTTCCTTCCCTTGGGGTCCTGACTCCTGGGCTGAGCAAATAGTCAAAATATATCTCACTGACAGGGTGGGACAGCCAAAGTTTCTTCAGAGGAGAAGAAAACACACTGCACAGTCAGTGCAAGGAAAGAAAAACTGAGAGAAACTCTAGCGTCTGAGGGAGGGAAGTGGAAGTGGTCCATCATACATGCATAGGCAGGGATCAGGGCCAACATGCTCACACCTGCACTTCCTGTACACCCATCAGCTCTGAACATAATGTGTACAAGCCTTATAAGATCACTTCTTTAACACATAGAGGTTAAAAAGCAATGCTGGTATCTTTAACCACATTTGAATCTGCCTGTAATGAAAACAGTCGGATGTTTCAGCTTTTGAGAGATAACAAAACAGGCACAACTTGAAAAGTTTGGCAAGTAATACATAAAACAACTTTGAGCTCATTTTCATTCAGCTCTGGGTATTAAAAGTAACCAAACTCTGAAGTAGTTTAATTCATACAACAGTAACAACAAAATGTCTTTGTAGTGCAGTGCTGAAGGAAGATTAACTTTTTGGTTGTGTTCATTATGGCATGCGAAAAGGGTCCTAAGTAGTTATACAACTGCAGAAGCAAGGGGCTATTGCTAGCTTCAACCTTTGCCATTTTGGAGATGTAATCAAACATTAGCCTATCGTCCACTTATTCACAAAGGACTGCTGGGATAACAATGCACTGCTTTTCTAGCACACAGCTACAAGTATTCCTGCCTGAGCAGAATTCTCTTTCCAACTTCAGACTTATTAACAGAACAGACCAAATGCCAAATGTTTTCCTCAGTTTTGCTATTAAGGCAATGTGTTCCTTCCAAATCCTACTGTGATGTTTCCAGTAAGTTGTATGCTGTTTGCAAACAGAACATGCAAAGTTATTTAAGAGTTATCCAGCAGAATTTGAGACAGAGAACCACTGGAGGGAAAGAAGAGTGATTGTTTCTTACAACTTCCCAGGAAGACTGAATTCAGCCAAATAGTACCTTGCCCTCCTCAATGTTTAGTATTCTGTGATTCACTGCACCCTATGTAACAAAGCTTGACAATAGACTGGTTCATTATTAATTGTAAAAAATACAAACATGGGGTGTTTTGCAATTATTGCAATTAATATGAAAATGAAACAAATTCTCCATCTAAACAGTCTGTAATAAAACCCCAATAACCCTGGTTTCTTCCCCCCCCCAGTTTCTGCTTGTATTAGTAGTTTCACTTTTACAAGGCAGGCAGCATTTTCCTAATAAAAGGCATAGAAAGAAAGAGCATAGACTTCCTGGGGGGGGAGGGTCTCTGGCCTTTCTTGACTGACTGCAAACTGTAGCCACTAGGACTACATACATATGTTAAGTATTCCAATCATGAAGGACACAGGGTAAGACTTTTGCCTTCCTGTCTCTTCTCAGTGCCTGCCCAGCTATGCCAAATCTCCCCTCACAATCCATGCTCCTCTTCTTGCCCGCTGCTCTCCAAACCTCATGCCCCTTTTAAGCCAATCTACCTCAAGGTTCTCCTGCTGCTGCCTGCCTGAACAGATGCCTTAGCCTTTTTGTGCTGCCATATGCCCTTGCTCTGTCAGTCTGCCTCTGGTCTTCAAGTTAAGTTTGCTGTTTGGAATATTTCCTATCAATTCTGCCATAGACTTTAATGGTAAACACAGGTGCCTTCTATCAAAAGTGTCTGTGCAGGGGGCAGTTATTCTTTTTGTCTGAAATTTGGGGGAATACTACAGTCCCTGTGACTTTTGTCCAGTTTGAATGGAAAACCATGGAAGTAGTAGCCTGAGAAATGGGGGACGGGTCTTTCATTGGAATCAATGGGAAATACAATTATGAAAACAAAACAACAACAATGAAAGAAATAATAATGAAACAAAACCATATCCAACAGCCCAATAATGAAACAGTTCCTTTAGGAATTAGTAACAAAAATATAGAAGAAATGAAATAAACTTCCATGCACATAGGGATGCCAGCCTCCAGGAGGGACCTGGGGATCCCGTGGAATTATAGCTCATCTCCAGACCACAGAGATCAGTTCCCCTGGAGAAAATGGAAGCGTTGGAGGGTGGACTCTGTGGCATTGTACCCACTGATCCCTGTCCTCCCCAGACTCCATCCCCCAATCTCCCAGAGTTTCCCAACCTGGATCTGGCAGTCTTACCATGCTGTCCCCTGCTGGTGGCCAGGGGGGGACGTGGCAACCCTACAGGGAGTTCCACTCAGGAAAAGTGGCTTTGGTAGAGGGCTATTTGGAGCACTGAAGCAGCACTGGGGGGGAAAGGACGCTTAACTCATAAGAACATAAGAACATAAGAGAAGCCAATGTTGAATCAGGCCAATGGCCCATCTAGTCCAACACTCTGTCACACAGCGGCTAAAATATACCAGGTGCCATCAGGAGGTCCAGCAGTGGGGCCAGGACACTAGAAGCCCTCCCACTGCTGCCCCCTCCAGCACCAAGAATAGAGTGCATCACCTGCCCCAGACTGAGAGTTCCCATCTATACCCTGTGGCTAATATTCACTGATGGACTTCTGCTCTAATGTTTATCTAATTCCCTCTTGAAACTGTCCATGCTTGTAGTTGCTACCACCTCCTGTGGCAGTGAATTCCATATGTTAATCACTCTTTGGGTGAAGAAGGACTTCCTTTTATCTGTTCTAACCCGACTAGCAATTTCATGAGTGCCCACGAGTTCTTGTATTGTGAGAAAGGGAGAAAAGTACTTCTTTCTCAACCTGCTCAATCCCATTCATAATCTTATAAACCTCGATCATGTCACCCCTCAGCCATCGTTTCTCCAAGCTAAAGAGCCCCAAACGTTTTAACCTTTCTTCATAGGGAAGGTGTTACAACCCTTTTTTTCATTCTAGTTGCCCTTCTCTGTACTTTTTCCAATGCTATAATATCCTTTTTGAGATGTGGCGACCAGAACTGTACACAGTATTCCAAATGAGGTCTCACCAATGATTAATACAGTGGCATTATGATACTGGCTGATTTGTTTTCAATTCCCTTCCTAATAATCCCCAGCATAGCTAGGGATTATCCTGTCCTTAGATATATTTGAATTTTGGTTCCACCACATTCTATGCTTGCCATAATTGATTCGGCTCAAGAACTGGCAGTCAGAAGACACTGGCCAGGGCTGACTGGCTGCTTCCGTCCCCCACACCCCATCCCCTGGGCCTTCTATGAGGGGACTAGGCCCAGAGAAGCCCTTTTCCGTCCCCCACACCCCATCCCCTGGGCCTTCTATGGGGCACTAGGCCCAGAGAAGCCCTTTTCCGTCCCCACACCCCATCCCCTGGGCCTTCTATGAGGGAACTAGGCCCAGAGAAGGCCTTTTCCGTCCCCCACACCCCATCCCCTGGGCCTTCTGTGGGGCACTAGGCCTAGAGAAGGCCTTTTCCGCCCCCCACACGCCATCCCCTGGGCCTTCTATGGGGCACTAGGCCCAGAGAAGGCCTTTTCCACCACCCACACGCCATCCCCTGGACATTCTATGAGGGGGCTAGGCCCAGAGAAGCCCTTTTCTGCCCCCCACACGCCATCCCCTGGGCCTTCTATGGGGCACTAGGCCCCGAGAAGGCCTTTTCCGCCCCCCACACCCCATCCCCTGGGCCTTCTATGGGGCACTAGGCCCAGAGAAGCCCTTTTCTGTCCCTCACACGCCATCCCCTGGGGCTTCTATGGGGCTCTAGGCCCCGAGAAGGCCTTTTCCGCCCCCCATACCCCATCCTCTGGGCCTTCTATGGGGCACTAGGCCCAGAGAAGGCCTTTTCCGCCCCCCACACCACCCCCTGGGCCTTCTATGGGGGCAGTAGGCCCAGAGAAGCCCTTTCCCCCCACACACTGCCTACTGCCCCCATAGAAGGCCCAGCGGATGGTGTATGGGGGACAGAAAAGGCCGCCTCTGTGCCCAGAGAAGCCGTTTTCTGCCCCTCTTCCCTTCCTTTCCCCCTTTTTCTTTCTTCCTCTCTCCTTTCTTTCACTCTTCCCCCTATTCCTTCCTTCCTTCCTTTCTCCAACCCTCTCTCCCTTCCACCTCCCTCCCTTCCTTTCTAGGGCCCGTTGTCTTCCACCACAACGGGCTTTGCTCCCTAGTTAGATAATAAAACTCTTTCCTTGCCAGCTACTTTCCACTGCAATTCTCCCCTTTCTTCCCTATGCAGTTTAAGTGAATGTTTGCACAGGTAAATAGCTATAGCAAGGAACTGCAAAGGAAAAGCTGCAGGTGGAGAAGGATTATGAACCCTCTCCCCCTGTGCCTCTCTAATGGCAGTTGTCCCCTCTTTAGTTAGCTTCTCCACAGCAGTATACTTTTGTTCCATGCAATGGAATAATGCAGCTAAGCCCTTTGTATCTATGTACCAAAATAGAAATCCTGGTAACAGATATTGTCCACTTTCAAACAGGCTGTACACGCGCATACATAGTGCTACTGGGACTTCAGGGTCCCCACCGTCTTTTGACGATATGCCCAATCTTAGGAAGCAGAGGTTCTGTGTGTAATTCCCTGATAATATGGAGGTTATGCTTGATATGACATCCAACATCATTATCTTGAAAGAATTAAAACAGGGCACATTTAAATTTGCTTATAGGCTTTGGCAGACTGGAGTGGAGATTTGGTAATACATTTTTCTAATGACATTCCTATTCCAAAAGACTTAAGGGGAGACATGATAGATGTTTAGAAAATTATAAATGGTAATGCACAGTGTTTCTCAGACTAGGCTTGGAGGAGCCTTTAGGGTTCACAAGGGCAGTTCTGGCAGTCCACAAGTCCTTTAAGGACAGAGGCAAGCCCTTTTCACACCTATCTTGCCAATAAGAAAATGCAGCCAAATCCAGGTTTCTAAGGAACAGTACAGAGACTCTCCATCTCAAGAACTAGGTTTCCACTTTCCCATCTTTCAAAGGGCAAGAGCTCATACAGCTGCTGCTGCCCATAACCACTTCATTCAGGACCACCTCCGAGCAACAGCCAGAAAATGGATCAACTGGGTGCTAGGTACTAAGAGCTCATCTTCAGGAACTTTAATTGGTTGAGTTGTACCAAGGAGATACAGACATAATGCAATCATCATAGTTACTTCTAGTAAAACTGAAATGGTCTTCATTCTTTTCCAGTGCAAAGATTTCAGGAGAGGGATAAAACCACTCTGAATTCACAGAATAAAACCAGTGACAGTTTTCACTTTAAAACAGGAGGTTTTGGAGTTGTGACCCTGTAGAGGCAGCTGCCCACTAAGAGCTGTTCTTGTAGGCAATTTATAGGTAATAAAAGTATGGTTCTTAAGCTTTCTTCTAAAGCGTTTCTGATAAAGGTCTCGTGGATTGAGAAGGGGTTGTCTGGAATGTGCCAGTGAGGGAAATGGCAAAGCTTGGGTATATGCAAATTTTAAAAATCCCCCCTAAGAAAAAGTAATCCCTGGACATACAAAATCTTTTAGATGTGCTGGATGGTACCTGTTTCTTTGCGACCGTTGTAATGTCCTAACTGGAGGCTGTGCCTCAGCACCCATAGTTCTCGGACTGCCCTTATTCAGTGGGTCGGTATGGCCAGTGTTAGGATTTGGGGACTGCTCGTTTCTTGGCCCTGCATTTGGCTCTAAGTCCGTGGGGTCATTGATATCCTCAGGGTCTTGAGGTCCCAACTGTTCGGTATACGGAGAAGGGCCCTCAGTAGCTTCTGTACTGACTTCGGTGTGCATGCCTGCCCAGCGCTGCTGGAGTTGGTCGATGTGTTGCCGTAAATTCCTACCGTCAGCCATCTTCACGATGTAGGAGAGTGTGCCGGTGACCTTGCAGGGACCGATGCAGGGATCCATAAGTGTCCCTCACCATAGTTTCTTGTGAAAACAGTGTCTCCGACCTGGAACGAGTGAAGTGTGTCTAAGTGTTCTCTCTGTGGCGGCTTGTCTGTAGTTAGGTCTGGGTGGAGGCAATCGAGTAGTGACGTCAGGCATCATGGGTGGCAAATAGGCAGTGTAGTACCTTAATCACTGCGGCAGAGGTCATTTTACTCATTTGCACCACCTCCAGCCACTTTGAGTATGAATCAACAACAATAAGGAACACCAATCCCTGGAAAGGCCCCGCAAAGTCCACATATAATCTGGACCAATGTTGTAAGGGGGCCTGTGGAGGGTCTGGCCTAGATTCTTGACAGGGCTGGCAAGATCTCACCCATTCCTCAATCTCATTGTTCATGTGCGACCACTACACATAGCTCCGGGCAAGAGCCTTCATACACACTATACCTGGGTGCCCTGCACGTAAAGCCTTCAGAACCCGCTTACGGAGCTTGGGGGGAACCACCACCCTGTTCCCCACAATAAACAGCCTTTATGAACCAACAGCTCCTGCTGCCGGGAACTGTAGGGTTGAAATTCAGCATCAAAACAGCCCGCCGGCCACCCCCTCCACGCACAGTTAAATACTCGGGCTAGTGTGGAGTCTCCGTCTGACTCGGCCGCAATATCGGAGGTGTGCAGGGGAGGCTGTGGCAGTTCTTCAATAGCCATCACTTCACAGGCGGGTGCCGGATCAAGTGCCGGTGACACAATCAGATACCGACTTAGTGTGTCCGCATGGCCGATACCCTTACCTGGCTGATGAACACAATCATAATCATATGCCAAAAGGAACATGGTCCAGCACAGCATACGTGGGGACAGGATTTGTGGAGTCTGGTGGTGAGGCGCGAATAGTCCTAAGAGAGGCTTGTGGCCATTTACCATGAGAAACCTGTGTCCATATAAGAAATCATGGAACTTTTTAACTCCTGCAACCAAAGCGAGAGCCTCCTTATCTATTTGCGCATAGTTCCGTTCTGCTGGTGACAAGGTCCTAGAATAGTACGCCACTGATGCTTCCCACCCGTCTGCCATGACGTGGCTGAGTATGGCACAAATACCAAAGGGGGAGGCGTCAGCAGCGAGAACCAGGGGTTTGCACTCATCAAAGTGTGTGAGGACACTAATGGAGACTAAGAGTTCTTTAATGGCCCTAAACACATGTTTGTGTTGTGGCCCCCACTCCCATTTAGTTCCCTTTTCCAGCAATCTGTGTAGAGGCTCTGCGATGGACGCCTTATAGGTCAAGAAGGCGTGGTAGAAATTTAATATGCCAAGGAATGATTGCAGCTCTTTTTTACTCTTTGGCCGCGGCGCTTGCTGGATTGCTGCCACCTTGTTATCAGTCAGGTGCATACTATTTTCATCAATTAAGAATCCCAGGAATTCAACCTTATGAACCCCGAACTGACACTTCTTTCTTTTAACCTGAGACCCACTTCTTGGAACCAACCCAACACTGCCCTAAGGCATTCTGCCAATTTGGTTTCATTGGCATCAGCAACCAGAATATCATCAAAGTACGGTACCACCCCTGGTATGTCCCGGAGCAACCCTTCCATTAAACCTTGGAATATTCCCGGCGCTACATTTACACCAAACTGTAGTCGGTAAACCTTAAATGCCCCATGGTGTGTAATGATGGTCTGTGCCTCGGCAGCAACCGAGTCCACTGGCAACTGCTGATATGCCTAGGCAAGATCCAACTTTACAAAAATCCGCCCTGCCACCAGAGATGATAAAACATGACTGATTACAGGCACAGGGTACGCGTGTTGCTCTAACGCCCTATTGATGGTACATTTGTAGTCTGCACAAATACGAATAGACCCATCTGGTTTAACTGGAGTTACAATAGGTGTCTCCCACCTGGTGTGAGAGACAGGTTCAAGTACGCCCTGTGCAACAAGTTTATCAAGTTCTGCTTTGATCCATGGTCGCAGAACAATTGAAACCTGCCAGTACTTCAATCTAATGGGCGCCACTGAGTGATCTAAGTCAAAAGTCACAGGCGGCCCCATATACTTCCCCAGTGACCCATCAAAAACTGCAGGGAATTCAGCATAAATTGAACTCAATTTACTAAGACACACTTGATTCACCCCAGTGATGTCAATACCAAGGGCTTCGAACCAGTCCAGCCCTAATAGACTGGCCCTGTGCCCTTCAGCGACAAGGAGGCTCAGCGTTTCTTTGAGCCCCTTGAACTGTACCTCAAATGACACTGCTCCGGCCACAGGAATGCATCGACCCTGGAAATCCGAGAGATTAACTGGGCTGGGCACCAAGTGGCGACGGCTCCTTTTCAGAAACAGGCATTGCAGCGTCTCTGTAGAGATTATGGTTATCATGGATCTGGAGTCAACCTCCATCTCACACAGCTCTCTATCCAACAGCACCATTACTCGGATCTTCCTCTAGGTCTGCGTCCCTGTGTTCAAGATGGTCATTGGACATGAACAGCAGGTCGTCTTGTGGCAGTCCACTGGCTTCGCAGAACCCTCGTCTCACACCTTTCAGTTCTGCCACAGAGAAGGCAGTGGTGACTTCTTTCCCGCAGCTTGGCATACCCTGGCCAAATGGCCCCGCTTGTCACAGTTTCAGCATTTGATGTCATGGGCCCAGCAATGGTCTCAGTCGTGATTTCCACCGCACCACACACAGGCTCACCTTGCCGCTGCCTTCTCTGCACTATGCTTGGGCCTTGTCACTTGGGTCTTGTGGATGTCGGAATTGCTTGCAGACTTGTGCTGCACTGCCCTTTCTGTATGTTGGCTGGGTGGGCTGTTCAGCTGCCGCACTTCCCTGGTTGACCTCGGCGTAGGTCAGCTCTGACTTCGCAAGCAACTGCTGCTGCAGTTCTCATCTCGCAGGCCACACACCAGCTGGTCAAGTAACGCCACCTCCAAGTCAGGAAAGTTGCAGGTCCTTGCAGCCTTCCGTAGTGCCGTGATGTAATCGGCTATCGATTCACTCACCCCTTGGTCTTACTTCTAGAAAGCGTGGCGGCAGGCAATCTGTGAGCGCTTAGGAGAGAAGTGATTTCATAACTTGCTCTTTATGTCCACCAATGAGACGGTCAGGATATCTGCAGGTGCCACCAGGGACCGAGCCACATCAAAGACGGTTCTTCCACAAGAACTGAGGAGCGTTGCTGTCTTTGTGGTTTCTTCCCTGATTTGGTTGGTATGCAGGTGGAACTTAAACCTGGTAATGTACGAGTCCCAGTCTTCCAGCTCTGGTTCGAACACCTCGAACTTCGTGCTGGCTGCCATCCTTTGAGCTGGTGCTGGCAGTGGGTTGGCAGAGCGTTGGTTCATGACAGCTGGGGTCCCGGGCAGTACAGGTTCGTCTGCCATGGTGGCGTTGGTTCAGCGGGGCTGCCTACCCACTAGTATCCCACCTTCATCGCCAATGTTAAGTATGAGACGTCAGTCAGCTCTTAACAAGTGATTCAGCTTTATTTAAACACAACAGAAACCAACACAAGAACAGGAGAGCAACAGGCTCTCTTTTAAACTTTCCGGGCGAATATAACCACACCCCTAAATGAGTTAACAACCAATTAAACTGCTTAGATAAAGGCCAATGAAACTAGTTCCCTCCATAATCACACCCCTAAATGAGTTAACAACCAATTAAACTGCTTAGATAAAGGCCAATGAAACTAGTTCCCTCCAGAACCTTTCTTATGTTCTGATTGGTCTATTGCACAGAGTAGCCAATCAGAGTGTGCCTTACATGATACCAGCTTTTAGTTGAAGCTCAGGCATACATACATAATAATACGTAATAGTTTATATAAACTAGTCAGTCATTTACAAAAGAATAAATAAACACAGATTTGATGAGAAATGTCACCACTGAAAAACTCAAGGGAGTTCAGCCTCCCAGGACACACTGAGGTGGATCCTGCCCCATCCTACCATTCACTAAGCAAAGTTTGAAGCCTTCTTCCAGCCTAAGCAGCCTTCCTCCAACATAATTGGCTCTTCTGCCGGAGGAAGAATTATTTAAGTTGGAGGAAAGCTCCTTGGAGGATGGTTGTATCTACCCTACTGTTGTTGGCTTGAAAGTCAGAATTCTCCACTAAAAGAATTTCAGAAGGAGACTGGAATGGGAAACTAATAAAGTAGAATTCATCATTTGTGTGATGGGTCTGACATTTTCTCAGTCTTCAATTGCACAACGTAACTATGTAGTCTTTACCAGTTATAACTATTGTGAGTGAGCACTGTGAGTATCCATATACTTTTGAGTTTTACATAGAATTGTCCCAGGCTAAAAAGAAATGTCACAGTTAGCGTACATAGAATTCATTTCAACAATGGTGTTCTCCACTAGTTTTGATGGCTTTAAATACACATATCAACAGTTATGAGGCATGAAAGCAAAATATAGTCTCCATATAACTTTGGATACCAGTTTCTGGGGGATCAATAGCAGAGGAGAGTTATCATGACATGTCTAGCTTGTGGCCTTTCTAGAGGCATCTGTCTGGCCACTGTTGACTACAGGATGTTCAACTAGAAGGTTTTCAGATCTTTCTTGCCTTTTTACATTTTTAATATTCCTAGCATGGACTTTGGAATACCCTTGTCCCATGAATGGAATAAGATCCACACCACTTTTTCTCTCTCACTCATGACCTAACCCCTCTACCTTCACTATCTCAATGAGAACTACTGCCAATTTCACAAAGGTACTTCTCATTACTTAGCAATCAGTGAGATTCCTCTCCATTTTTTTCTTTCTCTTTGCTGAGAAGTTTACTGAGACTAAACGATACACTCACCACTGGAAGATGTCTGTTTTTACATGGCATATTTATTAATTTGCAAAGGTTACCACATGCGTTTGGCATGCTGAGTTGTTTATTTACCACCTCAGAAATCTACCTCAGGAATTCCACAATGATTTCATGTAATATTTTAGCCTATGACATTTTGAACATTTGTATTATGCTCACAGGGAATGAAGAAGAGATTGGATTTATACCCCGCCCTTCACTACCCAAAGGAGTCTCAGAGCAGCTTAAAAACTCCTTTCCTTTCCCCTCTCCACAACAGACACCTTGTGAGGTAGGTGGGGCTGAGAGAGCTCTGACAGAAACTGCTGTTTTTCAAGAACAGCTGTGCCAGAACTATGGCTTGCTCAAGGTCATCCAGCAGGTGCAAGTGGAGGAGTGGAGAATCAAACCCGGTTCTTCCAGATTAGAGTCTGCGTACTTAACCACTACACCATTGGTTAGCCACTGAGTTCTGATTCCAAACTGCCTGAAAGAGTAAAGAAAATCTAGCTTTTTGTGTGTTTATGGTTCAGGGGTGACACATCTACTAGGGCCCTATAACCATGCAGCATCCACACTTCTCCCCTGCTTCCCTCTTTTGGGGGGATGGGGCATGGGGCAAGAGGCAAGGCCTTTCGCTAGAGGTGAAGGAGGATAGCAGTGGGAGGAGGCTTCTTGACTTTGGGGGTACAGAGGAGAGTGAGAGGAAGCTGGGCAGGGAATCCCTTCCTTCCTGCCTGCCTCCTCACGACATGTGGAAGAGGTGGAGAAGGGGGGCAAGAACCACCCCTTTGGCTTGCTTGGAATCAGGCCCACAGCATGTCAAAACAGCCCTTAGAGAGCTTTCACACAGAGCTAGTGCACCATAAGTGAAACTGAAAAGAATAAATACTAGCATCCTGAAGCACTTTGAAGATTAATACATTTATAAGTATGTAAGGCACCATCAAGTCATAGCCTACTTGTGACTCCAGCAAGGGGCTTTCAAGGTAAGTGAGAAGCAGAGGTGGTTTGCCATTGCTTTCTTCAGCAGAATCTTCCTTGGTGGTCTCCCTTCCAAGTACCAACCCTGCTTAGCTTTGGAGATCTAAAGAGATTGGGTTATACCATACCACTTTCCCTCCCTTGACCATATAGCTATGCTATTATTTAAAAATAATCTATATTAGCTCAGTCTTTAGTATGGGGAAGTTCTAACTCAGGCTTGCCATTCAACAGGGAAGTGCAGCTACTTGAATAGTACACCTGCATGATACATGTTTGCAAAACTGCTTGTTGTGTCTACACATAATGATTTTTTTTGGTGTTGACCAAAAATGTACTGTATAAAGTGGCCTAACAACCAAAGGACATCCAATTTTCATGATGTCCTTCTCTGCCTCGACCATCTGAATGTATCTTAGCAACATTCTGAGCAATAGGCTCCTCTGGCATCCATGCATCTTTGTCTCTGACAATCTACTTGTGAAACACTATAATTTGTGTTTAGTCTCATGACATGGCCCTGAAGTAGTGACAGGTATTAATTAAATGGAGTTGTTTTGTGTTTCCTTTATCTTGGTGGCTCCGCTTTAATTATTCAAAATAAAATTGTTCTTTTATTCCCACTGGGCTTTCCTTCTCCCTGCACTTTAGACCACAGTAGTAGTTTAAGGGCATACACTCCTTCAAATCAGAGACCGGAAACCATCTGTTGGCTGCCCCCCCACCACGCTATTGTCTAGAATGGAGAAGGTTGCGCTGTACAGGAAATGTTTATGATTCAGGCTGAACTGTTGGAGAAGATAAAATAGCGAGCCTCTGTGTTTTTTTATTTTGTACAAGGGTGTGTGTGCTTACTGCAAACTTGTATTTATTTATTTATTTTGAAACGGAGAATAGGCAAGCCTGTTTTTTGTACATGGTGCAAACAGTGTTTACTGCAGAAATGACTGTGTGAGATTCCCCCACCCCCAGGGAGACGGTTCTCAGAGCAAAGCACCAGTGCTTGCAAAGCGTGCCCCCTCCCCGAAAAGGCATGTGTTTTCCCTCTGTTACTGGAGAGAAGGAAAAAAGCCGTGTTCCTTTTAAAAAGGCAAGCCCTAGAGAGAGAAAGAATGCAGAGACCCTCCAAAAGGCAGGGTTTCCCATTATGTGAATTTCAGCCACCAGCAAAGCAAGGTTTGCAGCAGAGAGTGCAAATATAAGCATTCAAAATGCAAACAGACTTTACTCCATAGAAAGCCGTGTTAATTTGAAACACACAGAAGCAAGAAGAGAGAGAGAGAGAGAGACAGAGTTCGTTTGCAAACAGACCTCCTTCCTTTAAAGGGATGGCAGATCCAGTTGAGAGCATAGAGTCGCCCCCCCCCCCCCCGCTCCCTTCAAAAAGCAATCAGCTTACAAAAAAAAAATACAGTTTAAACAGCTACAGGAAGGCTCCTTCTCAAAGTTTTAGCAAAGGGAGGCAAAAAAAAAAACTTACCAAGAAAACACTCCACAAGCATAGTTAGCTTGCAACCAGCAAACAAGAGTTTTAAAACTTACTTTCCCAGAGAAAGAGAGAGAGGGTGCCATAGTCTCTGCCCCACTCCCCTTCCCGTTAAAGTATGCAAGCAGGAAACCCCAGAGAGCTAAAGCTTGGGAAGAGATTTTTTTTAATCCTTTAAAAAAAATAAAGAGAGAGAGAGAAACAAACAAACAAACCCATTTTCTCAAGTCCTCTGTGCAAAATGAGGGAATCCTCAGTTACAGTTTAAAAACTCCTTCTTAAAAATAAAGGCAGCCTGTGGAAAGTAGGGCCATGTGCTCCCTGTGAGAGTTCTAGCTGAATGGCTTCCAAAGAGAGAATGCAGGGAGCCCTGAGCGGGTGGGTGGAGTTAGGAGGCAGACTGCCAATGCTCAGTCTCTGTTTTCAGCCCCGGGAAATTTTGAGCTGTGGCGGTTAGTCAATTCACAACTCATCTTAAACAGCCCTGAAAGGCTGAAGTTTTTCCTGGAGTCCCCAACACATCACAAGAGTTCCCCTCTCCCAACAGCTTCTCTGCCTGTGAAAGAATTCAGTCTCCCCCCCCCCCCAACGGTGGGAATCTGCCCCAATGTGAAATTACTTTTTGAGGTGTCTGTCTGTGTGCTAAGGTCCCCACCCTCCTACAAAGTAGCATCTGTATGAAATGGAAATAAAATGATAAGGAACTGAAATAAAGCGCTTGTCAGGTTGTGTGCAGCCCCTCCCCCCTCACAGGGTACCCAAGCCAGTCTCTTTCCCTTCTGTGTGAAGTGAAATAAATCATAGGGTAATTGCAATAAACAAAACGCAGGTCCCGCAGTGTGCACCGTGGGTATAGAGGACCCTAGCCTTCTAGGAGAGGTCAGGGGAGTGTCCTGAGGCGGCACGTGCGATTTGGGGGCTGTAGGAGCTGTTTTGGCGATTTTAGCCTACGCCGACCCTGTGAGGTAGAACACCCAAGCGGCACATGGTTTCATTTTGGGGTATCGAGTGACCCCTCAGCGGTCTCATCTTGACGAGGGGACCTCTGGGCACTATTATTGGGGTGATCGGGGGTACCCCCAAAATTTCGATTTTGGGGCACCCTCCTCCGTCACATGGGGGAGTGCCTGGCGACATTTAAATGCGCCAGTGACCACCGGGGGTGGTGGTTCCAGGGTAGCAGAGACAAAAGGGCAGGCCACGCTGCACCCGTGTCCACGCTATCTTTAAAAGGTTACCAGCTTTCATATTCCTCTCTGCCAGAAGCAAAGAATGGAGGCACACAGATTAAAACTACAATCACTTTAAAACAAGTATCTATAACACAGGTGTTATCATTATGCAGGGGAATGAATGTGATCTGTGCAAAATTAAGGGAAACTTCTGACAAAGTTAATACAGCCGCCCCCCACCCCCCCCAAAAAAAAAAAAACCCTGAAAGAAGACATATTGCTTTGCAGCACATGAACATTGGTTTTATGAAAGTGTATTTTATTTGCTGTAGCAGGAGATCCCGACAGCTCATGTTAAGTTTTATATCACAGCAAAATGCTTATGTAAAATGCCTCTGAGCGTGTACACGGGGCTGAGTTTCCCGAGTACTTCACCCCCTCCCCCCATGTGTGCATGTTAGCATGAGCAAAGATCCAGGTTCGCAGGCAGGAGTTTGAAACACAGGCATCTCTCTTAAACAGGAAAACTTTATCTGCTACAAATTATTAAATTAGAGCACAAGATAAAGGGAAATGACAGTTGTGTCTACTAGCTACACAGATTTAAGGAAAGAAACAGCAAAATCATATCACCAAAGCTAAACTTAACAGTATAGTAGTTATCAACACACCTTGCTACAGATGTTCATGGAGCAAATACATGTAGGGTAACCCAGATCCTAGCATTTGGTCAAAGAATACATTCAAATGACTTATCCTGAAATTAGTGGGATTTTTAAAAGTTGAACCGTGGCCCCTTCAGCTTATGCCTATCAGACTGATTTAATATCTAGAAATGGCATTCTTCTAGACATAGATGTATTCCATACAAACCCATGATAGTCTGTGTGGTTTTGGCCTGCGTTATTATATACAGAATTTCACACAAATAATCAATAATATATTTTTGTTTTAAAAGAGTGATAGGATATAGAAAGAAATAATTGTATAAAATTCATATTATGTATAAGACAAAAAAGAGATAGTCCAGTTTCTTTTTGCATAGCTCTCTAGATTACTATTTCCTTAAACTGAAGTTCTACACACGCACACACATAAATTTAGGCCCACCCCACTTTACTTATAGTATGAATCAATTATCTAAGAGCAATCATTTAGCGTTTGCATTTTTATTTTCTACTAGTGGAATAGTTTAAAAAAGAACCGCAGCAGATCTTCAGTAAGAATCTAGGCATTACCGTTTGGATCAGGTGGGAAAGTAACTTGTTGCAAGATATATTATGATTTACTAATATTTCTAATCTTTTGCACGGGGCCTGTAATCTATGGGACGCATACGTTCTTTACAAAAACAGGAAACCACGTCGGATGGTTGGGAATACAAAACACGGGGAAGAAGCGGTACAATATATTGCCTTGTGTTGTAGGACTTCCTAAGATGACTCGCTATTCCCAGCTAGGAGAGAATTCAAATTGGGAACACATTACCCATGCCTTTCTGAAAAAGAGATAGTACGGATCAGATCTTTGCTAATAAATTTCCAACGGGGCATTGCTATCTGCCATAGTAATTGATATACATTACAATGTTATAAAGAGCTTTTAATTGTTATTGTGATTGTTGTATTATAACTATTGGTGTTAATTGCTAAGGCTGTGATCTAATGCAATATCAGTGCCCGATATAGGCCCAACACTTTTCGCTAACGAGCGTGTCATCCACAGTTCCATCAGGTTGCTCACAAGATCACATTGTGCTAAAGCCTATGGAATGGGTGTCTTTATTGTACAGCCTCTTTCCTTTCCTACCCAGTAGGGTTCTCCCATACAGATTTGTAAACACTTTTTCTGCCATAGACTTCCAACAGAATGATCTCAGCTGCACAATCTGCTAGAGAATCCATTTTTCTTCCGGCACAAACATCTTCCATCTGAATCAAAACAAGGAACCGAGCCTAACCATCACACATCACAATTTATGAGACAATAGCCACATGTATAACACCAGAAACAGACTCTGTAGCATCAAAAATATAATTTTATAGCGGAGTTCGGGTGGACCATAACCGATTAGTGATAAAATAAATGGTTTTAAGGCGTATACAGGCTATTTCCTTTGAGGTACCGGCGTTCTAGAACATAATAGCGTTTGTATACAACGTATGTTACACATACCATGAATAAATGGAAGCAGTTCTAGAAAATAGCTTGTTTGAAGTTCCAGTTTTAATACACAGGTGTTCAAATGGTTCCTTAGCGGTAGTCTCTAAAGCATCATTGCAAATCCGTGTTTTGCAACGGACCCCGATTGTTTTGATTTTGGCTTCTGAGCAAGCGTCTCGCCCAGTCACAGTACTCATCACTGAAAGAAAATATAATATGTAGTCACACTGTAGAAAACTAGATAGCCTTGTTACTCTATGATTTGCCAATCGGTAGTATGCTTAATGGATTAACAATAGAATGCATTATGGCGGGCGCTAAATAATACAATCTATTCCTGCAATTACATAGTTTTGGTTTGTTTTCAGTTAGGGTGTCGTCGTTTGCTGTACAAATGTGCAGGTGGGAGCATCAGATGTGTTTCTGTTCAACGCAATGGGTAGTTTTTTACTTTAATGATCTATATCAACGGTTTAAAAATTATAGCTGGATATAAGTACCACCGGCACGCCGGTATGTTTGTAACTCCGGCCTGGGTCTACGGAATCATTTTATACCGACTTTTTAATTTGAGCGTATAAAAATAGCACGGTATTTTATTTTACTTATTTTATACCGTTCTCCAAAACCGACCCCTCTACGAATTCATCTCGACGTGCCACGGCCAATAAGAGAGTTGTTGCTGTTCAAACGCACCAATGAGCGCCCGCGGGCTTGGCAGGGGATTCTCTTTAAAATGGGAGAGACGGGCGCCGTGCTGCAGGTCACCTGCCGCTGCTGCTGCTGGTTTCCTCACACCATGCAGAGCACACCAGCAAATGTTTTTGAACCTGTGGCCCCCAGAGCACCGATGAAGAAAAAAACCACTGCCAGAAGGCGAAAGGTTAGCAGCGATTCGAACCAGGAAAATGAATTAGATTGTCTTCCAAAGCGGCTTTTTACTTCACCAGAGAAAAAGAAAGAAGAAGGGACTGAAATCTGTACCCCTGTGAAGGGGCAACATTTCCAGAGTGGGGAGAGCTCTGCTTTGAATCAACAACCAGAGGTGCTATTCCAGGTGTGTATAGCTGAATGGAAAATACGTGTGAAGGCTGTTGGGGATGCTCCGTATCAACCCCAGAATCTTCCGAGGTCTCACGCTCTGTACCTGCCCCGGAATCTTTCTCATCATCACTTTCAGCGTCTGAATCTTGACAGTAACTTAGCAGCCGACAGTGTCTGCAACAACGCGAATCAGCTTTCCCAGGAAAGGCCTTTGCCACCTTTGAATAGTTCTGAACCTTCCCTATCTGTCATGGAAAAAGAAACACACGCCTAAGTTTCCCCATTTCACCTCTAGATATCCTCAGAACCATTAAAAAACTTACATCGGGATCTGCCATCCCTTTAAAGGAAGGGGGTCTGTTTGCAAACGAACTCTGTCTCTCTCTCTCTTCTTGCTTCTGTGTGTTTCAAATTAACACGGCTTTCTATGGAGTAAAGTCTGTTTGCATTTTGAATGCTTATATTTGCACTCTCTGCTGCAAACCTTGCTTTGCTGGTGGCTGAAATTCACATAATGGGAAACCCTGCCTTTTGGAGGGTCTCTGCACTCTTTCTCTCTCTAGGGCTTGCCTTTTTAAAAGGAACACGGCTTTTTTCCTTCTCTCCAGTAACAGAGGGAAAACACATGCCTTTTCGGGGGAGGGGGCACGCTTTGCAAGCACTGGTGCTTTGCTCTGAGAACCGTCTCCCTGGGGGTGGGGGAATCTCACACAGTCATTTCTGCAGTAAACACTGTTTGCACCATGTACAAAAAACAGGCTTGCCTATTCTCCGTTTCAAAATAAATAAATAAATACAAGTTTGCAGTAAGCACACACACCCTTGTACAAAATAAAAAAACACAGAGGCTCGCTATTTTATCTTCTCCAACAGTTCAGCCTGAATCATAAACATTTCCTGTACAGCGCAACCTTCTCCATTCTAGACAATAGCGTGGTGGGGGGGCAGCCAACAGATGGTTTCCGGTCTCTGATTTGAAGGAGTGTATGCCCTTAAACTACTCACAGTTTAATGGTATTGTTCCTCAGTCTATCAGTTTCCTTTCACTTCCAACTGGGAATTCACTGACCATTCCCCATATGTTTCCCACTTGGACATCTCCTACTGGATAAGAGTTGCTTTATACTTGAAGGATCATTTCACACATTACCTGGGTATCAACCTGGTTTTTCCACAGAGTGGACATTCAAAAGGGAGATGCAGTCAGTCCCTCCTCCAGGACTGTATCAATCTTGGAAATGTGTCCTGGTTTCAAGCTTAAAGCTTTTTTAATTATATAATTTGTGCAAAGGCTCTTAGGCCTACTGATCTCTTAGGGGTTTTTTTAGTCCTTACCTCTAAAGCTGTTGCCAAATTCTGTGCCACTTGCTGTTGTATTCAAAAATCCCACTAAATCGCATTTTAGTTCTAAGCCAATCTGCTGCAATGCTCCCTTTAAGCTAAGGAGTCTTGTGAGCAAAAATCCTACTTTGTGAGCAACTGGCATTAAAGTTGCGATTTGGCTACTGCATAAATTAGTTTGCTCTGGAGCAATCCTTTCTGAGCTAAGACAAAAATGTGTGAACCAGGGGGGTAAAGAACCCTGAGCTAGCTGGTTGACTTCCGGTTTAAGCGTTTCACCCCTCAGCTGCACCCCGTCTCGCTCCGATGGGGGGGAGCCGAGTCTCGGCTGATGGGAAGGGTCTGAGATCGTCCCAGACCCTCCCAGGATCTCTGTAGGATATCCTCAGCCTGGGGAGCCGAGGAGAGCCTCTTCCAAGGCGACAGCCAAGGAATTGAGGCTCACCTTCTTCCCCAAAAGGTCCTGTTGCTGCAGAGCCAGTATGGCGCCAAGAGACAACTGCCGGGGAAGCGGACACGGTCAAAAGTTTTGAAATGCTTCTAAAAGACTTCCAAGGCTTCAAAGCATGAATTAAGTAATGTTCAGGTGATTTAAAGCATCTACGAGAACCTTAGAAGCACCTAAGTGCAAAGCGATGGGGGAGGGAGAAAACCTAAGACTTCACCCCCCCACTTAAACGCATCAGATTACTAGCGAAACCAAAAGCTGCATAAGAACGTAAAGCAGATTAAATTCAGCTAACTTATACTTTGTTTTGGAAAACTTAGTCCTTGTTGATATTATGGCTGGGAGAGGGCAGAAGGCGGGACTGGAGGAAAAAACGCTGGCCAGAAATAGCCTACCAACAACTCCCTCCCAGAACCAGGAAGTAACAGCAGATATGTCTACACTGCTGGAGAACGCACTGTGCCTCCTAATAGAACAGATGACTAATCTCAACGCTAAAATGGACAATTTGCAAAAACAATTGACTCAAATGGACAAAAGAATCTCAGTAACTGAAAAGACGTTAAAAAAGATGGAAAAACAGACAGAGATTATCAACAAAAGAGTGGACGAAGCAGAGAAAGAAAGATCCTCCAACAAAACACAACTAACACAGCTCCAGCTATAAAGATCCATGTACATTCTACATTTCCAAGGGATACCAGAGGAAAAGAACGAAGATTTAAAGGCTCATCTAGCAGAGGCTCTTGCTCCATTAATGGATTATAAACAGGAAGAACTACTGAAGGAGATGGACTGGGTTTACAAGACTTATCCAGATTTTATATAAAAAAATAAACTTCCGGGAGAAATATGTATGAAATTCACGAGACAGTCTACCAGAGATCTGGTGCTGAAATCTACATAGGGGAAATCTTTAAAAATCAAGAATGAAGAGATAAAAATCTTGAAGGATATCCCCTTTGAAGTCAGGAAGCGGAGGAGGCTCTACAGGGAACTTACTCTCTCTCTACAGAAAAAAGGAGTGCCTTACAGATTGTTATTTCCTGAAGGACTGAGTTTTAAATATGAAGATAAAAAAATTTAACATCGACACTGTTCCTAAGGCAAAAAAGTTTGTGGACCAATACTTTAATCCAACGCAAGGCAAAAAAGACAAGAAATCCAAAACTGAGGAGGAGGAGGAGGAGGAAGAAGATGAAGAATCCTACTCACAGGATTCATCAAGCGATAGCCCCAAACTTTATAGTTCTTCAGATACTTCGGAATCAGAGAAAGGAGCAGCCGCTCCCAAACCCTGAGGAAAAAAGAAACGCAAGAAGAAAAGACTCTAAAACCAAGATAACTGTTGATAATGCAGTTTTTGCCAACCAATTAGCTAATGCAATTTTTTATTATTCTTTGTTAAACTTTTATAAGCAACATCTCTGTACTACTAGGTGACAAGAATATATACCTATGTAACCAGATCGTGTCACCCTGTTAGTCTACCCTCCCCTATATCCATTAGTACGCTTAGAGGTAGGGTTTTAGTTTCCCTTCCCCACTCCAGTAGTTTGTGATGTATTAGTTGCCATTTCCCGTTTCCTGTAGAATTTTGAGGTAGGGGTTTAGTACCCACTCCCCTTGCCCCTTAGTACTGCAAAACTAATAAAATACTTATTAAAAAAAAAGAACTGTGAGCTAGCTCGTACTAATTCAGCTTAGAGGGAACACTGATCTGCTGACCTATATTTTATGTAACATCTATTTGTTGTTACTTTATTTTAATGTATTTTTATTCTGCCTTTTCACATTCACCCCCAGGACACACCTTTGATATTATAAACCAGATCTAATCAGGTGCTAAACATGTGTTCATTTTCATGAAAGAACAGTTAAAGAGTTACAGGAGTGCAAATAAAGATAGCTAATTGCAAATTCTTAGGCTTTAATCCTAAACATACTTACTTGAAGTAAGTTTCAAGAAAACCAATGGAACAAAGAACCAAACTAGATGTGACCTGAACTAGATGTGACCTGAGCAATCCTTGATTAGGATTTTGCATACCTTGGTTTTAGAAAGGCTAAAAAACAGCAGTTGATTAGAGCAATTCAAATTGGGCCTTTAATTCTTTTCTTCCCAAACTGTTCTCTCAATTTTAATTGCCCTCCTACAGTTGTCATTTGTCCTGTGGAAGAAACCATAGGATAAATAGTAGCTTCAGAGGGATGGGTGATTTGTACTGGGAGAACAGCAGAGGGAAGAGGTTGATTGTACCTCTCCCTAGCACGGTGATACAGATTGAAATCTTCCCCAGTTGCTTTTAGTCTATTAAAAAGTCTAGTTTGACCATTACCTCTAAGTAAACATGGATTGAACCAGTCTGATAATTAAGGATTGACTGTGCTGTTTTATGTCCCCTTCCCACTCTCCCAGAAAAAGATGTTGGCTTGTACCCTGCTATACTTTCAGAATTAGAAGACTGGTTCAGCTGGACAGGATAACTATATAATCCTCCACCATTTCTAATGACTAAAACTCAGATGAGGATAAACCGAGGAACAAAACTTGGAGACTTATTCCTCTTGTGTGAGACTATACTAGAAGGAGAAATTCCAATGAGGTTTAACATGGATAAAAACATGCTAGGAACAGATTTGAAAAGACCTATGAGGCTGGACAGAGGGTTAATTTGATATACCTTTTCAAGAAGATGGAAGTATATCAAATGCTGATTTGATTTTCATTAAAATCCGGTCCTGTTTTTAAATCAAATGAATAGGAAAGGTTGACCTGGTTTGAATCTTCTTTTAGACTCCCTACTTGCTCAAACAGTGGAAGGTTCCAGGACCTATATTTACAGGATTTCTTTTATTTGGATGAGAGGGCATTACTGCATCCCTAGAGCCTAAAGCTGCAGAAAATTTAGAACTGTCCTTGGCTAAATTCAAACTGTACAAACCTTCCCTTTCAGCTCCAGGCTGTTACACACATTCTAGTTGTTTGGAATAGCTGTGGTGTTATCAGGAAATATTACCTATCTGTTTGGCCCTACGGTGTGGTCTCCCTGAGAGTGTCAGCAAAACACTCATCTTAATGCCCTTCAGAAAAGTGTAAGATAAACTAGCTTATGAGTACATTTGAGGGTGGTTACAATACCAATACCAACTGTCACAATACCACCCTTGGTCTATATGTTCTCACGTGTGTGTTGCGTGCTTGCCTGCATGTAAAAGCATGTTTCATCTTTGTTGCCACCAGTGGTGTGCTTAGCCTATTTGGTGTCCGGGGTGGATAATTTTTAACACTCCCCTCCTCCCTCTTTTTTTTTGCCATCAAGTCACAGCCGATTTATAGAGACCCCATAGGGTTTTCAAGGTAAAAGAGGTTCGGAGGTGGTTAATAAGAACATAAGAACATAAGGGAAGCCAATGTTGAATCAGGCCAATGGCCCATCTAGTCCAACACTCTGTCTGTTTGTCATTGCCTGCCTCTGCGTTGGCACTGCTTAGCTTCTGAGAGCTGAAGTACTGGCTTGGTTGTACAATTTGTTAATCAAGTTTGCTTCAGTCTTGGAGAAAGGGAAGACAGCAAGGGATAGTGGCCAGGTAAGGCAACCTCAGGCAACACCGCTAGTTGAGCCATCACTGCATGCAGCAGTTTCCAAATGGAAGCTCCCTGCAGAAACAAATGCAATACCTCTTCAACTTTTTGCTCTGGGAAAGAAATACTGTTTCATTTCAGTTTCCATATTAAGAAGAGGGGTTGCTCCTGTTTTGTTAGCTGGTCACCATTAATATATGCATTATCTTCCTAGGCGGGCAGATGGAAAGACAGCTGGAAAATGTGATCTACAGCCTTGTGCCTACTTGGGAAGGTCATGTTAAACAAACTTCTGAGCATTGTCAAAGTGCATCTTAGTCAATTATCTTCCAAGGTTGTGTACTTTACACAGGCTACCTGTGGGATGAGGTGTCATTTCATCATAATTCATTAGCTTATGTTTATAGCTGAAATAGAAATTTATATTTGATGATTAAGCAAAATGTTCAGTGTTACCATGTAAATTTTAATGCAACTTTTCATAAAAATGTAAAATTTGAGCGTTTTAGACTCATTGGCATTTTAAAATTGTTCTGGTTTGGCAAGTGTCAAATATGACATTCCATAAATTTGCAAACACTAAATACTGAATTACATTACATGCAATTAATCTACTAAATAGTTGATAACATGGCATATCAGATATTGAGTGCCAACTGTTAGATATGATCACAAATGATTACTGCAAGCCAGCTACCAAATACTGGCAAATGCAAACTGTCCAGTATCATAGCTGAAGTCATATACTAAAGTGAAATATTTGAGTATCATGTCACTGGATATGTGATAAAGAATCAATTAGTTGTCCAAATATATATGTCTGTGTCTGATTACTGTTTTTAAAAGTTTTAAAATAAATAAATGGACTTTTAAAAAATGAGTTAGTCAGGAAAACTTGGTAAGTGCCTTCAGGCATCTGTTTATAAAGGGAACTTGCCTAAGCCTATTGGTTGTACAGCCAAGGGAGCATGGGGAGGGCACTTACTTGGTGCTGGGCAGCACCCAACTAAACCTAGGCTGCTGAACAGTACAGGGAATGTTCACAGGGCTCAGAACATCTCAGCATGATTATGTCCAGGAAGTTCTTAAAAAAAAAGTGTCTGAGAGCAACCTATCTTAACAGTGCTCTTTGATGAAGCTGTCCATAAAAGATTTTAAAAAATGGATGCCAAATAATACTATAAAACAGCTGATTGAGGTTTGAATCAAAATTTGCAATGGAGAATTTGGAGCAGAATGTTTTGGGCCAAATGCATTTCAGATTGGCACCTGACAGTTTCAGTCTTACTAGTGGTCTGAGATTTGCCAAAGAAAATGCTACCATGATCATGCTACCATGATCCTATTCATCCAAATTTATATTTATTGGTGGTTTATTTCACTGGCAAAAAATGCTAAGCAGTCAACTGATTGGTTATAATCCCAACGATGGCTGCCAGCTGCCAAAGCCCAGATCCTCAAGCACTATGGTTTGGAAATGTGGCTTTGCGGTGCTGCTCAATGGGCTTGAATTGTTCCTTTTGCCCCTTCTAATGGGGGTCTGGACTTCACTGCTAACAATAACAGCTTTGGATGGTTGGTGGACCAATACAGACTTCTCATCCCAAACAAGGTCTTAGCTAACATTCTCTGATTTGTAGTCAGGGAGGTGGAAGGGAGTGAGGGTTGGAGAAAGGAAGGAAGGAAGGAAGGAAGGAAGGAAGGAAGGAAGGAAGGAAGGAAGGAAGGAAGGAAGGAAGGAAGGAAGGAAGGAAGGAATAGGGGGAAGAGTGAAAGAAAGGAGAGAGGAAGAAAGAAAAAGGGGGAAAGGAAGGGAAGAGGGGCAGAAAAGGGCTTCTCTGGGCCCAGAGAAGGCCTTTCTGTCCCCCATACACCATCCCCTGGGCCTTCTATGGGGGCAGTAGGCAGTGTGTGGGGGAAAAGGGCTTCTCTGGGCCTACTGCCCCCATAGAAGGCCCATAGGATGATGTGTGGGGGACAGAAAAGGCCTTCTCTGGGCCTAGTGCCCCATAGAAGGCCCAGGGGATGGCGTGTGGGGGGCGGAAAAGGCCTTCTCTGGGCCTAGTGCCCCATAGAAGGCCCAGGGGATGGCGTGTGGGGGGCGGAAAAGGCCTTCTCTGGGCCTAGTGCCCCATAGAAGGCCCAGGGGATGGGGCGTGGGGGGGCAGAAAAGGCCTTCTCTGGGCCTAGTTCCCCATAGAAGGCCCAGGGGACGGGGTGTGGGGGACAGAAAAGGCCTTCTCTGGGCCTAGTGCCCCATAGAAGGCCCAGGGGATGGCGTGGGGGGGCGGAAAAGGCCTTCTATGGGCCTAGTGCCCCATAGAAGGCCCAGGGGATGGCATGTGGGGGCGGAAAAGGCCTTCTCTGGGCCTAGTGCCCCATAGAAGGCCCAGGGGATGGCGTGTGGGGGACGGAAAAAGGCTTCTCTTGGCCTAGTGCCCCATAGAAGGCCCAGGGGATGGCGTGTGGGGGGCAGAAAAGGGCTTTTCTGGGCCTAATGCCCCATAGGAGGCCCAGGGGATGGCGTGTGGGGGACGGAAAAGGGCTTCTCTGGGCCTAGTGCTCCATAGAAGGCCCAGGGGATGGCATTTGGGGGCGGAAAAGGCCTTCTCTGGGCCTAGTGCCCCACAGAAGGCCCAAGGGACGGGGTGTGGGGGACGGAAGAGGCCTTCTGTGGGCCTAGTGCCCCATAGAAGGCCCAGGGGATGGGGTGTGGGGGACGGAAAAGGGCTCCTCTGGGCCTAGTGCCCCATAGAAGGCCCAGGGGATGGCATGTGTGGGATGGAAAAGGGCTTCTCTGGGCCTAGTCCTCTCATAGAAGGCCCAGGGAATGGCGTGTGGGGGACGGAAAAGGCCTTCTCTGGGCCTAGTGCCCCATAGAAGGCCCAGGGGATGGGGTGTGGGGGACGGAAAAGGGCTTCTCTGGGCCTAGTCCCCTCATAGAAGGCCCAGGGGATGGCATGTGGGGGCGGAAAAGGCCTTCTCTGGGCCTAGTCCCCTCATAGAAGGCCCAGGGGATGGTGTGGGGGGAAGGAAAAGGGCTTCTCTCACTTGCCTCAGCCTTGAGGGCCTGTCCCTGTGCTCACACTCCAGACAGTCCTCTCCTGTTGGAGGACTGGAGCAGACTGAGCTGAAAACACTGACGGGGGCTGACGGGGGCGGGAGTTTGCAAAGCAGCCAGTCAGCCCTGGCCAGTGTCTTCTGACTGCCAGTTCTTGAGCCGAATCAATTATGGCAAGCATAGAATGTGGTGGAATCAAAATTCAAATATATATAAGGACAGGATATTTTAAAAATATGTATACTGCCTTTCCCCAAGATAGTGTCCCCAAGGTGGCAGATATCAAAACATTAAAATGTGTCAACACTAAAATATTTGCAACATTAAAATAGCATTTAAAATAAAGTGTATATAAAATAAACAATTCAATAATATATATCAACAAGTGGAGACCCGCAAGAAACTTGCGGGATGGTCATCCCATTCCTCACACCTTTGCTTCCTCCCCTCTACCCTTACCTATCTCACACTCTTTCTCCCTTCTCGGGGTGGAGCCATAGACTCGACCCTCCAAAGCAGCCATTTTATCCAGGGGAACTGATCTCTGTCACCCGAACAACAGTTGTAATTCTGGGTGATCTCCAGCCCTCACCCAGAGGCTGGCAATGGTAGTTCTCATGGAAGAAATGGCTGGTTTGGAGGGTGGAGTCTATGGCATTATACCGGTCTGAAGTTCCTCCCCTCCTCAAACCCCACCATTCCCAGGATCCACCCCTTAAATGTCCAGGAGTTTCCCAATCCAGAGTTGGCAACCCTATTTCCTTCCCACCCAACAGCCAACTTAACCTTTATCTGCCTTTATCTGTCTTCAGCTTTTCGTCTCCACCCCCCTCCCCCACAGCTTCCACCAAGGAAAATTATAGTCTTTCTCCACAGTGGGGACCAAAGCAGCTTACATTATTCTCACCTCCTTTTTATCTGCACAACAACCCTGTGAGGCTGGTTAGGCTGAAAGTATGTGACTGGTCCAAAATCACCCAGTCAGCTTCCACCGCAATATGGGGATCTGAACCTGGGTCTTGCAGACCCTACTCTGAAGCTCTAACTGCTGCACCACTGCTGGCTTTCATAGGGTGGCTGCTGAACAGCAGCAAGCAGCCAGGCCAAGTTGAGTCATGCAAATTAGGTGGTATCAAGTCACCCAGAGGGTGCTGCCTAGGGATGCCAGCCTCCAGGTGGGATCTGGGGATCTCCTGGAATTACTGCTCAGCTCCAGACTACTGAGATAACTTCCCCTGGAGAAAATGGATGCTTTGGAGGGTGGACTCTAGGGCATTGTACCCCACTGAGGTCCCTGTCCTCCCCAGGCTCCATCCCCAAATCTCCAGGAGTTTCCAGACCTGGAGCTGGCAACCCCACTACCCCCATCCCCTGCCAGTGCCCATGGGGGACCTGGCAACCCTAGACTGCTGCCAGGCCTAGGGTTGGCAACCTCCAAGTGGGGCCTGGAGAGTGAACTCCAGAGATCTGTGAACAACAGAGACCTGTCTTCCCTGGAGAAAATGGCTTATTTGGAGGGTGGATTCTGTGGCATGATACCCAGCTGAGGCCTCTCCCTTCCCCAAATCCTGCCCTCCTTGCACTCCACCACAAAACCTCTAGGAATCCCCCAGCCTGGCCCCAAGGCTCCCTCCCTCCCCCTCCCTCCAAGGCTGAAAGAGGCCTGGAAAGAAAGGGCCCTTCTCCCCCACCCTTTACTGACAGAGCCAGTTAGAAGCCTCTCCCCCCACCCCCAACGTTCTAATCTCTCACCGTTGATGCCTGGAGTTAGGTCCCTGCAGAGGCCATTTCAAAAGGTTTTGGGGGGAATTCAATCGTCCCTGAAGGGATTTTCTCACTTTTTGGATTTTTCTACAAACCCAGGAAGTCTACTGACTATGTAGGAAAAGCTGTTGGGGGAGAGTGAGGCCCCTGTTGGTGGGAATAGGTATCCGCACACACACAAAAAAGTCTGGGAAATAGAATAAGGATGGAATGGGTGGTACACCAACAGAATTCCAAGCCTATCTCCCACTCCCAACATTAGACTCACATTCTCAGGACTGCCAGAGTACTGGACAGGGCATTAGTTTTCTATCACACCTTGAGGAGTTTATAGCTAGACAACTGAAATAAATAATTTAAAATATTACATCATCAGTCAGAGTAGTCATTAGCAATTCCTGCTTGAGACTACACTTGCTTGAGTAGAGGAGAGATTCTTACTTACATACAGTTTGTGTGATCATTTTTGCAGTACACCCAAATCTTTAGTAAGGCAGAAAGGTGCCATTCCATGGTAAATTCATTATAATTCAGTTCTGTTTTTCTGCTTTTTAGCAGATAAGATAACATCAATTCTGTCACGTAGAACAATGCTGTCAAAAAATGAACTTGTCATTTCAATCTCTTCCTATAATTATACTCTGAGAATTTAAGACAGTTGGAGTGTCTTTAGCTTTGCTTCCCCCACACACACACCATATAAAAGCTGCAACGACTCTCCCAAGCAGATAGTGGAGGAATAAAACTCATTCCCTATGAATGATCTTCTGGTACAATGAATCTTGCAAATGTTCTTTTGGCTCATTTTAGACTTCAGGTCAAAGCTGTAGCTATTTATAGGGAGGCTGATAACAAGACAGAACAGTAAAGTAAAATAGATTCCCCCCCTCCCCCGAATCAATTTCAGTTAACCCAGATCAAGGGAAGCCTATAAAGCTGAAGAGACTGGCCAATATTTGCACATTTTGCCTAAGGATCCAATAATTATCTCCAAAGAACTCATTCCCTTGACTAAAGAGATATCTAGGATGGTCCCTCAACAATCTTTAAAATGGGATTATCTCAATTTGTTTGTTCTGGTTTCTTATGGAGAATCTAGATTAGGGGTGTCAAACATGCAGCCCACAGGCCAGAACTGGCTCCTGAAGGGCTCCTATCCAGCTGCAAGCAACTGGCTCTTGTCTGTTTCCTACTTCCTGTTCCTGCATCGTAGCTTGCTTTTGCCCAGCTCTCTCCTCTCCTGCTTTCTGTTTCACAGAGAAGAAAGCCAAGCCTGCCTTCCCTCGATTGGCTGAGGGCTCCTCCCTTCCCCCTCCTCCTTTAGAAGGAAAGGGAAGAGGAGGGACTCCCATGGATCAATGAAGTTTTATTCCAGGTATAAGCTTTCTTGTGTGCACACACTTCTTGGAGAGTGATGCGATTTCAGATGCCAAATGACAATAGCAGGCATTGGTAAGGAGAGAAGAAACCTAAGTCTCAATTTAGTTCAGATGCATTTTCTTTATTTTCATTATCAGTTGCAATTCAGCAGTCTGTGTTTCTAATCTCCCTTTGAAATTCCTTTGTAAGAGAACTGCTACTCTTAGGTCAGCAACTGAATGTCCTGCTGGGTTAAAATGTTCCTCTACTGGTTTTTGAATGTTGTGGTTTCTAATAGCAATAGAAAGAGTAAGAGTACAGTAGCACCTTAAAGACTAACAAAAATTATGCTTTTGTGAGTCACTGCTCATTTCTATAGATCAAGAGGGGTAGCCATGTCAGTCTTTCTGTAGCAGTAGAAAAGAGCAAGAGTCCAATAGTGCCTTAAAGACTAGTGACATTTGTCGCAGGGGATGAGCTTTTGTGAGTCACCGCTCACTTCTGTAAACTTATTTCCCTTTATGCTTTGCATCCTTTTGGACTGACTCCTCCTGGACCAAATTGAGATCTAGGTTTCCTGTCTCATTACCAGTGCTGATAACTCCACACCTACTACCCTTGTTCTTATAGATAGGAACTCTCAGTCTAGGGCAGGTGATGCACTCTATTCTTGGTGCTGGGGGGGGCAGAAGTGGGAGGGCTTCTAGTGCCCTGGCCCCACTGCTGGACCTCCTAATGGCACCTGGTATTTTTGGCCACTGTGTGACAGAGTGTTGGACTAGATGGGCCATTGGCCTGATTCAACTTTGGCTTCTCTTATGTTCTTATGTATCCCCCTGTATATCACACCTAATCCAATCAAACCTGCTATTGCCATCTGACATCTGAAACCATCTTTATAATGATTATATCCCTGGTATCTCATGTTACAGGCCTAGCCTGACAAAGTGACATTTATGTCAGATCCAGCCCTCATAACAAATGAGCTCGACACCCCTGATCTCGATGATGTCATAGTTAATGAGTTCTACTATTTTCTGCCTTGTTTTTATTTTTTTCAGATCTGATTTATGGTGATTTTTTTTTAAAAAAATTGGAATGCAATAGCGGTGCCACTTGTCTGTATATGGACAGTCAAAGTGCTACTGATGCACCCTATGCTGACTGTTCCTTTAAATACACTTGCCTCTGTCAGTGCTGCAGCTTTCCTGAATGAAGCCTTGACTTGCAGGAGGCTTGAATTATTCATTTTTTCCCATTTGCAACAACTTTGATTAAAACAACAACAAATGATCAAGGATAATTATTGTACCATAATGACAGTACTATGAAAAAAAATTAAAAATAAGGAACACTTTACAAATGTAGTAATTATGTCTTCCCTGTCCTTAATAATCCCCTTCCCCCAATGATTCAGAAAACATTCAGGTTTTGCCAAAGAACTGCAAGTTAACAAACAGTAACTAAACACCACAGAGAACATGAAACTCCTTGAAAATCAGGGAGGCAATACAGATTTAAGGAAGGGTATAAATGGGAAGAAATCTCTCCCCTCGCCATTCATGGTGCAGTGTCCAATGATCCATAATACTCAGTTATTTCCTGCATGATCTTCCATAAATATATGGAAAAGTATTTGGTTGCCTCTGGGAAATGCTAATATACTCTCAAAACAAATGCCAGTTTAAGGTTGCCAGGTCCTGGCAACTAGCAGGGGATGGAGGGGAGACTTATCAGGAGAAAGAGAAAGGCCCAGGCCATGTTGCCAGCATTGCACAGGAAGCGATGCAATCATGCAGTCAAAGCACCTCAATGGTGCCGCTATAACACTGAAGTATTATACTGGTTTACCTCTATAGCACTCAGCTTAGAACATTAAAAAAAAAGTCAGAGGAAGTTTGTGCAGTGAAAAAGGTTGGTGGGGGGAAGCAGCGTTGTAGGAAAGCACTATGGACATTTTAAACAGCACACCACAGCAATTCGGAAGCACAACAAAGGGGTAGAAAACGGAAGAAAGCAGTTTCCCTCAAAAACAGCTCAACCATGCTTTGCTAACCCAACGCAAACGGGTTTGTATGAACAGGTAAATAAATCCCACTAGCAGCTGTTTACTAAAACGAGCCTGTCTAAAATGACAGAAAAAGCTATTAGCAACCAGTTACTAAAACAGAATAGAAAGGCAGTTTGGAAAGGGCTTATTTCTCTCAAGACCCAGCCTCCTTGGTAGTGATTGGCCTTCCCTTTCCCTCCAATTGCACTCCAGTATAATTACAAGGCTTCAGAGGGTGCCTGGGAAATGTAGACCTGTTACAAACTTTACACAAGGCCTCAGAGGTTTCCTTGAGGCATGCAGGCTGTTTACTCTTTAGCCTTAGGCCTAGGATCATAACAACATCTATCTGCCAATCTTGGTATAGAAAAGAAATCTGGAGAAGCAATTCTGTTGGTTGTGAACATTTTGGCTATGTGGATTTCTGTTATCCAGCAGGGGACAGAGATTTTGATAGACAGGGTTTCTAGAAAATTAAAGATTCTTAGCAGCAAGCAGTAATATTAGCCTAACACAGTCATCCGCTATCTTCCATTCCTTTCTGACTTTCAGTGTGAGTCATTACCTTGGTAACAAATGAAACACTTTGTGTTTTGCAAGTCAGTGCTTCATATCTGAAAAACCAGAGAAACCTGCTCTTAAGACTTTACTGTTCTAGTTATTTTGTCCCCTCTCCTTGCTGGCTTGCTGGGGCCTGCCTTCTCCTATGTAATCTCAAATTGATTCACATGAGCATTTATGAGTGCTGTGCTATGGGCTCTCATATGAGCACTGGGTGAGGAAACTGATTGCTTTATCATTTATTCAAATTACAAAGCCATGGAATAATATCAACTGCTTGCTCTTGGTTAGGTTGTCAGTCTCATGACATCTTTATGTCACATCTGGTTGTGTAACTCAATGCATTGTTACTGTGGCATGGGACACTCTAGGGCCTTCCTGAAAACCATAGAGTTTGGGGAGAAACCTAGAGAGCCTCACAATGTGGTGACATCACTTGTGCACCAAGAAGTGACACTGAGGCATCACAGGACAACTCTCCCCCATTTTTCTCTGGCTGTCTGTGAAGAAATACAATTTGGGGTGGAGGTTTGAACTTTCACCAGAAGTTTTCAAAAGTTTTTTTCTCTTGGCAGAGAACAGGCAGGAAGAGGGAAGTCAGTTCAGTGGCCTTCCAGTCTCACCTCAGCTACCTCTTAAGAAATGCTAATAGGTCTAGCTAGAGATAATAGGATGGTCCAGTCCCTTTCTCCCTCACAAGTAGGTAATGGAGAGTTGGAGGAACTGAAAATAGAAAGGCTTCAGGAAGAAACTCCCAGAGACTTCAGGAAAAGCTTCCTTGACTTAGCCTGATGTGGTCAGTGGATGGAGAAAGAGATGAGAAAACTCCTGGGAGCAAGGAGGCAACGCTTACTGGTGCTGGGTCCATCAGAGCAGACAGAGCCCTTAACTGAGGTCTGGAGGAGGCAGCCATTGCCATGTGCTGGCCTACACACCTGAAGGTAATGGGAGCTCCTGTAAAAATCTGTAACTTTCTAGGAGCCTGTCTTATATATAACATCTGACAGGGCATGTATAGGGGCCTGGACTGAGGAATTGCAGCTTATGAGCATTTTCTTTTTAATAAATACTTTGCAACTTTTGATCCTGGTAGTGGTTTTCTGTGCCACATAGACCTCCACCATCTTGGACATGCTATTTTAAAAGGAACACCACAGGGAAGGGGAGAGCAGTTAGTTGGCAAGTGGCTTCTTCTCCAGGGGCGCACAAGGCAGTAAGCTATCCCCTTGGTAACCAGGTATTGGGTTGCAGGAGAACTTGGAAGGGAAGCTGGGAGTCCTGACCCTCCCAGTGGGGAATTCCTACAAAGGTCAGGTGGTGGTGGTGGTTGCACACACAGAGAGAGAAGCCACTCCCAGTGTTGGGAAAACCTTGTAAGATAGGGTAGAACAGGTCAGAGCAGGACTGTTCAGCCACACTGCCTTACTGAGTAGCAGCTGGTGACCAAGGCCAAAGCCAGGAGATTGCCCACCAAAGCATGCAGCCTGGCTTCCCTATTACAGAGGGAGACCTGTGTACAACACTGAACTCCTTGGAGGAATGATGGGATAAACACACGCCCGATCTGCATCTAGCATTTGCTCCGCTGTCTTACCAACTTACACTGGAACAGAAATTCTCATCTACATTGCATGCCACTTTCACTTTGATTGAGTGTCGCATTTTATGGCGGTGTCCGGACTGCATGCTGCTTTCACTTTGTTTGATCTCTGGTTTTATAGTGGCTGTCTGCATAGATTTATGGTCATTTTATGGCCATGCGGGGGGGCGGGTGGTGACTCTGCAGTCAGTACAGTGTTAGCCCCGGATAGCTGACTGGTTTTGAACTGCATCTTTTTCTGTTCTAGTGTGGGTTTGGTAAAACAACGGAGCAAATGCTAAATGCAGATTGGCCCACAGAATTATTATTCTGAAGCCAAAATAATAAAGTTGTTTGTGGTACCTTAATGACTAATGGATCTATGGTGGCATAAGCTTTTATAAGCCAGAGCTACTTTGTCAGATGCTGCTACTTGGTCCACATTTGAAATGTCAATGATTGCATAGCGAGTGGCTCAAAATGACAGCTTCATATTGGGTTCTGCATGGTCTACTAGTTAGAGAAGCTACTATTTGAAGGAAGAGGTTGTATGCATTTACTGCTAAATTATGTACGAGGGGGGGCATGTTCACATATAAAGTGAGGCGTGGGGTTATTTAAAGAGAGTGTGTGAAAAAGGACACTGAACTCTCCCCCCTGCATCATAATTCCCTCAAATAAATTTTCTTCCAGCCATTTGTATCTCTTTCTGTTCCCAAATGTAAGAAGGGAATGGATGAAACAACCTATCTAGGCGAATTAAGGTGCAGAAGAAAGGGTCAATACCCCTCTTCCATTCACTCCTGTTAGATACTCGCACCCACTTTATATGTGAATGGGGCAGTCCCATGAAAAAACACTGTCCTTCAGTATTCTTGTTTGACTGTAAATTGCTTTAAGCTGTTCTCTTTATACAGCGCAACAGAGAATCATTGCTCTGTTATTGGAAAGAAAAAGCTTGCACAAAAGCCTCTGCACCCAGCCCCAAATAACCAATGTGCAGCTGCTCCCCAAATTACTATTTTGATTTTATTTTGCACTACTCTACAGTACAGACAGGTATTACAATTCTGGGGAAGAAGCCAATTTCAACGTCTGAGAGCATGTTTCTATCTTGCTTCCAGCTGTTTTCTTCTTTGTACCTTCCTCATTGTACTCCAGATCACAGAAAAAGTATTATACCACCTTGATGGCATGACAGAGGCTAAAAAAAAAAATCGGAACAGTGTAAATGGTAGTCTATATGTAAAGCTCTTTATGTGATCTGTCTAACCATGACCCCATGGTGTAGTGATTAAGATATCAAAATAGGATCTGGGAGGCCTGGTTCACATCCCCACACTGCTGTGGAAGTTTGCGGGTTGACCTTAAATCAATCACTGGGTGCGTTCAGACGGCGTGCCGGGAGCGGTGTACACTGCTCCAGTTCCAAATGGACTAATTTGATCTGGGACAAGCATGGTCACATGTACCTCTCTCACCGCGCAGCACATCGCTCCCGGGCATCCACACTAGGCGCACAGCAGTGCGTGTTGGCGGTTTTAAATTTTTTACAGTTTGCACATGCGCATAGGCAATCTTTCACACATGTGCAGAACATTGTATCCTGAAAAGCATGCTCTGAAGCGAAGACTTCCCTTTAAACTTTAACACTGAAACTGGCCTCTGTAAGGTCCCGGATGCCTCTAAAGCCTTAAACTAGGCACCCTTTAAACTTTGTTTTTGTTAACACTGGGGCAAAGCTTCGCCCAAGCGCACATCGCCAACGCTAAAAAAAAATGGAAGATGAAAAGCGGAAGCCTCGGGCTTCCGAACGGAAGTGTCTCTACACCTGTGGAGAGCGATCAGACAGGGGAAAAGCGGCTAAAACCAGAGCACTCAGGATAACACCACTTGGGTACCTAGTGGCGTTTGTGACGATTGGCAACGGTTAGGGACAGAAGGCAGATGTTGTGCATGTGATCGCGCGTAAGTACTCCGTTTCTAACCGGCTTCTATACCGGCATAAATGCCCCATCTGAACGCACCCACTCACTCTCAGCTTAATCCAATTCATAGGATTGTTGTGAGGATAAAATGAAGGATGCAAGGACATAATGTGGATCCCATTGGGGAGAAAAGCAAGGTATAAATGCCTAAATCAAAAACATGTATCTGTAGTGATTTTTTTAAACAATACCTGTGAGCCCCCTCTTATAGTAGGCTTTTGCATTGGCATGGTCTTAGAGTAGAGCTTTTTTACATATGGGTTATGGCTAGGTGGCAACTGGCGGGGGGGGGGGATTAAATGAAATTGGGAAACTGGGTAACTAGAAGTGATGTTACCATGTTGTTCTAGGACTTCCCCAAAACTCTATGGTAGAAACCATAGAGACTGGGGAAGTTCCTAGAGAGTCATGCAAAACCGCAATGTCACTTCCAGGTACCTAACTGGAAGTGATGTTGCAGCATCACGCAATGCCATTCCCTCCTCCATTAAGCATCATCGGGGATCCCCTTGGCAACCTTAATTCAGGCATATGGCAAATTTAATTCAGGACTATGAGTTTGCATATTTTTTACTGTGAATACACCATGCCACAAAGGTACCTTGATTCAGGTTCTTTATTATCTACTACAAAAAGTACATAGGAAACAATATAGTGTTCCATCCTGAATTGTGTTCCTGCGGTTTCTCCTTGACTGTTGGGACTACTGGAACATAAGTAGTTTTTAGTCATATCCTATAAAAAGTGAGTACTAGTTTGGGCTAAGGCAGTCTTGGAAGTATATGCAGCAGTGCACCAGAAATGAGCAGTCCAACCAGTAAATGTGCTAACATCATATCTGCCCACAAACTACCTGCATACATTAAAGAGGATACATTTTCCCATCCCCAATTTTATATCTCCTCATCCCCAATTTTATTATAAATTAGGGGTCATCAGCCATTTCTTCAATGAGATCTAGTGAATAATGAATAGGGTTGCCAGGTCTCTTCTTTGCAATGGCAGGGGAATTTGGGGGTGTTCCAGGGGTGGGTGGGGACATTGCGTGTCAGTAATGTCAGGGGTGATGCTCTTCTTTTTGGGCAAAACTATGGTAAAAATGGACTCAAACCATAGAGTTTTGCCCAAAAGGCAGAGCATTGCCTCCCCCCCCCATTGTCACTGATGCACTGACGTCATTTCCAAGTGACATCAGTGCATTGTGCATGGCATTGGGGTGGGGGGATTTTCTTCCTGGCAGGCTGGAGTCCACAAAAGCAGGGGATCCCATGGGCCCACCTGGGAAATGGTATTCCTAATAATGAAAAAATATCCTAAGCTACTTCACTCCCGTGGTATCTTACCAAGTTTTATTCTGTCCTATAGACAGAAAAGGGATGTGGAATGGTATAGTGTAGCCTGATCTCATCAGATCTTGCAAGCTAAGTGGGGCTGGTATTCAGATGGGAGATCACCAAGGAGGAGGACTTTGCAGAGAACCCACCTCTGCTTAACATTTGCCTTGAAAACCCTATGCAGTCACCCTAAGTTGGCTGTGACTTGACGGCACTTAACACACACAGACACAGAACACAGGTGCACTAGAAATGAAACTAACCGCTTAAGCAGCAGAGAGGTAAAAAAATCCTATGAGTTAAATGCTTTTTTAAAAGCCTAAAACAGATCTTTTGGTGCTCTTTTCCTGGGTCTTCTAGGGGATGCACAAGCTACTTTACAGCACTTGGTGAGCTACTAGTACTTCATGAGCTACCTGTTGGACAGCCCTAGGTTTACCAGATTGTGGGCAACCTCCCACCCCTGTTGGTTCTTTCCTATTCTAGCAGTGGGAGAAAATATGGGGAGGATGACGTTGTGGCCATGGCAGCATCACTTCCAGCTGCTGTGGCTGTGATGCTCTAGGAACTTCCCCACTCTTGATAGTCTTTTACCACAGATACTGGGGGGATTTTCCAGAGTGTCGTGCATCATGGGGATGTCACTCCTGTGTCTTGTAGTGATGTCATAATGCTGTAAGAGGAACCTGGGGAGGGAGGGACCTTAGTTGGGTACAATGCCATATAGTCCACCCTCCAAAGTAGCCATTATCTCTAGTGAACTGAAGACCTGCTCTGGAGTTCAGCTGTAAATTCCAGCAGATCTCTGGCTACACCTGGGGGTTGGCAACCGCTGCTCTCCTAACTTCCAAATGCAAGAATAAACCTTACCTACAGCCTTGCCCACATCTGTGCCTTGTTAAAATCTGTACCACTTCATTTAACCTGGGTCCATTTCTTCTAACTGAACAAAATGACTTAGACCAGTTTATAAACAGAAGATGGAATGTTTTCAGAGTTCAGATTACAATTTACCACCACCTATTGCTTGAGATGCTGCTCAGCAAACTACTTTTTCAATGCTCTAGTTGTCAAGCTTTCCCCATTTCTGTAAATTGCTTTCTAATTGCAGGACACAGCAGTAACATGCCAAAATGGGTTGTAGAGGGATTAGGGCAGAAAAAAGTAGTGTTAGGATACGTATTGACAGAGCAAACCAACAGTGTTGATTCTGTGGCGAAGTATTTGTCAGCTTGGATGTACCATTCTTGTCACTAATATATCTCAGCAATCATGTGAGAAAGTGTGTATTAGGTGTGTCATTTCCCATCAGTCTTCTGCAGCACTAGAACAGAGAATACTAGAAAGCTAATAATGGCCAAAATGGTCCTCGCATTAATTGCTAGCACTGTGTCCTCATCAGTCGAGTGAGAAAGGAGGGGAAACTGGAATGTATTCTTGCGCTCCTGAGTAGAAAGAACCAACTGCTTTTGCTCAAGGTTGGGTAGATCACTTAGAAGTATTAGGCAAGCATGCCAGTTCATTAGGGAGGGGCTATGGCTCAGTGAAGGTCAAAGAAGAAGGGGACGGCAAAGAATGAGATGGTTAGACAGTGTCATCGATGCAACGAACATGAAATTGAGCAAACTTCAGCGGACAGCGGAAGACAGGAGGGCCTGGCGTAATCTGGTCCATGGGGTCGCGAAGAGTCGGACTCGACTGTGCGACTGAACAACACAACAACATGGCTCAGTGGCAGAGCATCTACTTTGCATGCAGAAGGTTCTGGGTTTAATCCCTGGCATCTCCAGCTAAAAGAGCCAGGCGGTAGGTGATGTGAAAGACCTGCACCTGAAACTCTGAAGAGCCATTGCCAGTCTAAGTAGACAGCACTGATTTTGCTGGACCAATGGTCTGATTCAGTGTAAGGCAGCTTCATATGTTCATAATTACTTTATCCTTATATTATCTTCCTCTGAACAGCTCTACATTGTTCCCAGGTATAGTAATAATAACTTTCATTTATTTGAAACAATTATATATCCAGGGTGGCACACAACAGAGATTTTAAAAACACAACATAATACTCCCTGCCCCAAAACGAATAGGAAGAATACATAAAACCAGCAGCAAAGCACATTAGGACCAGCAACATTAAACATCGGTCATCAGCAGAAGCAGCCAGAAGCCAGATGCAAGAAGTGAATAGTTTTCATCAACTGGCAAACCATCAGAATTGGGTTGGCTGAAGGTAAAATAGAGGGGGTTGTACAGCAGCATTATGCAGTTGTTGCAACTTTATCACCATCAGAAACAGATGGGGACAGGCATCAGCAGTAGCCTTTTTGGAGATGGGAAGGTTGCCAGCCTCCACGTGGGGCCTGGAATTCTTCCAGAATTACAACTGATCTCCAGACTACAGAGACTGGTTTCTTGAAAGAAATGGAATCCTTGAAGGGTGGATTTTATGGCATCACATCTCCACTGAGCTCTCCCCCCTTCCCAACCTCCATCCCCTAAATCTCAACAGATTTCCCAAACCAGAACTGGCAACTCTAAAAGGGATGAATGGGCTACCTGGAATTTTGAGAGTTGCGAGGGAAGGGTTTAATGGCCATGTTGGACAGTTGTGGTCATTGTAGCAAGCCACTGTCCCTTGGAACAGCACCGTTAAAGACTATTACTATTAGGATCTATTATTAGGTTCTACACTGCTAGTTAGCAATTACATCTGCTGAAAATTAGTTTTGGTGGGGTGTGTGGTGGGAATCTGGAGCATGGTCCAGCCTCCACAACAGCCTGCTAGCAAATCTTGGCTCATGCCCTCCATCTTTGATTCATATAACATCCCCCAGTTCTTTCCTAGTTACTGGCTACTGTGATCAGTGCAACCCTACTTACTGATAACTAGCCCTAGTGTTTTCTCACACCAGAAGCTGAAACTTCATATTCCCAGGGTGGATATAAGGTTGTCTTTGACTCTGGACTGAGTACAAGTTATGATGAGTAGTAACTTGATTGTGATGATTTAGACATCTTAGTAAACTACAGTTGTCACTGACCAGGAAGGGGAAAGGAGATTCACACAGTGTGGAGCAGGAGGGTGACAGAGCTGACAGGATGTTGTTCCTGCCTGCAGGGCTGCTGAACAACACAGGACCCTAAACCAAGATTCCTCCTGGGATCCTTTCACATTTGGATGAGCATATATACAATGCCTGATTAGGACAGGCATCCACCAGCAGCATCTTGTCCAGATTTCCAGAACTATGTCTGGGTGTACAAAAGACTAAGACATCTTGCAATAAAAGTATTACTTGATCATTTGATCAAAGGATTTATTGGAGGATGAAAACACAACTCTTGTCAAAACATTACGGCTGTTACTGTTATGTCCGCTGACCACCACTAGGCACCAGCAACCTTTACCAGAGCTTGACTCTGAGACAATAGTGACTAGGATCCTGAAACCTCAAGAGGGCACCCACAGGAACCTTGGCAAGAAGTTTAAATCCACCAATGGGACCTGGGGGTGGTCCACGGGGACTGTATATAGTTGGCCATTGGGCCAGTATTCTCTGTTCTGTTGTGTGTGCTAGTAAACTATGAGCTAACTATCACTCTGTGTCCTGGTTCTTCATGCGTCAAACCCACTAGACAACAATGGTGACAAGGATGGGATCCCGCTGAGCTGGCCGGGCTGCTGGGGCATCAGAGGAAGACCAGGAACTGCTGCTGCTCCAACCAATGAGCACCAAAGGCACGCAAGCCGCTTCCCCGCCACAACCACATAGCATGATGGCAGTCGCTCCGGGAACTGGACTAGTCCCTCCGTTCGACCCGACCAAGCCTCATCACTGGGAAGCCTGGGTCAAGGGACTCAAGTCCATGCTGATCTTTTACAAGGTCACCAGCGCGGAAAGAAAATGAGGTCTCCTCATTGGCTCTTGTGGTCCTGCCACGGTGGAGCTAGCTCGCAACCTGCTTTCCCCAACCAAGCTGACCAATGCCTTGTTCAAGGACATAATCGAGAAGCTCCAGGCCCACTTTGTTCCCCGGCCATCAGAGATCATGCGCCACATGACTTTCCACTCCCAGCAAGAGCAACCGCGGGAGTTGGTCAGCACAAACCTGGCTGAGTTCTGCCGGCTTGCCTCGGACTGCACCTTTGGGCCCTAACTTGAAACGGCCCTCCACGACAGACTTGTTTGCGGGCTGAGCAATGAGAAGCTCCGACAGTGGATCCTCAAAGATGAAACATGCTCCCTCACATCCTCCCTCTCCACCACCACCGCCTGGGAGAGGAACCATCCCTCAACCGCGACCGCCGCGCACCAGGCGAACCTTAACCAGGTCAACCCAGACTGGGAGGAAGTCCACCATACTCAGCAATCCACCAGACGCCAGGATCTAGTGCCAGCAACTCGCTCCATTCCCCTCCATGAGCTGGGTCGCCAGGAATGCGTGAGTTGTGGGGATAAGCACAACTGGAAAACCTGCCGGTTTCGAGATGCCAAGTGCCACAGTTGCAGCCGCTCGGGGCACATTGCAAGAGCCTGCTGTTCCTGGGAGTCCAAAGCCCAGCTGGCACTACCACAGCCCCACCGAAAAGGAGCCACTCATTACGAGGAAGATGAATTCAAGGAAGAGCTCTACCTCCTCGCAGCCAACCCAGCCATACAGGTACTGCAGCTTCCGAGCCAGTCCTCTGCCCCAAAGATCCAGGTCCGGGTCCAAATAGAGGGGTCCCCCTGCACCATGGAGCTCGATTTCGGCTCTGCCACCTCCATTATCTCGGAAGTGACTCTTAAAGAGACTCTACCCCCGGGGGGGCCCACCTGTGCCCCTCTACCCTTACCCTGACAGATTTTCAGAGGAATCGCATTCCAAAGGATGTGGGGAATTTCTGAGTCCCATACAAGGGGTTTGATGGCCACTTGGACTTAATTGTGGTCATGAGGGACCTGGTCAGCCTCAGGATCATGTCACGGATCATTGCCCCCTCCTCGGCCTCTTCGCATCTGATCGCCAGACTCTGCAGGTCCTTTCCCCGCGGTCCTGCAGTGGTCCATTTTCTTGTCTGGCTACTCCTGCACCCTGCTGCATCGCCTGGGCAAGGCTATGGGCCATGCTGACGCCCTTAGCCGCCTGCCCTTGCCATCCATTGAGGCCAACCTGGCTCCAGCCCACCATGTTCTGCAGGTAGAGGACCTTCCTGATTCGCCCCTTCAGGCGGCGGACGTCACCCACCACTCGGCCAGGGACCCCATCATCTCCTAAGTTCTGGGCTGGGTGGTGAGGGGTTGGGCCTGCGGTAGTGGAAGGACCCGAGTTCACAGCCTTTGCCACTCGCTGAGATGAGTTGTCTGCATACAAGTGCTATCTACTGTGGGGAGATAGGGTGGTCATCCCCAGCGTACTACATCACAGGGTCCTGCAGGCTTTACATGAGGCCCATCCCAGCATCATCAGGATGAAGGCGCTGGCCCGCAGCTACATATGGTGGCCAGGGATAGATGCGGAGGCAGAGGCTTGGGTAAAGCACTGCCAGACATGCCAGGCTGTCAGGCCCAATCCACTGAGCACACCCACCCAAGCCTGGGAATCCACCCGGACGCCATGGTCAAGGCTCCATGTGGATTTTGCCGGGCCATTCCACGGGCTATTGTTTTTAGTAACGGTGGACTCTTATTCAAAATGGTTGGAAATCAGTCCGATCTCCGCCACCTCCTCCAAAGCCACTATCCAGGTGCTCCACAAAATCTTCGCCACCCACAGGTTGCTGGACACCATCGTATTGGACAACAGGACGGCGTTCACCTTGGAGGAATTCCAGGAGTTCCTCCTCAGCAATCTGATCAGGCACGTAAGATCTGCCCCATTTTACCCTGCTACCAACTGCCAAGCAGAACGAATGGTGTGCACTGCCAAGGAAGCCCTCAGCCGGCTGATGGAGGGGGACTGGGAATTCCAGCTGGTGCGCTTCCTCCTGGCGCAATGCACCACCCTGAACCTGGTTAGTGGCTGCTGCCCCATGGAACTCCTCATGGGTCGATGGCTCGCGATCCTCTTGGACAGACTGCACCTGGACAGGGCCCCAGAGTCGTGTAATCAATGCGAGCAAAGGACGGTGCCACAGGGATTCTTCCCGGAGGACCCTGTCTACATCAGAAACTATGGCAGGGCCCCCAAATCTGACCCACAGGCCCCATGTCCTACAAGGTCTCGACAGACGGTAGACAGGTCCTGTGGAAGCATGTTGAGCAGCTGCGCATGCACATGCTCCCGGCTCCGGCAGAAATCCCAGCCCCAAGGGACATAGGGGGGGTGCTGCTGGACATTCTGGAACAAGTAACTCCCAATGGGAGTTTGCAAGAGCACGCCCCTGTCGCCGCGGCTGCCCCTGACAACAGAGCTCCTGTCTCCACCCCGGAACCAGACAAGGCTCCACTGCCCCCCCTCCTAGTACTTCAGGCACAGAGCAGGACAGGCCTCCTGACGTTCCAGTTCCGACTCCAAGGTGCTCCACATGAGAGCACCAGTCCCCAACCTACCTAATGACTATCACCTAGGTTGGGGTTGAACTATGGGGGGGAGGGGTGTTATATCCGCTGACCGCCACTAGGCGTCAGCAACCTTTACCAGAGCTTAACTCTCAGAGACAATAGGGACTAGGATCCTGAAACCTCAAGAGGGCACCAATAGGAACCTTGGTGGGAAGTTTAAACCCACCAATGGGACCTGGGGGTGGTCCACAGGGACTGTATATAGTTGGCCATTGGGCTGGTATTCTCTGTTCTGTTGTGTGTGCTAGTAAACTATGAGCTAATAATCACGCTGTGTCCTGGTTCTTCATGCGTCGAACCCACTACACAACAGTTACCAAAACATGTAATTACTCAACTTGAAATATGAGAATAAGCATAGCACATAACGCATTCTGCACATGTACAGAAGCTCTTTTTATACAAAAGCTCTTTAAAACTCTCAAGAGCCCCATCCCACACCCCAAGCATTATCCATTCATGCCCATAATTAGAGTGCCTTTTCTAGCTTGAGAAGGAAAAGGTTTGCCTCTCTCTATAAGGTGCTAGTTTTTTATTCACCATTATTTCATGTCAAGAGAAATAAATGAATTTCCACCTGTGGCACCCAAAGCACACAACTCTGTGGATTCCTGATACAGCTCTTTTTATTGTAACTGTAGTTCAGACAGGCCACTGAAACAGATGGTTTATCAAGATCCTGGCATGAGACACACAATATGGCAGTGATTCCACACATAGCTTGGGGATTGTGGGTTGTACAAGTCTCATGTAAACAATAGCTGGTTGGTCCTTTTAGTATTCAAAAGTTAGTGGAGTGCTGAAATATACACCAACAGAGGTAATCTACAAAAGCTTATTTGGAGGCTAATTTTGGGGGGGGGAACAGGCAAATTCCATCTGTGCTTTCAAAAAAGGGAGTTGGGAGAGGTTTTTGAAAGAGATTTATGTGAAGGTAGTAATGTTTGAGTTGAATATCACAGTGGGATGAGCTATCTGCATCAGCTGTACTATGGGAAGAATACTGTTCGTGTACTGAGAGTCCAGAAATAGTCTGCTTTAAGAATTATTTTTTAAATGTCCAGGAAGTTCTGTGATCCTTTTGGGAGCACAGCACTGATATTTTTCTTTTGGACTGACCCAGTTTGGACCAATGTTTCTTGACCTATATAACCCTCACAACAACCCCAAACAGCTCTTTGAGGAAGGAAGAATAGAATGAATTCTGCTGTATCTATCAACCTACTTCTGATGCAGGGAAATCTGTATAAACAAAAATAAAAGCAAATGACAAACTCAGCCTGCATCAGCAGCTGTACACCGCTCCCTTTCTCTGATTCAAGACTGGCCTGTCTAAGAATGTTCCTATATAATGCACATCGAAAGAATGGATTTAATAGTCTAAAGCATCAACTTTTGAATTATTTAAAATCCCTTGTGTTCTGTTCTTTCCAAATCCTTGATTCCTCTTGGTTAGATAAATGGTGTTCCCTGCAATTTACTTGAGTATAGGAGGGCGGGGGAATTTTTGAAGAGACTGTTAAAAAGCAAAGTCTTGTTTCTTTGCCTAGGCTTAAGAGATCTAAACATGATTTTCTTCTGTTCACTTGATGATTGTCCTGATTTTTTCTGAGCACCAAACTTCTTCCTGTCCTGACAATCCAGCAGCACCCTGTACATTATTAAAGAATCTTTGTCCTTCATTTTAAAGTGACTGAACATCTATAAAAAAAGTTTAACTTCGTTATTTTTCTAACGGCAGCGACAATTCACTCTTTCCTTCATCATCACTGTTGGAACACAAGACGTTATATGAATTGCTTCATGTGCATTATCTGAGTAATTTTCCAACAGCCTTGTCAAAACAGGTTAGTATTATCTTCACACTGCAGTGTAGGGTAGTGTAGAATGAATCTATGGCATGGGTCCACAAAATGAAAAATTGGAAGCTTGCATACTTGCCTCCTCTTGTATGGGCTCAGAAACAAATCATTTCCATGTCTGCAAAAATACTATGTTCACTGTTACATCCAGACTACAAGTATGTCTTCCAAACTGGAATTAAAAGTCATGGCTTGGAATCCTGGTTTAGATGGAATAGCACAACAAGTCTGATGAAAGCCATCACAGACCCTCACATATTTTTCCTGTGTGTCCCTCTCTTAGAAACCCTGGAGAACACTTCTCTTTTTTATGGTTCAAGCCATAACATCAAACTGCAACTTTCCATAAAAGCAGAACTTTTTTTTATTTCTAGACTAGGGAGCAAAGCCCGTTGTGGTGGAAGACAACGGGCCCTAGGAAGGGAGGGAGGGTGGAAGGGAGAGAGGGTTGGAGAAAGGAAGGAAGGAAGGAAGGAAGGAAGGAAGGAAGGAAGGAAGGAAGGAGGGGGGGGAAGGGGGGAAGAGTGAAAGAAAGGAGAGAGGAAGAAAGGAAAGGGGGAAAGGAAGGGAAGAGGGGTGGAAAAGGGCTTCTCTGGGCCTACTGCCCCCATAGAAGACCCAGGGGATGGTGTGAGGGGGCGGAAAAGGGCTTTTCTGGGCCTACTGCCCCCACAGAAGGCCCAGGGGATGGAGTGGGGTGTGTGGAAAAGGGCTTTTCTGGGCCTACTGCCCCCACAGAAGGCCCAGGGGATGGTGTGGTGGGGGGCGGAAAAGGGCTTTTCTGGGCCTACTGCCCCCATAGAAGAAGAAGAAAAGAAGAGATTGGATTTATACCCTGCCCTTCACTGCCCAAAGGCGTCTCAGAGTGGCTTATAAACTCCTTTTCCTTCCCCTCCCCACAACAGACACCCTGTGAGGAGGTGGGGCTGAGAGAACTTCTGACAGAAACTGTCTTTGAGAGAACAGCTGTGCCAGAGCTGGCCCAGGGGATGGTGTGTGGGGGGGGAAAGGGCTTTTCTGGGCCTACTGCCCCCATAGAAGGCCCAGGAGTGCCGTGTGGGGGATGAAAAAGGCCTTCTCTGGGCCTAGTCCCCTCATAGAAGGCCCAAGGGATGGTGTGGGGGGCGGAAAAGGGCTTCTCTCACTTGCCTCAGCCTTGAGGGTCTGTCCCTGCTCTCACACTCCAGACGGTCCTCTCCTGTCGGAGGACTGGAGCAGACTGAGCTGAACACACTGATTGGGGCTGACGTGAGCGGGACTTCGCCAAGCAGCCAGTCAGCCTTGGCCAGTGTCCTCTGACTGCCAGTTCTTGTGCCGAATCAATTATGGCAAGCATAGAATGTGGTGGAACCAAAATTCAAATATTAATAAGGACAGGATAACTCTCAAGAAGATGAGGAGGACTCATGCAAATATCCAAGTCTCATTCCCATAGTGTGAATCAGGCCTGACAGAAATGGCTTTCCTTGGGTCGTTTAACAGCACAATCTTTACAGCATTATACCCTTTTAAATCCATGTCTTCTTAGGATTGCACTGTTATAGACTTTATAGCAAAGCTGAGAACTGAAGCAGGGACATCCTAGCTTATACTTTACAGCAGCTCATCATATTCTGACCATCTGCCAGGGAGTGGTGGTGGTGGGGTCACAAATAGGGCATGATGGCAAAACCTGTTCCCTCTGGGAGACTTCAGTAGCAGGTAGTCAGTGACACATTTCCTCTGATGCACACTTGTCAGAATGATAACTGCCCATACATGTGCATTCTCTGTTGTGGCCTCGTCCTTGTGGAATGGCCTGCCTGAGGCCAGGAAGGCTCCCATACTTTTAGCATTCCACAGAGAACTGAAATGTTTAGGAGGGTATTTTTATCAGGGGAATAAGGATGTAGTATGATGGAATGGTTCAGGAGGGTGCTTCTAGAAAGGGAACAGGACTGTGGTCTATTCCGTTGTTTGTTGTATTTTTTACCATGTTCTTAGCTGCATTGTCCTCTACATTTGTAATTCCATTTTCTGCGATGTTTAGGACTTATGTTTGATATTCTTATAAATAATGTGTAGTTTTTGTAATTTTTTTACACTGTTAATCTGTTTGAGTTGAAGCAAGAAAGGTGGGCTATAAGCGAATAAAAGCGGATGGTATTAGCTACCAATAATTACCCATGCTAAGTACTCTACAAAATAGGAATATAGGTGGAATCTCCAGCCCTAATGGATAGCCTGCATTTAGTCTTGTATCCAAGAAATGTTTCAGCCTTAAACACCTCCTATCTATACTTAAAAAACAGGAGGTTTATGACATTTAAAAGATTAACAACATTTTACTCCAGCATATACTTTAGTGGACTAGAAAACATTTAAGGTGTCACAAAACACTAACACTGTTATTCTTCTGGGAGTAACACCAATAGTACATTATTGCTAAGGATGTAATAGAGCACTCCTAAAAACTATGTAAGTTTTCCTTTGGATTTTTGGAAGCTTTCAGTAGTATTTGCCAAACAATACATTTTCCCATGCTTGCTGTTGTTCTATGATGGGTTTCACCATCATTATATGCTGACATTATCTTCTCCTTACCCAAGAGAAATTGAAGTAACAAACAGATGATGGCAAAAACAGCAGTGATAATCATTATGTCTTCACCCTAGCATTGCCAGACCCCCCCTGGTCACCGGTGAGGGATGGGAGGGTAAGGTTTCCAAATCCAGGTTGGGAAACTCCTGGAGATTTCAGGATGGAGCCTGGGGAGGACAGGGACCTCAGTGAGGTACAATGCTATAGAGTCCAACCTTCAAAGTATACATTTTCTCCAGGGGAACTGATCTCTGTAGTCTGGAGATGAGCTGTAATTCTGGGGGATCCACAGGTCCCACCTGGAGGCTGTCATCCCTACCCTCTTGCACCCCGTCCCCTCCTTTGACTCTCCCTCATGAGCCACCAAGAGGGTCTGGAATACATGGTGTAGGAATGTTTCACCCCTTTCAAGGAAATCTTTTCCTCCTTAACTTCCCTCCCAAGGTTAGGAAGCTCCTTTTCTATAAGCCACCACCAACACAGTCTATCTTTTTCTCCTTTCCCCTTTGCCACTCAGTGCCCTGATTCACCATAAAAGAGGGTATAGTCTGTGTTTAGTGTGAGAACTAACCTCCTTCTGTCTCTTAGTCCACAATGTCCCTACGTGTTTGGCTAGGTCTTGGTATTCCTGCATAGGACAGGGACTATTAAGCAATGTAAGTGACAGGAAAAAAGCAGTCAGAGCACACCAACGATATTTCAGAGAAAAGATCTTTCATAACTAGTTATAAACCCTAATATAAACCAAGGGAAATTGTATGGGAATTACCAGAATAAATGTTTTTAGTCTTTAACATTCCACTGGACTTTTGTTTGGATACTTTTAACCATTCATCCTCAGCCTGGGAGTGTCTTTATGAACCAAATGACACTTCTTGTAGACTTGGCTAAACATTAAGTGCTGAGCCACTGCTGACCAATCATCCCAAATTTGTGATAACGACTTTTGGATGCCAAAGTCTTGGCTCTTGGACAATTTGGCCAAATGGTGATTTGAATCCCTCCGGATCCATCCTGTTTCACACCACATTCATCACTCTAAATCTTTCCCCTTCTGGAATAACTTTTCTAAATTGCCTCTCATCTTATAAACAAGGTATATGTTATTTCAAGGCATAGTTCCTCCTATTCATCCACAACAAGAAGTCAGCAAGTGTGATGAACCATAGAAAAATGCAATGAGAAACTGATGTGACATCACAAATATTTGAGAAAACTTATTGTGGACATTTTTATACTTCAAACATGCCAAATAGGCTGGTTAATTATAAACTATTATAAAATTAAATTACTCAGACTTGAATAAACAGTTGATATACTGCCTAATTAATTTAACTTAAATATTTGTAGAATGCAATCATATCCTTTTTTTACCCCGCTTTAGGGTTATGCTAGAACTACTTATATGTTTTCTTTGTGAACATTTTCAGTAGTGCTAACAAATATGTTTATTTTATTTTTTTATATCCTGTTTTCTCCCTAACTGGGACTCAAAATGGTTTATTGCATTGTTTACCTCTCCTCAAGCTTATCCTCACAACAGCCTTGTGAGGTGGGCTACACTGAGAGATTGTGAGAAGTAACCCAGTGAACTTCCATGACAGAATACGAACCTTGTTGGCCCAGGTTCTAGTCCAGTACTCCAACCACCATGTCATGCCAGCTCTTCCTATTTGATCATTCTTTTGGCATTTCTTGCAGAAATGCTTATTTCTTTGTTGTGCTCAAATATCTACATGGGCTGCCTCCTTGTTACCAAGCATACTTCAAAGTGCTAGTTCTTAACTACAGGGTCCTGAATGGTTTAGGATCAGGGTACCTGAAGGACCACCTCCTACTGCAGCTCGCTAGCAAAGGCTGTCATCTCAAGATTCAAGCAGTACTCCTCATAGCCCCACCCATAGAATGCCATCCCCTTTAAAGCTCACCTGGCATCTACATCAATGGCTCTGTAATAATTATACAAGTCAGTAGCATGCCTGTGCAACTCAGACTGGAGGCAAGTGCTGAAGGCATTTCAGGGCTGGCAACCTCTTCCCATCCCCAATGGGTTCAAGCAAATACACTACACTTAGGAACTAGAACGGGAACTTTAATGGAGAAACAAATCCAAAGGGGAGAGGGCAGAAAGAGTAATTGGGATCAACAAGACCTTGGCAAGGCCTTTTAGTGCTTGCCAGTCAACTAATAAGAGTTCACTAGTTCCAAGCCCTTCTTTCCAAGGCTTGCCCGACACCATCCAACAACAAAGTCTTTATCTGGAGCTTCAGTCCTGCAATAGGAATCCCCAAAGTTCTCTGCTCCAGTCCTTGGTTCCCTTTTTCTAGCTTTCCACCAAACTGTTTCTCCTTCTTGGCCTGTTCCTCATTCCAGCCTGCTAGGGCCACAGCCCTCTTTCCCTCTGGAAAAAGGAAGACCAGCCTCTCCAGTGCCAGGGCTGCTGGGATATGTAGTCCACTATTCCACCTCTTGAAAAAAAGGATGTGTCTTTGCATCCAAACTACTCATAGTCATTATGCCAGCAGCGAAGTCTGCGTACTCGCTGTGATAGTTTGGGTTCACTTGTCCCAATATCTTCGATTTCCTGGTCCACCAGGTTCTTGCCTTCCAGTCTTCTTTCCTCAGATGAAATAGAATCTCCCATCAGCGGAACACATATCCCTGGCTGGTTGGCTACGTAGTGTTGTTTCATCTTCCAAATCTGTTTCATCTGTAATACCTGTTCTTGGATATGAACATCTACCACCCCAACTCCTGTTGCACTCTGAGGCATGTTTTTGTTGACCTAGAGTAGGGGTGGCCAAACTACAGCTTGGGAGCCGCATGGGGCTCTTTCACACATATTATGTGACTCCCAGCTGGGGAAGTGAAGGGGAGGCATGCCTCCCCAATTGGTCTTCCCTCCCCCAGCCAGTGTTCCCCTCCCTGTATAGGCTTAAGGTGTGGGGGGGAAGCAGAGAAAGAAAGCAACTTTATCTTTAAATGTATTCTCAAACTGCTCCCCCGTCGGCTGGCTTAGAGAAGGCAATTGTCTCTTTAAATCCTTTATCCAAGCCAAGCCAGTTGGTGGGGGGCGGCTGGGAGGACGTGTTAAAGTTGCTTTCTTTCCACCTGTTATGTCTGATGACCGCCACTAGGTGTCAGCAGTATGCAACTGGAGCTTGGCTCCAAAAGAACAATAGGGACTAGGATACTGAGACTCCTAGTTAGCACCTATAGGAACTGTGGTGGGATGTTTAAACCCTCCAATGGGACCTGTGGGTGTCACCCAGGGACTGTATATAGTTGGCCGTTTCGGCCGGTTGTTATTATGTGTGTTGTGTGCAAGTAAACTATGAGCTGATAATCACTGAATGTCTGTCTTTGCTACACATCGAACCCAGTACACAACACCACCTCTCCCTCCTTCCCCCATCTATTTGCTTTCTTTCCACTTTCTTTCTTTCTCCCCTCCCTCTACATCTAAAGTTAAATGTGTTCTCCAAGCCTCACTGCTCCAGCCAGCTGGCTTGGCTCGGAGAAGGCATTTATCTCTTTAAATCCTTTCTCCAAGCCAAGCCAGTGTGGCAGGCTTGGAGAACACATTTAAAGTTAAGGGTGTTCTCCAAGCCCCTGCCCTGCCCACTGGCTTGGAGAAGGCATTCGTCTCTTCAAATCCCTTCTCCAAACCAAGCTAGCAGTTGTGGGTGCATTGAAGAACATATGTAAAGTTAAAGTTGCTTTCTTTCCACCTCTCTCTTTCTTTCTCTCTCTTCCCCACCCCCAATGATTTGCTTTATTTCCACCTCTTTCTTTTCACCTTTCTTTCTCTCACTTTCTCCCTTCTTATCTTTCTCTCTCTTCCTCCCTCCCCCTCAACTATCTGCTTTCTTTCTATCTCTCTTCCTTCCTCCCCGTCCCTACCACATCTATTTGCTTTCTTTGTTTCTGTTTTTCTCTCCTTCCTTCTTTCCACCTTTCCCTTTCTCTTCCTTTTCCTTCCTACCCCTCCGCCCCATCTATTTGCTTTCTGTTTCTTTTTCTCTCTCTCTTCCTCCCCTCCCCCATCTATTTGCTTTCTTTTTTCTCTCTCTCTCCCTCTCTCTCTTCCCCCTCTTTCATTCCTTCTTTCTGCCGCTCATTCTCTCTCTCTTAGACAAATAAATATCATTAGCAAACTAATAAATATCATTGGACAAATATATATCAATATCTGTTTTTACCCCTTTTGTTTTTATTTTGGCAGTCTCGTTTAATGTTAACAAAAAGCAAATTTGCATATTTTCCAACAAAAATGTAATATTTTTTCATGTCTTGCGGCTCTCAAACATCTGACATTTATTCTATGTGGTTCTTACTTCAACCAACCCATTCTACTTATTACCTTTGAACATCTGCTGCAGTTTGGTACTTAGATCTTTCCTTTTCCTGTGGTCTTTAATCCAGACCAACTCTCAATGTCTGAACAAGTGCATGTAGAAAATACTGCATGGGATGCTCTAGCGTTTGGGTAAAAATTCTATGGTGACCACAGAGTTTTTAACCAAAATGCTAGCGTGTCCCCTGCATGTGCCTGACGTGATGTCACTTTCACATTGGGGATGTCGTGTTGTGGCTGTTGAGGCAGGGCTTCCCCCACCGGCCAGTTGGCCACTGGCAGGCAGGAGCCCATGAAATCAGGGGATCTCCCACTCCCACCTGGGGGCTGGCAACCCTGCTCTCCTCCTCTCTGGAAAGAAGAAGACCAACCTGTCCAGAGCCAGGACTTCTGGGAGATGCAATCCCTCTGAAATTCCATTACAGATTTTAGACACCAGGCCGAAGAGTTCTTGTTCACTCAGGCTGTTAACTCTTTTGCCCTTTTCTTGTCCTGCTTTGATACTGATTTTATGAGTAGTTTTACTGTGTGTGTTTTTTTAAACCCTGATTGCTTTCATTGCAATTTTAGCTTATTTTGTATTTATTTATATCCTGCCTTTCTCACCTATGGTGATGTAATGTGACTTACATCATTCTCCTCTCCTCCATGTTATCCTCCCAACCAAGGGCGTAGACTTTCCAATTTCCCAGGGGGGGCTGGGGCTGGGCCAGAGGCATTGCTGTGCTAGGTCCTTAAAAGAACCCAGGCCCAGTGACATCATAGGGAGGAGCCAGTGACATCACAGGCCATTGTCACTATTTATGGAGGCGGAGCCATGTGGCATTCCTGGCTCCTATTATCTCCAGTGGGCCTTCAAGTCTCTCCCATTGTTTGTAATGGGCAATCCTGTCATTTCTTTTATACATCCCAGTTAGTTGTCCCTTTGAAACTGTACCACACATATAGAGTGTACATTCCTTGCCAATGTTCCTTCTGGACTGCACACAGGGCAAAAGGAAATTTTAAAAGGCCTCTGATCTGCATGCCAATCAAGGATAATGATGTGTGGCATAAACATGAGTTAAGTGTTCTCCCTGGATGGTGTACATACCAAGAACATATCTGTTGCCATTTCCCTCTCTTCCTGCTCACCACTCAGGGAAACAAAAGCCCTGTTTACATATTACAGTGAACATATGTACATCTTGCATGGACATACATTGTTAGAAAGAGGTAATATACTTTTGTGTTACAAATAAAAGCAGCCCGCCTGCATCCTCCCCCCCCGCCCCAATGGCTCAGAAACAAAGCATGGCATGGGCAAAATCCTCTGCAAAGAACCCTGGAGAACCACTGCCAGTCTGAGCAGACAATGATGACACTGATGGTAGAGAGACCATGCTTAGCGTGCCAAAGGATAAAGGTTTAAACCGAGGAGGTCAAAGAGAACAGCTGTTGGAAAGGATCTTTCTCTGTCTGAGCCTGTAGAGCTCACCTGCATCAGAGCAGACCATGCTGAAGTAGATGGACCAATGGCATGAAGACCAGTGTGGATTGAAGAGACCCATGTTCAGATCTACATTTTGCATGATACTTACTCGGTGATACTGGGACAGTTAGATTTGAGTCCAGGAGCAGCTTAGAGACCAACAAGAGTTTCAGGGAATAAGCTTCCAAGAGTCAAAGCCCCCTTCATCAGGCTGGGTGATATTGCCATTGTTGTGAGGTCAATATAAGGGAAGGGAGACTGGAGGAAGGGTGGAATAAAGAGGGGATTGACAGACAACATGTGAGCAGCAGAGTCCATTGGGATGGAAGAGGAGTTTACAGGAAAAAAATAGCACCAACTGATGTGACCAAGAACACAGATCTTCCCAAACTAAAACATCATAAATTATAGCCTGAACATGAACCAATATTGTAATGCATTAAGTGATGTAGCAGTGGTGACAAAACCTCTAGTGGCATTTAGTTGAACTTCCTGGACAGACAGATGTATTTTCGGTTGCCACTGGCCAAACTGGTCTGACTTTAGAGTGTTGGGACAAGCAGCAAGGCTTGAGGAAGGGGATGTAGATCCATGGTTATAGAAAAGAAGGGGGCTAGGAACTGAGAAAGCAAAGCAGTCCAAATGAAGCACAACACAAAAAGCTGTACATAGTTGAGAGGAATTAGAAAGGATTGGAGATGCACAGTTGGTGTGAAGTACATTTGAGAAATTATAGAAACAGCATGGAAGTTTCTTAGTTGGGGTTAGCTACAATGCTATTGCAAGGTCCACAGAAACCTGTATGACATTTTCAGACATTCTTTCTCATATATTTTAATTGCTTATCCCCTTCCTATAACAATTCCTCATCAGTCTAACAGAGGCATCCTACTGAGGTCTATCCAAGGGGGCTTCCTCCCAGGATTGGACTATAAAGAGCTCTACTCAAATCCTTAACCACTGAGCTTGCTAATACTTTCTCTTCTTTCAGTTCCTTAGATCAATTTGCCCAATCCCCCATCAAACTCAAATCTTATTGGCTCTTGCAACTATGAGTAAATTATTATTACACTTCTATCACATGGCTCTTTCCTAATGATTGTGGCTCCCAAGAATAGGTTGAAGATGATTGCCTGGGAAGCCCCCACACAGCACCATGCCATGGACCCAGATGGCTCAGGTTAGCCTGATCTCATCAGATTTTGGAAGCTAAGCAGAGTCAGCTCTGACTAGTATTTGGATGGGAGATCTCCAAGGAATACCAGGGACATGATGCACAGTCAGGCAATGGCAAATCATCTTTGAATGTCTGTTGCCTTGAAAATCCTACAGGGTTACCATGAGTTGGCTATGACTTGCTAGCATTTTACATCACACCAGGGTAAGTGCGCTTTAATGCCCAGAACCATTTGGGCAAGGTGTAATGTATAACTACTGTCAGTAGCATGAGATGGACCCACAGCTCAATTGGCTCTCATATCACTGCCATAGCATACAAAATAGTAAAACACTCAGTAGCACCTTTAGGACAAACAAACTGTATTGTAGCATAATTATTACGGTAACACAAGGGTTCTCAGAAAGCCACACAAACTTTTCCAATCTCACTTCAGTGCCAGTTCCAGTCCTCAAACTCACAGAGAAACCCAAACACTCTCATTTTTGGTAGAATGACACCCCTCCCCTCCTCCACCTGGGTGGTTTGGCAAATGTAAGCCAATGCCAGAGGTTTGCATGCACCAAGTCACACAGCAGAACCAGAGCTTCCAATTTCAGCACTGGAGCTAGGGATGCCAGCCTCCAGGTGGGACCTGGGGATCCCCTGGAATTACAGCTCATTGCCAGTCTAAAGAGATCAGTTTCCCTGGGGGGGAAATGATGTTCTGGAGGGTGGACTCTATGGCACTGTGCCCCACTGAGGTCCCTGTCCTCCCCAGACTCCATTCCCAAATCTCCAGGAGTTTCCTAACCTGGATTGGGCCACCCTCCCCTCATCCCCCAGAGGTGGCCAGGGGGTACCTGGCAATCCTAACTGGGGCTATTTTAGCAAGGGAGAGGGGGGAAGCTGGGGGGAAAAACATATAGATTGGGAGAGAGAAGTGAAAGACAGAGGGAAGGGAAGAAAGTCAGACTGCAAGGGAAGCAGCCTTGAGTGGGGGTGGGGGAGCTCACCAACGTTTCCAGCTCTCACACATCTCAAGGGAAAGGGAAAGAGAAACAGAAAGAGAGAGAGGGACAGAAAGCGCAGCCCCCCCTTCCCCCCCATTACAGGAGAAAGTGAGCCCAGGATTTTCTGTATCCTGGAGCAATGTGCTCCTGCAGCACAAGGGTTCCTGGGTTTTGTTTTCTCCTGCAGCCTAGTTTAAACTGGACTGCAGGAGAAAGCAAGCCACTCACTGATGGCAGGGGCAACCAGAGGCCACAGAAGGGCCCCCCACCTTCCCCCTCCCTCCATTCTTGCCCAGCTCCCCTGCTTGGACTTGCAGGATGGCTGGGTGGCTGCAGCCCTGGGCTCCCACCCACCCCACCCCACCCCACCTGAAACAATCCCCCACTCCTTACACTCCCACCTACTTACCCTTCCGGCTGGTGGCTGCAGCAAGCAGAGGCAGCATGTGCTGCCTCGAAGCCAGCCTCCACGTGCTGCTCTCCAGGCGAGCTGCTGGGAACTGTGGGTGGAGCTTAGCTTCCAGGAGGAAGCAAGCCCCCACCCCCTTGACTTCCGTCCCATTCCTAGCCCAGCCCAACAGACTCAGAAAGCGGAGGGGAAAACCCTCCGCTTTCAAAATGGGGTGGGGGACGGGAGGGGGGGTAGCAAGGCTCTGGCTGACACCAGTTGCCTCCGGGGGGGCTCAGTACTTTCGGGGAGGCCTGAGCTCCCCAGCCCCCCTGAAGATGACGCCTATGCTCCCAACAACCCTATGAGGTAGGTTATGCCAAGAGTGTATGGCTGCTCAAGGTCCCCCAGCAAGCTTCCATGGCAGAGTAGAGATTTGAACCTGGACCTCCTGAGTCCTAGTTTGACATTCTAACCACCACACCACACTGGCTCTCGTTATTGAAATATTTTTATGTTTTTTATTTGTCTTTGATTTTTATGCTGTTAGCTATATCAGGAAGACTCTGGAATACATAGGGTATGATTCCCCCCCCATATATAAATATTCATTTACACTGCCCTCTTTCATAATTGCGTTCATATGACTCTGGGACATTATCACCTAACAACATAAGGTTGGCTACATAGCTTCAGACACAGTTCATATAATAGCTTTATTAGCCTGTAAACAACTTGTCTGCATGGCTTCAGGACATCATTTCATTTCCTATGTGATTCCTGATTGGCTGACATCCTGAAGGCTGTGATGAGATGTGCAGCTTGATCCATTGCCATTGCTGCTCCCTTCCAGATTTAAAATGTATGATCAGAAAGCAACATCTGTCTGAATTGCCCCAGTCATCTGCGTCTTGTTTCCTCCCCCCTTTATTGTGTATTTCTTTGATACCAGTGAAAGTCCAGTCCTTTTGGGCTGAGTTGGTTTCAAACCAGATTTCCTGTTGTCTGATCACTCTGTTGCACATGCAAGTCATCAGGCAGGTCTGACTGGTCTCTTGTTTTCCAGCCACCATTTTTTAGTGATATGTGCATAACTGCCTCTCTCTCCCCCTTTCCCACAGGGGCTTCTCAAAACTGTGTTTCCTTTATAAAAACTTTCAAAGAAAGATGCCTGTATACTTCAGCTTTTTTCTGTGCTTTGGGGAAACTGTTAGGAGATGTGATTTTAAAATGCTTTTATTTGTTGTTTGCTGACCTACACACACACCTGAATGGTGCTCATAAGTGCCTATGGGTTTGAGAGCGTTGTCTGATGTGACTTTCTGCAATGGGAAGCTGATACACTGTCTGCTCCCTCATGCTAATGAGGTGACACACACACCTACGCACTCACATACCTACCCATCATGCACTGGGAAGAAGAAGAAGAACATCTCCATTAGGGTCTGATGGAAGGATGGTAAAACAACAGCGAGTCCACCATCTCGGAATTCAGAGTTAGCACGTAACCCACAGGATGCATGGTCTTGGGACTGTGAACACTATCTCCTGATTTACGACTTGGATCAGAGCAGAGTCCTTCGGAGTTCTAAGGTTTCCATGACAACTCATCTTCACACCTTTGACCCAGGCCTTAATGAGGAAGAGTGTAGATATCCAATATTGCCCCCCCTCCTTAGGTAGGCACCCCACCATCCTATAAGCCAATGGCATAGGAATGGGACGGACTTACAGGAGGGAAGATGACCCTACTGCCAGCCCCCAAAAATAACTGATAAAAGCGAGGTTCACCCTTTGTTCTTCACTAGCTAGTCATCCAACCCTACCCCGGTAACAGAGTCTACTATAGGTAATTCTTGCGTGCTTTCTTGGATCCGGACCAAGAAACCCACACGTGTTGGCTGGTTCCAACTGTGTGTAGTAGGAGTTTCCCTTAGTCAGAATCTCTACTCCTGCATTCTTTGCTGTGAAGGTCGAGCTTCAGGAATCAGATAAGTATCACGTGTTTTCCCCCTCCTAAATATCTCTAGATTTAAACCCCATACTGTTTTCCATTTCTATTGTATCTAAAGGAACTTGTTTGCATGTGTGAACGAATCTGTCTTTGTATGCCTGTGAACCAAAAGATATTATTCAGTAAAGTTTAAGTTTACTGAATAATATCACTTAAGTTTAGTCCGATCAATGCATAGATAAGCATTTCGGCTAACAAAGAGGTTAATTGAAAAGATTAGAGAGGGAGGACAGCAGTGAATTACATATCCCAACAGGGTCATCAGCGCTTGTGTGCATGCTCAATGGACAAACTTTTTAAAAAATGGACGAGAGCCCCACAAACTACATATCCCAGGAGACTCATCAGCGCTTGTAGGCATGCTTGAAGGACAAGCTAAAAAATAAATGGCAAATGGCTGCACTTCCTGGTTGCTGCATCTGATCACTCAAGGACGGGGTGAAAGCACTTTGAAGAGTGCTAAAAGGGGTGAGTCTGATCAAGATTCTCTGTTACAAAAAAACCTGGATCGGTTAGAGGCAGGGCCACACTGGATCAAACTGCATGTCTGACAAGGGTTGCCATTCCCCCAATGGGGTAGGGGGTTTACCTGCTTTCAGGGGGCCCAATCCGCCACCACGTAGTCAGCTGGCAGAGGGAGCCCTGCCCCTAAAAAGCCCCATCCACGCCAATGTGACCTGCACAATGACATCACCTAGAGATGATGTCATTGCGCAGGGCACGTTGTGGGGGGGGAGATGCTCTAGCATTTGAGGAAAAAACTCTATGGTTACCATAGTGCATGCGCCAAAAAGTCTTGGGCCCAGAGAAGGATCCCACCCCTGTCTGGTAGCCAGGTAAGACCTGGCAACCCTTCATCTGACCACAGCCTAATATGACTAATCCAGGCAAAAGAAAGAATGAGCAGTTGGGGGGGGGGGAAGTACCCAGTAGTGTCCAGGGGTGAAAAAATGGAACCAAATGGGGAAAAAACCAATAATCATAGCAGAAGCCAGGAGAAATATTTTCACTTGCAGAAGTCTCTATTTCTGATTCAAATATCAAAAATAAAGATTTGGTACATTATAACCTCTTATGCCTATGCTAAACAGGCACCAGCTTTATTTTTCCAGTACATCATTACTAGGTTTGCCACCCCTGGCCTGGGAAATTCCTGGAAATTTTGTGGGTGGAACCTGGGGAGAGCACGGTTTGAGGAAGGGAGGAACCTCAGCAGGGTATAATGCCATAGCATTATACCTTCCAAAGCAGCCATTTGCTCCAGGGGAATGAATGTCTGTAACCTAGAGATCAGTTGTAATTCCAGGAGATCTTCAGCCACCACCTGGATATTGGCAACCCTAATAATTACAAACAAGGTAAGTATATCACAGGTCTAGAATGAACAAACCATAGATTTTAATTTACTTGAACCATAAGCCATTTTAAGTACCTTTTATTTCAGTAAGTCTAGTATCATACTATAACAACAACTGCTTTATGCCCCACACCTCAGTGAATAAAAACCACATGCTGATTTTTCTAAGCTTTTGGATATACCCTTCTGTAAACAATATTTCCAATGTAAATAAAATTAGGATGAGCTCGGCTCCCTTTAGAGAACTGCCTTGCGAGAAATCAATGAAAGTGTGAATTGAATGCATATCAATCTTGCCTGCTCGCCTACAAAGAGGTCAATTTTCTTCTTCTTATGGATTACAGACCTGTTGTTGCAGATCTAGCCTGTAAGTAAGCAGCTTGCTGAGATCCAGGAAGAAGCTGTTTACCACATGCTGGAATGCATCAGTCTGCTTGAAGCCTGTAAAGTACTGGGTTTCGGGCCTCATGACTCGGACGACGACATAAGAGAAGACGCGTTTATTCGTACTTCACACAAGACAAGAACAACCAGTAACGGCCGGAGGCCAACTATATACAGTTGGGGGGGACGGCCCCATGTTCCTATTGGCGGGTTTGAATCGCCCGCCAATGCTGCCATTGGTTCTCTACTGGCGAGCTCAGGAACCTAGTCCCTATTGTTCTCAGAGAGCGAAGCTTGGCTGTATTTCGCCAGCTCTGCCTTCTGATCCCAGGACACAACACCCCTCCCCCCATAGTTCGTCTCCTATCAGGTGACGTAGTCTTTTAAGTATGCTGGGGCCCTCCGTTCCCTTAGCGATCGTCGGGGGGCCGGTACCGGACTGGCGGGGCCCCCATCGGGTGGTCCTCCAGCACAAGGAGCTTGGATCTCCGGTCGTAGCTGAGGCGGTGACGGCGGCGGCTGTAACGGCGGCGGCAACGGTTCAGCTGTCTCCGGGACCCCCTCCGGATTCCGTGGACCTTCCGGCGCGGGCTCCGCTGTCGGTGCCTGCAGTCGATCGGATGCTGGGGCGGCCGCGGCGTTTCCCGGTAGCTGGATCCCTGTGTCGGGGTCTTGCCGCCTCCAGAGCTGGTCCACGTGTTTACGGAGGACCCGGTCCCCATCTGTTAGGACCTCGTATGACACTGGCCCGGTGGGTTTTAGGATGCGCCCGGCCAACCACTGAGGCCCCGCTCCGTAATTCCGGAAGTAGACAGGTTCCCCCGGGAGGAAGCTTCGGGGCGCCTCCCGGGTCTCGACCAGCTTTCTCTCTGGGGCTCGGTCCGGGTGGAGCCTGTCTAACAAGGTTGTGGGGCGGCGGCCCATCAATAGTTCTGCGGGGCAATGACCGGAGATGGGGTTTGGGGTGGTGCGGTATGTTAGGAGGAAGCGGGCCAGCCGGAACTCCCAGTCCCCCTCCGTTATGCGGCTCAGGGCTTCTTTGGCGGTGCGTACCGTTCTCTCCGCCTGTCCATTTGTAGCCGGGTGGAAGGGCGCTGATCGTATGTGCCTGATTAGGTTCTTTTCGAGGAACGCTTGAAACTCAGCAGATGTGAACGCTGCCCCGTTGTCCGACACGATTGTGTCTGGTAACCCGTGCGTCGCGAATATTTTCCGCAGGGCCCTTATTGCCGCTTTGGCAGAGGTGGTAGACACTGGGCTTATTTCCACCCATTTCGAGTAGGAGTCTACCGTCACCATGAACTGGAGCCCCTGAAACGGCCCCGCAAAATCTATGTGTAGGCGTGACCACGGCTTGTGGGTAGACTCCCAGCTTTGGGTTGGCGCTCTTGGGGGATTGGGGCGGACTTCCTGACACCGTGTGCACCCTCGGACCCAGGTTTCAATTTCTGCGTCCATCCCGGGCCACCACACATAGCTCCTTGCCAGAGCTTTCATTCGTACAATGCCGGGGTGGGCCTCATGTAGCGTTTCTAGAACCCCTTGTCTCATGGGCCCCGGGATGACCACCCTGTCCCCCCATAACAAGCACCCTTTTAAGGCGGATAACTCTTCCCGCCTGGCTTTGTATGCCGTGAACTCTGGCCCTGTCTGTTCCGCTGGCCATCCCCTCACCACCCAGTTTAGGACCCGGGAGAGAATGGGATCTCGGGACGTGCGGGCGGCCACGTCTGCAGCCTGAAGGGGGGGTTTGGCAGCTCCTCCATTAACAATACTGCAGGAGCCGGGGCCGGATCTTCCCCTGTATGCGGCAGCAGCAGGCGGCTCAAGGCGTCGGCATGACCCAGCGCCTTGCCCGGCCGATGCTCCAACTGGTACTGGTAACCCGCTAAAAACAAGGACCAGCGCAACACCCGGGGCGACAGTACCTGCGGCGTTTGTTTGTCCGCCGCAAACAGTCCCAAGAGCGGCTTATGGTCGGTTACGAGCGTGAAGTGCCGCCCATACACAAAGTTGTGAAACTTTTTAACCCCCGCCACCAGTGCCAAGCCCTCCCGGTCGATTTGAGCATAGTTCCGCTCCGCGGGGGACAGCGTGCGGGAGTAGTAAGCCACCAGGACTTCCCTCCCATCCGGTAGCTTGTGGGCCAAGACCGCCCCGACCCCATACGGTGATGCGTCGCACGCAAGGATTACCGGGAGCTTTTCATCAAAGTGGGCGAGTACCGCGTTAGAAATCAAGAGTACTTTAACCCCCGAAACGCCGCCTCCTCCCTCGCTCCCCATGCCCAAGGTGTCGCCTTATCCAGTAGCCTGTGCAGGGGTTCGGCCACGGCGGCTTTGTGAGGGAGAAAGGCGTGGTAAAAGTTCAGGAGGCCTAAGAACGCCTGGAGCTCAGCCTTGGACTTTTGGGCGGGGGCCTCCACGATGGCCTTTACCTTGTCCCTCGCCGGATGCACGCCTGTTGCGTCTACCCGGTACCCCAAGAACTCCACCTCCGGCACCCCGAGGAGGCACTTTTCCCGCTTCACTTTCAGCCCCGCGGCTTGGAAGCGTTCCAGTACAGTTCAGAGGCGGGCGGCGAAGCTTTCAGGGGTGGTCGCGGCGATGAGGACGTCGTCGAAGAACGGCGTCACCCCAGGGATCCCTTTTAACAAATCATCCATTAGATTTTGGAAGATCCCTGGGGCCACACTGACCCCGAACTGCAGCCGCTTCACCCGGAAGGCCCCCCGGTGGGTCACTATGGTTTGCGCCTCGGCTGTGGCCTCATCTACCGGGAGTTGCTGGTACGCCTGCACGAGATCCAGCTTTCCGAATATGCGCGCCCCCGCCAGTGTGGCTAAGACATGGCTGACCACGGGTACGGGGTATGCGTGTGCCTGAAGTGCCTGGTTAATGGTGCACTTATAATCCGCGCAGATGCGGATTTCCCCGTTTGGCTTGACGGGTGTCACAATCGGGGTCTCCCATCGCGCGTTCGGGACGGGCTCTAGGACTCCCTGGGCCACTAACCGGTCCAGCTCGGCCTCTATTTTCGGGCGGAGGGCCAGGGGTACGGTGCGGAAGCGCCGTCGGACGGGCGTCACTGTGGGGTCTAAATGGAGCGACACCGGGGGCCCTTTATAACACCCCAGTTTCCCGTCAAAGACCTCCAGGAATTCCTTGCACACCGCCCCCAGTCCCGCACCCCGCACTTATTCACTCCCCCAATCGTTATGCCTAGGGCCTCGAACCACGCCCGCCCCAGGAGACTCACGAGATTTCCCTCTACCACCACCAAGTCCAAGTTCCCCTCAAAGTCTCGGTACTGCACTCGGAAAGTGCCGACTCCCCGGATGGGGACAGGGTTCCTTTGAAAGTCCACCAAGCTTAGTGGCGATGGACGTAGAGGGGTCCCCCTAATGGGCAAAGTCTTTTTAAAGTGTCCAGGGAAATGATGGACGCCGCCGATCCCGAGTCCACTTCCATGCAACAGGGGGACCCCTCGATCCGTACGGTTACTTGGATCTTCGGGGCAGAGGAGAGGTTGGGGTTGGGGAGGCGAAGTACCTGCAGCGGCTGGTCGGTGAGATGGTACAACTCGGCGACCTCTTCCGTCGTCTCGTAAGCGGTGGACGATGCGCGGTGCGGTGGGACCGACGATCTCGAATTCCTGGGGCCCTTGGACCGGCAGACCCGTGCGAGGTGTCCCTGCTTCCCGCACCCGTGACAAACAGCATCCCGGAACTTGCAGGAGTTCTTTCCGTGGCCTTCCCCGCAGCTGGCACAGACGGTCCGGTTGCCGGAAGGCTTGGCTGGCTCTCTGTTGGCCTGCTGGAACGGCGCCGGCTGACGTTGTTGGGGTCTGAGGGCGAAGACCTCTTCCGTATCTACATTCCCGGGGCTTGGACTCCTTCCGACCACATGGGCGGCCGCGGCCGGGCGTTCCCCTTCCGCGGCCTCGTGGGCTGTTGCAGCGTCGAGGGCCTCGTCCAAGGAGAGCCTCCGGTGTCCAACCAACTTGCGCCGCAGCTTGGAGTCCGCCAGGCCCCACACGAACTGCGTCAGCAGGTTGTCCTCCACCTTCGGAAACACGCAGTCCACCGCGAGCGCCCTTAGCGCGGCCAGGAAGGTGGCAATGGATTCCCCTGGGGCCTGGACTCGCCTCTGGAAATCCATCGTCTTGGCCAGGAAGGTCGGCCGGGGGCTGAAGTAAGCGTTGAGGACATCCAGGATCTCCCCAAACGAGCTCTCCAAGGCCGTGCGGGGCACCAAGAGGCTCTTGGCGAGGCAGACGGTTTGGGTGCCGCACGCGTTCAGCAGGATCAATCGTTTCTGGTCTGGGTGGCGGATTTCGTTGAGCTCCAAATAGCTGATGAGCTGGTCGACCCATGCGTCCCAGGTTTCTGGCTGCGACGGATCGAAGCGCTCCAGTGTTACATGAGAGGCGGCCATGGCTCTGTCTGGGAAGGCGTGCGCCGGGGCGAGCGGTGCGGTGCTGCTCTCGGGGTCAGCGATGCGATGCTCGGCGAGCGGTGCGGTGCTGCTCTCGGGGTCAGCGATGCGGTGCTCGGCGGTGTCCTTTTCGTCGCTCATGGAGTCACGGAAGGCGTTGAAATCCCACCTTCGTCGCCACTGTAAAGTACTGGGTTTCGGGCCTCATGACTCGGACGACGACATAAGAGAAGACGCATTTATTCGTACTTCACACAAGACAAGAACAACCAGTAACGGCCGGAGGCCAACTATATACAGTTGGGGGGGACGGCCCCATGTTCCTATTGGCGGGTTTGAATCGCCCGCCAATGCTGCCATTGGTTCTCTACTGGCGAGCTCAGGAACCTAGTCCCTATTGTTCTCAGAGAGCGAAGCTTGGCTGTATTTCGCCAGCTCTGCCTTATGATCCCAGGACACAACAAAGCCAAAAGACATATGCTTCAAATCTAACTTGTGAGGTGATGTAATGGTGGACGCTGCGATTGTTGTGGGCATAACTTGTCATCTTACAGGTGTATAACCAAGCAAGGATAGAAAACATGAAGGGAAAGTTGAACAGAAGAGTTACTTGCAGGGCTATTTTTGGGCAGGAACACACAGAAACAGAGTTCCGGCTGGTTCCCGAGTTGGCCACTCCCAGCAGGAACTCATTAGCATAACAGGCCACACCCAACAGCAGAAACTTGTTAGGATTGGCTACATTAGGGGTGTGTGGCCTAACATGCAAAGGAGTTCCTGCTACAAAAAAAAGCCCTGGGGTTTTGACAACAAACAAGGTAAACAGAATTAGAAGCAAAAGGTAGGTGTGGCTGGATGACCATACATCTGGTAGCATGTGGTGTGTGGCCTAATATGCTAATGAGCTATGCTGTCAGGGGTGTGGCCTAATATGCTAACGAGTTTCTGCTGGGCTTTTTCTACAAAAAAAGCCCTAGTTACTTGTACATGCTTTTTTTTAATTGTCAACTTGTAAAAGTATTACCCAGGAAAGTTCAGCAAAGGCAAGGAATACAAGAAGTCTCCTTAGACTAGATTGCATTGCCTCATGTGCTTAACAATTATTTTTGAGAAATACTAACAGAAACGATCTACTGAGTCATATTAAAAGGGCTCCTTTTTTTTTACTCCTGCTTTCTGCCATCTGTTCTGATTAGCACTAGAAGCAAACAGAGACACAGGGCAGAAAATTTTCTGTGAAAAAGTCCCAGTGCTTTATTTTTCCACAGAAGATTTTCCATTTCTAAAACCCCCCACTGTTTTATAAATAAAACTAACAACAATTAATAAATTAGTACAGTATTAGGTAAGCTCGGCAGTTTCAAAGTTGTAATTAATATTTTTTCATCTGCTTAATTCCCGGAATTGTATGACAGGGTACATGCATATTTAACTAATTTGTGACTAGGTGGAGGTGGGTATTAAACCACAAATACCTCTAATCATCCAGATGTTTTTTAAAAACCCAGTTACAAATCCACCTGATTGACTGGGTAGGTCAAATCAAAACCAAGGCTAACGTTCTATTTACTGGTCTCTTCACGCATGGTGATAGGGGTGCTGTAATCACCAGTCTAATATGGAATTAAAACATAATGCAAGTAATGTTTCTGAGATTTCCCAGTGGAAGGCCCGTTAAATTCTGTTGAGCGGAGTGGGATCTCATGCACAGTTCTTTGGGTGTGCTAAAATTGGTGCTTCGACAGTACCTTAGTTCCCCCCCCAGTGTAAACATAGAGGAATTACATGCTATACTATATTTGTATTTTTACAAATATAATTCCAATAAAAGTACACACAGAGCTTTGGATATAACTTTTAAAGCACATTTGATTTTCCCCTAATCAAATATTTCAGCTCAAGTATTTGTTGCTATAGGGACACAATATTAACATGTGGTACTTTTAAAATGCTGTTTATTACAGGTACGTAAAAATAAATGTGCTAAATCAGATCATGCTCTATTTAGGGAACTGAACATTTTTTTAATTCTTTCTGGGAAATTCATATCACTGAACACAGTGTTTTTGTATTTTCAAATAGACAACTGTTATTGCTTACTTCTGTCCCAGTAATCCTTGGTGAAACTGATACCTGTTCTGAGCAAGTAGAATCTAATACAATCTGTATAACACTTCCATTTTAGAGCATAATAAACTGCTGTTACATCATTCCCTTATGTTGTCAGCTGCTTGTGAGGGAAAGGGCTGTACCTTTAGTAAAGACATAATGGGATGTTGTTTTCCGAGTAACGTTAGTCACCTCCATGCCATGAAAAGCTTCAGTTGCCTATTTTCACACATTATGCCTCTATTAAAGGGACAGGACATTTTTCTTCAGTGCACTTGTCAACCCCTATATGAAACGTCTTTTTCTCTCTCCCTCCCCTTTTAAATGGAGCATTTATCCTGAAAAACTATGCTAGGGAAGTTGACAACAATTCTGTTGGTGCTCATAAAGTATATTACAGTACTGTTGCCACTTGGTCATTGTTAACAAGATTAAAAATAAAAAACTTTGTGTCAGAAATTGGTATGCTTTAAATTACTTTTTTTCCTAACAGATATTTTCTCTACTTTTAAAACCATTTTATTTTGTAATATATTAATTTCAAGACAACGACATTATCAGCGCCCTATGAGAGGGGGGGAAATTATTTCAAAAATTCTAACATATTCTGCAATTATAAGTAGTTAAAATCACCCTAGGGAGCCAAAGCAGATATCTTGCAAGGCTTGTTTTCAGTGGAATATATAAAACCTTTAATGGCTTTAATTATCCTTGATGTGGCTTAAAATCAACTCAGAGGCTGCACTAACTTGAGAGAGACTTTGAAATATTTTATATACGGTATATTCTTCATTACTGGAATGGCCTTGTTCTGGAAGTTGTTTATACAAAACTAATTAAAGGAGATGACACATTCTAGATTAGTCACAATTTCAAGAACTGGACAAAACCTTATGGCAATGCAAGGTGCCAGGCTCCAGGTGAGGCCTAGAAATCTCCCATACTTACGGCTGATCTCCATACTACACACATCAGTTCCCTGAAGAAAATGCCAGCTTTGAAGGGTACACTCTGTGGCATTATACCCTGCTGAGGTCTTTCCAGTTTGGTGTAGTGGTTAAGTGTGTGGACTCTAACCTGGGAAAACCAGGTTTGATTCTCCACTCCTCCACTTGCACCTGCTGGATGACCTTAGGCAAGCCATTGTTCTGGCACAGCTGTTCTCGAAAAAGAGCAGTTTCCGTCAGAGCTCTCTCAGTCCCACCTACTTCACAGGGTGTCTGTTGTGGGGAGAGGAAGGGAAAGGAGTTTGTAAGCCGCTCTGAGACCAATGTTCCCTCTAAGCTGTGGAGTCTTGTGAGCAAAAATTGTACTTTGTGAGCTACTGGCATTAAAGTTGCGAGCAAGTGATCTGGCTACTGCATAAATTAGTTTGCTCTGGAGCCATCCTTCCTGAGCGAAGGCGAAACTGGGTGAGCCAAAGGCTAAAAAACTGTGAGCTAGCTCACACTAACTCAGCTTAGAGGGAACACTGTCTGAGATTCCTCTGGGTAGTGAAGGGCAGGGTATAAATTCAATCTCTTCTTGTCTTCTTTCCCCTACCCAAATCCCACCATCCACAGGCTCCATTTCCAGATCTCCAGGAATTTCCCAAATCTGGAGCTGGCAGCCCTATGCAACTGGTACATACACATTAGGCTGTGTTCTGAGTTGAGACCAGGTGTGACAGACTGCAAAGAAAAGCAGGCTTTTAAAAATGCTGCTTGTGTCAGAGAGTCAGAGAATTCAAGAGTTAATCTTCCCTGGAGAGAAAAGCTTATGTGATTGGCTGCTCTACTTACTCTCTGATTGGCCAGCATCAGCTGAAACACAAAATAAAACAGCTGATCTGGAGAGAAAAGATTCATTTGCCTTTTGAGACACTTTTGGTCTTGGTCTGAGATCTAATGTCTGCATCAGTAGCCAAAAGGTTTGGCTTCTGAGGCAAGAGACGTTAGGAGTCAGTGATTTCTGTCAGGGAATTGTCAGAAAAGTACTTCTATAGAGAGAAGAATAAGGACCCCATTGTCTTAAATATATTAGAACTACTCTGAAGGAGAATTTAGATTCTCTGACAAGAAAACTATAGAACAGCTTTATATAGACAACAGGTACTGGAGAAGGATTTGACAGGTCTGGATAGTTAGAGAGAACTCCCATACAAACCAAATAGTAAAAGGAGTTACTGCTTCTGAGGGATAAGGAGAAGAATTTGCTGCCAGTGAAAGGAGTTGGGAAGAGAACCCTGGTCTGTGATAAAGGGGAGAGGCTTAGTCACCTCAGGAGTTAGGGAAAAACTGTAATATCTAAAGGGAAAACCTAGATCTCTGAAGGGGGAAACCTAGAAGCACTAAGCTGTTCTCTAAGAAACTGTATTTAAGATTCTGTGTAAGCTGAAATATATAATAAGCAAAAACTTCTCACTGAGAAGAACTTGAAACTCAGAAATTAAGCTTCAACAACACTCTCTTGTATGTTCAAAAGCCTCAATTTTTAATATATAAGAAAGTTTTATCTTGGCAGCCTCTATACCTTGAATCCTCATAGTTATATATTTCCTGGCTGTTCAATAAACTCTTTATTCTTTTTTTTTTTTTTTTTAAAGTTAATCTGCCTCAAGTGCCATTTCACAAGGGTTTATAAAACAGGACAGCTGTTCTTGTCCTGGATCTAAAGTCTAAACAAATATCTGTGACAGGGTGGGACAATTTAAGTTTCTCAGACAAAGAAGAAATGGGGAGAGGCACGCATGCGCTAAACCAAGTTGGACGCTGAAACTCCGAGCTCCCCCGTAAACTAAGGAATTTACAGCTCAAAGGATTGTAAACAGCCAAATACTGGCATATAACCAGGTGGGAAGATAAGAAGGATCCAAACAGCAGCAGAGTCTGGAAACAGCAAGTAAAAAAACCCTTTATTTACAACCACTCAGTGAGATAACGCTCACACAGCAAGAGCCTAGCTCATTAAGCCTTAATTAAACAGCTAAGGATGGCAAAAAATATCAAGGAACTGTCAGAACAGATAGCAAACCTCCAGAAGATATTCCTAGCATCTCAGGAAAAAATTAGCGAAGAAATTAAGGCTGTACGAGTAGATATGGCTAAGATAGGGAAAGAAATTGCCGACATAAAGCAAACAGCAAATTTTGCCAGAGAAAAGGCTCTGGCTAATGAACAGAGGATTGGCTCCCTAACAAAGCAGATAAATGACCTCTCAGACAGGAATAGGAGAGCAAACTTGATTTTGACAGGAATCTCTGAAGAGGTTTCTAACAGGAACCTGGAAGGAGTAGTGACAGAATGGCTGACAACTAATGGAATCATGATTCAGTCAGAAGACGTCGAAAGAGCTCACCGCCTGCAAAGAAAAGGCAAGGGAGGAGCCCCTCGTGACGTTATTATCAAGTTCTCCAGAGAAAAAATACAACAACAAATATATAAGGAGCTAAAAAAGAGGAAGGACTTGAGCTTCAGGGGCAGGAAAGTTTGGGTGAGACAGGATTTTTGCCAGGAGACACTTAGGCAAAAGAACTTAATGCGCCCCTATGCCCAAAAACTATATGCAAACAATGTAAAATTTACCTGGGGCTATCCTGCTTCAATCATAATATTCCAAGAAGGGAAGAGGCTCATGGCACGGAACGCCCTTGAGGCCAAAGAACTCCTTAAACAACTCAGAATAAACGCTGAAGACATAAGGGAAGAGGGAATGGAAGAAGAGCCAGAGGGGGAAGCAGACCCAGAAGAAGGAACTGCAGAGAGAGGAGAAAAGCGCCTCAGGACAGACTCACTAGAAGAAGACACCTAAAGGGAAGTATCCAAGTATAAGTTGAGCTAATGTTAATATTACAAGTATAAGGGGGAGGAGGGGATGTGTGCACCTCATGAAGTGGAGAGGGGGAAGGTTTCTTATCCCCACAAGTCTACTCTACCACAGGGATGGGAGGGAAGGGGAAGGGGTAGTTTAAGAATATGCTTAAAAATCCCAGGGCCACGGGAACTCAAAGTCCAGAATCATAAAGAATATGGATAGAACAATAAGATTACTTACACTGAATGTCAATGGATTAACGTCAAACCTTAAAAGGTACAGGATAGCTAAGCTGGCAAAAGATCAAAAGATTGATGTTTTATGCCTCCAGGAAACACATAAAAAAAAAAAAAAGATAGCAAGCCGTTGCTAAACGATCCGACTTGGGAGATACTAGCAGAGGCCAGAGGTGATGCCAAGGGTAAAGGAGTAGCAGTACTGATTCATAAGAAATTTAAACTAGAGGTTATGGAAAAAAAGAGGATAGGAACGGTAGATATCTGTTAGTAAAGTTTAAAATGGATGATAAGAAGTATACCATAGTAAATATATATGCCCCAAATAAAGGACAAAAGAAATTCCTGGGTAAAATATTTAAAAAAACAAAACAATTTTCCGAAGGAGAAGTGATTATAACAGGTGACCTAAATATAGACATAACAAAAGATAAATCAATCAAGTTAGGAAATTGGGGCCTGATAGAGGCACATGAGTCTGTGGGGAACCGGCCTAAACCCACACATATATCTAGTAGGCATAAAACAGTATCATGTATAGACTACATAATTTTAGAAAAGAATAGTAATATGATTATCAAAGGAATTACAACCCACCCAATATGGATATCTGACCATGCTCCAATAAGCGTTGAAATAGAATTCACTCAGCAACCAACAACCAGAACATGGAGATATAATAACTTAATAATGGCCACAGAAAGGGATAGACAATACATGTCTGAGCAGATAAAGCTATATTTTGAGGAAAATAGAGGAACAGTACCCACCAATATTCTATGGGATGCTGCAAAGGCAGTCATAAGGGGGCACTGTATAAAGAAAGAGAAGAATATAAAAAAGGAGTGGCATCTAGGAAGACAGGCCAAAATCCAAGAAATGGAGAGGCTACAAAGTAAACTAATGCAAAAATACAATCCTATGATACAGAACCAAATATTAACAATTAAAAAACAATTGGAGGCCTTAGACTCAGCAACAATATGGAAAAGGGAAGCCATGGTGAGAAACGAATTCCAAAGAAATAGCATAAATTCAGCAAAAAGACTAGCAAATTACCTGAAAAATAGGAAGGAAAGACAAAGGGTAAAAAGTATAAAGGTAAATGGTCAAAAATCTCAACATCCCATTGAAATAAGGGAGGCGTTCGAGTCTTTCTATAAAAAATTATATAAGAAAAGGGACACAACAGACTTTGTAGAGGAAGTTAACATAACACTGAAGGAGGATGAGCAAGCCAAATTACAAGAGGAAATTACAATACAAGAGATAAAGGATGTAATTAAAGAATTGAGAAAGGGAAAATCCCCTGGGCTAGATGGGTTCACAAGTGAATTTTATAAGGAAATGATAGACATTCTTGCCCCAGAACTCCAAATGATCTTCAACGAAATCTTGAGGGGGGAAGGGCCCCAGATTCATGGAGACAAACAGAAATAATAGTAATTTTGAAACCAAATAAAGACCCTGAAGAGGTAGGTTCATACAGACCTATAAGCCTCCTTAACCAAGACTACAAGATCTTCGCAAAAATGCTGGCAAATAGATTAAAGAAGTTTAGTCCCAAAATAATAAAAGAAGACCAACATGGATTTGTAAAGGATAGGAACATAGCCCACCCTATTAGGAATATAATAAACGTATTACAACACGGTCAAAAAAAAAAAGTTAGGTCTTTTAAAATTGGATGTCTATAAAGCCTTTGACACCCTATCTCAGGAATACTTGTGGCAGATTATGAAAAAGCATGAGATAGGAGATAATTATATAAGAGCAATTAAGGAGATATATAGAGAGGGAACAGCAGTGGTAAAGGTCAATAATGCCAAATCACAAACTTTTCAGATCCAGAGAGGGGTCCGACAGGGGTGCCCGCTCTCACCGGTCTTATTCATTATAGCAATAGAACAACTAGCTGAAAGGATAAGAAACTGTGTAAAGATAGAAGGTTATAAGGTAAAGAAGGAAGAAATAAAAATTAATTTATTTGCAGATGATATTATAGTAGTTATGACAAATCCCAAAGAAGCGATAAAAGAAGTAAAAATTATCTTAGAGGACTTCGAATGCTGTTCAGGGTTAAAGGTTAATATGGCTAAATCAGAAATCATGTACCTCGATGTGAACAAAGAGGAAAGAAAAGAAATAAACAAAATTACAAATATTGGAATGGGCACCAAAAAGTTCAAATACTTAGGTATAGTGTTACAAAAGAAGATCGATAGAATATCGGAGGTGAATTATAGCACGATATGGAAGAAAATAAAGAATGAAATGAGAAAGTGGAAAAATAAAACTCTTGGTATATCTACCAGAATTAGGAGTGTTAAAATGTTCTGGTTACCTAAACTAACATACTTATTCCAGACGATACCATTAGAGGCCCATAACAAAAGGTTAGAACAATGGAATAGGGCAATTAGAAAGTGGATATTTGGCAGTAAAAAGTGTAGAATTCAAAAAAGGTTGATACACGGTCTCAAGGAGGAGTTGGGTTGGGGAGTCCCAGAGCTGAATAGATATTATGAAGCCTTTCAAATAAAGTCGCTATTAGAGATAGGTGAAGGAGAGGAGCAAAAATGGGTTAGATTTGAAAATGAGATAAACAACAATATAGGAAGATTCGGGATTTTCTCTAAAGCCACAAAAAAAGATCTCAAATTGATTAAAGGCCCCAGATATTCAGCATTAGAATCTTGGAGCAAGTGGCAAGCGAAATGGCTAAGAAGAAACTCAAGATGGACACCACTAGAATTAATATACAGCAAAATAAAAGAGAATAAATGGTGGGAATATCTTAAAACTAAAGGGTATTATAGGTTGGAAGACATGTTTAGAGGACGTAACTTAAAACCGGTGCACGAGATAGTGGAAGAGGTAGGTAACCAACACTGGTTAAAAATAACAGGCCTATATAGTATGGTTAATAAGATCAAGGAAAAAGAGAAAATATGGATAGAGGAACCGATAGAAGAACTATACAAAGGGATGCAAAAATCAAAACAAGGATTAGCAGGGAAAATCTATAGGAAAATGATATCAAATATAGACACGACAATATCTTACCTACAGAACACTTGGACCAAAGAAGGTCAGGTATCAGAAAACTTGGCAAGCAAAATAATGGAAGGAATAGAGGGAATTAAAGTGATCAAATTTAACGAAATGGAGCATAAATTCTTTACAAAATGGTACAAAACACCAGCGCAAATAGCAAACATGATCCCAGGAATGAGCCCCATGTGCTGGCATTGCAAACTGGCTAAAGGATGGTTTTCCCATATGTGGTGGGAATGCCCAGAGGTCAGTGTCTTTTGGACAAAAATATTGCAAATTATAAGGAGAACATGCAAAGTTTCACTGTCCATTAACTTTAATTTAATGTTAATGGGCATAATAGGGAACCCAGGAGTAAGTAAAGAGAACCAAGCTATATTCAAAGCAATGATACTAGCAGGAAAAGCAGTGATTGCTCTGGGTTGGAAGGACAAGAGTAAATGGACAGTAGAAATCTGGCATAATTATTTGTTTGATTTCATACAGTCAGACATAATAGAGAAACTGAACTGGAAGACCAAATGGGCAGACAGGACTACAGCAATCAGCACGAAATGGAAGACCTACCTGGAGTGGCTACCAACAGAAGGAAGAAAGGACATTCAGTGCAAGATTCGGACCTTGTGCCCGTGGCTGGGAACAAAGGACTAAAGCATTGGAAAAGCAGAGGGGGGAGGAAGGAGGGAGAAGGGATAAAAAACCGTTACGAAATGTACGGGATAAAAGATAATATGTAATACTTACCAAAAACTATATAAAAACTATATTAAAAAAAAAAAAAAGACAAAGAAGAAATACACGCTACCAGAGGGTGACTCAGTTACTGAGGGGAACTAAAATATATTTGGTGGAAAAATTCTACCTGGATTGTCGGGAAAGAGACAGGGGACAGTCACACCAGGATAGTGTTGTCAGGCTGCGGTGCCCCAACATAACTTTTGGTGAAAACTGGAGGCGACATCTTTAGATATAAAAACTCTATGGTCCACTATGCCACTTCTTGTTTTTATTGGAAGTAACCTCAGCACACAGGTGTGAAACAGGCATATGTTCTGTTTGCCTGCTCCATTTCCTCTTTCCTCAAAGAGCAGGGAAGTCAGGATGTTTCAGCCTAGACTAGTGGTACATGACTGACTGCAGATTTTCAATAGATGATCTTCAGAAAGGGATGCTTGTCTGTTATATTTATTACTTCTTAGCTCCTTAAGTCCCTGAATAAATAAACAGAGCTGTAAGGATGATGACCTGGCTTTTATTATTATTATTGGCAGGAGGCTTTAGAGCTTACTAGACCACTACTCCTATTCTGCCTTGCTTATCAAAAGCTGAGGGCATCCCACATGGCAATTAGGGTTGCCAGTCCCCAGATCCCGGCAGGGGTTCCCTTGGTTTTTGGGGCTTCTGCCCACCACTGGCCAGCTGGGGAAACCCTGCCCCCAAGCAGCAACACTGCTGTACAATGACGTCGCCCGGAAGTGACTTATGTACGCGGACCACCTCCAGGGGTCCGCGGCTAAAGTAAGGAGCTTAGTCCCTGAACACAAAGACACCTAGGATCCTAGACCACCTAGTGTCATAAGAACATAACATAAGAACATAAGAGAAGCCAATGCTGAATCAGGCCAATGGCCTATCTAGTCCAACACTCTGTCACACAGTGGCCAAAATATACCAGGTGCCATCAGAAGGTCCAGCAGTGGGGCCAGGACACTAGAAGCCCCCTCCAGCACCAAGAATAGAGTGCATCACCTGCCCCAGACTGAGAATTCCCATCTATACCCTTTGGCTAATAGCCACTAATGGACTTCTGCTCCATATGTTTATCTAATTCCCTCTTGAAACTGTCCATGCTTGTAGCTGCCACCACCTCCTGTGGCAGTGAATTCCATATCTTAATCACTCTTTGGGTGAAGAAGTATTTCCTTTTATCTGTTCTAACCCGACTGCTCAGCAATTTCACGGAGTGCCCATGAGTTCTTGTATTGTGAGAAAGGGAGAAAAGTACTTCTTTCTCAACCTCGATCATCTCATCCCTCAGCCGTCGTTTCTCCAAGCTAAAGAGGCCCAAGCTCTTCATAGGGAAGGTGTTCCAACCCTTTTATCATTCTAGTTGCCCTTCTCTGCACTTTTTCCAATGCTATAATATCCTTTTTGAGATGTGGCGACCAGAACTGTACACAGTATTCCAAATGAAGTCGCACCAATGATTTATACAGGGGCATGATGATACTGGCTGATTTGTTTTCAATTCCCTTCCTAATAACCCCCAGCATAGCGTTGGCCTTCTTTATTGCAGTTACACACTGTCTAGACATTTTCGTTGAGTTTTCTACTACGACTCCAAGATCTCTCTCTTGGTCCGTCTCTGCCAGTTCAGACCCCATCAACGTGTATTTATATTTAGGATTTTTGGCTCCAATGTGAATCACTTTGCACTTGGCCACATTGAACCCCATTTACCACGTTGACGCCCACTCACCCATCCTCGACAGATCCCTTTGGAGTGCCTCACAATCCTCCCTGGTTTTCACCACCCTGAACAACTTCGTGTCATCTGCAAATTTAGCCACTTCACTGCTTACTCCCAATTCCAAATCATTAATAAACAAGTTAAAAAGCATTGGACCGAGTACTGATCCCTGTGGTACCCCACTGCTTACCACCCTCCACTGAGAAAGTTTCCCATTTATACTCACTCTCTGTTTCCTATTTATAAGCCAGTTTTTGATCCACAAGAGGACTTGTCCTTTTATCCCATGACTATTGAGCTTACTTAGTAGCCTTTGAGGAACTGTATCAAAAGCTTTCCGGAAGTCAAGGTAAATAATATCTATTGGGTCCCCCTTGTCCACATGTTTATTCACTCCCTCAAAAAACACTAAAAGGTTAGTGAGACAAGATCTTCCCTTACAGAACCCATGCTGAGTCTGCCTCAATAGTTCATGTTCTTCAATGTGCCTGCTAATTCTTTCCTTAATAACAGTTTCCACCAACTTACCCGGTATCGATGTCAGACTGACTGGCCTGTAATTTCCCGGATCTCCCCTGGAGCCCTTTTTAAAGATGGGAGTGACATTAGCTACCTTCCAGTCCTCAGGAATAGAGGCAGATTTTAAAGAAAGATTGCATATTTTTGTCAGGAGATCCACAAGTTCACATTTGAGTTCTTTCAGAACTCTTGGATGAATGCCATCCGGGCCTGGTGATTTATTATTTTTAAATTGTCCATCAGTCATAGGACTTCCTCTCTTGTCATAAATACAAAGGGTTTTAAAAGGGGGGGTTATATAAAAGTATTTGTTTAAAAACAATTATGAAGCCAGAATGCCAGCAGAGGGTTGGGGGCTATCCAGTGTTTTGCATGGAGTGTCACATGTATGACTATCTGCCCATTGGTCAGAAGTCTTGGGTGCGTGCTTGGTGCAAGGAGCTTCTGGTTCTCAGGGAGCGAGTTTGCTCCCTTGAGGCCAAGGTGGCTGACCTGGAGAAGCAGAGACAGTCAGTTGGGTGCACGGAGAAGACTCTCGGGGGCTTGTTAGATATGTCCCACTCTGGATCTGGCAGCCCAGCTGCTGCCAGGGAGCATGAGGGTCAAGGGGAAACAGGGCACCATGCTGAGGATAAGGGGAATGTGGCCTCAGAAGGGACCTCTTCTTCAGCTGGTGAACGTACCTTTCGTGCCAAGGAACCGTCCCTGGGAAGAGTGGGAGGGGTGCCCACCAATAGCACCTTTGGCAGAAAATTCAACCCCTCCAATGGGACTGTGGGTATGCCAGGTGGGATGTATATAGATGGCCCTTGTAGGGCCATTTTGGCAGTTCGTGTGTGAAGTACAATAAACGCATCTGAATGCATGTCGTAGTACGAGTCCTCCATGCGGCGAACCCAGTACTTTACAGTGATGTTGAGGATGTCATGCAGCAGTGCTCTGATTTGAGGGCAAAATGCTATGGTTTGAAGGCAGTTTTACCATAGAGGTTTGCCAAAAAAAACAGAGCAATACCCCTGACAGCGCTGATGTAGTGATGTCACTTCCAGGTGATGTCATTGCGTCGGGGACGTCCTGGAACCCCCTTCAAATCCCCCTGCCAGCGTGACAAGGGAACCTGACAACCCTTCTGGCAATTCATAGCTCCTCTCCTCGATGTCAAACACATAGTGTTGAAATTTCTGGTGTGGGAAATTCCGGAGATTTGGGTGTGGAGACTGAGGAAGCACCTCAGCAAGGTATAATACCATAGAGCTGAGGTGTCAAACTCAACCTGCTCCCCCCCAGTACTCCCTCCCTTGCACCAGTTACTCACAGGCTGCATAAGAGCCCTGGATGGGCCGGATCCGCCCCCCGGGCCTTATATTTGATACCCCTGCCATAGAATCTATTTTTCCAAAGCAGCCATTTTCTCCAAGCAAACTGATTTCTGTAGTCTCAGGACCAGTTGAAATTCTTGGAGATCACCAGGCCCCACCTGGAGGCAACCCTACAAATGCACGCCAAAGAATTATGTATTCTGCTTCATTAACAGCAGATAATGGCTTAAAGCTATGTGCTCTGTTACTCAATAGCTGTTTCTGAAATTATATTTGGGAACCTAACCTATTTTACAGTTATTAATTCCTCTTCTATCTATTGGAAGTGACAATGAAGACTGAACTGATAGCACCACCATTTCTTACATTACCAGTTGTACCTCCACATTCCCACATCCCCATTTCCAACACTGACTGCTTTCACATGGAGGATTTCCCCATTTTGGCCATCCAACTTATGTGGGGTTTTTTGTTTTTCCTGTTTCTACATGATGTCAACTTACATTGATGCCTCAACTGTGGGCAGTCCATTTATCTAAAAGAAATGCTCTTTATAAACCGGGGGGGGGATCTTTCCTGCCATGTTAGTGCCAGAAGAGTGATTTTTATAATGTGTCCAGAAGGGATGGGACACTTTCACTTTAAATGAAAAGGACATTACCTTTATTCCTCTCTCCTCTGTGTGGTCACATGAAATTCTTGTTGTTTTTGAGCATAGAACAATTTTGCAGAGCTAATGCTGAACTAGGAAAGTACAGAGCCAAATGTATGTTTTCCAATGATTCTCACATATATGGGTGGGTCATGGATTTGGGGCTGTCACTATATATAACCAAATGCCCACATTTACTGTGGTCATTTGCACTAACTATACAGCCTTGGAGTGCTAAGAAATTCTTTGACACAGAACGTGGGAAATTTGCTTGCTCAGAGACCGGTGAGAACTGGCCCCATTGCCTTGCTCAACTTAGTAAGGAATCAATTCATTGGTTGATGTGGGTGTTTGCCACAGATTAGAATTCAAAGAGGTTCTTCAACACACACACACACACAGAGGAATTTGCTTGAAGCTAAAATGTAGTTGTACCTTAGCAGGGAACTAATTCATTCTCTCTCTGTGTGTGTGTACACGTGCAGGAGATTTATTAACCCCATTGCCTTGCCCAACCTAGCAAAGAGTGAATTCATTCATTAAACAAAAGTGGAGGATCAAGCCCATTACCTTTCCAGGAGCAGAAGCGCTGCCCAAATTTAGGGAATGATCAATTCAGGGGTCTTTTGGGGGGGGAGCGCACCGGAGCACAGCTCCGGGAGCTCAGGAGCCAAGCCCCGCCCCCAGCCGGTGTCCTGGAGAGTCTTTCAGGCAGCCGAATGTCAGTTTCAGCTCCATTATATTATATGGGCCATTGAAGTCAATGGTGAAAACATAGGGTATATTCTGGGGGCTGGAGGGGAGGGGGTTTGAGGGAGAGGCTCGAAACTCACAGGATAGCTGATGGAGCCTCTCCCCAAGATACCCACCAAGTTTCAAGAACATTGGATCAGGGGGTCCAATTCTATGGGCCCCTAAACAGGTTGCCCCTATTCCCTCCATTGTTCTCGATGGTGGGAAAAAATTAACTTTTTTCCCCACCATAGAGAACAATGGAGGGAATGGGGGCAACCTGTTTTGGGGCCCATAGAATTGGACCCCCTGGTCCAATGTTCTTGAACCTTGATGGGTGTCTTTGGAAGAGGCTCCATCAGCTATCCTGTGAATTTGGAGTCTCTCCCTCAAACCCCTCCCTTCCAGCCCCCAGAATATACCCTATGTTTTCACCATTGACTTCAATGACCCATAGGATATAATGGGGCTGAATTGCCACCAAATTTCTTTCATTCCCTCCTTTCCTTCTTTCTTTTTCCTCTTTCCCTCATTCTTCTCTTCTCTTTCTTCCCACCTTCTTCTCTTTTCTTTTTTCCTCCTTTCCCTGTTTCCCTCCTTCTCCCCTCTCTTTCTTTCCCTCCCCTTTCCTTCTCTTTCTTTCCCTCTTTCCTTCTCTCTACTCTCTCTCTTTCCTTCCCTCTTTCCTCCTTCTGTGCCCCAACTCTCATGAGAAGGAGTTTAAACTTTAAACCCCTTCTCTCTTAGCTCCCCCACCCAGGCCAGCTAGGGAAGGAAAGGGGAGGCTTTTGAAGATGCCGCCCCCCCTTTGCTTCCCCTTCTGACATCACTTCCGGTGATGTCAGGGGGCGTGGCATATGCTAATAGCCCAACAGCTCATTAGCATACCATATGCTAATGAGCTCCTGCAGCTGTTTTTCTACGAAAAGACCCCTGGATCAATTCATTAAAAGAAGGCAAGTATGGAGAGTATAGCAGAAACATTCAAGTATTGTGTTGTTCCTCGGCTGCTCTTGTCAAACAGCTTTGAGCCACTCTTGAGTAATGGAGCAAGTGTCCCATAATAAAAGAAAAAGAAGGAAATGTGGACGGAGAATCATAATGATAGGCTGCCATAGGGGAGAGGACAGTCCAATGCACAGCTACTGTGAAGGGAAAATGAGGCAAACAAACAATGGTGGGTCTTACTCCAAACAAAATGTCCTTCAGGCTGCAGCCTTAGAGTACTGAAATCTTGCCATATTTGGGAGAATAATTATTTCTATTGTACTCTTATGTGATATGCATTTTACCATTGTGGTCTTATAAAGATTCACCAGTTCTGCACCTGTGAGAAGTTGTAAGTGAATATACAGGCTACCAATATATGTACAATAGCTACTAATCAATAATACACATTTTTTGTAGTTTAAGTTAATAATCTATAATAATCCTCATAGTATGGTATATTATATTCACACAGTTGAACAGTGACATAGGTTCAAGAGCTTGTCCTCTTGTTCCACAGGACTTCCAGTCTCCTAGTTCTTTAACTATTGATCACACTTTATTATTTCAAAAACTATAAAGACAGGCTTAACTTTGCTGGTTATCCAGCCTATCACTATTATCACATGATTTTGCTTATCTATGGCTGTGTGTATCCTGATTAGTGTTTCCCTGGTTATCAGTCATGGACCCAACCCAACCTATAAAAAGCAGTAGCAAACTTTGCCAGTATTTAACATGGAGGCCTCCAAATGAAGAAAGTCCTGTGACTTTTTTTCTCTTCAGAGTCATCAGGTCAAATTCAGCCTTGAAGGACTGGGATTTAAAAGAATTTCTCTATTGGACTGCAAGATGAAGTCAAATATGTTTGCGGTTTTAGTAATCCTGCAACTTTTTCTCAACGTTGGCATTTTTAGCATTTCTATTACACTTTTCAAGCCACATTCCTCCCTTGTAGGCCAAATGTTACATGGCAATAAATCTTATAAACAATGTGTTTCTAAAAACTTTGTCGTGTACTATTAACCTTTGTGGCCGAAATGTGTATGGTCTTTGTGCTGGTTATTTCATAATTTCATCAACTTTGTATAGTAAATTGTAACAGTTTATGTAAAGCTTATTCTTGATGGTTTTTTATGTAGCCCCAGGGCTATTTTTGGGTAGGAACGCACAGGAACGGAATTCCGGCTGGTTCCCAAGTTGGCCACACCCAGCAGGAACTCATTAGCATAATAGGCCACACCCAACAGCAGAAACTCATTAGGATTGGTCACATTAGGGGTGTGTGGCCTAACATGCAAAGGAGTTCCCGCTACCAAAAAAGCCCTGGGTTTTGACAACAAACAAGGTAAACAGAATAAGAAGCAAAAGATGGATGTGGCTGGATGACCACATTTCTGGTAGCATGGGGTTTGTGTCCTAAAAGGCTAATGAGCTGTGATGTCATGGGTATGGCCTAATATGCTAATGAGTCTCTGCTGTTGGGTGTGGCCTATTATGCTAATGAGTTCCTGCTGGGCTTTTTCTACAAAAAAAAGCCCTGTGTAGCCCTATGATTTTAATTTCATTATTGTGTACACCATATAATATATTTCTTTTGATACAAATTTTGTTTGCTGTAGCTTGACCCTTGAGGCATTCTTAATAAATCTTGCAAGCCATGGATTCCATTGGATAGACCTACACAAAGCATTGCTGATATGAGTAACCTCAAAACTGACTTGAAATTAAGAATGTAATTTTCTAGAAGTCTGTGAACTGTTCTAAATATTTACCTATTAAAAGTTACCCATAAATGTAGGATATTTAGTTTGGCATTTTTTCCCCTGCCCATCTGTTAGAAATCCTCCCAAAACTGCTATTTTCATTTCTTGGGGTTTATGCCAGAATGCCATGTTGCAGATTCCACCCTTTATGAATAAGTAGTACGGGTATTACACAAAGAGCACTGAATATGTCTTTGCAATGAGATTATAATAAAGTTGATGAACCTAGACCCAATGGGTGGCTGTGTTGAATGATCTAGGTCACAGATAACTTCAAGTACAAGAAGTCTGGGGAACAGAGTTTTGATTGTTTTCACCCACTGTAACTTGTCCTGATTCAATAGGCTTGATTTATTTTTTTACATTTTTCTCATACCAATCCTCCAATGAACTCAAAGCGGCAGACTTGGTTCTTCCATACTCTGTCCTCACAACAACCCTGTGAGGTAGGTAAAGTTCAAAAAGAAAGAGTGGCCAAGGTCATCATCATTCATGGAAAGCTGGGATCTGAACCAGACACACTGCCTCTCCAGGGATTATCTGTACAGCTACCCTGGTGAAGTAAAATTCAATATGATGTCACACAATTCAAGTTTAATGGGCTACCTAATCTTATTGTGGGAGTCATTTTTTTTAAAGACAGTTTAATGTTCCTTAACCATAACTTTCATTTAAAAAGGTTGCAGCAGTCTTGATTGACCTTAACTGGTCAATTATTAAGAAAAAAATGGAGCAGGGCTGTCCAATGTACATATATTCCATAGGAAAATGAATGTATAGAACTAAAGCAAGTGACAAGCTTCTCAGCATGAACACCCTAACAAGACTGTTAAAATGCACATACATCCCCACGAGTGCTTTTTTTTGCTTTTGCCCTTGCCTTCGCTAAACACCTCAGCACAAAAACTTTGTGCCCTCACACTAGAATGAAGTCAAACATCGGGAAAAGGTTCATGTTGAGCTTTTTGTGAAAGGCACTTGAGAACAGACGGACTGGAATGACAAGCAGAAGGAATCTAGGACACAGTTGACCTAGTTTTTACCCACATTCAGGCCCAGCCACATGTCTTTAGAGGATCAAATAACTTGATTTTAGTCTTATAAGAGACAGCCCCCCCCCAAGCTATAATGGCATAGGACAATGTATTACTTTTTAAAAAGATTCTATGGAAATCAAACCTTCCTCAGTACTTGACAGGTGTGAAAGTAGTTTTGCTTTCCCAGTTGTATAAATTCTCCATTTCCTGATTTAATCTAGGACTGGAAATAGAAGTGCTACAATGTCACTTGAAAAGTCTCAGCACAATTTCAGGCTCAGCTGGAGATGGCAACCCCTTGAAAACTCATGAGCCAGATTCTTAACTTGAAATTGTTCCAGCTGGAATACTTTCCAGTTTTAAGAGAGCTACTGCATAAATCCAGTTAAGACTGCCAGGCAGACTGGGAAGAAAGCAGCCAGCTCTGTAATTAACCAGATTTGTTAAACTTCTGTAGTTAAAACATGGCCTAAAAGTGTCCTGTTATTAAAGTTACAAAAATTGTATTCCTTACCCCTTCCATAGAGATCCTGGGATGTGGAGTCTGCCTGTATTGACTGAGTTGTAAACCTCTTGGATCTCCCCTGACTCTCCTGATTGATGCAGGGGAACCAAGAACCCCAGATCTTTGAAGCGAGCCAAACTTCATCACGCTTGTTCCAAATCGTATGCCGTCCAGTACGCGGATTAAAAGCAAGTTGGCTGGAAGCTCTTCTATGCTGCAGAGAACCAAGGTTCGGCATTCAGGACACCTCAACTCCTTGTGGGACTTCAAGATTCTCTGAAGGCAAGGCTTGCAGAAGGTGTGCTGGCATGGAAGCACCTTGGCAGAGACATCCAGCTTCTCCAAGCACACGGGACACTCTAACAGATCAAATAAAGCTGAATCTCCCATTTTCCCCCCAGCTACTGCCAGAAAATTCCATATGATGTTTACCAGTACAAAAGAGTTTTTCGGGATCTCCCAAAGGACAACTGTAATGTTTAAATCCAAAAACCACCGTCCTGTGTGCAGAAAAGAGCAGGGGGGGAATCACAGAAGCTGACTACTTCAGTTTTATAAAATGAATGCCACCTACATTTCAAAACAATGCCTCATGAGCCAGTTTGTAGCCTTTTCCTTTTCATAATCAAAGCTTGGCATGAGTAATTTGCAAATAAATACCAGTAGGCAGAATTATTGCTGATGGTCACATTCTGTTGGGAGAAACCTAAGTTCCACACACACTGGCATGGATGAATACTGATCATAACAAGGAGACCTCATTAATTCCATTCAAAGCAAAAGTAATTACAGACATATGATACATTCTTTTTTAAACGCTCTGCAGAAAGAGACTTCTATTGCAACAGCCCATTTTAACTTAATGTAATACAACAGAGGATTGTGAAAGCAGTGATGAGACAGAGAAAGAAGGTGTTCTGGCAAAAAAACATGGCTTAACATCTTATCTCCCCTTCTTTAAATAGGCCAGTACACATGATCCCGCAAAACCCACTCACTCATTCTTTCATCTTAAAAGGCATTTCTTAGCTTTCTGTAATTTCCTCATATTGAAGCCATGTTATGGCAAAAAATTACTTTGGCATACCTGGATGGAAGTCAGCCTTTCTTGACTCCAGAAGAACAGCAATTTTGTGCCTCTCGCCTCCTCTTAGCTGCCTCAATAATCCACCAGAAGCTTGGGAAATCATTATACCTCCCACAGCATCAAACTAACTCAACCTGTTTAGCACCTTTCACAACTGTACACCAACTGGAAGGGAAACAGATACTTAATTCCAGATTCAAGTCATGGCCTGTGAAAACAGGGCACTATCCAACATTACACAAGTGTGTGTGTGTGTGTGTGTGTCTAAAGCATAGCCTGCTTTCGTTTTCAAAATACTGCTAACTTGCAGACCCCTCCAAAAATCCAGCTTTATATACTTCAGATCATTATCCACTGAACAAGTTTCACTGGGATGAGGAAGGGTCAGAAGCCTCGGGAAGCCAAAGCTTTCTGAGTGCTTTTTGCTCCCTGAAGGGGAAGAGGTTACTAATCGCGTACAGGTTACTAATTTGCATGAGTACTACTGACCTTGTGTTTGTAACCCCCTTTAAAACGAGCTCGGTTCATGTAATAGCAGCTCCTGATCTCGCTTTTCCTTTTCTCTCGCTCTCCCAATTGCAGCCGTATTGAAAACTTTAACTAGGTGCATTACTCACTTAGCTCAACTTAACACGCGCAGACTGCTTAACTCTTCAGTTGCCAAGCTGCTACTCTTACACAACTTTCTGGCAAGAGAGAATGGTTATATCTGATTATCGATCAGGAGGGTTTTTTTTATAAAAAAAATGTTCCAAACTTTACTTGAGCTATTTTGGCTTCAAACCAGTGTAAGTTAAAAAAATAATGTGGCTCAACTACTAGTTTTTTTCCCCTCTGAAGCGGATCCTGTTTTTAGGAACAGAGGAGGAGGAGGAGTGTGAAAAGATTATAGAAAACAAACCCAAAAGAGCCTGCGCAGGAAGGAATAGAAAACACCAACTGGAATGAGGAAAGTGTTATTTTTACTCCTCCCCACCCAAAGTACATTAAAAGGGACAATTGGGATTGTGCAACCTAGTTCTGCAGTGAAGATAGCTTATTTAGAACTGAGCTGCTTAGCTTTAGAAACCGCTCTCTGCAAAGAAAAGAAAATGACAAAGCAATATTAACAATCTAAAACAAAGACTGGGTAAAAGAAGTATGTTGCATCAGAGAGATAATAGCTCTTGTTCTAGCCTTATACATTATCTTCAGCATAGCTAATTCCTAAAGCACTTATTATAAGTGTTATATAATATGTGCTATATAATATGTGCTTTACAGTGAAAATCAGTGATCATCATTATTTATTTTGCCAAGAAATGTATTTATGCTAGTCCTAATACCTAGTTGAGTTTGAACGCCAGTGTTTGAGGCCATACTCTTGTTGGGGGTTAGAGTGATCCTGATTCTAAGCTGTGAACCTGTTCCTTAAAGCAGAGAGGCTAGGAGAGGCTGATTTCTCCATCCTTAAGTGATTTTGTCATTGACTAACAGCACCACTTTCTTGTGTGGTGGAACAGACAGGAGTCTCCAGATGGAGTTTCTGGGCAGACAAGGAGAATGCTTCATTACGTAATGTGGGAAAATGGCCCCTCAAGAATTCACCCCAGTAGTTCAGTTATTGTGACTACTCTTTGGTGCACATACAAGAGCCCAGCTACAGACTAGGAGCTGGTAGAATAAGAGGGAGTTGTAGAATGGAGCCATCAAGCTCCCAGTACAGTTCTTGGTTATGCTAATGAATCCAGCTGAAGCAATAATAGTTTACTATCTCGCACCCTGCTGCCAGGTTACACCCAAAAGGGGCAGAAACTGCTAAGAGCCAAACAACTCGAAAGTAAACTCTTCCTTTTGGGGCTAGATGATCCAAATGACCCTTAGTGGAATCGACTCCCCAAGGTAAATTATACATACTCAGGCTATGAGGAAGAATGGCTCTTGTTCTTAGTCTTGCATCCTGCTTTTAGGAGCACAGTCCCTGATGGATTATGCTTTTACCTAGGGACTTCATCTGTCCACATGGCAAAGAATAATGGAGAGGTCCCACTCAAGATATCTAAGGTAATGGTGAACTTTAAACTACTGCAAATGCAAGTAAAGGTAGCCTGTTCAAAATTAAATATCATTGAGGAAGTACCTAGTGTAGGGATAAAGGACTGTGTGTTTTTACCTTTTTTTGTGCCTTGCTCAGTCTGAAAGTTCGAACAGAACATGTGTATTCTTTTATTCATTTATTAAATTTTCTTATATTTTGAAAGCGTAACGTCTGGTCTCTGGAAACACAACACACCTATTCAGTCTTTCTGTCTGAAGTGGGGTAACTGGAAGGGGCAGCAAGGCAGCTCACTACCCTTGGAGCAAGAGAGCTTGAACTTACAGAGTTGTGGTAAGTCCAGCTGTGTGAGGTTGTGGAGTGAAGCAGGCCGGTACAGCAAGTAGGCAGAGCCTTTGAATGGCAACACAGGTACAGAGCGCTAGACGTACAACTCTGTTTAACAAGATACTCTGAGTTGTTGGTGACAGTGGGTACCCAGTTTGGTTTTGGCACCCCTCAGGATACCTAGAGACCAATGAAGAAATAAATGGGCAATTTTTGAAATTCATTGCAGTAAAGCATGTATGGAGTAATGGGTTTATGTTTATTTTCACACCATCAAGTAGGTCTACATTAGGATAATCAACAAAGGACACAGCAGAGCAGCTAAAGTTTATGATGATGAAAATGGCAGAGCTAACTGAGGAATGCCAAAATAGATGCATAGAAAATGGGGATCTATCAGTGAACAAGTTAAAGATCCTCTTGATAAATTCCTGGAAACAGGGTGGAGCTAGAGCAACTATACTAGTTTCTGTAGGAGCAGGGAGATAGCAGGAAGAAGCCAGAATGCATACTTCTGAGAAAGAGGTAGAACTTGAGCTCCAGAAGCTGCAGATGCAGGAGCTGGAAAGGAGGGAGAGGCTGAAGACAAGAAGTGGTTGCAGGAGGACAGGGGATAGGGCTGCCAAGCCCCAAGTGGGGTGGGGGGATCCACACATCCAAGAAAAGCTAAATTCAAAGTTCCCTAGCAGGTCAGTTTTGAGGCAGACTCTCAATGACTGTGCTATGGAACAGACGGTCACAGATCCTACCAGGGGAGAGGTGATCCTGGATTTGGTCCTAAGTAACACCCAAGACCTGGTGAGAGATGTAAAAGTGATTGCACCACTTGGGAACAGTGACCATAATGTCATTGAGTTTAACATTTGTACAGATAGGGAGTTGCCCAAAAAGACTGACGCAACCACTTTTAACTTTAAAAGGGGTAACTTCTCTGGTATGAGGGGTCATGTGAGGAAGAAATTGAAAGGAAGAGTGGAGAAGGTCAAAACCATTGGGGAAGCTTGGAGACTATTCAAAAATACAGTCCTAGAACCTCAGAAAAAATATATACCGCAGGTTAGGAAAGGCACAAATAGGTATAGAAAAAAGCCTGCATGGTTAACAAATAAAGTAATGGAAGCTGTAAAAGGTAAGAAGGATTCCTTTAAGTGGTGGAAAGCTAGTCTTAGTGAGGTTGATAAAAGGGAACACAGACTATGGCAAATAAAATGCAAGTCTGTGATCAGGCAAGCAAAAAGGGAATATGAGGAGCATATCGCAAAAAACATAAAGACCAACAATAAAACTTTCTTCAAATAAATTAGAAGTAGGAAGCCAGCCAGGGAGGCAGTGGTGCCCTTGGATGACCAAGGAGTAAAAGGAGTAGTGAAGGATGATAGGGAAATGGCTGAGAAGCTGAATGCATTTTTTGTCTCTGTCTTCACTGTGGAAGAGGAGAAATGCTTGCCCACTCCAGAAGCACCGATTTCGGGAGGGGGTTTGAAAGACCTGAATCAGATTGCGGTGACAAGAGAGGAAGTCCTCCGACTGATGGACAATTTAAAAACTAATAAATCACCAGGCCCGGATGGCATTCATCCAAGAGTTCTGAAAGAACTCAAATGTGAACTTGTGGATCTCCTGACAAAAATATGTAATCTTTCTTTAAAATCTGCCTCTATTCCTGAGGACTGGAAGGTAGCTAATGTCACTCCCATCTTTAAAAAGAGCTCCAGGGGAGATCCGGGAAATTACAGGCCAGTCAGTCTGACATCAATACCGGGTAAGTTGGTGGAAACGGTTATTAAGGAAAGAATTAGTAGGCACATTGATGAACAAAAACTATTGAGGCAGACTCAGCATGGGTTCTGTAAGGGAAGATCTTGTCTCACTAACCTGTTAGTGTTTTTTGAGGGAGTCAACAAACATGTGGACAAGGGGGACCCAATAGATATTATTTACCTTGACTTCCGGAAAGCTTTTGATATAGTTCCTTCATCAAAGGCTCCTAAGTAAGCTCAATAGTCATGGGATAAAAGGACGAGTCCTCTTGTGGATCAAAAACTGGCTTATAAATAGGAAACAGAGAGTGAGTATAAATGGGAAACTTTCTCAGTGGAGGGTGGTAAGCAGTGGGGTACCACAGGAATTACTACTCGGTCCAATGCTTTTTAACTTGTTTATTAATGATTTGGAATTAGGAGTAAGCAGTGAAGTGGCTAAATTTGCAGATGACACGAAGTTGTTCCGGGTGGTGAAAACCAGGGAGGAGTGTGAGGCACTCCAAAGGGATCTGTCGAGGATGGGTGAGTGGGCATAAACGTGGTAAATGGGGTTCAATGTGGCCAAGTGCAAAGTGATGCACATTGGAGCCAAAAATCCTAAATATAAATACACGTCAATGGGGTCTGAACTGGCAGAGACAGACCAAGAGAGAGATCTTGGAGTCGTAGTAGATAACTCAATGAAAATGTCTCGACAGTGTGTAGCTGCAATAAAGAAGGCCAACGCTATGCTGGGGATTATTAGGAAGGGAATTGAAAACAAACCAGCCAGTATCATACTGCCCCTGTATAAATCATTGGTGCGACCTCATTTGGAATACTGTGTACAGTTCTGGTCACCACATCTCAAAAAGGATATTATAGCATTGGAAAAAGTGCAGAGAAGGGCAACTAGAATGATAAAAGGGTTGGAACACCTTCCCTATGAAGAAAGGTTAAAATACTTGGGGCACTTTAGCTTGGAGAAATGATGGCTGAGGGATGAGATGATTGAGGTTTATAAGATTATGAATGGGATTGAGCAGGTTGAGAAAGAAGTACTTTTCTCCCTTTCTCACAATACAAGAACTCATGGGCACTCCATGAAATTGCTGAGCAGTCGGGTTAGAACAGATAAAAGGAAATACTTTTTCACCCAAAGAGTGATTAAGATATGGAATTCATTGCCACGGGAGGTGGTGGCAGCTACAAGCATGGACAGTTTCAAGAGGGAATTAGATAAACATATGGAGCAGAAGTCCATTAGTGGCTATTAGCCACAGGGTATAGATGGGAATTCTCAGTCTGGGGCAGGTGATGCACTCTATTCTTGGTGCTGGAGGGGGCAGCAGTGAGAGGGCTTCTAGTGTCCTGGCCCCACTGCTGGACCTCCTGATGGCACCTGGTATATTTTGGCCGCTGTGTGACAGAGTGTTGGACTAGATTGGCCATTGGCCTGATTCAACATTGGCTTCTCTTATGTTCTTATGTTCTATTAATGGATTCACGCTGTTGCTTTTGTTCTTGCAGCTTCTTCTGACACTCCAGCTCCTCCTTCTGAGTTTATCTGCTGGTAGGGTTGCCAGGTGGAGCTGCGGTGGCTCAAGTGGTTAAGACACCGAACTGCAGGCTGTGGAAGGTCAGTAGTTCAGCAGTTCGAGACCCAAGAGTGCCACATGACAGAGTGAGCTCCCGTCTCTAGTTCCAGCTCCTGCCAACCTAGCAGTTCGAAAGCAAGAAATTGCAAGTAGATCAATAGGTACCACTTTGGTGGGAAGGTAACAGTGTTCTGTGCACCGTGGTGTTTAGTCATGCCGGCCACATGACCACGGAAACGTCTTTGGACAGCGCTGGATCTTCGGCTTTGAAACGGAGATGAGCACCGCAACCCTAGAGTCGGATTCGACTGGCTTTCGAGCAAGGGAACCTTTACCTTTACTAGGGTTGCCAGGTTTATTCATTTATTCAATTTATATTCCACCCTCTCCGTAAGCGGGCTTAGGGCAGATTACAGCAGCAATTCCACAATAACGATTAAAACAGGTATAACAAATAAATAGTTAAAACAGTTAAAAACAAGAAACTATAAGTTAAGAGCAGATGGCACTGTAAATTACAAATACCTGGCAACTGCTGGAAGGGTTGGGGGAGCCAGCATCCCCGGAAAAGTAAAAAGAAAAATGACTCATCTACTTGCAGGAAGTTCTTACTACAAGTTCCTGGCAATTCATAGAGCTACCCAGAAGTGAGAAGGACAGTGTTCCAGAGGAGTGAGAAGACTGATTGCCATTCCAAATGGGATAGGGCTTATGGGTAAGCAGAGGTTAAGAAAGCCCCTAATTCAGCTAATTATACTTGCCCTTAAGAGCAAAAATGCTTTAGGTGTGGAGGTACAGACCACTTAAAGTAATCATGTCCACAGATACAGGCACTCTGCATGTGCCATCCATCCAAAAGGTTAAAGAGGAGCAATTAACAGTGGTGGGTTACTACTGCTGCTTCACTCCTTTCATTGAACCAGCAGAAGGATGGCTTATAACGGGGGGGCCAAACTTGCTTAATGTAAGAGCCACATAGAGCAAAGGCTCTTCTTTCTCCCAGCCTGGCAGCTGCATCCCTGGCCAGCCGGAATGCCCGAACACCTCTCAGAAACAGCCTTGAGAGAAGGAGGGTTGCCTGCAGTGTTCCCTATAAGCTGAGAACAAATTTAGAGTCCAGGAGCACCTTTAAGACCAACACTCTATGGTTTAAGGGAAATTTTTACCATAGAGTTTTGCCCCAAAACCAGAGCATCGCCCCTGAAGTCAATTCCGGGTGACATATGTATGTTGCGCAACATCCCTTCCTACTCCTGGAATGCCCCCCAATCCTCCTGCAGGTGTGATGATAGGACCTAGCAACCCTAGTCACCAGGTGAGATTTGTCCTGTAGAATGCCACAGGGCTCTGTTTTCTCACCCATGCTCTTCAATAGCTATATCAGGCCACTGAATGAGATTGTTTGCAGTGTCAGAGGTAGGTGTCATCAATATGCAGATAACACCCAGTTCTATATTACATTATCCAAGCCTCCAGATGAATCCATCTTGGCTTGGAACCAGAGCTTTGAAGCTGTGATGAGATAGCTGAACAAGCTGAAGATGAATCCACAGAAGACAGAGGTGATGATGGGTTGGGAAGGCTGACGTTTTTGAAGGACTGAATCCATCTGTCATCAGATCAGGAACATCGCATGGAATTGTGGCTGTTGGTGGCCAGGCTTCCCCCACCAGCAGCTGGCCAGTGGCAGGCAGGAGCCTGCGAAATTGGGGGATCCCCAGCTCCCACCTGGGGACTGGCAACCCCATGCATAATGGGCAGTGTCCAGCCAGCTGGGGCAAGGCAAGGGAGACAGAGCCTTGTCTGCTGGGCCTCATGCTCAAGGCAAGACACAGGAGTTAGTGACACCAGGCTCAGCATGCTTGAGACATGGCAGACATTGGCACCCAGCCAGGATCTATACAAGGTAATGTAGATGGCAGCATCTGGGTCAAATCCCACATGAGTTACGTAGATGGTGGCACCCATCCCATCCCATCCCTATGCAAGATGAGACAGATGGCACCTGGCTGACCCCCTTCTGAGGCTCTCAGCCTGGCCCCACGCAAGTGAGGCAGAATCTGGTGCCTGGCCTGGCAGAAGTGCATGCAAGAGCCATAGTTTTCCTGGGTAGAGGGTAGAGGAAAACTGAAAAAGGGAGGAGCTAAAGGTAGGTCAGTTGGTGAATGGCAAGGAGTGAAAGAGGCAGGAAAGGGGGAGAGGCTATGGGGCTTTCAAGGAAGGGAAGGAGGAGACAGTGGGAGAGAAGGAAATAAGATTTACACCACAAGTCCTAATAGTGAAGTCAGCCAGATCTGAGGATACTTTAATCTGGGACTGGAGCTGTGAACAGGCAAGAGAAATCTTACGACAAACCTGAAAAACACCCCAGGCTTGCAGAAAAATGTGAGGTCTACGAAAAAAATACACTGGGGTTTTTGAAAGGTCCAAAATGATAAAGGGAGTGCCTGTAGCTTAAAAACAAACAGATTCCATCAGTAGCTATTGTTAGGCAACCACAGCATTCCAGGCTTCCTTCTATGAGTAAAATGCAGGGAGAGAGAGTAGAGTCCTTCCCAGAGTTGTTCTGGCCTTTGAGAGAGGACTCATCGGGGCCAGACGTGGGCCTGGCAGCAACCACTGGGTGATTTAATAATTCCCAATTGGCATAACTCAACTAGGCCTGGATGCTTGGTACTGTTCAACAGCTGCCACTCTATGAAAGCCAGTGTGGTGTAACGTTTAGAGCTTCATAGTAGGGTCTGGGAGACCTAGATTTGAATCCTCATTTTGCTGTGGAAAGTCACTGGGTGATTTTGGGCCAGTCAAATATTTTCAGCCTAACTTCACTCACATGGTTGCTGTGAAGATAAAAAGGAGGAGAAGAGAATAATGTAAACTGCTATGGTCCTCATTGTGAAAAAAGGTGGGATACAAATGAAGTAAATAAATAATAAATATAACTGAAAACAGGAGGCTGCTAAAAGGTAGGCCGGTGAATGGCTGAGAAGGAGAGAATGAGGCAGGGAAAGGGAAGAGGATATAGTGGTTGCCAGTAAGAGGGAAAAACGAAATAGTGCAGGGAGCAGGATACAGGGAGAAGTGAGCTGTCCGCACACGAGGCCTTGATGGTTCCCTACTATTATGTACTGAGATCTAGGCAGCGTTCAGACAAGTGATTTCTTTATTCAGCTCAGAACACAACAAACAGCACACAGAACAAGCCAACTATATACATTTTGAGCTAGGAAAACCACACCTCCTGAAACAATAACATCCAATCATAAAACAGTGCTTGGGACCAATGAGAACTGTTCCCATCAAAAGTCAAGGTCTCTCCAGATTGATCTGTTTGCAGCACTGACCAATCCGGTTGCATATTTTAGAATGCTGGGCTTCTATGGAGCTGTGACGTAAGCTCACATCTAATAACAAAGTAAACTGAATTTATAACACCTACCATGCAAGTTGGCCTGGCATGAGACGGGGCTGTTTTGGAGTGAGGCTTCCCCCATTGGCCAGTTGGCTGGCAGCAGATTGGACCCCCCAAAATCGGAGGTACCCCTGCCCCAATTAGGGGTCTGGCAACCCTTCTATGGAGGCTTTCAGGAAAGGAAATAGGGGAGGGGGAAATGAGATGCCTCCTGCAAATCCTTGCGGGTTCCCACTTGTATTCACTGTAGGCTATCCAGCATAGATAATCTCTCTGAGCAACAAAAACAGTTTTCATTTGATGTCCTAGGCTAAATGAAACTGAAAACAGTCTGAACAGTTTCATCCAGAAACTCCTGGAGGCTGACAAGGAGCACTCTTGTAAATATTTCCTCTAGATAAATTACATTTAAAGTCACCAACAATTATTTAGATTTTCACAACTAAGATTTTCTTTAATAAAGATCCTACCATGACCTCTTTTAAAAGTTCCTTATAAGCACCTGCACTATTTTCACAAGAGAATTCCGTCACCACCTAGCTACTATTAACTCTAGCAGAGAAGAGAGGCAGCCTCCTGGGTACATGTAAATGAAGCAGAAATGTAAACTCTTCCCAAAAGTCCCCGGAGTAACTTTCTGCTGACATTTGAGGGAACACTTTCTTGGCCTCTCAAAGCCAGTCATGAGGCTGAGACAACTATACTTTCCATCAATGCTATTTGGAAGTCAGTCTGGGAAAGTTTAGAAAGAGTAATTTGAAGGAAGATAGACCTCAGTAGAACCCTATTCTCTTTTTGAGTAGCCATCCTCACAGCTGCCCAATCTATGTGCCATGAACGAAGAGGAAGTGAAGGAAAGGTGTGGAAACCTGTATATCCCCACTGCACCCTTCCCAATATCTACTGATGCTAAAAAAAATGTGTGCAGTTTCAGGTTGATCATGTGGATGTTCACCTACCATTATAAGCCCAGTCACACAGCCCCAGAGATACATACTTCTATCATTGAAGGCTTTCACGGCTGGAGTTCATTAGTTGCTGTAGATTTTCTGGGTTGTGTGGCTGTGGTCTTGGCATTGTAGGACCTGATGTTTCGCTAGTAGCTGTGATTGGTATTCCCAGAGATATAACACAGAAAGATGGAGTACTCTCTGTGTCAAGGTGAGCAGAAAAATGGTAGGCAGGTAATTTATATCTACCCTGGAAGGTGGGGTAGGGCTGAGTCATTATCTTGTAGTAGTTCTCCAGGCTATGAACATGCTAATGGAGGAGCTTTCCTGAGGAGGTTCTTTTGTCTATGGATTGTTTCCTGAGGAGGTTTCCTGTTTCTTGAGGAGGTTCTTTTGTGTGTGGAATGGCTATTGAAACTCTAATCTTATCTGTAGTGCTATTGCCAACTGTAGAGCATTTTGTGTTTTTCAGGACAGGAAACCGTGCCCTATTTATTTTTAAACTTTCTTCTTCCCTGTTGAAATTGTGTTTATGTTTATGAATTTCAATGGCTCCCCTGTGTAATCTGACCTAGTAATTGGAAGTGTTGTCCAGTCTTTCAATGTCTTGGAACAAAATGTTGTGTCCTGTTTGGGTTAGGCTATATTCAGTCACTGCTGATTTTTCAGGTTGGCCAAGTCTGCAGTGTCTTTCATGTTCTTTTATTCTTGTCTGAATGCTACGCCGTGTGGTCCCGATGTAAACTTGTCCACAACTGCATGGTATGCGCATACTCCTGCAGAAGTGAGGGGGCCTCTTCTGTCTTTTGCCAATCGTAGCAGCTGTTGTATTTTTCTGGTGGGTCTGAATAGTGTTTGTAGGTTGTGTTTTTTCATAAGTTTTCCCATCTAAACAGTGATTCCTTCTTTCTGTGTTATACCTCCATCTTTCTGTGTTATACCTCCGTCTTTCTGTGTTATACCTCTGAGGATGCCAGTCACAGCTACTGGTGAAACATCAGGTCCTACAATGCCAAGACCACGGCCACACAACCCGGAAAATCTACAGCAGCTAATAATACATATAGTAAGTATACCTATTTTAATTGACAAATGTCAGAAGGCTGTGATGTGTCCGGGTGTGCATGACTTTTTAAAATCGCTGTCAGACTTTTTAAAATTCATGTTTTATTTACTGTACTGCACTTTTATCTCTGGAATTTTTAAAAACCATATTAAGAGGGGGGTTTTCCTACCACCTCAAGAGCTTTGGTTGGGAGAGGGTATTAAAAATAACATGATAATAATAAATATTATAAATATTATAAATATATAAATATATAAATATATAAATATTATAAATAAATATGATAATATAAACAGTTAACAATTCGGATTGCTGGGTGGCTCATTCAACAGTCTAAATATAAGTCTAAATTTACTTTCCTGCTCCTTGGAAATGCATACATTTAAGGTCACTGAGCACATTACATTTTTAGGTGTGTATTTAAATTGTTCAAAGTGAACACTTGAAAAAGTTTTAAGGAAGGGTGCCATAAACTCCACAGTGGGCAAGCTCAGCAGACAGGCATGCTGTTCTTGAGCACCAATGCCCTCCCATGAGCCAAGCCTCAGAGTTTACTGCATCCAGCAGCTGCTGAATGGTGAGCAGTGGCAGGTTGGTGGCAGGGAGGCATGGGGGGGGGCTGTGGACAAACTATGGTGGTGGCAGGTCTGTGAGGAAAAGGGGGCTAGAACAGGTTACAGGTACATGGTGGCAGCATGTTATGTCTGAGGGGTAGGTGAAAGCATGGGGGAGGGGAAGCTGCAGGTGAGCCACAGTGGTGGTTGGTTTGTGAGGGGGGGAAGCATGAGGGGCTTCAGAGGACCTGACCTTATTGACAGGCCCCCATGTAGCATGATACACCACAGTGTGCCATGCTACATGTGTGGAGTGTCCCCACAAAAGTGTTCATTCTCCATGGGCAGCTGAACAGCCAGTTAAGAGGATGACTCCCTGCTTGCCATCAGCTGACAGGGAGTGAGCCAAGCTGGTGGGTATTCAAGCATCCCTTAATGTTAAGTGTGAATGTTACCAACACACAGTATAGACAGCTACAAGCAGGAACCTGCAAAGACTTGCAGGAGGCATCTCATTTCTCCCTACTCCACTATTTCATCTTTCTCTCTCCTGAAAGCTCCCATAGCCTCTCTCCTTTCCCTGCTTCCTTCTCTCCTTCTGCTGTTGCCAACCTGGAGATCTCTTTGAACCACAAGGAATCTCTGAACTACAGAGATTCGTTTCCATTAGGGTTTCTAGCTCCAAATTTGGAAATTTCTGCAGTTTTAGGGATGGAGCCTTGGGAGTAGGATAGCCAGCCCCCAGGTGGAAGAGGGGGATCCCCCATTTTCAAAGGCTCCAGCCCCACCCCAGCAGCCACAGATGGGTGTGATGTCCCTGGCATGATGATATCACACAGAAGTGATGTCATCGTGCTGGGGACGTCTTACCATAGAGTTTTGCCCAAAATACCAGAGCGTTGACATGCAAAATCCTCAGCATGATGATGTCACTTCTGTGTGATGTCATCACACCGGGGACTTTGCGTGCAGCAACATCACCCTGCCCCCCCCCACTGCTGGGAAGCTCCCTCCCAGCCCTTGCCAGCAGAAGAAAAGGACCTGGAAACCCTACTTGGGAGGGTGAGGTTTGAGGAGGGAAATGACCTCAGCAGGATATAATTCCATACAGTCCACCTGTCAAGTTCCCCAGATAGTCAGTCAAACACCAGGCTTCATAAGAAGATAGTATTTATTAAAGACCAGTCTTAGAGATGCATGAACCACTTTTGTCAGTGATACCAGAGAATACACGACACAGTCAATTATAGCCCATTCAAACTACCCCCCCCAGCTACAAGCCAATGGATACATTTCATGCGCGTCCCAATTAAAAAAGGAAAAATACCTAGACCAGTATATCCACATGACATCTAGACATAGCTAAGCATGAGACCCAAGGTCAGGCGAAAGATAAAACACACAGCAAAGACCATACTTTACACAGACTAGAGGCGCCCGGCTTTTCCCACATTCCTGAACACTGAAAGATGTTTTGGTTCTTCTCCCCCCACCACACCAGAATGGCAAGGCTACCTGACATCTTGCCCTCCTGATAAGAGCTCCCCTCCAGGTTTCTCAGGATAGCGCCGGTGGAACTTGTGGAGGAGGTGCGGGGCATTTATGTGGTCCACTTTGACCCATTCCCTGTACTGCGGACCAAAATCAACCTACTCAACCAAGTAATACAACTTATTCCGGGAGAGTTTAGAGTCCAGGATCTCAGATACTTCATAACGTGTTTCTCCCTGGACCATGAGGGGGGGTGGAACAGTTCGGTGAGGCCGCCATTGGTTCTCTCCAGGGTAACAGAGTAACAACCTAAGGTGAAACACAGGATGAATACCTTTCAATGTCTTAGGCAAAATCAATTCAGCTGTCACGTCATTAATCATGCACTTGATTTCATAAGGGCCAACAAACTTCCACCCTAGTTTCCTACTAGGTTGGAGTCCCTTAATGTTTTGGGTGAAGACATACACAAAATCTCCTGGCTTCGGATCCCACCCCTTACTCTGTTGCTTGTCGGCTTGAGCTTTGTACTCCCTCTTAGCATTGTCCAGAGTTTTACATAGGAGAGGCCATGCCTCTTGAAGTTTTTTACACCAAGTCCCCGCCTCTCCCCCTGGCAAGTCAGTAGTGGAGAGAAACGGAAGGGGGGGAGCGTCATAGCCGTGCACCGCCATGAAAGGCGAAACCCTTGTAGATGAGTGTGCCGCATTATTGTAGCAAAATTCTGCCAGGGGTAACAAACTCTCCCAGTCGTCTTGTTGGAAGTTTGTGAAGCACCGCAGATACTGTTCCAGGGTTTGATTAACCCTCTCCGCTTGTCCATTGGTCTCAGGGTGATAGCCGCTCCACCCCCAACAGTTTCAAGAGTTCCCCCAAAATTGTGACCCCCAATCAGAGATTATCTTGCGGGGCAACGTGTGTAACCTGAACACGTGATGCAAGAACGCCTTAGCTAATTGTTTAGCTGAAGGGATAGTCTTGAAAGGAACAAAATGCGCCTGTTTCGAGAACAAGTCCACAATCACCCAGATCACTGTTTTTCCTTTGCTAGGGGGAAGATCCATAATAAAGTCCATGGATATTACTTCCCAGGGTCTCGAAGGGGTTGGCAGCAGTTGAAGGAGTCCTGGGGGTTTCCCGGGGCGGGGTTTGCTCATGATGCATGTCTGGCAGGATGTAACAAACAGAGACATATCTCACCTCATCCCAGGCCACCAAAATTGTCTTTGAAGGAGCTGCAAAGACTTCACAAACCCGAAGTGTCCAGCCAGTTTCGTACCATGCGCTACACCCAATTTTCCCCCTGCAACGTCCCTGGGACAAAGAGCTTGGTCCCTTTGTACCAACAGCCATTTTCTTTCTCCTCAACCCCCCCCCTCCTTTTCCAGTTCAGCTCGGTCCGCCTCCGACAGGGCAGATGCAAATTTAGATTCCCATGACTGTTCATTAGGAAGGGGCGGGGTGTTAGCTTGGCTGCGCATTGTAACAGCACACCCTAGTTGAATAGGTGTGAACATAGAGTCCCGAATCTCCTCCCGTTTGCTGTCGTGTTGGGGGAGGCAGGACAGAGCATCTGCCAAGGAGTTCGCCTTTCCCAGGAAGTGATGGAGTGTGAAGTTAAACTTAGAGAAGTCTGCCCACCGCAGCTGTTTGGCGTTTAAGTTCCGCGGAGTGTGGAGAAGCTCGAGATTTTTATGATCAGTCCAAACCTCAAACGGCACCCACACTCCCTCCAACCAATGACGCCAGGTCAATAGGGCCAATTGTATAGCTCCTGCTTCTTTATCCCACACCGACCAGTTCCTTTCCATCTCGTTAAATTTCATAGAGACATAGGCTAAAGGGTGAAGTTTCCCATCCTCCCACTCTTGCAAAATGGTGCTGCCCATGGCCACGTCTGAGGCATCGACCTGGACTATGAATTTTTTCAGTTCATTGGGGTGCGCTAGCGTGGGCTCAGAGAAAAAAAGCACCTTGAGTTTTTCAAATGCTGCTTGACATTCTGGGGTCCAGTCAAGCTTAGCCCCCAGACGACATCCCTCCACCCCTTTCCCTTTTGTCTTAAGGAGGTCTGTGAGGGATAAGGACACCTGGGTGAAATTCGCCAAGAAGGACCTATAAAAATTGGTGAAACTGAGGAATGCTTGAAGTTGCCTGCAAGTCTTTGGGGCTTCCCACCCCACAACATCAGCCACCTTGGCAGGGTCCATTTCAATCCCCTTCTGGGAGGTCTTATAGCCCAGGAATGAAATCTCAAAGTGAAATTCACACTTTGACAGTTTGACAAACAGCTTGTGCTTGTGTAACATCTGCAGGACCTCCCTCATCAATTTCACATGGGAGTCCATGTCAGGGGAGTACAGTAAAATATCATCAAGGTAAACAAGGACCTCCTTAAACAGGTGCTTGTACAACACTTCATTTATCAGGTTCATGAAGACCCCCGGAGCTCCCTGAAGGCCGAAGGGCATCACCAGATATTCAAACTGCCCCAGGGGGGTGTTGAAGGCTGTCTTGTATGCATCCCCTTCCCTGATGCACACTCTGAAATAAGCGTCCTGCAAATCCAGTTTGGAAAACACTTTTCCTCCAGCAACCGCTGCTAGGAGGTCTTTAATAAGGGGCAGCAGATAGGCATTGGTGGTCGACACTGCATTCAGCCCCCTATAGTCAGTGCATAGCCGCAACCCCCCATCTTTCTTTTTCTGGAACAGCACGGGAGCTGCGAAAGGGGAGGAGATGAGGTGGATTTAAGTTCCCCAGATAGTCAGTCAAACACCAGGCTTCATAAGAAGATTGTATTTATTAAAGACCAGTCTTAGAGACGCATGAACCGCTTTTGTCGGTGATACCAGAGAATACATGACACAGTCAATTATAGACCATTCAAACTAACCCCCCCCAGCTACTAGCTAATGGATACATTTCGCGCGCCTGCCAATTAAGAAAGGAAAGGAAAATACCTAGACTCTGTAGCCATGTTCTCCAGGTGATCTGACCTCTGTCAGCTGGAGAGCAGTTGTAATTTCAAGTGATCTCCAGCCCCCCCCGGAGGTTGGCAACACTAGTTACCCTGGAGGAAATGGCTGCATTGGAGGTGGAGTCCTAACCTGGAGTTGACAACCTTCCCACCCAACTGCCAACCTACCTTTACCTGTCCCTCTTAAACTTTCCCTCTATGCCCATCCCTAGCAGCCTCTACTTAGGAAAACTATGGCCCAGTTGTCTGTGCCAGCAGCTGGGCCAGGCCCATTTGAATTTTAGGGAATCCTCATGGACTTGTGGAAGGTGCCTCACTTTTCCCTGCATCCCCCTCCCTGCATTATTACCTGTTCCTCTCCTTCTGGCAACCCCATATCCTCTCCCCTTTACCTGCCTCATTATCTCCTTCCCAGCCATTCACCAACCTACCTTTTATTTGCCTCCCATCCTCAGCTATAGCTATGATTTATTTACGTCATTTATACCCCACCTTTCTCCACAGTGGTGACTAAATCAGCTTGCATTATTCTCCTCTCCTCCTTTTTATCTGCACAACAACCCTGTGAGGTAGATTAGGCTGAAAGTATGTGACCGGTCCAAAATCTCCCAGTGAGCTTCTGCAGCAAGATGGGGATTCAAACCTAACTACTACACCACACTGGCTTTCATTGAGTGGCTGCTGTTGATCAGTAGTAAGCAAGTAGTAAACCTCTGGCTCTAATCTTTGAGCTGTCCTGGAGCACTGGTGTTGTGCCCGAAGACTGGAGAACAGCGAATGGTGTCCTGATCTTCAAGAAGGGAAAAAAGATGGACCCGGGAAATTACAGGCCTGTCACCTTGACATTGATACTTGGAAAAATTCTGGAGCAGATTATCAAACGCTCTGTCTGTGAGCACCTTGAACGGAATGAGTTAATTGGTAGTAGCCAGCATGGATTTATCAAGAATAAGTCATGTCAGACCAACCTTATCTCCTTTTTTGACAGAGTTACTAAAATGGTTGACTCTGGCAATGCTGTGGATATAGTGTATCTAGATTTCAGTAAAGCATTTGACAAAGTTTCTCATGATATCCTTGAGAATAATCTGGTTTTTTATATATATATATATATATTTATTTATTCCATTTTCCACCATCTTACAAACTTTTCAACATCAACGATAGCATACATTTTAAGAGTCATTACAACATTTGTACATTGGTTATTGCATTTTTCTGATTCTAATTTACACTTTTTAACCAGTTATATACCTTCAACCATCTTTTTTCTTGTAAATCCTGATCTTTAGCCTGAAGCTTTAAACTCAAATTATCCATTTGCGCTAGCTCAAGGAGCTTTACTATTAGTTCCTCTTTGGAAGGTATTCTATCCGTTTTCCAATTCTTAGCCAGTAATAATCTTGCAGCCGTTATTATATATACTAATATGTATACATCCTGTTTACCATAACCTTTGGGAGTTATATTCAATAAATATGTTTCTGGTGTTAACACAACGTCTATCTTTAATATTTCATATACAATTTTATGTATCATTTTCCAGTATGCTTGTACTTTGCTACACTTCCACCACATATGGTAAAAGGTCCCCACATTTGCCTTGCACTTCCAACATTTGTTGGATACTTGCACGTAACACCTAGCAATTTTGTCTGAGGACCAGTACCATCTGTAGAACATTTTATAAATATTTTCTTTATACGATACAGCTCTCATAAATTTTACAGTTTTCCAAATTGTGTTCCACTGCTCTATTTCTATTTCCTTTCCTATATCCTGCATCCAAGATATCATTACAGTTTTAATATTTTCATCAAGCTCGAACTCATCTAATAAAAATCTGTAAAGTTTCTGGACTAGTTTGTCACTGGATGATAACCAGATTTTGTCAAGTTGCGTATTCCCTTCATCAAAGCCGATTACTTTATCTTTACTATATCTGTTATGTAATAGTGCACGTTCCCACCATGATAACTTGATTAGATGTACCTTTTCCAGTTTTTCTTCTGTTTTTAAAGCGTTATTTTTTTCCAACAATATATTATAGTTGGCTTTCTTACTTTCCGTCATAAGTGATGGTTTTACAAAGGCTTCCAAGGTGACACCCATCTTGGTGTTTTCCTATAGAATCTCTCTTTTATTCCACTCCAGATTTTATTTAAAGCTCCCCTTATTACATGTTGATTAAATATTGAATGAACTTTCGCCTTTTCATACCACACATATGAGTGCCATCCCATGTAGAGATCGTGACCCTCTAATGCCAATGTTCTCTCATCCTCTAACACAATCCATTCTCTTATCCAGGTAAGTGCACATGATTGATAATACAATGACCAATTCGGTACACCCATCCCACCCTTTTCCTTTCTATCTTGAAGGACTTTTGATTTTATTCTTGCTCTTTTATGAAGCCAAATAAATTTCCTAGTAACCCTATCTAATTCCTCCAGGAATTTCAGGTTCTTTAATACAGGTATATTTTGGGCTAAAAATAAAAATCTTGGCAGTATGTTCATTTTTATTTGCTGCAATTCTGCCCCAAAAAGATAGCGGTACATCCTTCCATCTTGATAGGTCTTTCTTAATATCATCCAGTAATTTACAATAGTTGTCCTTTATCAAGGAGCTCGCTCTGTTGGTTATATAAATGCCCAGATATTTCACTTTTTTCACTATCTCCATGGAAGTTATTTTTTGAATTTCCTGTGTGGTATCCGGTTGACAATTTTTGGTTAACAATTTCGTTTTTTGGAGATTTATCTTAAGACCAGCTACTTGTCCATAGGATTGGATATCCTCCATCAATATTTTAATAGATTTTTGCGGACGTTCCACTATAAATAGCAAATAATCTGGTTAAGTGTGGGCTGCATGGTGCAACCGTTGGATGTATTCAAGGTTAGTTGAAAAATCATACCCAATGAGTGCTCGTAAATGGCTCTGCGTCTACGCGGAGGGAAGTCTTGAGTGGAGTGCCACAGGGCTTGGTCCTGGGCCTGGTGTTGTTCAATGTTTTTATAAATGACCTGGAGGAAGACATAGAGGGGATGCTTATCAGATTTGCAGATGACACAAAGCTGGGTGGGATTGCTAACTCTGAAGAAGATGGAGTCAGGATTCAAAATGATCTAGATAGGCTGGAACAGTGGGCTGAGGCAAATAAAATGAAATTCAATAGAGATAAGTGTAAAGTCCTACACCTGGGCACAAAAAAATCAAAGGCACAGATATCGAATGGGAGGGACTTGGCTTGACAGCAGCTCATGTGAAAGGGATCTAGGTGTTATGGTTGATCATGAGCCTGCAGTGTGATGTGGCTGTGAAGAAAGCTAATGCAATCTTAGGATGCATTAACAGAAGCAGGGCTCTTTTTGTAGCAGGAACCCCTTTGCATATTAGGTCACACACCCCTGATGTACCCAGTCCTCCAAGAGCTTACTGTAGCCCCTGTAAGAAGAGTTCTGTAAGCTCTTGGAGGATTAGCTACATTAGGGGTGTGTGGCCTAATATGCACAGGAGTTCCTGCTACAAAAAGAGCCCTGAACAGAAGCATTGTGTCCAGATCATAGGAGGTGGTAGTTCTGCTCTATTCTGCTATGGTCAGGCCTCACCTGGAGTACTGTGTCCAGTTTTGGGCACCACACTTTAGGAAGGATGTTTACAGGCTCGAGCATGTCCAGAAGAGGGCGACCAGGATGGTGAGAGGGTTTGAATCCAAGTCTTATGAGGAAAGGCTGAAAGAGTTGGGTATGTTTAGCCTGGGAAAGAGAAGACTTAGAGGGGAAATGATTGCAGTCTTCAAGTATTTGAAGGGCTGTCATGTAAAAGATGGAGCAGATCTATTCTCTCTTGCTCTGGATTGCAAGACTAGATCTAATGGGTGGAAATTACAAGGGAGTTGTTACCGGCTAGATATCAGGAGAAACTTCCTAATTGTAAGAGTGGTTGAGCAGTGGAACAGTCTGCCTCTGGAGGTGGTGGATGCTCCTTCCCTGGATGTTTTCAAGCGGAGGCTGGATGACCATCTTTTGGGTATGTTGTAGGTATGTAGGACTATCTTTTGGCTATGCTCCTGCAGAGTGCAGGGGGTTGGACTAGATGACCTGCAAGGTCCCTTCCAACTCTAACATTCTATGATTCTATGATTCTATGAATCAGGCCTAGTTGAGTCACACAAGTCAGGTGGTATCAAGTCACCCAGAGGTTGCTGCCAGGCTTGGGGTTGCCAAGCTCCATGTGGGACCAGGAAATCTACCAGAATTACAACTGAACTCCAGATCACCGAGATACATTGCCCTGGAGAAAATAGCTGTTCTGGAGAGTGGATTCGATAGCATATCTGGTTGAGGCCTCTCCTCTGCCAACCTCAGACTCCCCCTCAAAATATCCAGGAACTTTCCAACCTGGAGCTGGCAACCCTAGCGAGTCCTGGGCCCAATAATCTGCCTTCAAAGGCCAAAATAGGCTTGGAAAAGGGCTCTACTCTCTCCACCTGCCTTTTACTAACAGAACCAAACCTTAAATATTATGGTTGCCTAGCAACAGCCACTGAGGAAATCTGTTATTTAAAGCTCCAGGCACGCCTTTAATCATTTGGGGCTTTTTTTAAGACTCCCCAGTGTTTTTTTGGGTTTTTTAGATTTCAGATTTTTCTGCAAACCTGGACTGTGGTTCAGGTTTGTCGAAAGGTCTGTCTTGCCTGTTCATGGCTCCAGCCACCAGATCCAAAGATTTCACCAACTTCAGTATCTCTCCTTATAATAATTATCTTTTGGTTTCGTAAGATTCTATGCGCTCCCATTGGCTGTAAAATGCCCTCCCTAAGCCATTGGCCCATTAGCCACCACTCAAGATACTTGCGTGCCTGGGTCTGCTCCTCTTCCCCACCCACTCCCCCTTCAGACAGATTTGCATGTCAGATTTACTGGCAGACAGCTCTCTCTCCTGAGGAAGACAGTTCTCTTGACTCCTGTGAGGGACTGTCCCCTCAGTGGCTGTTGGTAGGCAGCCAAGCTTGGTTCTGTGAGTAAAAAAACAAAGGGCTTTCAGCATAACCCCCTCCCCAAAGGCCACTTTCCTGTCAGAATAAATGGAAAAAGGCTCTCTCTCCTGCTTAGCTTCAGCATGGCTGGCTGGCTAAAGAGGTGGGCCAGCGAGCATCAAACCATTTTCTTCAACACCCCACTGTGCGGCTGACTTTCCCCTAGGGTTGCCAATCTCCAGGTGGGACCTGGAGATCTCCCACTGTTACAATTGACCTCCAGATGACACAGATCAGTTCCCCGGGAGAAAATGGTTGCTTTGGAGGGTAGACTCTATGGCATTATACCCTGCTGAGTCCTTCCACACACACCCCAAATGCTGCCCTCCACAGGATCCACCCCCTCATATCTCCAGGTATTTCCCTAATCAGAGATGGCACCTGTACTTTCTCCTCTGTCAGTAAAAGGCCCTTTCCACACCTATATTGGCCTTTGGGAGAAAACTCATTGGACCCAGTCCTGATCAGGTTGCCAACTCCAGGTGGGCAATTCCTGGAGATTTGAGGGATGGAGCCTGGAGAGGGTGAGGTTTGAAGAGGGGTGGCACCTCAGACAGGTGCAATGCCATAGACTCCACCCTCCAATCCAGCCATTCCCTGATGGGGAACCATTGTTGCCAATCTCCAGGTGGGGGCTTGAGATCACTCAAAATTACAACTGCTCTCTAGGAGGGAGCGAGGAGGAAATGGAAAACTAAAGGTAGGTTTGGAATCCAACTGGGATGTGAAGAATAGGTTGTATTAGAAGTGTTACCTAATAGTGAGAAATAGAAGAGGAAAATAATGAAAATGACGATTTGAATACGGAATAAGAATTGAATGTAAGAAATTGTTGATAAAATATTAATGGGGGTGGAGCATCGCTGGAAGCCAGGGGAGGAGGGGATAGAAAACTGTGAAAAAGGATATGTCAAGAATTGGTTATCAATTATGGAACGTATTATTATATCCTGTTAATAAAATTTCTTTAAAAAAAAGAAAAAAGAAAACTAAAGGTAGGTTGATGATTGGCTAGGAGGGAGATAGGGTTATCAACTCCAGGTTGGGAAATTCCTGGAGATTTGAGGGGTCGAACCTGGAGAGGGTGAGTGTTGAGGAGGGGTGGGACCTCAGACAGGTACAATGCCATAGACTCCACCCTCCAAACCAGCCACTCCCTCCTGGGGAACCACTGTTACCAATCTTGGGGGTGGGCTGGAGAGCACTCAAAATTACTACTACTCTTCAGGTAGCAAAGATCAGTTCCTCTGGAGAAAATGGTGGACTCTGTCATTATACCCTGCTGAGATTGCCACAGCAAATTGTCACTGAGTGCCCAAAGCCGCGGGGCACTCTCCCAGAGCCTCTTTCTAGAGCCTGTTGTATTTATTTCCACAACGGGCCTTATTCCTAGTTAAAATATAAAATAGTTATTTTTCCTGTCACCTTTGCATAAGGTACAAAATGGCCCTCAGTGTCCACAAACATTATGTTTTCCAGTACATGAATTTGGCTCCTGAAAATATTCATCTGTTAGAGACCCAAGCTAAAAGCCTACTATTTACTGTTTTTTTCCCCTTTGACTAGCAGCCTCCCATGTCTCATAACAATGAGATTTCCCCAAGGTTCAAAAAGAAACTTGTCACATAATAGAAGGACTTGTTGGTCAGGAAAAATAAATCCAGAAATGCTGCTAGATATGTGGAACTGGTTACACTGTTTTCTTGGTTGTGAATGGAGATTCCAAATGTTTTCTAGGGCTTACACAGAACTCCAGAGTGAGATTCCTGTCAGGAACTGAGGTGCAAGACTGCCCAGGTAATTCCACGTCAGGATACAGCACAGATAGTCAGGAGTGGCAAACTGTATCTGTCACTGAGGTCAGTGAACAAGCAAAAGATCCAGGGGCATGTCAGAACTCTCATACATGTAAGGAGCTTTCTAATTAGGCTGGCAGTGTCTCCAGATATGACTCTTGATATCTTTACTGGCTAGAAACCAGAGATTAGATAACAACCAAATCAAATCAGAGTCAGGAGAAGAACTGCAATCAAATGTACTCAGTGTTCATGCTTGCCTCGTTTGACTCTTTGAACAAATCTGCACTTTTGTAGTTAAATTAATGTAGGTTCTCTTGGGCAAGGATATGGTTGTAGGGCACATGATATGTCTTACAAAAGTTAAGAGGCTCTGGGTCTGATTGGTGCCTAGATGGAAGATCTCCTCGAAATCCCATATGAACTACCTCCATGCTGGAAGAAAGGTGGGATACAATTGTGATAAAAAACAATAGGAGTGAATGAATATTATTGTCCATCATTGATGGTGTTGAAGGTCTCATGACTCAGAAGCAAAGACTCAGAAGTAGAAGTAGAGACTTTGTAGCATGTTTACCAGTGCAGTGGAATCCAGTGTTCTGCCAAAGTGTGTTTGATCCCTTTCTTGTGTTGGAGGGGCCTCAGATAGGGTGTCAGTGTGAAACTCTGATAGCTTGTCAGTGTGCAGATACTTGGAGACCAACCTGAAGTATGAAAAGGAAGTGAGCAAAAAGGTTTTGTTATTATCTGTCCTATATGAAATCATGGGTGGACCAACAGCTACATCATGTAGCATCTTCATGTTGGCAGTGGTAGTCCTGGAAAAGTGTTTAGCATAATCTGGGATACTACCTAAAATGCATTTGTCAGCAGAAACATACTAATTGACAGTCCATCAAAACAGTGGACCAACATTAATGAATATTTGCCAGAATAAGTGATTCCCATCCCTAAATTCTTTGTTAATGAGAAAGTATTTTTCCTGACAGCATTTAACAAATAATCTGAAGAGAAAGGGAGCCTTCTGTAATAAAAGAAGCTTGTATAAGCAAAATCACTTAACATATTTTACAAGGACATTGCAATCACCATTCTACATAGCATTTAGCCTTGTGCCATTGATAGTTTCCATGCAGAAATGAACACATGCAAGTGGGGAGGATCATACATTCATGGTGACATTTTCACATGTGATATATATTCACATTCCCTACTACATTAAGATGTATTTGGGTTTATGTTCCCTATATGTAAAGTTCCTGTACAATGGCACATCGACTGTATAGGGGTTACAGGTGAGGCCAGCAACAGAATCTGAGCTCCCCTCTTTGCATTAATTTCTACACAGATATGGATAAATGTACAGGATTTTTAACACAGTCTTTAGGATGATCTAAGACAGCAGTGGACTGACCAGCCTTGTACATACAATGTTTTAATAAACTCTGCATGGTTTATCAATGTGTTTTACATTTCCAAAGTGCTTATTCTCCAACAGTTAAGACATAACTAACCATTATTCAGAGGTTCTGAGTATGTACACTTGTTCAAGAACATCACATGTCTACATATCTATACCTTGAGCAGTGATGCTGCTGTGGAACCATATCCATGACCCACATGTGTCTTATGTTGATCAGAAGTATAACTTTCTCTTAAGGATCAAGCTCAGGGAAATCCTGTTCTTTCTTTTTGCCACTAGAAAATGGAGGCACGTCCCCAAGATGCACCCAGGGGCATTGTATCTAGTTGTGTTTAAGGACAGCTTGAAGGAAGGCTGATCAGCTGTATGGTGCTGCTTACAAACTGCTATCAATTATAGATCTAAAGTTCATTTCTTGTTCTCCCACCCATGCTTCATTGAGTGATTCTGGAGTCCTGTCCTTGACTTTTTCTTGAGGTTCTCTTCCCACCAATGCCACTGATGTATATCTGTGGAAGAGAATGATGGTTAGAATTTCTTGCTGTATTACAGCAAGAATGTGCCATACAGGAATTCCAAGAAGTGTATCTATGGCAAGAATCCAGATTTCTAGGCTATAGTACACATGATGCAACGTGCACCCCAGCCATATTGCTAACTGACCTATGTTGAGGTACCACAGTATTATAATGGCATACATAGGATTGAGCTTGGCATGTCATTAATTAAACCTCATATCTTCCAAAACATAAAACAGCCAGAATTCTAGTTCCTGCATGTGCCAAGGTAGTCATTCAATTATCTCAGTTCATTCTGAATGACTTCTCCCACACATAGAAGTCGTTGTAAGAACTGACCATTATGGAGAGAGCAAGGATGGGATAGGAAGAGAAAAAGCTGTGGGAGATATTGTACAGGGTACTTTATATATTGAAAAGGTGTAGATTGTAAACGGCTGGCAGTCTTCTCTCCAGGGAAACCTCAGCAACCTTGCTCCTTTTTTAGATCCCTGAGGACAGGGCATGGAAGGTGCTAGTTACAAGCTGCTACAAATTATAGAGCTAAAGCTAACTACTTGTCCTCCCACCTGTGAACACTCTACACAAGTCCTCTATTTTTGTTTCCTTTGAAGCCAGGCAGGAAACTGAAGATGCTACTTACCTGTGACTTTAAGGTTTCTAACTAATGTCTGGGAAGGTATGGTTGAATTAGATTGGTCAGCATAAGGATTTCTCCTAAACTCTATCAGACTGTAATTTGAGTGTGTTTAAAATGTGCAGATGCACACACATACAAAGATGCCTATTGCCTTTCTGCTAATTTTCCTTCTCCCAGGCCACAAACCTTACTTTCGGGGGGGGGGTTGGGTCAGCTAATCTAAATCAAATAAGATCTGCCCATTTGAGGCAGGATGTAAACTTCGTAAAATAAAAAGAAGATAAATTATTCTTTCCAAACATCACTAGCATGACATCCTGCCAAGACTGATGGGAACTGTGGTTTTATGGCCTCTTGAGTTGAATCAGAAGGCTTTTTTTTTTTTTGCAATTAAACAAATAGTTTATTAATACAGTACTTGGTCAAGGAAAACAAGACAGGGTGCTTCAAAAGATACAAGAGGGTTTAAAGGCAAAATAAACAAATCTAATGCTGCGACCTATTTCTTCTTCTTTTTATTATATATTTTTTATATACATTACATTCAAACCCATCCCTATTCCCATACATGTTGTGTACTCTGCCCTCCCTCCTCTCTCTACGAAGCTATATATGCTATTTCTGTATCTTCGGCAAAGATCCCTGGTGTAAGTCCTCCTTCTGTCCATCTTGCTTCATCTATTTCCTCGTATCCAATTGAGCAGAGTTAGTCTTTAAGTCTTCTTCCTTTTTAAATCCTTTCTTAATTTCCTTTTCTTCTTCTTTATGCTCTTTAAAATCGTAGCCGAAGATTGTTCATATCCTGAAATCGGAGGTGAGAAGTTTTAATATGACTTGGATGGTTATTTTTCAGGCATATATTCATCTTCATTTTCTTGCTTTCAATCCCTCCCCCCCTACCCTAACTATTTGTCCTTTCTAGCCAGGGGCACAAACCTAGGAGCTTCCACCGAACGTCTTGCCTTTGACCTTCCATGACCCATTTTAAATACAAATGCCATTTTTTCCTAATCTTTCCTACTCTTAATTCCCATAGTTCATCTTGGTTAGAGATGGCTATTATGTCTGATTGGATATATTCAAATAAATAATTCTGCCAGTTTACCTCTGTCCATTTAGTTTTATCTTTCCAACCGAATGCTATTACTACTTTGCCAGCTAGCACCATTGCTTTGAATAGATCCTGTCCTTCTTTTCGAATAACTTGGTTTCCTAAGGTGCTACTTAACATCAGTTCCAGGTCTATCTTCGGTCTTATCGCAAAAAACTTATGAAGCTGCTCTGCCACTTTCTCCCAAAACCCTTTAGCTTCTCTGCATTCCCACCACATATGGGAGTACCATCCTTTCGTATTCCTGCAGTGCCAACAATTTGAACTTAGTTGTGGGAACATATTAGCTAATATAGCCGGGGTTCTGTACCATTTGGTGTAAAATTTTAATTCCAGTTCTCTAAATTTGTGTACTTTTATCTCCTGTATACCATCTATGATTCTATTAACTGTTTGATCTGCTAAACGTGTTTCTACGCTCCATTTTCCCTGAATCAGGGTTCTTATTTGATCCTTGTTAGTGACCATCTTCCTATATATTCTGCCGGCTAATCCTCTCTTTGCAGTTGTCATTGATCGTAATAGCTCCTCCATTGGCTCTCCCGTACCCAAAGTTTTATTTTCAATCATCTTTTTGAATCTGTTATGCAGTCCTGTAATCTTCAACCAATGTTTCCCTCCTATTTCCTCGTATAATGTTGGTAATGATTTAAGTGTCTGCCCACATATTATATTTTGTACCCTAGTAAACCCTTTCTGTTTGAGTAATAACCACCATTTCTCATCCTCTTCCTCCTCATCCAAAGCCTCCAACGGGGCGTACTTAGATATTCCCTTTAACCATTTCGGTTGCCATTTCTTCCAAATCATTAATGCTGTTCTTCTCGGTCCCCTTTCTAATAGTTCATATTTAGATTTGTCTCCTGTGAATGCTCCAAATCTTCCCACCCCTTTGTTTGCTTCATTCTCAACTCTAATCCATTTTTGTTCGCCTTCCTCTCCAATTTCCATTAGTGCTTTTATCTGAAATACCTTTTAATATTTCTCCATTTCTGGGAGGCCCCATCCCATATCTGAAGCGTGAGCATATATAAAGTGCCTGGAGATCCTACTTTTTTTGCTACCAAAAACCCACTCCTTTATTTTTGCATTCCAGCTGTTAATTTTTTGTCTATGAATTTCTAAAGGGATCATTTGAAACAAGTATAATAGTTTTGAAGCCCAAAACATTTTCACCGTATTAATCCTAGCTGTAATATTTAACATCTTCTTTCCCCATCTCTTCATTTCTTTCAATATTACGTTCCATATCCTATTATAATTCTTCTCTACCATCTTATTAATATTTTTAATTACGTCTGTTCCTAAATACCTGAATTTCTTAACGCCTAGGCCTATTCCTGTCCACTTGTGTATGTCTCTCCTTTCTTCCATTCTTACATTAATATACATTATTTCTGATTTTGCCATATTAATTTTTAATCCTAAATTTAATTCAAAATCTTCCGATATAATTTTTGTTTCTTTAACTCCTTCTTTCGGGTTAGATGTAACCAGGGGTCTTTTCGGGGGGGAGCGCACCGGAGCGCAGCTCCGGGAGCTCAGGAGCCAAGCCCCGCCCCCAGCCGGCGTCCCGGAGAGTCTTTCAGGCAGCCGAATGTCAATTTCAGCTCCATTATATCCTAGGGGCCATTGAAGTCATTGGTGAAAACATAGGGTATATTCTCGGGGCGGGAGGGAAGGGGGTTTGAGGGAGAGGCTCGAAACTCACAGGATAGCTGATGGCGCCTCTCCCCAAGATACCAACCAAGTTTCAAGAACATTGGACCAGGGGGTCCAATTCTATGGGCCCCTAAACAGGTTGCCCCTATTCCCTCCATTGTTCTCTATGGTGGGAAAAAAATAACTTTTTTTCCCACTATAGAGAACAATGGAGGAAATGGGGCAACCTGTTTGGGGGTCCATAGAATTGGACCCCTGGTCCAATGTTCTTGAAACTTGGTTGGTATCTTGGGGAGAGGCTCCATCAGCTATACTGTGATCTTGGAGCCTCTCCCTCAAACCCCCTCCCTCCAGCCCCCAGAATATACCCTATGTTTTCACCATTGACTTCAATGGCCCATAGGGTATAGTGGGGCTGAATTGCCACTGAATTTCTTTCATTCCCTCCTTTCCTTCTTTCTTTTTTCCTCTTTCCCTCATTCTTCTCTCTTCTTTCTTTCTTTCTTTCTTTCTTTCTTTCTTTCTTTCTTTCTTTCTTTCTTTCTTTCTTTCTTTCTTTCTTTCTTTCTTTCTTTCTTTCTTTCTTTCTTTCTTTCTTTCTTTCTTTCTCACCTTCTTCTCTTCTCTTTTTCCTCCTTTCCCTGTTTCCCTCCTTCTTCCCTCTCTTTCTTTCCCTCTTTCCTTCCTTCTTTCCTTCTCTCTACTCTCTTTCTTTCCTTCCCTCTTTCCTCCTTCTGTGGCCCAACTCTCATGAGAAGGAGTTTAAACTTTAAACCCCTTCTCTCTTAGCTCCCCCACCCAGACCAGCTGGGGAAGGGAAGGGGAGGCTTTTGAAGATGCTTCCCCCCTTTTGCTTCCCCTTCTGACATCACTTCCGGTGATGTCAGGGGGCGTGGCATATGCTAATAGCCTAATAGCTCATTAGCATACCATATGCTAATGAGCTCCTGCAGCTGTTCTTCTACGAAAAGACCCCTGGATGTAACTATAATCAAATCATCTGCAAACAGGTTTAATTTAATTTCTTCCTTGCCTAGCTGGCATCCCTCTATTCTCCCAGAGTTCCTAATACGCTGGGCAAGTTGTTCTATAGCCATTATAAAGAGGGACGGGGAGAGCGGGCATCCTTGCCTAACTCCTCTCTGAATTAAAAGTTGCGAAGTGTGCTCCCCATTAATTCTAACTACCGCTGTACCTTCTCTATATATATCTTGTAGTACTTGTATGGTTGATTGACTAAACCCATATTTGGCCATGACTGTCCATAAAAATTGATGTGACAATGTGTCGAAGGCTTTATAGACGTCCAATTTCAACAATGCTAGTTTCCTAGATTGGTTATGGCTCAAAACATTAATTAAATTTCTTACTGGGTGTGCAATGTTTCTACCTTCCACAAAGCCATATTGAACTTCTTTTATTACTTTCGGAATAATTTTCTTAAATCTGTTTGCCATTATTTTAGCAAAAATTTTGTAATCTTGGTTCAATAGACTAATTGGTCTGTATGAACCCACTTCTTGGGGATCTTTCCTGGGTTTCAAAATCACCATTATTTCTGCCCTCCTCCATGTGTCCGGGGCCTTCCCTCCCCTCAATATATTGTTAAAAACTTCCTGTAATTCAGGGGCCAAAACCTCTTTCATTTCCCTGTAAAATTCAGCTGAAAAGCCATCCAATCCCGGTGACCTCCCTGTCTTTAAACTATCACCTGTTCAATCTCCCTTCTCGTTATATCTTCTTCCAGACTTCCCCTTTCAATCTCTGTTAACATTATCTCTGTCTCCTCCTCGAACTCTCTTACTTCTTTTTTCTCATATAATTTCTTATAGAAGCTTTCGAATGCTCCCTTTATCTCCTCTGGGTTCTGTGTCACTGTTTTATCTGTCCTAATACTCCTCACCCTTTGCCTCTCTTTTCTCTTTTTCAAGTAGTTTGCTAATCTTTTAGCCGAATTGAGTGTTTTTCTCTGGTATTCATTCTTCATCATAACCTGCTTTTTCCATAATGCCATGGAATCTAAAGTGTCTAGCTTTTTCCGTAGTTCCCTAATTAACCTATGTCTGTTGGAGCAGAGTTTCTGCGCTTGATCCCTTTGCAGCCTACTCAGCTCTTGTACTTTCTCTTTCCTATCAGCATACCATTTTTTCTTTATCTCCTTTTCTCTCATGATACATTGCCCTCTAATTACCGCTTTGGCCGCATCCCATATTTGTCCCCACTGTCCCTTTATTCTCTTGAAAATACAGCTTTATTTGGTCTTTAATATGTTGTTTGTTCTCCTCCCTAGCCATGATCATGTTGTTATATCTCCATGGTTTTCTAGTTTGTTTGTGCGCCAGTGTAATTTCCACACTTATTGGAGCATGGTCCGAGATCCATATTGAATGGGTAATTACTCTCTTTACCTCCCAGGTACATGCCCTGTTGATGCATACATAAGCTAAACATGAGGATGTTTTATGTCTACTTGAGAAATATGTAGGTCTAGGCACTAAACTAAGGGCTTTATGCACTTCTATCAAATCCCATTGTCTCCAATTAATTATATTGTCCTTATTAAGATCCTTGTTAAAGTCTCCTGCTAATATTACCTCTCCTTCAGAGAAATTATGTGCTTTCTTTAATACCTTTAATAAAAAGGTTTTCTGTCCTGTATTTGGAGCATATATATTTATCAATGTTGTTAATCTATTTTCAATCAGACACTTGATCATTAAATATCTCCCTTCCACATCCCTTATCACTTCTGTTATTTTTATATCGTTTCTTTTATGGGCCAAAATTGCTACACCTCTTGCCTTTGCTGATCCCCTTGCTTCTGCCAAAATTGCCCAGTTAGGGTCTTTAATCAAAGGTTTTTTGTCTTTCTTTGCCTTATGTGTTTCCTGAAGCCATGCTATATCTATATTCTGTTGTTTAAGAAATCTAGAAAGTTTGTACCTTTTTAAATCCGAACCCAAACCATTGACGTTCAGTGTTAGCATCTGTAGTGTTTTAGCCATATTCAAACCTAGATTTGCTTTCCCCTCGTTCCCCTGGCCAGCTATTTAACTTTATATTCTTCTTTATATTACCTACCCTCCCCTTCCTCTCCTTCCCCCCCTCCCCTTGTGTAGAGCCAACGATTGGGGATGAGAACTCATTCCTTCTCTACACATCTGGAGCAAGCGCGCTCTCCACTCCCCAAGTTATGCTAATAGCCACTTAAAATATTGCTTTAGTTTCATTTGTATACTTCCCTTAATATGTCTTAGTCTTTGGACAATCTTGGCCTCTTTTCCTGACGGGAGGATGAACCTTCTCCTGATTCCAGCTGTGGTAGCTGAGGCTGATAAGATTCCTCCATTGGTGCCATCTCAGCATTCCTCGTGTCCACTCTCAAGGTCTCTAGCAGTTTCCGTGCCTCTTCAGGGTTCTTCGCACAGAGCCTCTTCCCTTCTTGGTAGATAACCAGTGACGCTGGGTACCCCCAGCTAAATTTGATGTTGCTTTGATATAGCTTTTGTGCATAGGGCTTCATTTGGCTCCTTTGATAAAGAGTCTCTTTGCAAAAGTCTTCCTTCACAAAGACCCTTCTGCCTTTAAATGTCAAGTCTTTGTTTTTCTTGAGCATTTTAAATATTCTCTGCTGCAACTTCTCTCTTGTAAGCTTCATTATTACTGGGCGTGGTCCCCCCCCCCGTTCTTTTTGTCTGTAGTCTCTGAGCCCTCTCAATCTCTTCTGGGTGTATTTCCAGGCCCTGTATCGATATCCACTGTACTAAAGTTTGCTCTAAGTCACTTATCACCACTTCCTCTGAGATACCAAAGAGAATGATATTCCCTCTCCTGTTCCGGTCTGATAGGTCTATATATTGCTTTTTCAATAAATCTATTTGTTTGCTATTCTCCTGTGCTAAAGCCTTTGCCTCCAACGCAGTTCCGGCAACCACCTTAATCTCTGAGCCCAGGTTTTTCATCTCTGTTGTTAATTCAGTCAGTGAAGTTTGTATTTTAGCTTGAGAGTCAAGCACTAAAGCTTGAAATTGCGCCAATTGTTCTGATAAACTTTTCACTGTAACCGCCATGTTATCTCCACCTCAGCTCAACCTCCCTTTTCTTTAGTGCACAAAAAGTTTAATTATCTTCTCACCAAGTCCTTCACCAAACTGCCTCCTGTTATTCCAGACGTCTCATAAATCAGTTTCTGCAGCTCCGAACGGCAATTCACATTCTTTTAAAGCTTTTTAACTTTGTTTTCCTTGGGGAGTGGGGACGAGGCGTCTAATCGCTAGCACGTGCGCATTGCCCCGCGACCAGTTGAATCAGAAGGCTAACAGAACTACTTTCCCTGTCATCTCAAGCAATTTTAAGTTCTAATCATGCACCAATAGTGGCAACCATTCAGATTGTTTCCGTCTATTTTAAGGGACTATGGCTGCCATCCTGAGGATACTTTCCCGGGAGGAAGCCCCATAGAATAACATGGGACTTACTTCTGAGTAGACCTGCCTAGGATTCTTCCTGACATATGTTAGTTCACTCAGTGCTTCATGGAAGCCAGATTTATTTATTTATTTGTTTGTTTGTTTATTCAATTTTTATCCTGCCCTCCCCACCACAGACAGGCTCATGGCGGCTTACAATAAGGATTAAAAACATTAAAACACAAACATAACAAATCATAGCTCGCAATAAAATAGAATAAAATAGAAATAAAGTGCTGGTGACAATAACAACCCCAGTGGCCATGATAGATGTTCCCAAAAAGTGGCCCCCATCGGTGTCCAGCATAGTTAGTTAGTAGTATCCAGTTCAGTTAGTATTGGTTGATGTTGTTGATGTAATTGATGTTATTAGTGGCGACTCCTAATCAAAGGCCTGGTGGAAGAGCTCTGTTTTACAGGCCCTGCAGAACTGTAAGAGGTCCCGCAGGGCCCCGATGTCCTCCAGGAGCTCATTCCACCAGTGTGGAGCCGCCACTGAAAAATTAGGCTTTTTTAGGCTCAGTCAGTGATAGCTGGTCTGTAGAACACAACTCCTTCACTGAAAACTTTCTGTATCTTTTCCACAGGCTTTGTAACATTTTAGAATTGTACTAAAGTGTTTTAAGAGTTGGCCTCAGTCTGCCTCATAGCTTTCCAATATACCAGAAAGACTACAGAGGAGAGTCTTAAAGAAGAGTGGTCCACTTCAGGCTATCATACTAAACAGTCATTTTCGTCTTGATGAGATTGGAGGTATTGCCAGGTTCTTAACCTGCCTAAGAAACAAAAGTCTGCCTGAACAAAAGTCAGTTAAATGGCTTCCACCTCTCTCTGCCCTCTCCCTGCCTTATTGAACATCATTGGCTTTTTCTACTAGATTAGGTAAAAGGTAAAGGTTCCCTTGCTCGAAAGCCAGTCGAATCCGACTCTAGGGTTGCGGTGCTCATCTCCGTTTCAAAGCCGAAGAGCCAGCGCTGTCCGAAGACGTTTCCGTGGTCATGTGGCCGGCATGACTAAACACCAAGGTGCACGGAACACTGTTACCTTCCCACTGAAGTGGTACCTATTTATCTACTTGCAATTTCTAGCTTTCGAACTGCTAGGTTGGCAGGAGCTGGAACTAGAGACAGGAGCTCACCCTGTCATGCGGCACCCGGGTCTCGAACTGCTGAACTACTGACCTTCCACAGCCTGCAGTTCAGCGTCTTAACCACTTGAGCCACCGCAGTTCCCCTACTAGATTACCAGATTGCAAAAGAGATTGGCAGATATGAAAAAGTGGCTGAACCTGGATCTGTTCATCACAAAGGTGTTGAGAATTTTTTAACAGATGGTCCTAGCCTTTCACACAGAGTGAGTATAAAATCAATTTAATCTTAGCATGCTTGTAAAAAAGCATTTTACTGACCTGATTTAATGTCATATAAGACACTAGTTGTCATAGTTTTTATCCCTACTGTAAATATTTATTTTAATAAGTTTATTACTTGCCAGTTAACACATTCTTGAAAATCCTAACTTTTAAATGACTAGAAAGTGGGTTCTATTTTTTCAGGTCAATCTATTCTGCATATGCAGAAATACAAAATCTAGGTGGTACTTGTTATGTCCTGAGCTTGATGTAAATCCCATTGACAGGCTGGTATCCAGAATGGCAATACCTGATTGGCTACTCTGTGTAGCAGGCCAATCAGGATACAAGGATTGTGCTGGAGGCAAGCAAACTGATTGGACTTTATCTAAGCAATGCTATTGGTTGTTACCACTCTGCTAGCCCGCACTGTTTAAATAAGAGCCTGTCGCTCTATGTTGTGTTGTCTGTTATGAGCTGTTGAATCACTACCATTAAAACTGAATCACTTGTTAGAACGCTGCCTTTAAGTTTCATACTTATCAGTGGCAACGAGGATGGGATCCAGCGGGTAGGCAGCCCCACTGAACACCGACACAACAACAGACAAAGCGGAACCAGTCGTGGCTCCGCAACCAGCAGAACAGCACCCTGCCAACCCACCAGCAGAACTGGCAAGAGGGATGGCAGACAGTGCCAAGTTCGAGGTGTTCAAACCAGGCCTGGAGGACTGGGAATCGTACATAACCTGGTTCGAGTGCCAACTACAGACACAGCAGATCGAGGATGAGGCCATGAAATTGGCGGTCCTGTTGAGTTCCTGTGGCCGAGCCGTGTTTGACGTGGCAAGGTCCCTGGTCACGCCAACTGACATCCTGATGATGTCATTGGCAGATCTGAAGGCAAAGTGGAAAAATCATTTGTATAGAAAAAAAATATTTCTCTGATTCAGTGATTAGACTCAAGTGGTTCAGCTGGGAACATGTCCCTGTGACTTTCACACCTGACCAAATGGCAGGCACAAATGTCAGGCCTGGTTCTGCATTTCAAAAGCCACTTTGACACCTCTGAGGGAAAGGACAGACATCCAGGCGCTTTCCCAAACTTCAAAGCCCAGCGTACGTGTGCAGTCACCACGTAAGCTATGGAGGCTCCTTCAGAGTAGACACGCCTTTCTACTCTGTCATGATTGGGTACTGGCCATGCTCAGTTATGACAGAGGTAGGAGGAGAGTTGTCTTTAGCCTATCAAAAGACACACAGAACTCTCTTGGAAAGAGGGCCCCTTTCTAAGAGTTAGTCTCTGTTTGGATTACTCACCGGCAACACTGAATTTTGCAAGGGGGCAACACGCTGACCTTAATTGCCCATTGCAAGCATGGCTTTCATCTTTAAGATCCCTTGGAGAATGGACTTTGCTTTGACTGTTCTCTGGACCAAGGATTGGTAATTATGATGCTTTTGTATGTTTTAGTCAGAGCTCTACAGAGCTATAGGAATGTTCATTGTTTTCTAACCTGTGTAAGTCTCATGTCATATAACTGCTGTATTTAATAAAGATCTTATATAGATTAAACTGATCTGATTTGGATCAATATTGTACCTGGACTGCTAGGGCTAAATCTAGGGCCTGAGCTGCTCGCCTAGAAGCTACTATTGTGTATTAAATTATCTGCAGCTCTACCCCAGAGCTGATAAGTTGTTAATTCCCAAAAACCAGGAAGGAGGTGGGACCTATTCTCCTGTCTGAGTTGGGAACGTTCTTAAATAGGTCCTGGTGGCAGAACACTGATTTCAGTGCTCTTAAAAAGCATGCGGGGTCTGGCACTCTCACACTCCTGGAGAGGGGTGAGACTGATGTGAGATTCTCCACGTGCTGGTATAGTAACAAGGACTTGCCTCTCCCTTATCTCCTGGACTGGAGGTGAGAGGGTGCAAGAGGTGAGAACCCTGTGCTTGTTGGCAGCGTCTGGATTCTGGACCTGTGGGCAGAGTCTAGATCCTGTACATGGTGACCGCGTTGGGATCTTGTACATGGTGGCAGTGTACTAGATCCTGTACATCATTATGCACCTAACCCATCACAAATTGTGTGCCACCACTCTTTCTATAAACGGGACCAGAAGGTTGGGGAATCGATCGTGGAGTTTGTCACTGAGCTGAGGAAAGCTGCCTGGACGTGTAGTTTCACTGACCTGGAGATGGCCTTGAGGAACCATTTGGTGTGTGGTCTGAGAGACGAGCATCTGCAGCAGTGGATGTTCGCCAAAACTGAGCTCACATATGCTACAGCCTATGCAGAGGCTATAGCCTCAGAGGCCGCCGAATGGTCTACAAAGGAGGTCCAGCAAGCCATCGGCCCATCATAACCATGGGTAGAAAAAGCGGTTCATCATGAGTTGACCAGCAATTCCAAGGCTGAGGGCGATGACATCCATCAGATGCAGAAAGCGAAGCCACCACAGACCACAGGGAAAGTGACATCTTGGCAGTCATGATCAGGTTGTGGCAGCAATCACGAGTGGGACCAGTGCTGGGCACATGACCTACGGTGCCGAAACTGCCACAAGCGGGGCCATTTGGCCAGAGTCTGCTGGGCAACCAGTCCAAGGAAGTCACCACAGTCATTGCCAGGGATGGCGAGGAAGGAGCAAGGTGGCAGAGCACAGAGGCAAGCGGAACGCAACGTGACCACCAGCTGTTTTGGCCCTACAACTGTCCTGAGTACCCAAAATCGCACCAGGAGGAAGATCCACATCACCGTGCTGCTGGACAGAATGCCGTGCGAGATGGAGGTCAACTCAGGATCGGCGTTGACCATCATCTCCACAGAGATGTTCCAGCGTTTGTTCCCTCACAGGAGCCACCGCTGGTTAGCACCCAGTGGGATGCATCTCTCAGATTTCCAAGGGCGGCGCATACTGGTGGCTAGGGAAGCCACTTTTGAGGTACAATTTAAGGGTTTTAAGGGGACCCTAGGTCTCCAGGTGGCTGAGGGGCAAAGGGCCAGTCTGCTTGGGTTGGACTGGTTTGAGGCTCTGGGAATTTCTGTATCTGGAATCGATCACATTGGTGGAAATAAATTGAGGTCCCTGTATGCGGAGTTCCCCGAAGTGTTTGACAGAACCCTTGGGAAATATACGGGTCTGCCAGTAACATTTGAATTAGACCCCTCAGTGGCGCCAATCAGGTTGCGGTACAGGACCATGCCACTTGCTCTCAAGCCAAAAATTGAGGCTGAATTGGATAAGCTGGCGGATCAGGAGGCTTTAGAGCCCATTAAACCAGATGGTTCAGTCAGGATCTGTGCTGACTATAAATGTACTTTAAACAAGACATTACAACAGCACTCTTACCCCGTTCCCATTATAAGCCATGTATTGGCTTCACTGAAGGGGGGGCAACTGTTTGCCAAACTTGACCTCGCACAGGCATACCAGCAGTTGCCTGTGAACCACAGGGCAGCTGAGGCACAGATGATCGTGACCTATCGAGGAGCGTTCAGAGTTAATCAGTTACAATTTGGGGTTAATGTAGCTCCTGGTATTTTTCAGAGTTTGATGAAGGGTTTGCTGAGGGATCTGCCAGGGGTGGTGCCTTATTTTGACGATGTGTTGACTGCTGGTGCCACAGAAGAAGAACTGGCAGAGTGTAATAGGAGTGTGCTGGGCCAATTCCAAGAGGCAGGATTAAAAGTTAAAAAACAAAAATGTCAGTTCGGGGTTTCGCCGGTCAAATTTCTTGGTTTTTTAATCGATGAGCAGGGCGTCTACCCCACCAAAATCAAATTGCTGCCATCCAACGAGCCCCCAAACCCCAAAATAAAAAAGAGCTGCAGTCCTTTCTGGAGATTTTAAATTTATACCACTCCTTCTTGCCTCACAAGGCGCTGGTGGCAGAACTTTTGCACAAGCTACTCGAAAAGGGGGCACGGTGGACCTGGGGATCGCGGCATGACAAAGCTTTTCAGGGAATAAAGGAATTGCTGGTGTCTAACTCAATGTTAACACATTATGACGAAGGGAAGCCGTTAATTCTTGCCACAGATGCCTCCCCGTTTGGAATTGGCGCCGTCCTCAGCCACAAAATGGCAGATGGGCAGGAAGTGCCAATCGCATATTATTCAAGGACATTGACAGGTACTGAGAGAAATTATGCACAAATCGATAAGGAGGGACTTGCGTTAGTTGCCGGTGTTAAAAAAATCCCACCATTTTTTATATGGATGAAAGTTTGTGATGGTCACTGACCATAAGCCCTTGCTGGGACTATTTGCACTGGGTCGCCAAACACCTCAGTCCTCTCACCCCGTATGCTGCACTGGACGGTTCTCCTAGCGGCTTATGACTTTGAACTTGTCCACCATCCTGGCAAGGCGATGGGACATGCAGACACCTTAAGCCAGTGTCCCATTCCGGGACCTGCTCTGGACCCTGCTCCCACCTATGAGGTGATGGCTCTAGAATAACTATTGCAGCCACCAGTCCATGCCTTGGACATTGCCACTAAATCAGCAAAGGACTCCACAATCGCCCGGGTGCTTAACTGGGTGTGAAGGGGTTGGCCAATGGGTCATTTGCCACCAAATTTCAAGCATTTTGTCCACGGCAAAAAGAGCTATCAGTACATAAGGGCTGTCTGTTGTGGGGGAACAGGGTGGTAGTGCCTCCTCCCTTATGGGAACAGGTCTTGGAGGCGCTACACAAGGGTCATCCGGGCATTGTGAAAATGAAAGCTCTGGCCTGGAGCTATGTCTGGTGGCCTTGGTTAGACCATGGCATAGAAGAGTGGGTAAAGGTTTGCAATGAGTGCCAATTGTCCAGGCCAGATCCCCCCCAGGCTCCTCTGCATCCTTGGGAAAACCCACGCAGACCCTGGTCCAGAAACCACGTGGACTTTGCTGACCCATTTCATGAGCAGGTATTCTTGATTGTTGTTGATGCCTATTTGAAATGGCTTGAAGTGCTCCTCATGAGCAAGATGATGACCACAGCAGTCATAAAAGCACTGCGAAAGCTTTTTGCTACACATGGGTTGCCAGACACTCTGGTCTCTGATAACAGGCCTCAATTTGTATGTGCAGAGTTTGCAAAATTTATGCAGGAGAATGTAATAAAGCATATTATGTCCGCGTCATTCCATCCTGCAACGAACGGGCAGGGAGAAAGAATGGTTAGAACAACTAAGGAGGCTCTGGGAAGAATGACTCAGGGGGACTGGAGTCAAAAGGTGGCGTCTTTTCTCCTATACCAACACATAACACCATACTCTGCCACAGGGAGGAGTCCTGCAGAGTTATTAATGGGTCGCCGTGTCACCACCCTCCTTGACAGACTCCGCCCCAATCTCACCACAGATCGACTGCCCCAGAGGGAGGACAGGGAAACTCCCAGGTCCTTTAAAAAAGGGGACTTAGTGTTTGCCCGGAACTATGGGGAGGGACACCTTTGGCTTCCGGGTGTCATCATAGAAGTAGCTGGGTAACTGTCTTACGTGGTGCAGACAGACAACGGCCGACTACTTAGGCACCACATCGATCAGCTACACCAGCGATGGTCCACCCCTGACCGAGAAACAGAAAGCCAAACCACCAGACCAGTGCCTCAAGAGGTAGAGGTGGGTGAAACTCCTCAGGTTGCAGAAGCTAGGGAGGTAGCTCCAACTGAACAAGGGACAGAATCCCAGGTGCCTGAATAGGCAAACAGTAGTCCTCAGACTACTAGTGAGGAGCAGACACCCCCGACAGAGACCCTGTGTCGTCTCTACAGTCTAGTCAGTGACCGGCTTATCTGAAGAACTACATCTGTTCAGAGGTAGTCCATTCATAGGGTGGAGGGATGTTATGTCCTGAGCTTGATGTAAGTCCCACTGACAGGCTGGTATCCAGAATGGCAATACCTGATTGGCTACTCTGCGTATCAAGCCAATCAGGATACAAGGATTGTGCTGGAGGGAAGCAAACTGATTGGACTTTATCTAAGCAATGCTATTGGTTGTTACCACTGATGTGGGCATGGCTATGCTAGCCCGCACTGTTTAAATAAGAGTCTGTTGCTCTATGTTGTGTTGTCTGTTCTGATCTGTTCTGAGTTGTTGAATCACTGCCATTAAAGCTGAATCGCTTGTTGGAATGCTGCCTTTAAGTGTCATACTTATCAGAACTTTTGGCTAGATAAATTATTGCTGATCCCATTGTGATATCTACCTATTGTTTCAGCAGAACCATGACTGTATGAGTAACTCATATCATTTGTGGTGAGGACTTACCAGACTGGCCACCTGTGACCCTTGAGGAAATAGTACAACTAATCAATCAACTGAAGACTGGGAAAGCCCCCGGCCCTGATTTGATTCCCCCAGAGCTTCTAAAGATGAACCTATGGTTAATTTCCTGTCTCTGGATCCTATCTGTCTCACATGGGGAGACAGTGTATTGTGTAATTGTTTGATCTGGTTGTCAGGGTCACCAAGGGGGCTAACAAATTTTAAAAATGCATGAAAGAACACAGCTGCCGGGGAAGCTGAGACCAGCAAATTGCTTGAGCTCAGGAGTTCTGGGTTGCAGTGGGCTATGCCAATCAGGTGTCCACGCTACTTTCCACACTGGTATGGTAAACTGTAAGGAGCTGGGGTGCACCAGGTTGCCAAGGATGGGTGTGTTGGCCCAGGTCAGAGACCGAGCAGGTAAAAAAAATTGCATACTAGCATGGCAGAGCAATGTATCTCCGTTGCACATGCCTGTTTGCAAAGGGCAAATCAACAAAAGTGGGTAAAAGAAATCTATCACATAACAGCAAGCCTGTGGTAGTTCTGTTGGAAGTTCCAGATGCAATGTCCCCTGTCTCAGACTGAGTGGCAAGAGAGGCTAGATAACTAGATAGGCAACTGACCTTTCTTCCTGTCTTTACTCTTCTGCCACTGTCCTCTTTGAAATGCAGATTGTGTTCTCAGGGACCATTTCCCCTTCCTTCTTCTTTCTCACTCTGTTGAAGATAAGCTCTCTTCCTGCATGCACCAAGAGACAGACATGCGGCCCTTGCTTGACACCAGGAGGCAGATGGGCCTTTCACCATCTGCTTCCATCCTTTAGCTAGTAAGCTATTAATCTATCATGTTTCTACTCTCTCCTATCCAAAGTGTACTTCTCAAATAGAGTATTTCGCTTCTAAACTTGCAATATGGCTGTGTGTAGCTTTGTGAGCTGAGTAACCTGATAAAGTGATGCTGCTGCATTTTTAGCTTTATTTAAGCATTGTTAACTAATGGTGACTGGACTTAACCACACCAGTTAACCTCAATAAGTTCAGGGAGTCTCCTGTAAACAACAGGGGCCTATGGATTTAAGTTCAGGGAGTCTCCTGTAAACAACAGGGGGCTATGGATTTAAGTTCAGGGAGTTTCCTGTAAACAAAAGGGGCCTATGAACAAACTATGGACCAAGACTAAGGAAATGGTGGTAGACTACAGGAGAAATAAAACCAACATCCAGCCACTGTTTATTGGTGGAGAATGTATGGAGAGGGTGGCTACTTTTAAGTTTTTGGGAGTGACTATTGAGCAACATCTGACCTGGAGCGTTAACACCATTGCTCTGGTGAAGAAGACCCAGCAGAGGCTTTATTTTCTCAGACTTTTAAAGAAAAATAACTTGAGTGAGAAAATATTGATGTCTTTCTATCGTTGTTTAATAGAGAGCATTTTAACATACTGTGTCTGTGCCTGGTTCACTAGTTGTATGATTGTGGACAGGAGAGCACTCCAGAGAGTTATTACCACAGCCCAGAAGATGATTGGTTGCCCTCTCCCTTTCCTGGAGGAATTGTATAGTTCTGGATGTTTGAAAAAAGCGAAGAACATTTTGCAGGATTCATCACACCCTGAACATTCTTTGTTTGAATTGCTGCCTTCGGGCAGAAGATAAAGGACAATTAAAGCAAGGACAAACCGATTAAAAAACAGTTTCTACTCGAGAGCCATCATTGCCTTAAATGCTGTATGAAATCGGATTGGGTGACATCAGTGGTTCAGTTGTTATGTGAATTTTAAGTGTGAGTGCATATGATTATTGTTGTAGATCATTGTGAGGGTTGTAGATCACCAAGAGGATTGCAGTTAATTTCGTTGTACTATGTACAATGACAATAAAGTATATATTATTATTATTATATTATTATTATATTATATATATTATTATTTGCTTTCGATCTGGGGTAAGGAGAAAGTACAGGCTTACCTAAGAACACCCTACTGCAACCTCAACTGTTTTGATTGAATCACTGAGCAGATGGCCAGCTTTGGCCACAGTAACAATCAGTGTACTCTGAAAGTGATTTGTGTCCCCAGCTGTGATCCCCCACAAAGGATCCTGTCAAACAAATAGCTGTACTGCTCTATAGAGAAAGCCATTTTGCTGATGGTTGTTTCAATTGCTGCCCTCCTTGACTGAGGCAGTAGGGCAGCAATCAGTGTACTAGGTAATTTATTTGTGCCCCTAATTGTGATATTTTTTCCACCCCCTCACAAAAGGGGGGGAAGCACACTGGAAACCGAAAAAGGGAATGTTTATCAACATATTGCCATATATCACAAATGTATTGTTGAATGGCACCTCAGAGAAAGATGAACACAGAGAACGAAGACACATCATTGATCAGGTGGGTGGTGCATTGGGTAAATCTGCCTTTTGTTTCATACTTGCTGCTCTGCAGCTTTATAATGACTGTCATTTCCTAAGTAGCTTTCCTCCTTCTAGGGAACTAGTATAGAGATCAACCATACTCTTTGCAGACTTTGCTAAGCTAAACTGGAAGACTGAAAAAGGAGTGGTGGACTCTTCATCCAGTGGAAACAAGTTCTCAATGTCAGAAAAAGGAGTAAAGCACTGACAAGGCATGAATGCAAGGAGAAAAAGTGGCAGTGGTGGGTGTTTGTTATGGTCCCCGCATCCCAATATATTGCTACAATGCATGCATGCATCCACACACAAAACAGCACTAAGTCAGTGTGTAAGGAAAGGTACAAACAGAAATGGGACAATGCAGGGTTAAACTTGTTCTCCGGATCCCCCATTGCCAATGTACCATATTGGGAGCCTCACTGGAAGTCAGGAAAACACAAACTGGCACTCCAGTGTGGAAGACATAATAAAGATTTGATCTGTTTACCAACTAGGGGCAGTTTTGGATTTAAACAGAGGTGGGAATAGTATATCTTTCTCTCTCTCTCTCATTGAGTTGAATATTACGTGATAGCCATGATGTGGATTGCTACAGGATGGGGGGAACCCAAATAATGTACCATGCAGGAAGTTCCATTAGACTCTTTGAAATAGTTTAAACAAAGAACTTTCAGAATGTGTAAATGTATGGGTCCTTCATGGTGATTATGCTTAGGCCAAGTACTGAAGGAATGCATCAGTGTAATCCTTTATTTGACTCCATCTATGCTGCAGTTTGTGTTCTTTTGCAATACTTTATAAGGATACCTTACATTTCTTTACAGTAATAATAATACAATACTTTGTTTAATGAGGGTTCTGTACTAGGCTGCATCCAGGCTTTACAATTTTGATAGGGTTTTCTGCATTGTACACTTGTTCCAGGGTTTTTTTGTTTTTTGTTTTGGTATGCAAAGCCATTTTAGGTACCATTTTGGGTAGGGATTGTGAAACCCTACTCCCTCACTTACATGTTGTATTATGAGGTTTAAATGTTGTATTGTAAGGTTTAAATAGGGTTGCGATTCCCACTGCTGGCAGGAAATCTCCCACTCCACTGCAGCTGCCTGCTGCCACTCAGCTGGGCAGCGGGGAGGAAAATGGTGGCTGAAACAGGGAGTTTGATTGGTGTCCCTGGCTTGATGTCGCAGCCTCTGGCACAACCCAAAAGCATTGTGATCACATTGGGTAAATCTCTAGGATTTACTCAAATGCTTCAGTGCCCTCCTCCCAGAGTGATGGCATTACTTCTAGGTCGTACCAGGAGTTGCATCATCATGTCAGAGAGGCTGATCATGCCCTCCATAGTGTAAGTTCCCACCTCCCCAAATCTCCTGGGTGTAAAAAAAGGAACAAATACTTATAGATCACAGATGAGAATCAGGCATTTGAACCTTGTGGAGCTTTTGCCTCTCCTTGCTCCAAATCTGAAATGGTACAACTACTTCTGCAATGTTCCTTCTAAGCTGTGGAGTCTTGTGAGCAAAAATTCTACTTTGTGATCTACTGGCATTAAAGCTGTGAGCAAGCGATTTGGCTACTGCATAAGTTAGTTTGTTCCGGAGCTATCCTTCCTGAGCTAAGACAAAAATGTGTGAGCCGAAGGCTATAAAACTGTGAGCTAGCTCACACTAACTTAGCTTAGAGGGAACACTGCCTTTGACACAATTCTACATGTGTTTATTCAAAAGTAAGTTTGGCTATTCAATACAACTCACTCCCAAGCAACTATACCTAGGATTATAGCAGCCTTAGTCTTTTTCAGTCTTTTAGTATACAGTCTAAATGTCTTAGGGCCATTGCTCACTCTTTTCTGCTGCTTTCTCTTTTAGTTCATTTGCCTTTAAGATGACATTGCACAATTTTCCCCAAATAATTACTAAAATTTTAGGTGCTTGTTGTTTGCAGTGAGTTAAGTCACTGTAAAATTCATATGTGTGCACCTCTGAATGTTTCCTCTGGTTATAAATCCCTTTTCAGTTATAACTCATTCACTATTTGCTTGAGAAATTTTCCCTTATGTTTCACTATAGTAATAGTTTTTCCCATGAGGATCTATCAATATTTAATGTCAAGGTATCCTCTTAAACCGTAATGTGAGAGTACTCAACAGAACTTTTGAATTATACATGGAACAGGTGAATGTGAGCAGCGTTTTTGTAAGTCCAAAGTCATCACTGAACTAATTTCTGGGAAGCACTGTGAAAAGCCCATACCTATGGATGAGCTTCAGAAGAAACTGAACCAGAGGCATGATGCAAGACCCCGCAAAGTGAGATTCAAAATCTCATCTGCATACAGCGGTAGGGTCTTAAAGCAGGTATATGAAGATGGACAGGAACTTGAAATCCCACAGGAAGAATATCCTCATCGTCTTCGACACCGAAACTTTGAACCCAGAGACCATTTGTTTGGGATCAGAGAAGCCGAAGAACCAAGGCTTTGCCCACCACCTAAACTGAATGCTCAGAGGATCAGTGTCTTCAGAGAAGGGAGCAAGTATACCCTCACAAGTAGCCCTTCCCTCTTAAATGAGTGCCAGGCAAATGATAACCGTATGGTAAGTAATGTTTGATCTTGGTTCCACTGATTAAGCTATGACCAGCATTTAAGTTTATAATATGAGAGTTTTAACCAAGTTCAATTGGCCATCTGTAATTTGTAGATGCAGTTTTTAAATTATATGTTTACCAGCTGGCTTCACAGCACCTTTCCCAACTGGCACATGTGAATAATATTGAGTCAAATGTAGGTGTAAAAAAAAAAGGTGATACGTTGCAGAGCTGATCACTTTTTGCAAATGTATGGACTGCTTATGAAACTGTTATAAATTCATTATGGTGGTAAACATCCATATTGGCACATAGTCCTTGCCCAGGACCCTCTTGTGGAATCAAAATGTTTATGCACATTTCATATTAAATATTTCAATGTACATCATGGCTATCATGACACATCTGGTCAAACATAATCCACTAACCATGTTTGGTTGGTCACCATTCAATAAACGTACTGCTTTGTTGCCTGTCCATGTCTGCACAAACAGGATGATCATTCATCCACAAAGGCACAATGCAGAGCTGGTGCCTTGCATTCTGATTGCTGAATCACAATTTTTCAAGCCTACTGTATATATTTGATCAATCTTAGAGATTACCATACATTTAAAATGACAGATACAGCAGGCTGAAACAGCTTAGAGTCTTTAAGCCACTACCCTTTCAAAATGTAACATTTTCCATTCTGTGATGTTTAGATAAAGATCCTGTTGTACTTTGTAATATGAAGCACAAGTTGAATAAAGCAAGAGGCAATAGAATGCCATACAATACCTAGAAAAGAGACAAGGGAAATGGGATAGTTGAGTAAATTTTCTGCAGTAGTCATAGTATACAATGAGCACTCCGTGAACTTTACAATTGGTAGCAAAGAAGAGAATGCCAGGATTTACGAAACAGTTTATTCAGACATTCCTTGTTGTTGAAAGTGAAATCTAATAAGGCCTCTGCAAAGTTCTGCAGCACTTCTTCATCAAGGACCTCAAGCATTTTGCAAAGCATGAATGAACTAAAAAGCGATAGTATCGTTGTGGTCCTGTCCACAGTAGAATGTTTTGGTGTCTATTTACATATATGGAAACCAGGGCAGAATAAGTTTAATGTTGCTAACCAAGGCTTTACAGGCCTTTTAGGTGTTTGAAGCCTTCCATTTCCATTACATTTAAAGTCCATTGGCACCTTTAAGACCAACAAAGGTTTATTCACACAAACAGTTCCTTTAATGGCATTTCATAGAAGTAAAACTTTATATCTAAAATTCAATTTTTGGAAATTCAAGGTATGAGCTTTCGTATGCATGCACACTTTTTCAAATACATTGGAATGGAAGGTAAGGTTCAGACTTATAGACGGGCTGAACAGCAAATTAACATGTGACATGATGAAGACATTTTAAGATATGTGAGGACAAAACTAAGTAACAAGCTTCGCATATCTTAAAACATCTTAATCATATTACATGTTACATGTTAATTTGCTGTTCAGCCCTTCTCTATAAGTTTGAACCTTACCTTCCATTCCAATCTTTTTGAAAAAGTGTACATGCACATAAAAGCTCATACTTGGAAAAAGCTTTGTTGGTCTTAAAGGTGCCATTGAATTCTAAACTTGTTCTGCTACTTCAGACCAACATGGCTGACCACCTGGATCTATTTTTATTTCATGAAAGAATTCAGAATCTGAAAAGACATGACCCACATAATTACTTTGGATGCATTTATACGGACTGGGGTAAACCCACTGGAAAATAGAAGACAGGGTAGAAACACTTTCTACTTTGGATCCATCCTGTTTCATAATTTCCCCTTCCTAAATCCATAGGCTTCTCACTACAGAAAGTAGGGGGTCTTTTCTGCAGGCCAATTGTGACAATTTCCAGATGTCTAACGATGACAATTTATTGATGCTAATTATCATATTGCTCCTTTAGTTACTCAAAATTTCATTCAGAGATGAGCAAAGATAAGCTAATGGAGTGTGAGAGCATAGCGGAGTGTCATCATGGATATTGATCTGGTGGAATTTTGAGTCCAGATTTCGAAAAGTCAGAACTAGGCTTAAATTTTCCCAGCTACGTCATAAACATCCTTTCAATATCTTTGCTATGTCATAGAATGAGGTGCCAAATTGCAGCTATGCAAGACTTTTAAGATGGAAGGAAACACTAGTGACTTCATGGGGCTTTGACCCAAAGCTGACTTCTTAGCTCTTCTGTATTGACACATGCCTTTTGGAGCTTGTTAAATAGTTCTTGGGCTTTTAACAAATTTAGACTTACATATATCCTATTACCATTTCAGCATCCTCCCATTTTAGATTTTGGCAAGATTATCATCTACACCAGCAATCTGAAAATCATCAGAACATCTATGAATAAGAAAGAGCTGGTAAGAAAACTCATTCAGAACGACAGTGTTGATGACTGGTCCCTCATGCACCATGAAGGAAGAGGAGAAAACAGTAGCAACAAAAGTGATGGGGACATGAAGTACACTGAACACCCGCTTGCAGTCAACCAGCACACGCAAGTAAGGCTCAGTATTTCCTGCTCAGTTCTCCTAGATGTGTTGAGACCCTAGTAGTATGTCGGGTATACCTTCCATCAAATCAAAAACTGACAGGTGCCACGCCCCCTTTCAGGGGATCGAATAAAAAACTGACAGGTGCCACGCCCCCTTTTATACATTCCATCAAATCAAAAACTGACAGGTGCCATGCTCCCCTTTATGGGGATCTAATAAAAAACGGACAGGTGCCACGCCCCCCTTTCTGGGGATCAAATCAAGAACTGACAGGTACCACGCCCCCCCCTTTCTGGGCAGAAGTCCCACCAGGGCACCCCTCCTCCACCCCCCACCCACCCCAATCCCATCCCATGCTGTGGTACCCTTCCCTCACTCCCCCTGCCTCCCCAATGGACAGCCATTCATTGGTAACAAAGTAGGGAGGAGTTATGGTTTGTCAGCCATGGTTGCTGGAAGGAGGTTGTAGCAAGGGGGGGAAATGGCTGGTGTTGGGGGTGGGGGGGTTGTACCATGGGAGGGGTGAGTGGAAGACTTAAAAAAAGAGAGAATGGCAAGGCATTTGTGTGTGTTTTACAGAGAAGAGTGCTTTGGAAATGTTGGGAGACTGAAAGGTTTGTGTGTGTGTGTGAGAGAGAGAGAGTTAGTTTGCAAACAGCTCCCCCACCTTTAAAGGGGTGGCAGATCTGATTGAGAGCGTAGAGTCCCTCTCCCCACAGCACCCTTCAAAAAAGCAATCAGCTTTTTACAAAAAATACAGTTTAAACAGTTACACGCAGGGTCCTTCTAAAAGTTTTAGCAAAGGGAGGCAAAACTTACGAGGAAAACAGCCCACAGCACTGGTTTCTAGTTTCCATTTTAAGCCATTCAGCACACAAGCAGCAGTTTTAACCCATAACCTTAGTTAGTTTGCAAACAGCCCATTTTTTTAAAAAAAGACAAGCGGCAGTTTTTTACTTACCGTGAGAGAGCAGAATGCCATAGTCTCTTCCCCCCATTCCCGTTAAAGCATGCAAGCAGCAAATCCACACACATGCCAGTTCCATTCTTTTTAAAAGAGAAATAAATAGTGCAAAATGAGAGAATCCTCAGCTACAGTTTAAAAAATCCTTCTTAAAATAAAGCCAGCCTGTGGAAAGTAGAACCATGCGTCCCTTTCAACGTTTTTTAGCAGAATGGCTTCCAGAGAGAGAGTCCAACCCGCGCTCGCTAGTGGGTGGGGTTGGGGGCGGGCAAAGGAGGCAGCCAATTAGATAGGAGCTTGAAGGAAATGCAGAAGGCAGGAATTTTTGCAATCTCATGAACGGGCTTCTGTTGACCCCCCCCCCAACTAAGCACGCACTTCAAGATTCCATGTGTGCATAAACACTTCCCCCACCCCACAGCCAGAGTGTTTGGGGCATCATTGTGTCAAGGGGCTGGGTTGTTTCCCCACTCACTTCCTCTCTTACCTGCCTCCCAGAGCCAGGCTGTGTCACTGACAACAGTGTGCTTGCTGACTGGTTATTTGAGGTGTCTATCCAACAGGGGGAATCTGCCTCAATGTGAAATTACTTTTTTGAGGCATCTGTGTGCTAAGGTCCCCACCCTTTTACAAAGTAGCACATACTCCCCCCTCTTTCTTTTCTTTGTGCATTCTGTATGAAATGGAAATAAAATGATAGGGAACTGAAATAAAAGCACATGCCATGTTGTGTGCAGCCCCTCCCCCTCCTCACAGTGTACCCAAGCTGGTCTCTTTCCCCTTCTGTGTGAAGTGAAATAAACCCTGAGGAAATAAATCATAGGAAATTGCAATAAACAAAAAACACAGGCTTTCCGGTTTTGGGGAGCCCTCCTTCGTCACGCGGGCGGTTTTGGGGAGCCCTCCTTCGTCACGTCCGGCGACATTTAAATGTGCCAATGAGCACTGGAAGGGGTGGTTCCAGGGTAGCAGAGATAAAAGGGCATGCTGCACTGCTGTGAAGATGGGGTGGGGGGGCTGAGCCTGTATATTTGTTGTCTAATAAAAAATACTTTTATTGTGGTAAAAGAGAGTGGAGCATCATGGTTCATCATCAGGATGTATTAAAAGGGATTTATTTTAACCCCAGGGAGATTGGAAGTTTTGGAGGGGTTGAATCTCTTTTTCAGGCGGCTTCTAAGAGGGGGCATCGAGTGAGCAGAAAAGAGGTGGAAGCGTGGCTCGACGATCAGGATGCCTATGCCTTGCATAAAACAGCCAGGGTGCATTTCAAAAGAAACAAGGTAATCGTGGGGGATATCGATGAGCAGTGGCAGGCGGACTTGGTGGATATGCAACAATATTCCAAGTACAACAGGGGCTACAAATACATTTTAACAGTGATAGACATCTTGTCTAAATACGCATGGGCCATGCCTCTGAAGGATAAGGGTGGGAAAGAAGTGTCAGTCGCTTTTAAAAGCATTTTCACAGAGTCAGGGCGAACCCCTCAGAAGCTGCAAACAGATAGGGGCAAAGAGTTTCTCAATAAAAAAGTGGGTGCTCTGTTAAAACATCACGGAGTTCACCACTTTGTCACCAACAATGAAGTCAAGGCTGCAGTGGTGGAGAGGTTTAACAGAACTTTAAAGACCAAGATGTGGCGGTATTTTACAGCCAAGAACACTTTTAACTATAGGGATGTGCTACAGGACCTGGTCAAAAGCTATAACCACAGCTACCACAGAACTATTCAGAAGTGGCCTGTAGACGTGAAGCCTTCTAACGCGCTCGCCGTGTGGAGACACGTGTATGAAGCAGTCCCTGCAAAAGAAGCCCCGTTTTTGTTTAGAAAGGGAGAACGAGTGAGAGTCTCTAGAACAAAGGGAACTTTTGAAAAGGGGTATGAACAGTCTTTCACCGATGAAATCTTTATTATAGAAGAGGTGGTCAGAAAGGGTGAGAGGCCCTTGTACAATCTGGTAGATTTTGACGGTGAGTCGATCCTAGGAGGTTTTTACCCGGAGGAGCTGCAAAAAGTGAGCAATTGGAAAGACAGAACATACAGGATCGAGAAAATTATAAAAAGCTGAACAAACAAGAAAAAGAAGTTTTTCTTTGTCAAGTGGAGGGGTGGCCACCTAAATTTAACAGCTGGGTCCCCGCTGAAGACATCACAGAGCAGGATGGAAGATGATGGGTTTTACATCACGCTCCCTAGCAACGCTTCTAAGGATCTATTTCCTGAAAATACCAGCGCTTCATTCACGGTGCGCATGTTTAAGCCACTGGAGTTGCGTGGGGAATGGGAGGTGGGATTGGTGGAAATTCACTACCCCCACAATTGGTACACATTTACCAAACCAGCTAGATTCCAGATTTCTAATGGGGCTGTTCATCAGGAATATCAGCTGCGCTCTGGATACTACTATGATATTCGCAGCATAGTTGAATTTATGAATAGCGCTGTCAAAAAACAGACGCGGCCTCCCCCCGATCTACAGTTCTACTTTGATCCAACGCAAGCGATACTCAGATTTAACGGGTCTGATATTTACTCTGTCACGATGAGTGAAGAATTGGCCTATGTGATGGGGGCTCCTCCCAATGTTCCCATCAAAAAAATCCAGAACTGCACAGATATTACAGGGGGGGTTAATACCCTGTACCTGTACACTGACATCATAGAACACCAAAGAGTGGGGGACATGGCGGTGCCCCTTCTACGCTGTGTTCCTGTACAGGGGAAGCCTCACGACTTTATCACGGTCTTCTATAACGAGCCCCACTACGTACTGGTCAATAAGCACCACATCGAAACCATCAGCATAGAGATAAAGACGGATCAGAACAGCCCAGTGCCATTTCGCTACGGGAAAGTCATTGTGAGGTTGCACATTCGCCCGCGGAAAAAATGGTGATTGTGAAAGATTACGGGGATCCCATGATGATTAGGAAATATTACAGATCTCAGGCGGGTCATGCTCTCCCCGGATTTCATGGCGCGCCCGTTATGTACGGGGTGGGGGTGGGAGGTATTTTCCGACGGCTTTTTCGAATGGCCGTGCCACTTTTTAGAAAAGGGGTGGACATTGTCAAGCCGCACTTGAAATCAGCCGCTCGCAATATTGCTCAAGACGTCGTGAGCCACGTGACCAACAGAGTTATGAATAAACTCGGACCCCAGGAAGGGTCGGGCTTCCTGTATCTTAAAAGAAGGGGTGGTCTTAAAAGAAAGCAGTCAACCATGCGCAAGGGCCCCCCAAGTCCCATTAAAAGGAGCCGCGGGGGCACTACGAAGCAGAGAGCCGTGAGGAAGGGGAGAGGAAAGAACAAGAAGAAGAAGCAACTCCGCCGAGGGCTCAAGGACGTACTATAAACAGCCATGGCTTTCATCCACTGTAGCTCGGAAGAGTGCGTAAAGTCTGAACTGGACCTTTTCCAGATAGCCCCGACCCAGACCAGCATCGAGAAGAGCTTGTATATCGAAGTCCCACCCCTTTCAGCCCTTGCAGGATCGGCACCTCTAGAGTTTTTCATAGCCGGGAATGGGAAAGATTACCTCGATTTAAATAATACCCTCTTGTATGTGAAATGTAAAATTACTCGAGAAGATGGCACAGACATTGGCGAGGACACAAGAGTGACGCTGGTGAACTACCCTATTGCCACCATCTGCAGCCAACTGGACGTGACCCTGGGAGACCGCCTGATCAGCCAGAGTAACAATTGCTATCCCTACAGGGCGATGATCGAAACATTGCTCAACTACAGCGGGGAAACCCTAGTGACCCAATTTTCCGCAGGGGGCTTTTATAAGGATACACTGGGGCAGCTGGACAACACCATCAAACAGGATGCCCCCAACACAGGGTTTGGCATGAGAGTGAAGCTGACCGCAGGGAGCAGGACGGTAGACCTCTTAGGACACCTCCACGCAGACCTATTTTTTCAAGAAAAACTGCTCTTAAATGGGGTAGATTTGAAAATCAGATTAACGCGTAACAAAGACACTTTCTGCCTGATGAGCGGGGAGGCTGCGGGAGCACAGTTTAAGCTTCACCTGGATTCAGCCTCTCTCTTTGTGAAAAGGGTGAAAGTTGCCCCCAGCGTCTGATTGGCTCACGCTGAAGCTCTGCTGACATCAACAGCAAAATACCCCGTGGACCGTGTTGGCATGAAGGTGTTCAGTATTCCAGCCGGTGCACGTGTGAGCAATCAAGACAACCTGTTTTTGGGTCAGCTCCCCAAAATGGTGGTCATGGGTTTGGTGGACAATGATGCTTTCAGCGGCAGTTACACCAAAAACTCTTTTAACTTTAAGCATTACAACATTAACTTTGTAGCTCTGTACGTGGATGGAGAGCAGGTCCCCTCGAAGCCCTTCCAGCCTTACTTTGCAGTGAAAAACAATGTGAGAGAATACATGAGCCTCGTGCAAACTGCGGGAAAGCACCTACAGGATAGACCTATCTTAATAGACCGTGATGGTTACCAGGTAGGGTACACCCTGTTTGCTTTTGATCTCTCTCCTGACCAGGAGTGCGGAGACCATTACTCCCTGATCAAAATGGGGAACCTGAGAGCGGAGATACGTTTTGCAGCGGCTCTGCCCCATACTTTGAATTTGATCGTGTACGGAGTGTTTGACAATGTCATAGAGATCAACCACAACCGCAACGTGCTCTTTGACTACATGTAGCATGGACACGATCCAGTTATCACGCGGCTTGCTTGACAGCCCTCACACCCGGAAAACCTTCCTGGGAGTCTTCCCCAGCGATTGGCTCCCCACCAAAGCAGTGACCCGGAGACCCGTCTCTTTAGTGGTAAACACGCACCCCCACAACCTCCCTGGGGAACACTGGCTGGCGATCTACCTCCCGGACCATAGCACCTCAGAGTTTTTCGATTCTTACGGAAATGCACCCTCTAGCTATCTCTTTCCCCCAACTATTATGGATTTTTTAAACAAAAGTTCTGAGGAGATTCATTTTCATCGGAAGAGGTTCCAAGGACCGGCATCAACCACCTGCGGTCATCACTGCCTGTTTTTCTCCATCAACGCTGCAGAGGCACCCCCTTTCATGCGATCGTGAAGATGTATTTCCCCAACCCCGAGCAAAATGACAGAATGGTCATGAGTTTTGTGAAAAGCACCCAGAAGAATTCATGGACTTTACCAAATATGTACACACCTGCCCAAACCTGTGTTTCTTGTGCCCTTAATAAAAGGCTGTTGGAATCTTAATATGAGTAAATGCATCTTTTTTTTTCAAAAATCACTCAGAGACAAAGGTTTGCATTTCAAAGAATTTATTTTTCATTAGTCAACCACTTTGACACTCTATGTTTTTTTCTTTTAGAGGAAACAGGGAGGGGTGAAAGCTTTTGTTTTTTAGAAGAAATAACAGGTGTGCGCTTTAAAACGGGTGGCTGAGGGCTTTTCAAATCTTCTAACATTTTTCTAGTAGTCAGGTTGCCAGCGACCGATGAGGGAACGTTGAGTTCAGCCAGAGCCACCATAAACACATCCATGCCTTTAGGCTGTGAGACAGAAGAGGGAGGATGCGTCTGAGTAATTGCCTTGACGAGGTCCTGCAGGTTGCTTCCAGCGACTGGGGCCCCTCTATAAAGAAAAGTTCCCCTTTCATCCCAAGAGGCAATTTTTCTGTTTTGAGTCATTTTCTTTAGCAGCACATGAGCATTGTTCTTGTATCGGCGTGGCAGATTCTCTAGCACCTCTTCAAATCCAGGTGCATTCTTTTCATCGGGGTCTGTCATTGACGCCGGTTGCGGGAGATACAGATTCAACTTGGTTTTCTCTTCCTCCCCCATTCTGACATGCGTTAGATATTTCTGAAGGAGAGAGCCGTAGAGTTTGTCTTTCTCATATTCAGACAAGTCCCCTCTCTCTAGAACAGTTTTCATCTCCCTATCTAGAGAGTGTACGGCCATGTGCCTGATGGGTTCACCCTCTGGAGGACGTGGAATGGTTAGGCGTTCTAATTGCTGGCTAGGGACCAGATACATTTTCTCCGCATGCTCTATCAGGAAGGGGTTAAAAAGCTGGTAATCAGGGGCAGAGCAAAGCCCAACAGGGAGCCGATAAAACCACCCTGTTGCCTCACCAGCTTCTTCTTCTTTGTCAGAGGGATTTTAGAGCTGCTCAGAGATTTGATGACTGTACGTTTTTTTTGCAGGACTGTCTTCTGGCGCTGTGACAGAGGGATGACGCCTTTTAGTGTGTTTAGAGCTATCTCCCCAATAGCCTTGATTAGATCATTTGGAGCGGCGCACAAAATAGCTTTCCTCAGGCGAGGGGGAGATTTTGAGACGAGTTTCAGGAGAGTCCCGTTTCTTTTTAAGCAGGCTGACATGCTTCCATTGTGGCAGGCACCCTCTTCTTAAAAGCTCTGAGGCGTTGTGTATCAGAGTCTTTTAATCCCCCCGGCTGTTTTTTTAATAATATAGCAAACTGGGAGGTCAGGGGGGAACATGCCGGTGCGCAGCCTGTAGGACTCTGGTGTGGTCGCGTTTAAATCCACTACCAGGTACCCGAAGGGCTTTCCTGTGGCATCCTCATAAGCCTCCATAAAAAAGGCCGCTTTCCCTGGGTACATCTGCCTGGCCAGAGTCGCTATTTGTAATTTATCTCGTGGGTTTTTAAATAACACCATGCACTTGGTGTTCAGGTTGATAGTTCTGCTGCTCTTGCCTTGGCAGAATAGATTCTGCACGATGTAAATAATACTCAGATTTCTGTGGTGAACATATTTGGTGAAAGCGTTTTCAATTTCACCGCTATCAGAAGCACACGCCATCAAATCATCCACAACAACAATTTTTATTTTATAACAAGGTAACATTTCATCATTATTCAAGTTGGAGGGCAAACCCTCTACAAACTTTATAAAGGGAAAACGTCTGAGCAATTCTTCATACAACGGTTGCCAACAAGCATAAAACCACACAATATTTTCAGGCATGACAGAAAGTGTAGAATTTGCATTCACAAGCAGGCTTTTTATAAAATAACTTTTCCCACAGTTGCTGGGGCCCGCAAGGATGGCTGAGAAAGGGTGGCACCACCTTGTATCCATTTCAGTAGCCATAGGGCGTGCTCTTAAAACCCTCTCTGAGCACCCGCTTGTCGTAAACCACCTTCTGAGTTTTTTAAAGATTTTTTGTTTTAATGACAAACTTCTGTTTGTCTCTAACGATGCCCCGGTGACTCACTGTGATCTCGCCAGGCTCAGAACCAGAAACGTGTGTGAAAACCAAATCCTTCAAACTGTCAAAATGAATCTTTTCCCTATTAGCGGCATTCAGTGTAATGCCCTTTACTTTCAGACATGCCTCCCCTCCTGACAGCCTGTAGCCACAAGTCTTTGGGCCTGCAGAAACAAACTCCTTTATATGCTGACCTGCAGGGACTTCACTCGTTAGCTCCCCTAAATAATCTCCCAGAGGGGGGTTCCAGTCACCAGGATGGCTCACAAATATCACAGAGTCGGTGTCATGATATAAACAACGCTGCCCTAACCGGTCGAGCAAATTGTAGAGCTCCAGCCTCGCATAAGCGGTAGTGAAGCAGCTATGTACACATTTGTGTAGCCGGGAGATGTCACACGGTCCCTAGCGTGTTTCCAAGATACACAGGCTGCATCCTCGCTGATGAAACTGCAACTGGCAACCTCGTAATTGTCTGAAAATAGCAGCTCAAAAAAGCGATCTGTGTCTCTCATGATTTCGGTGGTTGGCAAGTTTGTTCTCTGTGCAAATTTACCCCACAGAGAATTGAGAAAGAGTTTAGCGATCTGACGCTTTGCGGGGTTTGGAGTTATATGGGAGGGACGTAAAAGGACCCCCTCCTTTTTATAAAAATCATTGACGTATTTCTGTTTATCGGCATCTGTCACACACCACTCTGGGTAGCCTGAAGATTCCTGTTTTTGTCTGAGATGTTTTTTAATGTATTTTGCAAACAGCTCCCTGGATTTCCTCTCAAAATGCCACACCTCAAAGATTTTCACAACCCTATAGCCTTTGGCCAGAGCCACTTGTAACTCCTCAGTGACCCACGTCCCCACTAGAGCCCTCTCCTCATCGCTATGATTGCATGTTTCCTGTTGTTTTGTTTCAGCACAGGTCCTGCACAACATAAAACAAAGCTTCCCATTAGCCTTGGAAGGCAGCACGGGGAAAAAGAGCCCTCTCAGGGGATAGACTTTAACCTTTGCCAGCCCAAAGTATTCTGAGAGAGGTGCAAAATCATTCTGAATGATCTCAGGGTGACCTAGAGGGTACATTTTCCTAGCATTCACAAAGGGGTACAGGCTGGTAAAATCATAATAGTGGATCTGCTCCCTTGCCTCTGCTTTGTAGTAGAGGGTGATGGTGTTAGTACGGCCCCCAAAGAGGGCGTCTCTAGGAACTAGAGGATCAGGAAACTGTGCGGCTTTAAGAAAGGTGTTCACAGACTCATCTGTGGTTTTTAGGTTATTCCACTCGTGTTCCCAGATGCTCACAACTTCAAATCCCATTCTTTTAAGGTCATCACTTCTCTGCCTGGTAGCGCAGTAAAGGTGATGAAACAGTTTCCCGGCTGCCTTGTTGAATTTGTGAGGATCATAGCATTGTGGACACCCATACCAGTAACAGGTGTTAAAATTAAAAGCTGTATTTTTACCATGCACCACAGCATACCCATCTAGGGAATACTTTCCTACCTTAAATTCACCCCCCTTTAGCGCATGACGGATCTGGACCTTTTCAGAGTGTTCTATGTAGCAGAGCCACTGTATAGAGGCGGATGAAAACCTTTTTATTTCCCTGTGATAGTCATCCGGAGGGGGGATGGCCACAGAGACAGGTGCCAGAAAATTAAACCTGTACATGGCTAAGCAGACACCTGCCAATGTGAGGTATTGTAGAGGGTCTATGCAGAGGGAGTCCTGAGATGTCATGTTCATAATCTTAGATCTATACAAAGTACAAGCTTGTTCCAAAATGAGGACATCTTGCTGGCAATAAAAAGCTAGTTCTTTTTGGAGATCAAAAGTCATAGCTTTGTTCTCCTTGTGCCATTTTAAGAAAGCCTCCCTCTCTTGAGGCATCATCTGGTCTACCCCATAGTATTGGGGATCAGGTAATGGACCCACATAAGCTTGATTTTCCTCCGTGTTGAAAAAATGAGGAAAGTAGCCTTTAGACCCCTCAAAACCTAGAGCTTTGGGGAGTTTTGCCAATGCCATTGGTAGATGGTTCAGGGAATCGATGAATTTTATGTTGAGGCTTTTTATACTCACACACATCAACTTTCCCCCTATGGCAATCAGTTCAGGATCCATCCTCTCTTCAATCAGCTGCTTAACGATAAAGTAAGAATCATAAGCCTTAGCGTTGTGCACAATAAAAGTCGTTTCTCTAAACTGTTTCTGCTTGGTAATTGTGTTAACAAACTGATACACGCATGTTTCACCCTTAAATTCCCAACTTTTACCACATGCGTGCCATTGTTTGTCTTCCCCTAAGGCTTTAGCAAAGACATAATTGGGCTTGTGCTCCCCATCATCTTGAGTGCATTCAAAATCATAAAATATGTACTTTGCCGAAATGGGCGGTTCTTTCAGAGGTTCTAAGTAACACAGTCTGTGGAAATCTTCATCTTCCCTCAACCCCCCACCGCATTGCTTACAGACCCTCCCTCGGCACTCTTCATACTGGTGATCCATGCCATTGTAAGACCTACATTTTTTACACCATACCCTGGAGGGACATTTGATTTGGTTCTGGGCTGCTAACTCGCCGTGTCGTTTTAAACAAAATTCGCTGCTACAGTAGAAACAACAATTAGGACATTTCTGAGGGGTACCTAGGATTTTTTTACATTCAGAGGTGCCACACATTCTGCAAAATTGAGAACAATTATGGTTATGATTGTACAGGGTATGACAATAGTCACAGTAATTTCTTGAACCCATAAATGCTTTATATTCAAGACGCCATAATAATGTTCATTGTGCAGTAGTAGAAAATAAGTGTCTGGATATCTTGAAGGCTGTGTTTTAAATATGGCCCATCCCTGCTCTGAACACAACGCCACCCTGATGTTTATTTTTAAATGCTCCTCAACAACAGATATGTCATTGAGACCCACCTTTTTCTGATCAGACCATCCCAGTTCAGTGTGTAATTTCCTAGCAGCCTCTAAGAGCTCTGCATCGGTGGGGTCCCCGGCTCTTTTTTTCATAACACCCATGAGCCCTGCCGCAAAGCAGAGGTTATTGCTGTGATAGGAAAAATCTACCAAAAAGCGCCTCTTTTTTTCAATGATTGCACTGTAAGGGATAGATTTGATTCTCCGGAGAGCACCACCCCTTGGTGGTTTGGATATAGTCACGATTAAACGCAATGTATCGTTGCTCAGAACCTCTCTGTTGCTTTGCAGCATGCTGACCACCAAGTCAAAAAACTCTGAAGCATTTAGCTGGTTCTTTTTTTTCTTAAATGAAAACAATGGATTCTGTAGCCCTCCGCCCTCTATCCGCAGTTGAACAAAATCTCCTTCCTGCACAAGCCTGTTAATCCCATTTAAAACCTCCTGAACCCCTTGTGTTAATGTCTCAATGGCGTGAGCAAAGGAGCGCACACGGTCTAAATTCACAAAGCGGAACTCCTCACTGATCACCAAGGATCGGAATCTATCATAAGGTCTCTGCCACCCCCTGACATGCTCCACATAGACTTCAGGAGGTGGTGGGGAGGGTTCATCCCTCTCCTCCTCTTCCTCCACCCTATCGGTACTAGCAGAGACTTCAAGGGGAGATGGGGAAGGTGCATGCCTCTCTTCCTCTCCTCCCACCCCATCGGCATTAACAGACGGCATTAACGGAGAGCTCTCTGATGGCTCATTTACTTCAGAGTCATGTTCAGGCACGGTTCCTCCAACCTGCATGCTGGTACTACCACCGTCAGAATAGGGGTTAAAACGTTTAAATGCTTCACATGCATATTGATCGATCATGTTGTAGAGCTGCTCAGATTCTACCTGAAGAGCCTGACGCTCCTTTTCTAGCATTATCTCTTTCTTTTTCATCCGTGCCACAGACTCATAAACAAGTGTGCAAAACTCTATCTGCCTGTTAGAGTGGTCTTCATCAGTTCTCATGGTGTCAGCCTTTCTCTTTTTAGGGGTAGGACCCTCCTGCTGGCCTGTGGTGAGTGCTGTGCGTCTCTGTGGGTCGCTACCTTCCCACCTCCATGGGGTAGCATGGGATGGTCCAGGCACAACATCTGGAAAACACAGAGACAGAAATCAAAAACTGACCCCTGCACATGCACTTGTTTGTCATTAAACCTCTAACTGCCTAACCACCTACAAGAAGTCCTTGGTGTCTTACAATATAACTGGAAATACCTAAAAGAAAGTTCAATGAATACAAGCATTTTTAAAAACCCTGCACAAACAACACACAGCAGAATCCCGAAATTCTGAAAATTACAAATAAAACACGGCACAATTCCAAAATTCTAAAAATACAAACATTTAAAAACCCTGCCTGCATGTGTGGAACTAGATGAGATTATTTATTCTTACCAGGCTCCCTGTATGCAGGTCTGGCTGTTAAAGTAGTCATTGATTGCTGGAGGGCTGCTGCTGGGGATTCTCCATCAGAAATGACCTCTGACAAAGACAGAAAAACTTAATCCTAAAGTTTGACATCTTTTTGAACAACAGACACCCCCCCCCAAAAAAAAAAAAAAAACTCTTGCCAGAATTTACCAATTTCATCAGAGATATATTGCTGCAACTCCACAGGTGCTTGCAAGGCATATGTCAGGGCTGCTGCCACAAGATCCAGGGACTGCGTACCTGTGTTCATATCTTGATCAAGAATTTCTACAAGCAAAGAACAGAATAGCTTGTGAAATGGAACTCTTTTTTCTGCCCTCTATTAGGATTAAATTGTTTAGAAAACAGATCCCTCAACATACCTTGCAAATTGTTCAGGTCCTGAGAATCCATTCTTTGCTTCTGGCAGAGAGGGATGTGAAAGCTGGTAGCTTTTTAAAGATGGCGTGGATGGCACGCAGTCCGGCTTGTCCTTTTATTTCTGCTACCCTGGAACCACCCCTTCCAGTGCTCATTGGCACATTTAAATGTCGCCGGACGTGATGAAGGAGGGCTCCCCAAAACTGCCCGTGTGACGAAGGAGGGCTCCCCAAAACCGGAAAGCCTGTGTTTGTTGTTTATTGCAATTTCCTATGATTTATTTCCTCAGGGTTTATTTCACTTCACACAGAAGGGGAAAGAGACCGGCTTGGGTACACTGTGAGGAGGGGGAGGGGCTGCACACAACATGGCATGTGCTTTTATTTCAGTTCCTTATCATTTTATTTCCATTTCATACAGAATGCACAAAGAAAAGAAAGAGGGGGGAGTATGTGCTACTTTGTAAAAGGGTGGGGACCTTAGCACACAGATGCCTCAAATAAGTAATTTCACATTGAGGCAGATTCCCCCTGTTGGATAGACACCTCAAATAACCAGTCAGCAAGCACACTGTTGTCAGTGACACAGCCTGGCTCTGGGAGGCAGGTAAGAGAGGAAGTGAGTGGGGAAACAACCCAGCCCCTTGACACAATGATGCCCCAAACACTCTGGCTGTGGGGTGGGGGAAGTGTTTATGCACACATGGAATCTTGAAGTGCGTGCTTAGTTGGGGGGGGGGTCAACAGAAGCCCGTTCATGAGATTGCAAAAATTCCTGCCTTCTGCATTTCCTTCAAGCTCCTATCTAATTGGCTGCCTCCTTTGCCCGCCCCCAACCCCACCCACTAGTGAGCGCGGGTTGGACTCTCTCTCTGGAAGCCATTCTGCTAAAAAACGTTGAAAGGGACGCATGGTTCTACTTTCCACAGGCTGGCTTTATTTTAAGAAGGATTTTTTAAACTGTAGCTGAGGATTCTCTCATTTTGCACTATTTATTTCTCTTTTAAAAAGAATGGAACTGGCGTGTGTGTGGATTTGCTGCTTGCATGCTTTAACGGGAATGGGGGGAAGAGACTATGGCACTCTGCTCTCTCACGGTAAGTAAAAAACTGCCGCTTGTCTTTTTTTTAAAAAATGGGCTGTTTGCAAACTAACTAAGATTATGGGTTAAAACTGCTGCTTGTGTGCTGAATGGCTTAAAATGGAAACTAGAAACCAGTGCCGTGGGCTGTTTTCCTGGTAAGTTTTGCCTCCCTTTGCTAAAACTTTTAGAAGGACCCTGCGTGTAACTGTTTAAACTGTATTTTTTGTAAAAAGCTGATTGCTTTTTTGAAGGGTGCTGTGGGGAGAGGGACTCTACGCTCTCAATCAGATCTGCCACCCCTTTAAAGGTGGGGGGAGCTGTTTGCAAACTAACTCTTTCTCTCTCACACACACACACACACCTTTCAGTCTCCCAACATTTCCAAAGCACTCTTCTCTGTAAAACACACACAAATGCCCTGCCATTCTCTCTTTTTTAAGTCTTCCACTCACCCCTCCCATGGTACAACCCCCCACCCCCAACACCAGCCATTTCCCCCCTTGCTACAACCTCCTTCCAGCAACCATGGCTGACAAACCATAACTCCTCCCTACTTTGTTACCAATGAATGGCTGTCCATTGGGGAGGCAGGGGGAGTGAGGGAAGGGTACCACAGCGTGGGATGGGATTGGGGTGGGTGGGGGGTGGAGGAGGGGTGCCCTGGTGGGACTTCTGCCCAGAAAGGGGGGGGGAGTGGTACCTGTCAGTTCTTGATTTGATCCCCAGAAAGGGGGGCGTGGCACCTGTCCGTTTTTTATTAGATCCCCATAAAGGGGAGCGTGGCACCTGTCAGTTTTTGATTTGATGGAATGTATAAAAGGGGGCGTGGCACCTGTCAGTTTTTTATTCGATCCCCTGAAAGGGGGCGTGGCACCTGTCAGTTTTTGATTTGATGGAAGGTATACCCGACATACTACTGACCCTTAACCATTATTACATCATTGACAGTTCCAGCCTTTCCAATAAAGCCATCAATCACTTCCAGAATGAAACACAGTGAAACTGATTACAGCAAACTTCCTAAATTATTAATTGGTCAAGAAACCCCATTGAACTGTGATACTCTAATCCAAAAGCAATATGGAGGATTTTCCCCATACTGGGAAATCCTGAAAGTGGATGATTATCATAGAACAATGTCTGTGTGGTCCCAGCCCCTCTGATTGGGGTGGAGTGACCATTTAGTTTACCACAAAAGTTGCTGATACAGCACTACCCTGGAAGGCTGCTGGCAGTCAGGAACAAGCCCTCTACCAGCACTGTGGGAGTTGCTTGGTTCAGGTCCCTCAGCAGCTAACATTGTCAGCTCAATGACAGGTGTCAGCTCAACTTTTGCTTTGTCTTGCACCATCACCATACTAGAGACAATGGGTGAGCCAATACCCCTTGTCACGCTGCTGACTGGTTCTAAGCTTAGCTTGACCCTGCAGTGTTGGCTTGCTGTACCACAGGAGCAGCCCAGCTTGTCTTGTTCTTAGGCCACTTAAGCTTCCTGTTCACGCCACCTGTGATCCTGTTGTCAAGAACGTACCTTGCTTTGCATCTGTTAATAGTCCAAAAGTAGATTGGAGCCAACTGAATGGTTCCAGAGCTGTTTGGATCCCTAAGTCATCCTATTTGACGATCATCATTGCCATGTGTCAGATCATACACGAGGCCCAAATGAGATGTTATGTCTGACATGAGTCAAGTCAGGTTGCTCTGGCCAAATTCTGGTCTTTGCACGAAAAAAACCCCATGATATTGAGGAACTGAAGTTTCCAAGTGTGCTTGGGCCTGATTTCGCTTGAAAAAAACAAAGAAGGGGGAAAAACTTAACCCAGATATTGGAATCAAGAACTGAAAAGGTTAACAACAAACCAGAAGAAGAAGAAGAAGAAGAAGAAGAGATTGGATTTATACCCCGCCCTTCACTGCCCAAAGGCATCTCAGAGTGGCTTACAAACTCCTTTCCCTTCCCCTCCCTACAACAGACACCCTGTGAAGTAGGCGGGGTTGAGAGAACTTCTGACAGAAACTGTCCTTGAGAGAACAGCTGTGCCAGAGCTTGTGACTGACCCAAGGTCACATCAGCAGGTACAAGTGGAGGAGTGGGGAATCAAAGCCGGTTCTCCCAGATTAAGTTAAGGGCCTAATATTAAAATCAATATATATATATATATATATAGCTTAAATATTATCAAAATACATGTATTTATTGTTAAATAATTAAAAACGTTTAGGGAGCCCAACATTAGCCTCATTACAAATTAAAATACACAAAACACAAGTGGAAACCAATGCGACCCTCTGCATTCTGGCCCTCAAAGGCCTTCTTCAGAGGTCAAGCATATTATATTCATACAGGCTCATGATACAACTTGTAGCTATTAACAAATCAATACTGGACCCAAAAAAGGGTTTTTTCCAATAAAGATAGAATGGCACAAGGCTTAAGTATGTAAGTGAGGCCTTTTGTATTACAGCCTTATGTCATAATCAAAGGCATACGTGTGGCATAGTGTTTCTATTTTATGCCTCCCAGATTTGGTCCAGAAAGTACAGATGCAAATAACAGATCAGAGACAATGTAATATGAATTGTATGTAGTAATATGAATTGTATGTTGTAATCTTCACGGAATAGGGACAAGATTCTTCTGAAGGAGAATTGTGAGGACAGCATAATAAGTGTGAAACCCCTGGTTTTAATCAGCAGCTATTTATTCCTCCCCCCAAAAAAATTATCTGGAGGTCCTGAGGGTAAATGTAGAGTACACAAGAAACAACAGAACACATATCTGTTTCCTGCTTGTCCTTTTTATGCTTAGCTTCTCCTAGGTCCCTCATATGAGATATCAACTGATTATTGACGAAAAGCCAGGTGTCTTGCTGGAATACTGTGCTTCACAAGAATTGTAAAGTATGTCGTAAAGCAGGTGTGTTAAACATAAGGCCTGGGGCCCAGAACCAGCCTATCCAGGGCTCTTAGGTGGTCCGCAAGCAACTAGTGCAAGGGGGGACACAAGAGACTGCTCGGGAGTGGGGGAAGTGAGCAGAGCCACTCCGATTGTGGCTTCAGCATAGCGGAACAACCTCATCTGCAGCAGTCAAGTATCTGTGTGCCCAGTGCTGCATACTGTCTCTCCAGTCCACCCATGTGGGTTTTCCTTTGCACAACCCTCCCTGCCCATGAGGCCTTGCAGTGAGGACACACCAACTCGGAGCTTACCAATTGCTGTCCTTTATACAGTTTATATCTCTGGTCCTTTGCATTACATTTTATGGCACACATGGCCTCGCCCAACAAAGTGACATTTATGTCAGATCCAGCCCTCGTAACAAATGAGTTTGGTGCTTCTGCCATATAGCATACTGCTGGAAGGCAAAATAGCCACTGTTTTTCTTCTGGATGTATATAGATGGAGGTGTGTGTGAGAGAGAGACTTTTCAGATGGTGATAGGTAAGTAATTGCTTTTATACAAAGAAAAGGAAATAGTACATTGTGTGTGATAAACTGACAAAGACAAATACAGTTAGGTATTATATTTTCCATAGGTAAAACAAATCACTACTTTAAGAGAGCCTGAACATTTTTTCTCTGTTTTCCAGCTTACAATAAACCAGCCCTCCCACCTTTCTCAGGTAGGTGGGGAAAATTACCGGCTATTAAACCGGAGGTATCTGCCGATTACAGTGCCAGATCAAAGTGAAAAACACTTATCATTTTACCTGTTTACTCAATGTGAAGTGCTATCTCCTGTTTGTATCCTTATTGAGGCTGCTATGAAACTACTTCACCAAAGTGCCACCCTGGACAATTGCCTAGGTGTGCCTACTGGTAAAGCTGCCCCTACCAGACATGCCCCACATTTTTCAGGTTGTTTTGAACACATTGAGGGTGGGGAGTTTACTTTTAATAAAGTTCATACTCAGGAGTTCCAGATTCTCTCTGAAATTGCCAGATTCTGTGCAAGATGCTGTGTTTTCCATTTCAAATCAACCAGTTCATTCTTGTTCTCAGATCCTTTGGATACCAAATATACATGGAGAGCATCCAAAATTGTACCAGTTCTAACCCGCTCAGTTTCCAACCTGCATCCACATCCTGGAAAGAAATTCCATCAATTTTGAACCAAACTCTTCTCCTTCTATGAAATGCTGTGATGTTAGAAGGTTCTGATAGGGCCTTGCCACATGTTATGCAACACAAGGACTCCATATCAGATGTATGGTGCAAAGGTTTTTTTGCCTCCAGATGTACACTGGCCCTTGTCTGCTTGTGATCACTGGGTATGGGAAGCAGCAGCAGCACCACCAGCCTCCCCCTCATGTTTTTTGCATTTTCAAAATAACTCATGGGCTGTTTTGTGAAAATGATGTGTTGCCAGTAGCAATTCTATGAAGTAGTTTGAGGATGAGAAAGCACATGGGGAGGGGAGGCTGAAGCAGCCTCTCTCTGTATTCCATGGTGGGAGGCAGAAAAGGGCCAGCAAACATTTAGGAAGCACAAAACTCCTACTGGATATCTGATACAATCTGATATCTTTGTGTCATCCACGAACAAAATGAGGACTCTGTAATGTGTAGCACAGCCTGAGACAATCAAAGATGGGGGCATGAAAAATCAGACAGACAGTGATTCATCTATATATCTAATTCCCAAGTGGCCCCCTGCGTGCAGATATCTAAATCCACACATCGGGGGCACTTGGGGGGCAGGGAGATTTTCCTGTGCACGTGGGGCAGTCTGCAGGTGTGCAGAAAAATCTAAAAAGTTGAAAAAAGTATACAGGGATATTTAAATCCCCCCAAAAGTAAAAGAGTGTTCCCTGCACATGTGCAGGGAACGCTCTGCAAACTGCCTTGCCGCTGCCGCCACCACAAGGGACGGGAGGGAGGGAGAAGGCTTGGGGGGCTGGGGGGCCTCACTGCTGCCGCTGTGGAGGGAGGGAGGAAGGGGTAGGCTTGGCAGGCCGGCTGGCCTTGCCGCTGCCGCTGGGGAGGGAGGGTGAAGCTTGGTGGGCCAGCCAGCCTCCCTGCCGCTGTGCTGCTGCTTGGGAGGGAGGGGGAAGCTTGGCGGGCTGGAATACTCCCCCCTGCGAGTATCGTGGGTCCCGCCTCTTGTTGTATATAATGCTGAAGCAACAGAACAGGTTCAGAGAGACTGGGGTTGCCAACTCCGAAAGACAAGCCTGCAGGGGACTTACCAGGATGCTCTGGGAGAGGAGAGGGAAGAAGCACACTGTGCCTACATCACCTCCAGGTGATGTAGGCATGCCAGGGACGTTAGGAGCAAAGTGCCTACATCACCTGGAAGTGATGTAGGCACATCGGTGATGTGGGGGGGACAACACTCTGTTTTTTGGGCAAAACTCTATGGTTTTTTTGGGCAAAACTCTAAGCTGTGGAGTCTTGTGAGCAAAACTTCTACTTTGTGAGCTACTGGCATTAAAGTTGTAAGCAAGCGATTTGGCTACTGCATAAATTAGTTTGCTCTGGAGCCATCCTGCCTGAGCTAAGACAAAAATGTGTGAGCCAGAGGCTAAAAAACTGTGAGCTAGCTCACACTAACTGAGCTTAAAGGGAACACTGGTTTAAAGCTAATTCTACCATATAGTTTTGCCCAAATACCAGAGCGTTGCCCCCTGACATCACCAACGTGCTTGTGTCACTTCTGGGTGATGTAGGCATGTCACTTTTGGGGAGGTAGCTCTCCCCCACCAGCCATCTGGCCGGTGCCAGTGAGGAGTGCCAGAAACCAGGGGATCCCCTGTGCACTGGGGGGACCTGGCAACCCTAGTTAGCCACAAGTTGCTTGCACATAGGTATCAGTAGCAGGAGGAGGAATGGCATCCATACATCCCTGTCTCTATGCTGCTTGTTGCTACCACCCTCTCTAGTCCCAACTCTTCTACTTGCCCCCTATCACTAGTAAGATACTGCACAGTTCAGAGGGAAAGGGAGAAAAGCCTTAGGTGCAATGGGGAGCATGGGAGAGCTCCTTTTCCTTTCTTCTGAGGAGTCTTCCTCCCATGTTGAGGGAAGGTCTTGACATACCGAGACTGGCATTTCTACTTGCGTTTGCACGCACATAGCACTGGCTTGATCTGTCTATTGTAAATTTAATACATTATTATAAAGGCAATGTAAATCGCTATATCCTGGTTTCATTAAGAGAAGCTACAAGCCTGATCTCTTGGCTGTGGTTCTGGAGGCTTCTGCAGTATAGTAGACCTCATCCTGACTTTACAAAGACTTCCACTACCATGGAACAATGACATCAGTACATAGCTTCAGTACAGCGGCTCTGCTCACACTGAGGAAGGTTTTCTGAGTTTTAAGAATCACTGAGCCTGCTGGATTCTGGGAATTGTACTTGTCAAGAAATTCAGGTCTGTTAAATCATTTTGAAAACAGGCTGAGTGGTACTGCTGCACTCAACAGTCCCGTCTTTTGAGGGCAATCAAGTATGTCTGAACCGTATTTAAAATTCTTTGCCAAAGAAATTCCAATTATGTAATAAAACTGCTGTTAATTAAGGACCTGAACATTCCATTACATTTTGGAGGGTAAGACACTGGGTGTAGTGAAAAGTTGGCAAGGAACTGGGAGGCACTGATATAAGCAGAATATTTAATCAAGCAAAAATGTGAAGTTCAAATTACAAGAAATGATACACAGTGAAATTTATCTTGCACATTGATTTGGTTTGGATTAAAGACTGTGTGAACTGCTATTAAGCAAGATTGTTTCGACTGACTGGTCCTTTCCATCACAGGAAGGAGAGGATGAGAACAGCTGCACCCAGTGTAAAGGATCCGGCTCTGCACCCTGCTCTGTGTGCCACGGAAGCAAGTTTTCAATGTTGGCAAACCGATTTAAAGAGTCCTATAGAGCTCTACGATGTCCCGCTTGTAATGAAAATGGCTTACAACCCTGCCAGACCTGTGCTCCATGACTGTTCTGCTGATTTGGCTTCTCTGGGCTTCCATCATTTGTTTTCTGATTTGAGTGGGAAAAACAAAACCCTCTTGGTCTTTTTATGTCTCTATTGCTCCTTCCATCTGATGCCTACATGAGGCAAAATGGGTTGTTTGAAGACATGGTAATATGTTCTGTAAGGAGGCAGCCATTTTGAAATAACACTCGTATTCCACAGGACTGAAAATGCTGTTGCTGTGATTAAACTCGTTATCAGATCAGGCCATAGTCCAGATGAAATTAAGCATCTTTATGTCCCATTTATTTCAATGGGTGAGACTTAAATTTAGCTCTCCAAGGGATATCACTTAAATCTAGGCTTAAATTAAGGGTTTAAATTTGGCTAGATCATGTCCTGGCTTGGATTCTTCCATTTTAGTGTTATAAATCCTACATTGTTACATGATAGAAGCAGTGCACAACACCACCAACAACACTAGTACTTTGTAAGGAAGCAATGAGAGACAGAAGGTTTTGTTGCTGCAAAACTGGGATTATGTGGAACAGAATTCACTCTCCCCTTTGGCCCTCCCTTTCAGGAGATATTGAGTTTATGCATGCACAGGTGGACAACTAGCTTGTAATGCGTGGTCAGCCAGGGCTCTTTTTGTAGCAGGAACTCCTTTGCATATTAGGCGACGCACCCCTAATGTAGCCAATCCTCCAAGAGTTTACAGAGCTCTTCTTACAGGGGCTAAGAACATAAGAGAAGCCAATGTTGGATCAGGCCAATGGCCTGTCCAGTCCAGCACTCTGTCACATAGTGACCAAAAATACTAGGTGCAATCAGGAGGTCCAGCAGTGGGGCTAGGACACTAGAAGCCCTCCCACTGTTGCCCCTCCCCAAGCACCAAGAATACAGAGCATCACTTCCCCTGCCTGAGAGTTCCTATCTATACCTTGTGGCTAATAGCCACTGATGGACTTCTGCTCCATATGCTTACCTAATTCCCTCTTGAAGCTGTCCATGCTTGTAACCGCCACCACCTCCTGTGGCAGTGAATTCCATGTGTTAATCACTCTTTGGGTGAAGAATACTTCCTTTTATCTGTTCTAACCCAACTGCTCAGCAATTTCATTGAATGTCCACGAGTTCTTGTATTGTGAGAAAGGGAGAAAAGTACTTCTTTCTCAGCCTGCTCTATCCCATGCATAATCTTATAAATCTCGATCATATTACCCCTCAGCTGTCGTTTCTCCAAGCTAAAGAGCCCCAAGCGTTTTAACCTTTCTTCATAGGGAAAGTGTTCCAACCCTTTTATCATTCTAGTTTTTCCAATGCTATAATATCCTTTTTGAGGTGTGGTGACCTGAACTGTACACAGTACTCCAAATGAGGTTGCACCATGGATTTATACAGGGGCATTATGATACTGGCTGATTTGTTTTCAGTTCCCTTCCTAATAATCCCCAGCATAGTGTTGGCCTTTTTTATTGCAGTTGCGCACTGTCTAGACATTTTCATTGAGTTATCTACTACGACTCCAAGATCTCTCTCTTGGTCAGTCTCTGCCAGTTTGGACCCCATCAATGTGTATTTATATTTAGGATTTTTGGCTCCAATGTGCATCACTTTGCACTTGGCCAAACTGCACCCCATTTGCCACATTGATGCTCATTCACCCATCCTCGACAGATCCCTTTGGAGTGCCTCACAATCCTCCCTGGTTCTCAACACCCTGAACAACTTCGTATCATCTGCAAATTTAGCCACTTCACTGCTTACTCCCAACTCCAAATCATTAATAAACAAGTTAAAAAGCATTGGACACTGATCCCTGTGGTAACCCACTGCTTACCACCCTCCACTGAGAAAATTTCCCATTTATACTCACTCTGTTTCCTATTAATTAGCCAATTTTTGATCCACAAGAGGACTCGTCCTTTTATCCGGTGACTATTGAGTTTACTTACGATCCTTTGATGAGGAGTTTTATCAAAAGCTTTCTGGAAGTCAAGGTAAACAACATATATTGGGTCCCCCTCATCCACATGTTTGTTCACTCCTTCAAAAAACACTAGCAGATTAGTGAGACAGGATCTTCCCTTACAGAACCCATGCTGAATCTGCTTCAATAGTTTTTGTTCATCAATGTGCCTACTAATTCTTTCCTTAATAACAGTTTCCACCAATTTACCTAGTATCGATGTCAGACTGACTGGCCTGTAATTTCCTGGATCTCCTCTGGAACCCTTTTTAAAGATGGGAGTGACATTAGCTACCTTCCAATCCTCAGGAATGGAGGCAGATTTTAAGGAAAAATTACATATTTTTGTCAGGAGATCCACAAGTACACATTTGAGTTCTTTCAGAACTCTTGGATGTATGCCATCCGGGCCTAGTGATTTATCAGTTTTTAAGTTGTCTATCAGTTGTAGGAACTCTTCTCTTGTCACTTCAATCTGACTCAAGTCTTTCAACACCCCTCCCGAAATCAGCGGTTCTGGAGTAGGCAAGCATTTCTCATTTTCCATAGTGAAGACAGGGGCAAAAAATGCATTCAGGTTATCAGCCATTTCTCTATCATCCTTCAGTACTCCTTTTACCCCTTGGTCATCAAAGGGCCCCACTGCCTCCCTGGCTGGTTTCCTGCTTCTAATTTATTTGAAGAAAGTTTTATTGTTGGTCTTTATGTTTTTTGCTATATGCTCCTCATATTCCCTTTTTGCCTACCTGATCACAGACTTGCATTTTATTTGCCACAGCCTGTGTTCCCTTTTATTAACCTCACTGAGACTAGCTTTCCACCACTTAAAGGAATCCTTCTTACCTTTTACAGCTTCCTTTACTTTGTTTGTTAACCATGCAGGCTTTTTTCTATACCTATTTGTGCCTTTCCTAACCTGTAGTATATATTTTTTCTGAGCTTCTAGGATTGTAGTTTTAAATAGTCTCCACGCTTCCCCAATAGTTTTGACCCTTTCTACTTTTCCTTTCAGTTTCTTCCTCACATGTCCCCTCATATCAGAGAAGTTACCCCTTTTAAAGTTAAAAGTGGTTGTGTCAGTCTTTTGGGGCAACTCCCTATTTATACAAATATTAATCTCAATAACATTATGGTCACTGTTCCCAAGCAGTGCAATCATTTTTACATCTCTCACCAGGTCTTGGGCGTTACTTAGGACCAAATCCAGGACTGCCTCTCCCCTGGTACATTCTGTGACCATCTGTTCCATAGCACAGTCATTAAGAGTGTCTAGAAACTCAATCTCTTATTCCTGACTTGAATACATATTGACCCCATCAATGTGTGGGTAGTTAAAATCACCTATTACGACACAGTTATTTTGTCTAGCCACTATCTTTAATTTGTTCATCATTTTAAAATCTCCCCCATTATTCAGTTTATAAACTGCTCTGCCACCTTTTTGATTTTAAGCGCCAGCAGCCTGGTTCCTTCTTGGGACAAGTGGAGACCGCTTCTTTTGTACAGCTCCCTCTTGTTCCAAAAAGCATCCCAGTGCCTAACAAACTTGAACCCTTCCCCCTTACACCATCATCTCATCCATGTATTGAGATTCCTGATCTGTGCCTGTCTCTCTGGCCCTGCATGTGGAACAGGTAGCACTTCTGAGCAGGCTACTTTGGAGGTCCTGGCCTTGAGTTTCCTGCCTAGCAGCCTAATTTTTTCCTCCAGGACCTCACGACTGCATTTCCTCACATCCTTCGTGCCAACATGTACCACAACCACTGGCTCCTCCCCAGCACTATCTACCAGCCTATCTAGAACACTCGTAATGTCTGCTACCTTCGCATCAGGCAGGCAAGTCACCATACAGGCAGTATGAGGGTTCGCCACCCAGCTGTCTACCTGCCTAAGGATTGATTCACCAACTACCAAGAGCCCCCCTCCCTCCCTGCCCAGGGATGGTTCCTTGGTGCAAAAGGATACCTGTTCATCAGCTGAAGAAGAGGTCCCTTCTGAGGGCACATTCCCCTTATCTGCAGCATGGTGCCCTGTTTCCCCTCGACCCTCATGCTCCCTGACAGCGACAGGGCTGCCAGATCCAGAGTGGGACATATCTAACAAGTCCCCAAAAGTCTTCTCTGTGCACCTAACTGACTGTCTCTGCTTCTCCAGGTCAGCCACCTTGGCCTCAAGGGAGCAGACTCGTTCCCTGAGAACCAGGAGCTCCTTGCACCAAGCACACACCCAAGACTTCTGTCCAGTGGGCAGATAGTCATACATGTGACACTCTGTGCAAAACACTGGATAGCCCTCAACCCCCTGCTGGCATTCTGGCTTCATAACTACTTTTAAAAGTAATAATTTTATATACCCCCCCTTTTAAAACCCTTTGAATTTATGTGGTTCTCCTTGTAAAAGTCTACTTACCTTACTGGGAACCCAAGGAGACTAAGGCCCTGGCTTTCTGGCTCTTCCTGGGCCTCTTACAGAGTCTGTAGGCTAAGAGCCACAGGCCATGCCTCTGGCAAAGTGCTGCCTTAAACAGAAGCTTTCCCCAGCAGAGGATGTGGCCAGCAGCTATTCAAATTCACCCAGGCACTCAATTACAGTCAAATAATGACCCTTTCACACCCTATCTCAAGCAGCCAGGACTCTGCAACAACTCACAACTCACCCACAGACTCCCAGACACAGTACCCTCTTAGCTAAATCATCTCAGCTGAAAGTAAGTAAAAAAACACCCCTCTAGCAGCTCTATCTCCTTCTCCTTCTCCTACTGTAAGCTCTTGGAGGGTTGGCTACATTAGGGGTGTGTCGCCTAATATGCAAAGGAATTCCTGCTACACAAAGAGCCCTGGTGGTCACATAGTCATCTAGATTTTGTGTATATTCAGTCCAAGAATATTCCTCTTGTGCTTTCTTGTTTCTCCTGGTTTTAGAAAATGCGTATTGTAGGGTAAGGACTGTCCTTGTGCAGATTGTTAGAACAGTGGAGTGCCAATCTTTAAAGCAGCTTCTAGGCACTACCAATACCAGATGCAACTGCGCCTCAATCAATGAAATAAACTATGAGATGATGTGTAATTACAAATGCAGTTGCCTAGCAAAGCATCATTTCCTGTTTAACATTCACAAATATATTCAATTTATGAAACATTTTGCAATTAGCTGGACATTAATTCCTCCAGTGGTGTGTGAATTTTTCTATGGATCTAGTTCATTTCAAATTTATTGTTCTGAAAGAACACTGGTTCCCCTCCGCCCTCTTGTTTGATTTAGGCAGCATTTTTTAAATTCTAAAGACTATGGCATAGGGGAGTGTGTACACCAGTGCAAATGAAAACAAAAAGTTTTATGGCCTTATTCACAGACAGGAACCCACTAATGTTAATGGAGAAATTCTGCATCTTTAAGGATTTAGTTGTTAACAAAAGGAAGTCCTGTTCTTTAAAATTAATCCCCTGCTGTAATTTCTAAGCCTATGAACTCTTATTAGTTTAGATAGAGGAGCAGGGTTGAATATTTATCATGCTACCACTCACTACAACAGGATTTTTATAAACAAGGAGCCAAACTAAAGAGAGTTTTCTCCCTAAGCCTATCATTTATTGTAAGTCAGTTAATGTCAGTGTTGTCTTTCCTCGCAAACAAGATCCAAGAGCTTTGATGAGCTAAGAGATTTCTCACACTCTTTATGTTGCTGAGGCTGCAAGCCTAGGCAGACTAATTTATGGCAAAGTTTGTACTTTGAGATGTGTCTGTTAGAAGATTCCTTGGGAAAAGATATATTATTAGCCTTAATGGTATCATATGTCTAAGAAATGTCTGGCTTCTCCAACCCTGATGTCTGCTAGGCCTCTAGCTGCCATAGAGTGAGGGGGGTGCCTCTGGAATTTTAGGTTTTCTTTCTCTGTGCCTTTAGTGTTTATTGCTGTAACATAAGCATTTGCCTTGGTGTCTAGCACCAGCTTTCTCCTGGGAGATTAGACCCGTTAGCTTTGGCGGGCTTTTACCTATTCCATGATTGGCTCCAGGCCATCAGGGGACCCACTTGAATTACGTATATCTGCTTGCTTTGCGCGCTTATTACCAGTTCTAACACAACACGTGTAAAGACAATCTACATACTTCAATGTTTCAATAAACTTTACTTCTTTGCAAGAAAGTTTTTGGGAACTGATTGCTGCAGGAGTCTGACACCTGAAATTCACTAGTGCATGTCCCATTCATATAAGTACTGCTTTGTAAATGCATAACTACATTAAGATTTTTTTTTAAAATCAAAGAATCAAAGTACTCTGAATTTTGTTATACATAATATGGGATGTACTTTAGGTGTTATCATTTCATCCCTATGAATCTTAAGGTTATGGTGGTACTTACAAAATTTTCTACTTATGTCAGTCTCACAGTGCTGATCAGACTTCTGTGCAGAGTACAGGATAAAGGTAGGAAGCAGGGGTTCAGCAACCCTTGTTTGCATCTTCCATCTTTAGAGGTAATTTCATTTAGTTTGAGTTGCAGAGGTTAAAACTGATATGCAATTGGCAGTAATCTAACCATTCAAAAGAACTGTCAAGGTGGAATATATATTACTCAAGAAAGCTAAGAGGTAAGTCATAAACATTGTTAAGAGTAAATCGTAGAGAAAACGACATTTGTGCACATTTGGATCAAGCTGTTTTGGCGATAATACTCAGACTCCGTTGGAACTCCAGAATCCACATGGGCTTCCCACTCCTTTAAATGTCAGAGACAGGTCTGCACAGATGTGCACACAAAATGTTCAGTATGGGGATCCCCTGGAATTACAAGTTGTCTTCAGACTAGAGATCTGTTCCCTTAGAGCAAATGGGAGTCAGCAAATCCTTGGGGACAGCAGAGGGGCAAAGTGGGGATTTGCATTAGGAGGGAGAATTTCTCTTAAGTAAATGTAAGTGCCTTTAAATCTTTGGAACAAGTGACTGGATACAGGGCATTTTTGGAAATAAGAAATAATACTTACTACCCAGTAAAGTGTTCAGGATTAATCTATTAGTTATTTTGTGAATGTGACTAAAATAGCTGTTCAAAGTTTTTGATTGAATGTGTCTATTATAGCTAAAATTAATTTGAAAAATAATTTTCAGTACCATATCATTCATTTCTTTTTGGGAACTATGTTGACATGTCTTTGCACGCATTACATATCCTTTGATAGAAATATGGAGGACATATGAACAAAGGGCAATGCTTTACACAGCCATATGTAAAATGGCAGTCCCTCCACAGACATAGGAGGAACTGGCTCTGGGTCTGAAGTGCACAGAAATACATTGCTTACACCCCTGGACCACGTGACATCCGGGTGAGGTCTCACATCCCACAGGTCTCCCTGTTCATTGTCCAGCATTAGCTGTTGTAAGAATTGAGTATGGAGTCAGTTCTGGAGATCCACTCAGGCCTGGGGTACTGGCAGTGACCCAGAGGAGAGGATGTAAAATCAAAGGTCTGCTGATGAATATTTCACTAGTAATGGAATAAAGTTCTCAGTATTAGGCCAACGTGAATAACTGTAAAGCCTGTGCTTACATAACTGATGGCAAGGTTTAAAAAGCCAATTCTTAATGAAGTCTTTGAAATACAAAAATGTAATTCTTCGTAACAGAGAGAAGAAATTACCTTTAAAACTACTTTGTTGGCAGTCCAGTAATTTCTAAGCTATTTCAATTGTGCTGTAAACCTGTTAACTTTGTTCCCTTCCTTTAGATGCATGCACCCTTCATTCTTTCATATAAGTGAATGACTACCGTTCACTCTTGTGTGTGTGTGTGTATAAAATGTTCTGCCTGTGTGTGGTTGTCAACCTCCAGGTAGGGCCTGATGTTCTGCTGGAATTACAATTGCTCCCCAGACTACAGAGACAATTTCCTCTGGAGAAAATGGCCACTTCAGAAGGTAGACTCTGTGGCATCACATCCCTGCTGAGTTTTCTCCCCTCCCCAAATTCCACAATTCCCAGACACTGCTCCCAAACCTTGAAGAACATCCCAAGCTAGAGTTGGTAACTATGTGTCTGTGGGACATTATTGCAACAAAGCAAAATCTGCCCCCCCCCCATTTGCACTGGCTCTCACTAATAGTCACAGAGTCCCACATAAGAGGGTATACAAGCCCTACCACCATACACCTAAGCCATCACAATAACGGGTCTTTTGCTTGTTAAACAATGTTGTGATGTAAATCCAATTATTAATAGTGTTAGGTGTGTTACAAATAGCACTGTCTGGTCTGATATGGATGAGGTACTGAGTGATGTTTACATAGATTTTGATCTCAATGTCATGGCAAAGTTATCTCACATGCCAAGGTGCTGCCAGATTTGAGCAAGAACAGGAATTACCACACCCATTCCATAAACCTTTCATAAACTACTTTTTTCTCTGACAGAGAAGCAGTTTGGGGACAAAGGTGATCTTGAATGGAAAACAGCCAAATAATGGATTTGAGCAGCCCCTTTAATGGCTTTGGGGGGAGGGGTACAAAATTCTAGGGGACCTAGCACTGCAATCCTTAAAAAAAAATACCCTTGTTTGGGAGTAACTCTCAATGAATACTGTGGGGCTTACTTTTGAGTATATCGACTCCCTATGTCACTTTGGTAGCTCAGGAAACATACAGCTGGAAGGTACCCCAAGGGCACATATACAACGCAGGAAATTCACAGCTATCTCCCTCCCATTCCCCCGGCTCTATGCCCAAAGGAAGACAAAAAACCTCCAGGATCCCTGAGCCAATCTGGTAACATGAGGTACCTGAGATATAAACTTTATAAAGATGATTTCAGATGCATGATTGGATTAGGTGTGATATGCAGAGGGGAAGTAGGTGTGGAGATATCAGCATTGGTAATGAGACAGGAAACCTAGGTCTCAGTTCCATCCAGGAGGATTCAGTCTAGGAGGATGCAAAGAATAAATGGACATAAGTCTGACATTTAGAAACCACAACATTCAGTTGCTGACCTAAGAGTAGCAGTGCTTTTATAAAGGAATTTCAAAGGGAGATTAGAAAGAGAGACTGCTGAAGTGCATCCTGGACTGGATTGAGACCTAGTTTTCCTGTCTCATTACCAATGTGTGCTATTCTCCTCGGTCTATGGCCCTCTGATGGTCCTCCTGAAAAAGACAAAAAACTAATCAGTATTCTCTCCACAGCTGCTAAAATTCTAATTGCAAAGCATTGGAAAGATACCAAGGTGCCTAGCATAACACAATGGTGGTATAAAGTATGGGACCTATTTATGCTAGACAATTTTTCAATTTATCACTCCAATACTCAAAACGAGAGTGACTTCTCTAACCCTCTAAGTATCTGGTACCCTATCCTAGAGCAAATAGACATTGACACCTTTGATTGGGAAACTATTTCTAAGGCCAAATACAAGTTACTGTTATTCAGATAGTCTATGTTTGATATGCGAGGTTTTATAATTTTTTATGCTTTTATATATTATGTAATTGATGTTAAGTAATTTAAAAAATTTTTTTAAAAAAAAAATTGTGTGCAGGTTTTCCACACTGCATCACCCATGAAACTGAGCAATGTGTATTTACATAGCAAAAGTTCATATTTTTGCATGTAATGTTTTGGTTTTCCGTTTCTGATCTCCCACTCTTTTTATGTGTATATAAAGCAATTAAAGATTTTATTAAAAAAAAAAATAGTTATTTCACTATTTACATTTACAGCCCATTTTATCATTTGTTCTTCTTTCTAGTTGGGGGGGAGCCCATGAAGAATCCAAATGTTTTGGAGACTTCCTCCACCCCACCCCAGATTTCCCCCTTTAGGATTCTATAGAGCAGAGGTGTCCAAAAACAAAAAAACAAAAAAACCCAATGTGTGCTATTATCATTTGGCATCTGAAATCACTCCACTCTCCAAGATATAAGGACCAATCCAAGTGTTTTTATTCCTAATCAGGGTCTTTTTGAAAGAAAATAAATCCAGATAGGACAGAGAAATCAAATCTTTTTAAAAAATCAACTTTTCAGACTAAGCCAACATAATTTCCTCAATGGACATTGGGCTCGTCAGAAGAATCCACCCACCCACCCACTCTCCAAAGAAGTGTGTTTGCACACAAAACCTTATACCTGGAATAAAACATTGTTGGTCTTAAAGCTGGGACTCCAATTTTGTTTTCTCTTTGTCTCTTTCCTCCTCCCCCCTTCCTATTGTGTAATGGGTTGGACGCATAACAAAACCACAGACACCAATGTAATGGTCAGCATAGTTTGCTATTACACAACAAGAACTGCTTTTTTCCCGGCTGGTGGCCAACTATATACAAACATAAGGAGACACCCCTTGGTCCCATTGGCAGGTTTGAATTTCCCATCGTCATTCCTATTGGTTCCCTTAAGTCAGAGTCAGGAGTCTAGTCCGCATTGTTATCCGGGACTCAAGCTCAGGTTCTGCTGCTGCTGCCCTGTGGCGGTCAGTGGACACAACACCCCTCCCACCATAGTTCAGACCCTGCCTATGAGACATAGTCCTTCAGGTACGATGGGGCTCTGCATTCCCTAGTGGACCGCCTTGGTGCTGGAGCCGGGGCTTCTCTGCTGCTGGGTTGTGGTTGTGCTGGAGGAGCCGCCATCTCGTTCCGAATTTCAGGGCATGATGGCGCCAGTAGGTGCTTGTCCGGCATCCACTCCAGAGTTTGGGCTTTTACTTCGGGTTGCGCTGCCTCACAGGGGCCCAGTTCCCTTCCGGGGCCTTTCTCAGCTACCGGCAGGTTGTGTTTGTCCCCTTGGGTTGGGAGCTCTCTTGCTTCCGGGAGCAGGCACCACCTTAGCTGGTTCACATGGCGTCGCAGGACCTGTCCATGGTCCGTCGACACCTCGTAGGAGACGGGTACTGTGGGGCGGATGACCCTGCCTGTGACCCACTCTTGGCCCTTGCCGTAGTTCCTCACAAACACCAGGTCTTCCGGTAAGAACCCCCATGGCGCCTCTCATTGCTTGGCCATGTTGTGCGCCTCGGGAGCCCTGTCGGGGTGCAGGCGATCCAGGAGGATTGCGGGTCTCCAGCTCATGAGAAGCTCTGCGGGGCAGCGGCCACTTACCAGGTTAGGAGTGGTCTGGTGTGCTGGGAGGAACTGGGTGATGCGAGACTCCCAGTCTCCTTCGGTCAGGCTGCTTCCTTCACATTCCAGACCATGCGCTCCGCTTGCCCGTTTGTCACAGGGTGGAAGGGCGCTGACCTGATGTACCAGATCAAGTTGTCTTATAGGAACTGCTGGAACTCCTCGGACGTGAACACTGACCCGTTGTCTGAGACGATCGTGTCTGGCAGGATGTGGGTGGCAAAGATTCTACGGAGTGCCCTAATGGTGGCTCTGGAGGAAGTGGTGGAGACAGGACTAATCTCCAGCCACTTGGAGTATGAGTCCACTGTTACAAGGAATGTCAGTCCATGGAAGGGGCCAGCAAAATTGATGTGGAGCCAGGACCATGGGGTCTTTATCGATTCCCGGGACTGTGTGGGCGTGCTCGGTGGACTCGGCCTGACCTCCTGGCAGACCTGGCAATGCTTCACCCAGGCTTTGCCATCTATGCCCAGTCACCAGACGTAGCTCCTGGCGAGGGCCTTCATGTGCACAATGCCAGGGTGTGCCTTGTGCAGAGCTTGTAGAACCTGGTGCTGGAGGGTGCTGGGGACTACGACCCGGTCTCCCCACAGTAGGCAGCCCTTGTAAGCCAACAGCTCCTCTCGCCGTGCTGTGAAACTGCTGAACCCTGGTCCCGCTGGAGCCGCAGGCCACTCCCTCGCCACCCAGCCGAGAACCCAGGAGATGACGGAGTCCCTGGCTGAGTGGCGGGCGACGTCTGCAGCCTGGAAGGAAGCATCCGGGAGACCTTCCATCTAGAGGACGCAGTGAGCCGGGGCTGGGTCCTCATCCATGTCAGGCAGGGGAAGCCGGCTCAGGGCGTCGGTGTGGCCCATCGCCTACCCCGGGCAGTGTTGCAGGGTGTAGTTGTAGCCTGCAAGGAAGATGGACCACCACAAGACCCGTGGGAAGAGGACCTGAGGTGTCTGTCGATCTGCCGTGAAGAGGCCCAGCAGAGGGCGGTGGTCCGTGGTGATGGTGAAGGGCCGGTCGTATACGAAGTCGTGAAACTTCTTCACCCTGGCCTCAATTGCCAGTCCCTCACGGTCCATCTGGGCGTAATTCCACTCTGCCGCAGATAGGGTCTGCGAGTAGTATGCGACCGGGACCTCCCGCCCGTCCAGGAGACGGTGTGCCAGCACTGCGCCGACCCCATAGGGCGACGCGACACAGGCCAGGACCACGGGCACGGACTCATCAAAGTGGGACGGGACAGAGTTCAAGATCAAGAGTGCCGTGACGCTCTGAAACGCGGCTGCCTGGAGGGGGCCCCAAACCCAGGGAGCCAGCTTGTTGAGCAAATGGTGGAGCGGTTTGGCTACCGCTGCCTTGTGGGGGAGGAAGGCGTGGTAAAAGCTGAGGAGTCCAAGGAAAGCCTGGAGCTCAGCCTTGGATTCCGAGGAGGGAGCTTACACGATAGCCTTCACCTTCTCTCGCGCCAGGTGCAGGCCCTCCATGTCCATGGTGAATCCCAAGAAGTCCACATACGGCACCCCGAGCAGGCACTTCTCCCATTTAACGTTGAGACCGGCGTCCCGGAAAAGGCTGAGGACCATGCGGAGGTGGTTGGCAAATTTGTCTGGCGTGGCAGCAGCTATCATCACATCATTGAAAAACGGGGTGACGACGGGTATCCCTTTGAGAAAAGAACCCATCAGCTGTTGGAAAATGCCGGGAGCCACACTCACCCCAAATTGGAGTCAATTCACCCGGAAAGCCCCCCTGTGAGTCACAATTGTTTATGCCTCTGCAGTCAGCCTGTCGACCGGCAGCTGCTGGTACGCTTGGGCGAGATCCAGTTTGCCAAAGATCTTTGCCTCCGCCAAGGTGGCTAGTACGTGGCTTACCACAGGAACCAGATAGGAATGGTCCTGCAGTGCCTTGTTTATCATACACTTGCAGTCCGTGCAGATGCAGACATTCCCGTTAGATTTTACAGGCATAAGAATCAGAGTCTCCCACGCCACGTGGGAGACCAGTTCCAGGACCCCCTGGGCCACTAGGTGGTCCAGTTCCACGTCGATTTTAGGTTTCAGCGCCTGAAATGCATTCTTATGGGGCCACCTTGGGGTCTAGTTGCAGCAAAACCGGGGGGCCCGTGTACCAGCCAAGCATCCCGTCGAAGAAGGCTGGAAATTCTTGGCAGATCTCCTGAAAGTTGCGTACTGCACAAAGTTGGATCCCCTCAATCAATATCCCTAGGGGTTCAAACCAGGCTCTCCCCAGGAGGCTGACTAGGTCGCCCTTGACCACAATCAAGTCCAAGAGACCTTTGAAGCCACGGTACTGCACCTGGAAACTCCCGACCCCCTTTATCGGCACACTATTCCTCTGGAAGTCCATGAACGTCACGGGTGATGGGTGCAAGTGGCCCCCCCCGTGGGCAGAGACATTTGAGTGTGGCCTCTGAAATTATGGAGGACGTGGAGCCAGAATCGAGCTCCATGAGGCAGGGCCCCCTCTTTATTTTAACCCAGACTTGGATTTTAGGGGCAGAGGAGTGGCTGGGGAGTCTCAGTACCTGTTCCGTCAATTGTGCTGCATTGGTGAGGAGGTAGAGATCCTCTTTTGCTGCATACTCCTCGTAGTGCACGTCGGTCTTTTTTTTTTGAAACAAAATTTTTTATTGGGATGCATTCAACATTGTTAAACATCATTACCAATACAATTTAAAAAGATTTTCATCCCATCCCCCCACCCCCCTAATAGGCTTCCAACACTGCTAATAACAAAAAAGAAAAAGTTAAAAGGTAATCAAGTTTAGACTTATAACAATCGACAAACCAGGTAACCCAATTTCAAATACATAAAAGCCTGACTTTTACAAACATAATTTCCAATAAAGGTACAGTACAATCAAATATTCATTTCATTTCTCATTCAGTTTCAATACAAATCAAGATTGTACATTTTCCCTTTCATTCTATATTCAGTTTCCATATACAATTTCAGGCCTTCCCAGTCTTTTAAATATTGTTCTGCCATTTGTCCATTTAGTTTTTTCGTCATTTTGTCCATTTCGGCTAAAAACAGCAGTTTTCTTAACCAGTCATGTATATCTGGCACCTTCTCCGCTTTCCATTGTTGAGCAAAAGCCATTCTTGCCGATGTAATCATATACCATATAGTGTCCTTTTTTCTTGTGGAATGTGCACGTCGGTCTTGTGGTGGGGCTGCTTTAGCAGTGCACGGGATCCCTTGGATCAGCAGGCCTTGTCGATGTGGCCTGTGTGGCCGCAGTCTCTGCACGTGGCGTCCCGGAACCGACATGTCTTTAGTTCATGCTGACCGCCACAGCTGGCACACTCCAGAGCTGCTGAGCTGGGTTGCTTGCGTGCGGAGCTTGTGTGTGGGGCTTGCAAGCAGTGCCCTGCTTGTGTTTGGTGGACCTCTGAGTCCTCTGGGTCACTTCTCATGGTGATGGCAGCCTTGTATGCGATGGTGGCTGCTAGGTGGGACCTCTCCCACGTGGTGGCTGTGGCGAGGGCCGAGGCTATCATGACCTTCTCACTCTCCATTATCCGGTGCTGTATTTTCTTCTCTTGGAGGCCGGTGATGAATCGGTCGTGGAGAGCGATGTCCAGATACTGCCCTAACGCACAATCGGCCGCCAGGCGGTGGAGCTCCACGAGGAACTCCACAGCGGTTTCCCTACCCTGGTGGCTCCACTGCTGGAACACCACATGGCAGGTCATCCTGGAGGGTTTCGGTGAGTAGTGATCTTGGACGGCCTTCACGATTTCTTTGAAGGTACACTCCTCTACCTTCTTGGGAGAGAGGAGGTACTGTGCCAGGTCCATGATCGCGGGGCCGCATGAGCTGAGAAGCAGACCCCTCTTCCTGGTCTCGTCCGTGATCTGGTAGAACACGAGGGCTTGCCACAGGCCTGTGACCCAGGCTCCCCATCGTTGAGGCTGGGAGGCGTCGAATTGCGGCAGCAGCCTGGATCCTGGAGCAACGGCCATTGTGCTGATCGGCAGCTGAAACGTGGCTTACTGTCCACCCTTGGAGGCGCTCATGGAACGGAGGCATGTGGGGTGGCAGAGCGTTGCCTTCAGTCGTGTTGTCCGTCAGCCTGGCTGTAGTGCTCAGCAGGATCCCATCCTCATCGCCATTATTGCGTAGTGGGTAGTGGACGCATAATGAAACCACAGACACCGATGTAGTGGTCAGCATGGTTTGCTATTACACAACAAGAACTGCTTTTTTCCTGGCTGGTGGCCAAATATACAAACACAGGGAGACACCCCTTGGTCCCATTGGCAGGTTCGAATTTCTTGCCGTCGTTCCCATTGGTTCCCCTAAGTCAGAGTCAGGAGTCTAGTCCCCATTGTTATCCAGGACTCAAGCTCAGGCTCTGTCGCTGCTGCCCTCTGGCGGTCAGCAAACACAACACTTCCCCTCCCCCGAAAAGAGGCAACTGGAATTACCCTGGACATATAAAAAAGGGCCAAAAGAGCTGAACGGTGACTCATTCCTTTCTGCCTGCCCTTTTCAAGAGAGAGAGAAGGAAAAAAGGAGGGAAAGAAAGAGAAGGAAAGGAGGGAAAGAGGGAGAGAAGGAAATAAGGAGTGAAGGCCAGGAGTGGGCGGGCAGGTCTTTCTTCAGGCCCTGCAGCCAGGGAAGGCGAGGGGGGGCAGGCAGGCCTTTCCTCAGGTCCCATTGCTGGGGAAAGCGAGGAGCAGGTGGGCAGGTCTTTCCTTGGGCCCTGCAGCTGGCCAAGGCGAGGTGGGATGGACAGGCCTTTCCTTGGGCCCCACAGCTGGCCACAGGCCAGGGAAGGTGAGATTGGGCAGGCAGGCCCTTCCTCGGGCTGCGTGGCTGGCTGTGGGCCAGGGAAGGCAAGGGTGGGTGGGCAGGCCTTTCTTTGGGCCTTGCAGCCGGGGAAGGCCAGGTGGGTGGGCAGGCCTTTCCTCAGGCTCCACGGCTGGCTGCAGGCTGGGGAAAGTGAGGGGGCAGGCAGGCCTTTCTTCGGGTCCCATGGCCAGGGAAGGTGAGGAGGGGCAGGCAGGCTTTTCCCAGGGCCCCTCTTCAATTTACCTTGTTTCTTGTTGTGCCTCATAGCCCGACTGAGGACTGCTGGGAGCAGGGAGTGGGGCTTGCTACATGTGCCTGCCTCCTGGGCTCCTTACTGCCGGAGCATCGCTCCTATGTGCTCTGGCAGGAAATGAGCCCTGCATACGTGGCATCAGAAGCACAGCCACAAAAACAGAAAGAAATCACACTGATATGGAAGCACTGGTCTTAGTTGCTGACAGGGCTACCCCTTGTTCCCCATCTCATGGGTGGCTGCCTACCTGTGTGTTCTTCCTTTCCATATCAGTGACACAGAGGCAGGAAGCTCATTAGGGCTGGGGATAAAGAAAGGAGGTAGCCTGACTCTTTCTAATGACTGAGAGGGCCTGGCAGGGCCACCACTAGAGTGCTGCACTGTGGAAATGCAGTACAATGCTGAGGCAGCAACTCTGGCTGGCTCTTCCTGTGCTGCTTTACTGGAAACCTTGAGAGCCATTAAAATCCAACTTGCTCAGGATAGCAACATCAGGCTTTTCATCATGCTTGACTTACTCCTGATTTTCTTAGGAGTTGATCCACAAGCACTGCAAACAATTCGGGCAGGGCTCTTCTACATGTCTACCTTCCTCCTGCATTTTCACAATTGTGTAGTCAGCTTATTTTTCTTCTGCACATGCCTTAAATGAGGATTTTCAAGGAAGGGTGCTGTCATCATCAGTGGTGTCACAGCACTCCCCCTTTTTAAAAAAACACTAAAATATCAATATATCTTGAGAGTGTTGTAACAGCAAGCTTAGCAGATTCTCTGAATTCCCAGCTTCCATTAAAAAAAAGTAAATCTCTATCCTCCTCCCTTTTGGAGATATAATGGGAAAAGTCATATGTCCATGAGGGAAATGGCTAGACTTTTTAAAAATGTAAGTTATGAATTCAGAGAATCTACAAACCTTGTTACTACAGTGCTCCAACAATATATTGATACTTTAGTGGCATTTTTTAAAAAGTCCACTTATTTTCAGGGTGGGATAAAGAGAGGGAATGGTTTGACCACCACAATCCAATAATTGAAAAGTGGGCTAGAGGTGGGGGGAATGGGCGAGACAAAGAAAACTGACAGAAACGTTATGCTCCAGGAAAAAGGTGACTCAAAATCAACTTCCAGAAAAAGATTGGGATAAAAGTGGTTTCAAAACAACTTGGGGGGGGGGGGGGAGACAGAGAAAAAACAAAAAAATCCAAAGTGAAAACTAGAGGCACAAAAATGTGTGCAGAAATCCTGAGATAAACCAAAGTAGTTTGTGACCAGAATTGACAAAAAAAATATATCCATGTGAAAAGTACTGAGACTGAAAAGTGATTTCAGCTCTCACATACTTTATTAATTGCAGAACAAGACCAGAGAAGCCGGATCACAGGCCAGCTTTTATTCCCAAGGAACCCCACACCCCACACACACACACACACCGTGATTGGATTATTTACAGTGATTGAGTTATACCTAGGATTCTGGCTCCCGGATTGGAAGGGAGCTAGGATCCTGCAGTCCATTGTCTTTGGGAGTGAAGCCCTTCGCCTGGCCACATGGTGGACTGGTTTGAACCAGTCCGAGCACATGGCTGTCCTGAGCACATGTTCTCTGGTGGATACAGTACACCCCTCCCCCCTTGGTCCAAAATGCACCCACAGACAAAGTCTTTTAAATAAGCCGGAGGCTTCCTGTCCTTTGTCTCCCTGGTGGAGACGCCAGCGCCTGGGTACGGGGCGGGGAGCCTACTGGTGCCGGTGGCGCTGCCGCTGAGTTGTTCGAGGTGGTCGGGGCTTCTGTAGACTGGGAGATGGGTGCCGTGGCTGGGGTCTCTGCCAGGCTGGGCAACCGCGGGGGAGTTTGTTGCTCTTCAGCCTCTTGGGTTTTGGGCTCCTCGTCATCCTCTGGGTCAGCTGGTAACACTTGCCTGCACAGCTGGTCAATGTGACGATGTAGGACTTGGCCGTCCTCACAGGAAACCTCATAGGTGCAGGGGCCCCGGACTCTCATCACGCATGCCGGAATCCAGGGTGGACCCTTGGCGTAGTTTCGGGCGTACACAGGGTCCTCTGGGAAGAACCCCCTAGCTGCCTCATGGGACTTGGTGACCGGTGCCTTTTCTACAGTGTGATCTGGGTGGAGACGGTCTAGCCAGGTCATCAGGCGATGGCCTAGGAGGAGTTCAGCCGGGCTGCGCCCCTTCGTGGTGTGGGGAGTGATCCGCTGGCCAAAGAGGAATGCGGCCAGCTTGTAGTCCCAGTCTTTTGAATCCAAGCGGCGAAGTGCGTCCTTGATCATCCTGACCATTCGCTCCACTTGGCCATTGGTCGCGGGGTGAAAAGGGGCGGACTAGACGTGGCGTATTCCGTAGTAATGGGTGAAGTCCATGAATTCACTGGACGTAAAGGCCGTCCCGTTGTCTGTGACCAGGGTGTCGGGAATGCCCTGAGCACTGAATATCTGCCACATTGCTCGGATAGCAGATCTGGAAGAGGTGGATGGTACTGGGACCACCTCTAACCACTTGCTGTATGCATCCACTAGGATGAAGAACAGCTGCCCCTGGAATGGGCCCACAAAGTCCAAGTGCAGCTGGGACCAGGGGCGGTGTGAGGATTCCCAGGCACGCTCGGTGGCCCTGGGTGGCTCTGGGCGGGATGAGTGGCATGATTGGCATCTCCGGACCACGTCTTCTATGTCTTTGTCAAGCCCCGGCCACCATACGTAATTCCTAGCCAGGGCTTTCATCCGAACCACCCCAGAGTGTGCCTCGTGGAGGGCGGCGAGGACCTTTCCCTCAGTGACGCAGGAATGACCACCCGGCTCCTCCACATCACACAGCCTTTGTGGGTGGACAACTCTTTCTTCCTGGAGGTGAAAGCTGTGAAGTCAGGGCCTGCCTGGCCTGCGGGTCACCCCCTTGCCACCCAGTCAAGAATGCGGCAGAGGACCTTGTCCTTCACGGTGAGGCACACCACTTCCTCGACATGCACCGGCTGGTCTGGGAGTGCCTCCAGGAGTGTGACTTGGTAGGCCGGGGCTGGGTCGGAGTCTGTGGCAGGTAGCGGAAGGCGACTCAGGGCATCCATGTGACCCATCACCTTGCCAGGCCGATGGACAAGGGAGTAAGAATACCCGGACAAAACCACAGACCATCGGATGACTCCTGAAGATGTCATTTGGGGAGGTTGGCGGTCCGGGGTCAGGAGACCGAGAAGAGGCTTATGATCAGTCAGGATCGTGAAAGGCCGGCCATAGAGGTAATGGTGAAACTTTTTCACCCCAGCCACTATAGCGAGCGCCTCCTTGTCGATTTGCGAGTACTTTCGCTCTGCCGGCGACAAGGTCCTGGAATAATAAGCCACCAGGACCTCACGGTCGTCCGGCAGCTGGTGACCCAGAACCGCCCCGACCCCATATGGTGAGGTGTCACATGCCAGTACCACGGGAAGCTGTTCATCAAAATGCGAAAGCACTGTGTTGGAGGTTAACAAGTCCTTGACTGCTTGGAAAGCGGCAGTGTGTGTCAGGCCCCAGACCCAAGGAGCCTTCTTGTCAAGCAGGCTGTGGAGCGGCTCAGCCATCACCACCTTGAGAGGGAGAAAGGAGTGATAAAAGTTCAGGAGGCCCAAGAAGGCCTGCGGCTCCTGTTTGGACGAGGGCGGGGGGGCTTTTGCGATTGCCTTGACTTTGTCCTCCATGGGATGGAGGCCACGTGCATCAACCATGAAGCCCAAAAATTCTATGCGTGGCACTCCCAGGAGGCATTTCTCCCTCTTCACCTTGAACCTTGCCGAGTCAAATCTCTGCAGCACTGCCCGGAGCCGGTCTGCAAAGGAGGACGAGTCTGGAGCCGCAATGATCATGTTGTCCAGGAACGGTTGGACCCCGGGGATCCCTTTCAGGAGTGAGTCCATGAAGGACTGGAAAATTCCCGGTGCAACGGACACCCTGAACCGGAGCCGGTGAACTTTAAAAACCCCTTTATGAGTGGCTATTGTTTGGGCTTCTGCTGTGGTGGCATCAACCGGTGGCTGCTGGTATGCCTGAGTGAGGTCTAGTTTGCCGAAGACCCAGGCCCCCGCCAGTGCCGCCAAAACATGGCCGACCACGGGTACTGTGTGGAGGGCTTTATTTAATGTGCATTTGTAGTCTGCACAAATGCATACATCACCGTTCGGCTTTACTGGGGTAACTATGGGGGTTTCCCAGCGTGCGGAAGCAACCGTTTCCAGCACCCCCTGCTCCACAAGGCGGTCGAGCTCGGCCTCAATCTTAGGTTTCATCGCAATCGGGGGGTGGTGGGCCTTGATGCGTATGGGCTGGACGCTGGGGTCGAGATCCAGTGAAATGGGGGCCCCGGTGTACCGCCCCAGTGTGCCGTCAAAAACCCGGGGAAACTCGTCACAGACCTTAGCAAAGTCCAGCACCCGTACATGATTCACCCCTGTAACCGTGAGTCCTAGGGGCCTGAACCATGAAAATCCCAGCAGACTTGAAAGATGGCCCTCCACCACCAGTAGATGCAGGATTCCGTCAAAGTCCTTAAACTGTACCCGGAACTTGCCCCAGCCCCGGACCGCCACGGGGTTCTTGTTAAAGTCCCGCAAAGTCAAACCCCATGGATTTTGCAGGGGGGGGGGTCCCCCCTATGGGCAAATCTCGCGGAGCATGTCCGTGGAAATTATGGAGAATGACGAACCTGTGTCGATCTCCATTGAACAGGGGGACCCCTCAATAAGAACAGTGACATGTAATTTGTTGGGGCTGTCGGGGGGCAGGTTACATACCAGGTGAGGCTGCTGGGTGGATGCGAGGGTGTGGAGGCTTGACGGTCGATCCGTTTCGGTCTGGCGGGTCGAAGAAGACTTCAGGAGCTTACTCCGGGAGTGGCAGGCCCGGGCAATGTGGCCCGTCTTTTTGCAAGATCGGCAGACTGCAGCCCTGAAGTGGCATGACCGTCGATCATGTGGATCACCACAGCTAGCGCAAGAGGCTGATGAAGTTGGGACCTCGTCCTGGGGCGACCCGGGTGGTTTCGTTTTTTGTGCGGCGTGATGCTTGCAAGGCATGCGGCTTATGGAGAGCGATGCTTGTGAAGAGGGATGCTTTCGAGGAGCGGCTGCCATTTGCGAGTGCACGTGGAGTTGAAGCATGGAGTGGTGCGGCAGATGAAATGTGGCGTGTTATGGTGCTGTGCTTGGAGTCAGCGAGGCGATGCGCAGTGCGAGGCGAGTGGCCCTTGGGGTGCAGTGCGAAGTGGGGCCGTGTGGTAAGTGGCCGGCAATGCGGCACGAGGCTGAGCGGCATGCGGTGATCTCGGCACTGCTCGGGAGAAGTGGCCGCAGTTGCGGTGAGCAGTGTGGTGCTGTTCTCGAGGTCAGCGATGCGATGCTCTGGAGTGGTTGTGGTGAGTGGTGCAGTGCTGCTCTCAGGGTCAGCGGTGCGATGCTCAGGAGTGTGGCGGCTTCAGTTGCGGTGAGCGGTGCGATGCTGCTCTTGGGGTCAGCGATGCGTTGCTTGGGAGTGGTACGGTGAGTGGCGGGGCTCGATGCGATGCTTCTCCTCATGGTCATTATTCATGGAGGGAGTTGGCATCCCACCTTCGTCGCCAGTGAAAAGTACTGAGACTGACGAGTGATTTCATCTCTCACATACTTTATTAGTTGCAGAACAAGACCAGAAGCCAGCTCGCAGGCCGGCTTTTATTCCCAAGGAACCCCACACCCCACACACACCCACACCCCGTGATTGGATTATTTACAGTGATTGAGTTATATCTAGGATTCTGGCTCCCAGATTGGAAGGGAGCTAGGATCCTGCAGTCCATTGTCTTTGGGAGTGAAGCTCAGGCCCTTCGCCTGGCCGCATGGTGGACCGGTTTGAACCAGTTCGAGCACATGGCTGTCCAAAGCACATGTTCTCTGGTGGATACATTACACCATGTGAAAAAGCACATTGACTAGTGTAGCTTTAGTTGGTGGGATACAAAGAGCAATTGTAGAGAGGGAGCAAAGTCACCCAGCAAGCTTCCCAAGGCAGAGTGGGGATTTAAACCTGGGTCATTGTTTTTTTTTAAATCTCCTCATGGTGCTATATGCATGCTAGAAATCGAGTAACGCACTGCTGTTTATAGCACCAGCAAAAACCAACTGGTCTGAAGCAGAACAAAGTTTGACTCCAGTGGCACCTTTAAGACCAACAAAGTTCTATTCCAGGTTTTATTGCAAAGGAACTTCAGGAACAAACTAGAAAGGGAAATTGTTGAGTTGTAAGTTACTACAACACTCAGAACAATGGAATCCCCAGGACTTAACAGGATATTAGTTTCTTATCTCACTTCATACACTAATCTCATTCAGCCCTTACATCTGTATTCTCACCAATCCACCAGAAGGGCCAAATGTCCTCCTTATTTTATTACTTATTTGGAATCATAGATTAGAATAGTAGATTGTAATGTAATGTAATGAATAGTAGAATGTTGTGTAATTTGGAAGGGCAGACTGGAATGTATTTCTTTGGTCTGGGGACAGGGGAGATAACTCTACACAGCCAGTCACCCCATTTCAAAGAAGAAGATGCTGTAAGGTTGCCTCCATGCTTAAGAGGAGACGGGTGGAGCATAATGGTAGGGTCTCAGTTAATTACTCTCAGCATCCAGCCATCAATCTCCAATCTTGACATATTTATTTCCTGCACTATGTCCCCCCCCCCAATTAAACCCAAACAAATAGTAGCCATATAAACTAAGCCTGCTATTCCTGTTTGGTCCTTGCATCTGTTTGGTGTGGTGGCTAACTCTCTAATCTGGGAGAACCGGGTTTGATTCCCCACTCCTCCACTGTTAGCTGTTGGATGACCTTGGGCAAACCATAGTTCGGTCAGAGGTGTTCTTGAAAATTAGCAGTTTCTATCAGAGCTCTCTCACCCCACCTATCTCACAGGGTGGATGTCTGTTGCAGGGAGGGGAAAGGAAAGGAGTTTGTAGGCAGCTCTGAGATTCCAAGTGAAGGGCGGGGTATAAATCCAATCTCCTCCTCCTCCTGTTCATTATGCTGTATGTTACTTTGCTGTCCACCCTTTACCTATATGTAGGGACTGGCAACTTCTGTTTCACTGTATCTGGAGAAGTGTGTGTGCACAGGAATGCTTACACCTTGCTTAGAACTTTGTTGGTCTTAAAGGTGCCACTGGACTAATACTTTATTTCGTAGGGCGAAGCTTCACTTTTGCCCTAAATAGCCTCATGGAGTTTGTCACGTAAAACTGAAACAGGGAAGTGGGCACAGCTCGAGACACATGGGAGACGCCAGTTTAGTAATTGGACACTGAAGGGGCTCCTATAGTTCAAACGCCATTTTCTATACGGAAAATACTTCCTTATGAAACTCTCATGCTAAACGCGGCTAACCATACACGTATCAATTGTGCGTTGTTTAGATGCATTTTAAAATCAAAGGATAGTCATAGCTTGCCCGAGCTAGTAGACGTCAACACATGCGATCCGCTCCTTTTCCTTGCCCCTAAATACTGTAGACAGAAATGAAAGATTTGTACCCCCCCCTCCCCGGTTTTGTACCATGTGTGCTTAACCTGGGACCAGCAAGGAAGGTTTGTTTGAAGGCAATAAATCCGCAGAGCTCTATCAAATTGCACTTAACTTAGCTGCGGGAGTTTGTGGAAGGAGGGGAGGGGATGCAGCAGCCTGGAAGGGGAGGGGAGAGGACAGACCTTTGGGCGGGTACAAGACTGCTGAGCCGGCGGTAACTCCTTTGCTCCCGCTATGGGGTTGACGGTGGAGGCGCACACAATTTACAGATACCCTTTCGAGTATGTGGTGGCTAGCTATCTCCAAAAGGTAAATGAGCCAAAGGCTCTTCCTCACCCCTGGGCTCAAGGGAGAAAGCCTTTGCTGTCGCCCACCCCGGGACCTCCTCTGGGCTCGCCTTGCTGCCATGCTGGCAAGGCTGGCTCTCTGCTCCTCTTTAGAGTGCACCAAGAGGGCCAAAACGAGGCGAGTTCACTTCCAGAGGCGGCCTTAAATGGCAGGCGGGCGCCAAGCCCTTGCCTTGTTTTGGCGTAGGTTGGAAACAATACCGTCGCGGCCCGCCCCTTTTCCAGCGTCGGGTTGTTGTTTTTTTAAGGAGTTAGGGTTGCTGAAAGGCTGTCGGGGGAGTGGAGGGTTTATAACCCATCTCCGTCTTCCTTTCGCTTTTTCCTTCTAATTGTCTTTGTTTGCTTTGTGGCTGTGTCCCCGCAATCCTCCATGGTTGCAATTACGGTCCTACTCAAGTCATTAGCGAAGCTTCTTCCGTTGCTTTCAGGGGATCGCGTTTGCTAAAGCGTGTTCAAAGACACTCTGCCTGTCTGTTGCACTTTCAGTTTTACGCCCCCCCCCCCCAACAGTTTTCTCTGTGGCGTATTACATCCTCTTCTACCCCTTCTTGTTCCACTTTAGACTTTTGGATGGGGTCGAGGTGGGGAAACCGGTCTCCTTCCAGGTTTGTCTTTTTCTGGTCTAGGTGTGTGCATGTGCAGTCGCTCGTGAGTCTGCTTCTTGCAAGCTTTCTGCTTTGCAGGCGTTTCCCCCCGCACGTTTTCCCCAAGCAATTTGTCGTGGGTGTTGCAGGCCTGTGGCCCATCTTTCTAATACCTTTTTTGTTTTTCTTACGCTTTCCTCGTTCCCTCTAAGAGCCTTTTCAGATCTTATATTTTCCGGTTACTTATTCTCTCTCTCTTCCCCACTCCCTCTCCCCCTCTTTTTGCCAGATTCCTGTGTCTTGTATACTTTGCAGAGGGCGTTTAGTACAGCCAGAAACAAATATGAAACAGCTTGTAAAACTCCTGGGTACTTTGTTTGTAGCTAGTGCATGTCAAACTGGCACTAGCCCTTTACAGTATTAAAAAGATGTTTGCAAGTAGCTTTTCTTCCCTCATTGTGGTTGTATGCAGAAATGCAGAGCTTACAGTGGGTGTTGGGATAGACTCTGAAGGTGAAGGCGTTAAAAGTAGACTAGCCTTAGAATATTTAAGAATGGGGCCTCTTGTTTTTCTTTATGTTCATTCAAAACCCTTGGAATGTGTTTTATTTTTTATTATTTAATTTTTGTTAAACAATGAAAAGAAATATAAAAAACACATACATAACATACATTACCATCCCTTTACCCTGCCACAATGGACAGGCACCCTTTATCAGCATAGGGCAATTATGGTGTTAATTCAGCCTAGTCTGTTTCTAGCTCCATCTTCTGTATAGCCTCTTATCAAAATAGTTCTAATTCGAATATGTCTCTGCTTTTTTGACACCCTGTTAATTTCACAAGGGTGTAGATCTTCTTTTATTTTCAACCACTAGTGTCCTAACTTGTTTCCAGTGCCTGGCAAAAACCAACCTGGCCCTAGTAATCATGTGTAAGGCCAGGTCACTAGAGTGGAATTTATTTTCAAGAGGAATGTGAATGGCAGGAAGCACATCAGACACCATAGTGCCCATGGATGCCTTACAAGGGACTGCTTATTTAAGATTTAAGGTTAAAAATTAGCATTTTTAATGTGGTTTGGAAGCCAGTCGGTAGCCCCTGCAGCTCATGTGAATGGTATTTTTTTTTTATAAGTATTTTATTGGTTTTACAGTACTACAGGTTATGGGGAGAGGGTACTAAATCCTTATCTCTAAAATCTACAGGAAACGGGAAAGGGCAACTAATACATCACAAACTACTGGAATGGGGAAGGGAAACTAAAACCCTACCTCTAAGCATACTAATGGATATAGGGAAGGGTAGACTAACAGGGTGACACAATCTTGTTACATAGGTTTATATCCTTGTCACCTAGTAGTACAGAAATGTTGTTGTTTATAAAAATTTAACAAAGAATAATAAAAAATTGCATTAGCTAACTAGTTGGCAAAAACTGCATTATCAACAGTTATTTTGGTTTTAGAGTCTTTTCTTCTTGCATTTCTTTTTTCCTCGGGGTTTGGGAGAGGCTGCTCCTTTCTCTGATTCCGAAGTGTCTGAAGAACTATAAAGTTTGGGGCTATCCCTTGATGAATTCTGTGAGTAGGATTATTCTTCCTCCTCCTCCTCTTCCTCATCAGATTGGTATTATGTGATGCTGATGATCTGTCTCAGGCAAGGAGCTGTGTTCAGTGTTCCCTTCCAGATGTTTTTCTTGAGTAGTCCTACGTTAACAATCAAGCCTGGAACATTCAAGAACATACATGACAATTCCCAAACAACCATATAGTGTGATAACCAGCAGAAACGTATGAAGAGTTCCATAAACAGTGTACTTGGCCTTGGCTCTTTATCAAACAGTGAGCTACGGCCCAAGAGAATTTCTCTGCACTGTAAACCTGACTTCAAACCAGGGCAAATTCTTGCGTCTTGACTGGATTCTTCTGCCTCTTAATTCACTTGCCATAGCTGTCAAACACTGGTTTAGAGAAGACTGCAGCTGTTTCTGTGATTTAAAATAAAACTAGAGCTGGATGTTGCCAGCATATAGGTGACATGGCAATCCAAATCTCTAAATAACATATCCCAGTGATATTTAATAGAAACTACAGATTTTATGTCGAGATATGTGCACTCCCCCCCCCCCGATTTTTAACTGACAAGCAGCCTCCGAAAACTATGATTGTCAATGGATGGGAAAGGAGAAATAATAGATTTACCCTCCCCCTGCATTAAGCACTGCCTCTTTCTTACCACTATTCCACCCTGGATTATAGCCTTCCAATGCTGTTTTTCGGTTAAAAATGCAGGGTGGGGGAAGTTACATGCATCTGCCTGTATGTGTCGTTTTGTGGCTAAGTTCTAGTGACCATGTGAAAATTTCCACTCTCTTTTTGTTTCTCTCTAAATACAGTTGTAGAACCTGCTTAATTATATATCTTCATAATGCGCTAACACTGACTTTATTGCCCTCTAGCTGTGACTTTTTGGAAATGAAATGGAAATTTAAAAAATAATTACTGCTTCTCTGCCTGTTTCCCACTTAGCATACTAAGGGCAGGTGACCTTGTTTAATACCTTTCCCACTTTGCTCAAAAGGTCAACTTTTTCAAGCAACAGAAACTTCCCCCAGGATCTTAATGGATCACTGCTGCACCCTAGCCTTGCCAGTTGCCCACTTGCAGTGGACAAACCTCACTCTCAAGAAACTGAAGAGCAGGATTAAAAATGTCCAGAAGTGGGCTTGATGGTGATTGTGTAAGAATTTCCTCATGTCTCTGTAGTCTTTATCTCAAAATTTCCCAGCATTTACATAAGGACATAAGAAGAGCCATGCTGGATCAGACCAAAGGCCCATCTAGTCCAACATTCTGTTCACAAAGTGGCCAATCAGCTGCCTCTAGGAAGCCCATTTGCTCATGCAGTGTTGGCAACCCAGGTCCATCCAGGGCATTTTGTCCTCTGTATTTTTAAAAAAATTGAGTGCCTCTTTCCCATAGTGTTCAGCTCAGTTCCTGAATAACTTTTCACAGTCCGGCTTCATTAAAATCAATAACAGGTTTGCTGGTTCAACGCCAATAGAGAACTCTATATAGAGGGATCAGCCTTAGAACTATTGCCTTACCACCACACATCTGGAGAGAAAAATCCTCTGCCCCTTGCTAATCCACCACCATCAACAGCTATGGTTACTTTAGCTGTTGCTGAAGTTCGTGAAGAATGGATGCTTTTACCAAATTGCTGGTACTAAGGAAGGCAGATTACTGTGGACAGTGGTTACTCACCATGAATGGGGGGGGTTGATCTCCTAATAAACAGATCCCAATATCTTTTGTGTTCCAGTTGACCATTCTGTTGAGTGAGGCTTTTCTTCCTTCTTCAGAATTCCAAGCAGGCAGAAGTGGGTTACCTATCCAATCATTCCTTTTCTCAGCTCTGGTTAGCACATGCAGGAGAATGAGATGGTAAAGAACTGAAGTGGTAGAATGGACTGGTAGATTTCATTGCTTTTTGACATAGAAAAACCTCTATGCACACAGTAAACTAGGGCAGTAGGAAGCATGATCTTATCCATTCTCTTTGCTTGCTGTCTAGATTTTCCTGTTTGCAGGAAGTTTTTTAAAATAAAAAAGCAATCTTCTGTCTTCAGTCTGAAGTGGTGCAGTCCATTCGGACACTTCAGCATCCTGTATGTGTGAATCAAAGCCAACAGGGAATTTCACATTACCGAGATTCTGCCGGATTGAAGCCGTTTCTGTTTCGTCTTGAAGTAAACCGGTACAGGGCTGCCATTTCACACATGGCTTTCCCTGAGCGGAAAAGAGCCGAATCAGAAGTGGTTTGGCAATTCAGACTGTACCACTTTGTTTTCCCGCCATTTCCTGACATGCCTTTTTTTAAAAAAATGTTCGCTTTAGAGCGCTATAGCACTATAGTGCTATAAAACAACACTGCAGGCATTCCAATGGGGTCGCTATGTTGCTATAGCGCTATAGCGCTATAGCATTATAGTGCTCTAAAGCGAACGTTCAAAAAAAAAAAAAAAGCCGGAGATCGCCCACGCGGGCGAAAAAAGGCGGGAAAAAAGCATATCGGATCCGGGAGAAGAAACTGACGACTACTTGGAAGTGGTTGACAGGTAAAATGCTTCAGCCCCGTTTCCTGAACGGGACAGAAGCGATACTGTGTGAAATTACAAATATATTCAGGTAGGGAACTGGTTCTAAAACGGTTCTGTCTGAGATGCCAGACCAGAAACCGTTTGGGAACCGTTCCTCTTCCGGATTATATCATCTGTCTGAAATTCCCCATAGTCTCAGAACAAGGGTCCCCATACTTTTGAGCCTCTGGGCACCTCTGGGATTCTGATACAGAGTGGCAAGTGCGGTGACAAAATGGTTGCTACAGGAAATGGAGCCAACCACAAAATGATTGTCATGGGAGGCAGAGCCATGCGCATAAACACAGACAGGAAGCCCAAGTGCAGGGGTAAAAAAACGCTGGGAAAGAGGAATACAACCAAGATAGTAGTGGCAGTTGTCAATGAAACATTATTTTAATCTGCACAGCCAATGAGATCTCTAGTGGCATGAGATCAGCGGAGCCCCACCCACTTTCAAAAAACACTTGGCTATCAGGAAAGGTGTCAGCATGATGGTGCCCATGGGCATAGACTTAGAACATTTTTCTTGTTGTTGTTCAGTCACACAGTCGAGTCCGACTCTTCGCGACCCCATGGACCAGATCACGCCAGGCCCTCCTGTCTTCCGCTGTCCTCTGAAGTTTGCTCAATTTCATGTTCGTTGCATCGATGACACTGTCTAACCATCTCATCCTTTGCCATCCCCTTCTTCTTTGACCTTCAATCTTTCCCAGCATCAGGGTCCTCTCCAGTGAGTGCTCCCTTCTCATTTGGTGACCAAAGTATTTGAGCTTCAACTTCAGGATCTGGCCTTCCAGGGAACAGTCAGGGTTGATTTCTTTTAGGATTGAATGATTTGATCTCCTTGCAGTCCAAGGGACTCTCAAGAATCCTCTCCAGCACCATAGTTCAAAAGAATCTATTCTTCGGCTCTTGGCCTTCCTTATAGTCCAACTCTCGCAGCCACTACTGGGAATACCCTTGCTTTGAGCATGCGGACTTTTGTTGGCAGGGTGATGTCTCTGCTTTTTATCATGCTGTTTAGGTTTGCCATTGCTTTCCTCCCAAGGAGCAGGCGTCTTTTAATTTCATGGCTGCAGTCACCATCTGCAGTGATCTGGGATCCCAGGAACATGAAGTCTGTCACTACTTCTACGCCTTCCCCTTCTATTTGCCAAGGAGTTGATGGGGCCGGATGCCATGATCTTAGTTTTTTTGATGTTGAGCTTCAAGCCCACTTTTTTTTTAAAAAAAACACAAAATTTTATTGGGATGCGCTCAACATTTTCAACAACGTTACCAATACAATTTGAAAAAATTTCCATCCCATCCCCCACCCCCCTAATAGGCTTCCAACACTGCTAATAACAAAAAAGTATATATTAGACGGTAATCAAGTTTAGACTTATATGAATCGACAAACCAGGTAACACATTTCAAATATATAAAACACCTAACTAATTTCAACATATTTTCATATAACAGTATAATACAATTCAGAATTCATTTCACTTCTCATTCAGTATCGATACAAATCTAAATTGTACATTTTCCCCTTCATTCTGTATTCAGTTTCCAAATACAATTTCAAACCTTCCCAATCTTTTATATACTGTTCTGCCATTTGTCCATTTAGTTTTTTTGTCATTTTGTCCATTTCCGCTAAAAACAGCAATTTTCTAAACCAGTCATGTATATCCGGCACCTTCTCCGCTTTCCATTGCTGAGCGAAGGCCATTCTCGCCGACGTAATCATATACCATAATAATGTCCTTTTTTCCTGTGGAATTCTTTCCATTGTCAAACCTAAGAGAAGAAGTTCCGGTCTTCTCCCAATTGGGATTTTTAATATTTTCTGCATCACACATTGTATATTAGACAAGTATACCTTTACCTTATCACATGACCACCATATATGGTAAAAAGAGCCCTCTGTTTTTTACATTTCCAACACTTATTACTCAAGTTCTTATCCATACTAATATTAGCAATCTTTTTGGTGTCATATACCACCTATACATCATCTTGTAGCAATTTTCTTTTACATTAACACAGGTAGACATTTTAAAGGATCTTTTCCACAAAAACTCCCATGTTTCCATAGAAATTTCTTTGTTCATGTTTATGGCCCATTTTATCATTTGCTCTTTAACAGTTTCATCCAAAGTATATGCAGTCAACAAAGTTTTATACATCTTTGAGATCATTTTTCGCTCTCTTTTCAACCATATATTTTCAAACTCATCATTCTTAGCTCTAAAACCAACCTCTTTACAATCTTTTTTGTAAATATCCCTTATTTGACAATATTGTAACCATCCATACTCAAATTCTAGTTCATTATTTGGTTTTAAAACATATTTTTTCCCCTCTTTTTGCAACAGTTCTTGGTATTTCAACCAATCATTACCTTTATGTTCTGAAAAAGGATGTATAACTGCTGCTGGAACAATCCACAAAGGCCTCTCGTCGGAAACTGTATCCTTGTACCTGGTCCATGCATCAAACAATGTTCTCCTTACATAATGATGCTTAAACATTGAATCAACTTTATTTTTCCCATACCAAAGATAGGCATGCCAGCCAAATCTGCAATCGTGCCCCTCAAGAGCTAAGAGTTTTCTATTTTCCAAATTAACCCAGTCAGATAACCAAGACATACATACAGCTTCATGATACAAACGCAAATTCGGGACTTGGAAGCCACCTCTGTCTTTAGTATCGTACATTATCTTCATTTTAATTCTTGGCTTCTTTCCTGCCCAGATGAATTTAAAGATTTCTCTTTGCCATTTCACCAACACTTTCACATCTTTCACAATTGGTATTGTCTGGAACAAAAACATTAACCTGGGCAGTACATTCATTTTGACAATGGCAATTCTTCCAAGAAGAGATAATCTAAGTTTTTCCCATTTTTCTAAGTCACTCTTTATCGAAACCCACAGTTTTTCATAATTATTCTTAAACAAGTCTATATTTTTCATTGTAATTTCAACTCCCAAATACTTAACCTTTTTAACCACTTCACATTCTGTCACGTTTTGTAACATTTGTTGCTTTGTACCTATCATATTTTTACACAATATCTTGGACTTATTCTTATTTACATAGAACCTTGCGAGATCGCCAAACTCTTTTACTTTTTCAAATACCTTAGGCATATTATTAACAGGATCTTCAACAATAAACATAATATCATCCACAAATGCTCGTAGTTTATATGAAAAACCTCTAATATTCAAACCTTTTATGTTATCGTCATCTCTAACCATTTGCAGCAAAATCTCCAAAATCCAGATAAATAGCAGTGGTGACAGGGGGCAACCCTGTCTGGTACCTTTTCTGACCCGGAACACTTCTGTTGGTTCTGCATTCACAATCACCGTAGCTTTTTGTTCTTTATATATTGATTGAATCATTCTTGTAAATTCTGCGCCCATCTGCGATTTCTCAAACACTTTAAACATAAATTCCCAATTCAAATTATCAAATGCCTTTTCTGCATCCAAAAATAAAAAGCCAACTTCTTTTTCCGGGTGTTTATCATAATACTCAATTGCATCTAAAACAACCCTCATATTGTCTTTTATTTGTCTATTTGGTAAGAATTCGGCTTGATCTTCAGCAATAGTATCTTTCAAGAACCCTTTAAGGCGCTCTGCTAATATTTTTGCAAAAATCTTATAATCGTTGTTTAACAGTGAGATAGGTTGATAATTCTTTACATTTGTTAAATCTTGCGTTTCTTTCGGAATTAAGGTGATCGCAGCTTCATTCCAGGAATCTGGAATCTTCCCAGTTCTTCTAATTTCGTTTAAAAGAATCTCTAACACCGGAACCAGGTCTTCATGAAGTTTTTTATAAAATTTAGCTGAAAAGCCGTCCGGACCTGGAACTTTGGAAATCTTTGCCTCTCCTATTGCTTTACTGATTTCTTCTTTAGTTATTACAGCATTTAATATTTAATATTTTCATTTCTGGGCTTGGTTGTATCAAATTAACCTTAGATAAATAGTCTTGCATCTTTTGCAGATCCACTTGTTTTGCTTGAAAAAGAGTCGCATAATATTTATAAAATTTCCTCCGGATCCCTCCTGGGTCTGAAATTTCTTTATTTCCATCTTTCAATTTAGTGATTGTTTTATTCTCTCTTCTTTTCTTCAATTGCCATGCCAAATATTTACCAGGTTTATTTGCACCTTCAAAGGACTTCTGTTGCAATTTTTTCAAGTTCCAATATACTTCTTTGTTTAACCTCGCCTCATATTGTTCCTTTAAAATCCTCAATTCTCTCAAAATCTTCTTTTTGCCAGGCCTTTTCTTAAGCTCCATTTCTTTTTTCTGAATATTTTCCGTAATCTCTTTATCTATTTTCAATTGTTGTTTCTTTTCATTATTATTGATTGCAATCAGATGTCCTCTCATCACAGCTTTATAGGCCTCCCATACCGTTTGCGTCTGTACATCCTTGTTTAAATTCAGTTGAAAATATGTTTGGGTTTCTGTCCTTATTTTGTCCACAATATTTTGTTTGTCCAGCAAATCCTCATTGAGTCTCCATCGGAATTTCTTTCTTTTAACATACGTTGACCATTTTACTGGACTATGGTCAGAGAGAGTTCTAGGTAACATCTCGATTTTGCGTGTCTGCAAGATCAAATTCTCAGTCATCCACATCATGTCTATCCTTGAGAAAGATTCATGTCTTGATGAGTAAAAGGAATACTCTCTATCCTTGGGATTTTTAACTCTCCAAGCATCTTCCAGATGTTCGTGTTTAGCCAATTGAAAAAAGACTTTCGGAAGTTTGCCCATGCCTTTGTTTCCTTTTTGGGATTTTCTATCAATAACATTATTAACAGTACCATTAAAGTCACCCATTAATATCATTTGCTCATAGGTTAGCTGTCATAGCTGTTCCCACAAATCCTGGAAAATTTTTTCCTTCGCACCATTTGGAGCATAAAGGTTAACAATTAAAGTCTTTTTGCTCTGCAGCACGGCTTCTACCGTCAAAAGCTTCCCTTCATTATCTTTAAAAACTTCTTTTGGTTCCAATTCCTTTTTAATATATATAACAACTCCTTTTTTCTTTTGGGAGGAGAGGGAATAAAACTCCTCTCCTAATCTTTTTTGAATCAAAAATTTAGCATCAGTTTTTTTAATATGTGTTTCTTGCAAACAGACAATATCACATTTTTGTTTTTCCAACCAAAGTCTAACATTTTTTCTTTTTTGAGGTGAATTAAGTCCATTGACATTCCATGATATAATTTGACTCTCCATGTTGTTTTTATACTTATTTATCAGAGTCTTTAAAGTTATCATTGATGAATCTGGTCATTTGCTCTACTGACTTGATGGTGACTCTCTTCTGCTTGAATGTAAAACTGACACCTTTTGGAATTTCCCATCTGTATCTTATACCCTCTGTTTTCAGTTCGTCAATCAAGTCTTTAAAGAGTCGTCTATCCTGAAGAATTGCTCTGGGTAGTTCCTTTAATATCATGATTTTCTTGTTGTCAATTGTGAAATCTTCCTGAAACTGTTGCTTAAATAGATCCTCCTTCAGTTTTTTGGATATAAACTGGACAATCACATCTCTGGGTAATTTTTTCCTTTGCGCAATCGCAGAGTTGACTCTGTACACCACATCAATCTGTGCCGCCACCTTCTCCTCTTCCATTTTTAAAAAATCCGCAACAGCATCCACCATAACAGAATGGATGTTCTCACTTTTGTCTTCAGGGGTCCCTTTTTGTGCTCTCTTTTTTCATTCTGAGCAAGAGGCTCTTGAGGTCCTCTTCACTTTCTGCCATCAGAGTGGTATCGTCTGCATATCTGAGGTTATTGATCTTTTCCCCAGCAATCTTAACTCCAGCTTGCGATTCATCCAGGCCAGCATTTCGCATGATGTACTCTGCATATAAATTAAATAAGCACGGTGACAATATACATCCTTGTCGTACTTCTTTTTCTATGCTAAACCAATCAGTTGTTCCATATCTGGTTCTAACTGTAGCTTCTTAACCCTTATACAGGTTTCTCAGGAGACATGTGAGGTGGTCTGGTACTCCCATCCCATCTCTTGAAGAACCTGCCATAGTTTATTGTGATCCACACAATCAAAGGCTTTAGCGTAGTCAATGAAGCAGAAGTAGAAGTTTTTCTGGTACTCTCTTGCTTTCTCCATAATCCAGTGAATATTGGCAATTTGATCTCTAGTTCCTCTACTTCTTCGAAACCCAGCTTGTACTTCTGGCAGTTCTCTAACCACGTACTGTTGGAGCCTAGCTTGTAGGATCTTTAGCATAACCTTGCTAGCGTGTGAAATGAGTGCAATTGTGCCATAGTTTGAACATTCCTTGGCATTGCCCTTCTTTGGGATTGGAATGTATATTGACCTTTTCCAGTCCTGTGGCCACTGTTGTGTTTTCGAAATTTGTTGGCAAATTGAGTGCAGCACTTTAACAGCATCTTCTTTTAAGACTTTGAATAGCTCACCTGGGATACCATCACCTCCACTAGCTTTGTTGTTAGTAATGCTTTCTAAGGCCCATTTAACTTCGCTTTCCAGGATGTCTGGCTCGAAGTCAGTGATTATACGGTCGTGGTTGTCAGGGACATCGAGGTCCTTCTTGTATAGTTCTTCTGTGTATTCTTACCATCTTTTCCTAATCTCTTCTGCTTCTGTTAGGTCCCTACCGTTTTTGTCCTTTATCATGGCCAGCTTTGCATGGAACGTTCCCTTGATTTCTCCAGTTTTCTTGAAGAGATCTCTAGTCCTTCCCATTTTATTGTTTTTCTCTATTACTTTGCATTGTTCATTCAGGAAAGCCTCCTTATCTCTCCTTGCTGTTCTCTGGAAATCTGCATTCAGTTGGGTAAATCTTTCCTTTTCACCTTTGCCTTTTGCTTTCCTTCTTTCCTCTGCTATTTGTAAAGCCTCATCAGACAGCCACTTTGCTTTTTTGCATTTCTTTTTCTTTGGGATGGCGGTGATTGCTGCCTCCTGTACAATGTCATGAACCTCTGTCCATAGTTCTTCAGGCACTCTGTCTATCAAATTTAGTCCCTTAAACCTATTCTTCACCTCTACTGTATATTCATCAGGGATGCGATCTAGGTCAAATCTGTATGGCCTGGTGGTTTCCCCAACTTTCTTCAGTTTAAATCTGAATTTTGCAATGAGTAGCTTATGATCTGAGCCACAGTCAGCTCCAGGTCTTGTTATTACTGACTGGATAGAGCTTCTCCATCTTTGGCTGCAAATTATATAGTCAATCTGATTTTGGTGTTGCCCATCTGGTGATGTCCATGTGTACAGTCGCCTCTTAGGTTGTTGGAAAAGGGTGTTCGCTATGACCAGCGTGTTCTCTTGACAAAACTCCGTTAGCCTTTGCCCCGCTTCATTTTGTTCTCCAAGGCCAAACTTGTCCGTTAGTCCGGTTACTTTTTGATTTCCTACTTTAGCATTCCAGTCCCCTATGATGATGAGGACATCATTTTTTGGTGTTAGTTCTATGAGGTGCTGTAGGTCTTCATAGAACCGGTCCACTTCATCCTCTTCTGCAGCAGTGGTTGGGGCATAGACTTGGATTACTGTGATGTTGAATGGTTTGCCTTGGATTCGGACCGAGATCATTCTATGATTTTTGAGATTGTATCCCAGTACTGCCTTTCTCACTCTCTTGTTGACATTTTTCTTAGCTGGGCCTAATTGAAACAGTTTGAATGTTATCTGTTTGGTAACAGAGTTATTGCTATAAAAATGGGAAGAATAAACAGATTTCATTGGCTTTAGCTCACCAGCTCTGAGTGTTTGTAATCAGTTCAGAAATCCTTTTAACTGAATGTTACTATTTGCGTGTTTGGTTTGCGTGTTGCAAATGATCAGTGTAATATCACTTATCAGTCAGTTCAAAGCAAGGCAAAAATGAGATTGAAAAGAAAAGATTTAGATCATCCAGCTGGGATTTTCAAAGATATACTGTATCTTTAAGTCCATTCAAGAATTCATACTGCAGGCTGTTTCTCTTGTGTGTGTTTCTCAGAAGCAAGATCCAGTGCATTAAATAGGATTTATTCGTTAGTCAGTGTGCCCAGGATTACAGCCTCAATGGGTACCAATTCTACAGGGGTAGCCTTGTTAGTTTGTTGAACAAAAACAAAATGAAGTCTTTTGGCAACTTTGTGTAGCATGCAGCCACAATTATACTCATTTTATGTGCCGTGAAGTATTGTTTTAGCGTTAAAGGAGAAGCTATTACACAACTTTTTCTGCCTTATTACACAATTGCTAAAATAAAGTATTTGATACTTTTGTATTCCCAAATCTCTGTAGTATGTCTGAAAAAAATGACAAAACACCTGAGACTCTGATTCTGCACAACAGTGTTTATAACTCAGGTAAAGGGTAAAAGTAATGGTGAAAAAATTCAACCTGGTCCTGGGAGAATGAAAAATGGCTAAAATGTAAGTGCTGGCAGTGATAGTTTTTCAGGAAATCATAATGCAATGGAATCCCTTGAGGCTGGGAAATACAGATGTTTTACCTTCAACTTGAATCTCACCGTGTAGAGATTGCATTCTCCCAGTTCTTAAACCCAGCTTGTGGCTGCTAGGGAAACATTGTTCTCCTCCTGCCAGCATGACCACTGTTCAGAGAATGAGGTATGAAAGCTTGTGTACAGGGTTTTGGACACCTCCTCCATAATGCATGAAACGTCTTCTTTGTGGTAACAAATCTCATGTACAATTCCTGTATAATTTTGTATCAATCAAACTGTTTATAAACATACCTATTTAATTTTTTTTATAGAAGGGCAAGCCCTTCCACATGGTGTAGTAGGACTGTGACTATAGCCTTCTTGTTCTTCCAAGGCTCTTTTCATCTCCATTTCAGAAATTCATCTGCCCCACTGTTGTTATTTGAAAGGAATCATCAGTCTTTCCTCTCACTGCAAAACCTCTGCTCAGCTGCAATCATACACACAATAATATCTGCCATAGGTACGAATGCCGGGCGGATTTAAAGAGTGTGATCAGACAACATCTGGGAAGTGCCCCGCAGCCGTCGGCAACCCATTCTGCTCTGCTGCAGAAGTAGAGTTAAAAGACACCGAGGAAAATCCGGTAGTAAACGGGTTGCGATGGGCCACAGACGGACTTTCCCCTGTCGGATCGCTCCAGTGCGCTCTCATGGCATCGGGATGGTCTGATTATCCCAACTCCGTGCCATTGTTTTCCCCCCTTCTCAGTATGTGCATCACTGCAAACTTCATAGGGAGCCCTCAGTGCGGATATGCAATTAATCAATTCCTCATTTAAGCGCATCAGAAACAAACGGCAAAAAAAAAGAACTACTCACCCGCGGTTGCATCTGATCACACAGTGCGAGCTGTACCCGCAGCTTCCAAGGACTGTGTGATCGTGCAACTGCGGGTCAAATTCCTCCGGAGGAAATAGCCTCACTTCCCCCCCATTTTTTCTGGTGCATGTGACCGCAACCTTCCTTTCCATTTGGATTGTTACTTTACGATTTGGGCTGGTGTGAGGACCTCGCTGGGGAAAGTTGCTTCCATTGCTCAGAAGGAAAAAGGTTGTACAAACCTCCATTTGTACTACCACATAAGCTGACACTGACTGAGTTACAAACCATGAAATTGAGGGAGAGGGGTTAAACCCAATTTACTTTCAATGTCATGACAGCCAGCATGGTGTAGTGGTTAAGAGTGAGGGACTCTGATCTGGAGAACTGGATTTGATTCCCCATTCCTCCACATAAAGCTTGCTGGGTGACACTGGGCCAGTCACAGCTCTCTCAGAACTGCCTCAGCCCCACCTATAGGGTTGCCAGCTTTGGGTTGGGAAATTCCTAGACATTTTGGGAGTGGAGCCTAGGAAGGGTGGGGTTTGAGGAGGGGAGGGAGCTCAGCAGGGTATAGTCCCATAGAGTCTACCTTCTAAAGCAGTCATTTTCTCCGGGAGAACTGATCTCTCTAACCTGGAGACCAGTTGTAATTCCAGGTGAGTTCCAGCCCTCACCTGGAGACTGGCAGCGCTACCCACCCACCTCACTGGGTGCCTGTTGGAGGGAGAGGAAGGGAATGTGAGTATAAACCGCTTTGAGACTCCTTAAGATACAGAAAAGCAGGGTTTAAAACTGTACTCTTCTTCTTTCAGTGTCATGAAGAGTCAGCCACTATTGACCAATTTTGAAGCTAACAACTTTTTTGTTACTACTACCAACACTGCCCCTCCCAATTCCATTAATATATTTGGCTTACTAACAAGCTCCATAATTTTATCATAATATTCTGAAAACTTGATATTATAACTGATTTCTGTTCCTTTGGGATTTAAAAGTGTCTCCGTCCAATAGATTTTATGGTATGTGGATCTTTATTGTGTCCAGGGTTTTTTAAAGATACATTTAATCTTCCATATTAAAAAAAATTATCTCCGACACTGCCTGGGCCATGGCACCCAGCCCGCTCAGGCTCTGCCCATCTTCATGCCGGCCCTGGCGCAGTGCCTCTGCAGGGTGGGCTCCAGCTACTTCCGTGAGGCCTGTGAGGAGCTCTGCCCCGGCCTCCTGCAACTACTTGGCCTCCTCCTGCACCTCTGCACGCCACCACCCTGGCCCCCTACCTGCTTGAGGCCATGCGCATCCTCTACACCACCCTCCTCGACCCACGAGCAGCCATGCACTTTCCTGCACTTGCCAGCCATCCAAAAGAGTCCAGCGGCACCTTCAAGACCAAGGTTTATTCAGGTACAAGCTCTCCTTCCTCTGTGAGGGCAGATCTGCGTGTCCCCCGCATAGCAATCCAAAAGAGTCCAGTGGAGCCTGAGTGGTGGGTATTGCCTTCGGACACACTTCTGGTGATGTCAGGGGTGTGGCATATGCAAATAAGTTATGCTAATGAGCTCCTGCACCTCTTTTTCTACGAAATAACCCCTGAGATTGTTTTCTTACTTCTTAACTTAAGCCTCATGTTTGTAAACTTTGGTGTGTTTGAAGAAGAGTAGGTTTTTATACCCTGCTTTTCTCTACCTTAAGGAGTCTCAGAGCAACTTACAATTCCCTTCCTCTCCTCTCCTCACAACAGGTACCTTGTGAGGTAGGTGGGTCTGAGAGGGGTCTGAGAGAACTGTGACTGGCCCAAGGTCACCCAGCAGGCTTTATGTGAAGGAGTGGGGAATCAAACTCAGTTCTCCAGATTAGAGTCTGCTGCTCTTAACCACTACACCAAGCTGGCTCTTATGTTTGTGAAAAGTACTGAGACCGATGAGTGATTTCAGCTCTCACATACTTTATTTAGATCAGGAACAAGACAACCTAAGCCGGCTCGCAGGCCGGCTTTTATTCCCAAGTGAACCACACCCTAAACACACACACACACACCCAGCGATTCGCTACTTACATTGATTGAGTTACCTCCTGCTCCTCAATTGGAGGGGAGCCAGGATCCTCTAGTCCATTGTCTTTCGGGGCGAAGCTCAGGCCCTTCTCCTGGCCACATGGTGGACCAGTTAGAACCAGTCCGAGCACATGGCTGCCCTGAGCCCATGTTCTCAAGTGGATACATTACACCCCTCCCCCCTTGGTCCGATAAACACCCGCACACATAGTCTTTCAAATAGCTGGGGGACCGACCAGATGTGGTGAATCCTGTGCTGACGGGTGAACTCCTGGAACTCCCCGGACGTGAAGGCCGTCCCATTGTCGGTGACCAGGGTGTCAGGAAGTCCGTGCGAGCTGAAAATCCGCCACATCGCTCGGATGGCCGCTCGGGAGGAGGTGGACGGCACGGGCTCAACCTCGAGCCACTTACTGTAGGCGTCTATGAGTATAAAAAACAGCTGCCCCTGGAACGGGCCCGCAAAATTATTCAGCAGTTTTTAAACTGAATAATGGGGGAAAGCCGACAGGAGATGAAAAGTCTCTGGTTCGGGATGGCTCATCTCAAAGAGATGAAGGGGTAGCTATTACTTTTGTACAAGGAAATGGATTACAATTGTCCACTGAGACTGTGGCTAATGATAGGAACTGTCTGGCAAGGTCTCGAGGCAGCAAGAGGAAGGCTGTGGGCTTAACAAACGTGGGAAACTATAAGTGTTTATACACAAATGCTAGAAGTCTCCGAGGTAAAATCGGGGAGTGGGAATGCTTGGTGTTGGGGGGAAATAGACATTGTGGGTATTTCAGAAACTTGGTGGGATGAGGAAAATCAGTGGGATACAGTGATTCCTGGTTATAAATTATATCGGAAGGATGGGGGGAAGGGTTGGAGGTGGGGTTCCTCTGTATGTCAGAGAGGGTATACCGTCCAGTAAGATTGAGAGGGTAAGAGAACTGGATTCGCTTCTGGAAATGCTATGGGTTGAAATAGTGGGTCCAAAAGGAAGCTTAACAGTGGGAGTTTATCACGCACCAGATCAAAAGATAGAGGAGGATTATAAAATGATGAATGAATTAAAGATAGCGGCTAGACGAAATAACTGTGTCATAGTAGGCGACTTTAACTACCCACACATTGATTGGGTCAATATGAGTTCTAGTCGGGAAAAAGAGATTGAGTTTTTAGACACTCTCAATGACTGTGCTATGGAACAGATGGTCACAGATCCTACTAGGGGAGAGGCGATCCTGGATTTGGTCCTAAGTAACACCCAAGACCTGGTGAGAGATGTAAAAGTGATTGCACTACTTGGGAACAGTGACCATAATGTCACTGAGTTTAACATTTGTACAGATAGGGAGTTGCCCAAAAAGACTGACACAACCACTTTTAACTTTAAAAGGGGTAACTTCTCTGGCATGAGGGGACATGTGAGGAAGAAATTGAAAGGAAGAGTGGAGAAGGTCAAAACCATTGGGGAAGCTTGGAGACTATTCAAAAATACAGTCCTAGAACCTCAGAAAAAATATATACCGCAGGTTAGGAAAGGCACAAATAGGTATAGAAAAAAGCCTGCATGGTTAACAAATAAAGTAATGCAAGCTGTAAAAGGTAAGAAGGATTCCTTTAAGTGGTGGAAAGCTAGTCTTAATGAGGTTGATAAAAGGGAACACAGACTATGGCAAATAAAATGCAAGTCTGTGATCAGGCAAGCAAAAAGGGAATATGAGGAGCATATCGCAAAAAACATAAAGGCCAACAATAAAACTTTCTTCAAATACATTAGAAGTAGGAAGCCAGCCAGGGAGGCAGTGGTGCCCTTGGATGACCAAGGGGTAAAAGGAGTAGTGAAGGATGATAGGGAAATGGCTGAGAAGCTGAATGCATTTTTTGCCTCTGTCTTCACTGTGGAAGAGGAGAAGTGCTTGCCCACTCCAGAAGCACCGATTTCAGGAGGGGGTTTGAAAGAGCTGAATCAGATTGCGGTGACAAGAGAGGAAGTCCTCCGACTGATGGACAATTTAAAAACTAATAAATCACTAGGCCCGGATGGTATTCATCCAAGAGTTCTGAAAGAACTCAAATGTGAACTTGTGGATCTCCTGACAAAAATATGTAATCTTTCTTTAAAATCTGCCTCCATTCCTGAGGACTGGAAGGTAGCTAATGTCACTCCCATCTTTAAAAAGGGCTCCAGGGGAGATCCGGGAAATTACAGGCCAGTCAGTCTGACATCGATATCGGGTAAGTTGGTGGAAACTGTTATTAAGGAAAGAATTAGTAGGCACATTGATGAACAAAAACTATTGAGGCAGACTCAGCATGGGTTCTGTAAGGGAAGATCTTGTCTCACTAACCTGTTAGTGTTTTTTGAGGGAGTGAACAAACATGTGGACAAGGGGGATCCAATAGATATTATTTACCTTGACTTCCAGAAAGCTTTTGATACAGTTCCTCATCAAAGGCTCCTAAGTAAGCTCAATAGTCTTGGGATAAAAGGACAAGTCCTCTTGTGGATCAAAAACTGGCTTATAAATAGGAAACAGAGAGTGAGTATAAATGGGAAACTTTCTCAGTGGAGGGTGGTAAGCAGTGGGGTACCATAGGGATCAGTACTCGGTCCGATGCTTTTTAACTTGTTTATTAATGATTTGGAATTGGGAGTAAGCAGTGAAGTGGCTAAATTTGCAGATGACACGAAGTTGTTCCGGGTGGTGAAAACCAGGGAGGAGTGTGAGGCACTCCAAAGGGATCTGTTGAGGATGGGTGAGTGGGCGTCAACGTGGCCAATGGGGTTCAATGTGGCCAAGTGCAAAGTGATGCACATTGGAGCCAAAAATCCTAAATATAAATACACGTTGATGGGGTCTGAACTGGCAGAGACGGACCAAGAGAGAGATCTTGGATTCGTAGTGGATAACTCAATGAAAATGTCTAGACAGTATGTAGCTGCAATAAAGAAGGTCAACGCTATGCTGGGGGTTATTAGGAAGGGAATTGAAAACAAATCAGCCAGTATCATCATGCCCCTGTATAAATCATTGGTGCGACCTCATTTGGAATACTGTGTACAGTTCTGGTCACCACATCTCAAAAAGGATATTATAGCATTGGAAAAAGTGCAGAGAAGGGCAACTAGAATGATAAAAGGGTTGGAACACTTTCCCTATGAAGAAAGGTTAAAATGCTTGGGGCTCTTTAGCTTGGAGAAACGACGGCTGAGGGGTGACATGATCGAGGTTTATAAGATTATGAATGGGATTGAGCAGGTTGAGAAAGAAGTACTTTTCTCCCTTTCTCACAATACAAGAACTCGTGGGCTCTCCATGAAATTGCTGAGCAGTCGGGTTAGAACAGATAAAAGGAAATACCTCTTCACCCAAAGAGAGATTAACATATGGAATTCACTGCCACAGGAAGTGGTGGCAGCTACAAGCATGGACAGTTTCAAGAGGGAATTAGATAAACATATGGAGCAGAAGTCCATCAGTGACTATTAGCCACAGGGTATAGATGGGAATTCTCAGTCTGGGGCAGGTGATGCACTCTATTCTTGGTGCTGGAGGGGGCAGCAGTGGGAGGGCTTCTAGTGTCCTGGCCCCACTGCTGGACCTCCTGATGGCACCTGGTATATTTTGGCCGCTGTGTGACAGAGTGTTGGACTAGATGGGCCGTTGGCCTGATTCAACATTGGCTTCTCTTATGTTCTTATGTTCTTAAGTCGAGGTGTAGGCGCAACCAGGGGCGGTGAGAGGATTCCCAGGCCCTTTCCGGGGCCACCGGAGGTGCAGGTCAGGAGGCCTGGCAGGGTTGACACCTTTTTACAATGTCCTCAATGTCCCGGTCTAACCCCGGCCACCAGATATACCCCTGCGCCAGGGCCTTCATTCTGACCACCCCGGGGTGGTGCTCATGAAGGTCCTTCAGTACCCGCGGTTGTAGTGGTTTTGGAATGACCACTCTACCTCCCCACATTAGGCACCCCTTATAGGTCGACAGCTCATCGCGCCGTGTGGCGAAGAGCGCAAATTCCGGGTTTTGTTTAGCTGTCGGCCACCCCCTCCCCACCCAGTCCAAGACCTGACAGAGAACCTTGTCGCGGCCCGTGAGACAGGCCACCTCCTTGACGTGGACTGGGCGACCGGTCAGTGATTCTAGGAGGGCGACTTTGGGGGCGGGGTCTGGGTCCGTGGTGGGCAGCGGTAGGCGGCTGAGGGTGTCAGCATGCCCCATGGCTTTTCCCGGGCAGTGGGTGAGGGCATAAGAGTACCCCGCCAGGAATATGGACCAGCGGAGAACCCTAGGTGAGACCATCTGCGGCGTTTGCCGATCAGGCGTGAGGAGGCCCAGGAGAGGCTTGTGGTTAGTTAGGATCTCGAATGGGCGGCCATAGAGATAGTGGTGGAATTTTTTAACCCCCACCACTATCGCCAGCGCCTCCTTGTCAATCTGCGCGTAGTTACGACAGGGTCCGAGAGTAATAGGCGACCGGAACTTCCCGGCCATCTGGCAGCCTATGCCCCAACACCACCCCCACCCCGTAGGGCTAAGCGTCGCACGCGAGAACAACCGGTAAAGCCTCGCAGAAGTGGTGCAGTACCGTGTTGGAGACCAACAAGTCTTTCACCGCCTGGAATGCCACCGCATGCTCCGGCTTCCAGGCCCACAGTGCCTCTTTGTCTAGCAGGCGGTGGAGGGGCTCCGCCACCATGGCTTTCAGGGGCAGAAAAGCATGGTAAAAATTTAGGAGGCCTAGGAAAGCCTGTAGTTCCGATTTGGACGTGGGAACCGGGGCTTGTGTGATGGCCTTTATTTTGTCATCCATGGGATGGATGCCTTGTGCATCGACTGCAAATCCCAGAAATTCGATGCGGGGCACCCCCAGGAGGCACTTTTCCTTCTTCACCTTGAGGCCGGCATCGTTGAACCTCTGCAGGACCTGACGCAGCCGGTCGGCGAAGGTGGTGGAGTCCGGCGCCGCGATGATGACGTCATCTAGAAAGGGCTGGACCCCTGGAATTCCTTTAAGAAGGGAATCCATGAAAGATTAGAAGATCCCTGGTGCTACCAAAACCCCAAACTGTAGTCTGTTGACCCGGAAAGCCCCCTTGTGAGTGGTGATGGTCTGTGCTTCCGCAGCAGCCGCATCCACTGGCAGCTGCTGGTAAGCCTGTGCCAAGTCCAGTTTACCGAAAACCTTGGCCCCCGTAAGGGAGGCCAGGACGTGGCTCACTACAGGGACCGGATAGGCGTGGTCCTGTAGGGCCCTATTTATGGTGCATTTGTAGTCGGCACAAATGCATATGGTCCCATTAGGTTTAATCGGCGTCACAATGGGGGTCTCCCAGCACGCTGATGCGACTGGTTCCAGCACTCCTTGGGCGACCAGGCGGTCGAGCTCGGCCTCTATTTTTCCCCGCATTGCTATGGGAGGGGGCCGTGCTTTGATGCGGATGGGCCGAACATTTGTGTCCAGGTCGAGCGATATCGGGGCCCCATTGTACCTCCCCAGGGTCCCATCAAACACCTTGGGGAAATTGCGGCAGACTGCCTCCCAGTCTGCGGTCCCCAGGTGGTTTACTCCCGCTATTTGGAGTCCCAGAGGCTTAAACCATGACAACCCCAAGAGACTCGAGAGTCGCCCTTCCACCACCAGCAGGTCCAGCAAGCCCGAGAACCCTTTAAATCGGACCTGAAACTTGCCCCAGCCACGGACCGCCACCGGGTTTTTGTTAAAGTCTGTTAGTTTCAAACCCTGTGTCTTGTGCAAGCGGGGTCCCCCCTTAGGGCATAGCGTTTTGAGGGTTTCCGTGGAAATTATAGAGAAAGAGGACCCTGAGTCTATTTCCATTTGGCAGAGGGACCCCTCTATTTGGACAGTCACATGCACCTTGTCCGGGCCTTCTTGGGGCAAGTTACATACCATCTGCCGGCGCTGGGTCGTCACGGTGTGCAGGCTTGCAGCTTCCAGCTGGGCAGTGGACCCCAGGCGCTTGCCCTTGGAGCAGCAGACTCGGGCGAGGTTTCTGGCCTTGTTGCAGGTCATGCAGATGGCGTCCCGGAAACGGCAGGTCCGGCGCTCATGCGCGTCGCCACAGCTGGCACAGGCAGAGGCGTTGGGCTGAGTTGGTGCCGCGGGGGATCCCTTGATGCGTTGGGTGCGTTGTTGCGATCGGCGGTTTACCTGTAGGACCTCCTCATCATTCAAGTCGTCAGAGGGGCCGGAGTCCTGGAGGCGATGGACCGTCTTTGGCCGGCGATCTGCGTGGGACTTCTCGTAGGCGGCTGCTTCCTTGATGGCGGCCTCCAGAGTGATGTCGTCCTGGCTGATGAGCCTGCGGCGCAGCTTTGGCTCCTTCAGCCCCACCAGGAACTGGTTTAGGAGGGCATCTGTGAGGCTGGGGAAGGCGCACCTTGTTGCTGCGCGGCGTAGGCCGGCCAGGAATTCCGGAGATGTTTCGTCAGGGCCCTGCGTTCTTGCGAAGAACTCCATTCGTTCCGCGAACTTGGTGGGCTTTGGGGCCAAGTGGTCGGTAAACGCCTTGACCAGCATCTCGTAGGTGGCGGCTGCATCTTTCAGCTGTAGGGGGTTCACCAGGTCCATCAGGAGGAGGTGTGCCTCGATGCTGCAGTAGTGTAGGAGATAGGTCTTCTACGTACCCGCATCCGTGATGCCATGAATCTCGAAGTGACGCTCCAGCGTCTCGATCCAGGTCTCCCAGTGTGCGGGACGAGAGATGTCGAAGGCAGGGAAGCTCTCGTTGCTAGCGGCCATTGCGTTCACCCGTGGAGGTCGTGGTTCAGGCGTAGGGTTGGCGGCGTTGGAAGCGAGGCTGCTCTCGGGGTCAGCGGTGCTTGGGAGCGGTGCTGCGTCCAGGAACCAGAGAAGCAGACACGAAGCTCGGTGGCGGCGTTCGGTACTTTCGGCGTTGGGGCGGTCAGCGGTGCTCGTCTCATGGTCGTTGTTCATGGAGGGAGTTGGCATCCCACCTTCGTCGCCAGTGAAAAGTACTGAGACCGATGAGTGATTTCAGCTCTCACATACTTTATTTAGATCAGGAACAAGACAACCTAAGCCGGCCCGCAGACTGGCTTTTATTCCCAAGTGAACCACACCCTAAAGACACACACACCCGGTGATTCGCTACTTACATTGATTGAGTTACCTCCTGCTCCTCAATTGGAGGGGAGCCAGGATCCTCTAGTCCATTGTCTTTCGGGGTGAAGCTCAGGCCCTTCGCCTGGCCACATGGTGGACCGGTTAGAACCAGTCCAAGCACATGGCTGCCCTGAGCCCACGTTCTCAAGTGGATACATTACAGTTTGCTAGTGTTTGCTGTTTAGCATCCTATTTCAGTCTGTATAGTTTGCTTATGAATGACACTTTTTCTTTTAAACTTCTCAACTGAATTCCCTACTTGAAAAGTGAATACCTGCTGATTTTTTTGGTGATATTTATTTTTGTTGTTGCTGATGGTAAGTGGGGGAAATAAATACATTTTCAGTAATAGCAGCACACAAAGAGGTAACAATATTAATCAATAGTTCCACACTGTGCCAACACTGTCACAAAATAAATTTGTTCATCCTTTTCGATGGAACAAAGCAGGAAAATCACCATCGGATCTCATCAGGTATCAGGATCTAGAGAAGCACACTTTTAGCTTTTCATGCCAAGCAAGGCTTTCATCTTGTCCCAAACCATGGGCCTGCCTGCTGCATCACAGGCAAGCTCCTTTCTAACCTTAGGGATCTTCAAAAGCAGTTTGGTGCTTAGTGGGATAGAGGAGAGGAACAAAGATTAAAGGCCTAAAAGGTGTATATATGAAGCCTTTTTTTCCACATGAAGATAGCAGGAGTGTGGACCTACCCATATCTTATTGTGTTTTTTTAGCATGACATTTTTGAGTTTTGCAGAGCAATTCATATTTTTAAAGTAAATGTGAAATTGCAACATTCTTATCTCCTTATAATATTTATCTTTTGGTTTCGTAAGATTCCATGTGCTCCCATTGGCTGTAAAATGCCCTCCCTCAGCCATTGGCCCATCAGCCGCCACTCAAGAGTACTCGCGTGCCATTGGCCGGGTGCTGGGTCTGCTCCTCTTCCCCACCCACTCCCCCTGGCAGACCAGCTCTCTCTCCTGAGGAAGAGAGTTCTCTTGACTCCTGTGAGGGACTGTCCCCTCAGTGGCTGTTGGTGGGCAGCCAAGCTTGGTTCTGTGAGTGAAAAAACAAAGGACTTTCAGCATAACCCCCTCCCCCGCCCATAACCCCCTCCCCAGTGGCCACTTTCCTGTCAGAATAAATGGAAAAAGGCTCTTTCTCCTTCTTAGCTTCAGCATGGCTGGCTGGCTAACGAGGTGGGCCAGCGACCATCAGACCATTTTCTTCAACTCCCCGCTGTGCGGCTGACTTTCCCCCAGGATTGCCAATCTCCAGGTGGGACCTGGAGATCTCCCACTGTTACAATTGACCTCCAGATGACAGAGATCAGTTCCCCGGGAGAAAATGGTTGCTGTGGAGGGTAGACTCTATGGCATTATACCCTGCTGAGTCCTTCCACACACACCCAAATGCTGCCCTCCACAGGATCCACCCCGCCCCCCAAATCTCCAGGTATTTCCCTAATCAGAGTTGGCACCTGTACTTTCTCCTCTGTCAGTAAAAGGCCCTTTCCACACCTATGTTGGCCTTTGGGAGAAAACTCATTGGGCCCAGTCCTGATCAGGTTGCCAACTCCAGTGGGCAATTCCTGGAGATTTGAGGGATGGAGCCTGGAGACGGTGAGGTTTGAGGAGGGGTAGCACCTCAGACAGGTACGATGCCATAGACTCCACCCTCCAATCCAGCCATTCCCTGATGGGGAACCATTGTTGCCAATCTCCAGGTGGGGGCTTGAGATCACTCAAAATTACAACTGCTCTCTAGGAGGGAGGGGGGAGGAGATGGAAAACTAAAGGTAGGTTGACGGTTGGCTGGGAGGGAGATAGGGTTGTCAACTCAAGGTTGGGAAATTCCTGGAGATTTGAGGGGTCGAACCTGGAGAGGGTGAGTGTTGAGGAGGGGTGGGACCTCAGACAGGTACAATGCCATAGACTCCACCCTCCAAACCAGCCACTCCCTTCTGGGGAACCACTGTTACCAATCTTGGGGGTGGGCTGGAGATTACTCAAAATTGCTACTGCTCTTCAGGTAGCAAAGATCAGTTCCTCTGGAGAAAATGGTGGACTCTGTCATTATACCCTGCTGAGATTGCCACAGCAAATTGTCACTGAGTGCCTAAAGCGGGGCACTCTCCCAGAGCCTCTTTCTAGAGCCTGTTGTATTTATTTCCACAACGGGCCTTATTCCTAGTGATTTATAAAACAGCTTTCCAAGAGGTTTGAAATCAAGACATGTATGCATTGAACTTTATTTGTTTTGTAGGTGCCACTGGACTCAAGCCTCCTTCCCGCATCTGTTTGTTAACTCTTGTATTTGTATGCTAATTTACTGCCATTCACAGATCTTTCTTACATCCAATCTCAGCTGTAATCACTTATGCATCACTTATCACAATCACTTATGGATCTTGACTCGAAATGGCCCTTCCTGACAACACCCCACCCCACCCCCTGTAAGTAATGGTTGAGGAGGTTCTGTTTCACTGTTTCTGTAGAAGTGCGCTTGCACATGAAAACTTATTCCGTGAATAAGACCTTGTTGGTCTTAAAAATACTAGTGGATTCAAACTTTGTTCTGTTGCTTCAGACCAACATGACTACCCCACCTGAATCTACATTGTATGCTTATTATCTGTCGTGCACATTCTGTAAACATCTGGTTAGCTTATCCATTAACTGTTGCTTTAAGTGGATGGAACAATTTGAGAAATCGTTCGCCCTTCCTCTGTAGATCTGATACATAGATGTGATGGGTGAATAAACTCCTATATGTTAAATGTGTGATTCTGGCTTTGGCCTGGGTCATTATATAGAAGCACCTTGTATCTTAAATATCTGCCTTTCTAACTCCAAACATGAGATAACCACTTTGGTAATTTACCTATAACAGATTACAAAGACATGTTTTCTCATTCAGCCCAGAGCTACCAAAGACTGCACAGGATCTGCTAGCAATGGTGGGACTATGGCTGTGGTAAGACTGGAGCCTTGATGCAATATGGTGGTGCCTCTAAGTGCTCTGATTTACATTGCTGCGGGGAAGATCGGGCAGACAGCACACCCAGCTGCAGTCCCCCCCCGCCACTTGCTCCATGGTTGAGTGTCCACATTACTGTGGCGCCTCAACCATAGAGCATGTTGTCTCTTAAAAATATGTCTCAACTATGGAGCATGTTCTCTCTTAAAAATATGGCTGAACATGTGCATAGGTGCTAGGCGTGTATGGGCAAGAACTTGGGGGGGGATCTGACCATTTCCACTCCCCATCTGGCTTGCATGTGCAACAGGGACGTTCAGATGTAGAAAAAGCAGAGTGGAAGCATGGGCCATCTGGAACTACCGGATATACTCTGGTGGCTATTTATTCTGTATCCAGCTTGTGCAACAGGGTGAATATGACGGGGGAACAGCTGCCAGATGTGGCTATGTGACCAAGCCCATTTAATCCATATGAGAAGCACAACTATATCGGGCCAAACTGCCTGTCTGACTGCAGCCTATGTCATCCACATCCACAATGTGAATTTTTCCATTATAAATACACCTCCCCTAATATGGCTACCATCCTCAAATATTTCAAAATTTAATTTCTGCTCTCCTTTAGAATTTGGATAGTTTCATACATTTCTGCAGTTTACCACAAGATGGCATTAAATCGTTTTGGAGGTGATGATCTAGTTAAAGAAGTTTTGTGCAGAACTAGTAAAGCAGAACTTTCAGCTCAGCTTATTGATCTGTATTTTCCCCATATACAAAGTATATACCTACCAACTAAGTCAGAAGTAATTTACCACTCTGTGTGCTGCTCCCTTTTAGTCATTGTTCAGTGGCCCACTTTCTTTACATATAACAAACTGTAAGCTTCAGTTGTTATGTTGTAGGATCAATGATTGCCTTTGACTAATGTGGAATGGAGGTGGGAAACATTCCTTATTTCCTCCTTTCCTTGTGTGTGATATGTCAGGTCCTGTGTGTCCACATAGCCCATAAAAGGTGGATACAATTTAAGATGTTGCCTCTCTAAAAAGAAATATGAATGTTGCACTTGATAGCATTATCTGAACCACATTGCTGTAAGTAGATATCTGTTGTGTTGTACAGTGATTACAGACATCCTTGCACACAGTATTTTGGGAGGGATGGGGCCTTGGCTCTAATTCATCATAGCTAGTTTGTTGAAAGCAGTATGGCAGTTTTACATAGCCTGTGCTGATTCTTCAGTAGTCTATGCAGCTGTCCAGGAGAATCATAGAAGAACTGTGAAATCAGCATACATGGTATAGTTCATGCATGAGAAGGACCGGTGCCCTATGTGACACAGTTTGAAGCCTTCTGATAAGTTTTGGAGGAAATTGCTCTTTCTATCTAGCCAGTTATGAATTCTGTCCAAAATTATGAAGACTCTAGTGGAATTTCACCCAATTTCTTCAGATATAATTGAAATAGTCTTAGATTAATTACCTTTAAAAGAAAAGACTCATGGGATACTCCTCCATAGCTAAAGGGAGTGAAAACAGTGCATATGCATAAACAAAACAAAAATTACCTTGATGGCTATACCATGAATTAGGTTACAAATAACCGCATAGTTTTACAATAGCCAAAACAGATATTATTTTGAGAGGATAAGGTGAACAAACTGATGCTTAGCCAATACAAGATGGAGGTACAGTTGACTAGGGATACAATGGGTCTGGAAAGTCAAACTGTGCTGGGTAAGGTTGTAAGATCTACAAAGAGCCACATGTGCAGTTTGAGAGTACTTTTTGAGTTGTATTTGGGTTGCCAACTATGGCCAACTTGGATTGGTATACCAATGGCGACCCTTCATAGAGAAGGTAACCTGGCCACAGTGATGCACTCCCTGGTGATTACAGACTGGAATACTGGAATGTGCTTTATGTAAGGATTTCATGGCCTGCCTCCTGCTGGCCAGTTGGTGAGTTGGCCAGTGAGAGGAAGCCCTGCCCCCAACAAGCCAGAACCCGGCATAAGGTTCCCAATATGATGACATTACACAGAAGTGATGTCATCATGCTGGGGATGTCGTGTGGTGACACTCTGGTATTTTGGGCAAAACTACCTTGCCCCCCCCACTCCTGGAGAGTTCCCTCCCATCCACCACTGGCGAGAAGGTAAGACCTGGCAACCCTAATACCGGCCCGGCGTGATGACATAACCCGGAAGTGACATCATCGCGCTGGGCATGTCAGGTGGGGAATGCTCTAGCATTTGGCCAAAACTCTATGGTCACCATAGAGCTTTTAGTTAAATGCTAGAGCATCCCCCGGTTGACTTGCCTAGTGTGATGGTGCTTTTCAAGGGCGAGGCTCCCCCCACTGGCTAGCTGGCCGGTGGCAGATTCAGGGCCCCAAAGTGGGGGAGACTTCTCCCCCATCAGGGGGGCTGGCAACCCTACTTTAGGAGCAAGCTCACATGATGAGGCCTTCTCAGCATCAGCAACAAAATGCTGCAGTTTCCTCCCCTGAGAAGCCATAGCCAAACAGTAACCACAAGTGGGATCAGGCATGAATAAATAGAATCAAATCAGAAAGAAAACTGTGAATGTCACCATCATCCCAGCCCAAAAGCCTGATGAAAAGAGATAGCTTTAATTTGTCTTATGAGAGCTTGAATCCTGACCTGGATAACCCAGGCTAGTCCAATCTTGTCAGATTTTGGAAGCTAAGCAGGTTAACCCTGGCTAGAATTTGGATGGGAGACTTTCAAGGAATATCAAGGTCAGTACAAAAAGGCAGGCAATGACAAACCACCTCTAAACATGACTTGCCTTGGAAACTTCACCATAAGTTAGCTGTGACTTGACAGCAAAACAACATGAAAGCTTGATGCTTTTATGTGTTGTATTGATTTAAACATACATGAAATCAGTTGCTTTAAACCATTAACTGAATTAATTCGGAAACAATTTAATATAAATTGTTTTAATTTTTAATGATTTTTTTTCTCTAAGCCACTGAAAAGAGGCATATAAGTTTTTTTTTTTAATATAAATGTGAAAGGAATAATATATTGTCCAGAAAAAATCTAGGAAAAATTGAAAGGAATTCTAGGCTGCTGCATATTCTTTCTTTTATATCTTGTCTTTCCTTCCAGGAGCTCATGGTGGCACATATGTTTTTCCCATCTCTATTTTATTCTCTAGAGCAACACTGGCAAGTTGGCTAGGCTGAGAGGGAGTAACCGGCCCAAGGGTCACCTCATAAATTTCGTGGGATTTGAACCTGTGTCTCCTAGGTTTCAGTCTAAGAGGTTCCACACTGTCTCCATGAGAGAAACATTTTGTCTTCCTAATGTGCTTTAAACCACCAAAATGAATGGAGAACTCTGTAGCAGAAGTAAAACGTGCCCGAATCTATCTCTTCTCCTAAGGATGAAGAAAGGAGCACTGGACATTGCTTTAAAGGTGTAGGGATTTTTCCTCTTTTTCTTTCTGTTGTAGCATTTGACCCTAGTTTATCTTACTTATTCTGCTGGGCTAGCAAATCTTAATGCAATTCCTCGAAGGCTTGGAAATTCCTTCATAGTTTTCACATCAGATTTGGAAGCTTTGGGTGGCAGTTCTTTTTTGTGATATAAATTCCCAAATTTCTGCTACACAAAAAGGCCAGACCATGAGCACATTGTACACAGAGCCATTTCTACTTAGCAGTAATATATTTCTTCCTTTTGTGTTTTGTGTGATTTGCTGAGGGTATAAAAGAAGGAAAGTCATATCAGGTTTTGTAGAGCAGGGTATGGAAACTAGTACAACTAATAGTTAAACCATCTGCCTGCTCATAAGCTCTTACCTCCTTTATACTAGATTACGTACAAATTGAATCAATTTGTGGCTAAATACTTGGGTAATATAGTCTGCTGTTTAGTGAGAGATTTATGCAAATTGCTTTTTTGGTTTCACACCAATGGGTCTTACATACTATAAGATTCATTGATAATGTAATTACACTATCACTTGCCATTTTAAAGCAGCAAGCTGCATAGAAGCAGGAGATTTAACTGCCATATAGTAATGTTTACAGTCTTATACTTCAGTTAATAAAAATATTCCTGCAATGAATATAGCAATATATATCATAGCTAGTATCTTGTACATTTTATTTTGTTTTCCTCCCTTCCATTATATGTGATAACTTTGTACAACCATTTTTTTTTATAATTGGCTTGTATCCAACAGATTGTTTGAGAGGGTGGAAGGGCTATCTGCCTGTGGAATGCAACTTCCTCACCTTCCTCCTCCTTCTGCAGCCCCAAATCCCCCTTTCAAGTGGAGTAGCATTTGGGGAACATTTTTGGCTGCAGCATGCAGGAGGAGGCAGGAAAGTAGGCAGAAATCCTTCCGTCTGCAGATGCACTCTCTTGAATCAGAGGCATGGTAAAATTCAGTATACTTCTGTCTTAGATTTGGTTTCTTTGTCGTCCATCTTTGTTCCTTTTTGAGGGGCAGGTAGAGTCTACTGACCTCCTTCATTCACTGTGTAGTGTCTCTCTCACATAACATGCAGTTATAGTCAAGGCTACACTTGTACATTATGCATTCTTTAACTGCGGTGTGGTGTCTTTGGTTTATGTTGGAAAATGTGTCTAAGCAAATAAGGGCAATGTTAGCTGTTGAGATAAAAAAATGATTGAAGTTAAGGATAATTCTGTAGGAGTAAAACTAAATTATGAGGTGGGGCATACAAACGTTTCGGTAGCTGCTCTTAGCCTCAGAATGGTGAAGCGTTCAGGAATGGGAGAAAATCAGGTTTATACTGTCCTCTTTGTACCTTTTTGTACCTTGTGTGTTGTGTTACACCCTGCTGCTATTACAGGTCACCAATTTTGTGTTTTAGGACTCTTGGAAAGCGTTATACCAGGAGCCAAACAGCAAGTCAGTAGTAAGCAAGTATCTGCTGGTCTGATCCAGATAAAACATGCTTTGTAAACAAACAGTGCCATACATAATCTTAGGCTGTCATGGTTACGGTATCAGATGCAAAGTAAGCCTTCTAACTTTTGAACAAATTCAAGTAACATATTTACACATCTTGTTCTTTATAGTAACCTAATGTGCAAAATTGATGACGTGTTAAGTAAACAAATCCCTGTGACAAAGAGGGCATTCCCCTCTTTGATTTAGAGGTGCAACCTGAGAAATATCATTTAAGTCTCAGCAGCGCAATGCTAATGAGTTGATGAGGACTGAGAGATTCAAAACATATTGTGTTTCATAACGGAATTATGACTGAGAATGCAAGCTATTATAAAATTACCATTCATATTGTACCTTGAACTTGAACATGAACAGGGGTCTTTTTGTAGAAAAAGAGCTGCAGGAGCTCATTAGCATATGGTATGCTAATGAGCTATTAGGCTATTAGCATATGCCACGCCCCCTCACATCACCGGAAGTGATGTCAGAAGGGGAAGCAAAAGGGGGGAGGCATCTTCGAAAGCCTCCCCTTCCCTTCCCCAGCTGGCCTGGATGGGGGAGCTAAGAGAGAAGGGGTTTAAAGTTTAAACCCCTTCTCACTAGAGTTGGGCCACAGAAGGAGGAAAGAGGGAAGGAAAGAGAGAGAATAGAGAGAAGGAAAGAAGGAAGGAAAGAGGGAAAGAGAAGGAAAGAAGGATGGAAAGAAAGAGAGAAGAGTGTGCCACAGTGCCACTTGTTCTGGAGTGTGCCACCTGTTCTCATGGCAAACAAGCACCTCCCAAGACAGTTCACTTTCCCTGAGATTCTCTGGAAGAGTCTGACTGCTGGTGCTGCCTGCTTGCCTGCCTTAAGTGCTGCTGGCTGGGTTTCCTCATTGGAAACAATGGAGGTAATGGGGGGTAACCTGTTTGGGTGTCCATAGAATTAGGCCCATTGGTCCCATTGCTTTGAGAAGTGGGGGTGTATGTGGGAAGAGGCTCCCGAACCTACCCTGAAAGTTTGGAGCTTCTCTCTCAAACCCCCTCCCCCCCAGAGCTACTAACAGCACCGTGGGGAAAAAGTAAGTTTTTTTCCCACCATAGAGAACAATGGAGGGAATGGGGGCAACCTGTTTGGGGGCCCATAGAATTGGACCCCCTGGTCCAATGTTCTTGAAACTTGGTGGGTATATTGGGGAGAGGCTCCATCAGCTACCCTGTGAATTTGAAGCCTCTCCTTCAAACCCCCTCCCCTCCAGCCCCCAGAATATATCCTATGTTTTCACCATTGACTTCAATGGGCCATGGGATATAATGGAGCTGAAACTGACATTCGCCTGCCTGAAAGACTCCCAGGATGCCAGCTGGGGGCGGGGCTTGGCTCCCGAGCTGCCGGAGCTATGCTCCGGTGCACTCCCCCCCAAAAGACCCCTGAACTTGAAAGATGTGGATCGTCAAATTCAATATTACAATACCAAAAGCCAGATTTTCTCTCTTAAAAAATGATTGATTACAAGGCACAGATAATGGCCTTGGCTTCTGTTCGGAGACAGGTCAGACAGCAAAGTACCATGAATTGCAAATTCCTGTATACAAACATTTTAAAGGTGGGTTCACATAACCATTTTCTTTCTGTCACAAGCTCCCAGACACACCCTGGTGAAATTTCAACCACAGATGACACAGTGGTCCATGAATATAATGACTTATTCAAGATTCTGTTGTGTTTAAGCTGGGACTTAGAAGACAAGCCGCTGTTCAAAAGTTCCCATCTCATTTGGTTACTGTTTGAAAGTGTCTTGTATGCTAGATTGCACATTTGAAATCCATGTTTAATTTATTTTGAGTAGTCATTGAAGAAGTTTGGCTGATCAAAGTTTACTGACCTGAAATAGTTCTCCTCCTTAAGAATTTTTTAATACCTTAAAGAGCCATAGGAAAACAGTTAATATACATTTGCTTGTTTCCTAACCTATTAAGAAATACCATGAAAAAGTTTCTTGGTTTACAAGTGAGTGTTGGGGTATTTTCTTCTGCTGATGTGACATGTTGCGATGCTTATTCACTCTTCATCTTTCACCTAGTATCCCAGTCCCATGGAGAAACACATCACAGCTGTAAAAACAGTAGAAGAGAAAACAGGTAAGCTGGAGCCTTTCATGTTTGATTTCAGTGTTCGACTGAGCTTCTTTATAGTTCAGTATTTGGTTGGTTACAGTGTTCGAGAGCCAGTTTGGTGTAGTGGTTAGGAGCGTGGACTCTAATCTGGGAGCACTGGGTTTGATTGCCCACTCCTCCACATGCAGCTTCTGGTGTGACCTTGAGTCAGTTACAGGTTCTTTTGGAGCTGTTCTCTCGAGCAGTTCTCAGAAGAGCTCAGCCCCACCTACCTCACAAGGTGTCTCTTGTGGAGAGGGGGGAGGGAAGGAGCTTGTATAAATCAAATCTCTTCCTCTTTTGAGACAATATTGAGAATTATTTTTGTAAGATTTCTAGCTGTTAGGAATTCATTTGCTAAATGCAGACAAATATTTTGGTATCTCTGGCACATGTTTGATGGTCCATGCATAAAATTTCTCTCTTGGTTTTAACCAGTCTCAAAAATATAATAGTTTTATGCCGCTTCATGAGGCATAAGCTGTGGTGGATAATGATAGTGAAATTACTTGGAATGGTTAGCATTACTAAAGCAAAATAAGGGGGCTTTTCAAACTAATTACAAAGTATCGTGTATCTAAAATGCAGTTCAGCTGTTTGGTCCAAAATGACCGACACAGCTACTTTGCCTTTGCTGAGTCTGATTCTTCACTAGTCTCTCTAGTTGTTGTCATGCCTCTTTGAAGCTAAGACATAAGGAGGATAGGTAGGTAGTTCCTTTCACTCTCAGGTGATCTCTGCAGTAGAAGTAGCTCCAGTGGTTCTCCTTCCCTGTTAACTTGGCTTCATCTCTCCTAACGTCAGGTTAGCAACCCTGAGTGGTCCATGACTTGTAGGGCCATTGAATGGGAAGAGAAGAGGAGGGTGTTAGCTTACTATCTTGGCTCCTTCATCCCTAGGTCTGTGCAGGTAACACTGAGCTGACAATGGCTTAAAGGTAGGGGAACATGAAGAGGAGGCTCTGCCCTTGGCTTCTTATCTACATCCCTTATCAATTTGGCCTGAACTGGCATCTGGTTGAATGGTAGTGAGACTAGGAGGAATATTCTTCTGCTTCCTACCCCTAGCCCCTTTATCTTCACTGTCTAGTTTGAACATAGGTTTATCATTTACCTCCCTTCCTCCTCCTTCTTTTTCATTAACCAGATAGAAGATGAACTGGTTGTACTGCCAGTCCACCTCTAAAACTGAAAAAAAAAATAGAGAACATGAGAAAGAAAAACATAGCAGTCACTTTTGATAGGTATCAGTTGGTAGCAAGCACAGTTCCCTCTAAGCTGCAGTGAGGGTGCTGACACACAGCATTTCAGAGGCCAGCTCAGAGGATTTCTGTTCAGCTCACAATCAAGCTTCCATAGGAAATTATGGAGAATGGGGGCCTGGTCTAATCCTTTTAAAACTATGAGGTTTTTTTGAGGAGAGGCACCAGCAGCTATGCTTCAAATTTGGTGTATCTACTTCAAAAAACAGCCCCCCCAGCCCTAGATACCCCTGGATTGATTCTCCATTATAGCCTATGGGGTCCATTGACTGTAATGGTCCCCATAGGCTATAATTGAGCCAGAAAAAAGGGTGGGGTGTTTTTTTTTGCACACCTCTGTTAATGCTTTTCAGTATGATTTGTAAGCTGTCTTGAGTCACAGGAAAAAGTGGAATATAAATATCTGAATAAATAAGTAGTTTGGACAGGTTGATAATATTTAAGCAACTTCCTGTTTGTTAGGTTAAGCAGCGTTCTGACAGTGATTGTTCCACTTCTGTTATACTTGATCTGTAATGCTGGTTGTCATATTTCATTAAAAAAGTAGACTGCAAGATCCCCCACCCCCCCAAGTGCTGGTATGTTTTCTAAGGGTTAGTGCAGGGTGACAGTCCAAGGCCAAGTCTATCAATATAGTGGAAAGGGGTGGGTAGACCTGTTCTCTAGAGGCCAAATTTACCAATATAGTGGAAGGGGTGGGTAGACCTGTTCTCCAGAGGCCAGGTCTACCAATATAGTGGACTGGGGCAGGTAGATGCTTTCTCCAGAGGCCAGATCTACCAATATAGTGGGAAGGGGTGGGTAGACCTGTTCTCCAGAGGCCAGGTCTACCAATACAGTGGACTGGGGTAGGTAGATGCTTTCTCTGGAGGCCAGGTCTACCAATATAGTGGAAAGGGGTGGATAAACCTGTTATCCAGAAGCCAGTTCTACCAATATAGTGGACTGGGGCAGGTTGATGTTTTCTCCAGAGGCCAGGTCTACCAATAGAGTAGAAAGAGGCAGGTAACCTGTTCTCCGGAGGCCATGTCTACCAATATAGTGGAAAGGGGTGGGTAGGCCTGTTCTCCGTAGGCCTGGTCTACCCCTGTATAGGACAACATTTTGTGCAATGAAATTTGATTCTGTTTTCTCTTATACTCTTTAAATTATTCTTAAAATATAGTTTAAATATAGTTTAAAATAATTCATTCTCAGATTTTTACAAGGTTATTGAAATAATCTAAAAAAAGAATTCATGCAATAGTCAAATGTAGACTTGCTCACAACTTTAATGTGACTAGCTTTTTTCACTCACAAGGTAGGATTTCTGCTCACAAGACTGGAGTTTAGAGGGAACAATGGCAAGTAGCTAATTACTAGTAATGAGTATTGCAGTTAGGTAGTTTTGGGCTCTGGACTTAAGACTCTGAACCCGTTGTGGAAATAAATACAACGAGCTCTAGAAAGAGGCTCTGGGAGAATGCCAAGGCCTTGTACACCCAGCGTCGATTTGCTGTGGTGACCTCAGCAGGGCATAATGACACAGAGTCCACCATTTTCTCCAGAGGAACTGATCTCTGCTACCTGAAGAGCAGTTGTAATTTTGAGTGATCTCCACCCCTCATCTGGAGATTGGCAACAATTGTTACCCAGGAAGAAAGGGCTGGTTTGGAGGGTGGAGTCTATGGCATTGTACCTATCTGAGGTCCAACTCCTCCTCAAACCTCACCCTCTCCAGGCTCCACCTTTCAAATCCCTAGGAATTTCCCAACCTGGAGTTGGCAACCCCATCTCCTTCCCAGCTAACCATCAGTCTACCATTATCTGCCCCTCTGACTACAGCTGACTTCTGCCCTCCCTCCTGGAGATCAGTTGTAATTCTGAGTGATCTCCACCCTTCACCTGGAGATTGCCAACAATGGTTCCCCGGGAAGAAATGGCTGGTTTGGAGGGTAGAGTCTATGGCATTGTACCTGTCTGAGGTCCCACCCCTCCTCAGACCTCACCCTCTCCAGGTTCCATCCCTCAAATCTCCAGAAATTCCCACCTGGAGTTGACAACCCTATCTCCTTCTCAGCCAAGCATCAACCTGTCTTTATTGCCCCCTCACTCTTCAGCTTTCCATCAAACCCCCCCCATCTGCAGCCTTCATGGTGCTCTGAAACCCAGACTTCCACGTCACACTGGCTGTCATGGGGGGGGGCATTTCAGCATAAGGGCACAGTCCACCATGTTCTCTAGGGGACCTGAGCTCTGCCATCTGGAGAGCAGTTGTAATTCTGAGTTATCTCCAGCCCTCACCTGGAGATTGGCAACAATGGTTTCCAGGAGGAAATGTAGTCTTTCTCTGCAGTGGGGACCAAAGCAGCTTACATCATTCTCCTCTCTCCCTTTTGACTTGCACAACAACCCTGTAAGGTAGGTTAGGCTGAAAGTCTGTGACTGGTCCAAAATCATCCACTCAGCTTCTACAGCAAGAACCTGGATCTAGCAGGCCCTGCTCTGAAGCACTGACTGCTATGCCTAGGGTAGCCAACCTCCAGGTGGAGCCTGAAGATCACCAGGTATCACAACTGAACTCCAGACAACAGATCTCTCCCCCCACCGGAGAAAATAACTGCTTTGGAAGGTAGGCTTTATGGCATTCTGTTCAGCTGAGGCCTCTCCGCTCCCCAAAGCCTGGCTTCCATAGACTCTACCAGAAAATCTCCAGGAATCTCCCTACCTGGAGCTGGCAATCCTAGTCAGGACTGGCCCCAGTGAGTTCCTCACAAAGACCTGCAAAGGGTTTCCTTCCTTTGTCTGAACAAAGCTTGGTTGCCTACTGTGGCGAAACGGGTTACAGTTTACAACTCAGCTGTTTGCTTCCCACCCTTGTCCCGTGGGCATATCTCACTCCTTAAGTTGGCTGCCACCACTCACTGAATTGTCAGTGCCTTTTTAGAGGGACAGTGAGAACACTCTGGCTGAATCTCCCTATTTGGAGATGAAATCCCCAATCTTTGGGGGATCCCTGGAAAGTTGGCAACCCAAGGGTCCAGCCTTTCCTTGCTTCCCTGGGCTACCCCCTCCCTTTGGTATTGTGCAGAGCGGGGGAGACTATGTGGTCAGAGCACAACACAGATTATTAGCCCAGATAAAAGAATTTATTTAAGTATTTATGCAATTATGGCTGAATTTCTGCTACCTCCCAGGGTGTCCCCACATCTCTGGTGTGTGGCCTGGACAGGCTGGTCAGCACAGGCAGCAGAAGTCTTTCCTAACCTTCTGTGGGGCGAAGACTGCCTCCTCCCTGGATGGGCTGGAGTCTATATTGATGCTGCCTTGCCCCTTGGGACAGTTGCTCTTTTCTCGCACTTTTTGGCCTTGGGGCAGCTGGGGACTGTAGGCCAGCAGATGAGGAAGCCCCATTCAACCCAGTGAGTGATACCTCTGCAGACCCCTGTCTGGAACTACAGCTCAATTAAGTCTTAGGGGGGAACATTTTAAACACAGAGATGGTAGCCATCTTACAGTCACAGGTAATGGCCATTTCATCACACCTACCAACAGCTACTGAGGGAAAAATTAGTCCCACACAGGAGGCAAGTGTCTTCATCAAGAGAGAAAGCCGTTTGCCAGAAATTCTGACAGGGCACAGTGGCTGAAGGAGTGGGCAGGGAAGAGGAGCAAACCCGGCACCTGGCTAATGGCATGCGAGTACTCTTTGAGTGGCAGCTGGGTGGGACTCAGGCAACGCAGCCGATGGCTAGTGTTTGTGGCTGCCCGAGAAAAAGCCTCTGGTCACCTTGGGTTTCTGAAACTAGTATGTCAGAGCAACATGGCCATCTCAATTTCTGGCTCTTATAAAATTGCATGAGAAACAAAAAAGCAGAAACAAGCGAGGCTAGAGGAAAAGGGATTTGGTGGTGTGCTTCCAGTGCAAATGCTAGTGAGGGACTACATGAGAGGTGATTACTACAGTGAGGAGATGAGATGGGCAAGGTTTCCACCATAAACTCTTGTTCTTTATTTTCTCATGCAATTTTTTAAGGCTCTGTGATTGAGATGGCAAATAGGGAAGTGACAAGTTATTTATTTTTCAAATGTTTGAATTTTGGACTTTTGATCACATATTATGTATACAATCCATCCTTTTCTCTTGAGAAATATCAGTTTATGATCCCTTGTAAATGTGTCAATTTGAAAAAGCCAAGTATACTGCCAGAATGTTTCTTTAATGCATACTGCAAAATCCTTTCTCTCTCTCTCTCTCTCTCTCCCTCTGCCTTCCTCCCTCCTCCCCTCTCTCTCTCAGAAAAAAATACAGATAAACTTTGCTAGAAAGATATTCTTCTCTTCCAGAGCACTCTTTTTTCCCGCTGGGCTATTTGCCCAGTCAGATCATGAATTAACAGCATCCTGAGGTTTCTGGACTTGATTGGGATCATTAAATATTAAAATGCAAAGTGAGTTTGGAAACCAGTCGTGTTCTCATTGCAGCTAAATCACTATAATTTGTGACTTTATTTTTTTAAAAAGGAGAGAGCTTTGTTCTTGTCACTGGACCAACTCAATATAAAAATAAATTTTAATTGTTAAAGAGAATTGCTTGAGGCCTCAAACTCTGACAATGGTGGGTGGAGAGATATTTTGTGTTCCTAGGATGTACTTTGGGATGCCAAGTGAGCAGAATGAGCCATTTTGAACCGAAGTGCTGACCCAGGAAGATATTTGAAGCTTGCGGCTAGCAACTTGAGTGCCTCAGAAATTAACTCCCTGCCTGCTATATGCCAAGCCTTGCAGTAATTCCAGTGGAGTTCTCGCCAGTTCTGTGAAGGTTGCATTTGGCTTTTGCATATGATGCTTTGTTACAGCCAGCAGTGATGCCTGTAAAGTGCTTGATCCATACCATCTGTTCCCAGGCTGGTAGGGGGAGCTGGTGTGTTGAGGTGGGCCCCTTTTGGACTAAGCATATAATCCTAAAACTTTTTCATTACAGTCCATCTGGCAAATGGGCAGGAATCCTTTGCTTCTAAAGCATGAAGGAAAACTAAATCCCTCCGTCAGATACAGGCTTGTGAGCCTGCCTGCCTGTAGTTTCAGTGCCACAGTGTTGTTTATTTTGGGTTTTTTGAACTGTGAAAAAAATATCTTATTTGCCAAGCAGCATGGTTGTAATTTGTTGTGTTCTTTTATACTCAGATTTGTCTTCAGGGATTATATACCGGAGAAGGATTGCAACATGCCAGAATGTAATTCCACAGATTTTAAGAAAGGTAATTCATTTCAGTCAGTGCTCGAACACAGAGTTATTCTAGTTTTTCAGGATATAGGAATATCGTACAAGTTTGATCCTGTTTCCCCAGGAGGGAAAAAATGTCCACTTGGCTAAGAAGATTTTAATTAGCTCATGCAATCTAAGTTATAGGCAGATAGGATGGTGTTTCAAACTCTGAATCACCACCTCTGTCCCTCAGTACCTTAATAGGGCAGTTATTCAAAACAGGGGTTGTGCTTAGAGATGAAGCTAGAAAGAAGTATGGTTTCATTCTTATAGCCTTGACTAAGGAATCTTGTTCTGCCATGGTGATTTTTACTGTTTAAGCTTCCTTCTGTATCTGCATTTGAAGTTTCTGCATCTCTCTGTGCAGTATATTTACTCTGATTACAGAAGATCTTCCCAGAGAAATCCTAGAGACAGGGACTAGTTCAAGCACAGGTATGCCAATCACTTGATGAACACAAGATGAAGAGCTGGGTTTTCTTTTTGAATGAACCATCATAGATCTGCCACCACAAATGGCGCTTTCATGTCACTAAGCTCCATTGTTCACATTTCAGTAGAATCACTTCACAGATTCAGAGTTGGTCTATCATCATGATGCTTTCCATGCTGTGAGTTCCCCACTCTGCTGCCACTCATATTATTGAGTGCAGTGTAACTACCGATAATGTACATCTATCGCTTTCACTATGTGGTAACTTGCTCAGACAGCGAGTTCCACTAAACAGTCCAGATGAGGATATGGGAAACTTGATCCTGTGACAAGTGTAATGCACAGATCAACTCTCAGACATCTGGGTGACAAGCCATGATAAATCAAGTGATGTATCTGCATGTGTAACCCCCCTCAGTGGCTTCCTTTCCTGCATTGTGAAGGCTACTGTAGGATCAGCATGTGAGGTGAGTGATTTTTAGCTAGTTTGACCAGCTCCTTCCTGCTGTTTAGTCTGAACAACAAGCTAGAGGGAGTGTGTTTAATCTTGCTGGCATATGGAAGGCTTTCCGTGGCTGGAAAGCTATCTAGGAAGAGCAGAATTAGCAACTTGGTCAGATTTGCAAGCAGCTTTCTTTCTGGCAGTATTTATACTGTAGTGTTCTGCTGTGTGTTACACTGCATTTTGTGAGCCATTGACTTTTTAACTTTACATTAAAACTCAAATAATGTCCGCCTGTCACATTTCTGTTTGCTTTTGCCATGCTGGGCTATTCCAGATGAGAAAACATAACATTTCTAGGTAAAATGAACCAAATGTTTTGTTTCGTGTGCAGCTGTCAGCAGATGCCTTATCTTAAAATTTGTTTCTTTAAATGGAACATTTAGGCAGCTAAAATGAAACGTAAATTAGGTTGACACTTATAATATTGCAACTAGCAGAACATTGAGAGGAACTAAACAGCAAGAAAAAATCTTTAAATGTTTGCATGATTTCAGCAGTGACATCTGAAGTTTGCATCAAGGGATAAATACTACCTGGGGACTAACAATTATACCAAGAACAGAGCCCTTCATTGCATGATATAAGGATGAAAATAAATGCTGAATATAGGGGGTTCTTTTTCTTTTCAAGTGGCCTGACATTATTGAAAAGTGTAATCTTGATGTCCAACAGCTCAGTGTCCTAAAAGTTTCTGATGTCTACTTAGAAGAGGAATCTTGGCTTAATGTGCAAGAAAGAATTATGTCTATGAAGACTCGTTGCCTTACCTGGACACAGTATGCTTCTCTAAAAGAGGAATCAGTCTTCAGGGAAAGCTTGGAGAATCCTAACTGGTAAAGGGAAGATTGTGTGTGCATTGGACTGCATGTATACTTCTGCCTTAATTTCTGTCTTCTTTGCTAGATTACTCTGGAGGATCTGATGGCAGTTCTTGGGAAAACCTAGACAGCCACAGTATAGTCAATTTGTTGTAGTGGTTAAGAGTGCAGACTCTAATCTGGGAGAACCAGGTTTGCTTCCCCACGCCTCTATATGCAGCTGCTGGTATGACCTTGGGTCAGTCACAAGTTCTCTCAGAGCTGTTCTTTCAAGAGCAGTCTTCGAGAGAGCTCTCTCAGCCCCACCTACCTCACAGGGTGTCTGTTGTGGGGAGGGGAAGGGAAAGGAGTTTGTAAGCCACTCTGGGAAGGGTATAAATTCAATCTCCTCTTCTATAGCCCAAAGCCTTGAGGGCTGAATTTCACAGCATGTGAATTAGGCCTACAAGTCTGACTCTAGAACCAAATGCAGTCTTCCAGATATGGGTGTTCATAAAGTGTCTCAGTAGAAGAAGAAGAAGAAGAGATTGGTTTTCTACCCCGCCCTTCACTTGGCGTCTTAGAGCAGCTTACAAACTCCTTTCCCTTCCCCTCCCCACAACAGACACCCTGTGCGGCAGGTGGGGCTGAGGGAACTTTGACAGAAACTGCTGTTTTTCAAGAACAGCTGTGCCAGAACTTGTGACTGACCCAAGGTCACATCAGCAGGTGCAAGTGAAGTAGTGGGGAATCAAACCCGGTTCTCCCAGATTAGAGTCTGTGCACTTAGCCACTGCACCAAACTGGCTCTCACTACACACCAAACTCTCACTACACCAAACTGGCTCTCAATGTGCAAGAAAGAGGAACCCTGTTTTTGGGACTGCTGCTTAATTAGGACTCTTGGTGTGTGCTTTTGGCTTGATGAGTCACCACTTGTGCAGGCCTTATGTAAGTTAGACAGAGATAGAAGAGAAATGGGAAAAAAATTAAGCCTAACATCATATGCTTAAAAGCACCTATCCGTGGCTTCTGTTACTTCTGTTTCGGCTTGATGGGAAATAGAAGAAAGAGTCACGAGCAGGGCTATGTGCATTTTCTTTTTTTTTTAAAGCTGCAATTCTGTATAAAGCTCATCAAAATTCTATACAAGAGAAGCTCAGTTCTGCTCCCAATATGAATCATGCAGATATGTTTACATTTTTGTATTGTGCATAAATAATAATTTTTAAAACTATTTTGCATAATTTATTTTGGTGTTGCCAGTCATAGGGAGCAGCAAGGAGTTCTACAGGATGCTGAAGTCCCATAGTGAGCCAAGAGACCCCCCCCCTTTTTTTGCTGGTTTCATCTACATCAGCACCATTTTCCTTGCCTCAGTCCCCTGCAGTCCCCCCTTCCCCCCCCCGAGTCACCAGAGAGTTTTTTTCTGGCTTTTTAGAAAAAGTCACTAATTGACATATCTCCATAGCAACCAATTTTAAACAGTAAGTAAGTACTATAGCAGTATGTCAGTTATCAGGTAGCTAATATATCACTATAGTTTAAATTCAGTAATTGACATATCTCTGTAGCTTAATGCTATGTTTGATATGTCATTAAAAGATTTTAAAAGCCCTCCTGTGGTGTGGGGGGTTGGAATGGCAGCTTCAGGGGACTGAGGCAATGAAACTGGAGAAGTGGAAGGAACACATAAAATTGTTGCTGTATGGATGTAGCTTTACTGAGAAACCAGAGATTGCTTTAAATGTAGACAATAAGGCTCCATTTAGATATGTTACCTAATGGAGGTTAATAAAACTGTTCACTAGCCTGGTGAAAATCTTGGTTTGTACACATTTTTGCTTAACTACAGGCCATTGTGGTCTCTGAATACAGCCCAGGGATTGTTCACAAGATACTTCAGTCACTTTAGCAAACTAAAATATTCAGTTGTATGCTTGAAATGTCTCTTCCCACCCCCCATTTTAAACTTCTCCTTTCAAAGACAACTATGCTGGTTGGATGTTTTTAGACCAAATCAATTTCATTTGTGCACTTTTATTTATTGAATTGGTTGTGGTGAAAAGCAGCAAATAAAATGAATAGTTGATAAGTATAGGAACAGCAGCCAGGCCTAATTGCAATGTAATAGAAGAAATATGTGGTGGAGCGTAAAATGGTTTTGAGTGACGTGGTCTAGTGTAAACTCTATGGGCTCACTTCAACAATGCTTTTTTTTAGAAAGCCCTATGAGTTAGATTTAAAAATGGGCCATGAAAAAGAACTCAGTGCCATTGTAGGCAGAAAGAGCTGGTTGACATTTTGATTGCCAATATGGTAGGAAATAAGGCCTTTGCCGCACTTGTCCCCCCTTTGTTACACTGGTGGAGTCACAGAGGAAACAAAAGACAGCAGAGAAAGAAGGTGAAGGAGTGCAAATGAGGGAACATCCCAGAGGCCATTATATCACTGCAGGAGAGGGACCTTGGAACCAGTATAGAAATCTCTTCTCAGTTTTCAAGAAGCAGTGAGGGGCTCCAATGGCAGGCTGAGTAAGTGACAAAACATAGCAGATCGTTTGGTGTTAAGTGAACACTGATGCACATTGTGAAAAAGTAATCTTACTGTCATACACAGTCTAAGCTTTTGGATCCCTGGAGACTGGACACAGTGAACTGTGTTCCGTTTCTTCTAAATCAGAATCCTATGCCATCTTTTGCCTTTTTTGGGTGTGTTTGTGTCTCACAATGCATTTAATCTACCTAGTTTCTCTCTTAAATTTACCTTGGCATCAGTCAGTGTAACACTCAAATTGACTGGTGTCACTGGATGCCCTGGGGAGATATGTGCAGTTCTGTGAACCACCTTATTACTTTGTAGTTTGAATATTAAACGTGGCACTGGCAACGTCACCTCTCTAATCTGCTAAAATTATAAAGTGGATGTGCCCAGTGCAGTGGGCACTTCCTGCTTCTGCCTGCAACCTCGGTAATATAAATATTTAACATAAACATGAAAAGGGTGATTCTCACAGTTCAGTTTATGTAAGCCAGTGGCCAGCTGGGCTGAAAAGGAATCCACTTTGGTGCTATTGCTGAGCAAAATAGCTAGGTACATTTTTTTTCCTTTTCAGCCTTTTCTGAAACATCTGATATATGTAATTATTGAACAAAAAGACAGCTAATGTTTTGCTAGTTTGTTCCAGGATGGTTTTCCTTTGCAATACAAATACAAAATATGCAAAATTTTCCAGATTCTGTGGGTAACATTTATAATGTAAACATAAGAGCTGACTAAAAGAAATAAAATAGCTGAGTTGGCATATTTTTAACTATGTTAGCACCTCTGCAACAATTTACTTGTTTAACATTTTAAATGGTTCAGGTGGATAACAATACTAAACATTATACAATAGAACAATGTTTGGGTCCACTAGCACCTTAAAGACCAACAAAGTTTAATTCTGGGTATAAGCTTTTGTGTGCACACACATGAAAGCTTAAATTCAGAATTAAACTTTGTTGGTCTTAAAGGTGCCACTGGACTTAAACTTTGTCTTCTATTGCTTCAGACCAACACGGCTGACCACCTGAATCTAACTATATGATAGGGTTACCAGATGTGTCCTCTTTTTAGAAGCTGTGTCCTCTTTTTTTGGTGTCCATCCTTTTTTGGGCTGTTTTAAAATAACTGATGAAAATGTCTTCTTTTTGGGTTGGAAGGTTATTCTTACATAGTAGTAATTACCACAGCTTAAATAGTAAGGGGATTTATAATGAGATTTGTCATCATGATCACTGGTTTGATGTAGTCATTTGGGAATATGTCCTCTTTTTTGCTTTTCAAAATATGGTAACTGTGATGTATAACTTAAATTATCTCCACAGTCATGTATCATTACAGTATTCATAAGTTTCCCACAGCTACTAAATGTTTATCTTAATGAGAAGATCTTATTACTTCTTGAAGTTGCTTGCCTATGCCCACCTTTTAGGTGAAGGAATCACTGGTGTTGGAAATTAGTTACAAATATACTTCAGATTTGCTCTGAGTACTTTCATTTTGCACCAGCTCTCTCACTGTCTGTCTGCTTAGCTAGCTTCTAGGAATCAGTTAAAATCTGTGAAGGGCCAAGCCATTGGCATTAAGGCAGAAATACAAAGACAATATAAAGACAAAGATGGATAAGGCAACTTTGCCAATAAATTCACAATTTTTAGCAGCCTAGAAGAAGTGTGCCAGCCAGCCAACCAATATACACATTAATTTTAAAATGTGTTTTATGTTTTAAAAACAAAATTGAATCTCTGGATTTTTTTGCCGAAGAAATCATGAGCTTCATGTTTGACTACAGGACAATTTCTGATTGCCAGTGGTGACTGGGAACAGTGTTAGTGTTAAACTTTGCATACGGCTTGACAGTGGCTGATGGCACCCCCCTCCCCTGAAATAACACTAAAGAAGACCCTTTCCTGTGGTGATATATCATGTGAGCGGTTTCACTATGAATACCAGGCTCATGTGGGTGGGACAAACAGTGTAGCTTTTGGGGCTGGACTGTAATCAGGTGGAAAAGACTCAAGCTGTTGGCACTGTTGGTGCTACTAAAAGCTCTCTGTGTTCCTGTTTTTTAAGTGGAACCAAGTGGCAAAGAGAAGATAGGATATGGCCTTTTATCCTCGTTCTTGGGGGAAAAGATGTTCTCGGTGAAGTGATTTGTCTTGGAAACACCTCACGCTTCAAGGCCAACAGCATGTTGCTTTAAACTCCAAACTCTTATTTTGTCCAATCCTTCCTCTAAGGTGCTCAAAGTGGGGTACGTGATTCTCCCCTCCTCTGCTTTATCCTCACAACAAATTAGGCTGACAGACAGAAGTTTCTGCTATACTGGTTTAATAGCAGGGAACTATTGTTAACTGACAGATTCAGGTTATTTAACATATTCATAAGCCTGCCTTTCTCCCAAGTATCTGGGATTTGGTTCTAGATTTCTGAAAGTATGGCACTCAGCATGCATTCCTGACTCACGGGTCTACCACCATGAGCCAAAGCGTGAACAGGGGCTATTTGCAAACCACAATTCTCTGGCAGTGAAAAAAGGTAAAGATTGTGGTATTGTGAACATAATTTAGCTTCCTTTTTGGGGGGACGATGACAAAGAATGCAACTTTTCCTTATGGCCTTGAATATGTGCATGTGTGTAGAGCCAAATGAAATCTCAGGAACTATAGGACTTTCTAAATGTCCAGGGAGCAGGGCTTCAGTGTGTTCGCTCTCCCAAGGACTAGCAGAAATTATAGAAAAACTGCAGAACAAATGATGCAAGAGAAACCATACAAGCTTGCCTAAATTGCACAGGTCATAGATGCAGCATTAAATTCTTTTTTTCCCCTATCATCAAGTATGCACAGGCCTGAGCATGTCTACAGCTGAGAACTGGGTTGAGAAATGTATTTCCCCAGTGACTGTGTTACATAAAGTTGGTTTCTTTCTTCATCCCAGTTTTATGACAACACCCACTGTTTCAGCTAAGATAACCCTTTTTGTTAAGTATCATGTATTGCACGTATTCCATGAGCACAGAAGAAGAGCAGGTGTGGGGGGGGACAACTTTCTTGAGCTGGGATTTCCACTACATCTTCTGCAAGACTTTTCCCCCAGCCAGTTCTACTGAGCAAATACTAAGATAGCAATTTGCACTTCATGACTTGTGCACTGATTCTCTGAAAAGAAAGTAGATGGAGTGATGATGTGCCCTTCATGGCAGACAGATGTCCGGCATCCATGCTCAATGATTAATCAAGGGCTTTTTCAGTTGATATAATTGTAAATGCAGTTTTGAAAAAAGTCTGTGGCAAAAGACACCATCTGAACCAAAAATGTCAACAAGCTTTCAATACTAAAGGTGCTTTAATTACACTCCAATCACCAAAAAACAGACTAAAATTGCTAAACTTTTAAAGTAGTCAATAATTTAGTAGTTGGATCTCACTAATAGACTTCTTCCTGTGACTGTGTTGTATAATGATGCTGCATCACCCAGCTGTGTACTGTGAGAATCAATCTGAGATCAATATGTTCTGTGAATTTTTTTCTGTCATTCAGAGGCTGTGAAAAAGAAAAACAGCAACAAGGGGCTTTTTGTCATGATTACATTATCAGGCTAAATAACCCAAGACTCTTTGGTTGCTCCCTTTCTCAGAGGAGCAAAATAGTCCTTTGGTTCTTTGCATGCAAGAGTTGTTACTAGTTACTTGAATAGCATTTTCTGTATGTAAAGAGTTTTACATTCCTTGTGATTATAATTTTCACTACAAGTTTATGACGTTAAATCATTAATATTCCCATTGTGTGGCTTGAGCTCAGATCCTCAGAAATAGGGGTGGCTCTTGGCTTGGTGAGTTATTCAGAACTTGGAGTCCATTTTAGTTCAGAAGGGAAGAGGTATGTGCAATGTCAGTCCTTAGGATATGGCCAAGGCATGTATAAATATGAGGAATCTAGCCTTCATCTCTGGCTAGTCACCAGAGCAGCTGTTTTTTGCTTCTTACACTTGAGGCCAGGGGTAGTGGGTGTAACCACGAAATGGCTGCTGCAGGAGGCACAGCCAGCCACTCAGAAGAAGCCCAAGTGCAGGGGAAAAGTGGGGAAATTTCAAAAATACTGGGAAAGAGGCATGAGAGAGAATAAAGCCAATAGGGTGGTAGCAGTTGCCAGTGGAACAGTTGTATTTTATTCTGTACAGCCAATCAGATCTCCAGTGCACAATCAGAAGCGCTGCTAAGCAAGAGCCGCATGTGGCTCCACCCACTTTCTAAAAACATTTGGTGGGCACTAGGAAAGATGCTGGCGGGCACCATGGGCTTCATGTTGAGCACCCCTGCTTTAGACACTTGCATCTCCAGCTTCTGTATCAAGCCACTGACCTCAGGGACCTTGAGCTGAAGACCCTTCAGCTCAAGATGTGAATTCAGCCACTCTTAGCCTTAACCTGGATGGCCCAACTATCCAAGCAACCCATACGTGGGCTGGCAGTATTGTTAGCAGTGTTAGGTAACAGAGTGCACTTTCTGAGATGCACTCCCAGGAACTTTTATGATGTTATTGGAAATGCTGGGCTCAAACACTTGGCTCTGTGTGATCCAGAAGCTGTGTCTCATCATCCTCTGCAACATAGCCAAGGATCTTAGATGCCCTCTTGGTTCATATGGGACATCCCTGTGGGACTAGATGTTTCCTTTTTACAGAAGAGCACTGGAGCTGAGAAACAATAACTTGCACAATTTCTCCTCCACATTCTCATACTGGAAAGTTCATGACTAAGCAAGAATTTGAACCTATATCTCCAAGATCTACTTACAATCCTCTCCACTTTATGGCAGTGTTTTCAGTTGTTCTCTTGTAAGTAACTATAACCCCAAAGTATTCTGTTATTTAGCAATGATGTAGAAACTAGTAATTTAAAATCTGGTAATTTGCAGTGTAATGCTAAACAGGGATTTAGAAAGCTGTAAGTCTGCTTAAGCTTGCACTGTTGTACTAATTTTTGTTCTGCATTAGGTAAAGTACATGAAAATTAAACAATGAGGACCGTGCCAATTGTGTGTGTAATGAGTTGGTTATTACCTTCTTGTATATGGACATTTTGGCAATTTAGGATTGTGTTTTCTTTATTTCCTCCTTGCCAAACAGATGTTTTCATAGTGTCTGTTTTGAAGGTGCTTATTACCTATTGGAGAGGAATGGATGGCAAATCCTCAGAAAATGGATGTTTAATGCTGTCAGAGCTGACAATGCCACCACATGACCTCACTGATCAAGTTGGGAGGATCTGAGCTGCATTAGCACAGTCATGCAATTTTCTTGTCATTTGAATCTCAGCTTGTGTTTTCTTCCTCCTTGCTGTCTGTGTGTGTGTAGTTCAGAGAAGTATTGGACTTCCAGTTACGTTTCCAAAGCATATCAATGCCAATACAAGAACAGTGTACACTCTTATCTAACAAGAGTGGGATAAAATGGTGATGGTGGTGATGGTGGTGGAGGAAAGTGCTGTCAAGTCACAACTGACTTGTGGCGACCCTGTAGGGTTTTCAAGGCACGAGACATTCAGAGGCAGTTTACAGTTGCCTGCCTCCATGTCACAACCTTCGTATTCCACAGAGGTCTCCCATCCAAATATTAGCCAGGGCTGACCCTGCTTAACTTCCAAGATCTGATGAGACTGGGCTAAGCTGGGCTCTCCCGGGTAGGGCAAGATATGAGTCCTTCCTAAAAAATTGTATCAGCTTTTTGCTGGTAATTATATGAAAATACAGGGGAACCTAAAAACCAGGCTGAGTTCAGACTGGCAATTTGCCCTGGTAGGGACCCGGGCCAGCGACGATTCAATCCCGGAGTAAATTGGGCATTCACACAGGCACATCTGCCTGGCGTTCCCCACCCGTAGCCAACCCGTGCTGTTGTGCTTCACCGCCGGATTAAAAAGATACCTCATAAAACTGGTAGCAAATCCGAAAGCCTGCGTGTGTTGTGTGTTTCTCCGCTTCTGGGAAGTCTGAACACGCAGCCAAAAAGCCGGGAGCAACCTGCGTTGGGCAGAAGGCAGCAGCGGTATGATTGGCTGTGCTCCGCTCTACTGCCCAATGCGCTGCTGGCACTGCGGGGTCCTCCCCCAATCGGCAAAATGTGCTTATGCGCTTATGTGCATGAGCGCATGAGCACTCATGCGCACATACACCCATACACCCACAGCCGAATTAATGGGGAAACGGCAAATACAGCGCGCCCCTGCACGCGGCAGTCTGAACGCTCCCACCCGGCTCCGCCCCGCATCTTCCGGCAGCAGCCCGGGATGTCTGAATGGGAAAACCTGGAACAGTTTATTCCAGGGCTTTTTTGCTGTGACTGGCCACCGGAGCAAACTGCCAGTCTGAACTCAGCCCCAGTCATGAAATCACAATAAGGAGGAGATATTTATGGATTATATGTTAAATGGTATGATAGACCATTATTGGGAAGTTGGGATATAAATCTTTCAACAAATAAATATTTTCTAGACTTCCAGTATCTACCAAAATTAATATGGGAACACAAATTCATACAAGAGCATGAGATATTTCCACTATTTATATTTCTGTATATTTAGGCAGGTAGATACACGGGACTTCACAGTAGCCCATAAGTGATAACATTAATTATTGCATCAGGTATAACTTGGGTGTCAATGTTGGCTTGCAGTGGTATGATTCTATTTAGGATTGTACTGTAAGTTATTGATTGATCAAAAAGTACTCTAGATTGAGGAACAATGTTAATTTTAAAAAATCGAATACTTCATGAAAACTGCAGATTGCCAGCACTCTTAAATGAGACATGCCCTCTTGTTTGCAGGATTCTAAGATGCTCCAGCTGCAGTATGTATGCATGATCAATAAAGTATGATTTTCTTCTTTACAGCTTTTTCTCATCTGCAAATGGCTGAAGATGTAAGAAATTAATTGATCAGCTAAAACTCATGTGATTCATATAGCTTTAATTGAATAGCTGATAATGCATCAGTACATTTTTCTGCTTGAATGTGATACTTACGCCTTTTGTTGCATTACAGAAGCATTTGTGTCTATTTCTGGAGAGAAGAGGAAAATTTAATTGCACTCCTGTTTTATAGGACAGAGTTCATTCAGAAAGGGAGTATTTCCATTAAAGGGACAGGGCTGCTGAATTGCTTGCTGGAAGCTTTTGCACAAACATTTTTAACTCAAGGTGCCAAAAAAGTAAGTTATTTAATTTATGTTTTTTTAAATAATCTTTTTTAGATTCTTGACATTTCAGATGTTATCATAAGAATGAATGTTGATTTATGGTTTTCTCAGTAATTTCAGATGGCTGTGACAGGCAGCAAGCTCTATTGATGTATTTCTTTAGATACAAAGACCATACGTTCTTCAGGAGTAGTGTCTGAATTTCAGGTGTTTCCCAAACAGGGATAGGCTGCTGCGGTTCTCCCATTGTTGCTGTGGCTGCCAATAGAGTGCAGTGACAACAGGCTTCCACTAGTAGATTTCCCTGTAGTTTAACCTGGATCAGCCCCCAGCATCAGACATCCCCATTGCATGACAAGAGCTTTTAATTTTTTTTATTAAAGTGGCAATTAAATTGTATGTTGTTGCAGAGATATGCCTTTCCCCTTATATCTCTACAGTGAAACAGTCTAGAGACTTACTTTAAAAAAACTGGATCAGGGAATGCAGAGAACCTGATACCCAGATTATTATAATCATATAATGATATTCAGTTGCTGAAAAACAAGAAAGCGTCCAATTGAAAGGGAGGAAATGGCAGATCCAGGGACAGGATCAGGGAAAATGGCTGTCAAGTTGGTGGGACCAGGAGAATCCAAGCTTTTCCACCCACACAATAGTCATCCAGGCTTTGTTGGGATATTTCCCAAAACTTTTCAGCAAAGCAGGTTTGGGAAAGATCAAAGAAAAGCTGAGGAAAACCTAGGAAGTGCACAAATGAGCCAACATGCTGTGGGGAAGCAGGACAAAAACTCGTTTCCAAAAGCACTGAACCCCATGGCAAATTACCCATATGGAAAAGGTCTCAGTTGCTTGAAATTGCATTCAGAGTCTGAAAATGAATGTTGCTAATGGCATGTGAAAAATGGAACTGTTTAGGAGGGTATTTTTATAAAGAGAAGAGGATTGCAAGTCTTAATGCCTGTGTAAATGTTATTACATTGTTTATTGGAAGTATTATATTCTTATTTCATGGTTCACATTTTATTGCTTTGTTTGATTACATTTAAACTGGCCATTTTTGTCCTGCTTTCTAATTCTGTAATCCACCATTAGTCTCAATGAGAAAGGAAGACTATAACAAATAGTTAAGCAAGCCATAGTACAAGGATTGAAATAGTACAAGCTATAGTGCAAAGAGGGGAGTTTCAGACTTTAAAATGAAAATTCCACTGGGAGTGCCTAAAGAATAGATCCTAGTAAACAGTCACACCTGACATTCAATTGCTCAGATTTCTGTATTATTAGAGTAAAGGAGAAGAGTTCTAAGGCTACAAACTATTTTTAAACGAACTTTAAACTTAAAACTAACTTTAAAAAAAAGAATCAGACATTAAAGAATATTTAACCATGCAGTTTCACTGACTAATGTGAAAAAAGTGTCCAGATTCTGCCACCTGAAGCTGCTGAACCTACAGGTAATATGTCTTCTCTAGGAAGAGTCATAGGTGCTCATTCTTTGTAGTGCTGAAGTTGTGGTATAGTAATTTCTGTAGTGATGCTGTAATACTGACAGGTGCAGCACCACATGAACACATGATGATGCTTTATGCTAGCCGTGCACATGCAACTCCTCTGTACGCTGACTGAATGTGTGGTGAGGGAGAGTGGACATGAGTGTGCTGGCCCTGCCTCCATGTGATTGCCAGTTTGTTCCCTTCCATGATCAGCAGTGTTCAGAAAGCCTCTGATCATGGGAGTGGAGTGTACATCTGAACACTGCCTCCACATGTGGGCACATACTTACAAACTATTTATCACATGGAGGCCAGGAATGGGTTTAGCTGCTCTTGCCTCCCCCCCCCCTTGTGCATTCATTTAATGCATCGAGGGGTCATGTGGTCTGTCAAGGTCAGTATTGTCTATTATGACTGGCAGTGGTTCTCCAGCATCTCAAGTCTTTCACATCACCTGCCACCTGATCCTTTTAATTGGAGATGTCAGAGATTGAGTCTGGAATCCTTTGTATGCAAAGGATATGCTGCCTTCATGTCTTGTGCAGGGCCAATCTCTTGCAGTGTAGTTGCTGAGCCAGGATTGGAGACAGTGATCTGGTGGATGCATATGTAAGTGCTGTCAAGTCCCAACCAGTGTTCCCTCTAAGCTGAGTTAGTGTGAGTTAGCTCACAGTTTTTTAGCCTCCGGCTGACATAATTTTCTCTTCGCTCAGGAAGGATGGCTCCAGAGCAAACTAATTTATGCCGTAGCCAAATCCCTTGCTCACAACTTTAATGCCAGTAGCTCACGAAGTAGAATTTTTGCTCACAAGACTCCACAGCTTAGAGGGAACACAACCAATTTATGGATACTCCAGCAAGGGAGGAGGAGAGGTGGTTTGTCATTGCCTTTCTTTACAGAGTCTTCCTTGGACTCCTATCCAAATACTGACCCTGCTTAGTTGACAAGATATGATGAGATTGGGCTATACCCTGCTGCCTTCCCTCCTGATCAGATGAATAGAACCACACAAATGTCCTCACTCACATTGTCCCAGGCTTTCATGTATTACAGCAGTACTGTAAAAAGTCAAAGAAAGCCTGCTGCCATACCACTGTATGGTACATATCACAGTTATGTTTTGCTATAAGTGCAGACTTGCTGTGACATAATATTTGAAGAAGAAGAACAAATTGGATTTTTACCTGTCCTTCACTCAGAGTCCCAGAGTGGCTTACAAACTCCTCTCCCTTCCCCTCCCCACAACAGACACCCTGTGAGGTAGGTGGGGCTAAGAGACTTTCAAGAACTGCTCTTTCAAGAACAGCTCTGACAGAACTATGGTTTGTCCAAGGTCATTCAGTGGCTGCAAGTGGAGGAGTGGGGAATCAAACCCGGTTCTCCCAGATTAGAGTCCACTATACCAAACTGGCTCTCATTTGGACTATGTTGGAAGGAAAAACTATGTATGAAGGTGGGGAGTATTTAGACTTTGGACTCAATGGAATCACCATATGGACAATATGCAGACATGCTCAGGCCTATGCATACTTTATGACAGAAAAAAGACATCTGATGGCCTCACAATGCTTACAAGGGATTTGTTTCTCTTTCCTATGACCCTGTGCCTTCTCAGCATTCATTCAGCTGAAGTCCGGGGAGGATTGAGGGATAATGTAAAGCATAGGGACAGGAATCTGACAATAGAAAAGCCCCCATTTTACAACCTAGTCACCCAGGAAATTAAATGGAAACACAGTATGTTCAAGCAAGTGGAGGGAAACAAATGAAATCCCCTTCAACCCTGGTTTTGATTCTTTTGTGGAAAAGGATCTTCTTGATTTCATTCATCCAGATGATAGTTGATAAGGTAATTGTATGAATAATTTAAAAGTTGTGGTGCAACAAATCTGAGAATTGAAAACAATTGATTCTGGAAAACTCGAGATAAATGTCAGAATTAGAAAGTATTTTGAGATTGTGCCAATACAGCTGTACCACATTGTGCAAAGAAGATACGACTGCCACAGCTATACTTTTGATTAAAAAAACAAAACAAAAACCTCTCCGGTCTGCAGCCATTCAAAGTTCTGTCATCTAGGCTGCTAGATAAACTTTAATCTTGAATAGGTCCTCTACATTTTTTCTGCAGCTGTAAATGGTTCAACTCTTTTTAAAGAGTTGTAAACATTTCCAGTTACTATCTTTGGCTGGCTTGCTTTGTTCATTATCCTTTCTGTTATATCCATGCTTGGCATAGACAAGATGAAGCTTTTGTAATCAACCAAAAGGTATCAGCCAGAACTAGATGGATGCACTGGGCATATTTGGCACACACTTCAAATTTTAACACCCAGTCACCTAATGCAGCTCTTAAATAAAAACCAGCTGGCGGGAGTGCCCAGATGGAACCACCAAGCTTTATATTGTCATCCATGTCAGGAAATATTTGAAGTGTAGCAAGATGTCTTTTGTCTGTCATGTGTATAGAGACTGGGTAGTTGTCACAGAAATCAGATTCACAGACTCATTCCTTCAGTTGATAGAACTAGAGTTCAAGACTTATTGAATTCCCATGGCGCCATTTTCTGTCTGAAGACAGTGTTCTTATACTTGTACTTGATATATTCCATTCTGTTTAGTTGGACTGGGGAAGGGATGGGGCTGTTGCAGTTCAAGAGGACCTATTTCCACACGTGAAGAAAACCTGAAGTGTCAAAAGCTTGACTGGCTAGGCAAGCTGAATGGCACTGCTGGTTCTCAGAGGGCGTGGGATCAGTTGGACTGAGAATGATGCCTGCTTCTGGACATGACTGGATATGTAACAGTTTTCTTGTGCCAGTGAGAGTACGGGCTCTATAGTTTTGGTGCCACTGCAATGTGCAATCTAGCGTAGCATTCAGTATACTTGTCTGGTACTGATCAGTACAGCAATCAGGTCTTGAATGACTAGAATTTTCCTCCTAATTGTCTGGGGCCTTTTGACTTTTCAATCAAGCATTCCTACACTAGTCTCTGGTCTTTTTAAAACACTTGCTTCCATGTTGTGTAATATGGTACTGCCAAGGAGGAGGGGTGACCATTCCATCTAAGGGTGATGAAACTGATTGGGTGGAGGCTTCCGGTTGGGGTAAGATGGCAATTTGATGCACCCTGTAATTACTCAGGGTGGACGGCCATCCTTTTTGACAGTTTGGGCGAATTCTGCACCCAACGCAGCTTTCCCCAGACAGGGGAAGGACCAGCAAGCACTGAAGACCCAAGAGAGAGTTGAGATTGGCGAGAGATAAGCCTTGGAGGAGACTTGTTTCTCGCTTTGATCCCCTCCCTTGAAGCGGGTGTTGCGATCATGTCTAGAGGACTGAGCCGAGCTGGGAATCCAGCTTAAAACCGCCACCCCCTGATTTCTTGAGACAAGAAGAAAGAGCATAAAAGAAGAAGCATTGTGTACACCCTAGAAGAAGCACCAAAGGTAACAAAAACCGATTTGCTTACCGGGATCAGTAAGGAGCGATTGGCAAAATCATCTGGAGAAGCATTTGCAGCAAAATAACAGTAACTGTGTATTTTCCCATGAAAAAGTTGAATTTTAGAGCTAAAATAGCCAAAAAGGATAGATTGTTTACCATTCCTGCGGCTTGCAGAGAGATAAGGGGCTGGAAACTGCGCATTTCAACGTGAGACTTTCTAGCTGGGCGGTCCTGATCGGTGGATCGTATAACTGGATGTGACGACTGAGGCCAGAGGAGACAAGAGGATTGTAATAGACAGGCTCAAGGAGGACTATCTTAAAAAAGGAAGGGATAACCCGGAAATGCAAGGAGGACAAGAGAAGCAGACAGACAGGAAGAAGCAACAGTAAGTAGTGGACTCTGACCTTATACCATAGAGAAAAGACGCCCGCCATTTTGAGAAGGTCAACATTTTTAAAACTTTACATTAAAATTGCCAAGTAATTAGCAAGTTTGGTGAGGCGAAAAGTAGCTGATTTGGCTAAGCGTATAAAGGACTAAAGAATAAGGATACTGAAGTTAAGTTTTACAAGCCTTAATATTTGAGCAAAACTACAGTAAACAAGGCTTGTTAAACCACCGGATTGAAACACTAAAAACGGATCTAAGGCCAAGGCAGAGAGCGGGCTCGTAGTCCTCACCAAGGATGACATTGAAAAAAAGACAAAGATTGGCAATTAGCAATGGAGGCGATGGAAAAAAGAATGATGGAGGCGATACAAGGGTTGGGGAAACAAATGGAGAAGATGGAAGAAGTCCAAACTTCAAATTTAGACAAAGTGGCTACTGAACTTAAAAATGAGATTTCAGGGATTACAAAGGAATTACAGAATCTTACACAAAAATCTACTGATATGGAGAACAAGATGCAAGTATTGGAAAAGAATGTCCAAAAAGTGATGAAAGAGACCCACAGAATTGATGCTATGATGGAATACAGGGGAATGGAGACACATCTTAGACTAAGAGGCATTGAAGAAAATTTGAATGAGGATATTTACAATGTGATCTTTGAAGCATTGTCAGACTATCTGAAAATGGAAGAACAAGAAATAAAATACAGCATTGATCTGATCTACAGAGTTAATTCAGCTTATGCCCAGAAGAAAAATTTACCAAGGGATGTGATAGTTCAGTTCACAACTAAGAGAATTAAGGAAGAGACTTTCAGAAAGCAATTTAAGGAACCACTGGAAATAGATGGGAAACAGATAAGAATTATGAAAGAACTCCCAAGGGCAATCATCCAAGAAAGAATGAAATTCAAACAGCTAACGGACAAGTTGAAACAAAAGAATATGAGATTCAGATGGGAGATCCCACAAGGGTTAAGTTTTAACTTCCAAGGTGCGAGACATACCATTAAAGACCAAGAGCAGATGTTGACATTTATATTGGACAAGGACAAAGATTTTGGAGACAAATAATTACATACTACTATGGATTACAAATTTAATTCTTGGAATGTAAATGGACTAAATTCACCCAACAAGAGAAAAATAATAAGACATTGGCTGGAAAAACAAAAGTGCAACTTAATTTGTCTGCAGGAAGTTCATATTAAAAAGCAGGATTATAAATTTTTGATTAACAAAAAATTGGGTGAAGAATTTTTTTCCTTGGCAGTCAACGAAAAGAAAGGAGTGGTAACATATGTTAAAAAAGAATTGGAACCTAAAGAAAATTTTAAGGATAAAGAAGGAAGATATATAGCAGTAGAAATTGTTTTACATGAGAAAAGATCATTGATTGTTAACATCTATGCACCAAATGGAACAAAAGAATTTTTTTTAAAGACTTAATATCGGAGTTAGACCAAGTGACATATGATCAAATCATTTTGATGGGAGACTTCAATGGAACGATTAGCAACAAGTCAGACAGGAAAACAAAAAGACTTGACAAAAAACTAGGGAAGTTACCAAAGGGTTTTTTTGAGCTATTTAAACAGGAAAATTTGGAGGATGTATGGAGGAAATGGAACCCTACATGTAAAGACTCTACTTTTTACTCCAACAGGCAGGACTCTTTTTCCAGAATAGATATGATATGGATGTCAGGAGATCTAGCATTTAAAACTCATAAAATTGAAATAATGCCAAAAATGAATTCGAATCACAACCCACTAATGTGGACATGTAAACAAGGGAAAAAACAATTTAGATGGAGGTTGAATGAAGATTTACTGGATAAGCAAACAATAGTCGAAAATTTACGCAAAGAAACAAAGCTCTTTTTTCAGGCAAATTTGAATCAAGATATACAGATTCAAACAGTATGGGATGCTTATAAAGCAGTGTTGAGAGGAATATTAATTTCGTTAAACAATAAAGAGATAAAAGAAAGAAGGGCACAACAGAGTCACCTCGTGGAAAAGATCAGAATGAAAGAGAAAGAATTAAAGAAAAGACCAGGGAAAAAGAAAATATTGAAAGTGATACAAATTCTACAAGATCAATTGAATGTTATATTAAATCAAGAAATCTATTGGAATTTAAAGAAACTCCAACAAAAGTCTTTCGGAGGAGCTAACAAACCAGGAAGATATTTGGCATGGCAACTTAAGAAAAGAAGGGAAAAGAAAATAATAAAATTGTGACAGGAGATAAAGAAATTGTGGACTGTAAAGGGATAAAGAAAGAATTTTTTAAATATTATGCAAAGCTTTTCCAGGCAAATCCAATGGATCAAGTAAAAGGCCAAAAATATTTGCAGAACTTAAAAATGTCAAGTCCTACAGGAAAAATAAAAGATATGCTTAACAACCCTATTACCATAGAGGAGATTTACAAAGCTATTGTTGACGCAAAACTGGGGAAAGCTCCAGGTCCAGATGGCTTCTCAGCTAAATTTTATAAAAAAACTAAGAGGAGCTAGCACCGACTTTTGAAGTCCTAGAAAATGAGATTAGAGATACGGGGAAAATACCTGATTCTTGGAAAGAAGCAACTCTTTCTCTTATCCCAAAAGAAGCGCAAGATTTAACAAATGTGAAAAATTACAGGCCAATTTCGCTACTGAATAATGACTACAAGTTATTTGCCAAAATTATGGCCGAGAGACTAAAAATATATTTGAAAGACTTAATTGCAGAAGAACAAGCTGGATTTTTGCCAGACAGACAAATAAGGGATAATATCAGGATGGTAGTAGATGCAGTTGAATATTATGACAAACATCCAGAAAAGGAGGTCGGCTTTTTCTTTGTCAATGCAGAAAAAGCTTTTGTTAATTTGAATTGGGAATTTATGTTCAAAGTCATGGAAAAAATGGATATTGGAGAACCTTTTTAAAATAAAATTAAAGCAATATACTCGGAACAAAAAGCAACAATAGTGGTCAGCAGTGAAACAACGGAATATTTCAAAGTGCAAAAAGGAACAAGACAAGGCTGCCCGCTTTCTCCGTTATTATTCATATGGATTCTAGAGGTTTTGCTTCGGAACATTAAAGAAGACAAGGAAATTAAATTAAGGGATTTACATATAAGTACAGAGCTTTTGCTGACGACGTCATGTTTTTAGCAGAGGAACCATTGAAAACCCTACCGCTCTTACTACATAAAATAAAAGAATTTGGAGACATAGCAGGCTTCTATGTAAACAGACAGAAATCTAAAGTGATGTGTAAAAATATGACAAGGTCTAAACAAATGGAGCTGCAGAAATCTATAGGCTGCGAAGTAGTGAAAAAAACTAAATATCTGGGTATAGATTTGACAATGAAGAATATTGACCTTTTCAAAAACAACTATGAAAAATTATGGTCACAAATCTTAAAGGACATTGAAAAGTGGAATACATTACATTTATCTTTGCTGGGCAGAATCTCGGTGGTTAAAATGAATATTTTGCCACGTTTTATGTTCCTATTCCAGACGATTCCCATTGTAAAAGATTCAAAAGCATTTAATTCTTGGCAAAAGGAAATTTCTAAATTTATGTGGGCAGGGAAAAAACCAAGAATCAGAAAAGGATGTATAAAAAAAAATTTGGAAATATGGAACGTGTTAATATATCCTATTAATAAAGTTCTTATAAAAAAAACAAACGAGAATCAAAATGAAAATTTTGTGTGATGCAAAGGAAAGAGGAGGCTTTCAAATACCAAATTTGAGACTTTAACATGATGCGGTCTGTCTGACATGGTTAGAACAGTGGATTACTCTTGAAAACGGAAGATTGTTGGCATTAGAAAGACACGATTGCAGGTTTGGCTGGCATGCATATCTTTACTATAAGTCGAAAATGGATAATTTTTTTAAGCGTCATTATATCAGAACTCTTTTTGACACATGGATTAAGTACAAAAACTTTTTTCCTGAAGAAAAACCGATGTGGATTGTACCAGCAGAAATAATAAAACCTTTCTCAGAACATAAGGGACAGGACTGGTTGAAATACAAGGAACTGTTGAGACCTGAAGGGAAATCATATGTGTTAAAAGAAAAAAGCCAGTTGGATTTTAAATATGATTGGTTGCGTTACAGACAGATTTATGATTTGTATAGGACTGATTAAAAATGGTTGGGTTCAGGGGAAAACATAATGAAATTGAAAATTTATGGCTGGAGGGAGGGAAGAAAATGATATCAAAAATGTATAAAATCTTGTTAAAATGGTATACAGAAGATGAAGTAGTTAAAGAGCAAATGATTAAATGGGCAATCAATATGAATAAGTAAATATCTATGTCATCTTGGGAATTCTTCTGGAAAAATGCTATGAAAATATCTACATATACCAACCTTAAAGAAAACTGTTTTAAAATGAAGTATAGATGGTATATGACACCAAAAAAGATAGCTAATATAGGCAAAAATCTATCTAACAAATGTTGGAAATGTAAACAGGCCGAAGGTTCCTTGTATCAAATGTGGTGGACTTGTGATAAAGCAAAAACACTTTGGACAGTAATACATACAGAGATGGAAAAATTTTTTGAAATGTACCTTCAAGAAAGAACCCGAAATGTTTCTTTTAGGTCTTAAATTAGAAGAAATAAATGTGAGTAAAAGAACATTGATATGGTACATGGTAACAACTGCTAGAATGATTTATGCTCAAAATTGGAAAAATGAAAAGATTCCTGATCTCTGGGACTGGTTAAGAAAACTACTATTTATGGCAGAAATGGACAAATGGACAAGAAAACTCAATAACTTAGAAGCAGAAACTTTTTTGGCAGACTGGAATGACCTTAAAGAATATATACAGAAACATTGGGAAATGAAGGATAGCATATTTAGCTTGGAAAACTACTAGTGATGTAACATATGTATATAATCAATAAGTACCAATAGTGGTTGCAAATAAGTAAACTGTGTTACCTGTAGAATTTATATGATAACAGTGAATTAACATGTACTATGCATTGATAAAATGGTGGAAACAATGCTGGGAGCCAACAGGGGGGGAAGGGGAGTTTAAAGAAAAGGATATGATCTACATTATTTCGGCTATATTGTGAAGTATTGTATATCCTAATAAAATTTGTTTTTTGTTTTTTTTTTAAAGAAAGAAACTGATTCGGTGGAAAGGATTGGATGAAGCTGAGTGATTATCTTCATTTAAAGAGGTTGAAATATTTGGGATTGTACCATGCCACTCAGTGTACACAGGGGGGCTTCTGCTAATTCCACATGAGTCATCTGACCCAGGTTCAATGCTGTTGAGAAATGAGTTTTTTTTTCCTGCTTCCCACATCATGGTGATCCATTTGTGTGCCTCCTGGGTTTTACCCAGCTTTTCCATGATCTTTCTCAAAACTGCTATGCTGCAAAATTTTGGGAAAGGTCACAGGTAAAGCGTGAATGGCTGCTGTGTGGGTGGGAAGATTAGGACTACCCGACACTGTCCCTGCAGCAGCCATTCCTCCCCCCAGCCACCAGGGAGCATTATATACATTTTTAAAGCCACTACAATTTTGTTGTGTTGATATTCTGTTGTAACAATAAATGTAACAAGTCCTTCCTTCCTTCCTTCCTTCCTTCCTTCCTTCCTTCCTTCCTTCCTTCCTTCCTTCCTTCCTTCCTTCCTTCCACATACTGTTATAATGATATATTGATATAACAATTTTCTAGTACCAATTTCTTAAAACAAAATTGAAAAACCCAAAGTGGCCCAGGGGAAGGATGAGTGGCTACTGCTGGGCACTGGTATGGGGAGACCTGTGATGTGGAAGCCCCTCTTGCTGCTGTGCTTTACGTGCAGCCGCACGAGCAATGGGAAACCAGACAAGCCCGTCCCTATGTGGAAACACCTTTATTTCTCTGTTCTGCCGGCTCATCAGTGGTGAGTGCTGTGTCCTGTGATGGGTTTGGACAAGAAGTTTTTATTTCTCCAGGTTGTCATCTTTTTTTTAATTATAAAACCACAAGGAATAAGGTCCATTGCAGAGACAAATGCAATGAGCTCTAGCTGGGCTGCCATGTGCCAGCCCCCCCCCCGAGAAGAAGAGGCGTCGTCATCGTCCTCTGGGCCCAGCAACAGGCAGAGCAGGGCCGTGCCGCCACTGCTGATGTCCCGGTTCCCACTGCCAGGGTCAGGCAGGAGGAGGCGTGTGGCATGGTGGCAGGTGTGCATCAGGGAGGCGTTGTGGTGTGTTTGGCAGTGGTGCTGGTGGTGGCGGTGGGGCTCAGTGCGGAGTGGCGTCAGAGCCACTTCAACTGAGGCAATCGACAATGACAGGGCTGCCGGCAGAGGAGTGGCCTCCTGCGGCAGCCACAGCCCCGCTGCTACCCCCTCTGAGGCTGGTGGAATTGGGCGGGGGCAGGCGGGCAGGCAGGAAGAGGTGCCGGCCTTCGGCTCATCAGGGCTGTGCATGAGGGAGAAAGAGGAGGGGGTTCTGTGGTACCTGGCCCAGCCTGTCTGAGGCCGGCGAGCGGCCAATGGCGGGTGGAGACGTGGCTTGGGAGGCCAGGGCGGGCTGGATGGAGCAGTCATCAAGTTGCCTGGGGAGCCATCAGCATGGGAGTAGCCGGCAGGCCCCCCTGTCTGCTCGGCTGCCAGGTCACCTCACAGGTCCGGGGCTTGTCCCTGCCAGGTGACAGAGGCAGAGGCTGAGGGGTTGGCAGAGGAGGACCCCCCTGTTGCCAGGAAAAAGGTCTTGTGGGGCAAATGAGCAGGGGAGGGAGCCCGTTGGGTGGCATTTCTCTCCCTGCCCAGGTTTCCGAATGGTTCTGGCCTCTTGCTCCTCTTCCCTGTGTCTCCTAGCCAGCCTGCTCACCCTCTGGCCACCAGAGCATCCATCCTGTGGGTTGGCTCAGAGCACACTGAGGCTGAGACGGCGGCAGTTGCCTCCGTGGACAGAACGGAGGCAAGGGAGCCAGCCAATGCAGCCAGGGGATCCTTCAGAGTGGCAGGTGAGGGAACCAAAGGCTGCAGGAGCATGTGCAAGGGTCACATCAAAACTTTTGTATATAAGGAGAGATATGAAGAAAATTGTAATTTCAAAGATGTGCATTTTTTTCTGTTAGGAAAAAAAAAACCCCTGCCATTCTTAGCTGTAAGCTAAAGTAGGTACTAGGCAAAATAGCATGTACTTTCAAGCACACAGTTGCAAAATAAGGGCAGATATTCATAATTTGTAAATCAGATATGTGTCTATCAGACAATCATCCAAACCATGGTTAGGAGGGTTAGGGAAGTACCATAGACATGAGCCCCCTCTCTGTTTATGCGTTCCTGGCAACAATAGTTCCCCATAGTAAATCTGTATTGGTCAGTTAATAGCTAGTACTAACCTCCAAATGATTTTCTAGAACCACTTCAAATTATGGTTTGAATCATTGGAGCATGGATTCAGATGGTAAGAGGAGAAGGTTTCAGGGATTTGAACATGAGTGCTGAACCAGGCTGTATGGAAAGAAAACAATACATTCCATTTGTCCATTAGAAAAACTTTTAAGCTGCATGTGAAAAGGTGGACAAATTAATGGTTAGGTGAGGCTTGTTCTGCATTTCAAGCATGTCCTTGCACTGTAAACAGTGTAAATCTTGAGGCTTGATCTCCTTGTCCAAGAGTTAACTGTATGAAGTTTTGTTGAAAGGACTATATTGATCAGACTTTGATTGAGTCGTTTCCCACTGAAAAGAGTAGTCATAATGACTTGTAACTGCCCTTTGATATTTCTTGATTCACTTTATAAATTCTCTCTGCCTCTCTGTCAAAGACGTCTTCTTAAGACAACTGTGCTATGAGGAGGAGGAAGGGGGGGGAAGCAACTGTCACACTGTGAACATAATTGATTCAATAAATAACACTTTTAAATTCCCAAGGCAAACCTCAGAGTTTTCACTTACGTCAATTAGTGCTCTACTTAGTAAATGGTGGCAAACTTAATTTAGATGGATGGGATGTGTTAGTTTGCTCTCTCTTCCTGTGGCGATGCAGAATAGACAGAGAAGGTAAGTACTTGCCTGAGTTTTTTTCCTTAAAAAGGGGAGAACGTTTGGCCCAATTTGGAAAGGAACACTTTGGAAATCATTGCTGCCTTTTAAAAAAAATCCTTCATAAGAAATGAGTGAATGTTGTTCTGTTCTGATAACCTAAGGTATTGCAAAGCGATGCAGAATTGCCATGGGGTGCTGTATACATGTGGTTTCCCACAGTCCTAAGTATGGGAGCATTTTCCACAGTATATGCTGAAGATTCCTCCCTCACCACCCCTGCCCAAGAGAGCAGGAAGATCCTATAAACACCAAGCTTTCTTTCATGGCCATTATTCAGCAGTTGCTTAGATATGTGATGGCTACTGACTGAGCAGCAGTCAATACCACAGCCAAACTACTGGTTTCCTGTTGGCCTTGGCATGCTAGGTTTGATATCTACACATTTGTCAGAGCTGCAACTGACTTAGTTCAGGGTTTCAACAAAATCCATGCTCTGTAAATACACACCCACACAATCCATCAGCAGCTACAAGGCTAATAAATGTGACAGCTCTGGTTTTATGTTGAAGAGACTGCGCATAGTTGCGAGCATATGCACAAGACTGGAACTTGCCAGAACTGAAAACGGCAACATGGGGGCAAAGAATGGAGGAAATTGAAGCTTAGTGTTCAGATAGGATCTGTTGGCAAGAAAAACCTTTAAGGTAGTAGTACTTGTGGTCCATCCCTCCCAATGGATCTGACCTGTCAGTTACGGCAATCCAGTAGTGGGCTGATGAGCTTGTTGGTTTTCTTGCCTTCTGTGGCTGCTAAAATTAAAGAGGGTGGAGAGGGAAATTATCCTGCATTTAGCAGGCCACACTTAATGGCAAGTGGGTTGTATTGAACTTGGAGCTCACAAATTATTCAGGTTTGCTCTGTGTGGGGGATTGACTTCTTTACATCCTGTTTCCAAGCAACCATAATTTATAACTTGGTCATCTGGAAAAGACAAGAAGGGTAGATTGCAGAATACAAACCCAATTGGTAAGCAGAAGCTGGCCTAGCTAAACAGAAAACCCTGAAGAGGATGGAATATCTAAGTTCTTATGCCTCAAAAAAGACTAATATGTAACAGAAGTAAGATTATCATTGAGCCTACCAGCCCCATATAAATTATCAAATGCTTGCACAGCTTGGTTGGAAATCTTGTAGGGAGTGTAAAGATAGGCTCTGTTAGAAACATACAAAGCTGCCTAGTAACATTTTTGACAGACAACTGCATAGTTTTGTCCAGGAACCTTCCCCTCAGAATAATGGGCTGAACTGGGCAGACTCTGTATTTTGGTTTCACCTTTCTCTAGCTCCCTTCCATGTCATGGCTTTCTGGTTGTCCTGTCTTATGAGCCAGGTGTCCTCAAGCTTTTTGAGCCTGTGTCACCTTTAGAATTCTGACAGACTGCTAAATGCAAGAACAGAATGGCTGCTGTGGGAGGTGGAGCCAACCATGGAATGTCAAGGAGTGAGGTTATGCATGACTCTCCAACATTGCAGGCAGAAATTCTGTTTAGCAGGACACCTTTTAATTTGCACAGACAATCAAATCTCCAGTGGCCAGTCAGAAGCCCTGCTTGGCAAAAGCATTATCTGTCCCCACGCACTTTCTAGATGCACTTGGTGGGCAGCAGGAAAGGTGGTGGCAGGCACCACGGTGGTACCCATGGGGACCCCTGATTTGAACCAGTAGGTTCTCTTGAAGTATAAAGTATATGTACATTGTGCGTTTGGAGGCTGGTCATGAGTGTAAACCATTTGTAATCTTGGATGTTTTCCCTTCCTTTCCTTCACTCTCCTGTATTTCCTTCTTCTCTTGTCCAGCTGTCCATATACCCCATTTGGTAACAGAGATGTACATCTAGATGTGAACTGGTCAGGACCAGAATGGAACTAAAAATGAAGTGCCTCTTTTTAGGTTACTATTGTAACTAATCCAGGCTGAAGCATTAATGAGTGCGTGAAATATTTGAAAATCTTTAGAGCTGACCATTTTTGGGGGGGCTGGCTGTAGAGTTCAAAAGGGTTGGAAAAGGAGGTGACTGGGCAGGCATATTGCTGACAAAGATGCTTTCTTATCAGTGAAGTTATGCTAATCTTGCCATCAGAGAAGTACTTCTGTCTTTTTAAAGTAGTTTGCACTAATTGCTGACTTTATATGTATACAAATGGCTACATATCTTAGCTCAGATACTTTCAGTATTTTTGGAGCCACAGTACAGGAGGAAAGATTATCAAAATGAGTCTCTCTCTTACTAAACTAACAGCCATGGGTCTAAACAGGGCCGGCTCGAGGTGGTTCTGTGCCCTAGGTGGGAGCAGATGCCAACCTCCCGGTGGGGCCTGGAGACCCTTTTGCCCCCCCTCGGGGGGAGGGGGAGGGCAGGCAAGCTCTGCTGCGGCCTCCTGCACCCCACCGGGGCACTCTTCTCTGGCGGCATCGGCCTCTGCCCCGGGGCGCTCTTTGCTGGTGGTGCCGTCCCCCTGCCTCCCTCTCCCCCGAGGGGGAGGGGGAGGGTGGGCAAGCTCTGTGCCGGGGCGCTTTTCGCTGGCAGCGCTGCCGCTGGCCGCCCCCCCCACGTCCTCTCTCCCTGAGGGGGGAGGGGGAGGGCGGGCAAGCTCCGCACCAGGACGCTCTTTGCTGGTGACGCCGGCTGCCGCCCTGCCTCCTCTCCCCCGCTGAGGGGGGAGGGGGAGGCCGGGCAAGCTCCGCACCAGGATGCTCTTCGCTGGTGGTGCCGGCCGCCACCCCCGCCTCCTCTTCCCCGCCGAGGGGGGAGGGGGAGGGCGGGCAAGCTCCGTGCTGGGGCGCTCTTCGCTGGCAGCGGTGGCCACCGTCCCTGCCTCCTCTCCCCCCAAGGGGGAGGGGGAGGGCGGGCAAGCTCCGCTGTGGCCTCCTGCACCCCGCTGGGGCGCTCTTCACAGGCAGTGGCGGCCACTGCCCCGCCTCCTCTTCCCCCGAGGCTCTTCACTGGCAGCGGCTGTGGGGAGGCGGTGGTAGCTGGTGGCGGTGGCGAGGGACTTTTCGTGGGGGGCGGGGCACAGTTTGGTGCTCCTGCAGGCCAGTGTGCCCTAGGCGAGCGCCTAGCTTGCCTAGCGGGCGAGCTGGCCCTGGGTCTAAACAAAGCCTGCTGCTCTATGTCTGGGAAACTTGAAGATTGGCAGCTTTTTCTAGCCGATACCAAGCAAGTCTGCTCCCCTATCATTTTTGTCTTCATCCGCATTTACTTGTAGCAAATACCTATTTCATCTTACCATCTCACCATAGGTTATTCTTGTTGGCATGCTTTAATGCACTCTCACTGGCAGATTTGCTTCATGATACATTTGTGTGGGTTCCTTAGGAGCAGAGTCAGTGCTGTGAGGGAGCCCAGATTCTAGAATCTATCACCTTTTGTTGTTGTTTTGCAACTTTATACCAAGCCAAGAGCCTATATCTAAGCCCATGTCCTGGCTGCCTTTCCTATTCATTCGTCAGGTTATCTATCACCTTTTAAATATTCTTGCTAACAACCAAAGGGTCACAGAAGTTGCCACAAGGTATACTCAAATAGCATTGAAAATTCATGCTAAAGTTCTAACACTTCTTGGGCTGCGATCATATGCACAATTAGACCAGACATAGGTGCGAATGCCGGGCGGATTTAAAGGGCGTGATCAGACAGCCATCGGCAACCTGTTCTACTCCACCACAGAAGCGGATTTAAAAGACACTGGGGAAAATCCGGTAGTAAACGGGTTGTGACGGGCCATGGACAGAGTTTCCCGTGTCTGATCACTCCAGCACACTCTAATGGCGTTAGGATGGTCTGATCAGGCCATCCTTACTCCCTGCCATTGCCCCCCCCCCCTTTGCAGTTTGCGCATCATCGCAAACTCCATAGGGAGCCTTTGGTGGGGAGGTGCGATTCATCAATCACTCAATTAAGTGCATGGGGGGAAAAAGCACACACACAAAAAGACTCACCCGCAGTTGTGTCTGATCACACAGTGATGGACTGCGCCCGCAGCTTCAAAGGGAGGTGTGATTGTGCAACTGCAGGTCACTTCCCCCCCGTTTTTTCTGGTGTGTGTGACTGCAACCTGGCTACTTTTGAATCTTGAATTTTCATTATAAAATTTTTAAAGTAGTTGGAGCAAATATTTGTATCCAATACGCATTTGCTTTGTACACTCTATTCACACTAATTTTGTTTATATGAGAGACACTTTAATATGTTTTGATTTAGCTGCAAAGCTTTTCCTGTTTTAGTGTTATAGAAAGATATTACCTGTAATGGTAAAGTCCAACAGCTTGTGTGCTTTTTGGATAGTAGCTGAATAAAGGATGTTTATGCTAGGGAAGGCTACATAAAAAGCAGTGTTTGCTTGCTATTTTGTTTTCCTCACCAGTAGGCACTGAGGCAAATGTAGCTGGCATATAGAATGGCATATAGTTAGGCAGTAGTGCAGATGGGGGTATGAAAACAGTAGTTATAATCCCTGGTGGTAGGCAGCATCTGTCACTGATCAGAGAGAGGCAACTTGTGAATAGGCAGGAAGCACTGCAGTTTGTGCCTGTGAAAGCAGATGCCATTCGTGTTCTCTTCCAGTGATAGGCAGCATCTGCCAAACTGTCTTAAAGTGTCTGCATGGCAGTCAGTAACGTAGAGAGATAGACTGGGGCAATACCATATAAGGTGTGAAAGATAATGCTGAGGACAGATCTGAGATCGGTCTATATCTGCACTGTCAATTTTAATGTATTTATTGACTTATCTGTCTTGTTGTGTACGCCGCCTTGAGCCAGTTTGCCTGGCTGGGCAGGATACAAATCTAAAGTAATAAATAAATAATAAATAAATACAAGAAACCTTGGGCTGTGGTCATACACACTAAATAATTCACTTTCAATGCACTTTCCCACTGGATTTTGCCAGTTCACACAGTAAAACCCAGTTGGAAAGTACATTGAAAGTGGATTGAAAATGACCTCAGCCTTGGATGACAAGTTAAGCCTTTGGTTAAGCCTTTCTTCTCATGCCAGTTACCCACTACAAGTAAGTCACCCTCCTCCAGATGTTTCAAACCTCCAAAATGAAAAAAGACAACCCCCTGTTCACATGTAAAGAAATCTGGAGGGGGGAAAGAGGAAGGGAATGATATACTTTTAAACAAGAGCCATTGTGATATAGTGGTTAGAGCATCAGATGAGAACAGGAGTCTCCAACATGGTGCCCATAGGTGCCATGGCACCCACTGATACCTTTCCCGGTGCCTTGTTTTTAGAAAGTGGGTGGGGCCAAACCCATCAGGGCTTCAGATTGGCCATTGGAGATCTGATTGGCTGTGCAGAATTTTTAAAAGTTCCTTCAGCAGCAGCTGCCACCACACCACAAGGACTATACCACTGAAAATAAAATATGTGTATGCAAGAAAATATTTTTGAACAGTATTTTAATTTAAAATGGCATTCTGTTAAACGGAGCTTCTGCTGGAAATACTGAAGAGTCAAGCGTATGACCTCACTCCCTGACATTTTGTGGCTGGCTCTGTCTCTTGTGGCAGCCAGTTTGTGGTTGACTTTGCCTCCTGCAAGCAGCCATTTCATAGTTGTGTGTCCACCACCCACTGCAAGAATTCTAAGGATGCTGACGGGCTCAGAAAGGTTGAGGACCCCTGGACTAGAATCTAGGAGACCCTGGTGTGACTCCCTAGTCTGTTGCCATTCATACAGTCTCAGCCTGAACTACCTCATAAGATTGCTGGGCCATCCACATTAGAGCAAAGTACTTGAGGGGACAGTATTTAGCTTATTTTACCCATGAGTTTCACTTTTGTTTAAAATATATTTGTTTAAACAACATTATGATGTCATGCACCAGGAACCCAAGTTATCACTATATGCAATGGTAAGCTGTTTGGTCCCCATGCAGATGAGTAAAGCAAGAAAACTGGACCACCATTCAGCAAGGCAGTGATGAAGAAAATGTGACTGTAAATTAACCTTTCAAAATTACCTGATGAGGAATGAATGTGGAATTTTAGGAAAACTGAGCACTTAAAGAAAAGAAAGAGGGAGTGGGGTTGCCAACCTCCAGGTGGTGACTGGAGATCTCCTGCTACTACAACTGATTTCCAGGTGACAGAGATCACTTTGCTTGGCAAAAATGTCTGTTTTAGAGGGGGAATATGTGGCATTATATCTCATTGAAGTCCCTCCCCTTCCCAAACCCCAACCTTCTTAGGCTCCACCCCCAAAATCTCCTGGTATTTCCCAACTCAGAGTTGGCAACCCTAGGGGAGAATCACCATTCCAAAGTCAGCAGAACTTAAAGGATTTTGGAGGGTAGGATATTGGTGGGTGGGATTGTCCAGTGATTCCTCATAACCCCCTGCTTTATGTATATTACTAGTCACAAAGCACGATCGGCATCATGAGCCCCTGGCTGCTAGAGCATCCCCCGCAGCCCGCTGGCCCCAGCAGCCGACCTGCCAGCCCTGGCAGCCTCCCAGCCAGTTTCCACCCATGGCGTCCTGAAACCTTGGCCTCCAGAGCATCTCTTGCGGGAGGCCGCCCGGGTACCTGCAGGTGCCCGCGGCCAATGAAGTCCGCCACGGGGCTGCCATGAGCAAGCTCAGGCCCCACACCTGGCCACCTCCAGCTTCGTCTTGGCCACTCGCTGCCTGCCCGGCTGTCTGCAGGTGTCCACAGCCGACATGGACCACTTTCAGCTGCCAGAACCTCCGCCTCCACCTTATTCATTGCCTTCCAGCATACTGAGGCTGAGAGGCTGGGTGCGGGTTCTGTGGGCGGGTTCTGTGGGACTAAGGCAACACACCCACCAATCGATGGAGAGACCCTGTGAGTGACACATCACAAAGCCTACTGATTCGGGAGCGTGTTGGTCCATGACCAAAACAGCATTATATATTATGATTTGTGCCTACTGCCTGCTTTCTTGAATTGCTAACTGCACAATCCTATCCCATGTCTTCTCAGAGTTAAAAAGTCCTATTACTGTGGCTCAGGAGCCACATGCAGCTCTTTCACACATATTGTGTGGCTCTCGGCCGGGCAGCTGGGGAAGCGAAGGGGAGGAATGCCTCCCTGATTGGTCTTCCCTTCTCCAGCCTGTGTTCCCCTCCCTGGGTAGGCTTGAGGTGCGGAGGAGCAGAGAAAGAAAGCAACTTTAAATGTGTTCTTAAAGCCCCCCCCCACTGGCCAGCTTGGAGAAGGCATTTGTCTCTTTAAATCCCTTCTCCAAGCCAAACGGGCGGGGGCTTGGAGGACACATTTAAAGTTGCTTTCATTCCACCTCTCCCTATCTATTTGCTTTCTTTCCACTTTCTTTTTTTCCACCTTTCTTTCTCTCTCTCTCTTTTCCTCACCTCCCTCCCCATCTCAAGTTAAATGTGTTCTCGAAGCCCCGCCACATTGCCACACCAGCCAGCTGGCTTGGCTCAGAGAAGGCATTTGTCTCTTTAAATCTCTTCTCCAAGCCAAGCCAGCATTGCAGTAAGGGTGGGGGGCTTGGAGAACACCTATAAAGTTAAAGGTGTTCTCCAAGCCCCTGCCCTGCAGACATGCCCGCCGGCTTGGCATGGGGATGTGGGGGGGGATTGGAGAACACATTTAAAGTTGTTTTCTTTCCACCTCTTCCTCTCTCTCTCATTTATTTGCTTTCTTTCCACCTCTCTTTCTCTCTCTCTTTTCCCCTTCTTCTTCCCCCCATCTATTTGCATTCTTTCCACCTCTTTCTCTCTCCCTCCCTCCCTTCCTTCAACTCTCTCTCTACCTCCTCCTCCCTCCCTCTCCCATCTATTTGCTTTTTGTTTCTCTCTCTCCTTTCTTTCCACCTCTTCCATTCTTTCCTCCTTTCTCTTTGTCTCTCTCTTCCTTCCTCCACCTCCCTCCCTCCCCCATCTTTTTGCTTTCTTTGTTTCTCTCTCTCTTTCTCTTTTATTCTTTCTTTCCACAAATAAATATCATTAGCAAACAAATAAATATAGTTGGGCAAATAAATATTATCAACATCTGTTTTTACCCCTTTTGATTTTATTTTTGGCAGTATTATTTAATGTTAATAAAAGCAAATATACATATTTTTCAATAAAATGTGTGTAATATTTGTTCATGTCTTCTGGCTCTCAAACATCTGACATTTATTCTGTGTGGCTCTTACATTAAGCAAGTTTTGCCACCCCTGTCCTTACATGCAGTGGGGCTTATTCCCAGGAAACCATGTGCCTGATTGCAGCCTAACTGAAACCACTGGAAACCAGTAACTATTACAATATAATGAGTAGGTATAATAATAAGAATAAAGAAAAAGGGAATAGATGCAAAAATGGGGGAAAAATCCTGTCTGCTCATTTGTTAAATGACACCTAAACAATTTTATGCAACGCCATCCTAAGCAGAATTCCACCTTTCTAAAGAGTGTGACCCTGCTTAGGATGGTGTTGTTGATAAATAACAAAGGCCAGATAACGCGGGGGGAGGGGAGGTGTGGCTCTTTGTGCTGGTGTAATTAGACCCGCCAGAACGTGATCAGATGCAACAGCGGCATACCCTGGTTTCGTCAGTCACACATGCGCATAAACGAGGACAGCTGGGGGAAGCCACGCACCATCACACTGAACGGTTCCGTGGCAAACCATTTGCTAGCACAATCGATGTGCTACTTTTTAACTGCGCAGCTTTGGTGGCTTGCCACGGGTGTACTACACCTCCTAGATGTTCTGCTGTGATTGTGCCCAGAAACTCCGCCGGACTATTGTGGCTTCCACGTGGCAAATGCTCCGTGTGACTGGGGCCAAAGTTCAGTAGAAACACTTTTTAGATGGTAACCTTGCTCTCTTTTCTCCAGTGGTAGTAAGTTGTAACAGGTAGATTTTAAAGTATGCCCAAAGTACATAGCCATCAGATTAACTCATACATTTACCACCTTTGTGATCAGAAGGTCATGGCTATTCCTCTTTCTTGTGTCTTATAGTTCTTCAGTCTTAGTCTGTGGATATCCATGGCTAAAAGAGCAGAAGAACTGGAAGGAAACAAATAGGAAAATGTGGATCTTCTTCGTGGTCTCTGTGCATCACACCCATGGGATTCAGTGCGCCTGCGCTGACCTGGTCGGTGTCTGTACAAAGCTCACAACGGGATTTTCGCGCCCTTCGCCACCGGGCATGCGCAGGAACCCCACCGCTCATGCCCAAGGGGCGGGGGCACGGACATCCCGCCAGTTCTCTTCTGACTGCCTCGCTGTTAGCAGCCTGCGTTGGTGTCTCCAAGAACACTTTACCTCAGCAAAGAATCACAACTTTTCTTCAAAATTTTTTTCTTTGGTTGTTTTCTTCGATCTTCTGGACCGTTTCTGCCAACCATTTCTTCTTCAATCCACAACTTTTTTGTGGATTTCCCTCGGTCTCCGGACCGCTCTCCCCCCCCCCACCACCCTTCATCCTACCGGGTGGAAGGGCCCATTTCCATTGTTTATGGAAAGTTGAAAGTGGGGGTGCTTTAAAAGGTGCTCTTCCTGTGGGAGCAAACTAGCCTTGAGGGACGAGCACTCACTCTGTGTTTTTTGTTTGGGAGAGACTCACCGACCTGACGCCTGTTCCATCTGTGCCCGTTTCTCCAACCAAATGAGAAAAAACAGGGCCGCTAGGCTGAAGGTCGCGTTGTGGGAGTCGGCACTCGCTCCTCCAGCGCCCGAGATGGAATCCGATCAGTCTACGTCGAGACCGGCCGTCTCAACATCGAAGTCATCCGTGTCGACACAGAGGGATCCCCCTACACCGAAACCTCCCAAGGTAGGGAAATCTTCCTCGGATATCGGAGGGGCCCCTACGAAGAAGTCTAAATCGAAGACGACTTCATCGGTGTCGACGCCGGTAAAAAAGCCCAAGAAGGATAAGACGAAGACCCTGGGCTCACGCAAGACGGGAGACACGCATAAGTCTCACGGTGTGAGCGGCGTTAAATCTCCTACGGGCTCTGCTTTCTGTGCGGACGCACCTCAGCAACCCCCACAACCATCCCATCCGACACCGGAGCTGACGAAAATCCTGGTGGAGCCTCCAATACAGATCCTGGACTGTCCACCACGTCAGTCTGAACCCCCCATGTCGGAAGTTCCCCACCATCGTAATCCTCCCCAGTCGATGTCGCCTCCTCCTGCCGACCTCGACCTGGCCTCCAACGTCCAAGTACTGGGATCTCGATCCCCTTCCCCGGTTTCCTGGGCTAGTGGTCACTCCGATCGCTCCCGGCATCCACCTCGAGACCACTCTAGGTCTCCATACCATCCCGACCATCGTGAGCAGGAGTCCTATGGTCCACGCTACGACAGGTACCACGCATCATATCCGTATCGACCCCCGAAATTTTCCTTCAAACACAAGCATGAGATGCCATACTGGTTCTCTTCGGGCCTGTGGCACTTCCCTGGATATCCAGATCCCTGGGAACCTTGTCGATACCGCTCCCGCTCACCTCACCACCAGCCTTCGGCGACAGTGTCGAAACCTCCACCGTCTCCTCGTCCTTCCACCCATTCCGACCATGCCACTGCTTCACCAATGCTGATGGCCGAGCCACCGCTACCGAGGCATCAAGAGTTAAGTTCCAATTCCGCCTCTTCCAGGGGTGACTCCGATGTCGATGATCTGGAGGACGCTCTTTCCAATGTCGAACCCCCCCCAAACAACCGATCTCCGGGAGCAGCCCGATTTCTCCTCCGGAGGACATGTCCTCATACGGGGACTTAGTAAAACGTATGGCACACTCTCTTGCTCTACCGATCATCCAACCCCAACCATCTGCAGCTGACGAGGTGTACGACATCATCGAGATCAACGCCTCTACGCCGATAGCCTTATTGATGTCCAAGCACCTCTTGAAAGCGGTTCAGTCCCCTTGGGCCAAACCATCGACGGCACCGGTCTCTACCAAACGGTTAGACCACATGTACCGAGTTCAAGAAGAAGGAGTTTCCTTCCTCTACCTCCATCCCCGCCCGAATTCGTTGGTCGTCTCTACATCTTCAAAGAATAAAAGCTCTAACTCTACTCCGTCCGACAAGGAGAGCAAAAAAATCGACGCCTACGGTCGTAGAGTGTACTCTTCCACAGCCCTGGGGATAAAATTCTCCAATTATTTGGCCTGTTTCGGGAAATATCAATATGCCTTATGGGAAAGAATGTCGGCGCTCCTCCCATCCATGCCAGATGACAAACTGGCTGAGGCTAGAGCGATCCAGAAGGAAGGCCTGTTAGTGGCCAAACAACTTCTGAACACAACAAAACACTCGTTGGATGCCTTCTCAACATCGATGGCTTCTGCAGTGTTGATTCGCCGTCATGCGTGGCTATGCACCACCTCTCTCCCCCAGGACACTAGATCCTATATCGAAGATCTCCCCTTCGATGGGGATGGCTTATTCCACTCCTCCACCGACGCCGCCTTGCAGGAGCTGGATAAAAATATCAAGGCTTCAAAATCGCTCGGAGTTTCAGCACCTCAAAGGTCTTACCGACAGAGGTCCTGGTCCAGGTACACCCCCCGTCGCCCGTACCCTATGAAACTGTCCACAGAAATGGCCTGGAGACCCCGTCAATCTCCGAACCATGGCAAGCCATCGTACCAGTCGAAACCGAGGTCGAGCACACAACACCCACAGGCGAGACCCAAGTCCAACCGTGGACCAAAGCAGGGTCTTTGACTCCATCCTCCCGATATCGACAGAAAGGACCCGCCTCCATCCCTTCCTGCCCATGTGGAAAAGCATCACCATGGATGCCTGGGTTTTATCCATCGTGACCAATGGTTATATCATCGAGTTCCTCGACCTCCCACCTTTACCGACCTTCCGTTCCACCCCTCCCTCCTCCGTCCTCCTTCAGGAAGCCGACTCCTTACTGGAGAAGGGGGCGATAGAACCTGTCCCGAAAGCTTCCGAACGGATGGGATTCTATTCTCGGTACTTCACCGTACCGAAACGCGATGGAGGGCTGCGCCCCATCTTGGATCTTCGAGATCTCAATATCTACATACGATATCGAAAATTCAAGATGACGACTCTACAGGCTATCCTCCCATTGATTCCACAAGGCGCCTGGATGGCTACCATCGACCTCCAGGATGCCTACTTCCACCTAAACATCCACCCGTCTCACAGGAGGTACCTCCGATTCGCGATAGGAGAATGTCATTATCAGTATCGATGTCTCCCCTTCGGAATCTCTACGGCACCGAGGGTCTTCACCAAGACCATGGTAGTTGTCGCAGCCCACCTCCGCCTCCAGGGGATCACCATCTTCCCCTATATCGACGACTGGCTTCTGGTGGCTGATTCCCCGACCTCTCTGCGCAAGGACATTGCGTTCCCACTACACCTTCTTTCATCACTCGGTCTTCAGGTGAACCTACAAAAGTCCTGTCTTCAACCATCTCAGAGGGTTCAGTTCATCGGGGCCTTACTCGACGCCGTGGCCAGCAAAGCCTTCCTACCGTTGGACAGAGCTCAAACCTTGTCCAAACTAGCAACCTCGGTTCGCGACTCTCCATCCTCAACGGCGCACGATGTTCAGCGCCTCCTCGGGCACATGTCCGCCACGACCTCGGTCCTCCCCCTGGCGAAACTCCACATGAGGCCACTTCAACTTTGGTTTCTGAAGAGTTTCCGTCCACACCGAATGTCTCAGTCGAAGGCCATGACCCCTACACAAACCGTACGGGACTCCCTCAACTGGTGGACTGCTGTTCCAAATATTACCCAGGGTGTTCCGTTTACCCCTCCCTCTCCTCATTACACCTTGACGACAGATGTGTCCTTATGGGGCTGGGGGGCCCACCTCAATGGCATCAGTGTGGGATACCGATGGGATGCTGCTACTGCAAGCAGGCACATCAATTACCTGGAACTACTGGCTATCTCGCTAGCTCACAGAGCGTTTCAGCACCTTTTACGAAACCACTGTGTTGCCATCCTCACCGACAACACCACGGCCCTCAGCTACCTGAACCGTCAGGGAGGAACTGTCTCCAGGAGCCTCTGTGGGCTCGCTCTCGACCTCTGGGACTGGTGCGTCTCCAACAAAATCGTCCCCATGGCCACCCACATCCCCGGAGTCCAAAACGTGGAAGCGGATCTGATCAGCAGAGGCCACACTCACCATCACGAGTGGGAACTGAATCAGGTCTACCTCCAACCGCTCTTCGACTGCTGGGGGACCCCATCAGTCGACGTGTTCGCCTCTCGGGTGAACACGAAATGCAAACAGTTCTGCTCCCAAGGAGGCAGGGATCCTCTCTGCTTAGGGGACGGCCTTCTACTACCCTGGACCGGATCATTCCTGTACATGTTCCCCCCACTGCCCCTACTCTTGAGAGTGGTGCACAAAGTGGCCAAATTTCGACCGGACTGCATCCTCGTAACTCCATGGTGGCCCAGGCAACCCTGGTTCCCCATCCTACTCCGTTTGGCAGAGGGCAGGTTCCACCACTTCCCCAACGTGCAAGACCTCCTCACCACCGAAGGGGGTATGGTGCTCCACCCGCAGGTGAACAACCTAAAACTGATTGCCTGGAGGCTCCAACCATGAGCTTCTCCGCCCGGGTCTCAGAGGTGCTGTGTAATACGAGGAAGGAATCTACCCGCTCATCCTACCGCAGGAAGTGGCAAAAGTTCCTCTCGTACCTAGACACGTCTACGAACACTCCGAATTCCGTGAGCCTGGACAAAATTCTGGACTTTCTCCTGTTCCTTAGAGACCAGGGTCTATCCCACTCGTCAGTGAAAGTTTACTTGGCGGCCATCTCCGCTTACCACCAGGGCTTGGATGGACACATAATTTTCTCCCATCCGACCTCGAAGCGATTCATGAAGGGCCTCGTCCGACTATACCCTCCTGTAGCTGCGCCTACAGAACTGTGGGACTTACCGCTGGTACTACGACAACTTACCAGACGACCGTTTGAACCGATGGCTACTTGTGACCTCAAGTATGCGACGTGGAAAACGGCTTTCCTAGTGGCTATCACCTCAGCCAGAAGGGTTAGCGAACTCATGGCACTCCGACATGATCCACCCTACCTGGTCTTCCTTCCAAACGGTGTACGCCTCGTACCGGACTTGACTTTCGTTCCAAAGATTGTTTCAGAGTTCCATCTCAATACTGAAATATTCTTACCAGATTTTTTCCCACATCCAGAGGATGACGGACAACGCTTGCTCCATACCCTGGATGTTAAGAGGGCACTCCTCTTTTACCTAAACCGGACTCAGTCAACCAGACGTGACAACTCACTGTTCCTGTTGTACAACTCGCCTTCCCTGGGACTCCGCATCACGTCTCAACGACTCTCTAAATGGATTGTCGAGACGATTCGACTGTGCTACTTTCTGGCAAAGCGGTTGCCTCCCTCTCGTCTGAGAGCGCACTCTACCAGGTCCATGGCGACCTCAACGGCCTTTCTGAAGGGCGCATCTCTCTCGTCCATCTGTAGAGCGGCTACGTGGTCCACGCCAACCACGTTCATCAAACACTACGCTCTGGACGTCCGTGCCCAGCAGAAGGGTGACTTGGGTCGTCTGGTCCTCTCCTCTACGGCTCCCTGAGTCTGCCAGCACCCACCTCCAGGTGAGCCACTGCTTTTTAATCTCCCATGGGTGTGATGCACAGAGACCACGAAGAAGATAAACAGGTTGCTTACCTGTAACTGATGATCTTCGAGTGGTCATCTGTGCATTCACACCACCCGCCCGTCCTTCCCCACTGCTGTCATCCTCAGCTGTTCTCATACATGGCTAGGCTTGATAGCGGTCAGAAGGAACTGGCGGGATGTCCGTGCCCCCGCCCCTTGGGCATGCGCGGTGGGGTTCCTGCGCATGCCCGGGGGCGAAGGGCGCGAAAATCCCATTGTGAGCTTTGTACAGACACCGACCAGGTCAGCGCAGGCGCACTGAATCCCATGGGTGTGAATGCACAGATGACCACTCGAAGATCATCAGTTACAGGTAAGCAACCTGTTTTTTCCTGTTGATGCCCATGTATAATTCTAACCTAGAATGCAGTGATGCTCAGACAACATGATGCACTTTCATTCCTTCCTTTTCCTTTCTAAATAGAGACTTAGATGTTTTTAGGACACCTACGTAATTAATCTGTCATTAGCACTATGAATTAATTGCATTGTAATCAGAACTTAAACTATTTCTTCTTAATGGTTTGACTAGTTTCTGACTGCTTGAATAATCTCTAAATATGGGTATTACATTTCTGAAGCTGAAGGACATTGGTGGGTATTTCAGCTTTGGCGAAATGTTTAGTCAATGGACAAAATTACTTGTCTGTGTTCTTTATGCAGGGCATTGCAATCATGGAGTTGCTTCTTCAAGAACAGTTTGGTAGTCCATTTTTGTAATGAGCAAAAAGTGAGTATATATATATCCCTCCTTATAAATACTTATCTTTTGGTTTCGTAAGATTCCATGCGCTCCCATTGGCTGTAAAATGCCCTCCCTCAGCCATTGGCTCATCGGGCGCCACTCAAGAGTACTTGCGTGCCATTGGCCGGGTGCTGGGTCTGCTCCTTTCCCCACCCACTCCCCCTTCAGACAGATTTGCTGGCAGACCAGCTCTCTCTCCTGAGGAAGACAGTTCTCTGGACTCCTGTGAGGGACTGTCCCCTCAGTGGCTGTTGGTAGGCAGCCAAGCTTGGTTCTGTGAGTAAAAAAACAAAGGACTTTCAGCATAACCCCCTCCCCAATGGCCACTTTCCTGTCAGAATAAATGGAAAAAGGCTCTTTCTCCTGCTTAGCTTCAGCATGGCTGGCTGGCTTAACGAGGTGGGCCAGGGACCATCAAACCATTTTCTTCAACTCTCCGCTGAGTGGCTGACTTTCCCCTAGGGTTGCCAATCTCCAGGTGGGACCTGGAGATCTCCCACTGTTACAATTGACCTCCAGATGACAGAGATCAGTTCCCCAGGAGAAAATGGTTGCTTTGGAGGGTAGACTCTATGGCATTATACCCTGCTGAGTCCTTCCATACACACCCCAAATGCTGCCCTCCACAGGATCCACCCCCCAAATCTCCAGGTATTTCATTAATCACAGTTGGCACCTGTACTTTCTCCTCTGTCAGTAAAAGGCCCTTTCCACACCTATGTTGGCCTTTGGGAGAAAACTCATTGGACCCAGTCCTGATCAGGTTGCCAACTCCAGGTGGTCAATTCCTGGAGATTTGAGGGATGGAGCCTGGAGAGGGTGAGGTTTGAAGAGGGGTGGCACCTCAGACAGGTATGATGCCATAGACTCCACCCTCCAATCCAGCCAGTCCCTGATGGGGAACCATTGTTGCCAATATCCAGGTTGGGGCTAGAGATCACTCAAAATTACAACTGCTCTCTAGGAGGGAGGGTGGAGGAGATGGAAAGCTAAAGGTAGGTTGATGGTTGGCTGGGAGGGAGATAGGGTTATCAACTCCAGGTTGGGAAATTCCTGGAGATTTGAGGGGTCAAACCTGGAGAGAGAGAGTGTTGAGGAGGGGTGGGACCTCAGACAGGTACAATGCCATAGACTCCACCCTTCAAACCAGCCACTCCCTCCTGGGGAACCACTGTTACCAATCTTGGGGGTGGGCTGGAGATCACTCAAAATTACTACTGCTCTTCAGGTAGCAAAGATCAGTTCCTCTGGAGAAAATGGTGGAGTCTGTCATTATACCCTGCTGAAATTGCCACAGCAAATTGTCACTGAGTGCCCAAAGCCGGGGCATTCTCCCAGAGCCTCTTTCTAGAGCCCGTTGTATTTATTTCCACAATGGGCCTTATTCATAGTGTATATATATATATATATATATATATTGTTTCTTGACTTATATTAATGAAATAAAAGAGACACAGAGAGGGTTTGAACTCAATGGCAGAGCCCATGCGATCCATGCAGAAGTTTCCTGGCATCTCCAGATAGTTGGTGTTGGGAAAGACCTTTTCCTGCCCCAAATTTGCAGAGCTGCTACCAAAGACATACACAATACTAGATTAGATAGACTCAGTCTTTGTTTCATTGGTTGATGTGGCTTCACAAAAAAAAAAAAAAGGCTGTAGAAAAGTTATTTCTTCAAGTGTTGTTCATGGAGGACAATGTTTATAGACTTCAAGAAATGTTAGAAAAAGAGCTATTGATTGGTCTTTAATAAATGCTCTTTGGTGTGATTATGCTTTTTTGTGTCTTTCAGGTGAAGAAATCACAAAGTTTGAACCACGTCAATATGTCCTTATTCTCGAAGAAGTTTCTTGAAACTCTTTGGGTTATCATTTTAATAAGAGAATGAGCAGGGGCCAAATAAATAATGGTCTACACACTATTCAAGTAATATAATGAAATGGTGTTTTTTAAAATCAATACCTGGAAGTAATCATGGAGTACACTTTGACCTTGTGCTTTAAACTATGCATTCAGAGGAGATAATCAAAATGAAGAACCAGCCCCCAAGCTTGCGCTTCTGTGGAGACACTGTTGGCCCAGAGGAACTGCTGTGCAAGAGGGACATTTTATTTATATGCACTATGACTTTTTATCATGTCAGGCTGCCATGTGAACATTTTTTTTGTCACTCATAATGCTGGATTTATTTGGTTTTTTGCCACAACTGTGCGTCAAATTCCACAAAGATTATACTTGTTTCTCAGGTATGCCAGTATATCCCTCTAAAATGTGAATAACAATGAAACATTACCATTTTTCTAAATCTGCAGAAGCTTGAAGCCATATGTCTAAAAATGTCCATGCATTTCCAACCTAACCAGGGTTCCACTCATTTAAGTCAACTGAAGTTAATGGGCTTAGAAATGTGTGGCCCTACTTAGGATGAGGCTGCTAATGGATAATGAATTCCAATAACAATAGTTTTTAAACGGTAACCTTGTTTTTTCAGGGGTAGTAGGTTTAACTGGTAGGTTTCAAAATAAACATCCCTCAGATTAATTCCTGTGTTTACTGACTTATGTGATCAGAAGGTCATGGCCATTCCTCTTCCTCCATTTTTATAGTCCTGCAGCTCTTTCAAAGGGTATATCAATTATTTGGTCTACAGAAGACCTCCAGTTTTACCTGAATATCCTTATTTGAAAGTAAAGCAGATTATGGCCAAGGTCTTAAACCTTATAATACTATTTTATGTAGATGGATCTGATGGGAGTATCACATTGCTAATAAATAAATATCTGCATTTGTTAAAAAAATTCTTCTGTATTGGGATTAATGTTGTTGATACTGTAAGTTCAAGTGCTGGAAGGATAGTTAATATCTGCACTGAACTGGTATCTCATCTGCATTGGATAGGTACCGTAAACATGCCACGGTTCGTTGGCTGATGCTTAAGTGAACACCCGATATGAATATGTTAGAAATGTATAAGTCTTGGCTAAATAAAAAATACATTCAGGAGCAGCAGGGAGGATGCTGTTTTGTCATAAATAATAAAATCATGTCCTTTTCAACCTTGTCACCTGTAGTTTTATGACTGAGACTGCTAGAGCAGCCTGGATTAAATTTAGATTTACCAGGCACAGCAGTTATGTCAGGTCATTTTTAATTTATTTCCTTTAGCAATAAGCCAGCCTAACCAGTCATTTGAACAGCTATTTGACAGCTGGCTAATGGGAGTGAAAAGGGTGCCAACTGCCCTGCTGGCTGCCTCTCCCCTTTCTGCTTTTCCCTTTCTTGCTAACACAGTTGAGGGCAGGAAGAGGAAAGATAGATGCATGTTTACACAGGTGTGTGTGTGAGGCCCTATTGAACCCACTAGCAGGGCTGTGTGCCTTCCTAGTGCCTTACAAATATATCTTCCCATGCCTCTGTGTATGAAGTAAGTGATAAAATGGTTGAAATAGTAATCAAAATAGAAGACTGGGAGTAAGGTAGATGATTTGGAAAGAGGAAATCAAGGTAGTAACAGTGTGTCAGAAAATATGTGAGAACAAAAAGAACCCAGAGAACTTACAGGAATTTTTTTATAGCCATTTTTTATAACAGGGCAGAAGAAGCATTCATAATGAACATATAAAGTTGCATTATCCTGAGTTAAACTGTTGGTTCATCTATTTTAGCACTGACTCCTCTCAAAGGCAGTGGCTCTGCATGGTTTCAGGCAGAGAAAGTTGTTTTCCAACAACTCCTACCTGAGTGGTTTTAGTTGGAAACATCTGGGACTGTACCTCAGACCCTGTGCATGTAAAGTATGTGGTCTTCCACTATCTGTAGCCCCTTCACATTGTAATTATGCCCTCATAGAAGTTGCTAACAGTATCTGAATATGTTTTGATACTGTACCCAAAGTTGCATATTTGTCTGTTTACTTCATTTGCACTCTACTTTTCTCCCCAGTGGGGATCCAAAGCAGCTTATAAAATTCTCCCCTTTTCCATTTTACCATTACAATAACCCTGTGAGGTAGGTTAGTCTGAGAGTGCGTGATTGGTACAGGGTTACCCAGCGAACTACAGTGGCAGATTGAGGATTTGAACCTGGCTCTGATTTTAGACTGACACTCTAATCACTACACTATGGCTGTCAATAATTAGTGCTGATGATAGTAGTCCTTGTGAGTCATGTGAATACAATATCACCTTCCAAGTTTCAGCAGTCCCTGGTGATCTGACTGGAGCAGATTGCCACCAAGAGGATTTCATCTATGGTAATTTACCATCTACCAGATCCCAATCCAGATCCCAAGCTAGCCAAAGGCCTTGTCTGTGTGAGAGAACTCTGTGTGACACCCAGAAGAAGACAACACAAAGTGCTGGTTTTGATCATAAAGTCCTAAATGATCTGAGATCCATCGTATTTGAAATCCAATCTATTCCCACATGAAACTGCTTACCTTCTTCACAGACCTGTTTCTCTGTTACCACCAATGGCCTGCCTTGTTGTTTGGGGAAATTAGCTAGGCAGCAGGCAATACCAGAGGGGTACAAGGAGCCTGTACATCAGTTTATACCAAAGTCCGGTACAGTAGGAAGACTCCAAATTTGAAGAGTAAATTAAATCGTTTTTATTAAAGTATTTCCCTAATTACAAGCACACTAAACTTTTAAAAAGAGCAAGCAATACAGAACTAAGAAAGCAGAGGTGATTGATAGCGAACAGAGGGGTCAGTTACGGGGTGATACAACCTGTCCAGATGTGCAGGGGTCGACTGAGATGAAATTATGGCCAAAACCATTAGTTTGGGGATGAACTGCCAGTTGGCATCAGGGGCAGACACACAAAATCTGAGACCACATGCTCTGACAGATATAGACATTGGGAAACAATGCAGACCTATGAGAGGCCTTGGGGGCTGGTCTCAGGTGAGAAAAATAGATTTTCTAGACCAATAAAGAATACATGGAGGTGTGGTACCAGGCGGACTGTAATTCAGGTGTGACAGATGGGGTCCCAGAGGAGCAGAGTCTAGCTGCACAATAGCCTTGATGGATCTAGCCAGGTAGATCATTGTACTATTCTATCTCATTTGATCAATAAGTATGTCATTCAAAATAACTTAGAATTATTTGTGGCTTTCCGAGATCTGAAGGGAGCATTTGACTGAATTGATAGGGAACTTCTTTGGGTTAAAATAAATCAACTAAATATGGACAAAAGACTTCTTACGCTTATCAAGAAGCTATATACCTCCAACACTTGCCAAATTAAATGCTCATTAGCAGGCAAATTAACCACGAAAGTTCCTACTAATATGGGAGCCAGGGTTGCATTCTAGCTCCCTTTTTATTTAATCTTTTTCTCAGTGCCCCTCACTTGTCAGGAGTTGATTATCATAGCCCCAAACTTGGTTCTTAACACGTACCCCTACTTCTGTATGCTGATGATACAGAATTATTGTCGCATTCCAGAGCTGGCTTAAAATGCTTACTGACCTGTTGCCTTGAGTTCTTTACAACTAACAAGTTACAGCTAAATCATGGGAAATCAAAACCCTAGTCTTCTCTAAAACTTGGAAGCCATTTAAATGGATAATTGGCGGAAAAGAAATAGAACAAGTTAAGCACTTCAGATACCTTGGCCTCTACTTTCAATACATCGTGTCTTGGTTTGTCCAACGCAAACATGCAATAAATACTGCTAATATCAGTGCTTCAGCTATAACACGATTTTTCTACAGTAGAGGTAACCAGTTTGTACCAGCTGCTTTAAAAATCTTTAATGCCAAAGTGATCTCACAACTATTGTATGGCATCCTGATATGGATCAGAGCTCGTGACTGTGCCACTGATTGTGTCCAGTCCAAATTCCTACATAAAGATTTGGGCTTGCCAAAGTGTGTCCCATATGCAGTTCTTTGCTTAGAAGCAGGTCTGAATCTAGTCAAAACCAGAGCATGGCTTATGACATTTAAATATTGGCTATGTCTACATTATAATTCTGACCCAGGGAGCCTAATATACTAAATGCTCTCGGAGTCTAATATATCAAACTGGCTAACATATATTGAGGAAAAAAATTAAGGCCCTGGGTATATTTTTGGATTCACTGACTATGCTCCCATTAGCGGGTGCATTCCAGTTGATCAAACAGAGGATGGTGGATATTGAGCGTCAGGAGTTACATAAGGGAATTTCACATTACTGAGATTCTGCCGGTTTGAAGCCGTTTCTGATTCATCTTGAAGTAAACTGGTACAGGTCTGCCATTTCACACATGGCTTTCCCCGACCGGAAAAGAGCCAAATCAGAAACGGTTTGGCAATTCAGACTGCACTGCTTTGTTTTCCTGCCGCACTTTTTTTTTAATGTTTGCTTTAGAGAGCTATAGTGCTATAACACAACACTCCAGGCATTCCAGTGGGGTTGCTATAATGCTATTGCGTTTTAGTGCTATAGCACTATAACACAATAGCTCTCTAAAGCAAATGTTCACCAAAAAAAAAAAAAGCCAGAGATCGCCCGCATCGGTGGGAAAAACGCATCGGATCCGGGAGAAGAAACTGACGACTACTTGGAAGCGGTTGACAGGTAAAATGCCTCAGCCCTGTTTCCTGAACGGGACAGAAGCGTTTCTGTATGAAATTACAAATATATTCCAGTAAGGAACTGGTTCTAAAATGGTTCTGTCTGAAATGCCAGACCAGAAACCGTTTGGGAACCGTTCCTCTTCCGGATTATATCGTCTGTCTGAAATTCCACATAGTCTTGCCAACAAAACCTGCTCTTTGAGCTTTGAGATACCCCTCACTGTAGGTAGGATGGCTTCATATTTATCCTCCCTACAAGTGCCACAACTATGCAGAGCCTTCTCTTTAGCCAGATGCAATGCCATGCCATCTGCCATTCTATATGGCAGATTCAATAAGACAGCATATGCAGCTAGACATTGCCCTTGTGAATCTGCATGTGTTGAGACGGTCTTACAAGTTTGGTTGCGATGTCACTTTTATGTAAATATACGCTCTAAATATCTAAACTCTATATTGGCCAACATGATGGTTTTTTCAGATTCCCATAAAGTTTACAAACTTTTGAACAATTCCTCTGTTGAAGTAACTGAGAAAGTGGCTAAGTTCCTTCAATCCGCCATGCTGCTACACCAAGAAAAAGTACAGTTGTAACCAATGTTCCTTCTAAGCTGTGGAGTCTTGTGAGCAAAAATTCTACCATGTGAGCTACTGGCCTTAAAGTTGTGAGCAAGCAATTTGGTTGTTGCATAAATTGATTTGCTCTAGAGCCGTTCTTCCTGAGCTAAGATAAAAATGTGTGAGCCAGAGTCTAAACAACTGAGCTAGCTCACACTAACTCAGTTTAGAGGGAACACTATTATCCAATGTATTTGTAATACAGTGTCCTACTTATATACTTTTATAATGACTTTGTTCTACTGATATATGCCAATAAAGGCTGACTTGACTTGACTTGATCTAGCCAGGTGCTGAATGGGTTGAATGGGTTTTGATGGCCACTGATAGTTTGGTCAAGGTAGACTGGTTCCCCAGATTTAAACAAAAAAGTGGGAGATGGGTCCCTGATAGACGTCAGGAAGGATTGTTAATAATTTAAATGTTTGATTAGTTATTTTGGTATCCTGAGGGATGGGTCAGGAAAGACAGGTGATGAGACAAAGGATTTTTTACATAGGTATAAGAATCACAAAAGGGCTACGTGCAGAGTTGGAGACAGAAGGGCTATGTGCCAGATGGCAGCTGAAAAGCTATAGAAATGCAGACAGTACTCCTGGAGGAACCCATTGTTATTCCATAAGCATACCTCTTCTGGGTGGAGGGAGAGATTGGAGATGGCCTTGGAGGTCTGCCTTGTGTGAAACCTGAGTATGAAATCCCTTTTTGCAGAGTGCTTGCAGGCTGACTCTGTGGCTCAAGCTGAAAGTGCCCTTTCTGACTTGACCTTTGGGGGACTTTGGTTCAGGTTAAAAGTGGGGTAACCCTGCTGTTGGGGCTACTCGCAAATAAGGCAGTACCTCAGGGCTACATCTGGGTGTTTCTACTTTAATGAGGTAGGTGGCTATCAAGGACATGGTCTTTTCGGTGTTTACAACTGTCATGGCTCAGGTGGGGTGTCACCTGACGCTGCCACCACTCTGGATTTAGGATCCCTTGAGAAGGCCCAGAGCACCCTCCCATGACCTTCAGACCTCCCTTTTGGCCGAGTAATAGGCATGAGGACCAGGCAGAGCAAACAATTAAAATAGTTCATTTTAGGTAAAGGTAAAAGGTAAAGGTTCCCTTGCTCGAAAGCCAGTCGAATCCGACTCTAGGGTTGCAATGCTCATCTCCGTTTCAAAGCCGAAGAGCCAGCGCTGTCCGAAGACGTTTCCGTAGTCATGTGGCCGGCATGACTAAACACCAAGGTGCACAGAACGCTGTTACCTTCCCACCAAAGTGGTACCTATTTATCTACTTGCAATTTCTTGCTTTCGAACTGCTAGGTTGGCAGGAGTAGTTCATTTTATAGGAGGTCAAACAACAAGGTGCAGAATAATAACTGTAAGTGGGTGAAAAGAAAAGAAATCAAATGCCCTAATGTGTCTAAACATATACTGTCTCTAGTTCACTATCTCAAGTGGCCTATCTCAGGATGAGGGTTTCTTCCCCACAGCAGCCTCTTCTGGCCCTGTTCCCTGGGTAAAAGAACAGCTTTTTCTCTTCTACCAGTTCTTTTATTCCCCAGCCCTCTTCTTCCCTATTGGTCAAAATTGGCGCCAAAGTTCCCAAGGCCCGGGGTTTGTAGGCCCAGCCTCCCCTACTGCTAGCCAGGCTCCCTGGGCCTAGTAGGCCTCTGGTGGCACAGCCCAGATCATGACAACAACTTTCTTGTAGAACTCCCCATTTCTGTGTGATGAGCACTGATGCTAAGAGTTTAAGAAGAGTCCTCCTGTATCAGACCAGTAGTTCATCTAATTTAGCATCATTTCACACAGCAGCCAACTAGTTGCCCTGGGTGGACAACAAACAGGGCACAGAAGCCAAGGTATTGGCCTCCCTGATATTGCCTTCTTGCACTGGGATTCCCTTTACTCGCCATGGCTATAGTTTCAGGTGGGTGTGGTAGTACAAAATCTGAGTCCTGTAGTACCTCAGAAACCAACAAAATTTTCTGGGGTATAGGCTTTCATGAGTCAAAACTCAATCATCTAGCAAAGTAGCTTTGCCTAGAAAATTTATTGGTCTCTAAGGTGCTATTGGATTCCAATTGTGTTCATCATGGCTATTAACCACTGGTGAACCCATCTTTCATGAATCTTTCTAACCCTCTTTTACAGCCATCTGTGTTGTGGCCATCACTACCTCCACCGACAGTGAATTCCACAGTTTAATTATTCACCAGAGAAATATTTCCTTTTATCTGCCTTGTAGCGATTGCCCATCAACTTCATTGGCTGCCCCCAAGTTCTAGTATTATGCCTTTTGGACATAAAAGACCATGTTATTATCCCAGGTTTTTAACAGCTTCAGGGTTCTTTTGGCATAATAATATCATTTTGGCTTTAAGTTTTTGGTCACTTTTTTGGCATTGCCTTATGTTTGTTAGTGTATTTTAGTTACACTGTAAACAAGATAAAAAGATTTTTTTAAAAATAAATCTAAATATCTGACTTTGCCCTGAAACTGGAAGTTCTGGTGCTTAAGAAAGAAACCTAAGCCTTCAGCTTGGCTAATCCATAAACACTCTCATTTTACTTGGGAGCTGTTGGCTGAGAAGACAGAGGATGTGTAAGGGAGGCTGCCCAGTAATGCCAGAGCACAATTTCTGAGACCGATCTGCCACTCTAAATTATTAATGGTACTCTACAGATTTGCTTTTGTTACTGCAGTGCTCCAGTGAGCTCTCTTCCAGCTAACTGTTGGCAAATTTGTTGGGAAGGCTTGTCAGCTAGATCTTTGTTTGCAGGTTACAGTATGGGCTGCTGGCTACTTAATGCTAAAGCAGCTCCCCCACCCCGCTTTGTGGAATATTGCAACGTGGAACTGTAAAAATGCCTGGATGTCTTGAACATTTGAAATCACTAAATTCAAGTCTTTAATTTTAAATTATGAAAACTCTTAATTTATAATTACCCCAAACAGAAATAAATAAAACACATAACAAAGTATAACAATGTTGGGAAGTCTACAGATAAGCATCTATAAAGTCCATGTACAATGGTTGTCTTTATGTCATATGTTCAAGTGTTTTGTGGGGGTTTTGTGGTATTTGTGTGTGCGTGTTGATACCTGGATGCCTCGTTGACCTCTGGTGACCTCTGGTGACTGTCCCCTTCAGGGGGCCTGGAGCATATTCAGAGAGGTGGCTGAATAAAGCCTGCCTCTGTCCTCCCAACTTGGTATTCTAAGAAAGTCTCGCATCCGAGTACTAACCACAGTTGACCCTGCTTAGCTTCCAAGATCTGATGAAATCAGGCTTGCCTGTGTTATCCAGGACACGTGTTCAAATGCTGATAAGATTGTAAAGTCCTCAATCCATTGCATTACTTGAGGTGAGCATTTATCTCTTCAGTGTTGGTAATTTTTTAAAAAATCAGCTCTTACTAGAAAGTTAGTTGTGCTTGTGCTTACCCATATCTGTTGCTTGAAAATGTGAACTAGAAAAAAGTGCAGACACTTGTCAAAGAAACATAAATAATCATCTGAGACTCTTATTTCTTCTCCCACAAATTATTTGCAATATCTTATATTAACAGCCATTTTTCATTAACCTAGACTTGCTTCACGTTGTACATGTGCATGTTGTAATGAAGAGTGTTGTATCTATTTTTGTAATAATTGTGCCACTTGATTTATTTTACAAAAATGGGTTCTGATGCTTCATAGTATTTGCCCTTCAGATAGTCAATTGATGTTTTTATGCTATTTTTCTCTGCTAAAATGTGTAACTGTAAAACCCCAAATTTTTAGGCAGAAAGCATTAAGGACGACTCCTGAATAAATACAGGGAGGAGGTGGGAATAATAAACTGGCTACAAGGTTATTCCAACTTGTCAGGGTTATGAGTGAATAGATTAATGAGGAAAGAGTTTTGCCTCTCTCAGATTTTCAGACCTGTTTTTCATTTAATCTCACAATAGTGTGTGTGAAATTACTCTGTTTAATATGCAGCAGAATAAATACAGGCCTACTGTCTGGGGGTCTGGCAGCCTTTCTTTGATTCACAAGGCTTAATATAAGAGAAAGGATTAGCTTTCTTTTTTGCAAGGTTTCCTTAGTAAGAAATCATTCAAAATTAATAATTTCAAGAGAAAAGATAATTAGACATTCAAACAAGCTGGACTTTAAAAACTCTGGGTGCCTTAACAGTGCAATCTTGTACAAAGGTACTCCACTGAAATCAGTGGCCTTAGACTGGAGCAACTCTGCATAAGACTGCATTGTAATTTCACATTTCAAACAACTAGGTAATCAAGAGCCTAATCGTAAACATATTTGCCAAACTAGGTAATCAAGAGCCTAATCTCTCCTTATAATAATTATCTTTTGGTTTCATAAGATTCCATGAGCTCCCATTGGCTGTAAAATGCCCTCCCTCAGCCATTGGCCCATCAGCCGCCACTCAAGAGTACTCACGTGCCATTGGCCGGGTGCTGGGTCTGCTCCTCTTCCCCACCCACTCCCCCTGGCAGACAGCTCTCTCTCCTGAGGAAGACAGTTCTCTTGACTCCTGTGAGGGACTATCCCTTCAGTGGCTGTTGGTAGGCAGCCAAGTTTTGTTCTGTGAGTAAAAAAACAAAGGACTTTCAGCATAACCCCCTCCCTCGCCCATAACCCCCTCCTCAACGGCCACTTTCCTGTCAGAATAAATGGGAAAAGGCTCTTTCTCCTGCTTAGCTTCAGCATGGCTGGCTGGCTAACGAGGTGGGCCAGCAACCATCAGACCATTTTCTTCAACTCCCCGCTGTGCAGCTGACTTTCCCCTAGGGTTGCCAATCTCCAGGTTGGACCTGGAGATCTCCCACTGTTACAATTGACCTCCAGATGACAGAGAGGTTTCCCTGGGAGAAAATGGTTGCTTTGGAGGGTAGACTGTATGGCATTATACCCTGCTGAGTCCTTCCACCCCCCCCCAAATGCTGCCCTTCACAGGATCCACACCCCCAAATCTCCAGGTATTTCCCTAATCAGAGTTGGCACCTGTACTTTCTCCTCTGTCAGTAAAAGGCCCTTTCCACACCTATGTTGGCCTTTGGGAGAAAACTCATTGGGCCCAGTCCTGATCAGGTTGCCAACTCCAGGTGGGCAATTCCTGGAGATTTGAGGGATGGAGCCTGGAGAGGGTGAGGTTTGAAGAGGGGTGGCACCTCAGACAGGTACGATGCCATAGACTCCACCCTCCAATCCAGCCAGTCCCTGATGGGGAACCATTGTTGCCAATCTCCAGGTGGGGGCTGGAGATCACTCAAAATTACAACTGCCTCTAGGAGGGAGGGAGGAGGAGATGGAAAACTAAAGGTAGGTTGATGGTTGGCTGGGAGGGAGATAGGGTTATCAACTCCAGGTTGGAAAATTCCTGGAGATTTGAGGGGTCAAACCTGGAGAGGGTGAGTGTTGAGGAGGGGTGGGACCTCAGACAGGTACAATGCCATAGACTCCACCCTCCAAACCAGCCACTCCCTTCTGGGGAACCACTGTTACCAATCTTTGGGGTGGGCTGGAGATCACTACTGCTCTTCAGGTAGCAAAGATCAGTTCCTCTGGAGAAAATGGTGGACTCTGTCATTATACCCTGCTGAGATTGCCACAGCAAATTGTCACTGAGTGCCCAAAGCCAGGGCACTCTCCCAGAGCCTCTTTCTAGAGCCCGTTGTATTTATTTCCACAACGGGCCTTATTCCTAGTCTCTCCTTATAATATTCATCTTTTGGTTTCGTAAGATTCTATGCGCTCCCATTGGTTGTAAAATGCCCTCCCTCAGCCATTGGCCCATCAGCCGCCACTCAAGAGTACTCACGTGCCATTGGCCGGGTGCTGGGTCTGCTCCTCTTCCCCACCCACTTCCCCTGGCAGACCAGCTCTCTCTCCTGAGGAAGACAGTTCTCTTGACTCCTGTGAGGGACTCCTGTGAGGGAGGTAAAAAAACAAAGGACTTTCAGCATAACCCCCTCCCCTGCCCATAACCCCCTCCCCAACGGCCACTTTCCTGTCAGAATAAATGGAAAAAGGCTCTTTCTCCTGCTTAGCTTTAGCATGGCTGGCTGGCTGGCTAACCATTTTCTTCAACTCCCCGCTGAGTGGCTGACTTTCCCCTAAGGTTGCCAATCTCCAGGTGGGACCTGGAGATCTCCCACTGTTACAATTGACCTCCAGATGACAGAGATCAGTTCCCCAGGAGAAAATGGTTGCTGTGGAGGGTAGACTCTATGGCATTATACCCTGCTGAGTCCTTCCGCACACACCCCAAATGCTGCCCTCCACAGGATCCACCCCCCCAAATCTCCAGGTATTTCCCTAATCAGAGTTGGCACCTGTACTTTCTCCTCTGTCAGTAAAAGGCCCTTTCTACACCTATGTTGGCTTTTGGGGGAAAACTCATTGGGCCCGGTCCTGATCAGGTTGCCAATTCCAAGTGGTCAATTCCTGGAGATTTGAGGGATGGAGCCTGGAGAGGGTGAGGTTTGAAGAGGGGTTCCCTGATGGGGAACCATTGTTGCCAATCTCCAGGTGGGGGCTGGAGATCACTCAAAATTACAACTGCTCTCTAGGAGGGAGGGTGGAGGAGATGGAAAACTAAAGGTAGGTTGATGGTTGGCTGGGAGGGAGATAGGGTTATCAACTCCAGGTTGGGAAATTCCTGGAGATTTGAGGGGTCGAACCTGGAGAGAGAGAGTGTTGAGGAGGGGTGGGACCTCAGACAGGTACAATGCCATAGACTCCACCCTCCAAACCAGCCACTCCCTCCTGGCGAACCACTGTTACCAATCTTGGGGGTGGGCTGGAGATCACTCAGAATTGCTACTGCTCTTCAGGTAGCAAAGATCAGTTCCTCTGGAGAAAATGGTGGACTCTGTCATTATACCCTGCTGAGATTGCCACAGCAAATTGTCACTGAGTGCCCAAAGCAGGGGCACTCTCCCAGAGCCTCTTTCTAAAGCCCGTTGTATTTATTTCCACAACGGGCCTTATTCCTAGTCCTAAATATAAACAATGCCAAAAGTAAGTCTGAGTTATTATTTATTTATTTAATTTATATCCCACCCTCCCTGCAGAAGCAGGCTCAGGGTGGCTCCCATAAAATTCCATTAAACAGATAGAAAATTAAATATAAATATAAAAAGTATAAAAAACCCTACATAAAGTGCTAGTGCACCTCATATGGTGGCGAGGTGTCAGTAGCAGAGTACAGTTGGCAGGCAACTTAGTCTGGGTCATGTTGGCTTATACAGGCTGATGTCTTCTGGGAGCCTGTTCTACCAGTACGGAGCTGCTACTGAGAAAGCCCTGGCCCTTGTCAAAGCCAGCCTGGCTTCTTGGGGGCCCGAGAGGGCCAAACAATTTTGGGCAGGCCCGTAGCTAACAACTTTTTGGAGAGGGGGCCCATGTTTTTTTCAGGGGGCCCACCACCAAAGACTGGGGGATGGGGGGGAGAAGAAGGCCTTGCAGGGCCCACTTCGGTGCGGCCCTGCAAAGACTGGATGGGGGGAGAAGGCCTTGCAGGGCCGCACTTCAGTGCGCCCCTGCAAAGACTGGGGGACGGGGGGGAGAAGAAGGCCTTGCAGGGCCACGCTTCGGTGCGGCCCTGCAAAGACTGGATGGGGGGGAGAAGGCCTTGCAGGGCCGCGCTTCAGTGCGGGCCTGCAAAGACTGGGGGATGGGGGGAGAAGAAGGCCTTGCAGGGCTGTGCTTCGGCGCGGCCCTGCAAAGACTGGATGGGGGGAGAAGAAGGTCTTGCAGGGCCGTGCTTCGGCGCGGCCCTGTAAAGACTGGGGGACGGGGGGAGAAGAAGGCCTTGCAGGGGCCCGTGCTTCGCGGCCCCTGCAGAGCCTGGGGACGGGGGGGGTCGGGGGGAGAAGAAGGCTTTGCAGCCTGGGGATGGGGGGGCGGTGGAGTGTGGAGGCTTAGAGCAGGACGCGGGGGGAGCGCACAGTCAGCAGCCACTTACCTTGGATTCCAATGGTTGCTGCAGCGTCCCTCACCCACGTGGAGTTCTTTAGGCGGGAGCTGGAAGTCTGCAGTCCATGTGGGCAGGTCAGGAGCAGTCAGAGGCGGAGGGGATGTCTAGCCCCGCCCCCGCCTTATGAGTGCTGGGAGGGGTGGAGGGGCGGAGCAGCGGAGCCAAGCCGGTCTAACCTCCCTTATGAGAGTGCTCCGCTCCTAGGAGGGGGGAGTGGCGGGGGGGAGGAGGGGGCCCAAAAAAACCATGGGGGGGCTGGGCCCCCAGGGCCCCACGCAGGCTACGGGCCTGATTTTGGGATCCTGATCGTAGTACTCTTTGGGGAACATGTGGGAAAAGGCAGTCCCTCAAGTATGTAGGCCCCTGACCATAAAGGGCTTTAAAGGTAAGAACCAGCATCTTGAATCAAATTCGGTATGCTATAGGCAGTCAGTGAGACTTCTTAGTGAGTATACTGGAGATTCTAGTCTTAGAGTGCGTTCAGACGCGCCATTTGAGCTGCTTTCGGCACGCCTCAGAAATGGCTTTTACGTGCGCGGTCACACACCCAACATCTGCGCACCGTCCCCAGCTGTCACTTTCCAGAGCAAACGTCCTTTGAAATTGAGTATTTTGACACCACTTACCAAGTGGTGTTTTCCTGATTCTCTGATTCAAAGCGCATTTTCCTGACGTCTGATCGTTCATCAAGCCACTTCCGGGTTCTTCAACCCCCCTCCCCTCTGGGAAGCTGCCTCCGGCTTTCGGTTTTAGTCCACCATTTTTTAAAAATGCCTTAGCAGTGTGTGCTTGAGCAGAGCTCCGCACCTAAGTTAAGTAAAGAAAAGCTTCAATGGTGCCTAGTTTAGGCATTTAGACAAGTCCGGGATCTCGGGGAGGCCAGTTTCGGGGTGAAAATTTAAAGACAAGTCTTCATTTAAACTTTAAAGGGACGTGTTGAAATCACTGTTCTGCGCATGTGCCTAATGTTTAGATCTTCTTCATGGTCTCTGTGCATCACACCCATGGGATTCAGTGCACCTGCGCTGACCTGGTCGGTGTCTGTACAAAGCTCACAACGGGATTTTCGCGCCCTTCGCCCCCAGGCATGCGCAGGAACCCCACCGCGCATGCCCAAGGGGCGGGGGCACGGACATCCCGCCAGTTCTCTTCTGACTGCCTCGCTGTTAGCAGCCTGCATTGGTGTCTCCGAGAACACTTTACCTCAGCAAAGAATCACAACTTTTCTTCAAAATTTTTTTCTTTAGTTGTTTTCTTTGATCTTCTGGACCGTTTCTGTCAACCATTTCTTCTTCAATCCGCAACTTTTTTGTGGATTTCCCTCGGTCTCCAGACCGCTCTCCCCCCCCTCACCTCACCACCCTTCATCCTACCGGGTGGAAGGGCCCATTTCCATTGTTTATGGAAAGTTGAAAGTGGGGGTGCTTTAAAAGGTGCTCTTCCTGTGGGAGCAAACTAGCCTTGAGGGACGAGCACTCACTCTGTGTTTTTTGTTTGGGAGAGACTCACCGACCTGACGCCTGTTCCATCTGTACCCGTTTCTCCAACCAAACGAGAAAAAACAGGGCCGCTAGGCTGAAGGTCGCGTTGTGGGAGTCGGCACTCGCTCCTCCAGCGCCCGAGATAGAATCCGATCAATCTACGTCGAGACCGGCCGTCTCGACATCGAAGTCATCCGTGTCGACACAGAGGGATCCCCCTACACCGAAACCTCCCAAGGTAGGGAAATCTTCCTCGGATATCGGAGGGGCCCCTACGAAGAAGTCTAAATAGGAAGACGACTTCATCGGTGTCGACGCCGGTAAAAAAGCCCAAGAAGGATAAGACGAAGACCCTGGGCTCACGCAAGACGGGAGACACGCATAAGTCTCACGGTGTGAGCGGCGTTAAATCTCCTAGGGGCTCTGCTTTCCGTGCGGACGCACCTCAGCAACCCCCACAACCATCCCATCTGACACCGGAGCTGACGAAAATCCTGGTGGAGCCTCCGATACAGATCCTGGACTGTCCACCACGTCAGTCTGAACCCCCCATGTCGGAAGTTCCCCACCGTCGTAATCCTCCCCAGTCGATGTCGCCTCCTCCTGCCGACCTCGACCTGGCCTCCAACGTCCAAGTACTGGGATCTCGATCCCCTTCCCCGGTTTCCTGGGCTAGTGGTCAATCCGATCGCTCCCGGCATCGACCTCGAGACCACTCTAGGTCTCCATACCGTCCCGACCGTCGTGAGCAGGAGTCCTATGGTCCACGCTACGACAGGTACCACGCATCATATCCGTATCGACCCCCGAAATTTTCCTTCAAACACAAGCATGAGATGCCATACTGGTTCTCTTCGGGCCCGTGGAACTTCCCTGGATATCCAGATCCCTGGGAACCTTGTCGATACTGCTCCCGCTCACCTCACCACCAGCCTTCGGCGACAGTGTCGAAACCTCCACCGTCTCCTCGTCCTTCCACCCATTCCGACCATGCCACTGCTTCACCAATGCTGATAGCTGAGCCACCGCTACCGAGGCCTCAAGAGTTATGTTCCAATTCCGCCTCTTCCAGGGGTGACTCCGATGTCGATGATCCGGAGGACGCTCTTTCCAATGTCGAACCCCCCCCCAAACAACCGATCTCCGGGAGCAGCCCGATTTCTCCTCCGGAGGACATGTCCTCATATGGGGACTTAGTAAAACGTATGGCACACTCTCTTGCCCTACTGATCATCCAACCCCAACCATCTGCAGCTGACGAGGTGTACGACATCATCGAGATCGACGCCTCTACGCCGATAGCCTTACCGTTGTCCAAGCACCTCTTGAAAGCGGTTCAGTCCCCTTGGGCCAAACCATCGACGGCACCGGTCTCTACCAAACGGTTAGACCACATGTACCGAGTTCAAGAAGAAGGAGCTTCCTTCCTCTACCTCCATCCCCGCCCGAATTCGTTGGTCGTCTCTACATCTTCAAAGAATAAAAGCTCTAACTCTACTCCGTCCGACAAGGAGAGCAAAAAAAATCGATGCCTACGGTCGTAGAGTGTACTCTTCCACAGCCCTGGGGATAAAATCCTCCAATTATTTGGCCTGTTTCGGGAGAGATCAATATGCCTTATGGGAAAGAATGTCGGTGCTCCTCCCATCCATGCCAGATGACAAACTGGCCGAGGCTAGAGTGATCCAGAAGGAAGGCCTGTTAGTGGCCAAACAACTTCTGAACACAACAAAACACTCGTTGGATGCCTTCTCAACATTGATGGCTTCTGCAGTGTCGATTCGCCGTCATGCGTGGCTACGCACCACCTCTCTCCCCCAGGACACTAGATCCTATATCGAAGATCTCCCCTTCGATGGGGATGGCTTATTCCACTCCTCCACCGACGCCGCCTTGCAGGAGCTGGATAAAAATATCAAGGCTTCAAAATCGCTCGGAGTTTCGGCACCTCAAAGGTCTTACCGACAGAGGTCCTGGTCCAGGTACACCCCCCGTCGCCTGTACCCTACGAAACCGTCCCCAGACATGGCCTGGAGACCCCGTCAATCTCCGAACCATGGCAAGCCATCGTACCAGTCGAAACCGAGGTCGAGCACACAACACCCACAGGCGAGACCCAAGTCCAACCGTGGACCAAAGCAGGGTCTTTGACTCCATCCTCCCGATATCGACAGAAAGGACCCGCCTCCGTCCCTTCCTGCCCATGTGGAAAACCATCACCACGGATGCCTGGGTTTTATCCATCGTGACCAATGGTTATATCATCGAGTTCCTCGACCTCCCACCTTTACTGACCTTCCATTCCACCCCTCCCTCCTCTGTCCTCCTTCAGGAAGCCGACTCCTTACTGGAGAAGGGGCGATAGAACCTGTCCCGAAAGCTTCCGAATGGATGGGATTCTATTCTCGGTACTTCACCGTACCGAAACGCGACGGAGGGCTCTTGGATCTTTGAGATCTCAATATCTACATACGATATCGAAAATTCAAGATGACGACTCTACAGGCTATCCTCCCATTGATTCCACAAGGCGCCTGGATGGCTACCATCGACCTCCAGGATGCCTACTTCCACCTAAACATCCACCCGTCTCACAGGAGGTACCTCCGATTCGCGATAGGAGAATGTCATTATCAGTATCGATGTCTCCCCTTCGGAATCTCTACGGCACCGAGGGTCTTCACCAAGACCATGGTAGTTGTCACAGCCCACCTCCGCCTCCAGGGGATCACCATCTTCCCCTATATCGACGACTGGCTTCTGGTGGCTGATTCCCCGACCTCTCTGCGCAAGGACATTGCGTTCCCACTACACCTTCTTTCATCACTCGGTCTTCAGGTGAACCTACAAAAGTCCTGTCTTCAACCATCTCAGAGGGTTCAGTTCATCGGGGCCTTACTCGACGCCGTGGCCAGCAAAGCCTTCCTACCGTTGGACAGAGCTCAAACCTTGTCCAAACTAGCAACCTCGGTTCGCGACTCTCCATCCTCAACGGCGCACGATGTTCAGCGCCTCCTCGGGCACATGTCCGCCACGACCTCGGTCCTCCCCTGGCGAAACTCCACATGAGGCCACTTCAACTTTGGTTTCTGAAGAGTTTCCGTCCACACCGAATGTCTCAGTCGAAGGCCTTGACCCCTACACAAACCGTACGGGACTCCCTCAACTGGTGGACTGCTGTTCCAAATATTACCCAGGGTGTTCCGTTTACCCCTCCCTCTCCTCATTACACCTTGACAACAGATGTGTCCTTATGGGGCTGGGGGGCCCACCTCAATGGCATCAGTGTGGGATACCGATGGGATGCTGCTACTGCAAGCAGGCACATCAATTACCTGGAACTACTGGCTATCTCGCTAGCTCTCAGAGCGTTTCAGCACCTTTTACTAAACCACTGTGTTGCCATCCTCACCGACAACACCACGGCCCTCAGCTACCTGAACCATCAGGGAGGAACTGTCTCCAGGAGCCTCTGTGGGCTTGCTCTCGACCTCTGGGACTGGTGCGTCTCCAACAAAATCGTCCCCATGGCCACTCACATCCCTGGAGTCCAAAACGTGGAAGCGGATCTGATCAGCAGAGGCCACACTCACCATCACGAGTGGGAACTGAATCAGGTCTACCTCCAACCGCTCTTCGACTGCTGGGGGACCCCATCAGTCGACGTATTCGCCTCTCGGGTGAACACGAAATGCAAACAGTTCTGCTCCCAAGGAGGCAGGGATCCTCTCTCCTTAGGGGATGGCCTTCTACTACCCTGGACCGGCTCATTCCTGTACATGTTCCCCCCACTGCCCCTACTCTTGAGAGTGGTGCACAAAGTGGCCAAATTTCGACCGGACTGCATCCTCGTAACTCCATGGTGGCCCAGGCAACCCTGGTTCCCCATCCTACTCCGTTTGGCAGAGGGCAGGTTCCACCACTTCCCCAACGTGCAAGAGCTCCTCACCGCCGAAGGGGGTATGGTGCTCCACCCGCAGGTGAACAACCTAAAACTGACTGCCTGGAGGCTCCAACCATGAGCTTCTCCGCCCGGGTCTCAGAGGTGCTGTGTAATACGAGGAAGGAATCTACCCGCTCATCCTACCGCAGGAAGTGGCAAAAGTTCCTCTCGTACCTAGACACGTCTATGAACACTCCGAATTCCGTGAGCCTGGACAAAATTCTGGACTTTCTCCTGTTCCTTAGAGACCAGGGTCTATCCCACTCGTCAGTGAAAGTTTACTTGGCGGCCATCTCCGCTTACCACCAGGGCTTGGATGGACACACAATTTTCTCCCATCCGACCTCGAAGCGATTCATGAAGGGCCTCGTCCGACTATACCCTCCTGTAGCTGTGCCTACAGAACTGTGGGACTTACCACTGGTACTACGACAACTTACCAGATGACCGTTTGAACCGATGGCTACTTGTGACCTCAAGTATGCGACGTGGAAAACGGCTTTCCTAGTGGCTATCACCTCAGCCAGAAGGGTTAGCGAACTCATGGCACTCCGACATGATCCACCCTACCTGGTCTTCCTTCCAAACGGTGTACGCCTCGTACCGGACTTGACTTTCGTTCCAAAGATTGTTTCAGAGTTCCATCTCAATACTGAAATATTCTTACCAGATTTTTTCCCACATCCAGAGGATGACGGACAACGCTTGCTCCATACCCTGGATGTTAAGAGGGCACTCCTCTTTTACCTAAACCGGACTCAGTCAACCAGACGTGACAATTCACTGTTCCTGTCGTACAACTCGCCCTCCCTGGGACTCCGCATCATGTCTCAACGACTCTCTAAATGGATTGTGGAGATGATTCGACTGTGCTACTCTCTGGCAAAGCGGTTGCCTCCCTCTCGTCTGACAGCGCACTCTACCAGGTCCATGGCGACCTCAACGGCCTTTCTGAAGGGCGCATCTCTCTCGTCCATCTGTAGAGCGGCTACGTGGTCCACGCCAACCACGTTCATCAAACACTACGCTCTGGACGTCCGTGCCCAGCAGAAGGGTGACTTGGGTCGTCTGGTCCTCTCCTCTACGGCTCCCTGAGTCTGCCAGCACCCACCTCCAGGTGAGCCACTGCTTTTTAATCTCCCATGGGTGTGATGCACAGAGACCACGAAGAAGATAAACAGGTTGCTTACCTGTAACTGATGATCTTCGAGTGGTCATCTGTGCATTCACATTGCCCGCCCGTCCTTCCCCACTGCTGTCATCCTCAGCTGTTCTCATACATGGCTAGGCTTGATAGCGGTCAGAAGGAACTGGCGGGATGTCCGTGCCCCCGCCCCTTGGGCATGCACGGTGGGGTTCCTGCGCATGCCCGGGGGCGAAGGGCGTGAAAATCCCGTTGTGAGCTTTGTACAGACACCGACCAGGTCAGCGCAGGCGCACTGAATCCCATGGGTGTGAATGCACAGATGACCACTCGAAGATCATCAGTTACAGGTAAGCAACCTGTTTATCTGGAGTGGGCTGCCTGTGCGCATGCTCAAACGAGAGGAAAAAAGAACTCCACCTGAATGAGGATGGCGGGGAGCCTGGAACGAAGAGGTTAGTGTGATCGCGATTCTCCAGGTTAAAAAAAACGCATCAGACCGGAGCAATTTAAACCGCTCCAGCACGCTGTCTAATGTGTTTTCCTATTAAGTGGAATCTTCTTATAGGAGCAGTAGAATACAGGCATCCATAAATTCAGTTTCAGCCATTTTGGCCCTGTATTTCAAAGCCCTTTCTATCTAGGTCCATGAGTGTAAAATTCATAGTGGTTTTTGGTTAGGGATTCCATTTGGCTCATATCCTTTTTACCAATTATGAACAGAGATCTGATTCGTCAACAGTAGCTCTGAAATTTCATTGATCTGTTCATTGGTGTTCAACAGGTTGCTTCAGTGTATTCCTTCAATGTATTTGTAACTACAGCATGATTTGCTTTTCACACGTGTATTCTCATACAGTTCTACCTGCCCATCCTTGCTGCATTTGCTCCATTGCAGGGAACTATATACATAGACAATTAGATTACTCACAAATCATACAAATCAGATGTGAATAAATGCTGTGTTTCAAGGGAGTTCTGCGAATGTGTCAACAGAGATAAATGCTGTGTTTCAATAAAATTGACCCTTTGCTATGAACATAGTAACAAGTCATTCTGCATTTCCACTAATGAATGCCTAGGAAACTTGTGTTTGTAAATGATGCTTCATTTCACTGGAGCAGATTGGACTTGCTGCAGTAGAAAATGTTAGAAATGTTACTGGATAATTGAACAAAACTGATGTAACCCTTTGGATATTCACGATTGGTTTTTCACGCCCAACTGCAATTATTGAATCCATTGTCAGAATTGTCTATATGATGCTGCAGGATTCCACAAAAGCTACATTAAGAATAATATAATATCTGAGTAAGGAACTACCACATGAAATTACATATTTCCTCTGTTCACTGTGTAAAAGGTGTTTGCAGAGTTTAAATATGCAAAGGAAGTGGAGCATTGACTGTTTAGAGAAAAATAAGTAGGTTTATTAAAGAAGAACAAACTGTCTGTTCTACTTTAACAACCTGTTATAAAACATAGAAGAGGGAGAGCCTTAACTGTCTAGCCTAACTGTTGAAGGAACAACAACAACAAGAAGGAAGCTCTGCAGGAGCAGGAAGTCTCCAGAAGAGCCAATGACAGCAAAGACATAATTTGAAATTGTGGGCAGTCCCTAATGCAGCTATGCTAACTACCAGTCTTTCAGCTATCCCCCTGGAGGGTGATATTCATATCTTCTACATATGGCTGCACTATAGGCTTTGCATATTCCAACAGAATGTACTATAGCCATATATTAGGCCTACATAATTTGTGACACAACAAGCTGAAAATAGCCCCCCAGCAACACTTTGTGACTAGTTACTTAAGAGCCCTCCTTTTTTGCAGTCCAAGGCTTACAACTGGCAGGAAAGTTCATCATGGTGGGCTGTGTTGTGGCTTTAACTTCTAAGGGATTTTCAAGAAATTATTACAGGAAACTCTTATTTTCTCACATTAAAGGTTAGCAGAGGTAGCAGAGGGACCTTCCTGACAGGGGTCTTAATGTTCTGTTTCAACTGTAAATGTGAGACTGCAGCATGCAATTATATGAGTAGGTTATATTACTGCAGGGAGTGTCAACCTGTCATGTAACAGCCCAAAAGGAAAAGGAATGCAATCTGCCCATCAAAGAAAAGAAAAGAGTGGCTCATTGATGAACAGGACAAGATGTGGAAGGAAAAGAGGTGTAAAAGCAGCCTTACCACAAATTTTGAAAGGAAGAGGGCTTATGTTGTGGGATATGTCTACCTTGTGGAGCTTGGGGAATAGACTGAATACTTAGGGGAGAGGAGAGAAAAGAGCAACGGTGAGGGAAAAACAGAGAGGGAAACATGAAAAGAAATTTGGAGAATGCTGATAGATCTTGGGACAGGGAGAAATATTGTCATTAAAAAGACAATGTGTTGGACTAGGATTTGAGAAGCCCACACAAATTCCTGCCACAAAGCATGCTGGCTGACCTAGACCCAGTCACTCTGAGCCAAACTCATCTCATGTAACCATTGTGAGGATAAAATGGAGGAGGGAAAGCAAAATATGCTGCTCCTTGGAGGAGGGTGGGGTAAAAATGTACTGAATAAATACGACTGATTAAGGATGAACAGTCATCGATAGTTGGGGTGGTAGTGTGTGCTCTTCTATTTCTATAAAGTTGAAAACACTTTGAAATGCATAACTAATTACCATACACGTCCATATGTATATTGACTTTCATACACTATGTCATGGATCAGCCAGGCTCTGCCAACCCTTGGAAGGCAGATGACTCTGTGGAAAAGGGACAGGCAGGCGAAGGAGGTCCCAGCTCACAGCCAGTCAGGCCTGTAGATACCGTGGGGCCCTGGAGGTGACAACCCCCCAATCTGCCCTGCCCCCAATTTGCTCTCCAGGGTGCCCTTCAAGGAATACAGCCGCACCAGCCTTCTCTGGATGGAAAGTGGGCCACCATCAGAGGGGCAGGCAAAAGTGAAGTGCTTCTTCCCAGACAAGGCCACACCACTTAGGCAAGGCTGGGCATTCCCCTGTCAGCCACCAGCCTTGCTTGGCTGCCTACCAAAGCTGTGTGGGCAGGCAGGTGTGGCTGGCTTTCCCTGCTGGGCTTCAGGAGGCCTTTGCATGCCACGAAGCCACTGGGCTACAGAACTCATCTGAGTCACTGGCGTAGCTGCTGCAACATAATCTGTCAGTGAGTGACTTCTGGGGCCCAAAGCCAATACAAGGGGGCTGCAATGGGGTCCTTCCTGGGTGGGAAGCTGCCCAGAGCTCTCAGGGCTCCCACAGCCAGTTCACTGGCCCTGAAAGCGCCTGGTCTTGCTCCCACTGCTTTCCAAGGGAGGCTCTGTTGAGGCTTTTGGCATGGGTGGAATCAGGGATGGCCAGGAGGTGCAAAGAGCTCTGCTCTGGCCTGTTGGGGGGGGTGGCTGCTGGAATGGGGGAAGAGGGCCTGGCAGGTGGCCCCCACTCCCAGAGCTTTAGGGCTTGAAAGGGAAGAGCTGCACCTGGAAGCCAGAGCTGCCCAAGGGAAGGGGGCTGAAAGAAGCCTTTGCCTCTCTCCTGTGGGGAAATGCTCACAAGCAATTATCTTTTCTGGTCACTCTGCTGGCTTTTAATTAGATTACCACCATGTAGGTGGTAGCTTTTCATCACCTCTGAGCCACCTACCCATAAAGCCAAAATGTAACTCACAGGAAGACACCAGCAATAACAACAAGGGCGGGAGTGACAAACACAAAGATGATCTCTTTAAGCAGCTCTACTTGTGCCCTTGAGGCTTCCTTTTGCCGGCAGGAGAGGGGAGGAGCATCTAAGCTGGTTTCAAGGGAGGTTCCACAGCAAAAGCAAACAATCCTTGCAGTTGAATGAGCTTAGCTCTTTGCAATTTCCATAATTATTTCAGATTTGCATCACAACCTCATGCATGCTTCCCATTATCTCTCTCCTCTTCCCAAGCAGGAAATAGGAAATGCTGGAGAACAGGGGCTGCGATGCTGGAATCAGCACAGAGCAGGTTGCAGAAAAGTTTTGAACTGCCACTGGTGCCCGGGGAGGGCTCATTCACCCTTGGAAAATTGGGAAGGACGAGCTCCTGAGCTCCACCGTAGTTGATGTCTATGGCACAGATACCCCTCTCAAGCTAGAAAGTGAATCACCAGGTCTCCCTCTACACTGCAGTCTCCTATGCCGCAGCTCACACTATTCCTGAAGTGTCCCAGCTTTCAGGAACAGCTTTTTCATTCCATGATGTTGCAGAGATGAAGAAGAACATGAATTTTCACACATCATGGAATACACAGACTAGTTCTGGTGTTCCCCACCCTGTAGTCAGACATAACACATTCAGACTTCAGTTTAGCATTCCTCTCAATTCCTGTAGGTGTGGTGTTTGAGTTGGATCCGGACCTTGGTGCATATGAAAAAAGGTGTTAAGTACCCCCATACCATCTTTCCCACTGGAAACTTTCCCCAGGGGTACTATGTCAGGAAGTCTACCCACTCCCTGGGATACATGCAGGTTTCCCGAATAGGCCAGAATATTCAATAGTAGATTTGCAAAATAAAACTTCTGGAAAATGTTGGAAGTAAATTTGTTTCAGCTTTAAAAAGCATACAGAAAACCAACTCAGATATGCATACATTATTGGTTTTATGCTTTGGGGTTGGTCTGGTATGGTGCATGTTCCTTCAAGTGATGCTTGGGTAGCAGAGAAGTGGCATTAAAATATTAGAGAAATAATAGGGGAAGCATTATAAAAGCTCCCACTTCACAGATTCCCCATAAAAGAATAGGAAATGGCAACTGGCAGTTCTGGCCAAGATTTTCAGCCCATCTAGTAAAATTGTTCAATATGCACGTTTCCTGGAATTTCACTTCAGTGTGTCTATGCCAGCTGACACACATATCAAGATGCTCATTTTATAACATTATAGCTTGTTCTCAGTTTAAGGAACCTACCACTATTGCTTTTATCTGTGCTTTTACCTCTAAAAATATTCATGGGAGGCAGGCTTTATAGAATTCTCTCCAAACAATACTGTGACAAATATAACCTCTCTTTCCACCAAGCTCCTGTCTCCTTTGTAAGCAATTCTCCCTCAGGAATTTATCTGCTGGAACTTCTGTTTTCTGTCAAACTCACTTTGTAGCATCCTCAGGGGTTCCTTCTGCCCTTGTTGACTAGAATTCCTTTGATTTCCATGCTGTTTGCTCTAATGCAAAAAGGTGCTGTTAAAACAGGTTGTTCACTGAAGGACAAAGCAATCACATCATTTGCAGTTGCAGGCAATTGATTTGGACCAATAAATGAGAGGTACTTGCAGTCATATGGATCTTCAACTTAATTTGCCTCAATTTTTTCCTTGTTAAAAGTTCACCCATGCAAACTGTATAAGACAGATTGCATTGAATCAAAAACATTTACTGATTATGGTTTTCCTCCACATACTTCTGGGATGCACTGTGCCATTTTCCCAGAATTTGCATTTTACTTGTTCATATTGGCCAATACCATGTCCTTGTTCAAACAATATTTCCCATTTTATTTACTGGTATAAACCCCAAAGTCTCTGTAGTCCTGATACGAGCCTATGTTAGGAACCTATGTTAGGAATATAGTCACTTGACTAGCCAAACATATTTGAATATTCCATGAAGCACAGATATCTTCTTGCATAGGTGGTATTTTAACTTTTTAAACACATGGTTAGCATTTTCAGATAGCAACATCAGAAGTGATAATCTGAGAATCTTTAATTGGTCCAAATTCATTTCTTTTTTAATGGGTCAATTGCCCTGTAGCCCAACTGACTGCCAATTCACTGGTAGTGCAAGCCTATGCATATCTACCCACTGTATTCAATGGGGCATACCTTCAAGTAGGCACTGATCTATGCACTTCAGAGCTATTTTCAGACCAGGTGCAAAACATCACAAACACAGGGTACCAACTGATCCACAGCAATTCAGGCTTAAATTAATGACTCTGTGCTTAACTACTTCAGAGTGATCATTGAAGTCGTTAGGGCTCTCCAAACTGGATCCAAAGACTGTTCTCCACAAACAGAAGGTGCTTTGGCCAGTAAATCAAACTTTCCCACCTCACCCCTACCACCGTAACCCATTGAGCTCCTCAAAGGAATGATTAATTAGATTACCACTAATTAGGTGATGAAAAGCTGCTTGGGTTTCTCTCAGTACACACCCTCCCCATGAAAGAGGCACTGAGGAAAGTAACTCTCAGGTAGTAAGGAAGAGGGTTCAGCCTCAAGAGGGCTTGTGGCTTTGCATTTTTGAAGTAGAGAACCTTTTGGTTCCAAATGGAGGTTTGAATCAAACAACTGTTTCCCCCTTTCTGTTCCCATCCCCCTTTAAAGCCTTTTTAACTCTATGAATTTTATTGCATTGGTTTTGTATGGGCTGTTGCCTGTAGTGTGTGTGTATATAAAACCATGCAAAAGGTAAGTTTACCTACTAAGGTATCATTGAGAAGGGAACCTCCATGATTAGAGGCAGTGTACTGTTGATTGCTGGACATAGGGGTGGAGAATGAAAAGATGAGTTGTGGTTGTGAGACCTTCCTTATGGCAACTGCCTGCCTATTAGTGAGGACAGAATTCAAAGCTAAGTGGAGTCTTCATTTGGTCCAGCAAGGCTGTGTTTGCTTTCAAATTTCTTTCTTCCTAGTGATGTAGAATTACCAGGTGTGTTTGTGTGTGCATGTGAATGTTTATTTCACAAAACTTTAATGTGATCTGTCTTCTAGACAGTTGCTAAAAAGCAGATAGGACAACCTTTACAAACATGACCATCCTATTCTATGTAGGGTTGCCAGCCTCCAGATGGCATTTGGAGACCTCCTGCTATTACAATTGATCTCCATGTGACCAAGATCAGTTCCCCTGGAGAAACTGGCTGCTTTGGAGGGTAGTCTCTATGGCATTGTACCTTGCTGAGGTCCCTCCCCTCCCCATATCCTGCCCTCCTCAGGCTCCCTGGTATTTTCCCAAATCTCCAGGTATTTTCCTATCCAGAGCAGGCAACCCTAATTCTGTGTATTTAAGATATGTGTTCTGTTGAAAAGTATGAATGATCCATTTTCTGACTTGGCTATGAGAGCTCCAAATAGTATGTTATGCATCACACTGGGGTATGCAAGATGAAACTGTGCCACTGGAGAACTGGCTCCTTTTTGCTACCAAAGAGTATTGTGAATTACTCAAGTTTGCCTGCTGCTTTATTTTATTTCTTTAGCAGTAGGTCAATCAAATAAGATAATCATATTTTTTGACAAGTGTGGCTGTTGTAGTCTTTAAAGAAAATATTTTTAAAAATCTAGTTGTGCCTTTTAAGACCAATTTTTAATTGCATGTAAGAGAGAGCATATGGTGGAATGGATTACTCTTAAAGGAACTCTTAAAAGAACATCCTGTCCTTATATATATTTGAATTTTGGTTCCAGAACATTCTATGCTTGCCATAATTGATTTGGCTCAAGAACTGGCAGTCAGAAGACACTGGCCAGGGCTGACTGGCTGCTTCGAAAAGTCCCGCCCATGTCAGCCCCGGTCAGTGTTTTCATCTCAGCCTGCTCCAGTCCTCCGACAGGAGAGGACCGTCTGGAGTGTGAGCACTGGGACAGGCCCTCAAGGCTGAGGCAAGTGAGAGAAGCCCTTTTCCGCGCGCGCCCCCCATCCCCTGGGCCTTCTATGAGGGGACTAGGCCCAGAGAAGGCCTTTTCCGCCCCCCACATGCCATCCCCTGGGCCTTCTATGGGGGCAGTAGGCCCAGAGAAGCCCTTTTCCGCTCGCCACATGCCATCCCCTGGGCCTTCTATGGGGGCAGTAGGCCGAGAGAAGGCCTTTTCTGCCCCCCACATGCCATCCCCTGGGCCTTCTATGGGAGCAGTAGGCCCAGAGAAGCCCTTTTACGCCCCTCACACGTCATCCCCTGGGCCTTCGATGGGGGCACTAGGCCCAGGGAAGCCCTTTTCCGCCCCCGCATGCCATCCCCTGGGCCTTCTATGGGGCCACTAGGCCCAGGGAAGCCCTTTTCCGCCCCCACATGCCATCCCCTGGGCCTTCTATGGGGGCACTAGGCCCAGAGAAGCCCTTTTCCGCCCCCCACACGCCATCCCCTGGGCCTTCTATGGGGGCACTAGGCCCAGAGAAGGCCTTTTCCGCCCGCCACATGCCATCCCCTGGGCCTTCTATGGGGGCACTAGGCCCAGAGAAGGCCTTTTCCGCCCCCCACATGCCATCCCCTGGGCCTTCTATGGGGCACTAGGCCCAGGGAAGCCCTTTTCCGCCCCCACACGCCATCCCCTGGGCCTTCTATGGGGGCACTAGGCCCAGAGAAGGCCTTTTCCACCCCGCACACGCCATCCCCTGGGCCTTCTATGGGGGCACTAGGCCCAGAGAAGGCCTTTTCCACCCCGCACACGCCATCCCCTGGGCCTTCTATGGGGGCACTAGGCCCAGAGAAGCCCTTTTCTCTCCTTTCACTCCTCCCCCTATTCCTTCCTTCCTTCCTTCCTTCCTTCCTTCCTTCCTTCCTTCCTTCCTTCCTTCCTTCCTTCCTTCCTTCCTTCCTTCCTTCCTAGGGCCCGTTGTCTTCCACCACAACGGGCTTTGCTCCCTAGTTCAGTAATAAAGGTTATGTATCTGTTACAGTGTGAAGCTGTAACCTCTGTCTGAGCCTTATTAGATCTCTGACTGTATCAAATTACTGTTCTAGTAACTGACATTCTGTACTATCCATTTGAATATGGCATTTGGATGATAGGTACTCTGAGGTCTCCCAGAGTAGGATCCCCTAAATTTATGGGGAGCCCCTTCCTTAATTTCACATGGCTCCACCTCCATAGATAGTGACAATGGCCTGTGCTGTCACTGGCTCTTCCCTATGATGTCACTGGGCCTCAGTTCTTTTAAGGACCTAGCATAGCGATGCCTCTGACCCAACTCCAGTCCCCCCCCTCAGGAAATTGGAAAATCTACACCCTTGGTCTGTGCTTCAATCCACCCCAGTGTTTTGTTTGACCTCTAGTATTTTTACAGTTAAAACATTATCTAAGCCTAAACTCTTGAACAGATTTACTTAACAGTAAGCCAACTGAAGTTTGATGGAGTTTCCTCTAAGGAAGCATGCATTTCAGTGATTTGCACATTTCCCTTTATTTAGCTCCGGAATCCATGTGTACACAGCAAGCCTGGGATAGTTTCATTTGTTGCTTTGCTTTGTTTTTAAGAATGAAATCTGGTTTCTGCATTCCAGACACTGAAGCCAAAACACAATCTCATTCAGCTGTCAGGCTATAAACAATTCTGCCTTCACCCCAAACCACTCCTCAAGGCCATAGTAAATCTTTACAGGTTTTTTATGAGGTTTTTAATGATGAGCAGGCTGTCAAGTTAGATGCTGGTTTGTCAGAATTTGAAGTGCATGGTCAGTCAGGTATGAGCAAATAGATTTGATCAGACCATCTGAATTAAAACAGTGTAAAGCGAAATTCTTTTGCTTTTTTGATGTGTTATTCTTTTGCAGTCTAATCTATTCAGATGAAAACTGGTATTTTTAAATGATCAGCGGGGTGCTGATTAAAAATAAATTGCAACCTATTTCTGGTTCTAAGTTTAATATATAAACTTAATCAAGAGGTCAGTTTTAAGTTCCTGAAGGTTTTGGCACCAGAAGACAAAAGGAAATAGCTAACAGGTTGGAATTACGGAAATTCCCTGAGGAAAAATTAGTCTCCACAGAGCTCTGTATTATGTCAGTACAACTGTCATGGGAATCCTGGGAATTTTGTTTCGCCAGGATGTTAAGAATTCTGAAGTGCTGGACTTCCGGTTTAAGTGTTTTGCCCCTCGGCTGCACCCCTTCTTGCTCTGATGGGGGGGAGCTGAGTCTCAGCTGACAGGAAGTGTCTGAGATTGTCCCGGACCCTCCCAGGATCTCTGTAGGAGATCCTCAGCCTGGGGAGCCAAGGAGAGCCTCTTCCAAGGCAATGGCCAAGGAATTGAGGCTCACCTTCTTCCCCAAAAGGTCCCGTCACCGCAGAGCCAATATGGCGCTGAGAGACGACTGCCAGACAAGCGGACACGGTCAAAAGTTTTGAAATGCTTCTAAAAGACTTCCAAGGCTTCAAAGCATGAGTTAAACAATGCTCAGGTGATTTAAAGCATCTACGAGAACCTTGGTAGCAATTAGAAGCGCCTAAGTGCAAAGCGACCGGGGGGGGAGAAAACTCAAGACTTCACCCCCCACACACTTAAAGCAAGGCAGTTTTAAAGTGCAAATAAAGAACTTTGTGTTAAACTAAACGCATCAGATTACTAGTGAAACCAAAAGCTACATAAGAATGTAAAACAGATTAAATTCAGCTAATTTTTACTTTGTTTTGGGAAACTTACTTCTTGTTGATATTATGGCTGGGAGAGGGCAGAAGGCGGGACTGGAGGAAAAAACGCTGGCCAGAAATAGCCTACCAATGACTCCTTCCCAGAACCAGGAAGTAGCAGCAGACATGTCTACACTGCTGGCGAATGCACTGTGCCCCCTAATGGAACAGATGACTAATCTCAATGCTAAAATGGACAATTTGCAAAAATAATTGACTCAAATGGACAAAAGAACCTCAGTAACTGAAAAGATGTTTAAAAAGATGGAAAAACAGATGGAAAGTACCAACAAAAGAGCAGACAAAGCAGAGAAAGAAAGATCCTCCAACAAAACACAACTAACACAGCTCCAGCAGGAAAGATCCATGCACATTCTACATTTCCAAGGGATACCAGAGGAAAAGAACGAAGATTTAAAGGCTCATCTAGCAGAGGCTCTTGCTCCATTAATGGATTATAAACAGGAAGAACTACTGAAGGAGATGGACTAGGTTTACAGGAATTATCCAGATTTTATTTAAAAAACAACAACTCCCAGGAGAAATATGTATGAAATTCATGAGATGGTCTACCAGAGATCTGGTGCTGAAATCTACACAGGGGAAACCTTTAAAAATCAAGAATGAAGAGATAAAAATCTTGAAGGATATCCCCTTTGAAGTCAGGAATCGGAGGAGGCTCTATAGGGAACTTACTCTCTCTCTACAGAAAAAAGGCGTGCCTTACAGATGATTATTTCCTTTTTTTAAAAAAAAGTGCACCCAAAGGCAGATTTTTATTTATTTTTATAACAGACTACAACTAACAGTACAGTACAATACAACATAACAACAACACTAAAAACATAACACACAAAACTAATCCACACACATAAAATACAAAAGGGGGTTATTTAGTTCCATTTATATATCATATTTAAAGCACTTTAATATTCAACATAACGTTACCCTTTACGTGAGTATCTTTTATATCAATCCATCTGTATCATCTCTGTTTTTATCTTTTCTTTAATCAGTTCTTTACCCTCTCATCCATTTGGTTTGTACCAGTCATAGAAACATTTCCAAGTGTTCTGAAAAGTGGAATCTGAATGTCCTTTCATACTCAGAGACAGCTTATCCATCTCCACCGCCTCAAATACCTTCACAATAAATTCTTGTCTTGTTGGTATTTGGGTGGTTCTCCAGTATTTTGCATACAAAATTCTGGCAGCAGTTGCCAAGTATATTAACAAGTAGTGGTCACCTCTATTTACCTCCTTAAGTAAGATACCTAGCAACTATATTTCTGGCTTAAAAGGAATTGTACTCCCTAGGATCTTCTGTATCAGTCTGTGCACCCATATCCAATAGCTTTTAATAACGCTACACAACCACCACATATGATAAAATGAGCCCACCTTATTCTCACATTTCCAACACTTATTGGAATTTTTATCATCATATTTAGCAATTCTTTCTGGTGTAACATACCATCTATAAAACATTTTATACATATTCTCTCTATAAGAAATCACTTTAGTTATTTTAACATTTTTGTTCCATATCTGGTCCCATTGCTCCAGTTCTATCTTTTGCCCCAAGTTCTGGGCCCATTGAATCATATTTTGTTTCACTATTTCATCTGCCATCATATCTTTTAAAAGTAGTGTATACATTTTTTTGATAAACTTCTCCTCCAGCACACTCACTATTTTCTCCAACTCTGTAAGTGACTTAATAAAGCCCGTCTTTTTATCTTTCACATACCTTGATTCTATCTGGGCTCTCTGCCACCACGTTAAATCTTCTTGCAACTTAAGTTCATTTTTTTAATTCAAAAAGTTTGTGTATCTCCTTGGTGGGTTTTCATCATATAATCTGGGTAGAGTAAACACCTCTAGCGGTGCAGCCAGTTTGGAAATTTTCATGAGCCGTCTCCTTTGTATAATTTCCCACACTTTTATAAGCGAAGCCCGTAACCAGTGTAGTTTAAAATACTTATGCACAGAGACTTTTCCGTACCAGAGGAATGCATGCCAACCTAGTGGAAGATCATGACCTTCAAGTTTTAATGTCCTTCTATCTTCCAACATGATCCATTCTCTAATCCATGCCAATGCCACTGCTCTATAGTATAATGTCCAGTTGGGAAGTCCAAAACTGCCTCTTTCTTTTAAGTCTTGTAGAGCCTTCAGTCTGATTCTAGATTTTTTCCCTAGCCAGACAAACTTTGTTATTATCTGGTCCAACTCATTAAAGATTGTAAAGTTTTGTAATATTGGAATCGTCTGAAAGAGAAAGATCCATCTTGGTAAGATCCATCGTCTGAAAGAGAAAGAGAAAGATCCATCTTGTGGAGATAAAAAGTCTCCACAATATTCTTTAGCTCTTGAATCTTGTTCACTTCTTCACCATTCTTCTTCCTTAAAATTCTTATATATGTTTTTTTTGTTGTTGCCTAACTCGATAGGCTAGCCATCTTGTTGGCTTATTGGCATTCTCAAAGAAGTTCTGTTTGGCAAACGCCAATTTCTTAGCTAATTTGTATGTTAGCAAGCAGTTCATTTTATGCAACAACAATTTAATCTTACTCTGCCTTCCAGGTTCCGATGTCTTCTTCATTATCTTCCTGTCTTGTTCTTGAATCTCCCTTTTCAGGTTTGTGTAGTCTTTATTTCTCTTCCTGTTTATGCAAGCTGCTTCTTTTATCAAGTGCCCTCTGGCATTTGCTTTAAATGCATCCCAAACAATTCTTAAAGGCATATCTGGTTGAATGTTTTCTTTAAAGAAAAGATGGAACTCCTTCTGCAGATGTTTTACTAATTCTCTGTCTTTCAGAGTTGATAGGTTTAGAGTCCATCTGTTTCTGGGTCTCGTTCCTTGTATCTCAGATGTAATTGGGTTATGATCTGCGTAAGTTCCTGCCTCTATTTCCATTTCCAAGAGATCTTTAATCATTGTAGTTGAAATCCAACACATATCCAATCTTGACCACGAGTCGCGTCTCACTGAAAAAAAGGTATATTGCTGCTTTTTGGGGTTTCTCACCCTCCATGCATCCATTAATTGCCATTCTTCTATTATCTGGCACAATGAGTCTGGGAACTCGTTACCTCCTGTTTTTCCCCCAAAAATGTTTGCTTTTCTGTCCTCCTTCTTATCAAAAACTGCATTGTAATAACTGATTATGCACAACTCTTGAAGTTCTTGCTTCAAAATAATTCTTGGAAGTTTTCTATAAAACTCCTGATTTTGATCTGGGGCGTAAATGTTAACAATAATTGATCTTTTAGTTTGTTTCTGAGTGGCCACCATTAGAATTCTTCCATCCTGTGAGGCAAATATTAATTCAGGTTGTAGGTGCTCTTTAACAAATGTGGCTACTCCTCTTTTCTTTTTTCCCTCATCCGAAGCAAGAAAAAGTTTTCCTAGTCCTTTAACATTTAGATGCTTTTCGTCTCCTTTTTTTTATATGGGTCTCCTGAATACAAATAACATCCACATTTTGTTTTTTAAGCTGATGAAATATTCTCCTTTTTTGTGGTCCATTTAATCCATTTATGTTCACTGATATAAACTTTATTTTGTCTCTATCCATCTTGGTTTTGGTTCTGTTGATGCTGTTTGTCTCTTGTCCGTTGTCTCATGTTGATTGGGGATCTAAATCTGAATCTTCTTTTTTGTCTTGGTGCTTTTGGAATTGATGTCAGTAATGCCATTGCCCCTTGAGGTTCTTCTCCCTCTTCCTTTCCCATGTCTCCTTCTTTCCTTTCATCTTCTTGCTCTTCTGGCATCTCTTCCCCAGATGTCCTCAAAAAGTCCATTGCCTTAAAGACTGAAGTTATTCTAAATCTTTTCTCTCCATATGTAAAAAACAGTCCTTTGGGTAAAATCCATCTGTAACTTATATCATTACTCCTCAGTAGTGTCGTCAGCTCTGAATATTCCTTCCTTTTTTCACGGACCCTCCATGGAATTTCTTTCAAAACATTTATCTCCACTTCATTCATCTTCAAGGGAGACACGTTCACTTCTTTCAGTATTTTATCTCTTACCGCTCTGTTGTGGAACCGTATTTGAACTTTTCTCGGGAGCTTAAACCGTCTTGCATAAGCCGAATTCATTCTGAAGGCCATATCTATCTCTTGTTCCACCTTACTCACATCTTCCATCTGCATATGATCGGCCAATAACTTTGCCATCTTAGTAGTTAATCCTCATCCTTCTCTTCCAGAACATTCTGAAATCTCAAGATAAAGGCAGCTCTTTCCACTTGCAATCTCATAACATCCTCTTCTAGAGTATGCTGCTTCTCTTCATTCTCTTGAGTTTTCCTCTCCATTTCCTTAGTCCTGCCTTCCATATTTTCCACTGCTGTATTTAAGGCCGTAATTTTTGTAGTATCCTCCACAATTTGCTTTTGCAGCATTTGTAGACTTTGCACAAATTGAGTGGTGATGTCAGCCATGGCCTTTTGGATCGGCTCAACCGCTTGGGGGATCATGTCCTTGATTTCTTGGATAGCCCCTCTAAGAGGCTCAATCGCCTCAGGGACAGATTTTCTAATTTCTTCCATGCTAATTTTGATAGGCTCCACTACATCCGTAATGGTACTGAGGATGGATGATTGCACCAACACTTGCATTTCCTTCTGCATCTCTTTTTGTGTTTCCTTCTGTGTCGAGGTTCCCAGTTTTGATTGTACAGAGCTAGACATACCTGGTGAAAAACTCCCAAAGGTTTCTTCACTTGGCCTTGCATATTCGACATAATTGTTGCACTTTAGACACAATTCACCTTTAATTCTAATTCCAAATCCAATATTTGATAACTATAAACCACTTTTTTAAATGATTTATATTCCACTTTCACTTTTCCCCTATTGTTTCACTTATTTTACTTATTTATTCATCTCTACATAATGTTAAGGAACAAGCGTTATCATCTGGCTAAATGTCCAGACTGTGAGGACCTTGTTTGGATTAGTAACTTTTTTCTGGCTATATGCCCAGAAGTTTAATCATTCCATCCACTTATTATTTAGTAAACCTCTACAATTTGCCCAAACACTGCCCCCCCTTTATCACAGCAGTTTTACACCAGTCTCAGCATCAGCTTATTATATACAATAATCTCCAAGAAAAATCCAACCCATTTAAATCCATCAGCTCTTTTAAACCAGCACTTAACACATCACGGTGACTGAGTTCAAACTATGCTCCATCTTCCATCCTGCCTCCAGAGGCTTAAAAATTTGTGTGCGTTGAAAAGAGGCTCGAGACGACACCAATTCTTCCACCCTGCCCCTGAAGGGTTAAAAATTTGTGTACACTGCAAAAGGGGCTCCCCCCCTGGAATGTCACTCTTCCACCCTACCCCTGCTAGGGTTAAAAATAAAAAACACAAAGGGGTCTCCTGCTTCTCCTCTTTCTTCCTCCGGCATCGACTTCTCTTTCAATCACTCCCCCCTTTCCTCATACACCAGGCTGGGCTCACACTAAATGAAAGTCAATCGGGGGCCTCTTTCTTCCCATCTTTTACACAGAGTTTATATCTCAGCTCTTTTATATCTTCCACTGTTTCCACCAGCAAGCAATTAAAGGTACCACCTCCACTTTCATTTACAATTGAGGATTATTTCACTGTTGATCTTGCCCTGCTCTGTTTTACCGGTCTGCCATTAATAGCCAATTCTGCTTAATGGCCGCTTTCTTCCCAGGGGTGGGAATCCACCCTTCTCTTGCTACTCCCACAGGACTAAATATTGCCAGAAGTTACCCTTTTTAAATTGACTCAGTTCTCAAAAGAGTACTCACAGGAGCGCTAACTGGCTTGAGTTCCTCTTTCCTCCCCCATGGTGCAAGAGCATCGGCTTTGCTCATAAGATGAGCTCCAACTTTGTTTCCACATTAGAGGCAATCCTGGACTCCCTGCTGGTAGCCACACTCACAGGGACCTGGATCAAAGCCTCTTGCAACTGCCAGCTTCTTCCCTGAAGCAGCAGGAGGTCTTTAAGTTGACAAAAGACCTCTTTTAAAATGAAAGTGGCCAGAGCTGTTGTTAGAAGCTCCGTCTTGCCGTGCAAAGCTCTGCCTCTCCAGATGGTTATTTCCTGAAGGACTGAGTTTTGAATATGAAGATAAAAAAATTAACATTGATACTGTTCCTAAGGCAAAAAAGTTTACGGACCAATACTTTAATTCAATGCAATGCAAAAAAGACAAGAAATCCAAAACTGATGATGATGAGGAGGGAGAAGATGAAGAATCCTACTCACAGGATTCATCAAGCAATAGTTCCAAACTTTATAGTTCTTCAGACACTTCGGAATCAGAGAAAGGAGCAGCTGCTCCCAAACCCCGAGGAAAAAAGAAACACAAGAAGAAAAGACTCTAAAACCAAGATAACTGTTGATAATGCAGTTTTTGCCAACCAGTTAGCTAATGCATTTTTTTTATTACTCTTTGTTAAATTTTTATAAGCAACAACATTTCTGTACTACTAGGTGACAAGGATATATACCTATGTAACCAGATCGTGTCACCCTGTTAGTCTACCCTTCCCTATATCCATTAGTATGCTTAGAGGTAGGGTTTTAGCTTCCCTTCCCCATTCCAATAGTTTATGATGTATTAGTTGCCCTTTCCCGTTTCCTGTAGAATTTAGAGGTAGGGATTTAGTACCCTCTCCCCGTACTCCGTAGTACTGTAAAACTAATAAAATACTTATATATAAAAAAAGAGAATTCTGAAGTGTCCTCCATCCTTGCTCCATCTCAGAGCTGAGGGTCTCCTGGTTCCCTGAAGAGAGGGAATAGCTGTTATATCAGAAATTCTGTAATGTAGATATGTCCAGAAATACTGTGCATTGTGCCATATTGCAGTGCAATCACTTCTAAAACTTCTTTATTGCTCTAAATACCAGGTGCATCATTTCATTAAATACAGGTTATTCTTGAGTTCCAATTAAAAAAATGAGATTTAAGACTGCTACCTAAGCACACTTATTTATAGTCAATTCTACTGAAATCAGAGAAAATACAATCAGAATCAGGCATCACAATTTAAATGTGTACTTGGATCCCATTGGCTTTGCTTGACTTTTGCTGGATTGCACCCCAACAGTTTTGAAAATATCTTTGTAACAAGTTTCCAGCCATTTCAAAAGGCTCCTTGTCATGCTGTGTATTACAAAACAGCACAAGCCCTAAAACAAAGACTGAATCAGTGTAAAATATGTCAATGAGTATCAGTGATCTAAAGTGGAATCAGTTTTTTTTTTAAATTACCAGAAGACATGAGTATACAATGTAGAGATTAGGAAGGGGGGAATAAAAGAGGAAAGCATAAGGTTTTGGTTTCAGCAACTCAAATGGCAGGCACGCTCCTTCGGAGCTCTAATAGGAGCAGCCCATGATGTGGTGGATGGGAAGGGTACCAGATGATTCTGGACCCCCCCCCTGGAGTCCTTGGAGGGGACTCCCAGCCTGAGGCACGAGAGGTGCCTCTTTCGAGGCTGAAGCCAAGGGATTGAGGCTCCTCTTTGCCCCAAAAGGTCTTGCTGCAGCAGCACCATCATGACATCAAGAAGCATACACCAGACGAGTGAACAAGTGATCTAGCAAAATTACAAAGCCCTCCCTATCTCTGCAGCTGGCATGGAATGAAGGGTGAGTGGTATTTCTCTTTACCTGGGTATGTGGCTAAACATCCATCTGAAGCCCCAATCTTTAACGACAGAGGGGGAGGGAGTCTGTCCCCCCCCCACAACTTTAAACGAACTGTTTAAGCAATAGAATGGGCTAGGAGCAACGGCAATTCTGGATTGAATCAAGTAAAGCACAGATTTAATTAAAGTGACTTGATAAATAAACTTTCACTGACTTTTAAAGACTTTCCATAACAATGACTAGTCAGGCAGAAAAGATGGCAATGAGACCAAAGCACTCTCCTGGAACTACAAGATCAGCACATCCGGCTGGTAAACCAGAAGTAAATACTGACTTTCCCAATATGTTAGCTACATCATTGCACCCTTTGTTGGATCAGATGACTAATTTCAATAATAACTTTGAAGCACTCCAAAAACAGCTGAAAGAGACTAATCTAAAAGCAGAGGAGATGGCAAAATCAGTGAAAAAGTTGAAGCCAAGACAAAAGCAATTAAGCAAAGACTGGAGGTAGGGGATAAAGAGAGGACCTCTGTCAAAGATCAACTTTTAAGACTCCAAATGGAAAAATCAACTTTTGTTCTGAGATTTCAAGGTGTTCCTGAACAGAACGGTGAGAATCTGAAGAAAATCTTAAGTGAAGTGTTGGCCCCAACAACAGGTTTAACTGTGGATGTATTGCAAAGTGATATGGATATGATTTATTGGACATATCCGGAATTCATCAAGAAAAAAAACCTGCCTGGGGAGACAATGGTGAGATTCTTGAAGAGATCTACAAGAGATGTAATGCTCAAGGCCACAAACAGGACAATCTTAAAAATCAAAGACAAGGAAAGACATAACATTCAAAATAAGAAAAAAGAGGAAACAGTATAAAAACTTAACCAGCTTTTTGCAGAAAAACTCCACACCATACAGATGGATAATACCTGAGGGACTTGTCTGCAACTATAAAGATAAAAAAGAAAAGATAGACTTTGTCTTAAAAGCAAATATGTTTTTGGAACTGCAACAAGGACTAACGAGTGATAAGAAAACAACAGAGAAACAAGGCATGGAAGAAGAAAGCAGCACTTATGGGTCAGGAAGTTTGGAAAGCATGGCGAGTAGTAACGCAGTTTGGAAAGCATGGTGAGTAGTAATGCAGAGATGAGGACTCTGAATCTGAAAAAGGGGCTGTGGCCCCCAGGCTCCTGAAAGTCCAATGGAAATTTGATAAAAAGAAACATAGAGGAAAGAATTGAAATAACTTAATTTTATAAGCTTGAAAGTTTAATTGTTTAAGCTGTACTTACCTGATTTAACCATATAAATACTAGTTAGTAATAGAAAATGTAAGAAATTGCTCCATTCCATTAACTTTATTATAGAGGGAACTTTGATTATGCTAATGATTAATCATTTTGTATGATCCTTGTGTAGCTTATTTTTTTAAGTGTTTGTAGGATGAAAATAATAATAAAAAAATTTAAAAAGAGGAAAGCATGCATAAGGCACTTTCTTTACACTAATAACCCATTTTATAACATCTGGCCAATTCTTAGTGTCATTGGTCACACTATTACTCATGCAGTGTTTTTAATATTTTGATCGAATAGCATTTTTTTTACTGTTTACAGTGAAGCAGAACTGTAAGCCTGCAGGCTCTAGACTTGTATTTATTCTGGCAATCTGAAGTATACAAATGAATTAAATCCACCGTTGCTTTACAGGAGGGCCAAATGACATCCAGCATTTAATGTGTGCTTTATTCCCAGCTGTCTGGTGTGTACTGCCTATGTGCTTGGTTTGTTTTACTAATGATACAAACAGTTCAGCAAGGAAGTCATGACAGAGCATTTTAATATTAATGATCCCTCACTTAATCAGGCATTCTAGCTGAGCCTGAGGTTATTGGATTTCCAGCCACTCTTGTGGCCTTGAAGAATTTTCTCACTCAAGGGAATACTGATAAGAAACAAGTAGTGTGTCCTATTTTCAACTCATCAAGCTAATCAGATCAAACATCAAACTGGGTAGCCTCGATTCTCAACTTAATCCACCCTCTGTTAGGGTGCTTCCCAATGGAGAATTTTTCAGGTGTGCTGCTGACTCCACATGCTTGGCACCTTCAAGACCACACGGAGAACTGTGCCAATTCCCAGGCTGATCCATTCCAACTAGTCAAATGGAGTACAGCAGCATTGACACTAACCAAAAGAGAAACTTCATTGCATAACCTCTGTAGTCCTATACATAGTTCCCTCTAAGCTGCACTAGGGGGCACTGGCACACAAAATTTTAATAGGCAACTCAGAGAATATTTGCTTCAGCCCACAGATACTGTTTCAGCCCATTGGAATCAATGGAGGATGGGGGTACCTCCTTCTGGGCCCCAAAGAATTGGACCCCCTGGTCCAATCTTTTTGAAACTTTGGGAAGTTTTTGAGGCAAGGCACCAATACCTATGCTGCAAATTGGTGCCTCTACCTCAAAAAACAGCTCCACAGAGCCCCAGATCAATTCTCCATTATAGCCTATGGGGCCCATTGACTGTAATGGTCACCATAGGCTACAATGAAGCTAGGTAGAAGGGGCAGGGCATTGGTGAGTAACATGGCAGATGCCTGTTAACTGAGCTCTTCACTCTTACTCCTCCTTCTGCCTAAAACTGAAGCATTAAGGACCCGAATTGACCCCAGGTAATGGGAAAATCAGGTGGCACTCGTCAGAAAATGGTAGAACCCAAAACAACTCATCTTAAAACACATCTTGAGGCTGAAAGAGGGAATGGAGTGGTGCGTGCTGGGAGTCAGGCATCACAGGCACAACAAATGGTGCTAACAAAACAGGATTTAAACAACTTGCTGCACTCCTTTAAAGCGGAGATGTTAGCAAATATGAATGATCTTTTAAAGCCAATGGCAGACCAAATCAGCTCGCTCCAACTTACAATTCAAAATATCTCCCAAGCGGCAGAGTCGGCCCTAGAGACCTTAATTACAACTCAGGAAGACATCAGGCATCTCCAAAGCAATGAGAATTGGGCCCAGGAAAGAATTTTGGTGCTAGAACACTGAGCTAGAGAAAGGTTCCTTAAATTTCGTGGATTTGAGGAGCAATCAGAAGGTAATGAAGATCTTCCTTTTTTTATCTCACTATGGTTATTAATTCGTTATTAATTTTGATGATGCAGTAGCTCCCATGATAATTAGAGCCTACAGTCTAGGCCCCCAGGCTTTGGATAAGCGCAAAGTCCCCAGAGACATTCTGGTGGAATTCTTAGACTTATGTGTTAAAACGCGCATACTACAGGAGGCAAAAAATAAAATAAAATAGCAGCTTCAAATATCGCCAGAGCAACATCACAATTTTCCCAGACATCTCATCAGATGCCCTGCAAATCTGAAGGGTTTTGAAGCCAGTAGTTAAGTGTCTACAGGAAGCAAACATTAAATATTGCTGGCTGTCCACAGGTTATCTCCAAGTAAGACACCGCGGGACAAAGCACCAAGCTGATGATCTTGATTCAGGAGCAGATTTACTAAAAGCTATTGGCCTTGAACCTTTTAATGAGCAAGGTGCAGCTCACATGCAGAAGAGAAAGTGAGAAGGGACAGGAACTCCACAGAAAGAGGTCTGGAGCAAGATTCCAACTAAGCTGCGTATGACACCATAGTCTGCTGTTAGTTATTTAAAATATATAGTTTTTGTGTGTTTCATGCTGTTAAGCTTATATAGTCCTTATGTAAACTATCTTTTTTAAAGCTTGGCAGAAGGAGGGGAAGGGAAAGAGGGTTCCTCAGGAACAATGCCCAATCCCATAGTGCTTGACAGAGGATTTACCCTGATGGTGTTTTTTTTTCATTTTTACTATTGCTTAATTCAAATGGCCTTGTGGAAGAGCCAAGAGAGCTCTGTGTGAACTGTGTTCACACCCCAAAGGCCAAGCCAACTTTTTTCCTGCATTGGTATTACTATATTGAACCAGCTGAGGGAGGGGAGAGGGGGTGGGAATCTGTTAAAGTGGGGGTGGGGGGAAGGGGGTTGGATCCTTAGATTATAGAAGTAGGTTACAAGAATTGAAAACTATAACACAGTACTGTCAGATGCCATGTTTCGTCCCTGTTTTTCCCTGTCTTGCCTCTGACACTGTGTTCATTGTTTTGTTTAATTAATTGGCTCGCATGCGCGTAGGTTGCTTGGCTGTAACCCCTGGGAGAAGGAATCTGCCGCTGCCTGCTATCTCATGTCCTTGAGCTCAAGACACAAGTGCCTTTCCCAGCCGGTGGAAATATTCACGCCTTAGATAGTGGGTAGGGAGGGGGCCTCTTCTCCTGGTCATTATGTATTCTCCCACGCTCAGAGTTCATTCGTTAATAGAGCTTATGCATCATACTATATCTGGCGGCCATTGTGCCTGGTGGAGTATTCCTGCCAAAGACTCTGCTAATTAAGGGCAACTTACTGGTATTTCAATAAAGCATATCTTTTATGAAGGGTGCCTGGACTTACTTGCAGTTGAACCTGACAGAAATTGTCAGGAATCCTTTATTCTGCCCAGAACGCATCTCTTCCTTGGAGATGAGTGGAGCCGGCGGAGGTGGGGTACCCACTACAACCCCATCCACAACGGTGCCACTGACTACCATGGCACCGCTGACTACTATGGCACCGCCGATTACTACGGCACCGCCGACCACGACATTGCCCCCAACTACGACGACTGGGGGGGGATCCCGCTGTCAACTGGAGAACCAGTGTTGACCGTAGGGGTGCCTGCCTATAGCCCGGCTGGGCTGCCAACGTCGGATGGTGGGGCCATTCTGCGCTCGACAGTCCCATTTATTATTCCGCTGTGGGACAGAGGAGTTACAGAAGTTTATCGACAAGAATTTGGTGAGGGGTTTCATTAGATTGGCATCTTCCCCGTTTGCAGCCCCAGTCCTCTTCTGCAAAAAGAAAGATGGGGGACTCCGATTGTGCACGGATTACCGCGGGTTGAATGCAGTCTCAGTGACCAACACATACCCCGTGCCACTAATTAGAGATTTGTTAGCAGAGGTGGCCAAAGGCAAAGTGTTTTCTAAACTGGACTTGAGGGATGCCTACTTCTGTGTACGCATCCGGCAAGGGGATGAATACAAAACGGCATTTAATACCCCCTTGGGACAGTTTGAGTATAGGGTGATGCCATTCGGGCTCCAGGGGGCTCCAGGGGTATTCATGAACTTGATCAATGAGGTGCTGCATAAACACCTCTTTAAGGGGGTGGTCGTTTATTTGGATGATATCTTACTGTACTCCCCTGATTTGGAATCCCACATTCAGCTGGTGAGAGAGGTGCTCCAAATGTTACTCGAGCATAAACTGTTTGTTAAACTCTCCAAGTGTGAGTTCCATCGCACCTGTATTGACTTTCTGGGGTACTGGATCTCACCAAAGGGGCTTGAGATGGACCCTAAGAAGGTACAAGATGTACTCAACTGGGAGCCCCCAAAGACTCGGAGGCAACTCCAGAGTTTTCTCGGTTTCTCCAACTTCTACCGCCATTTTTTCCCTCACTTTGCCCAGATTAGCCTACCCTTAACTGATCGCCTAAAAATAAAGGGGAAAGGGGTAAAGGTAAAGGTTCCCTTGCTCGAAAGCCAGTCGAATCCGACTCTAGGGTTGCGGTGCTCATCTCCGTTTCAAAGCTGAAGAGCCAGCGCTGTCCGAAGACGTTTCCGTGGTCATGTGGCCGGCATGACTAAACACCAAGGCGCACAGAACGCTGTTACCTTCCCATCGAAGTGGTACCTATTTATCTACTTGCAATTTCTTGCTTTCGAACTAGGAGCCACCAAACCGGTGGCACGCTTGGAATGGGGCCCTAAGTGCCAAGAGGCGTTTGAGAGACTAAAAGCTTTGTTCACCACGGAGCCGGTGCTAGCGCACCCCAATGAGACAAAGAAGTTCATAGTCCACATAGATGCCTCTGATACAGCTGGGGGGGGGTGATCCTTCAGGAAGGGGATGATGGGCAACTCCATCCCCTGGCATATGTGTTCCGCAAATTTAATGATACTGAAAGAAATTGGCCCATGTGGGATAAAGAAGCAGGGTGATCTGATTGGCTCTAGGCACCTGGCGACATTGGCTAGAAGGAGCCCGGGTCCCCTTTGAGGTCTGGACGGATCACAAGAACCTGGAGGTCCTCCAAAACCCCCAGAATCTCAATGCTAAACAATTCTGGTGGGCTGAATTCTTTTCCAAATTCCAATTCACCCTGCACCATTTCCCGGGCGAGTCCAATTCCCTAGCAGATGCGCTCTCCCGTCTACCCCAGCACGACAGCAAGAGGGTGGTAATCTGTGAATCCTTTTTCACACCAGCCCAGTTGAGCGGAGCAGTAGTAACCTGCAGCCAAGAGTACCGCCAACCCCCCCCAGCCATCAGGGGAACCTCTGTGGGAGGAGAAATTTGCAAAAGCCATAACTGATGTGGAGGGCAAGACCCTGCAGTCACATGGGACTCTTGAGCACCGGGAAGATGGGTGTTGGTATAAAGGCGAGAAACTTTTTGTCCCTGAAACTTTGAGAAATGAAGTATTACATGCGGTCCATGGCACTAAGCGAGCCGGCCACTTTGGCTTTGTTAAGTCACTACATCTGTTGCAAAGATGGTTTTGGTGGCCACACATGAGGAAGGATTTATCTGTCTTTGTTCAGTCCTGTCAAACATGTAATATGTGCAAATTGAGGGTGGGCAAGCCCCCGGGTCTCCTACAGCCCTTACCGACACCCCGGAGACCCTGGGAAGTAATTTCCATGGACTTCATCACAGATTTGCCTCCCAGTAAACAAATGACTGTCATTTGGGTGGTGGTGGATCTATTCGCATTTCATCCCATTTCCTGGTTTGCCTACAGCTCGAGCACTGGCAAAAGCATTTCTACACCACGTTGTAAGATTGCACTTATTGCCGGTCAAAATAATATCTGACCGTGGCATGCAATTCGTTTCAAAGTTCTGCGGGGAACTGATGACCGAAGATGGGCATAGAAAGAGCTTTGAGTAGCACCTACCACCTGGAGACGGATGGTCAGATGGAACGGGTGAATCAGACCTTGGAACAATACCTCCGCTGTTTTACTAATTTTCAACAAAATGACTGGGCTGATCTCTTGCCATTAGCCGAGTTTGCATACAATAATATGTGGCACTCCTCAACAGGAGTCTCTCCTTTCAAGGCAGCACTAGGGTATGACAGTCCCCCCCTGCCCTTCCTCAGTTCAAATCCAGGGACGGAAGGGGAAGCTGCTGAATGGTGTAATAAAGACTCTTGGCCGGGCATTTGTGAGGCATTGGAAGCCGCAAAGGCAGCCTACAAAGCTCAGGCTGACAGAAAGAGGGTGGAGGGTTGGGATCTGCAGCCTGGAGACTACGTATATGTATCCACTAAGAATTTGAAACTATCCCAGAAGTCTCGGAAACTCGCCTGGAAATATATTGGCCCCTTTAAGGTCAATAGACTGATTAATCCTGTTACTGTGGAATTAGAATTATCCAAGAATCTCAGATATATTCATCCAATTTTTCATTTCAGTTTACTCAAGAGGAGTCACCCACCAAACAAATGGTGCCCTGAAGTCCCAACACCTCCACCCCTCTTGGTGGATGGAAAAGAACATTATGAAATTTCCAAGATTCTAAACTGAAACGTGGTCAATTATATTATTTACACTTTGGTCCTCAACACAGGGAATGGGTAAAAAGGGCTGATATTAATGCTAACCGTTTACTCTCTGACTTCCATTGACGTTTTCCCCATAAGCCCAACAGTTCCCCTTGAATGTGTATGATGAGATCATAGGGGGGCAGAATGTCAGGTGTCATGTTTATTCTCTGTTTTTCCCTGTCTTGCTTCTGACACTGTGTTCATTGTTTTGTTTAATTAATTGGCTCGCATGTGTGTAGGTTGGTTGGCTGTAACTCCTGGGAGAAGGAATCTGCCGCCGCCTGCTATCTCGTGTCCTTGAGCTCAAGACACAAGCACCTTTCCCAGCCGGTGGAAATATTCACGCCTTAGATAGTGGGTAGGGAGGGGGCCCCTTCTCCCGGTCATTATGTATTCTCCCATGCTCAGAGTTCATTCGTTATGCATCATACTATATCTGGAGGCCATTGTGCCTGGTGGAGTATTCCTGACAATGACTCTGCTAATTAAGGGCAACTTACTGATATTTCAATAAAGCATATCTTTTATGAAGAGTGCCTGGACTTACTTGCAGTTTAACCTGACAAGTACTCATTCAGTTAATTACTTAAGAGTCTTAAGGCATCATTACCTGCAAGTTTCTCTTTTTGAATTTATTAGGTATTTATCATGTGTTCAGTGGTTTAGTTATCATGTTGGTATGGTCCTAAATTTATATTCTCATAGAACAGCCAATACCATAATGCTTCAAAATCATTCTCTAGCTACCATAAGAGAATCCAGATCCAGGCCCTGAGATTCTGTCCTCTCAAAACACAATGGTTGTGGCTGGCATTAAAATCACCACGCTAAACTGCAGAGGATCAAACAACAAAATCAAAGATAAATGAATTGCTACAGATCTCAAAAACAAAAAAACTGATATTGCCCTGTTGCAAGAGACTCACCTGGGGAAGAGTTACAAAGCCCTAATCTCTAACAGGTACCATAGTCAATACTTAGCTTTTGGCAACTTCAAGTCATGGGGGGTGGCCATAGTACTCTCAAAACATGTTAAATTCACATTGGAAGAAATTGAAAAAGACACCGAGGGCCGATTTATTTTTATTCGAGGCAACCTAAATGTCTCTTTAATGATGCTGGCCTCAGTCTACGTGCCCAATAAAGGACAAATCCGGTTTGTGAAAGACACTTTGCTTAAATTACATCACTTTCAAAAAGGCAGCATCATTGTAGGTGGTGACTTTAATTATTTAATGAATAAGCAACTTTACTGCTCAGCCCCCAAACAAAAACATTTGCAGACCAAGCCATCTAGCTTACTTGCGCAACTAATCAACAACCATGACTTGTGTGATATTTGGAGGTATAAACATGCTAGTGAATGAGACTATTTCTACTTTTCATCAAAGTATAAAATCTACACAAGGCTAAATTACATTTTTATTTCCAGAGAAATGCTCCCCATGGTCAAATCATCCATGATCAGGCTCCAAAGTTGGTCCAATCATGCACCAATTGAATGTATTCTCGATAAAGACAAATCAAATATGACAAAACCAATTTGGTAACTCAATAAAACTTTATTAGCAGATCCAAAAGCAAAACAAGAAATCGTACAGGAACTTGAAGACTACTTCTGTCTTAATTAACACTGTGGGGTTTCTAGCATGATGGTTTGGGAGGTGTCAAAGGAAGTTATACACAGCAAATGCATCTTGCTAATGACAGCCTGTAAAAAGGAGAAAGCAAAGAAAAAAACCGAACTATTAGCTACAATTTGGAAACTGGAAACAAGCCATAAACTAAGCTGCAACCCAAAGATCTATCAACATCTTCTAAACAACAGATAACAGCTAGAATTGCTAGATACAACAGAAATCACCAGGAATAACCTCGAAATGAGATGCCATTTCACATTCATTGGACCTCTCAAGCTCCGTCTATTAGCTAGGAAACTTAAACAACAAAGAGATGACAGATATATCAACAACATCCAAAGCCCGGACAGCAGTATCAAGACCTCGACTGCTGAGATTATGCAAGTGATGGAGTCTTTCTATGCATCACTTTATACATCACTCAAACCGGCAAAAGAGACCATAAATGAATTTTTTGGAGTTAGAAGCGATAACCACAAGTATTTCATCCGACCACCAGGCACTACTAGAAACTCCTATCTCATTACAATAAGTTGAGAGCACTATTAAAAACTTTAAAAGAAATAAAGCTCCTGGACCAGACATGTTCCACTCAGACTACTGTAAAGTCTTTCAGCCAATTTTAGTTAATCCCCTACTAGAAACATTCAATAAAGTCTTGACGGAAGGAGTGCTTCCTATAACATGGACTATAGCCAACGTGATCCTGATTCCAAAGCAAGACAGGGACTCTACTGATCCTAAATCCTATTGCCCGATATCCCTGTTGAATACAGATTACAAAATCTTTGCAGCAATTCTCACAAACAGACTGAAACAGATTATTGGCGACTATATCAAGGAAGATCAGACTGGCTTTATTCCAGCCCGGAATATTACGGATAACATCCGGAAGACACTGAATATCATCCATTATGAAAAAACTCAACCACAATGCAACTCCTTATTACTAGCCTTGGACATTGAAAAGGCTTTTAACACGGTCGAGATAAGATATCTGGATTCCTTACGTCAACACATGAATTTTGGAGAGATCTTTCGAAGAGTGATAGCCGCTATCTATGCTAAACCTACTACAAATCTTCTGATCAATGGAACCATCTCTAAAAATATACCATTGTATCAAGGCATACTACAAGGATGCCCCTTATCTTCCCTGCTATTTGCGCTCACTATCAAGCCTTTAGCCTCCGCTCTCCACAGGAATCCTAACATCAATGGTATCAAGGTCAGTGGTCTAGAATATAAGGTCAGTCTGTTCGCTGATGACCTGATACGTGTCCATCCCTGAGACTACACTATCTGAAATCCAATGAGTGTTAAAAAAAATTTTTGGAAATGTGATGGGCTTAAAAGTCAATCAAGCGAAATCACTACTATTCTCTATAAATCTATCTATCATTACCACAGTAAAAATCAAATAACTATTTCCTTTCCAGTGGATCAAAACTCAGATGGGTATCAAAATACCACTAAACCCGGGTATCAAATACCACTAAACCTCACTGACCTCATTAAAGTTAACCATCTTCAAATTGAGAAAGAAATCCTATCTCTACTGAAAAAATGGAACTACAAAACGCTGTTGTGTCTTGGCCGGATCAACACCCTAATATCATTAATCGTTCCCAAATTCCTGTACTGTTTTTGAGTAATCCCAGTCTATATCCCAGACTCACTTTTATTTCAATGGCAGCAGACTCTCATAAAGTTTCTGTGGCATTTCAAAAAGGTAAAGGTAAAGGTTTCCCTTACTCGAAAGCCAGTCATATTCGACTCTATGGTTGCAGTGCTCATCTCTGTTTCCAAGCCGAAGAGCTAGCACTGTCCAAAGACATCTCTGTGGTCATGTGGCTGGCATGACTAAATGCCGAGGCACATGGAATGCTGATACCTTCCCACCGAGGCGGTACCTATTTATCGACTTGCAGTTTCTGCCATGGAGCAAGACTTGTTCAGGACATGGAAGAAAGCAAGAATCACCAGAATAGTGGAGGTACTAAAAAAGGGTAGACTAACACCCCAAAATGACTTGGAACAGAAATACCATGTCAGGTTGGCATGATTTGAATACCAGCATCTCTTAGAGGACTCTGAGATAAAAGCCTATCTCGCTAAAGCACTGACAAGTTTTGAACAGCTGTTGCTGAACTATGAAAGCAATAAAGGTCTGATATCTAAAGTATATCATATTTTACTAAACATACATGGAACCAAAACTCTGAGCTATCAGGGTGCCTGGCAAAAAGACATTCAAAAACAGATACTATCCACTCACTGGGATGCTATATGGCTCTTGCATGTAAAATTATCCCAATCTCAAGTGATCCAGGAATCTGCCTTCAAAGTTCTCCACAGATGGTATCTCACCCCTGCAAAACTATCAAAAATATACCCTCAGTCCTCTCCACTTTGCTGGAAGCAGTGCGGAAACAAAGCAACTTTTTCCACAACTAGTGGGAGTGCCCAGCTATATCGCAATTCTGGGAACAAGTTACACAACAAATAAAACTATTAACAGAATACCCCTTATCTCTGGATCCAGCGCTGATCTTATTGCATATGTGGCCAATCGACAGTCCACCTGTTAAGAGAAGACAGCTGATTAATCTGTTGTTGGTAGCAGCCAAAGTAGTCATTGTGCAAACCTGGAAAGTGCAAACACCTCCCACAATCCAAATGTGGTTGCATAAGATGTGGGACTTCTTTCTACTTGAAAAAATTTCTATGATCACTAGTAAGGAATGTGACACCAGTGATTTCTCAAACCCATTAGACATACGGTACCCTGTTATAGATAAGCTTGAAACAGATAAAATGGATTTGGAAACTTTGAATGAGGCTAAATTTAAACTTTTAACTTATGGCTAAATTGGTACAATTAGCAGTTGTGTTGACCATATTTCTATATATGTTCTTAATGTTACCACTGTTGACAATTGTAGTATAGTATATACATTTGGTGCCTTATAAGGTTAATTATAAGGTTAATTGACACACATAGGTTCTGTATAATTGATGTAAGCACTGCTAAGTCATTGTTGACTAACGGTTGTATAATTAATACTGTTTAAACATATTTTCTGAGCATAACCTACTGTATTACCTTGCTTTTGACCAGTTCTATAATAAATAAAGTGGAGCTGCGGTGGCTCAAGTGGTTAAGGCACTGAACTGCAGGCTGTGGAAAGTCAATAGTTCAGCAGTTTGAGACCCGAGAGTGCTGCATGATGGAGTGAGCTCCCATCTCTGGTTCCAGCTCCTGCCAACCTAGCAGTTTGAAAGCAAGAAATTGCAAGTAGATAAATAGGTACCACTTCGGTGCGAAGATAACAGCATTCCGTGTGCCTTGGTGTTTAGTCATGCTGGCCACATGACCATGGAAATGTCTCTGGACAGCGCTGGCTCTTCGGCTTTGAAATGGAGATGAGCACCGCAACCCTAGAGTTGGATTCGACTGGCTTTTAAGCAAGGGAACCTTTACCTTTACCTTTACAATAAATAAAACAGTCTTTTGAAAAAAAATGAAGCTGGAGGAAAAGGGTTTTTTTTTGCACACCCCCATTATGCTTTTCAGTATGATTTGTAAGCTGCCTTGAGTCACAGGGAAAAGTGGAATATAAATTTTTGAATAAATAAGTAGTTTGGGCAGGTTGATAACATTTAACTTTCTATTTGCCTTGACCTTTCCCCCCCCAAGCTTCTATGGCTCTGTACCTCTCCAATCTAACAACTCCACTCTATCGGCGGGTCTTTATGCTTGCGAGATTTAATCTCTTTTCTTCGGCTGTTGTTTCAGGCAGATATAGGGGTATCCCCTATAGGGATAGAACCTGCAATTGCATCTATGGTGAACCTGATTCAGTTGCTCATATCCTTCTGTGCTGTCCCCAATACTCTACCATGCGCAGCTATTTGATCAGCCCCCATTTACCTCCCACAAGGAATTCGACTGACGACAATCTCAAAATTTTATTGTCTGGTAAGTTCTCAGCAATTATGTCTGTTGCTGAATTCTTAGCCTATGTTTGGAAGCTAAGGGTAAGGGCATACCAATCTTAATTTCCCTTGTGTTCAATTGGATTGTTATATATATATATATATATATATATATATATATATATATATATATATTCTCTTTTAACTGTGTTCACTACTTCTGAGAAGTTTAAAAATGACCCCTTGTTGGTGTAACTTGGTGTAGTCAGTTATGACCTATTAATTTGTTCTAATAGTCTATTTGTTCCATTGCCTTCTCTACTGCTACTGTGTTATGCAAATAAAGGTTTATGTATATATAAAAAAAACTTTCTATTTTTTTGGTTAGGCAGGGTTCTGACAGTGATTGTTCTTGAAGAAGTGAGCAGTGACTCATGAAAGCTCATACCCTGCCACATATTTGTATCTGAAGAAATGTGCTTGCACATGAAAGCTTAGACCTTGAATTAAACTTTGTTGGTCTTAAAGGTGCCACTGGACTCAGAATTTGTTGTGCTTTAGACCAACGGCTGCCCACCTGAATCTGCCACATATTTTGTTAGTCTTTAAGGTGCTACTGGATTCTTGCTATTTTCTGCTGTTCTTCCTTTGTTACACTTGACCTATAATGCTGGTTGTCGTATTTCACTAAAAAAAAAAAAGTAGACTGCAAGAGTCCCCCTCCCCCCCAAGCACTGGTATATTTCCTAAGGTTCAGCACAGGGTGACGATCTGAGGCCAGGTCTACCAATATAGTGGAAAGAAGCAGGTAGACCTGTTTTCCAGAGGCCAGGTCTACTAATATAATGGAAAGGGGTGGGTGAGATTTGACTTGATTCTGTTTTCTCTTATGATGTTTAAATTAATCTTAAAATATAGTTTAAATATAATGTAAAATAATTTATTCTGAGATTTTTACAAGGTTATAGAAGTAATCTTCTAAAAAACTAATTTACACGATAGTCAAATGTAGACTTGCTCACAACTTTAATGCTACTAGCTTTTTTGCACATAGGGTAGAATTTCAGCTCACAGGACTATGGAGCTTTGAGGGAACACTGGCTATAGCATCATTTTTGTAATACTGCTTCTCCACTTTCACTTTAGAGCAGCAATGGCCACCATGCAATCGTGTTATGCTGTTATAACAACTCTGCACTTTCATGCACTTGTGCAGTATACATATCTTTCAGGACAAAGTGTTCCTGCTGCTAGTGCCAAGTGTCTTGGCACTAGTCACTGGTGGGGTCATTCCGTAGAAAAAGAGCTGCAAGAGCTCATTAGCATATGATATGCTAATGAGCTATTAGGCTATTAGCATATTAGCTTATTAGCATATGCTATGCTAGCATATGCATATTAGCATATTAGCATCCAGTGATGTCAGAAGGGGAAGAAAAGGGGGGGGAAGCATCTTCAAAAGTCTCCCCTTCCCTTCCCAGCCAGCCTGCCAAGGTGTGTGTGTGGGGGAGTGAAGAGAGAAGGGGTTTAAACTTTAACTAGAGTCGGGATGCAGGAGGAAAGAGGGAAAGAAAGAGAAGGAAAGAAGGAAGGAAGAAAAGAAAGGAAGGAAGGAAGGAAGAAGAAGGAAAGAGGGAAAGAAGAAAAGGAGGGAAAGAAGGAAAAAGAAAGAGAGAGAAGGAAAGGAGGAGAAGAGAAAGAAAGAGTGAGAAGGAAAGGAGGAAAAGAGAAAGAAAGAAAGAAAGAAAGAAAGAAAGAAAGAAAGAAAGAAAGAAAGAAAGAAAGAAAGAAAGAAAGAAAGAAAGAAAGAAAGAAAGAAAGAAAGAAAGAAAGAAAGAAAGAAAGAAAGAAAGAAAAGCAGGAAAGGAGAGAAAGAAAGAAAAGCAGGAAAGGAGAGAAAGAAAGAGGGCAAAGAGATGAGGGGCTCTGGGGGGGCTCTCCCACCCCCCATCAAGCCCCCCACCACGATCAGGGTCCCGCCGGTGGGGGGCTCTTTAGGCATCCCCTGGACCACAGCGCTTCTGTGCAGGCCTGGGGACACCGGCGGGAGCCTCTTCAGGCGTCCCTCGAGGCCACAGCACTTCGGTGTGGGCCGGGGACACCAGCTGGGGGCAGGGCTTGCCACCACCGCCATTTGTGGTGGATCCTGAGCTGCCGGAGCAGCGCTCTGGTGCACTCTGGCCCCAAAAGACCCCTGGTCACTGGTAGGCCTTTCACTTGGGAATGGTGTCTTTGTACTATGGGATCATTTCTTTGGCCATAGATAGCTTGCTGAAATTTCCAGTCAAGGTGTACATGTATGTGGTCCATTTTTATACACAGACACTAGTGTTTGGCAATGTGGTACATCCTAGCCTGCAACTTTAAGAAGACTTTCCTAGGAGTGAGCCCCTTTGAATAAAATGGGACTTATTTCTGAATAAGCCTGCTTGTAGGGACGCCAGCTTCCAGGTGGGACCTGGGGATCCCATGGAATTACAGCTCATCTCCAGACTACAGAGATCAGTTCCCCTGGATTCCTGGATGCTTTGCAGTGTGGACTGTGTGGCATTGTACCTCACTGAGCTCTCTGTCCTTCTCAGGCACCATCCCCATATCTCCAAGAGTTTCCCAACCTGGATCTGACAATCCCATCTCCCCCATCCCCTGCTGGTGGCCAGGGGGCACTTGGCAAACCTACCTGCTTGGGATTACCTTACAGTAGCCCCTGGTAAAAGAGCTCTGTAAGCTCTTGGAAGATTGGCTGCATTAAGGGTGTATCTCCTAATATGCAAAGGAGTTCCTGCTACAAAAAGAGCCCTACTTGTGTCTAATGATATAGCTACCTGGAGAAGCCCATTTTTAAAATGTTCTTGTTCTTAAAGAAGAAAGTCCAACCATTTTGTGCTTTTACCTGCACAACAGCAATCAATTTACTTTTCCTACCTGCTGTGGGGGAAAATTAGATCCTGGCTGCAATAATAGTAGAGGAGGGGTCAGTAGCTTCTTCAGATTACTCTTATTTTGTGGATGTGTGCATTTCCAACTGTTCTTAGTCCTATGCTCATATCAAGAAGCCAAAGTGTTTCATTGGACAATAAAAGACACAATCTGGGTGATGACAGGAAAAAACTATAGATCACATCCATGGTGGCTTGGTTCCTTGTCTGTATGAGTGGATGGACAGTAGCAGGGCTATTTTTGGGCAGGAACGCACAGGAACAGAGTTCCGGCTGGCTTCCAAGTTGGCCATGCCTACAGCCTCCCCCCCCGGGGTTCCCCAGGTACCTCGCAAACCACAGGGCGCCTGGGGAAGCCAATCCAGAAACTGCCTTCCTTCCCTCAGGTTCCCCATGTGCCCGACAACCCATGGGGCACCTGGGGAAGCTAATCCTGGGAGGGAGCTGTGCTGTTAGGGGTGTGGCCTAATATGCTAATGAGTTTCTGCTGTTGGGTGTGGCCTATTATGCTAATGCATATTGTTTAATCCAACCCTGAGATATGCTTTGTCAAACAGCAAAGACTAAAGTTCTCAGTTTCAGCCATGTTAAACCATGTGAATAGTTACATCCTGCAATTGTATGAGAAACACAGATTCCCTTCTGAAGCAGGTCTCCATGACTGGCAACACCTTTCTTTTCTTTTTTTAAATAGAAAGTCAGTTTGAAAAGGTGGGTGGACAGCCATGTCTCAAGCTATTTCCTTTCAGTAAAGTTCTTTTATATTTCAGAAACTGTAAAGAAAATAATCATGGTTGATCTTGGAAGAAAACAGAATTATATTTGCTTTTAAAGGAGCCAATTATAAAGGGTTGATCAAAAGGAGACACTGCCATCAAGATACACTTTGAAGCATTCTGAAAAGTTAAAAAAGCCACATTCCTTGTTACCTTGTAAACAATAAATGCTCTAAAAAGTTACTGCTGTTGGAGGGGACATCAATGAAAATCTCAGGTCACTAATACTGTCTTTGAAGTGAAGAGGCTGTAAATTTCCATCATTTTATTTTATTTTATTTTTTATTGCTACCTGCCAGGTATCAGAAATATATTTCAAAGGGTTTTACACTAGGCCTCAAGAAGCAAATATTTTCTTCACTTGAATGTACACGCAGCAACCCACTACGTGCACTGGAACATTTTTTATCACACTGATTATATGATTAGACTAACATCACAAGTGTAGTCTCTCCTTCATCCTGCTGCCCATGATCCCCTTCTTCCACACCCACTGCCACCCTGAACTTCTTATCCTATATCCATTTTCTTCAAGTGTATCCAATGCCCCTCTCTTACCCTATTCTCAGGTTAGAAGGAAAGCTTTATCAGTCGCGCCTACCACCCTGTGTCAGTATTCCAAAGATGCCCACAGGCTCAAAAATGTTGGGGACCTCTGAGCTAGATAGACTTTGGGTGTGTGATCCAGTAGGAATCTTACAACTTTTGTGCTTTAGGCTACTGGCAGTTTGGTCTCTTCCCAGGAATTTTGCTATATGAATTTTTGGGGATTCAAAGCTCTGCCTGGAACACTGGTGTGATCTGCAAATATTTGCAAGTGACAATGTTATATTTATTCCAGGAGAAACTTCACTTGCCTATTCCTGAAAATTGAGTTACCCTTAAATAAAATAGCAGACATGGTGATTTGTTTGTGGGGAAGCGGGTCAACCACTGGCAAACATGATAGGGCATTGGCAGGCACAAAGGGTACAAAATCCAATGAGTTTGTAAGGGCAACTGCATGGCAAGTGCACTTTGTCAAAATGTACTTACACAAGACTTTTACCCATATGTAAGATTTGTATGCCCTGACCTGGATAGCCCAGGCTAGCCTGATCTTTTCAGATCTTAGGAGTTAAGCAGGGTTGGTCCTGGTTAGTATTTGGATGGCAGGCCTCCAAGAAAATCCTAGGTTCTTACGCAGAGGCAGAGAATGGCAAACCACTTCTGAAAGTCTCTTGCCTTGAAAACCCTATGGGTTCATCATAAGTCAGCTGAGACTTTACCACAAAAAATTATATAAGATTTAGAAGTACACACTAATGTATCCAACCATCTGTGCAGGAAAGGCAGAAGACGTTTCCCGACATTCCTTTCCATTCCTGTAGCCTCTTCCAACCTTCGGAAAGATTACAGGCTTTATGCAGAGAGAAAAAAAACCATATGGGTTGGTGGGCTGGAGTGAGGATGGTGAAAGGGATGAAATCAGTCTCTTTTCTTAGCAGAAATGCACCCACAGAAGAGGAAGGAGGAGCAATTTCACCCCCTTACAAATGAACAGTTCATAATGTGGATTAGTTTCAAGTCATCTTCAAGTGGCAGCATAATGTGTGTGTTAATTATGAACCTGAGGTTTGAGATAAGAAGTGGATTCATGGATCAATGCACTGTAGCATAAGAAGATAAGAACGTAAGAGAAGCCAATGTTGGATCAGGCCAGTGGCCCATCCAGTCTAACATTCTGTTACACAGTGGCCAAAAATACCAGGTGCCATCAGGAGGTCCACCAGCGGGGCCAGTGTGGCCAGCATGATAACAACAGGTACCTAATTAGCATGAATTGCTTCATAAAGTTCCTGCTTTACACATTCCATAAGAGACACTCGTTTGTTATTGCAAATTCTTGCCAAATGGTGGTTTGTTCAAACTGGCTCAGTGTTACTTTCAAAATCAGGCTTCAGCTCCTTTGAGAAACAACATCAGATGAAATAAAAGTGTTTGTGGGTGAACTAAGTGCCCCTTTAATCCTGGCTGGCTCTAACAATCCATTTGTGGTTATAAGTCAGAAAGGGACTCTTCTATAGTGACCTCCCGACTGTAACTTTGCTGACACGAAGGCTCATCTCTTGTAAATTTAGAAGAAACACACTCCATCCTTATTTCTCAAGTTTTCTCTGTACAAATCAGCTTCTGCCTGGACCTCTCTGTGATGGCTTTGACAAGGGCAAATGAGCCATCACAGCTAATATTTCTCTCTACATGGAACTGCCTCGTGAGATTTACACAGTTGTTGCTTAAATGGACTGTCAGTCCAAGTTAAATCTTTGCTTTGAGTCAACCATTGGCATATTTCTAGTGAAAAGGGTCTAGTCATTAAGATCATACATGGAACTGTTTAAGAACAATGCTTGTTAAGTTTCATTGGGGAAATTTTAATACACATTAAACCAGATAAGGGCAAGCATTAAAACAATGTTTGGTAGAGCCTAAGGAAAACATTTGATCACTCAGTTGCAGTTTTGGGAAGCAATCCTGTAGCTTCAGCCTCTCAAAAGGTTTCCTTGCCTGTCTAATATGATTCACAATTAGGTCAGTCTTAATGTTCTTTTTATAACAATATCTAACATTTACATAGCACTCAGGAGTGTTCAAAGTGCACTGCACACATTTTCTTAACAATAGTTGTCAGGATCCAGTCTTGGTAGAGGAAGTTTTTTAATGGGCATGCATATGTCTGAGGGGTGCTTTCCCTTTTTCTGTCCTTGTCTTCGGTTCTGTTACAACCAAACTGAACTCAGCCTATTATGTTTACTAGTAACCTGGATACTAGTAAAGGCTCTCTGTGCATGTGCAGAGTATAGAGTTTGTCAACTCTTCTCCCCCTCTTTCTGTACCTGTGTGGGTGAGCAGTTGGATGCATGGGAGGTATTTTGAACACAGTCTGCTTGTTTGAACAAGGAAAGGGATTTTTACACAGGGAAAAAGATTAAACAGCAAGAGTCCAGGAGCACCTTAAAGACTAAGCTGAGCTGAGCTGACCCAGCTGAGCTCTGAGAAGGAGCAAGGTGTTTGAGCTGCCAGAGGGGTGAGTGGTATTTTTATTTATTTACTTTCAGCTGAGGTGCTTTAGCTGAGAAGGTACTGTGTCAGGGACTGTATTTGGGAGTGTGTGGGTGAGTTGTAACAGACTCCTGACTGCTGGAGTTAGGGTGTGAAAGGGTCATTGTTTGCCTGTAATTAAGTGCTTGGGTGAAATTGAATAGCAGACTCCTGGCTGCTGGAGTTGGGGTGTGAAAGGGGCTTTGTTTGACCGTCATTAAGTGCCTTGGGTGATTTTGAGTAGCTGCTGGCCATGCCCTCTCCTGGGAGACAATTCCATTTAAGGCAGGAAGTTTGCAAGAGGCACGAGCCTCTGGCACGAGCCGAAGGGCGAGAGCAAAAGGACGAGGCTCTTTGCCTGTGGCTCTTGGCCTAGGGGCTCTGTAAGAAGCCCAGGAAGAGCCAGAAAGCCAGGACCTTGGCTCCTTGGTAAGGTAAGTAGACTCCTACAACAGGAGCCATATAAATACAAAGGGTTTTAAAAGGGGGGTTATAGAAAAATATTTGTTTCAAAACAATTATGAAGCCAGAATGCCAGCAGGGGGTTGGGGGCTATCCAGTGTTTTGCATGGAGTGTCACATGTATGACTATCTGCCCACTGGTCAGAAGTCTTGGGTGTGTGCTCGGTGCAAGGAGCTCCTGGTTCTCAGGGAGCGAGTTTGCTCCCTTGAGGCCAAGGTGGCTGACCTCGAGAAGCAGGGACAGTCAGTTAGGTGCATGGGGAAGACTCTCGGGGACTTGTTAGATATGTCCCACTCTGGATCTGGCAGCCCGGCTGCTGCCAGGGAGCATGAGGGTCAAGGGGAAATGGGGCACCATGCTGAGGATAAGGGGAATGTGCCCTCAGAAGGGACCTCTTCTTCAGCTGGTGAACGGGTATCCTTTCGTACCAAGGAACCGTCCCTGGGAAGGGTGGGAGGGGGGCTCTTGGTAGTTGGTGATTCGATCCTTAGGCAGGTAGACAGCTGGGTGGCGAACCCGCGTACTGACCGTATGGTGACTTGCCTGCCTGGTGCGAAGGTAGCGGACATTACACGTGTTTTAGATAGGCTGGTAGATAGTGCTGGGGAGGAGCCAGTGGTTGTGGTGCACGTCGGCACCAATGATGTGGGGAAATGCAGTCGTGATGTCCTGGAGGAGAAATTTAGGCTGCTGGGCAGGAAACTCAAGGCCAGGACCTCCAAGGTAGCCTTCTCGGAAGTGCTACCTGTTCCATGCGCAGGGCCGGAGAGACAGGCACAGATCAGGAGTCTCAATGTGTGGATGAGACGGTGGTGTAGGGGGAAGGGTTCAAGTTTGTTAGGCACTGGGATGCTTTTTGGGACAAGAGGGAGCTGTACAAAAGGGACGGTCTCCACTTGTCCCGAGAAGGAACCAGGCTGCTGGCGCTCAAAATCAAAAAGGTGGCAGAGCAGTTTTTAAACTGAATAATGGGGGAAAGCCGACAGGAGATGAAAAGTCTCTGGTTCGGGATGGCTCATCTCAAAGAGATGAAGCGGTAGCTATTACTTTTGTACAAGGAAATGGATTACAATTGTCCACTGAGACTGTGGCTAATGATAGGAACTGCCTGGCAAGGTCTCGAGGCAGCAAGAGGAAGGCTGTGGGCTTAACAAACATGGGAAACTATAAGTGTTTATACACAAATGCTAGAAGTCTCCGAGGTAAAATCGGGGAGTTGGAATGCTTGGTGTTGGGGGGGGAAATAGACATTGTGGGTATTTCAGAAACTTGGTGGGATGAGGAAAATCAGTGGGATACGGTGATTCCTGGTTATAAATTATATCGGAAGGATGGGGGGGAAGGGTTGGAGGTGGGGTGGCTCTGTATGTCAGAGAGGGTATACCGTCCAGTAAGATTGAGAGGGTAAGAGAATTGGATTCCCTTCTGGAAATGCTATGGGTTGAAATAGTGGGTCCAAAAGGAGGCTTAACAGTGGGAGTTTGTTATCGCCCACCAGATCAAAAGATAGAGGAGGATTATAAAATGATGAATGAATTAAAGATAGCGGCTAGACGAAATAACTGTGTTGTAATAGGCGACTTTAACTACCCACACATTGATTGGGTCAATATGAGTTCTAGTCGGGAAAAAGAGATTGCGTTCTTAGACACTCTCAATGACTGTGCTGTGGAACAGATGGTCACAGATCCTACCAGGGGAGAGGCGATCCTGGATTTGGTCCTAAGTAACACCCAAGACCTGGTGAGAGATGTAAAAGTGATTGCACCACTTGGAAACAGTGACCATAATGTCATTGAGTTTAACATTTGTACAGATAGGGAGTTGCCCAAAAAGACTGACGCAACCACTTTTAACTTTAAAAGGGGTAACTTCTCTTGTATGAGGGGACATGTGAGGAAGAAATTGAAAGGAAGAGTGGAGAAGGTCAAAACCATTGGGGAAGCTTGGAGACTATTTAAAAAGACAATCCTAGAAGCTCAGAAAAAATATATACCGCAGGTTAGGAAAGGTACAAATAGGTATAGAAAAAAGCCTGCATGGTTAACAAATAAAGTAATGGAAGCTGTAAAAGGTAAGAAGGATTCCTTTAAGCGGTGGAAAGCTAGTCTTAGTGAGGTTGATAAAAGGGAACACAGACTATGGCAAATAAAATGCAAGTCTGTGATCAGGCAAGCAAAAAGGGAATATGAGGAGCATATCGCAAAAAACATAAAGACCAACAATAAAACTTTCTTCAAATACATTAGAAGTAGGAAGCCAGCCAGGGAGGCAGTGGTGCCCTTGGATGACCAAGGGGTAAAAGGAATAGTGAAGGATGATAGGGAAATGGCTGAGAAGCTGAATGCATTTTTTGCCTCTGTCTTCACTGTGGAAGAGGAGAAGTGTTTGCCCACTCCAGAAGCACCGGTTTCGGGAGGGGGTTTGAAAGACCTGAATCAGATTGCGATAACAAGAGAGGAAGTCCTCCGACTGATGGACAATTTAAAAACTAATAAATCACCAGGCCCGGATAGCATTCATCCGAGAGTTCTGAAAGAACTCAAATGTGAACTTGTGGATCTCCTGACAAAAATATGTAATCTTTCTTTAAAATCTGCCTCCATTCCTGAGGACTGGAAGGTAGCTAATGTCACTCCCATCTTTAAAAAGGGCTCCAGGGGAGATCCAGGAAATTACAGGCCAGTCAGTCTGACATCGATACCGGGTAAGTTGGTGGAAACTGTTATTAAGGAAAGAATTAGTAGGCACATTGATGAACAAAAACTATTGAGGCAGACTCAGCATGGGTTCTGTAAGGGAAGATCTTGTCTCACTAACCTGTTAGTGTTTTTTGAGGGAGTGAACAAACATGTGGACAAGGGGGACCCAATAGATATTTTTTACCTTGACTTCCGGAAAGCTTTTGATACAGTTCCTCATCAAAGGCTCCTAAGTAAGCTCAATAGTCATGGGATAAAAGGACAAGTCCTCTTGTGGATCAAAAACTGGCTTATAAATAGGAAACAGAGAGTGAGTATAAATGGGAAACTTTCTCAGTGGAGGGTGGTAAGCAGTGGGGTACCACAGGGATCAGTACTCGGTCCGATGCTTTTTAACTTGTTTATTAACGATTTGGAATTGGGAGTAAGCAGTGATGTGGCTAAATTTGCAGATGACACAAAGTTGTTCAGGGTGGTGAAAACCAGGGAGGATTGTGAGGCACTCCAAAGGGATCTGTTGAGGATGGGTGAGTGGGCGTCAACGTGGCCAATGGGGTTCAATGTGGCCAAGTGCAAAGTGATTCACATTGGAGCCAAAAATCCTAAATATAAATACACGTTGATGGGGTCTGATCTGGCAGAGACGGACCAAGAGAGAGATCTTGGAGTCGTAGTGGATAACTCGCTGAAAATGTCTACACAATGTGTAGCTGCAATAAAGAAGGCCAACGCTATGCTGGGGATTATTAGGAAGGGAATTGATAACAAATCAGCCACTATCATCATGCCCCTGTATAAATCATTGGTGCGACCTCATTTGGAATACTGTGTACAGTTCTGGTCACCACATCTCAAAAAGGATATTATAGCATTGGAAAAAGTGCAGAGAAGGGCAACTAGAATGATAAAAGGGTTGGAACACCTTCCCTATGAAGAAAGGTTAAAACGCTTGGGGCTCTTTAGCTTGGAGAAACGACGGCTGAGGGGTGACATGATCGAGGTTTATAAGATTATGAATGGGATTGAGCAGGTTGAGAAAGAAGTACTTTTCTCCCTTTCTCACAATACAAGAACTTGTGGGCACTCTATGAAATTGCTGAGCAATCGGGTTAGAACAGATAAAAGGAAATACTTCTTCACCCAAAGAGTGATTAACATATGGAATTCACTGCCACAGGAGGTCGTGGCAGCGGCAAACATGGACAGTTTCAAGAGGAAATTAGATAAACATATGGAGCAGAAGTCCACCAGTGGCTATTAGCCACAGGGTATAGAATGGGAACTCTCAGTCTGGGGCAGGTGATGCACTCTATTCTTGGTGCTGGAGGGGGCAGCAGTGGGAGGGCTTCTGGTGCCCTGGCCCCACTGCTGGACCTCCTGATGGCACCTGGTATATTTTGGCCACTGTGTGACAGAGTGTTGGACTAGATGGGCCATTGGCCTGATTCAACATTGGCTTCTCTTATGTTCTTATGTTCTTATGTTCTTAAGAAAAATTGCAGCAGGGAAGGGCCGGTGCCAGGCTTTTGGTGCCCTAGGCAAGGCAATCTACTTGTGAGGCAGACTCAGCATGGGTTCTGTAAGGGAAGATCTTGTCTCACTAACCTGTTAGTGTTTTTTGAGGGAGTGAACAAACATGTGGACAAGGGGGACCCAATAGATATTATTTACCTTGACTTCCAGAAAGCTTTTGATACAGTTCCTCATCAAAGGCTCCTAAGTAAGCTCAATAGTCATGGGATAAAAGGACAAGTCCTCTTGTGGATCAAAAACTGACTGATAAATAGAAAACAGAGAGTGAGTATAAATGGGAAACTTTCTCAGTGGAGGGTGGTAAGCAGTGGGGTACCACAGGGATCAGTACTTTTTAACTTGTTTATTAATGATTTGGGAATTGGGAGTAAGCAGTGATGTGGCTAAATTTGCAGATGACACGAAGTTGTTCAGGGTGGTGAAAACCAGGGAAGAGTGTGAGGCACTCCAAAGGGATCTGTCGAGGATGGGTGAGTGGGCGTCAACGTGGCCAATGGGGTTCAATGTGGCCAAGTGCAAAGTGATGCACATTGGAGCCAAAAATCCTAAATATAAATACACGTTGATGGGGTCTGAACTGGCAGAGACGGACCAAGAGAGAGATCTTGGAGTCGTAGTGGATAACTAGATGAAAATGTCTAGACAGTGTGTAGCTGCACTAAAGAAGGCCAATGCTATGCTGGGGATTATTAGGAAGGGAATTGAAAACAAACCAGCCAGTATCATACTGCCCCTGTATAAATCATTGGTGCGACCTCATTTGGAATACTGTGTACAGTTCTGGTCACCACATCTCAAAAAGGATATTATAGCATTGGAAAAAGTGCAGAGAAAGGCAACTAGAATGATAAAAGGGTTGGAACACCTTCCCTATGAAGAAAGGTTAAAATGCTTGGGGCTCTTTAGCTTGGAGAAACAACGGCTGAGGGGTGACATGATCGAGGTTTATAAGATTATGAATGGGATTGAGCAGGTTGAGAAAGAAGTACTTTTCTCCCTTTCTCACAATACAAGAACTCGTGGGCACTCCATGAAATTGCTGAGCAGTCGGGTTAGAACAGATAAAAGGAAATACTTCTTCACCCAAAGAGTGATTAACATATGGAATTCACTGCCACGGGAGGTGGTGGCAGCTACAAGCATGGACAGTTTCAAGAGGGAATTCGATAAACATATGGAGCAGAAGTCCATCAGTGGCTATTAGCCACAGGGTATAGATGGGAACTCTCAGTCTGGGGCAGGTGATGCACTCTATTCTTGGTGCTGGAGGGGGCAGCAGTGGGAGGGCTTCTGGTGCCCTGGCCCCACTGCTGGACCTCCTGATGGCACCTGGTATATTTTGGCCGCTGTGTGACAGAGTGTTGGACTAGATGGGCCATTGGCCTGATTCAACATTGGCTTCTCTTATGTTCTTATGTTCACACTGCTAACCAATTTTCAAAAGCAGATGAATTCTAGAGACAATTAAAAGCACAAAACTTGACATTGCTATTTTTTTTTTTTATTGTGAGAATAAGTAAAATGACAGCCTTTGGTTTTCTTTTTCAAACAGAAAACAGTTTTAGCACACAACTCACCAATCATTTCAAATACTCCTGTGAATTGTGATGTCAAAAATTAAGGCTCTTGAATGCTTCCATATCAGGCACATCAAAATCTCAATTTGTGTGCCTTTTCCTTTGCAAATTTTGTCACCGATTCCTTCAGGTCAAGTGCAGATGCTTCAGTGTGTTCAACTGATATAACTGGCAAACCAAATAGTCTCTTTTGTAGCAGTAGTTCTCCTACAGTTTTCTCAGTTTTGCGATTCTTGATGTCAGATTTATGTCCATTTACCCTTTGGTGTAGGGTTTGACCTGTTTGTCCTATGCAGAGAATTGCAATTTACACATCCTACTATATTGTTATTCCAGTCTTGCTGTTGTTATTACTCAGTTACTTATTCACCTTGACTCTAATAATCTCTTCCTGACAACTAACTCCCCCTACCTGCATGTAATATTTGAGGAAATCTATTTCAGTGTATGTGAAGAAGTGTGCATATACTAAGAACATAAGAGAAGCCAATGCTGGATCAGGCCAATGGCCCATCCAGTCCAACACTCTGTGTCACACAGTGATCAAAAATACCAGGCACCATCAGGAGGTCCATCAGTGGGGCCAGGATACTAGAAGCCCTCCCACTGTTGCCCCCCCAAAGCACCAAGAATATAGAGCATCACTTGCCCCAGACTGAGAGTTCCTATCTGTACCTTGTGGCTAAGAGCCACTGATGGACCTCTGCTCCATACGTTTATCCAATTCCCTCTTGAAGCCGTCCATGCTTGTAGCCACCACCACCTCCTGTGGCAGTGAATTCCATGCGTTAATCACTCTTTGGGTGAAAAAGGAGTTCCTTTGATCTGTTCTAAGCCTTCTGCTCATTCATTTAATGGAGTGCCCATGAGTTCTTATATTGTGAGAAAGGGAGAAAAGTACTTCTTTCTCTGCCTGTTCTATCCCATGCCATACATAATCTTATAAACCTCTATCATGTCACCCCTTTGGGGATTTTGAACTTAGACTTCCCAGATAGTAGGCTGATACTGACCACTTAGGCAAACACATAGCCCTCAGTCTGTGTCAGGATGCCTTCTCATGTTCTTGACCAACACATGAAGCAACTTATGTACAAAAGGCTGCCAATGCCAAGCCATTTAATGTTTTCCCCTGGGCCCTAGGCTCAGAACTCTGAGCATGAGATTTCTGTAGTGAATGTCAAAAAATCAAAAGTAGGTTTGCAACTTACAGATACACTCTTGAACAGTCTCAAGATTGCAACAGCCCAGACATTTTGATGCAATGATTCAGAGCAAGGGGTGTCAGTTAAATGAACAAAATATTGCAAGAGTGCTAATGGTTTAAGCACATTTTAAAGTTAAAACGTAACTTTTTAAGTGAGAGCCTGTGGCCAGTTGGAGGGGCGAGAAGGGCATTTGGGGAAGGCTTCTGAGGAGAGTGAGGCTGTGGCTCAGTCTGGGCCCCTTCCGCCCTTCCATCCTTCTCCCCCTCCCCCCGGCAAAGAGTCCTAGCTCGCCTCCTGCGTGGATTAAAAAGTTTCTGCATAGATCCACCCCCGCCTGCCCTGGTTCCCAAGGTGCGCTTCCCGTGCCCAGCCTGGTGCACAGCTGCTGCTGGCAGGAGCCTTGTTGATGCAGCTCGGCTGCCTGCCCACCCCCGAACCCAGCCCGGAGCCTCACACCTCCTTGCCCACTCTCCTGGTGATGGTGACGGCAGCTCCAGCCAAGGAAGCAGTGCCTGTGCGGGCTCTGGGCTGTGCAGAGGGTTGGCTGGCTCCATGCTCCCCTTCCCCCGTGCTCCGAGCCCAGCACCTCCTTAGCTGTAAGGAGGGGGAGACGGGAAAGGCATGCTGGGAAATGTAGCTTGGGAGGGCCGCTGCCACTGGACCGAGCAAAGTCGGCTAAAACCTGCCGACTCAAGCACTTGCTGGGGGTGCCAATGGCCTTGGCAGGGCAGCAGGCCAAGGGCCAACAGAGCTGAGGGGGGGAAGGGGGTGGGACAACAGCAGGCCAGCGTGGCGCCCTTCTACCTTGGCATCGTAAGGCAACTGCCTTACTTCACCTCTATGAACGAGCCGGCCCTGCAGCAGGGTATGAGCTTTCGTGAGTCACAGCTCACTTCTTCAGATATACTGAAGAAGTGTATCTGAAGGAGTGAGCAGTGACTAACAAAAGCTCATACCCTGCCATAAATTTTCTTAGTCTTCGGGACTCTTCCTCTTTTCTGCTGCTACAGACAGCCTAACACAGCTACCCATCATAATCTGTCTGTAGGGAAAAATGAATATTATATACATAGGACTATAGGAGATCTAAGGAAAACAAATGGAAAACAAATACACTAGTCTAACCTTAATGTTGCAATCATTATCTCAGCATCCCTCCCTTGGATGCATAGCTGAAACAAATGCTTGACCCACCTTCTGAATGTTAACGGGTACCTCAGATCTTTTAACCCTTCCAGCCAATTAGTGCAGGAAGTCCCTTGGCCATTCCTTGTTTTGGGAGCCTACCTCCTTGTGGGACCCTAGTTTTTATATATGTATAAAAACTTTTCCAGTTAGAAGGCTCTTAGGTAGCAAGCCTAGAAAGACCTGTGCCACAAACCATGGAGACCCATTGCCAATTATAATAGAGAACCCTTTGCTAGATGTCTCAATAAAGGCAGCTTCCTATATTAATACATTCATTGTGATTGGGGGATTGCAATATGGCTTCCAGGGAGTCTGTCAGAGTGGCTACATTAACTCTTTCTTCTAACACTATTTTTGTAACTTTTGGGTTTGTCTCTAGACTGAAGTCCAATAGCACTTAAAGACCAGCCATAAACTCTTGAGGGTCAAAGCTCCATCAGATACATGTAGTATCCCAAGCCGGAAGTACATCTTCACAGACCATGTCAGCAGCTATTTTAGATGGTCCATCAAACGGCAGCAGCAGTCTCTTAGCACTATTTTCATACTATATCTGCTTTATTGTTTCTTTACTGAGAGCTCTGATGAATATTTATGATTACTTTTAGTGGGGAAAACCCTCAGTTTTCTTGAATGATGTATACATTCCAGAACTATCTGACTTTCTTGCGTATTGATAGTTCCATGATTTTGACCAGTCCACATTTCAACTGTCACTTATTTCCTTGCCCTTGTTGCTTTCTCGTAAACACTTTCCAAAGTCAGCTTTTAGACTCAGGAAATGGGACGGGACCCCTCTGAACTTTTGTTTTGTCTGATGTACATTGGCATAGAAGAAGTCAATCAGGGCCCTCCATTTGTGTTTAAACTCCAGGCCCCCTACTGGAAAAGTCCCTTGATAAGATCACAGTGTGTCATTCCTTCATTCTGATTAGCATCCTTGAATAACGTGTTGAGGTAAATGATGTATTTTTATTTTCTGATGCTGCTTTGTATTTACAAAATCACATTTAGCGGAAAGTCAAAAAATGGAAAAGCTTTTAACCTTTGGAGGCAGTGAGTGATCTTTGTCCACACATGCTACATCTGTGATATGCTAATGGAACAAATGCTCCATGTTGAAGCAAAGTCCTGATGTTGGCTCTGCTTCTCCACTAGTGATCCGGAGACGTAACGGGAGGAACCCATAGTTATTTTTCTAAACACACATGAACACATGAAGCTGTCTTATACTGAATCAGACTCTTGGTCCATTAGGTTCAGTACTGTCTACACAAATTGGCAGTGGCGCTCTAGAGTCTCACATCATCTCCTACCAGACTCTTTTAAGTGGAGATGCCAGAGATTGAACCTAGAACCTCCTGCATACCAAACAGATGCTTTACCACTGAGCCATGGCCCCATGCTAAAAGAAACGAGGGAACAAAATGTTTTACTTTGCAATCACTTTAAAAATAAGAATAAATGAGCTAGGTAAATTGCTTCTACAGGTCTCAGAACACTTTTGGGGTCAAATAAAAGGGGCAGCAGTGGCTTGAGCTCTTCCCAGAGACATCTGGCTGTCTGCTATTGGATACACAGCACTGGACAAGAAAACATTTTTTTCCTGAGCCAGTTCAGCTGCAAAGTGTCAGTGCAGCTATTGACTGAGCCAAATGATTGATTATTGTGATCATGAACCATATTAACACATTGGCAAAGTGGAGCTCACAATCAAGGGATCCTTCTGCTGAAGGTGCCACTACTGCACACAGCAGATTATCCTGTGTTTCAGGGATTTCAGGGATTCACGATTAATACATTTACTTTATACATGTGTAACTATACATCATTGTTTCCAGAACTTGGAGACAAAGAATGAAGAACTTCAAATATGTATCTGAAATGGGCAAATTTGTTTCAATCATGATGTCATTGGTGTTTTCCCCCTTCCAAATAAACATTTTCAAGCTGCTCCTTACAATTATTAGTTTCTCAGCGCTTGTTTGCCAAAACCAGCATGCTGCAAAGAATTAAAAGCCGCTCTCCTAAACTATCACATCCTCACCACTGCTCTGTAATTTTGGTAGTGTGAGGTCCAGGTTCTGCCTCAGGTGGCAATCCTCCGGTTGCCGTTGTTGCTCACCCGGTCTGCTCAGGGGGAAGTGTCCTGGGAGGGGTGAGACAAGAAGAAAGGAGGCAAAAGGACACCTCAGACAGGCAGGGGATCAGGTTAGGTTCACCTGGGATATCCCTCTGCCTGCACAGACCAAACCTTCAGCCAGCCAGGCTAAGGGGATGTGGGTCTCTCTGAGCTTCAGTTACTCTCCCCAGTCTCATCTGTGTCTCATCCTCCCTGGTCTCCAGCCTCTCTTTCCTCTTATCCCCATGCCCCGCTCCCAGCACCCTCTCGTGTAACAGCCCCGTCCTTCCCTGCTTAGCCCCACCCCCCTTTATAACATTCCATGCCGGCTGCTCTGGCAGGGCGGCTCCTCCTTCCTGCTGTCGGTCGCTGAGTGCGGGGGCTGCTTTCTGCTCTGCGGGCTGAATTCCACTCCTCCTCCCCTCGCCTCTTCTTTCTGTTTCATTTCCTCTTCGTGGTCCTCTGGTATGTCTTCTTGCCCGATCCCCGAGCTCTGTGCAGCTTCTTTCTTCCTCCCATGTCGAACTGCCTCTGTATTTGATGCCGTTGGTCTGCATTCCCTTCCAGGTGAGTTAGCCCATTCGGGGTTGCTCCCAGCCAGTCCCGGGAGGACGGGAGGCGGCTGACCGGGACAGGTAGCAGTCTTTATGTCTGCTAATCCAGGTTGTCTAGAGCAACAGCGTGGACCCCTCCAGTCTCCACAGCTCCTTACAGTCAGTGGCAGACTAAGCACGTGCTTAGGGCACTAGGGCCAAAGGGGGCACCACAAAGTTGGGAAAAGGGTAAAAAGGAAAAAAATGAATGAAGATTTGTAAAATAGATGTTGTATTGCATTTTTGTAGAACTTTATGTAGGCAAAGCTTGGCTTAGTTTGTACAGTATATTGTGTTATCATATGAATAATTTTTTGTATTGCTGCAATCTGCATTGTATATCTGGTCAGACAGGTCAACAAGTAAAATGGACTGGGTCAGTGTGGAAAGGAGGGGGGCACCAAGATTGGTCAGTGCTTAGGGCACCAGTGAGCCTTAATCTGCCCCTGTTGACAGTCCAGCTAAATTCAGGTTTTCTCTGTCTCTGTCTGCACCAACTTACACATTTTCAACAGTTTTTTCAGGAATCTGGACATTACAGAGATGTTGCTGGTGGGGAAAAGGAGGTTTTTGAAGGCCTTGTGCAACCCACATTTGATGGGGTTCAACTGACCCTTACTGACTCATTTAAGAATCTGTGAATCCCAGCAGTATTGCTGGAGAGCCAAATTAATTCAGTGGCAAAAAAAATGCTTTTTCTCATCTTCTCACAGTGTGGAGGTTGGCTCCCTACGTTGATCTAGTTGATTTGACCATGTGGATCCATGCCACCATAATGTCCAGTCTAGACTACTCTACATGGGTTTGCCCTCAAACACAACTTGGAAACTTCAGCTTGTACAGAATGCTGTGGCCCATTTACTATCAAGAGGTGGGCAAAGTACACATATTACGCCAATTCTATAGTCACTCCATTGGCTACCTGTTAGTTTCCAGGCTTAATTCAAGGTGCTGGTTATTATTTACAAAGCCATTCATGATTTAGGACCCACTTATCTATAGGTCCATCCAGGGCTTTTTTCCAACTCTTTGACAAAATTCTTTAAAAACTGTTTAAAAGTTTATGAGTTTTCAGTATACAGATTGAAAATTTTATTTCCCTCTTAAGAGTTCCAGTACCTCCCCCCCGCCAAGTTCTGGGTCCATCTCTATATACTCTGCTAAGACAGCCTCACTCAAGAGGTGTAGTGGTTAAGAGTGGTGGACTCTAATCTGAAGAGCTGGGTTTGATTCTCCATTCCAGATGAGACTGGCTGGGAGACATTGGGCCAGTCACAGTTCTCTTGGAACTCAGTCCTATTTACCTCACAAGGTGCCTGTTGTGGGAAGAGGAAAGGAAAAGTGATTGTAAGCTGATTTGAGACTCCTTAATATAGGGGAAAGCAGGGTATAAAAACCAACTCTTCTTTCTTCATCATCTGAGCAAAGTCTTCCAAACGTGCAATTGTTGCCCTGCAAGGTGCTTATTGTACTCTTATGGACTGATAGTTCATAAGTGATAAAATCTGGACTGTGCAATCAATGTGCAAAAAGGGACTGAACTGCATGGTAACCCTGAAGTGATGCCAGCTGTAGACACACACCTAGAAGAAGGAAGCCTTCCCCTGAGATGATGTGCCAATGGATCCTGAGGTTACCGAAACCAGTTCCCTAGCCACGTGAAGCACCATGAAGCCAACAACCCATGCTGGCTTAAACAAATCCCATGCCAAGGCAAAAGACCAGAAAACTCCATGAAGAATACCTTCATTGTCATGCAGGCAACCTTCTTCCCCAACCCCACCCAGCCTCGCCTAACAAGAAGCCTTGCAGCCATAAGTCAATCAAGGGACTGACACTAACAATGACTTTGGCCTCATGAGTCATCACCAGGTGCCACTGCCCAAAGTAACTAGAAATCAATATTGCCCAATCCTTAGTCCCCCTCCCCTGAAACGAGTTCCAGCTAGCATGTTTTGGGGACAGACCAGGAGGGGATGTGCTGGGGAGGTGGCCAGCATAGCCCACCCCCCAAGCCTCCCATAAAAGAGCCAGCCCGGTCATGGGCTCTCTCTCCCCTTACCTCTAGACCCACCCTACCTCCATGACTCTTGGTTTGCACAGCCAGAGTTCCCATGTGTTCTGCTGGTTCAGAATACGACCTCTGTTCCCCATAGCATCCCTTATTTTTCCTGTAGATTACTTCATCATGCCAAGGACAGGTAAATATTGCCCCTCAACGAAACATCCCACTCATGTAAATGTCACTATCCTTTTCTATCTAATTTTGCTAGATCTGTGTAATTGTGAGCGTGATTGAATAATTGTATGCTTGTGAAGTACTATCAGTAAAGAAACCATTTCATTTTGAAGTTGGTCTCTATGTCTATTTTTGGTGTTTCTGGAAGAAGCGGGACCCCTGTATACATAGGTGATTGCTCCCATATTTGCCTATTGCCATTTATAATATAATTCCCCAAAGTTATTAATAACTCGAGGCAATCTGGCTAACACCAGCCTCCAAAGGGGTAAGAGCAACAGCTGCTGGTACCTGAGCATTCTCTGTTGTGGCTCTCACCTGGTAAAATGGCTTGCCTGATGAGGTTAGGAATGCTCTCAGTCTTGTATAATTTTGCAGAATGTGTGAAACAGAACCATTCAGAAGGGCATTTTCATAAATGGGAATAGCAATGTGGTAGAACCAAATGGTGTAGGAGGACACTTTTAAAGTTCCCTTTGGAAATCTTACACAGTTTTTTTCATACCTCTTTATTCTGCATTATTTATTGGATGTATTATATTGTCTTTATTTCCTTGTTTCCTAATTGTGAAATACTGCTTTTATTTCATTGGTCTTTGATTGCACTGTTTGTTGTATGTACTGTACTGGGCTTTATGGCACTGTTTTTATCATTCTGTAATCTGCTTTGAGTCTCAAATGGAAAGGCAGATGAAGCAAATAAATAAATAAACAAATAGAAAGCCCTCTCCCATACAGAGCACTAGTCTCAGAACCCACTCTGCAGATACAATAGCTCATTTGGGAAAACACCTAACCGTTTAGCTGCCCCTGAGTATATATCCATGAATCATCCCTATTAGTAAGCAAACAATTGAACGAGAATGAAAAGTTGTAACCTTGTACTTTAATTTCTCACAAGGATGATAGGGTTTGTAGTAAAATCAGGCTTTCTTTGCACAGGCTCCTCTTCCATTCCCCCTCTACAAGGGACTCTTGTTTTCTATTCTATTAGAGATGGAATGAAATAATTTTTATCTTACAAAAAATAGTATATATGGAGACAGAGAAAAAATATATTTCAACTGATTGGGTCTGTTAAATACTGAGTTCTAGATGCATTTCAGTGATCAGCTCTAGTTTATTAAGTGATTTCAGCAAACTACAAGGATAACTAGCAGGGCTTGAGCCCTACTTATAAAGCATGCAAACACCACACTCAACACATACCCGCTCCCAGTAATAGGCTATTTACATTACACTACTTATCTATTGGTTAGCTCCAGGATCCTGGCGAGCTATTGTTCTAAAGTCGCACGCTTGACCCATTCCTAGTGCATAACACCCCTCCCCCCTAAGTTCAAAAGCTCCTTAACAGTCAAAGTCTCTTAAGTAGGCTGGTTTGTGTTGTTCCCAGGTTGAACGTTGCAGTTCTATCAGAGGGGTGGCAGTCTGTAGACTTGGGTCCAACGTTGCTGGCATGGTGCTGGCAGAAGGTAATGGCATTGGTGTGACATTGGGGCAGTCCATGGCTGCTTGCTCAGGTGCTGCACCAGTTGGTCCATCTGGCTAGTCGCTGCCCACTGGCAGCTCCCTCGTGGGCTCTGGTTCTTGTGGAGCTTTATATCGGGTGAAGGAATCACATGACTAGTTCAAGGCACTCTACAAGGATTGCATCATCCTTCACACAAGGATTGCATCATCCTTCTCCTGGTATAAAGCTCCAGCATTTTTACTTGATCACCACTGCTCTTTGCCTAAGGACGATTCTACTGAGGACACTTTGGATAAACAATCATAGGAAGGCACTTTCTGGACCAGAAGTAACAAAATTATTTTCTTTATTAATTACTTTCTGAATTAAGTTCTAAAATTGTAGAATGCATTGGTTTCCATATTTTTTTTGTTTCTAGATTATTACCAGTGAAACAGTACTTGGCATGTGATTGCATCTTTGGAGGCCTCATTTGTACTTTTATGTTGTGCCTAGTAGTTTAATTTTGGAAGTAAGTCAATATGTTTTTTAGTAGAATATACTTATAATTTATTTATTCATTTTATTGTATGTATTTAATTTCCCATTTTTCTATTTTTTACAGCAATTTTCTTCTGGTCCTTCTTGTATTTATATTTTATATCTGTACGATTGTATTGTACTATTATATAAGCCAATATGTTCCTCACTGTGTTTGACCTCTGAAGGCCTATGCAGGCCGAAACGCATCAGGTCAAGTCCATTAGTCCTTGTGTGTTAGATTCTGGTATTTTTACATGAGGTGTGATTGGGCCCTTATATATTTTTAAATTCTTTGTTAATAAATACATGTATCTTTTTATATACTATATATATTAAGCTTTTCTATTTGACTAAACTTTTCAGGTTCTGGATCCCAGGTTTCTAGGTTCAGTCCCCCCCATTTTGTCCCAGGGACTCCTTCCACACCATCCTCTCCACTTGCCCATTGGTGACCAGGTGAAACGGAGTGGAGCAGATGTGCCTGATGAGGTAGTGGCCCATAAATTCCTGGAACTCCCCCAAAGTGAAGGCTGTTCCGTTGTCTGTCACAACTGTGTTGGGTAGGCTGTGTGTACTAAAAATCCATCAGAGGGCCCAGATCACTGCTTTGGAGGAGGTGGAGGCGATAGGCACCACCTCCAACCATTTAGTGTACGAGTCCCCAAATATGAAGAATATTTGTACTTGTAAAGGACCAGCAAAGTCCAGGTGTAGCCAGGACCATGGTTTGTGGGTGGATTCCCACTGTTGCACTGGTGGCCTGGGAGGTTCCAGTTATGTTTCTTGAAAGGCCTGGCAGAACGTGACAGGCCTCTATTTCACCATTCATGCCTGGCCACCACACTGTCAGGTTCAATAGCAAGTAGATCCAAGCATTCCTTATCTGAAGAAAAGCTTTATTGGAATACAATGCTGTAACCCACAGGAACACAATTATTGTCAGGAATTGCGGCACAAGCTGGTCAGGCATTATTATAGTATGATGCAAAAGCGCGACTGGCAAATTAACTTTTAGCGTGTGCACGGGAAACTCCCGGCGGGAGATTACTTGATGATCAGGAGAATGAGTTGCCCCCACCCCTCGGTCTCACAGGACTGGAAAATTCCCTTAAACAAAGAATACTCCATAGCCTCTTATTCAAGGCCGCCGTGATAAGCCAGAGCGGCTGAACCATTCTTCCACGTTGCAGCTGGCAAGACTACGCAAGCGCACAAGCAACAGACAAGATAGTAGACATAGCAGAATACAATGAACTCAGTGTAAAAATAACCCAAGCCTCATGGCTCTGACACACACGTAACTTCAGGCCAGGGCTTTCATCCTCACAATTCCCAGATGTGTCTTGTGCAGGGCCAATAGCACTTGCTGGTGCAACAGGGCAGAAACCAGCACCTGGCTCCCCCACAGTAGGCAACCCTTGTGGGTAACTCATCCTGGTGGGAGGAGAAGGCTGCAAATTCTGAGCCCATCCCCATCCCCTGCAAATTCTGGGCCCCTCCCCACCCAGTCCAAAACACAGGAGATGACCCAATCCCTCACGGTGTGGTGGGACACATCAATTACCTGCAGAGAGCGGTCAGGGAGCTCCTCCACAAGCAGGATTTGGTGCACGGGAGCAGGGTCAGGATTGCAGAAGCGGAGTGGCAGGTGACTGAGGGCACTGGCATGACCCATAGCCTTCCCTGGGCATTGGAGGAGGGAGTATTGGTATCCTGCTAGGAAGACTGACCATTGCAGCACTCAGGGTGAAAGCATCTGGGGGGTCTGGCAATCTGGAGCCAGCAAGCCCAGCAGTTGGTTGTGGTCTGTTACGATGGTGAACGGCCACCCATAGAGGTAGTCATGGAATTTCTTCACCCCCGCCACAATAGCCAGTGCCTCCTTGTCAATTTGTATGTAGTTGCGCTCGGCCGAAGACAAGGTGTGGGAGTAGGACGCCATGGGGACCTCCCGGCTTTCTGCTGATATCCAAGGATGGCTCCTACTCTGTATACAGAAGCGTTGCAGGTGAGGATGACAGGCAGTTCCTCATCTAAGTGGGCCAGAACAGCGTTGGAGGTGAGCTGCTCCTTGATGGCCTGGAACATGACAGCTTGTTTCTTACCCCAGACCCACAGGGCCTCCTTGTCGAGGAAGCAGTGAAGGAGTGATAGAAATACAGAAGCCCCAAGAAGGCCTGGAGATCTGGCTTGGAGGTTGGTGCATGGGCATAGACGATGGCACGCACCTAGTCTGGGGCTGGATGGATGCCCTCTGTGTCAACAAAGAATCCAAGGAACTCAATCTGTGGAACACCCAGGAGACATTTCTCCCTCTTTACCTTGAGGCCAGCTGCTTGGAACCGCTGCAGGATCATGTGCAGCCTTCTGGCAAAGTCCTCGTCTGTGGGGGCGGCAATTAAAACATTGTCGAAGAAAGGCTGTACACTGGCAATTCCTTTAAGGAGAGAGTCCATTAGATTCTGGAAAGTTCCCGGGGCTACACTAACCCCGAATTGCAGCTGCTGCACCCTGAACATGCCCCTATGTGTCACTATAGTCTGGGCCTCTGCGGTCGCATCATCCACCGGGAGCTGCTGGTAGGCCTGAACTACGTCTAGCTTTCCAAAGATCTTGGCTCCTGCTAGAGAAGCCAAGACGTGGCTGACTACCGGAACCAGGTAGGAGTGGTCCCGCAGCGCCTTGTTTATAGTACATTTGTAGTCTGCGCAGATGCAAACGTCCCCATTGGGCTTCACCGATGTCACAATTGGGGTTTCCCAGAGGGCATGTGGTACTGGATCTAAATCCCTTTGGCCCACTAGCCGATCAAGCTCCACGTCTGTTTTAGGCTTCAATATGAACTGGATGTGCCTAGCCTTCAGCTGTATGGGCCGCACCTCTAGGTTGAGCTGCAGTGAGACGGGGGGTCCAGTGTAGCAACTGAGCATCCCATCAAAGACTGCTGGGAACTCATTGCATACTTGCTGAAAGTCTTTTGTGGCCACGTGGTGCACCCCAGTCACTTGGAACCCAGGGGTGCGAACCAGGTGACTCCTAGGAGACTTGTGCGACTGCCTCCAACCACCAGCAAAAGTCCATCAAAATCCTGGTACTGTATCTGACACTTGCACACCCCTCTTATGGCAACTTCATACTGTTGGAAGTCCTGCAACAGACCTAAGGTGAGGGCCCCGCCTTGGATAGAGTCTCTTAAAGGTGTCCTCTGAAATTATGGAGACAGAGGACCCCATGTCGAGCTCCATGGTGCAGGGGTCTCCCTCGATTAGGACAGTCACTGTAATTTTATCAGGGGTGTCCTGGGGCGAGTTCAGTACCTGCTGCTGCTGGATGGAGATGGTGTGCAATTCCACGTTGTGCATGGATGCCAGGTTTGCTGTTGGTCACCTCTGGTTTCCCTTGGCTTAAGAACATAAGAACATAAGAGAAGCCAGTGTTGAATCAGGCCAATGGCCCATCTAGTCCAACACTCTGTCACACAGTGGCCAAAATATACCAGATGCCATCAGGAGGTCCAGCAGTGGGGCCAGGACACTAGAAGCCCTCCCACTGCTGCCCCCTCCAGCACCAAGAATAGAGTGCATCACCTGCCCCAGACTGAGAGTTCCCATCTATACCCTGTGGCTAATAGCCACTGATGGACTTCTGCTCCATATGTTTATCTCATTCCCTCATGAAACTGTCCATGCTTGTAGCTGCCACCACCTCCTGTGGCAGTGAATTCCATCTGTTAATCACTCTTTGGGTTCTAACCTGACTGCTCAGCAATTTCATGGAGTGCCCACGAGTTCTTGTATTGTGAGAAAGGGAGAAAAGTACTTCTTTCTCAACCTGCTCTATCCCATTCATAATCTTATAAACCTTGATCATGTCACCCCTCAGCCATTGTTTCTCCAAGCTAAAGAGCCCCAAGCGTTTTAACCCTTTTAACCTCTGTCCTCTGGGCCGGCTTTGAATGGGCAGCCGGGCCTTCCAGCACAACGGGCCCAGCTTCCTCCCGTAGCAGAGAAGCGCGACAACCCGACGGGTCCCGCCCTCCCCAGGCAGCCCTCACTTGGGCAATGTGGCCAACCATCCTGCAGTTCCTGCACGTGGTGTCCCAGAACCAGCAGGATCTCTGCTTGTGAGGCTCCCTGCAGCTGGTGCATGGCATCAATGAGGCAGTGTCAATGGCGTGTGGTGGGGCAGAGGGGTGAGCATTGCGGCGTGTAGGACACTGAAGTTGCAGGACCTCTTCTTCCTCCTTGGATGTGTCCACGTGGTGGGCCATGGTGGTAGGCCTCTGCGATGATGGCTTTTTGCTTGCTGGACCTCTGTGGTGAACTGGTCAGTGGTCTCTGTGGTGAGGGCTAATTCCATGGCCTCCTTGAATTTGGGATTGCCCTTGGTGAGGAGCTTTCTTTAAATCTGCTCATCCCTCAGGCCACACACCAGCCAGTCACGAAACATGTCCTCGAGGTTATGGAAGTTGCAGTGCCAAGTGATCCGTCAGAATGCTGTATCATAGGCCGTGATTGAATCACTTGCAGCCTGGTTCCTTGTGTGGAATGCGTGGTGGGTGATGATGACAGATGGCTTTGGAGAGAAGTGTTCCTTTAAGGCACTCAGTGAGCAGGCAATCTTGAAGGTCGAGCAGCTGCAGACTCGGAAGAAGTTGGTACGCTTCTTTTCCTCCTCCTCAATCTTGGAAGACACAAGGAAGAACTCGAACTGGGAGATGTACGACTCCTAGTCTTCCACGGTGGTGTCAAATGAGCCAAAGTGTCTTGGAGTGGCAGCCATGGTCCCAGAAGCTATGCGATGCTCATGGCACTGGAGCTTGGTGCTCGATGCGTTGCTGGTGACTGCTGAGCTGGCTCAACAGGATTCCACCTTCGTCACCAATGTTAAATACTGGGTTCTAGACACATTGCAGTGATCAGCTCTAGTTTATTAAGCGATTCCAGCAAACTACAAGGACAACTAGCAGGGCTTGAGCCCTGCTTATAAAGCATGCAAACACCACACCCAACACACACCCACTCCCAGTGATAGGCTATTTTCACTACACTACTTATCTATTGGTTAGCTCCAGGATCCTGGTGAGCTATTGTTCTAAAGTCACAAGCTCGACCCATTTCTGGTGCAGCTTGAGGAATGGCTTAGTCTCAGTACATAACAGGGTACAGACTTTTTTTTTTTTGAACATGCAGGTGGCTCTCTGAGAAAACTTTTAAAGTGATTTTTGTTGCCTAAAGGTTGTTTTTATTTATTTGGGAATGATGCTCACCAGCACAGTTTCTGAAGGAAAGAAGTTCCACGTATATGTTTGGGTTTTGGTAAGTTTTAGCTGCCTATCTTCTAACTCAGGGGTCCCCAATGTTTTTTAAGCCTATGAGTACCTTTGGAATTCTGACACAGGATGGTATGCACAGCCTAGGGTTGATAACATCCAGGTAGCAACTAGAGATCTCCCACTATTAAAGTTGATCTCCAGGCAACAAAGATAATTTTCCCTGGTGAAAATGGCCGCTTTAGGGGGTGGACTCTATGGCATTATGCCCTGCTGAGGTCTCTCTCCTCCCTAAACCCCACTGTCCCAGGCTTCATCCCCAAAATTTCCAGGTATTTCCCAACCCAGAGCTGGCAACTCGGGTCAACCACAAAATGGCTGCCACAGGAAGCAGAGCCAACTAAAATGGCTGTCAAAGAAAGCTGAGCCAATAAAAAATGGCTGTAACAGGAGGCAGATCCAATCAAAAAAATTGCTGCCATAAGAGGTAGAGCTAACCAAAATCCCAGAAAGTGAGGTTATGTATTACTCTAATAGTAACACCTCAACATTTCAGACAGAAGCTCTGCTCAACAGGATGACTTTTAAATTAACATATTGTTTAGAAATATTCTCTTGAATACACACAGTTCATCTTCAGTCACACAGTAAAGATCCTTGTGCTGTGGGGGCAGCTGCTGCTGAAAGCAGTGGTTCTTGAATCTCCTCAACCAATCAGATCTCTAAGGGCCAATAAGAAGCCCTGGTGGGCAAAAGCTCCTAGCCACTTTCTAAAAACACTGGGCAAGTGTCAGGGAAGATGCTGGCAGGTGCCATTACACCCACGGATGCCACATAGGGGACCCTTGCTCTAACTGGACTGGTGGTTCACCTAAACAGTAGATTCTTTAGCCAGAGATCATCCCCATTGGTGGTAGGGTAGAATGGTGGCTGCCTGATAGCCAAAACAGGAGGCCCCACAATTGGAATAGGAGATGATATTATGGTGAAACACTCATAGTTAAATTTTGTCTAAACAAATGTTGGCTGTATATAGACTAAGAAAAACACAACATTTTCAATTGTTCTTTATAAGGCTGTATACCCCAAAAATATAACACTCCATTGAAATAGCCCACATGGATTCACAAATTGTGGGTTTTATAAAATGATGGCCTTCAGAGGGACAAAGATAGCTGCTATTAGCATTTCCAGGTTGCAACCTGGAGACTAATATTATTCTTTTAAGACAGTTGTTGAAACAGAGAATGAAGAAGCTGAGGCTTCTCTCAACTGTTCCCCCTCCTTCATCTGTTTGTTTGGCACCTTCCCCTGCCATGCTTACTGTGACAGGCAATACAAGGTCATGGTTACACAGTCATTTTGATCGGGTTTCACAACTGTTCCCTATCACATTTAAAAGGGCTGATCAGACAGCTGATTCTGTCTCCTGTATTTAAGTGGACTCACCCCTGCAATCCTCCCAGTTTTCAGGCGCGTTTTTGGACACTGGGAAAATCAAGTACTTTCCTACTACTTGTTCTGTGAATCTGCAATTTCTCCTATCTGAACAGCCATCTCTCACTATGAATGCAATTAGGACATCTGTTCATTCTTCTTACAGTAGTTCTCCCCCCACTCCCAGCTTTCACTATTGTGCACATGACCAATCCTGTGCTGAATATATTAGCACACATAAAACAGCACTCGGTTACACGTTGGTAGTTCATTTTGTTTGGCACAGCACATTTTTTTTTTAAAAAAAAATTCTTTGTGCATGCATGTGCACTTGGGCAGTGCAGCTGTCTGGACAGTTCCTGGAGCCTCGTTGCAAGCAGTTGGGCAAGGAATGTGTGATCATCTAAACCCGCTAAAAAATATTGGGTACAAATCTACAGCAGGTACAAATCACAGTAAACTTGCCGTGTGACCACACTGCAAGAGGAGGAAAAGGGAGAAGGACATTAGAAAACTGGGGGGGGGGGGAACTGGCTGGGAAATCTTTCAGGTGTCACCTTTCTGGAGGCCACAAAACATTACTGACAACTCTGTTTCAGTTCTGATCTAAATAGCCACTGTGTCTTTGCAAGTGAATGCTAATGTGAAATGAGAACATTGATAAAGGCAAGATGCATGACTGAAATCTGCAGAAATTTTCTATTTTTGAAACATCATGACAGAGACATGCTGGGGGAAAAATAATGCAATATGTGAATGCATCGATGATACTTTAAATATAATGAATCTTGCATTGTCTGGGCAATAGTTACTAATGCAGTTACAGATGACAATGCCTATTGTCTATTCTCGCATTGTCTAATCATAGTAGTTGTTACTGAGGGGGAAAACCCCACATTTAGCAATAATCCAAATAAAGTCTTAGCTACAGTTGCTGTGGGAACAACACTTTGAATTTCCTCACTGTTATAGATTTAAAATCCTTTCCAATCATGCTGTATTAACCATTCTCTGTAAAGGTTTACCTGCTATGATCTGATTTCCCTTCTTTGACAATGCAGATTTCTTTCTGTCACCCCTGATGCAAGAAAAATGAATTTGTAAATCTTATCACAATATTTTACGGAACTCACAAGAAAGTGTTGATATGTGGGAGCTATTGTTAAAAAATGTCCTCCAAAATCCGTAATGAATGCCCTTTTCAACCAGTGCTTGCCCTATTCCTTGGGATTTAAGTAGAACAGTATAATTCCAACATTTTTTTAAAGAGTTATTATTGATGGCTTATTATATTGGACTGTTATGCAATGAGCACAAAAACTATTATATGAGCTCCTTATAAAAATATTGTATTACCTGTAAATAACTTAAAGCAGCATTTATGTTTGCTAGCATCATTTATTAATGACAGGCATGCTTGCCTCAGTGAGAGTTTGAATGGGCTCAGTGAATACAAATTATTTGCATCCCAAGTTGGAAAATAACTTGTTTTTTTATGAGCCCATGAAGAAATTCAGATCCTGTGATTCTTCTGACAACAAGGCTGGGGAATCCAGTGGGACTCAGACACCTCTTCATCGCCCTGCATTTGTAGCACTTTTGTCCCTCCTCTAAAACTTACCAGATGGCAGCAATTTTGGGGAGGTCTCAGTTTTAGGGAGAAGGTCTTATCTGCTCTGCCTCTATACTTTTTTAGCATCTTGAACACTGAAACAGCTCCACCATTCCTTTTGCTAGGGTTTTTGGAAAATGTGGATCCTTGAGGCACCTACTCAGGGGATGTCAGGTATCCATGGAACTAAGTATTTCCAAGGTCCTTGTATGATAAAATGTAGCTGCCTAGTTGATACTTCCAGAAAGAAGGAGTGTCTGGAAGCTTTTCAAAATATTTAAATTCTGTTTATATTCAATAGACACAGAAATCCTGTTCAAGAGGTGGTACTGCACCTACAGGGATTGGTTTGTGTGCCTCTTAATAGCAATGGAGCTCTGTATGTCATTATCACTCGACCCACAGTGATCTAAGAACTTGTTCCTTACCTTTGTAAAAACAAGTCTGCAATACTTTCTTATTGTGGACTGTTTTCTAACATGACAATTTATTCTAAATTGGCAGAACAGATGGTTAAAAAAAAGAAGAGGAAAATCAGTCAAATCCATTAATACTATACAGATGTCTTTGTTCTGTTAAGATGAATTTTTATAAAAACCCCAGAAAACATTGAACAAAAAGTCCCTGTACTCACTCTGTCCCAAGTGAGGGAACTTTCTCCCACCAGACTAGCCTGTCCCCTCAGTTTAACTCTGTGTGACAAGACCGCAGGAGAGACAGAAAGAACCCAGATTCACAGTTCAGAAAGTTTAAGTCAGAATCTCTTCAGACAATCCCTGAACTCCTATTGGCTACAACCATCGCTAAGCATTGTGGGGGTTGTAGGCTGTCTGCTTTCCACTCTCACACAGGTCTCTAGAGGCCTAGCCCTGCACAGATCATGACACACCTCCACCAGACCAAATCATGGGGTCCAGCCATCAGGAATCCCATTGATGAGGGCTGCATAATAGTGATCTTTGCCGGTTCTGCTGTTTACATATACAAACAATAAAACAGTAAAACAACATTCTGATCAACATTAAAGAGAATACAATGTAAGGTTAATACATTCCAGGTCCTCCTGGGTCAAAGTTCTTCTTAAATGTGTCATGATCCATAGTAGCAAGGCTGTTACTGGGAGTAAGTTCTGAATTGGATCTTAACCACGCTATTGAGTTCAGAGGTTTTGGACATTCTGCTTTCGTGTTGGCTTCAGATTTATGCCTGGCTACTATATCTGGTAACACATACAGTCCTCTTTGTCTCAAATAGTCTGAATTAGGATCTGAAGTTCATGAAAAAGCTCAATTAGAAAATGAGGGCAAGATTCACTTTGAGACATCAATGTAGCTACTTCAGAATAAATTGTGTCTCTCAAAGCTTCAAATGTAGAACGATCACTGCCTGTTTCTGGTTTGAATGTTTTTGTCACAGTAGTAAGATTCACTGGATCTGGCATGCTACTAAAGCTCCCCAGAGATTCTTCATCAAATTCTCTTCTCCTGCTGGTGTCAGGTTGACATTCGTGATTACCACTAATGGAATTTTGTACTGGCACTGCAAACCCAGTCTGGAGGAACAACTGGCTCTCTTTTTCTCCATCTTCATGGTCATTTACCCAAGTCAGTCTACTGTTCTCCACTTCAGGCTACTTCACACCTCTTGGTTTTTCTGCTCCAGCAGTGGAACTAATTTCAAAAGGCTTTGGAAATGCCATATATTCAGTTTTCTCAGTAGTGTTATGTTCTAGGAGTGGTTGCTGATGCTGCTGTTCACTGGTTTGAGCAGCATAGTTGTGTGGAAAGTCACCCAAACCAGATGGAAACATAGAACCAAAGTTGATACTGACTTCTTCCAGGCTGGTGTCTTCCCCTTGATCCTTCTGGAATGCAGTTGGAGTCACTGGAGGAGACTCTACCACCGTCGGCTCTGCAACAGGGTCTGGAGAAGTTGCTGGGGTGTGCTCACCTTGCTGCTGCTTCTCAGACTGACGACGGGTTAACACCCTATGTAGACATCGGTTTGCCGGCTGGGTTCCTCAGGAACATTTTCAAAGTCCTTTAAGAACTGCAGGTAGACATCTTCCTCTTCTCAACTTTGCCATTTCAAGCTCATGTGCCATTCTCATTCTCTTCAGCTCCAGCTCTCTCTCAGCAGCCCCCGCCTCTCTGTTCCTTCTCTCTCTCTGTCTCTCTCTCCTCCTTCAGCATTCTGTCCCTTTCCAACTCTCTCTGGGCTGCCTCCTCCTCTTGTTCCATCTGCTTAATTTGCAGCTGGAGATGCAAGACGTCTGCACTTGGGGTTGCCATCTCTCCGTCTGCTTTCTCCTGAGACATCTGATCAGCAGCCCCTGCTCTGGTCTTGCTTCTAGGCACAGGTGTGTCCTCTGTCTTCTGTCTTCCAGAACGGAGGAACATACACTGCCTAACACTAGCCTCTCTGTCCATTGACCCGACAGCTAGAAATAATTAAAACCCTTTTACAACATTGTTATAAGAGCTCTTGGTCTTACTGGCACCTTAAAAAAAATGTGGCTTCCTGCAGCCAGACAAATGGATGAGGGAAAAAAATATTTTTAAAAAAATTAAACTGATTATTCTCTGCTTCTCCAGGTCAACATCAGGCACATCCCACCGCTACAAGCCACCATGTCATGACCCCAGTGGGTCGCCACCTTCCGCTGCCACCACTCTGGACTTCAGGTCCCTTGAGGAGGCCTAGAGTATCCTCCCAAGCCCAACCAAAATGCCCCCTTTTAAGCCAAGAACATAGGTGCGATGACCAGGCAGAGAACAATTAAACAAATGCTTTATTAACACAGCAATGGTGCAAGGAAAATCAAACAAGGTGCTTTAAAATATATAACAGTGTTCAAAGGCAAAAATAAACAAATGTAATGCGACTACCTAGTTCACTTAACTAATTACTACTTAAGGCCTACAGCCTTCCTACCAGGCCTGTCCCTGTACTCACTCTGTCCCAAGTGAGGGAACTTTCTCCCACCAGACTAGCCTATCCCCTCAGTTTAACTCTGTGTGACAAGACCGCAGGAGAGACAGAAAGAACCCAGATTCACAGTTCAGAAAGTTTAAGTCAGAATCTCTTCAGACAATCCCTGAACTCCTATTGGCTACAACCATCGCTAAGCATTGTGGGGGTTGTAGGCTGTCTGCTTTCCACTCCAACACAGGTCTCTAGAGGCCTAGCCCTGCACAGATCATGACAGGAGGGAAGAGAGGATTGGCTTAGTAGCTCTGTTGTGCAATTGAGAGAGCCTGGCAAAGCAAGCTGTGACACAGAAGAAAGGAGGAGAGAGAGAGAGGGGGAAGCAGAAGAGAGCCAGTTGCTTGGGGGCTGGATACAAGCCCTGTGGGGGCCGAATCCAGCCCACAGGCCATGTTTGACACTCCTGGTCTTACATATACTGATTTATCATATTTCTGGAATCTTTGCATTTTTTCATTAAACTTTGGATGCCTATTGATTTCTTTCTGACTTTTGGGTGTTGCCCTCTTCTTGTGGGTACGGTTGTAAAAGCCAGGTTGGGAAACTCCTGGAGATTTGGGGATGGAGCCTGGAGAGGACACGGACCTCAGTGGGGTACAATGCCACAGAGTCCACCCTCGAAAGCATCCATTTTCTCCAGCGGAACTGATCTCTCTAGTCTGAAGATCAGCTATAATTCTGGGGGATCCCCAGGTCCCACCTGGAGGCTGGCATCCCTACCTACTTGATTATACTAATATGAATTAGGTCCTTATATTTTATATTCAATGGGGTCAGTGAAAAGAGGTCAAAGAGCTATAATGTAGTCCCTGTTGTCTCTTAACTAGGAATAAGGCTCGTTGTGGAAATAAATACAACGAGCTCTAGAAAGAGGTTCTGGGAGACTGCCAAGGCCTTGGGCACTCAGCGTCAATGTGCTGTGGCGACCTCAGCAGGGTGTAATGACACAGAGTCCGCCATTTTCTCCAGAGGAATTGATCTCTGCTACCTGAAGAGCAGTTGTAATTTTGAGTGATCTCCAGCCCTCACCTGGAGATTGGCAACAATTATTATCCAGGAAGAAATGGCTGGTCTGGAGGGTGAGTGTATGGCATTGTACCTGTCTGAGGTCCCACTCCTCCTCAAACCTCACCATCTCCAGGTTCCATCCCTCAAAACTCCAGGAATTTCCTAACCTGGAGTTGGCAACCCAATCTCCTTTCCAGCCAAGCATCAACCTGCCATGATCTGCCCCTCTGATTTCAGCTTTCCATCCCCCCCTGGAGATCAGTTTTAATTCTGAGTGATTTCCACCCCTCTCCTGAGATTGGCAACAGTGGGTCCCCAGGAGGGAATGACTAGTTGGAAGGGTGGAGTCTATGGTATTGTACCAGTCTGAGGTCCCACCCCTCCACACACCTCAACCTCTCCAGGTTCAAACCCTCAAATCTCCAGGAATTCCCCTCCTGGAGTTGGCAACCCTATCTCCTTCCCAGCCAATCATCAACCTACCTTTATTTCCCCCTCACTTTTCAGCTTTCCATCCCCTCCCCCCACACCTGCAGCCTCTTCTGTTCTCTGAAGCCCAGACTGCCACAGAGTCTACCATTTTCTGCAGGGGAACTGATCTCTGTCATCTGGAGAGCAGTTGTAATTCTGAGTGATCTCCAGCCCTCACCTGGAGATTGGCAACAGTGGTTTCCCAGGAGGAAAAGTAGACCAAAGCAGCTTACATCATTCTCCTCTCCCCCTTTTGTCTTGCACAACAACCCTGTGAGGTAGGTTAGGCTGAAAGTCTGTGACTGGTCCAAAATCACCCAATCAGCTTCTACAGCAAGAACCTGGATCTAGCAGACCCTACTCTGAAGCACTGACTGCTATGCCTAGGGCAGCCAACCTCCAGGTGGAGCCTGAAGATCATCAGGTATCACAACTGAACTCCAGACAACAGATCTCTCCCCCCCGGCGAAATAACTGGTTTGGAAGGTGGACTTTATGGCATTCTGTTCAGCTGAGGCCTCTCTCCTCCTCAAACCCTGGCTTCCATAGATTATACCAGAAAATCTCCAGGAATCTCCCTACCTGGAGCTGGCAATCCTAGTCAGGACTGGCCCCAATGAGTTCCTCACAAAGGCCTGTGAAGGGTTTCCTTCCTTGGTTGCCTACTGTGGCAAAACGGGCTCCAGTTTACAACTGAGCTGTTTGCCTCCCACCCTCATCCCATATCTCACGGAATCGTCACTGCCTTTTTAGAGGGACAATGGGACCCCTTTGGCTGAATCTCCATATTTGGAGATGGAATCCCCAATCTTTGGGAGATCCCTGGAAAGTTGGCAACCTAAGGGTCTGACCTTTCCTTGCTTCCCTGGCCTACCCCCTCCCTTTGGTATTGTGCAGAGTGGGGGAGACTATGTGATCAGAGCACACACAGATTATTAGTCCAAATAAAAGAATTTATTTTACAATTTACACAGCTATGGAACACACACACACACTGTAGGAGTAAGCACACATTATGAACCAACAGGGCATAAATCAACAGGGGTTAAATGCAATTCTCTTTCCCTACACACAATACTCTCTACCTCTGGAGGTTGTGGGCTCAAGATAGGACCTCTCCTTGGACTGGCCTCTGGCTGTACTTCAACCTCTCTCTCCATTGATTCCCCAGTCCAGCCGACTTTGGAGTGGCTGAATCTCTGCTGCCTCCCAGAGACGAAGACTGCCTCCACCCTGGATGGACTGCAGTCTATATTGATGCTGCTCCACCCGTTGGGACAGTCCCTGTTTTCCTGCAGTTTTTGGCCTTGGGGCAGCTGGGAACTGTAGTCCAGCAGATGAGGAAGCCTCATTCAACCCAGTGAGTGATACCCCTGCAGGCCGCTCTCTGGAACTACAGCTCAATTAAACCTTGTGGGGGAACATTTTAAACAAAGAACTACAGCCATCTTACAAACACAGGTAATTGCCATTTCGTTAGACCTACCAACAGCCACTGAAGGGAAAGTTAGTCCCACACAGGAGGCAAGCAGGAAAAGTGTCTTTGTCAAGAGAGAAAGCCGTTTGCCAGTAATTCTGACAGGGCACAGTGGCTGAAAGGGGAGTGGGCAGGGAAGAGGAGCAGACCCAGCACCCAGGGAATGGCATACGAGTACTCATGAGTGGCGGCTGATGTGTCAATGGCTGAGGGAGCTCATGGAATGTTGCCACTCGAAAACAGAATTATATATAAAGAGAGATTTGGCCTTTCTGGATTGGATTTATCCTGGGCATTGTAGACTCCACATACTATTTCTTTATAGGTCTATTTTTATCTGCATTTCAGGAGTGGATTAAGATTCCAACAGTGGCTTGGCCAGTGAACAGAAATGACTCCTTTACATCTTCCCAGAATTATAGTTTTTTTTCCTGCTTTGAGCTATGCAGTTATCATAAAATTATTAGAGGCTTTCATTTTGGTTTGTAAAAAATTATTTGTTTTTGATCTGTTAGTGCATTAATTTGTTATTCATTTGGATTTCCCATTTCCACTTGTAACTTTTTTGTCTCCAGTCAATTTAGATGAAAGTTTCACATATTGAAGATAGTGTGGCAGCCAGATGGGATGGGTTGGGGCCTTCGGGCCACTGGATGGCTTGCAGCAGGAGAGTGCTGGGGTCAGGGGACCACAGACAGGAATCTGCTGGAGGGCCAGGTATGGCCTGATGTGCAGAAGGTGGTGTGGGGCTGGATCCAGGCTTTTGTGGCCTTGGATGGAGGAGTACCACTGAGCATGTGTGGGCCAGAGTGGGCTAGGGAATGAGGTCCTGGAGGAGGGGCCATTTATTGGGCCAGGCATTAAAGGCCATGATTCATTATGCCTGGGTGTGGCCATGGAGGAGGAGGGCTTGGATACTATTTAGTGGTGTGAGTGAATATAATTGTGCCATGAGGCCATTTATAAAAACGCTTTGTATGGACCCAGGCATGGTGGATATGATCTTTTGCTGAGCCATGGAAAGCAGACCCTTGCCCACCCTACTGCGACTGGCAACCCTGCAGCTGGGCTGGGAGATTCCAGCCCTGCATGACAGATAGGTTTCCATCTTAATAGATAATTAACAGTACAATCCTAAGCCTAATTTTTTGGCATGGCAACTAAGACCCATAATTAGGAAATACACCTAGGACTGTGCCAGGCCTATGACCAGAAATGTTACTATGTAGGAGAATAAATACACTGAGAATGTACAGTTCCCTTCATCCCAAATGCTAGAATCATGGGGTGGAGTCTGATGATGTCAGATGATATCACAGAGTGAGGTCTGATGATATCATACTGAATAGCAGTATTGATGGTAGCTCTTCCACATACCACTAGAAATTATATCACATGATGTTTGCGAACATGCAGTCACAAACATCTGGTTCGGAAGAGGTGGGCTATTTACTATTGGTTTGGAAGAGGTGGGTTATTTACAATGTTACTAAAATAACATTGCAATTAACTATGTTAGTGGCATATTATTTCCTCTTCTATTTATATGTGAAGTAGTTAACACAAAGCACACATAGATATTAAGAAGAAGGCATTGTTATAGCTGAATATAAGAGTTCGCATTCTTATTCTCTGTACTGTTATTATCAGTTTGATATACACTTTCTTACTTAATTTTTGTCACTGCACTTCGGAAATAGTCAATTTAAATTAGACACAATTTTTGATTATTAATAGCTTAGCGTAGCCAATTTTAATAAGGTTCCTTTCCTGAATTTAGTTTCTTTCTGCTCATTTTATTCACTGTGAGAGGCATTTTTGCCCAAACTAATTATTGTTAGTGGCTTTTAAATTTGGCCATAATGGTGACCACTCAAAAAATTAACTCTGTCAACATAAGAGGTCTGAACAACCTGATCAAGAGAAAGAGAGTGTTGCAAAATGTTAAAAAGCTTCACCTAGATATTCTCTTTGTACAAGAAACTCATTCATGAGATGCTACGTTTTCCATTCTGAAGACTCCGTCTTACCCCCTTCAATATCAGGTGCCAGGCTCATCAAAAAGCAGAGGAGTAGCAATACTTATCTCCAGAAATATCAGTTTTATGCTGCAATCTACAATCCTTGACCCACACGGATGCTTTCTTTTTATTAAAGGATTACTCGATGGGAAACTCATAACACTTGCATGCGTATATGCTCCCAATCAAGACCAAATCACCTTCTTAGTGTTCTTTCTTCTCTGTAAAAATTTCAGGGAGAGGACCTCATCATAGGGGGTGACTTCAATTTTATCTCCTATGGCAACTTAGACAAGCCCTGGCCACAACGGCAAAAAAGTTGCAAACATCCTTCCAATACAAAACTTTCCAAGCTCTTCACCAAATACCAGCTTTGCAATATATGGAGATTGCTTCACCCGCTGGACAGAGACTACATGTATTTCTCTGCCAGACACAACACTTTTACACGAATTGACTACATACTGGTATCTCAATCTCTACTCCCATACGTCACTTCAGCTTTTATAAATCCTAGATGTCTAACAGATTACAAACGGTTGAAAGGCCATTTGAATGCTGATAATAATACAAACCAGGAAAGGGTGTAGTCAACGGACAGAAATATTTTATTGAAAGACTCTCTAGAATCAGACATTAGGAATTTCTTTAAGGAAAATGCTTCTCCTGACATCTCAATTCCAATTCTCTGGGATTCAATGAGGACTGTTCTGCATGGGTCCATGACTGCAATAACTTCCCATCTACAGAAAGAAAAAAATCATATCAGAACAGAACTGATGTCTCGGATAGCTGCTTTGGAGGCTGAACATAAACAAACAGGAGGGAAGAAGATTTATCGCAAACTTCTAGTGGAACGTAAAGCGCTGGAAGCGTTGAACATTACTCAAATCCAAAAAAACCTACTGTTTTTAAAGCAACAGTACTGGTTCAAATAATCTAAAAATATTCGCCTTTTGACATGGAGAGTCAATAATAAACGCCAACCTTCCTTTATTGGGTTGCTTAAGCGTTCAAATGGATCTTTTTGGTTTTTTTCTAGACAGATTGCCAACTCCTTCGCAGATTTCTACAACAAATTATATTGCTCCAACAATCCCAAAATGACAGACATTGCCACTTACTTGAACTCTGCATATTTTTCTCACTAATTATCTACTGGCCACGCAGCTCACATGGACAAACTGATCACATTACAAGAGCTGCTAGATACCATTAAAAGTTTGAAATCTAATAAGGCCTTGGGTGTGGATGGCATCCCGTCTGAATTTTATAAATCCTTCCAACATGCACTTGCTGGGCACCTTCTAGCAACTTGCACTAATGTTCTGCAAAAAGGAGAAAAGCCGCCCTCCTGGACAGATTTGACCATTGTGGCTATTCCAAAAGGAAATAAAGACCCTACAGATCCCGTCTCTTACCATCCTATTGCGTTACTCAACCATGACACAATTTTTTTTACCTCCATTCTTGCCAATAGGCTTAAATCTTTTATTTCTGAATATATTAACCAGGACCAAACTGGTTTTCTCCCAACTAAACAACTATCAGAAAATGTACGACGATCACTCAATGTGATCTTACACAGCCACCACATGAAAACTGAATCGGTGATTCTGGCCTTGGACTTTGCCAAAGCCTTTGACTTAGTGGAAGTTCCATTTATGCTTTCCCTATTTGAAAAAATGGGCTTTGGAGATAAATTTTTAAATACAATTCATGCATTATACACTCAACCAACATCACGGATACGGGTCAATGGCCATATGTTTTACTCTTTCCACCCATCAAGAGGTACAAGACAAGGCTGCCCACTGTCACCTCTGTTATTTGCTCTCACAATAGAACCATTGGCAGAAGAGCTACAACAATGCAAAGATTTCACCGGTATCTTCCTTGGTGACACTGAACATAATGTAAATTTGAACGCAGACGATTTAACGTTATATATCTCCAACCCAACTAGTTCATTGACATACATACAAAGTATTCTTTCTGACTTTGGGAAGGTCTTGGGCCCACAAATCAGCCCTACTAAACCAGAGTTGTATCCTATCTGGACCTCATCTACCGACTACAATTATCATTATATTATCATGCTTCTACCCTGGCTATGGTGGTCCAGGTGTCACAACAAGAACCACATCCGAGTTGGTCTTCGATGGAACACTCATTTACTGAACCTTTCATTTTACAGGAAGTGGTATGGATGGCTCCTGCTTGATGCCCCAAGACCTCCTAAGACAATCCGCTCGATGCCCCAAGACCTCCTAAGACAATCAATGCTAAAAATTTGGGACTATAGGAAGAAACAACTGATTTCAGACATATCTCCTTTTACTGCTCTTGTAAATCAAACTTGGTTCCCACCAGCTTTGGAGACTGGAGCATTCATGGATTGGAGTCTTGCAGGCTTCTCTTGACCAATTGATTCCATCTTCCTTGGGAGAATACGAGAAAAGGTGTTTTTCGAATGGAAGTCTGGCTTACAATTCTCCTGGCATTGCTACTTACAATTAAAAAATCTAATGGAACAACTAGCTTCCCAGGGTATTTTTGATGCCAAAGTTTGCCTTTGAAAACATCTTAGCAACTTATGTGGTCTTGTCCAAAGGTCTGATGTTTAAAATATATAAACTTCTTTTGATCACCGAAAAAAATCTTCTCTAAAACACCAACTTTGATGGCAAGACGATCTACAGAGAGTCTTGCCTGACTTTCACTGGCAGTTGATCTGAAACTCATGCTAACACTTCAAAAAGTTTCAATATCTGGTTACCATTTTTTAAACTGGTCTCACAATGGTACTATACTCTGGATCAGTTACATAAGATACATTCAACACAAAGCTCATTATGTTGGAAGAACTGTGGTCTCAATGGGACATATTTTCATTGCTGGTGGGAATACCCACCTATATATTCTTTCTGGTGTGAGGTCATAAAACAAATTAATGAAATTACCTCATTAAACCTTCCCATATGTCCTGCACTTTCACTCCTTAACCTATGGATAGGGGACGGAGACCCACAAGGAACTTGTCTCAATCTTACTTGTGGCAGCAAGGATAATAATTGCATCACTTTGGAAATCTTCTCCTCCAACTCTTCATTTATGGCATAACAAGATTTGGGACCAATTTATTCTAGCCGAATTTACTGACATTACTCAATCAGCTTCTACAAACATGTCTTCCTCATCATCTCGTTTTGTTTCCACATGGTCGTGTGTACTCCAATTCATGGCTGACAAAGAGATTCTTCCTGCAAATACATCTCATCACCCTTGGATTCACTTCTGAATGACTTCAAGATGCTCTTTGATAAAAGACCTTCTTATGTTTGACAGTTTCTTTTAGTGCTTTAATTCACTTTTAGTGCTAATAATTCATTCTCCACTCCTTAACTGGGCACCTAGATACTCCCTCTACCATCGAATGTATGATCAGTATTCTCAACTGTTATATACATCTTTATAAGTTTGTGATAATGTCTTATGCTCAGTATTATTAGTTTAATATCACCTTATACATGTTATTGCTGTACTTTATATATTTACTGTTACTCATTGTTATATCTTAAAGTTACATAATAAAAATGTAAAAAAGTCTGTGGGCTAGCTGACATCCCTAATTCAACATGCTTCTCCGATGCCCACATCCAGGGCCAAAGCATGATTCCTAGAAACTCTGGGACAGAGAACTTTCACCAATCAACTTGAAACAGCAAAAACCTACATAAATTCTATATTCTTAAAGGTTAATTAATTAATTAATTTTTATTAAACTTGATTCTAAGTCCAGTTGCCCAGTATTTTAGAGAAGCGATCCATAACATGGTGCTGAAGGCACCAACGTGCCTGCCAATGTGTTTCTTGTCAACTTCTTGCTTCATCCCCAAAGCAAAAAGTCAGTTATAACTTTCCTCCACTTCATTGCAGTAGAAGGTGCTTTGAAAGAGCCCAGGAGGTATCACCCTATAGGGCATCCGGTCAGAAATAGCTATGTTTATCATAGGATAATGCTTGGCATGGAACATAGTAATATTTTGTGGAACTGCCCATGTTTTGTGATTGGTCTCACTCCCCTCACCATAGCAGACATTTTGTTGTGACGTCCATTATTTCTTCTCAGAATTCCAAAAGTGATCATGGGAACCCTGTTCTAGGGTAGCACTGACTAGTAATGCTGGAAAAGACAGTGTCTGGTGTACAAAGAAGAAGAGAAGAAGACCCTGGAGGGGGCAGCAAGAAGACAATTAAGATAATAAGCTCAGCAGTTTCCTGTTATGTGTCATTCCTTCTTCTGTCTCCAGATTGCTATTCTTAGGGCAATTTCCTCTCTTCTCAAAATTTCTATGCTCAATCTCTCTCAGCTAGAGATGTAGTTAGGAACCTATCTCTGTCTCTCCTCTTTACTGTCAAGTATGTTAGTTCCTAAATAAACCTTTATCTGCTCTTTAATCACATTGTGCACTGTTGCTGTGTTAATTATTCTGCCAACAAATAATCTGTTCATGTTGTCCAGTACAGCCTTATTGGACTAAATAATGTCTAGAGTTTCCAAACATTATTTGTGGCATTACTAAGGTTTCATCATGGTATGAGCCCTCTAAATGGATGGAAGAATTACAATAAAATAGAAGGAGAAATTAGTAATTCTGAATTCCTTCTTAAAAAGAGCCATTTGAGAATGTCCCACTTCCAGTTAAAGGGGAAAATATATGGGGGGATCAGAGATCACTGTAGTACTAAAGATTGCTACACAGCTAAACATTTTTTATTCTGTAAAATATTGTACATACATTTTCTTTGGTAACTTTAATTAGTGTTTTGCTAGTGATTTCTTAATTTAAACATTGTTTTAAAAGGTTAGCATTTCTACAGGAGTGTAGAGCTAGGAAGTCACAGAGTACAAAACTAATAAAAGTTACATGTCATACCATCTGCTATCCAGAGGAAAATGATTTGCTTATAGTAATACAATTAGTCTTCTATTGATTTAACTTCTGTGCCTATGTTCTTCTCTAAAGAGCTGTTGCAGGAAATAAGGCTAGAGGGTTTTGTTGGGATGGCAGGCTGAGGGTGAGGGATCAAGCAATTAATTAATGTTTTTATTAATATAACTGGATTTTCCTACTTGCTTGCTAATTACTCCTTTGATCCTGGAAATTTATCCAGTGATACCAGATAGTTACATATGTGTGGTTACGGTATAGTGAGGAGGTAGCACTCTACACACGTTTGCAGAATGTATGCAGACTTGACCTTCAAAGCAGACATCATTGTTGGCTCATGTTACGTATGAGACTTCAGTCAGCTCTTAACAAGTGATTCAGCTTTATTTGAACATGACAGAAAAACCAACACAAAAAACAGGAGAGCAGAAGCTCTCTTTTAAACTTTCCGGGCGAGTATAACCCCCCCCAGTGAGTTAGTAACCAATCAAAACGCTTACATAAGGACCAATGATTTCAGTTTCCTCCAGAACCATTCTTATGCTCTGATTGACCTACTGCGCAGAGTAGCCAATCAGAACGTGCATTCTACAATACCAGCCAAGGATGGTTTAAGTTGAAGCTCAGGCATTATATCATGCACAATACATAGCAGCTCAAATTTATTGAAATCCTCCCAAAGACCTTTTTTTAAAGTAAGAGGTGGAAAGCATTGGTAGGGAGAGGGGTGAGTGGTGTAGGAATGAACTGTGATCCTTATGCCCATGGACTTCTGGATCCAACCCAGTGCATCTTCAGTCTTTTAGCCATAATACTAGATTATGGAAGAATTTTATTTATTTATTTATTTATAATTTAAATTTATAGACTGCCCTTCTCTGAGTACACAGAGCTCAGGGTGGTGAACAACAGTAAAATATTTATACATTAATAAAAACAATTCCAACAATTAAATAAAAATGGCTAAAGTATTCTAAGATGGTGCTGAAACTTCAGAGTTCCAAAGTGTGTCACTTCTCATGAGAGAGGTAGAGAAGAAGCAGAATGGGGTGGGGGGAGTGCCAGGTAGGATGGTACCAGTTGCTGTCCTCAGCCAAAAGCCAGGCAGAACATCTCTGCCTTGCAAGCCCTTCAGAACTGTATTAGGTCCTGCAGGATGCAGATATTATTTGGCAGAGAGTTCTGCTGGTGGGAGCCAGGGCAGAAAAGGCCTTGGCTCTGGTTGAGGACAGCCAGATGTCTTTTGGGCTGGGAATTACCAGTAAGTTGTTCTCTGCAGAGCATAAATGGAGGACACATCAGAGGAGGTGGCCCCGAAGATATGTGGGTCCCAGACAGCTCAGGATTCAAAAGGTCAATACCAAAACCTTGAACCTGATCCAGTACTCCATTGGGAGCCAGTGCAGCTGATGGAGCACTGGTTGAATATGCGCAGTCCATGATGTTCCAGTCAGGACCCACATTGCCATATTCTGGATCAGGTGGAGTTTCTGAATCAACCTCAAGGGTAGCCAAGGGTAGTCCGAGTTACAGCAACCCAGTATGGGGGTGACCGTTGTGTGGATTACTGTGGCTAGGTTGGGGTGAGAGAGGAAGGGGGCCAATTACCTCAACTGCTGCAGCTGGAAAAATGCCAGCTTGGCAACATTCATGATCTGGGCCTCCATTGATAAGGAGGCATCCAGAATCACACCAAAACTCCTGACAATCGATGCTGGTATTAGGGGCCCATTAGAGTAGGGAGTTAGCAACCCAACCCTGAGGCCCCTCTACCCAGCCACTGAACTGCCATTTTAGTTAGATTCAGTCTCAGCTGGTTTTTTTTCAGCCATCTCACCATGGCCTCCAATCCCATGGCCAGATTTTGTGGGGTGGTGTCTAGATGGCTGCCCATCAGCAGATACAGCTGTGTGTCATCAACGTACTTGTGACACCTCAGCCTGAAACTCCACACCAGCTGGATGAGGGGGTGTATATAGATGTTGAACAACATTGGAGAGAGGATGCCCCCTGAGGGATCCCATATGTTAGGAGGTATATAGTTGACACCCTCTCACCTAGGGCCAACCCCTGTCCCCAGTCTCGGAGAAATGAGGTACTTCAAGACCACCTCACATATTTACTGCATCAGCAAGGCGGTGGGTCAGGAGATCATGATCAACTGTGTCGAATGCTGCTGTAAGATCAAGCAGTAAAAGCAGCAGTGACCTGCCTCAATCCAGCTGTTTGTGGAGATCATCCATGAGGGCGACCAGCACCATCTCCATTCCATGACCGGGGTGAGAACCAGACTGGAATGGGTCCAGCGCTGGTGTGTCATCCAGGAAACTCTGGAGTTGCTTGTCTACCACTCTTTCAATTACTGTACCCAGAAATGAGAGGTTTGAGACTGGGCGGTAATTCGATGGATCTGTAAGATCCAAAGATGGCTTTTTCAAGAATGGTATTACCACAGCCTCTTTTAATCCCTCTGGATAGACCCTCAAGTCTAGGGACAGATTGATAATGTCTACCAGGGGATCTCGTATACTCTCACCCTTGGCTTTTACCAGTTATGAGGGACACGGGTCTAAGAGGCGTGTGGTCGGCTTAACAGCACCCAGGATCCTGTCAACATTGGCCCGGGTGAGCCAGCTGAAGTTATCAAATACTGAGTTCAAAGATGGCCAAGGGAGCTGCAGTTCACATACTGGATCAACATTAGCAGTAATGAGACTTTATCCACAAAAAAAGCTTACAAAGGCCTCACAGCTAATATTCGAATTCTTAATGTTTTGGTTTCTCTCTTGAAGTTGCAGTTGGAGCAGACCATGGTTATTAACTGGTGAGTAAAAGGCATTCTGCACATGCTCAAAGGCATACAGACTTTCACTCAGGTAAATTACAGCAAGGTGGCTGGCATTTAATTATTTGAAACAAATACCAGGCTGGATGAAGCTGAGCATTCATTTTTCTGTTCCTTCCATGCCCCACTTATTGAAGTGTCTGCCCAATATTGTCATTTATCATTGTGGATTTCAAAGGAACAAACAAGGAAAGAAGCAAAGGGCTCAGCAGCCTTTTACCAACTGACTTCAAGCTGACCTTGTTCTTTGAATACCTTAGAATATCACTACTGGGCATGATTCCCAAGAACGGGCAAGGTAAATTTTCTATAATTCACCACCAAACCTACTCTAGAAGTGGGTCAATGAATGACAGCCTACTAGACAAGTTGTGTTCAATAATGTATGCAGCTTTATAGCACTGTTAAAATGGTTATGTGCTGCACCTGCAAGCAAGATGTACTATGGGGAAAATATGATATTAAGTCTGCTTTTAGAATAGATATTGCCAGTGCATCCAGATGATTTTGACCTTCTGGCTTTTCAATTTGAAGAAAATTTTTATTTTAATATAACATTACCTGTGGGATGCTTGATCCCTTATTCAGCCTTGAAAAGTTTAGCACTATGCTGGAGTGGACATTTAGGAAGAAGTCTGGTAGCCCTGGTATCACACATTACCTTGATGATTTGTGGGCCCCAAGGACTCAAGCAAGTGTGCATGGTTAATGCAGGTCTTTTAAGACTTCTCATTGGAACTGGGAGTGCCATTGACAGCTGAGAAGAGAGGAAGTCTGCTGTAATAGATAATAGCTGTGTGGATGAGTTACACTGGAAGCAGAGAAACTGGATAAATGGAAAGAGTTATTAGGAGAATTGTGATCATTAAGGAATCTCTGAAGCAACTGCAGATAGTGATGGGGCATCTATTCTGTTTGCAGCACTGGGGCATTGCATAGAGCTTTTAAAAGCTGCATGTATGTTTCTTTGAAAGATAGCCACTCATAATGTGCTCCCATGTGTATTTCAATATATTCTGGAATTGCAAAGCAAAGGAAACTATGCACTCTATTACCAATATGTTCGCAAATGTCAGTGATTTTAATTCCTGAAATTATTTTGTTCATATCCAGGAGATTTGGAACAAAAAACACTTTTGAGTTTTAGTTCACTCTTACTGGAACAACACTATAAATAGCAGACTTTAACCAAAAACAGAAGAAGAATTTTTAAATTAAATAACTTTGGTTCTTTTCAGATAGCCTATCTGTTCTGTTCTAGTAACTGGTTAATAACAGAATTTATCTGTCATTTCAGACAGACCCATTTTAGTAACTGGCTGCTAACGGAATTAATTTACCTGTTCAGACAAATCTGCTTGTGTCCCATTGGACGAAAACTGTTTTGTTCCAGTTTCAGACTCTTCCTTCCACTTCTGAATCACTGTGGTGTGCTGTGTGAAATGCCCCATAGTGCTTCCTGCAATGCTGCTTTTTTTTCCCTCTCCTTTTCACCTTGCGCATGTGCATTCTCCCTCTGAGGTTTTTAAAAATATTCTTATGTGAGTCCTAAAATGCTAAACAAATATAGCAAGTCAGTGTCACAGCAGCACAGTGTCCAGGGGCCTGGACTCTCAGCCTCGTTTGCAATCTCCCCTTCCCAAGGCCCCGGTTGTAGCTCAGCAATGAAGAGGAGAAAATCCACTTTATCCCAAGGTGGGGGAAAGGAATGGAAGGTGAAGGCGGAAAAGGAAAGTAAAAGACTTAGCTCTTTGGTGCTCTGCCCCCACCCTTTTCCTCCTCAAGTGTCTAGGGCTTCATTGGACACCCTCAAGTTCTAGTTCAGAGACCTAGTTCATCCTTGCCAGCACCAGCCCTGCATATGCTGCTGCTGCTGTCACTCCTCCAATATCTTCCCTGTTCAGCTGAAAACCCCCCCCATAAATCCAATGAATTTGATGGGCAGTAGGTTCAGGACAGACAAAAGCAAATGCTACTTTACACAGAGAGTGATTAAAATGTGGAATTTGCTGCCAGAGGATGTAGTGATATCCACAGGCATAGATTAGACAGATTCAGCAAGGATAGATTGTTAGACATTAAGCTGGCCATGTTCTTTGTTCTTGCACCTTCAGTACGCAGAACAGACAAAAATCCATCAGGCACAGCTCTCCCCAATGATGCATTCCTATGTGCTGTGAAAGCTGCACTTGTTGAATCCCTGTCTGCCTGGGAGGCCTTTAAAGAAAGGGAGAAGGGGAGAATACTATTGAAAAATTGGAGCTACATAATCCTGATAGCTGCAATCTTGTGCTCCCCATGCTGCCTCTACTGAGGCACTGAAAGAGAAGCTGAAAGAGCAGCATGCCTGCTAGAGCAGCCCTCTTTCTCCTTACCTTTGCAACACTAAACTGCAATGGCTTGGGAAGGGAGGACTGCAAAGAAGGCTGAGAGTCCAGGCATCTCAGTGGGGCCACTGAAGTGCTTACAGTGTGAGATTGGTTCACTGAGGTAACACTCACATTAGAACCTTTAGAAAAAGGCCAAGGAAGATTGTCCACATGGGGAAAAAGGGCCGGCGGGGGGGGGGGGAGAATGGCATTGTTTGAAAAGGCCATAACACTTCAGGGACGGCCCCTTCATGGAAGGAAATTCGCTGTGTGAAACCCCTGTCCCTGTATTGCTTTATTCAGAGCTGGTCCAATGATGGATAACATCCAATTTAGAAAGGTAATGTGAAAAGGTTTCTGAGACTGCACAAGCATTTTAATGCTTCTTAGTTTGGTTTCTAAAGATTCAGAATGCTGATGCTTCTCCTAAGCACAGCTGTTAAATATAACTATTTGCCTCATTTGGGTTTCTGACACTAGTATGACTAAGTTTTCACAATCCTGATTTGGTATAATCTTTCCTGGAAGATTGTACTAAAAGTGGGTTTGGGGAAGTGTGAAAGAGTAGGTAGAGGCTTCTGCACCATCCTGCTTACATTCTGCACCATGATTTTACCATTCTCTCCATTTCCCCCACTGCCAACAGTGGGCTTTTTGCTGATTTTTAAACTCGTAGGAGATTGATTGTTACACTGTTAAAGCACTATAGCAATATACTGATTACTGCTAATAATAATAAAAAAGCAAAAAGCCCATCTCATAGTAGTGGGAGGGCAAAGTGGTGGGCAAAAAATGGGGAAAATGGAGCAAATCTCTGTGTGGAAGCACTCTTGCTGCTGGGAACACCTTTGCATTCACAACAGCAGTCGAGAGGAATGGGAAATTATCCCATGCAGAAGCAATTTTGGTACTGCTAGAAGCAGGAATAAACATAAACATTAGGATGGGTTTTGCAAACAGATTTTGGACCTCTCCCACTGAACTGCTCTTCGAATTGAAACTGAGTCGACAGAAGATCCAATAAGCAGTCCAAGTAGGTTTCACACTTCTGTTTCTATTTTTCCATCCCCCCCTACTGTTTGCATAGATCATGAACAGAAAAGAAAGTTTTTCTTTAAAGCACTATAGGTAATGTTGTAATATGTAGAATCATAAAGTTGGAAGAGGCTATACAGACCATCTAGTCCAACCCCCTGCCCAATGCAGGACCAGCCTAAAGCTTCTCTGACAAATGTAAGGTTTGAATATGCAAGGATCAGGGGTCTTTTCATAGAAAAAGAGCTGCAAGAGCTCATTAGCATATGGTATGCTAATAAGCTACTAGGCTATTAGCATATGCCACGCCTCCTGACATCACTGGAAGTGATGTCAGAAGGGTAAGCAAAAGGGGGGGGAGGCATCTTCAAAAGCTTCCCCTTCCCTTCCCCAGCTGGCCACTAGAGTTGGGCCACAGAAGGAAGAAAGAGAGAGAGTAGAGAGAAGGAGAGAAGGAAGGAAAGAGGGAAAGAAAGAGAAGGAAAAAAGGAGGGAAAGAAAGAGAGAGAAAGGAAGAAGGAGGGAAACAGGGAAAGGAAGAAAAAAGAGAGGAGAAGAAGGCGGGAAAGAAAGAGAGAAGGGAAGAAGGAGGGAAAGAGGAAAAGGAGACAAGGAAAGGAGGGAATGAAAGAAAGAGAGAAGGAAAGGAGGAAAAGAGAGGAAGTAAGGAGGAAAAGGGAAAGAGAGAAAGAAAGGAAGAAAAGAGAAGAAGGAAGGAAGAGACAGGAAAGAGAGAAAGGAAAGGAGGGAAAGAAAAGGAAAGGAGGGAAAGATGGCAAAGAGATGGAGGGAGGGAGGGAAGCTCTCCCACCACCCCCCATCAAGACCCCACCACCTCCACTCCCGCAGATCCCTTACTTACTGCTTCGGTGGGGGCCAGGGAAGCCAGTGGCGGGGCTCTCCTGATGTCCCCCTGAGCCGCAGCAGTCCTGCGCAGGCCCAGGGGACATGGTGGTGGGGTTCTCTGGCCTCCCCTGAGACGCAGTGCTTCTGCACGGGCCCCGGGGATGCGGCAATGGGGTTCTCTGGCCTCCTCCGAGCCACAGCGCTCTAGCGTGGGCCCGGGGGATGTGCCGGCGGCACTCTTCTAGTATCCCCCAAGCTGCAGCGCTCCTGTGTGGAACTGGGGGACACAGCAGCAGGGTTCTCTGGCCTCCGCCGAGCTGCAGTGCTCCTGCGTGGGCCCGGGGGATGTGGCAACGGGGTTCTCTGGCCTCCTCCAAGCCACAGCGTTCCTGCGCAGGGCTGGGGGACGCAGTGGCGGAGCTCTCCTGGCATCCCCTGAGCCACAGTGATCCTGTGTGGGCCCAGGGGATGCGGCAGCGGGGCTCTCTGGCCTTCCCCGAGCCACAGCACTCCTGTGCGGGCCTGGGGGATGCAGTGGCGGGGCTCTCCTGGCATCCCCTGAGCTGCAGCGCTCCTGCGCAGGCCCGGGGAACACGGCAGCGGGTCTCTCCGGCCTCCTCCAAACTGCAGTGCTTTTGGCGCAGGGAGTTAGGGGTGAGGCTTGCCACTGCCACCATTAGCATGGGCTCCTGGGCTGCTGGAGTGGTGCTCCAGCGCGCTCTGGCCCCAAAAGACCCCTGGCAAGGATGAATATTGTGGACTTTGCACACTAGACCTTAAGAAGGGCGTTGGAATATGCAAGGTCTATTGTACATAGATAAGGAAAATGACAAGGACATCCTGCAGGGGGCAGCAGAGGGGACAAATGCACATCTAAAGTCTGCCAAGAGGTAAAGCTCCCAGGAAAAGTAAACCCATAAATTGGAGGGAAAAAAAGATAATCGAAATCTACTCAAAACTTATCTCCTTGAGTGTTGAAAAACATTTGAAAGGCTACTTTTAAAGGAGGTTCTAAAATTATATTTTGTTTCTATGGCAGAAGAGCAGCATACACAAACAAACAAACAGGAAAAAATAGGATCATTTCCCCAGGATCTCCAATTCCTAGGTTAACAGAAAACCTTCTCCTTTGAATGTTTTCCCTTTGTCCATAAACTCCATGGTAAGTAAAGGGAAGGTTTAATTGTCTAGTTCTGGTCTTTGAAGTTTCATGAAATTCAGTGAGAGATTATCAGAGCAAAACCCCTGCATTAAAAATACAATGAAGCCTAATTGGAATGAAACTGGACAAATCTGTTCAACCCTAAGTGGAAGACAGATTCACATGGATAGCTGTGTTGGTCTGAAACAGCAGAACAAAGTTGGAGTCCAGTAGCATCTTTAAGACTAAGTGTTATTCTGAGGTATCTGAAGAAGTGTGCTTGCACATGAAAGCTTATGCCTTGTCTTAAAGGTGCCACTAGACTCAAACTTTGTTCCCTAACTGGAAGATTTAAGGGTAGATTTGTTGATCATTTAAGAGTCAAGATTTCCATAGGAACAACTACTGTGCATAATGTAGCTGTTTGATGGGAAAACCTGTGTCTTCTGCAGTTCTCCTTTCTGTCCAAGTCTTAAACTCCCAGGAGCCCTGCTCATGTTGAATTTGTCAGTTTTATAGCTATTTAGCATGCCATGTACCTACAGATAGCTGCATGTTTTCAGGATGTGGGTATATCTTATAGAAGGAAATGGAATAGAAGTAGTAAACTCAAAATCGTGTAACATTGAGTATCAGCAATAGATAGATGCTGCCAGATTGGTTTCTGGTAGGGACTCTGTATCTTATCCTATACATAAACACAATATAATAGAACTTTAGCTTTTCCCAAAATTTCATCTCCATGCAAGAAATTGATTTACCTACTGAAAGTTTTACATGTCAGGGAGTTATGTTTAAAAAGACAGTAGCCCTAATCCTGCCTTGCATGAAAATTCGAATGTGAACTCCCAGAAGCAGACACGATGGCACAAATCTCTGTTATTTGTACTGGAACCGTCATGAAAAAGGAGATTTCTGAATCCAGATTCCAAAAGGAATGGAATGACTGCATCAGGCTCCTTTCTATTGTTATGAATTTTTTCCCTGTGTTTACTTGTTGCCCAAAGTGACTCGTGCTGCAGTTTTCAAACCCAATTACAGCATGACAGCTGTAGTGGTTCTGAACCCCCCTGACTTTCAATAAGGTTATACCAAAACAAGGTGGCCATCAGCAAGTCATTCATTCCAGAAGAGTGAATAAATTGAATTCTATCTAAAGCCTGTACAGCAAGTGGGCTGGGAGATGCCTGGTTTCTACTCATGAATAAGGTATACCAGGTGCAACCTGGGGAATCATGGAAAAAAAATACTACAATTCATACATTTATTTGGAACCGGCTGCAACACTAGCCCTCTACATGTGTGTGATCCACAATATAGAGGTAGCTTGGCACGGTAGTTCTCTGGATCATAGCAACAGTTTGCCAAAAGGTAGCATGGATCCAAAATATGGATGCTGCAAACCTGGTTGTATAAAGATACAGCAGGCAAGTATGCTGTATTTCACCACCACAGCAACTTGTGAGCCAAGCTTTGCATCTCCCTGCATTGCAGCATTTAAGAACATAAGAGAAACCGATGTTGGATCAGGCCAGTGGCCACAAAGTGGCCAAAAATAGCAGGTGCCATCAGGAGGTCTAGCAGTGGGGCCAGGACACTAGAAACTCTCCCACTGTTGCCCCTCCAAGCACCAAGAATACAGAGCATCATTTGCCCCAGACTAAGAGTTCCTATCTATACCTTGTGGCTAATAGCCACTGATGGATCTCTGCTCCATATGTTTATCTAATTCCCTCTTGAAGCTGTCCATGCTTGTAGCTGCCACCACCTCCTGTGGCAGTGAATTCCATGTGTTAATCACTCTTTGGGTGAAGAAGTACTTCCTTTTATCCATTCTAAACTGACTGCTTAGCAATTTCATTGAGTGCCCACAAATTCTTGTACTGTGAGAAAGGGAGAAAAGTATTTCTTTTTGTACTTGCTCTATCCCATGCATAATCTTGTAAACCTCAATCATGTCACCCATTTTCCCTCACAATTCTCCCTGGTTCTCAACACCCTGAACAATTTAGTGTCATCCACAAATTTAGCCACTGCTTACTCCGAACTCCAAATCATTAATGAACAAGTTAAAAAGCATTGGGCCCAGTATTGAACCCTGCGGTACCCCACTGCTTACCACCATCCACTGTGAAAATTGTCCATTTATACTCACTCTCTGTTTCCTATTAATTAGCCAGTTTTTGATCCACAAGAGGACTTGTCCTTTTATCCCATGACTATTGAGCTTACTTAGGAGCCTTTGATGAGGAACTTTATCAAAAGCTTTTTGGAAGTCAAGGTAAACAACATCTATTGGGTTCCCCTTGTCCACATGTTTGTTCAGTCCCTCAAAGAACACTAACAGGTTAGTGAGACAAGATCTTCCCTTACAGAACCCATGCTGAGTCTGCCTCAGTAGTCCTTGTTCATCAATGTGCCTACTACTTCTCACCTTAATAACAGTTTCCACCAATTTACCTGGTATCGATGTCAGACTGAATGGCCTCTAATTTCCCACATCTCCTCTGGAACCCTTTTTAAAGATGGAGGTGACATTATCTACCTTCCAGTCCTCAGGAATGGAGGCAGATTTTAATGAAAGATTTTTGTCAGGAGATCCACAAGTTCACAGAACTCCTGGATGTATGTCATCCGGGCCTGGTGATTTATCAGTTTTTAAGTTCTCTATCATTCATAGGAACTCCTCTCTCATCACCTCAATCTGACTCAGGACTTTCAACACCCCTCCTGAAATCAGCAGTTCTGGAGGGGGTAAGTACTTCTCATCTTCCACAGTGAAGACAGAGGCAAAAAATGCATTCAGCTTCTCAGCCATTTCCCTATCATCCTTCACTACTCCTTTTACCCCTTGGTCATCCAAGGGCTCCAGTGCCTCCCTGGCTGGTTTCCTGCTTCTAATGTATTTGAAGAAAGTTTTATTGTTGGTCTTTATGTTTTTTACAATATGGTCTTCATATTCTCTTTTTGCCTGCCTGATCACAGACTTGCATTTTATTTGCCACAGCCTGTGTTCCCTTTTATCAGTCTCACTGAGACTAGCTTTCCACTGCTTAAAGGAATCCTTCTTACCTTTTACAGCTTCCATTACATTGTTTGCTAGCTATGCAGGCCTTTTTCTATACCTATTTGTGCCTTTCCTAACCTGCAATATATATTTTATCTGAGCTTCTAGGATTGTAATTTTAAATAGTCTCCAAGCTTCCCCAGCGTTTTTGACCCTTTCTACTTTTCCTTTCAGTTTCTTCCTCACATGTCCCTTCATTTCAGAGAAGTTACCCCTTTTAAAGTTAAAAGTGGTTGTGTTGGTCTTTTGGGGTAACTCCCTATTTGCACGAATGTTAAACTCAGTAACAGGGTCACTGTTCCCAAGTGGTGCAATCAGTATAACATCTCTCACCAGGTCTTGGGAGTTACTTAGGACCAAATCCAGGATTGCCTCTCTCCTGGTAGATTCTGTGACCATCTGCTCCATAGTGGAGTCACTGAGAGTGTCTATGGAGTAGTTGGTCACAGAACCTACCAGAGGAGATGTGATCCTGGATTTGGTCCTAAGTAATGCCCAAGACCTGGTGAGATATGGTGAATGGGTGGAAGCTGCAGTGGAGAAAATGCAGGGCATGGGGTTGTCTGGCACTGGTCGTAGTAGAAGATGGTGAAGACATTTGAATTTTGTTGTTGTTTTTCAGTCGCACAGTTAAGTCCGACTCTTCGCAGTCCCATGGACCACATCACGCTAGGCCCCCCTGTCTTCTGTTATGCTCTGGAGTTTGCTTAATTTCATGTTCGTTGGATTGATAACACTGTCTAACCATCTCATCCTTTGCCATCCCCTTCTTCTTTTATCTTCAATCTTTCCCAGCAACAAGGTCTTCTCCAATGAATGCTCCCTTCTCATTTGGTGGCCAAAGTATTTGAGCTTCAGCTTCAGTATCTGGCCTTCCAGGGAACAGTCAGGGTTGATTTCTTTTAGGTTTGACTGATTTGATCTCCTTGCAGTCCAAGGGACTCTCAAGAGTCTTCTCCAGCACCATAATTCAAAAGAATCTATTCTTCGGTGCTCGGCCTTCCTTACAGTCCAACTCTCGCAGCCATACATTACTACTGGGAATACCCTTGCTTTGAGCATGCAGACTTTTGTTGGCAGGGTGATGTCTCTGCTTTTTATCATGCTGTTTAGGTTTACCATTGATTTCCTCCCAAGGAGCAGGTGTCTTTTAATTTCATGGCTGCAGTCACCATCTGCAGTGATCTGGGATTCCAGGAACGTGAAGTCTGTCACTACTTCTACGACTTCCCCTTCTATTTGCCAAGGAGTGATGGGACTGGATGCCATGATCTTAGTTTTTTTGATGTTGAGTTTCAAGCCCACTTTTGCGCTCTCCTTTTTCACTCTGAGCAAGAGACTCTTTAGGTCCTCTTCACTTTCTGCCATTAGAGTGGTATAGTCTGCAATCTGAGGTTGTTGATGTTTTCCCCAGCAATCTTAATTCTGGCTTGTGATTCATCCAGGCTGGCATTTTGCATGATGTACTCTGAATATAAATTAAATAAGCAAGGTGACAATATACATCCTTGTTGTACCCCTTTTCCAATGCTAAACCAATCAGTTGTTCCATATCCAGTTCTAACTTTCCCCATATCTACCCCAGAGAGCACTACAGTTGGGGTCACAAAACCAACTGACCCTTCTGGGCCCCAAAGATTACCAGGGCCAGGGCTTTCTCAGTGGTGGCTTCATACTAGTGGAATGAGCTCCCTTAGATCTTTTACAGTTCTGCAGGGCCTGCAAGACAGAGCTCTTCCACCATGCCTATAATCAGGAGCCACCACCATAATTAACACCACATTAATGGCTTTAACTATAGCCCTGCCCTTGGGTCTTGACATCTAGCCTGTGCTGCCCGTGTGTTAGGAAGATCATGAGTAGAATGATGGCAAGATCTTGTGTACACTCTTAAGTATGCCATCTTATAACAGCTAACTTATTATGCAGCACTTTATAATTTATGACTGTTTACAATTGAACTGTTTTAGATGATTCTATGTGTTTTTAATTGTTCTGTATTTAACTAGTGTAAGCAGCCCTGAGCCTGCTGTAAAGTGGGGAGGGCGGGGTATAAATCCAATAAATAAATAAACTAAATAACTGTCTCTTCTTGACCGTTATACAGGTTTCTCAAGAGACATGTGAGGTGGTCTGGTACTGCCATCTCTTTAAGGACTTGCCATAGTTTGTTGTAATCCACACAATCAAAGGCTTTAGCATAGCCAATGAAGCAGAAATAGATGTTTTTCTGGTACTCTCTTGCTTTCTCCATAATCCAGCGAATGTTGGCAATTTGATCTCTAGTTCCTCTACCTCTTCGAAACCCAGCTTGTACTTCTGGCAGTTCTCTATCCACGTACTGTTGGAGCCTAGCTTATAGGATCTTTAGCATGTGCTAGTGTGTGAAATGAGCGCAGTTGTGTGATAGTGTGAATGTTCCTTGGCATTGCCCTTCTTTGGGATTGGAATGTAAACTGACCTTTTCCAATCCTGTGGCCACTGTTGCGTTTTCCAAATTTGCTGCAAATTGAGTGCAGCACTTTAACAGCATCATCTTTTAAGTCTTTGAGTACCTCAGCTGGGATACCGTTACCTCCACTAGCTTTGTTGTTAGTAGTGCTTTCTAAGGCCCATTTGACTTTGCATTCCAGGATGTCTTGCTCAAGATCTGTGTTTACATCATCGTGGTTGTCAAGGACATCGAGGACCTTCTTGTATAGTTCTTCTGTGTATTCTTGCCATTTTTTCCCAATCTCTTCTGCTTCTGTTAGGTCCCTACCATTTTTGTCCTTTATTATGGCCAGCTTTGCATGGAATGTTCCCTTGATTTCTCCAATTTTCTTGAAGAGATCTCTAGTCCTTCCCAATCTATTGTTTTCCTCTATTGCTTTGCATTGTTCATTCAGAAAAGCCTTGATGTTCTCTGGAAAGCTGCATTCAATTGGGTAAATCTTTCCTTTTCACCGTTACCTTTTGCTTTCCTTCTTTCCTCTGCTATTTGTAAAGCCTCATCAGACAGCCACTTTGCTTTCTTGCATTTCTTTTTCTTTGGGATGGTGGTGATTGCTGCCTCCTGTACAATGCCATGAACCTCTGTCCATAGCTCTTCAGGCACTCTGTCTATCGAATCTATTCCCTTAAACCTATTCTTCACCTCCACTGTATATTCACCAGGGATGTGATCTAGGTCCAACCTGAATGGCCTAGTGGTTTTCCCAACTTCTTCAGTTTAAGCCTGAATTTTGCAATGATTAGCTCATGATCTGAGCCACAGTCAGCTCCAGGTCTTGTTTTTACTGACTGTATAGAGCTTCTCCATCTTTGACTGCAAATGATATAATCAAGCTGATTTCGGTGTTGCCCATCTGGTGATGTCCATGTGTAGAGTTGCCTCTTCGGTTCTTGGAAGAAGGTGTTCGCTACGACCAGCGTGTTCTCTTGACAAAACTCTGTTAGCCTTTGCCTTGCTTCAGTTTGTTCTCCAAGGCTAAACTTGTCCGTTATTCCGGTTACCTTTTGACTTCCTACTTTAGCATTTGAATTTTAACAGTTGAATTTTACATAATTGCAAATCATCCTGTATTTCCTGCAAGTCATGGTCCTTTGATTCTGCTGATTACAATTTGTTCTCTTCACAGCCTTATATGTGTGTTTGTGTGTATGTATGTATGACTACCCAGTTAGCAGCTGCTACATCAGAGGTGTCAAACTCATTTGTTACGAAAGCTGGAGCTGACATAAATGTCACTTTGTGGGACCAGGCCATGTCTTCCATAAAGATAATGCCAGGTACTGGAGATAGAAACTGCATAAAGGACAGCTGCTGGTAAGCTCCAAGTTGGTATATCCTCACTGCTAGGCCCCATGAGCTGAGTGGGGGTTGCAGAGGAAAACCCACATGGGCAGACTACAGAGGCAGCAGTGCCACACTGGGCAGATGCTCCCATGGTGCTTAAGAACTGCAGACAAGGTTGTTCAGCCATGCTGAAGCCACAGTGGAGTGGCTTCTCCCACTCCCCCCCAGCACTCTCTCCCTTGCACCAGTTGCTCACGGGCTGCATAAGAGCCTTGGATGGGTTTGTTCCGGCCCCTGGGCCTTATGTTTGACACCCATGCACTACATGCATCTCATGAAGTGGACTCTGTGCCATTAGAACTTGTGTTAGAATATAAAAACTCAGTCTTTAAGTTGCCAAAAGACCGATGCTTATTTTAGCCATACAGACCTTAAAGGTCTCATCTTTGCTATTACGAACGCCTTAAAAAAACCCCAAAACTATCCTGAGTTATTCCTTGGATGGCCATTCTGTAGTTTCTTTTGCCAATAAAAGTTCTCACTAATTGCTCTGGTCTGTTTTGATCTCACCCTGATACTACCTGAACACAGACCACAGCAGTAAGCCACTTGTGACAGTTACAAATTGCACTGCCACTATCTGCTTACCTTCCACCTAGTATCTCCCTCCCCCTCTGCCCTGCTGGTAAAACATTAAGAGAGGAATGAAGAATTTAGGGCTTTCTATGATGTTGTAGCTCCCTGGCTTCACTTCACAGAGTTTCACAGAGACAAACATATACATCTGCCTTGAGCCTGATATATATCTTAGTATTGAAATAGTATAATGTAGAGATGCGGAAGCACCATTAGGAGGCCATCTAGTTAATTCCCCTGCCAGTGCTGGATTAAATTCCTCCTGAAAATGTATCTTGTAGTACATCATCACTGTCTGGTGAATTGGAACAGTGTTTTCACACAGAATGTAGGCCTGATTCCCCATTAGGTGATGTCTATATGATATTACTTTAATGGTACCCCTTCCACTGGTGCTGCATAAGCTGTTCCTTCCATTAATTGGCTGGGCTAAGATTAAGTATGCTAGTCTTTTTCTTCCTCTTGCAAGGCTGATGGACTTAAAAAGCTGAATTAAACCTTGATCTGAAATCTGAATCCTTTGAAAGGACTGACTCCAGTATCTTTAAGTTCTGGTAACAATTTGCCTGTGGGAAAATGTTTCCACTGTTGTATTGGACTGTCCCTCCCACTAGTGAAACCTGAAGAGCAGTCCTAAAAAGGTCTACTCACAATCCTACTGAAGTTTAGTCAATGGGGCTATAATATTCTTAGGATCACATTCTTTTTTTCAGTTATAGTCACTGTTTATAGAAAGTGCACTCTCTACTTACCTAGAGATGTCTCCTCTTTTGTCTTATCTGGAAATATTCTCAGGATCTTGAACTGCCTCTTCAGACCTGATTATCTATCTTATGCAGCAGTCCACAAATTGTGGCTGCGAGTGGTGGCCATTGTGTTTTCTACTAGCAAACTGAAAAATCCAATACTACCACCATATTATCTGTGACAAGAAAACAATTCCTAGAACTGGATCTTATATTAACTGTGTTAATAAAAGGAAAACAGTTTTTAAAATTAAAAAAAAATTCAATTCATTACCATCAGTCATCTAAATTAATGAATATATGATTGCTTTTACTTTTTAGCTATGATTAATTTCATAATTGTCACTGGTTTGCCCTTTCATTTTTTAAAAATATTTTTGTCATCAAATATATAACTTTACAACGAGATTAAATAGAGTTCATGGGAGGAGGGGTCCTGCCTTTCCCCTGCACCAATTTCATACTCAGGTCCTATATGTTAGAAAAAGGAAAGGAAGCCAACCACCTTCCACGTGAGGAATCAGCAGAACACAGCTCCTTTAATTTATGAGACTCCCACCTCTCTACAGTAGCTTATCTCTCTGGCCTCCAGTTCATCTCCAAGGGCAGAGGGAAGCTTTACAAACAACACTGCTTCATATGCTCATATCAAAGTCCAGCAAAGTTTATTTAGAGGAAATTCTCACATACTTCAAAAGGCATCCTAGCCAACTACAGAAACATTTCATCACCCTTTCAGAAAGAACCTGCTTCAAAAGTCCTTCCCCAAGGGGTGTATGTGTGTGAACTGCTCAATGTCAGGTAATAATTGTTCTCCCAGCTGAGCATGATTAGAAAAGAAAAAACTCACACCTCACCCCCCTCTTAGGAGGCCTGGATTGCTGAAGCAACTTAACAGTTTGAGATTTTAACTCAAATATCAGAGGAAGAGGTTCTGAGTGCAATTGGTACTTCCATACAGTGCTTTATGGGCAAACAGCACCACCTAGCACTATCTGTGATCAATTGACAGTCTGCTATGGACATGGACCATCTCAGGTTAGCATAGAAGAATGAGTCCTCCTCAGAGCTCCACCCCTGCAGATGCTTCCTGTGAGCCAGATGTCTCAGTGCTTCCCTGAAGGGAACTTTTGCCAGCTTTGACACTGGCCATTCAGACAGCATGGCTTCCAAGACAGGTGCCCCCAGCATGGACCCACCCACTGCCACAATCTCCCCTAGGAGCAAAGAAGGCAAAAGCTAAGGCTGAGGCTTGGACAGGCAGAGGAGCACGTGTATGGCAGCCCAAAGCCTTCCTTCTGACATTATGGTGTGCCAGAGAGCCAGTGAGGTGTAGCAGTTAAGAGCGGCAGTTTCTAACCTGGAGAACTGGGTTTGATTTCCCACTCCTCTTTCTGCTGGGTGACCTTGGGCCAATCACAGTTCTCTTGGAACTTTCTTAGCCCCATCTACCTCACAAGGTGCCTGTTGTGTGGAGAGGAAGGGAGGGCAATTGTAGGCCACTTTGAGACTCTCTGTAAGGTAGAGAAAAGTGGGATATAAAAACTAACTCTTTTTCTTTTGCTGCTAAAGAATTATCAGAAGAAACGAAAAAGTCACTGCAGGAGGGTCTTTCCATTCCTCCTCAGCAAAGGAACTGGACTCAGCTTGCCAGATGAGCCTAACGCTAACTCCCTGTATAAACCTGCAGTGAGGCTGTAACCTGTGCGGGATCAATTTGTCTGTAACTTTGTTGGTGGGCCTCCCTTGTGACTGGAACCTCAACTTTATATCTGGCTGTTGAACTTAGCTTACTAGGTGCTGTTACTGTGGAACTTTGTGGTTGCCTGAGGCCTCACCTCCAGCCTGGTGAGTAGAACATAATTTTACTAAATGTCTGTTTAGAAGCCTTTTCATACTGAGCCTTCTTTTTCACTTGCAGATCAGTGTCCTTCACCTTCTTCCCTTGCCATGCTCTTTACTGTACTAAGATAGAAATAAGTCAGCTATTGAGTTCAGAATAATAGGCAATGTGTTGTTGATGAGGGTGAGAAGGGGGGGGATGAAAGTAGTACATTCCAAATATACCTACTCCTTGCAATAATGCCTGTATTGTAGTTCCAGCTTCAGAACCTCTACTGGTAATAGTTAGTCTACTTTCATTTCCTTGGGCACATCATATGCCTGTTCTCTTCCTGTCCCCATTCTCCAGAAACACATCCAGCTTCTGTGCCCCGATTCAGCAGGGTATTAAAAACCATGGTAGGACTGCCAATTTGGCAATCTCCTGGAATTACAACTGATCTCTAGATGACAGAGATCAGTTTCCCTGGAGAAAATGGCTACTTTGGAGGGTGGACTCTATGGCATTATATCCCAATGAGGTGCCTCCACCCCCCAAATCTTCAGGTATTTTCCAGCCAGGAGCTGGCAAATCACTGGACAGTAGTAATGATAACAGAAATCTTTAACAGGTTGTTTTGTATGACTCAGGTCAGGCCTGATTCAGCTATAGTTGTGCATGCAGCCAGCTTTCCTATATCAGGCCCCATTCACACGGAGCATTTGCCCCGCTGAAGGCACGGGAGCCCTGCGGACTTTCCGTGCACGATCATACGAGCACATCTGGAAGGCATAGCACTCCCGTGGCCAACCCGCGGCTTCCCTCTGAAAACACGGAGTAAAAAACTACTAGGTTTCAAGGGCGTAGACTTTCCAATTTCCCAGGGGGGGCTGGGGCTGGGCCAGAGGCATTGCTGTGCTAGGTCCTTAAAAGAACCGAGGCCCAGTGACATCATAGGGAGGAGCCAGTGACATCACAGGCCATTGTCACTATTTATGGAGGTGGAGCCATGTGGCATTCCTGGCTCCTATTATCTCCAGTGGGCCTTCAAGTCTCTCCCATTGTTTGTAATGGGCAATCCTGTCATTTCTTTTTTACATCCCAGTTAGTTGTCCCTTTGAAACTGTACCACACGTATAGAGTGTACATTCCTTGCCAATGTTCCTTCTGGACTGCACACAGGGCAAAAGGAAATTTTAAAAGGCCTCTGATCTGCATGCCAATCAAGGATAATGATGTGTGGCATAAACATGAGTTAAGTGTTAAGTGTTCTCCCTGGATGGTGTACATACCAAGAACATATCTGTTGCCATTTCCCTCTCTTCCTGCTCACCACTCAGGGAAACAAAAGCCCTGTTTACATATTACAGTGAACATATGTACATCTTGCATGGACATATGTTGTTAGAAAGAGGTAATATACTTTTGTGTTACAAATAAAAGCAGCCCGCCTGCATCCTTCCCCCCCCAGCCCCAATGGCTCAGAAACAAAGCACGGCATGGGCAAAATCCTCTGCAAAGAACCCTGGAGAACCACTGCCAGTCTGAGCAGACAATGATGACACTGATGGTAGAGAGACCATGCTTAGAGTGCCAAAGGATAAAGGTTTAAACCGAGGTCAAAGAGAACAGCTGTTGGAAAGGATCTTTCTCTGGCTGAGCCTGTAGAGCTCACCTGCATCAGAGCAGACCATGCTGAAGTAGATGGACCAATGGCATGAAGACCAGTGTGGATTGAAGAGACCCATGTTCAGATCTACATTTTGCATGACACTTACTCGGTGATACTGGGACAGTTATATTTGAGTCCAGGAGCAGCTTAGAGACCAACAAGAGTTTCAGGGAATAAGCTTCCAAGAGTCAAAGCCCCCTTCATCAGGCTGGGTGATATTGCCATTGTTGTGAGGTCAATATAAGGGAAGGGAGACTGGAGGAAGGGTGGAATAAAGAGGGGACTGACAGACAACATGTGAGCAGCAGAGTCCATTGGGATGGAAGAGGAGTTTACGGGGAAAAAATAGCACCAACTGATGTGACCAAGAACACAGATCTTCCCAAACTAAAACATCATAAATTATAGCCTGAACATGAACCTATATTGTAATGCATTAAGTGATGCAGCAGTGGTGACAAAACCTCTAGTGGCATTTAGTTGAACTTCCTGGACAGACAGATGTATTTTCGGTTGCCACTGGCCAAACTGGTCTGACTTTAGAGAGTTGGGACAAGCAGCAAGGCTTGAGGAAGGGGATGTAGATCCATGGTTATAGAAAAGAAGGGGGCTAGGAACTGAGAAAGCAAAGCAGTCCAAATGAAGCACAACACAGAAAGCTGTACATAGTTGAGAGGAATTAGAAAGGAATGGAGATGCACAGTTGGTGTGAAGTACATTTGAGAAATTATAGAAACAGCATGGAAGTTTCTTAGTTGGGGTTAGCTACAATGCTATTGCAAGGTCCACAGAAACCTGTATGACATTTTCAGACATTCTTTCTCATATATTTTAATTGCTTATCCCCTTCCTATAACAATTCCTCATCAGTCTAACAGAGGCATCCTACTGAGGTCTATCCAAGGGGGCTTCCTCCCAGGATTGGACTATAAAGAGCTCTATTCAAATCCTTAACCACTGAGCTTGCTAATACTTTCTCTTCTTTCAGTTCCTTAGATCAATTTGCCCAATCCCCCATCAAACTCAAATCTTATTGGCTCTTGCAACTATGAGTAAATTATTATTACACTTCTATCACATGGCTCTTTCCTAATGATTGTGGCTCCCAAGAATAGGTTGAAGATGATTGCCTGGGAAGCACCCACACAGCACCATGCCATGGACCCAGATGGCTCAGGTTAGCCTGATCTCATCAGATTTTGGAAGCTAAGCAGAGTCAGCTCTGACTAGTATTTGGATGGGAGATCTCCAAGGAATACCAGGGACATGATGCAGAGTCAGGCAATGGCAAATCATCTTTGAATGTCTGTTGCCTTGAAAATCCTACAGGGCTACCATGAGTTAGCTATGACTTGCTAGCATTTTACATTACGCTTTAATGCCCAGAACCATTTGGGCAAGGTGTAATGTATAACTACTGTCAGTAGCATGAGATGGACCCACAGCTCAATTGGCTCTCATATCACTGCCATAGCATACAAAATAGTAAAACACTCAGTAGCACCTTTAGGACTAACAAACTGTATTGTAGCATAATTATTACTGTAACACAAGGGTTTTCAAAAAGCCACACAAACTTTTCCAATCTCACTTCAGTGCCAGTTCCAGTCCTCAAACTCACAGAGAAACCCAAACACTCTCCATTTTGGTAGAATGACACCCCTCCCCTCCTCCACCTGGGTGGTTTGGCAAATGTAAGCCAATGCCAGAGGTTTGCATGCACCAAGTCACACAGCAGAACCAGAGCTTCCAATTTCAGCACTGGAGCTAGGGATGCCAGCCTCCAGGTGGGACCTGGGGATCCCCTGGAATTACAGCTCATTGCCATTCTAAAGAGATCAGTTTCCCTGGGGGAAAAATGATGTTCTGGAGGGTGGACTCTATGGCATTGTGCCCCACTGAGGTCCCCGTCCTCCCCAGACTCCATTCCCAAATCTCCAGGAGTTTCCTAACCTGGATTGGGCCACCCTCCCCTTATCCCCCAGAGGTGGCCAGGGGGTACCTGGCAATCCTAACTGGGGCTATTTTAGCAAGGGAGAGGGGGGAAGCTGGGGGAAAAAACATATAGATTGGGAGAGAGAAGTGAAAGACAGAGGGAAGGGAAGAAGACTGGAAGGGAAGCAGCCTTGAGTGGGGGTGGGGGAGCTCACCAACGTTTCCAGCTCTCACACATCTCAAGGGAAAGGGAAAGAGAAACAGAAAGAGAGAGAGGGACAGAAAGCGCAGCCCCCCCCCCACCCCCATTACAGGAGAAAGTGAGCCCAGGATTTTCTGTATCCTGGAGCAATGTGCTCCGTGCAGCACAAGGGTTCCTGGGTTTTGTTTTCTCCTGCAGCCTAGTTTAAACTGGACTGCAGGAGAAAGCAAGCCACTCACTGATGGCAGGGGCAACCAGAGGCCACAGAAGGGTCCCCCCACCTCCCACCTCCCTCCATTCTTGCCCAGCTACCCTGCTTGGACTTGCAGGATGGCTGGGTGGCTGCAGCCCTGGGCTCCCACCCAACCCACCCCACCCCACCTGAAACAATCCCCCACTCCTTACACCCCCACCTACTTACCCTTCAGGCTGGTGGCTGCAGCAAGCAGAGGCAGCATGTGCTGCCTCGAAGCCAGCCTCCACGTGCCGCTCTCCAGGCTGAGCGGGGCTGCTGGGAACTGTGGGTGGAGCTTAGCTTCCAGGAGGAAGCAAGCCCCCACCCCTTGACTTCCCTCCCAGCCCAGCCAAACAGACTCAGAAAGCGGAGGGGAAAACCCTCCGCTTTCAGAATGGGGTGGGGGACGGGAGGGGGGTAGCAAGGCTCTGGCTGACACCAGTTGCCTCCGGGGGGGCTCAGTACTTTCGGGGGAGGCCTGAGCTCCCCAGCCCCCTGAAGATGACGCCTATGCTAGGTTTGAAGTACTAGTTTCTGGAAACCCCAGGGCAAAGGCCAGCGTCTGATCGTGGGAGCACCAGTATCCCGCGGCTTCCGACGCTGGCCCATGTCCTGGGGTTTCTAGATGTTGTAAGTTTCCATGGGATGCGCACCAATGCTGAATGAGGCATGCACATATGCAAGACACCGGCAGCGCCCCCACCAATGGCACATGCACACTTTGCAACAGCGCGGCTTGTGTGGTCTGCTGCACCACTTTTTTGCCGCGCTGCAGCAGCGTGGTGTGATCGGCACTTGGGGCTGGAGCGTGGGAACCTGGTGGCCCATGTGATCAGGCTACCGTGCCTTATTTTGCTCCGGGGCGAACTGCCATGCCTCCCCCCCCGTTTTCTGGCCCGTATGACTGGGGCCCTAGATTACTTAATTCCTGGCAAGGGGTACACTTTAACAAGCTAGCTGATACCTTTTTAGCAAGGCAGGTAGTGTTCCCAGAATGCATGAGCTGCCCCCCAACAGGGTGAATAATGCATCTAGGGCCATTTCATGTTGGGAAAAATGGTGTCAGAGAAAGACTGAAGCCCATCTTCAACCCATAATATAGTTGGATCCAAACAGGGCCCACTGTGGTGTTTGAGAAAGTAGTTCCCAGAAGTTGCTGTGTGTCTGAGAACAAGGTTTGGGGGAACCACAGCCTGCTCATTAAAAACATAATGTTTACTTAGGGCCTGAGAGATAGAAATGCACTGAAAATGCTTCCTGGGCACTTTCATTGCTCAAGACCCCTTTTCACCACCTGGCAGTTGAAGAGTATGGCCTAAAGCTGAGTGGTTTGAAGACAATGGTCACTACTACATTCTCCCAAACATCCTCCTACTATTTTTGAAATATATTGCTTGCTGTTTTGAAGCCTTTTTTGTCCCTTGCTTTTGTGAAAATCTGATTGCACTACAAATCATTGCTACTTTCTATAGCTATCATAAAGTGCTCAATTTTTCAGAAATGCATAGCACTTAAGAGTCTTTGGTGTCTTGGTACTCAGTTCTTATAATTGTACTATTTAAAACCCTATTGAACAGCAATACAAATACATGACTCCCCGGGACAGCTCTATAAAGAGACTGAAATTAAACTGCAGGATTTATATGATCTTTCTTGGTGCTTATCAGTCAAAAAGAGGAGGGGGGGAATGGGAATGTTACTAGAAGAAAGTGAGAATCAGGATGGTGGCTATGATAGTTGGCTGAATACCTAAACTCTTTACATAACTTGAAGCTTAAAACTAATATCAGTTTTTGTTTTGTTTTGTACATGCCTTTGGTTCATTCTTGGCAACATGCTCTAGAAACACATATTCATAGGAATGGCTTATTTTAAATGTAGTGTTAAGTAATCACTGTGGCATTGGAGCAGAAGATTGTATGTAGAAAAGAAGAGATTGGATTTATACCCTGCTCTTCACTACCTGAAGGAGTCTCAGAAGCAGCTTACAATCCCTTCCCCTTCTCCCCACAACAGATACTCTGTGAGGTAGGTGGGGCTGAGAGAGCTCTTTTGAGAACTGCCCTTGAGATAACAGGTCTGAAAGAACTTATGACTGACCCAAGGTCACACCAGCAGCTGCATGTGGAGGAGTCTGGCTTGGCCCAAGCAATTCTGCTATGGCCTCTGTGGGGGAGAAGTCTTGTGTCACAAAACTGTGGAGAAAGGCTCTCAGTCAGAGTAGTCAATGTTGGGATAGATAAACAAATAAATGACCATTGGTCTAAGTATTTATATCCTACTTTTCTCTCTGAAGGAACCCCCAATGGCTCACAACAAGAAAAAAAATAAGTAAACTGAAATAAACAAATAGTATGTCTTGGGTAACCTGTGATTTCAGTTGCTGGTTCTTCTATAGTCACCATCTGTGAGCCATAGGCATGCACCTCTGGCCATATACAAACTATATAGTCCCTGCAGGGAATATGTGGGTTTCCCAAAATAGTTACTCTCCCCATGGGACTGTATCAAGCTGGGAAAATGTTGCAGGAAGGAAGGCTGAAAACAGTGGGAGGTCTTCAAGTGTCCTGGCCCTACTTGTGGACCTCATGATGGCACCTGTGTGACTGGATGGGCCATTGGCCTGATCAAACATTGGCTTCTCTTATGTTCTTATGTTCTTCTTAAAGTGCACCATGGTAATGATCCTCACTGGGCACCACAAGTGTGGGAATTGGGAACCCACAACTTCTGTATGATTGTCCCATCTGGCACAAGATGGGAATCCCAGACCCAACCTGTATAGTCTGTAGCATTTGAAGAAGTGGGCCTGATCAACCCAGAATGGAACTCAGCAACCGTGAGTTTGCTGACAGCTTTCTAGCTCTGGCTTGGTATTTATTTATTATTAATTAAATTCAACTTGTTATGGCACACTTCCCTGCAAGCAGGACTCAGAGTGGGTTACATTACAGCAAACACAATAATAATCTATTAAATAACATTAAAAACTGCTAAAAACAATATATTACTCAAGTGATACATCACATTGCCTAAGATGAAGAGAATTTTCTGTTTCCACCAGCCCCCTGGGTGAAGCGGGTGTGGAGGGTTGTGTAGGAGGGTATGAGAGTGTCAACCATCACTGTCCTCAACCGAAGGCCTGCTGGAACATCTCTGCCTTGCAGGTGCTATGGAAAGGCAATAGATCCCGTAGGACATGGATATTCTTTGGCAGAGAGTTCCACCAGGCAGGGGCCAGTGCTGAGAAAACCCTGGCCCTATTCAAGGGCAGCCAGACCTCTCTTGGGCTAGGGTCCACAAGCAGGTTCTTATTGCTGGAGTGTAACACTCTTCCAGGAACATATTGAGAGAGGCGGTTCCTAAGGTATGTGGGTCCCTGACTGTTAAGGGCCTTAAAGATCAACACAAGAACCTTGAACCAGATCTGGTGCTCCACTGGAAGCCAGTGTAACTTACACAGCACTGGATGAATCTGTGCTATCCAAGGGGTCCCTGTAAGAACCCGCACGGTCACATTGTGGATCAGTTGGAGCTTCCGGGTCAGGCACAAGGGCAGGCAAGTGTACAGCAAATTATAGTAGTCTACCCTGGAGGTGACCATTGCATGGATTACTGTGGCTAGGTCAGGGCAAGACAGGTAGGGAGCCAGTTACCTCACCTGGTGCAGTTGGAGAAACACCACCTTGGCAGCCTTCATGACCTGGGCCTCCATAGACAAGGTGGAATCCAGGATCATGCCCAGACTTTTGATGGTCAGAGCCGGTGATAAAGGCATAACATCAAAAGCTGGTAGTTGACAACCCAAGCACAGCTCACCCTCACCAGCCAGAGAACCTCCATCTTACCCGGATTCAGTTTCACCTGGCTCTGTTTTAACCACCCAATCATGGCTTCCAGCCCCTCAGCCAAATTCAGGGAGGCAGTGTTTGGCTGGCCACCCATTAACAGAAATAGCTGGGTGACATCGGCATATTGAGGCCCAAAGCTCTGCACCAGCTAGGTGAGGGGGCGCATGTAGATGTTAAATAACATCAGGGAGAGAAGTGCCCCATGAGGAACCCTGCATTCCAGTGGGTACCTTGGAGACACTGACCCTCCCAATGTCACCCTCTGTTCCCAACTGTGGAGAAATGAGGTAAGCCTTTGCAAGGCCACCCCATGGATTCCTACGGTGAGGCAGTGAATCAGTAGATAGTGGTCGACTATACCGAATGCTGCTGTAAGATCAAGTAATATCAGCAGAGCTGACCTGGTTTGATTCAGCTGCCTGCGAAGATTATCGTTGAGGGTGATCAGTGCCATCTCCGTCCCATGGCCGGGGCAGAACCCAGATTAGAATGGATCTGACACCAATGTGTCATCCAGGAATTTCAGGAGTTGTTCAGCCACCAATCTCTCAATTACCTTGCCCAGGAATGGAAGATTGGAAACTGGGTGGTAATTGGATAGATCCATAGGGTCTACATTTGATTTTTTCAAGAGAGGGGTCAGCTTCATGTGTTGAACTTGTCTAATATTCAAAGTGGAATAAATGTGACCAAGCAGCCCTCTCAGTATAGCAAGTATGGCTCCAAGTACCTTCTGAGGGTTTATTTGAAGATAGCAGACTTGCAGGAAGTACTTCCTATTAAAGGCAAACATGTTTCCCCAGGTCCAGATGGGTAGCCATGTTGGTCTGAAGCAGTAGAACAAAGTTTGAGTCCAGTGGCACCTTTAGGACAAAGTTTTATTCAAGGTATAAGCTTTTGTGTGCACGCACACTTCTTCAGATACAGTGAAACAGAATTTCTTCAACCATTATATATTGAAAGGGGGGATTAGTTGCCAGGAAGGACCAATTAGAGTCAAGACAGAGACAGAAACCAAATTGAAAATTACTAGTCCACACATATAAGTAGAAAGTGAACAGTAAATTATCATACAGCATAATGAAGATGTTTAAGAGGTACAAGGATCAAACAGGAATAATAAGCTTAGTTTACATGGTAACCATTTGTTTGGGTTCAATTCTGGGGCAAAAATAGTGAAGGAAATAAATATGAAAATTGGAGATTAATGTATCCTTAAATGTAGAACGCTGCCTGGAAGCCAGGGTTGTCCATGCTTTTGTATAAATATAGGCCTCAAATCACAAAGGGAAAGGCATAATATAAATCGTCAGGTAAATAAATGTTCTGGCTGGATTCCTCCCACCTAGGATTGAGAGACTACATTCTGTACCAAGTTAAGTGTCTGCACAGTCTTCAAGAGCAGCTTTGTGTAATGTATGTCACAGTAATCAAAGTAAGGGGGCGTAGCCCAAGCATGCCACAGAGAGCAGTTGATTGTATTATCTCGTGGTTGCCTGGATTGTCCGTTATTTAACAAAACCCCACACAAATTCTGAAGATTTCATCTAACTTGAATGTCAATTGCATCTTTTCAAAAACCAGTAGAATGCTTTTTGGTAAGCTTTCACATTTTGTCTTTGTCTTACTTACTGAACTCTTAATCATCTTGATCTTAAATTAAAAATTATTCCACCAGGGATGATCCAAAATCTGTTGGATAGAAAATGGTGTCAGAAGAAATAAGATTAAGCATATTTCAGATTAATTGAAAATATAGTAATGGGTTACATAAATTAATGTAATAGTTCACAAATACAGATACTCTAATTGTGATAATTGGTTAGAAATATAAATGAAGAAAAATATGGTTTTAAATTAATAGGAACAATTCCACATGAGCAGACACAGTGGTGGAAGACAGCGTTCTTTCCTTTTCAAATATTTTAGCATCAAAGTTAGAAACATGGATCCAATGTTTGTGTGAATGGAGTGAGTTCATGGAAGTGATTTTTATCAGCTTTTCCTAACCACACAAATGCCCTGCTCCCACTACCGCTAAAGATACAAAGTTTCTCCAGAATATGATGCCATGCAATTCAGGGTTTGGAGCAAAGGAGGAGTAATTAGTTGGGCTCCCCCTCCCTCTCTCTTGCACAGATGAACTCTACGAACTCACACTCTGCTTGCTTTTTAATGGCTTACTCTTTTTGCTGTAGCCCTCTGTGTGGTGTGACATATTTTGGAGAGTCTCTTGTACTAGTAGCTTTTGGGGAGCTGGTGTGAAGGGCGCTGCAGAGAAATGACTCTGTCCACAGAAGTAATGACTCTGATCACAGAAGTATTGAATCAAGACCATGGGGAATTTCAGACAGATGATATAATCCAGAAGAGAAACGGTTCCCAAATGGTTTCTGGTCTGGCATTTCAGACAGAACCATTTTAGAACCAGTTCCCTACCAGAATATATTTGTAATTTCACACAGAATCGCTTCTGTCCCATTCAGGAAACGGGGCTGAAACGTTTTACCTGTCAACCGCTTCCAAGTAGTTATCAGTTTCTTCTCCCGAATCTGATACACTTTTTTCCCACCTTTTTTCGCCCGCGCGGGTGATCTCCGGCTTTTTTTAAAAAACATTCGCTTTAGAGCACTATAACGCTATAGCATTATAGCGCAATAGCATCATAGCAACCCCATTGGAATGCCTGCAGTGTTTTTTATAGCACTACAGTGCTATAGCGCTCTAAAGCGAACATTTTTTTAAAAAAAGGCACGGTGGGAAACGGCGGGAAAACAAAGCGGTGCAGTCTGAATTGCCAAACCGCTTCTGATTCTGCTCTTTTCCGGTCAGGGAAAGCCATGTGTGAAATGGCAGCCCTGTACCGGTTTACTTCAAGACGAATCAGAAACAGCTTCAATCCGGCAGAATCTCCGTAATGTGAAATTCCCTTATATATAGACATTCCCAGATTTCTGAAGAACAAACAGCGAACAATATAATGTTCTGAAAATACAAAAACAAAAAAAGATGAGAAATAAGAAAGGAAAAGTTTTAAAAAGTTTAAAAAGTTACTGTGCTAAAACTTTTTGGAAATACTATACCAACAATAGTGGTACAGTTGGTCGGAGCATAAGAACATTTTAAACAATTGCCTTGCTAGTTTTGTCAGCCCTTTTTGATATTTATCTGGTCAGTTTAATCATTTGAACAGTGTTATACTTGCATTAAATAGTTGCCAACTATTGCTTAGGTAAGAGCAATTTCCGCTTTGGATTTCCTTACTGTGTTGCTATAAATAAGTTTAAAATAAGTTCCAGTCCCTAATAGTCAAAAATATAAACTCTAACAGGATTTTCAGAGGGTCTCGTGGAACCTGATAGTCAGTGTTCTCAGTCATACAGTTTTACGCTTCTTCCCAGTATTTTCATGTTTGGCCAATGCTACCAGCAAAACATGAGATTTTGACAAAATGATGCCTTAAGCCATGGACAGCCTGTGTGACCCCCCCCCCGAAAAACTGGTATGGCAAACAAAGCTAGTGCACAGGTTCATACCAGGAGAGGCAGTCCTCCAGTGAAGCGATCTAGGCCAGCCATGTAGACTCTTGTCAGCTCAGACATGGTGTGTAGCTCAGACATGGTGTGTATCTCTTTATTGCTTTCATTTGGTGACTGGCAGCAGAAGGTCTTTTCACACATTATGTTGTACACACAATAACTGTGCATATAGTTTGTGTGAATGGTTGAATCTGCAGTCATTCAGATTTTATATCTGGGAGACAGTATCATGAAGAATTCAAGGTCCAGAGAGATAACTTATAATGATGGATGCTTATTGAATGAATACATTTATGGATGTGAGAATAACTCAATATGAGGACACTGGAAGCTGTTTGTTCCCCCCCCCCCAGTTAGTTTTACTGTTTTCCCCCAGCTAATAACCTGTTTGGAGTCTTTTCCCCCTCTGTACTTATTTTCTTTGTTCTTTAGTGAGAATCACATTACTGGATGTAACTTTCTGTTTTCCCATCAAATTAGCATGAAATTTGAAAGATCTGTATCCCTTTCCCATGAGATATTGCTTGCCAAATTTCAGGCAGTGAAGAGAAAGTGTCCCTCTTTTACAGGCAATTAAATGTTTTATTTGTATAATGGGCAAAGGAAGAAGTGATGGATTTAGGAGTAAAGTTTTTCCTTCTTTCCTGGGATCTTCAGGGGAAAAAGAGAAGGCTAGCATAGATATGTTTGAGAAGACCTAAAGACTTTCGCATCAACACTTAACTCTTCTGTTCTCTGGTATAATTTCCCCTATCACCAGGTTCTGATAATGGAAGTAAGCAATGCTGGAAACCCTAGAGTAAGGTGGAGGGAAGGACAGAGTTTAGCTCCCCACATCCTTATTCTCCCATTGTTTTTAAAATGGACCCAACCCACCTGCTGCTTTTCAGATGAATCAGCTGTCTTGTGCACATAAGTGTCTCCAAGTTTTGCCCTTTGTCATTGCTGATCTCTGAGGTCTTCTCTCATTTAATCCTGAATTATACCTCTTATTACTACTGCAAAGCTTGAATTTCTGCCTCTATTCCATCCCAATCCACAAAGCAGTGAACTGTCTTTCATGCACGTGGAGGGAAGTATAAGCTTCTGCCTCTGCTCCCCTAGTTCCCTGAAGCTCTGCCTGACAGCCAGAGAATACTAAGTATTTACCCCTCTTCCTTGCAGAGCAGGCACTGAGTGCAGCAAAATGTATATCTCTATCTTCCCCTATGTGAACCTCTGCCTCTGCCCCCCAGATCTGTAAATCAAGCAAAGTGTCTATACACTCCACACCTGCTGTCTACACAACCTGTCACCTTACCAGTGGATATTACATTTTCATGTTGTCCTTCTTCCAACATGTTCAGGACACTGTCCATAGTTCTCTCCCCTTAGGTTGAGAAGACTGGTGTCTGCCCGTAGAGCACTGGCGTTTGCCTGCCCCCATCTAGTTAGCCAACTGGGGCTCAATGTGGGAGCACTGGCCAATTGAAGGGTGGCTAGCTGGCCAGGTCTGGTGGCAGCTGCCCTCCTTCCCCATTCTGGCCCAGTGTGAGCTCCTCGCCCACCAACCTGTTAAGTATGGACAACTTAACAACGAAGTGATTTCAGCAAGTGATTCAGCTTTATTGGTAACAGCAACTCCAACTCAGAACACACCAGCAAACACCCACAAAACAGTGGAGCACAGCTCCTTCTTTTAAACTCTCCTGGGCTGTCAAAGCCACGCCCATTGTCAGATAAGAACCAATAACAATGCAGGGATAAAGGCCAATCAGGACCGTTCCCTCTCTGATACATTCTCACATAGTGATTGGGTATTTACAAGGGTTTCGCAGAAACCGACCATTAGCAATGCGACATCTGAAGAGCCACATTCTGACTCAAGCTTAACATGTGAATAGATAGCAGCAATTCACATTCAGTACATAACAATTCCTCCCCCTAAGATGGAGCATTACCCTGCCAAACACAATCCTTTAGGTGGGGGGGGGGCACAACAGCTTCTGTTTGACCAGCGCAGCGGTCTCTGCTCCTTTGGAGTTGGAGCGGCACACTCTTCTGGAGCCCTGGTAACCTCTCTCGCAGGAGAGACAGGGGGAACACAAACAGGGATCACAGGCTCTGGAGTTGGGGTCTGCCCAGACTCCAATTCCCCTTCTGCAGCACTCACCTCCTCGGCGGGAGGCCCCTCCTGCTTGGGGACCAGCTCAGGTTTGGGCACCAACTCAGCACTGGAGTCTGCCCAACGCTCCCTAAGCTGGTCTATGTGGCGGCGAATCTCCCGTCTGCTGGAAAGCCAGACCACATACAGCCTGGACCCTGCTACTTTGGTGACTACGGCTGGTAGCCACCGATGACCCTCTGCATAATTGTGGGCAAATACCTTGTCCCCCACAACAAAAACTCTCCCCTGCTCCGGGGCCTCTGACCGTTGCTTTGACTGGTCCAAGTCAGGGTGCAAACAGTCGAGAAGGGTAGGCAGTTTACGGCACATTAACAGTTCAGCTGGGCTCCGCCCCGTTGCCGAACACGGGGTGATGTGTTGCCTTAGAAGGAAAGAGGCCAGTTTCTGGTTCCAGTCCCCGCATGTCAGGCGCCCAAGTGACTCCTTTGCCGTTCTCACCATACGTTCGGCCTGGCCGTTGGAGGCCGGGTGGAATGGTGCGGAAGTCATGTGGCGTACGAGGTTGTCAGTCAGGAACCCCTCAAACTCTGCCGAAATGAACTGTGGCCCATTATCGGAGACGATACAGTCCGGCAGTCCGTGTGTCGAAAAAATCTTGCGCAGGGCGTTGATCACAGCCCCAGAACTCGTTGACTTTAAAAGAACCACCTCCAGCCACTTTGAAAAAGAATCAACTAAAATCAAAAACATTTGTCCCTGGTAGGGACCAGCCAGATTGATATGGAGGCAGGACCAGGGCCTCTTAGACTTCTCCCAGGGCTGGATGGGAGCTTGTGGTGGTTCCGGCTGTGACTGTTGGCAGGACATGCAGTTCCGAACCCAAACCTCAACGTCCGCATCGAGGTTTGGCCACCACACGTACCCTCTAGCGAGGGCCTTCATATAGACCATTCCTGGATGGCCCGCGTGTAAGGCCTCCAGGACCCTTTCCCTCAGTCTCGAGGGAACCACTACTCGGCTACCCCATAGGAGGCAACCTTTCACAACAGAAAGTTCATTTGAAATCCGCCTCCACTTTTCCTGCCGGCCACCCCCTCAGCGCCCAATTGAGAACCCGGGCGATTACAATGTCTTTAGCTGATGCAGCAGCAATGTCTTTAGATGTAACAGGGGCCTCGGGAAGCTTGTCCAAGGCCAGAATGTCCAAGTCCTCCGAGCAGTCGGAGGCTGCGGATGGTGCTGGGCAGCGGCTGAGAGCGTCCACATGTCCTATGGCCTTTCCAGGCCAGTGTTCGAGTTCAAAGTCATAGGTGGACAGAAAAACTGCCCATGTCACCATCCTCGGAGAGAGGATATTAGGAGTCTGGCGGTCCGGAGAAAATATGCCCAACAAGGGTTTGTGGTCAGTCACAAGGAGAAACCGCTGCCCATAAACAAAGTCATGGAACTTCTTAACTCCGGAGATTAGGGCAAAGGCCTCCCTGTCAATTTGGGCATAATTTTTCTCCGCAGCGGTGAGAGACCGCGAGTAGAAGGCAATAGGTGCCTCAGTGCTGTCTGGCATTAAATGACTGAGTACTGTGCCCACCCTGTAAGGGGACGCGTCTGCTGCCAAGACCAGTAATTTGTTCTCGTCATAGTGCATCAGCACAGCGTTTGACGAGAGAAGGTCTTTTACCACCTCAAATGCCTGCCTCTGTCGCTCGCCCCACTCCCATTTGGCGTCCTTGTGGAGCAAGGCGTGCAGGGGCTCTGCTACCGACGCCTTATGTAGCAGAAAGGCGTGGTAAAAATTCAAGATGCCCAAGAAGGACTGGAGGACTGGCGGCAACCTTTTCCGGTGTAGAGAGAACTCCTGTTGCATCAATGAGGAAGCCAACAGAACAATCAATCACCATGTATAATTAAACAAATATTGTTTGTTCTTTTATATATACCATGTGTGAATTTCAATTATCAGCATGATTGCAAAAATAATTCTACAAAGTAAAGCATACAACTTCGCAGTACATTCAAAATAATAATACAGCTCCTAATTACAAAAACAATCCAGACAAACGACAGAGTTCTAGTACAATGTCCGTTTACGTGTCCTTCATCAGGTTTGTCCTTCTGTTGTTGTTTTTTCACAGGCATGAAGTGCTGCAAGCTGCAAAGGAGTGCCATACTTAATACACCACCAAAAATATAAAGAAACCTCTAATAATACAGAGAAGCATTTTACACTTTATAAACTCACCCATATTTCAAAATGCTAATTCTTATAAACTTTTGGCAGTGCGCCACAGCGCTTAGTTTCTAGAAGAAAGCAGACAAGCACAGTATGTATTTCACAGTTCTCTAACAATAACACATACACTAAGAACATCAAAAGTAAGGACAACAGCAAGCTTAACATGTGAATAGATAGCAGCAATTCACATTCAGTACATAACACAATCACCCTCTTTTTAGATCATGTAGGATTAGGTAGTCACTGGTTGTGGGGCTGAGCAGGAATTTTTTGGGCCTCACTCCGATTGGCCAAGAGGGGGACCTTTTTTGCCTGCTTTCCATGGTCAGAGGGGGTGAGGAATAAATAGGCCTGGTAAAGCTGGTTAGGCCCTAACTGGGAAGGTGGGAAAAACACAGGTTGAGGGGATTTTAAGTTGGTAAGTACCCTAAGATATCAGTGATAGGGGGCATCCTCAAACTGGGTACCTATGGACTTTGCAGTCAAGATGATTCAGTTGGGGTGCCTCTTCAGGGTTGGGGGAGAATATAAGGTTTTGCAGTCGTGGGCTGGAATGTGCCCTCCCTCCCCTCTATGCACTGGCATGCGGGGCCATCATGAGTAAGATCCGGCAGCACAATGCAACCCGTGCTTTAATGTGTTAATCAGATGGTGCAGATCAATTTATGTATAAATAAATTTCCCAGTTTAACCCATAGCTTCTGTGGTGTTTCATTCAAAGGATGGACAGGCAAACGACAGGCACAAGTTTCCCAACAACTCCCCTAGCTGAGTGGAGATGAATCCAGTTCTCCCCAGGATCTCTTCAGTTCTAGTCAAATACGCTAACCACTAGAGTACGCACTGCACATTCCTAGTGTTTGTATGATAAGCAATCCTAGGGCAATCCTAAGCAGCATTGGCCTCAATTGATTTAGAAGGCTGTAACTGTTTAGGATTGTACTGTAGGTTTCCAGATTGGGAGGATGTATGATATGTGACTGGATTCAGAGAAGAAAATCTCATAAGAATAAATGAGGGTATGGATCATAATAAAAATAATCTTATTATTTGATAACCAGCCACATATTTCCCTGGTAACAACAGAGAGGGTGGGAGCATAGTTAATTAGCTCTATCTCTCAGTTAGATTACTATCCTAGGCCTTGAGGGGAAATCCTCCATATGTCATTATCTATTGCCCAAGCCATTCACTATTTCTTTTATTCCTAATGCATGTTAACTGTGATGAATCTAACCAATTTGTTCCTATCACAGAAAGAAAACAATTAGGGATAATTAGAACAAGTTATTCAAGTCATCAAGACTCATCAAATAATAAAAAACCCTCCTTAACTGCTGTGAGATTATTACAAACTGAGGTTTTAATAGTGAATAACATAAAGGAAAATACTGGCGAACACGATAAGCAGCATTTAGCACAGCTGACAGTACCCACCAAAACTAGAATAATGATAAATGAGACAGGAGAGAATCTGATGGAGCACTCATTCATTGCACATTTATGATTCTTGAACACATAATATTACTGTGTTTATTGACAAAATGATCAATAATACCTAAAATGTATTATTTTTTGAAGAAACTCATTTGGCAATAGAATTTACATTTAAATTAATATGTGGAAATCAGTAAGAACTGAAGATGCATTTGACAACATGTTTTATTTCTACAATGGCAATGCTTTTATACTAACATGATGTTTTTCATAACCAAAGCCCTTCAATGGTTCACAGATCATATTCTAAAGGTACCAGCCATTGTACCACCATGTCAGAAGAAGAGGCTAAGAGTGCAATCTGGAGGCTGTACCAAAATTACACCATGTAAATTAAGCAGGAAATTTTGTTTGAGGGAACAAAATATTATTTGCCATATGTAGGTCCTCCCCCTCTATTTTCAGAGATTGAAGGAAAAATATATTCTCCACTCTGTGTGGCCACTCTGCAGGGAGCAGAATAAGAGAGTGGAATCTTAAGGTGACAGAATGGGCTTCTACCAATGCAGACTACAGGTAGGAAAAGAGCCATTCTTAGGGAGAAATTTCTAGTTTAGTTCTTTGCGTGCTTGCTATTTTTCCACTTACAGGGAATTATGCCATACTTAGAACAATGTAACCTTTCACCTGAAGTTGACATTCAGTTCTATGAGTATACTGCAATCTCATTACCATCTCACTGTGAAGATCGAGTGTTGACTTCACTTTATCAACTTTCTCTTTCCTCATTTTTTTCTCCCATGTTTACCCTGTAAGAATGTAGATTATCTTATCTATGGCAGGTAGCATATTGTGTATTTCCAGATTTAGAAAAATGCTAAACAAAATGTCCCAAAAATGCAAATACGCAACACACAATATAAAGTTTGAAGACTTTTGCTAGTAACTGGTCTATGGAGGTCTCCTTTCAGTTCTATTGGTTCTAGAATATCCAGCTAGTAAAGTGCCTACTGATCATGTGCAGAGGCTGATATGAAATTTCTGTGTAGGCTACCAGTGGTGTGGACCAGATCACTGAAAGGGAAAGTAGGATCACTGTTGTAAGCTCTGCCACTGACCTCTGCACATTCAAGCTGGAGATACACACGGGGTTCTACACCCATACAACTGTATATGCAGTTGTGGATAGTGAGCTTTCAATCACAAGGACAAAATTAACACGCATGTAACTGTATGCACATAATGGCATATTTTAGAAGAAGAAGAAGAGATTGGATTTAAACCCTGCCCTTCACTCAGAGTCTCTAAACGGCTTACAAACTCCTTCCCTTTCCCCTCCCCTCTCTCCTCCACACAACAGACACCCTGTGAGGTAGATGGGGCTGAGAGAGCTCTGACAGAAACTGCTCTTTCAAGGATAGCTTTGACAGAACTATGGCTTGCCCAAGGTCATCCAGCAGCTGTAAGTGGAGAAGTAGAGAATCAAACCCGGTTCTCCCAGATTAGAGTCCATGCACTTAACCACTACAACAAACTGGCTCATCCATCCATCTATCTATCTATCATCTCCAGGTGAATGTGTTGAGATTAGGGATCTGGACAATGGACATGATCCTTCACTCCCTGCAAGAGTTCACTGAGTATGTGAAAAAGGGTAAAACTTGACCACATATGCAATTTGTTTAACAGTTTGTCATCAACTTCAGCTTATGGGAAAAGATATTCCTGTGCTCATAAACGTAAAATTTCAGAAATTTCAGAATGTTGTCACTGCAGGCAAAAGTTGAATTTTCAATGCAATTTGATGTAGAGTTATTGTGGGTGAAATCCACTGTCTTCAGTTGACTTACAGTGGAGTAGCTCTGTTTAGGAGGACACTGACTGTGCTATCCTAGGTGTTTTCTGAATGATGGGTAGGATTTGGTGGGATAGTTATCATCATGTCCATGTAGAGTTGTCTCCATTTGGCTAATTTTATTCTGGAAAAAGGAGGCTTATAAATGCTTCTGCAAGAAGCCTGTATGTTCCTGTGCTGCTCTTTGAACACAGTGCACACTTGTAAATGGTCTCATAGGAGTAACTTGTAAGTAGTAAGCATGCCAGCCCTACCTAGTACCTCAGCAGACTGCAGCACTTACATGCAGGTTTCAACCTGCTGGAAATCAATGGCTGTTATTACTCATCTCAATTTGCAGATCCAGCAATTGGAACTAAATTATCATTCTTTGCTTCAGTGGTGTGTGACAGAATTCTGTAACCTCAAAGAAAGTGCTTGTAGGGCTGATTTCTACCACGTCTAATCTCCCAGCTGTGACTATCAAATTTCTCAGCCCAATTTTCCACCAGCAATATTTTATTCATTCATCTATCCATGTGTCACAATGCATACATTCAAAGACACTGGAACATGGTTGTCATAATTCTGCTCGGTGCTATTCTTCTATCCTTTGCATGCATATAATGCCCATTCTAGCTCCAGAGTTATCCCCTCTAGTTTATTTCTTTGCCTGCACCAGAACTTTCTCTGTATCATTCCAATTTTAGTATATGTGCTGCCAGGGCTTTTTTTTTGTAGAAAAAGCCCAGCAGGAACTTATTAGCATAATAGGCCACACCCCCGTGTTTCCAGGAGCCACACTCACCTTTTGCTTCTTATTCTGTTTACCTTTTTTGTTGTCAAAACCCAGGGCTTTTTTTGTAGCAGGAACTCCTTTGCGTGTTAGGCCACACACCCCTAATGTAGCCAATCCTAATGAGTTTCAGCTGTTGGGTGTGACCTATTATGCTAATGAGTACCTGCTGGGTGTGGCCAACTCAGGAGCCAGCCAGAATGCTGTTCCTGTGCGTTCCTGCCTCAAAATAGCCCTGTGTGCTGCTGAAGCAAGCACACCAGAACTTTCTTTTGGCAAGTCCACCTGAGACAATTTGTTTCTTCAGTCTTTTAGCTGCCTTCCAGCCAAGTTAAGCTCATTAACACATAAGCATCTTCACTATTGATCTGCTGGCCTGAATGACATCTTGCTACTTTCATGAATTGTTTAATTCTGTGGCAATTTAGGACTGGTTCATATACTCATCCCATTTTTTCATTTTTTAGTTTGTTTTGCCCCTTTCAAAGCCGTATGTTATATCTTGCCATGTATATTTTATACATCATTTATACACAACTGTTGCAAAAAATGGCGTGTTTTTAAAAAATTTCTGGAAAACTTCACCATGAGGAAACATAAAAGGCTGTTAAAATGAGCCCTCATTGATTTTGATTCTGTTACCATACTGCCTCCATGTTGCCCCCATTACTTCAGTTTTTGAGATGCAGACCTGCATTCCTCCATGTTGTTCACAAATACAGGTAAACGAGTCTCTGCCCAGCAGAGAGAGAGAGAGAGAGAGAGAGAGAGAGAGAGAGAGAGAGAGAGAGAGAGAGAGAGAGAGAGAGAGAGAGAGAGAGAGCTCACCTGTGCTTAGTTCCCCACTTTACAGTTTCAATTTGCCAGTGCCTGCTTAACCTTCTAGGAGCTCATTAGCTCAGTTTCCCACACCTGATCCCTGACTCTGGTCTCTTCCCCCGAAACCCAGACTAAAAAGAATACTTTTTGTGTCGGGTCCTGCCTGAATACCCTCTGTAATAGGGGACAGGATAGAATACTTCCCCAGTGTGGGATTTTTCTATTTGGAAGGAAACCATTATCTTGTGAGTTGCTCTCCAACCCTTTATAACACATACCCCTAGTTTCTACCTTTAGGGTTTACTTGTTACCCAGCTACTTAGTCTCATGTGTAATTTTCAATTCTCAATTGTGTCTTTAGGCTCAACAGTTATAAATTTTCCCTCCTTTGTCTTTCCCTGTCTCCTTCTCCCTCACTACATCCTCTGGGATCCTCTGCCACTGGGATAACTTGCTCAGACTCCTGGTAGTTGGAATCACTCTCATATCCATCCAGCTAGCTAAATCCCCCTGATTTTGATGCACAGTACTATTTCTCCTTTAATAAGCTTTGTTTCCAGTTTTATCCTATTTGGGCTCTCTATCTATTCCTTTACCACTTCCGGACTTGCAGTAGTACTTTATCACCCAGTCAAGGATCCTTTTTGCTCGATCATTGCTCCAATTGGTATTTGAAGTTTACTGGATGGAAAGGAATGGAAGAGAACTTCTCCCCAAGGCATTTTTGCTTCAAGCTGTGATAAAATCTAAACCAGCTACTGTAGGACTGAGAGGCTGTGCAAGAGAGGTAGTTTCTCCTCACTAGATTTCTGAGTCCAGTTGTTGGACTGTGGGCTGTATGTGAGGAGTAGGATCACCTTCACCTAACTATGTCTAGAGCACACATGTGTTAGACAATATTTAGTAATAATCTCCCCGCAAAGAAGCAAAACTGAAACAGTGATTTTATTAGCAACTCTTGCAGAGATCTTTGACCACTGTAAAGCATAACATCATGTGTCACTGCAGCCTGAATATATATATACTAGTAGAGATGGGTCTGCAAATATACCAGGTCATAAATGATTACATTCTTATGGGAGGGGGCATGTGCATTAGCCAAAGTATTCAGCAGCTCACTTATCTGATGGGTGTTTAAATAGCCCCTCTTCTAGCAGCAAATGCCCCATTCTTCTCTTAATGTGGAAATCTTCAAAAGATTTCAGAACCTAGAGCTACAGATCCTATAATGGACCCTTTCTCTATCCCCAAACAGTGATACTTCTTTTTTGGAAGTTTACAACTAATGTAGAGGCTGTGACACTTTGTTTATTTATTTTGAAGATTTATATCTCTCTTCCCAGCTCAGACTTCCCAACCACCATTTATGTGGTATGCAGTGACTATTGCAGGTAATTCATTCATGGCAGCTCCAGGTGACTTTAGTAGGGCTTTGACAGTGTGTTAAATAACTACTCATCTTCTCCCTGCCACCATGTCAAGTTGGAGCCATATTGCTGTGAGGAAGTTTGTATAGTACCTTGGCACTATTTGAGGTACTGTGAGAACACTTAAAAGTGATCCTATGGTGGGGGGGAACCCTGTTGCCATCTATGAGAAGACCCTGTGCTTACCACATATCTACAAAGCATGTTCATTTGCACATTAGAATCAATATTGGAGAATTTCTGATTCTAGCACTGAGTCAGGAAGACAGGTTGTGGCTCAGTGGTAACGCTCCAGTTAAAGACCTCAGGCAGCAGCTATTGAGAAAGGTCATCCAGTTTCTGAGTGCCTGGAGAATGGCTACCAATTGGAGTAGACAGTACTAACGTTGAAGGCCGTTTGGTTTGGTAGAAGTCACCATCCCATCTTCAAAAGGATTGGCAGATAAATCCTGCTAAACTTCTGCCAAGGAGAGAGAAACCCTATCAGATTAAGAACCCTGTTCAGTAATCATCACATATCAAGTTGAGGTTTGCACACACATACCTGGAAAAATAATGGTTCAAGTCGCGCTCGCTTTGTTTATAAGTCCCAGCTTTAAACACTTTGTCTCTTTGTCTCTTTGTCTCTTCTACTGCATCTGAATGCATGGTATATATTGTTGCCAATTATATTTTGTCATATATATTGTTGGTATAGATATTATTGCCAGGCATGGTGTTCCCCTTCTTAAAAAATCACACATCATATTGGTCCATAGCACTCAATTATTTCTATGATGAATTACATTTGCACAAGAACACACAGCAAAGCAAACAAGTTCAGTATTTATGATTCAGGAGCACTAAGAAGTGAGAAGGATTCAAACCTTGCCATTAAGCATCAACTTATTTTAGTATCTGTGTCCACAAACCAGATGAGAAAGGGTAGCAGACCTGCTCTTGAGAAGTCACCCTCCTCCAAATCCTGATGGCTCTGAGACCAAATGCCTGAAGCAGCCAGTCATGTGAGTGATGGAGGCAGACTTTCCAAATGCATTCTAGAAAACAAAACAATAACAAAAAATTAAAATGGTCAAAGAAAGGGGCCAGGTAGATTCTGTGGGGAAAAGAGCTTAGTCTTACACATTATAGTGCCCACAAAACAAAAGCAACCTTATCTTTCAGACTGGATAGGCATTTGTTTTAGTGTGTTCATTGTCATTTCCCGTTGTTGCTTAGATACAGCTTAAAGCTACACAATGCCACCAATATTTGTTGCAGAGAGGAATGCTAGAAAATGGGATACTAATTTCTGCAGGTAGTTTCCTTTATAATGTGTACAGGTAAAAGGGACAGTCTTTTTAATGGAAGGGCTGTGTCGAGCCACTGTATGGCAATTATATTCCCACTTTCTTGCTGAGCTGAAGAAATAGGTCTTGGTTTAGTTTACTGAAAAATGACACAACTTTAATATTAGGTCTGAGATGACTCCCCCTTCTTTTTGAAATGCAACTGCATTGTTTTCTGCAGCCATCTTTGACTTCCATCGAAAACCTAAATAAGCTGTTGGGGAAGAGATGGTACTTAAATAGCTCTAATTAAGCAGACGCTGTAGTTTAAGTTCTTACAGAGCAGGTAATTTATACAAAATACTGGCAGCACTTTGGACGCATTAGCTTGATGGGGAGGAAAAGGAGGTCAGCGTTCACTTGAAATATGCCTGTTATTAGCAGCACTTCTCAGCATCTCTACGAGGCATAATTTAAAAACAATTTTTCTGAATTGCACCATCTGGAAGAAAAAAAAATCAATAATATATTTACATGAGCCTCAGTAGCTCCAACTGACTATAACTTGAGTATATATAGTGTATATTGCTTCACCATTTACGATATAGATCCAGAGGACATATTGTCTTGGCACAGGGGCAAAAAACACAGCCTGTATTTCAGTACAGTTTCTCTGGGAAGTGAATAATGCTATCAGTCTGAATGGAATGGAGAGCTTGTTTCCTGAAGATGCTTTGATCCTTGCTAAATTGCATTGATCTCTAGCTGATGCTTGAACTGGGGATGGTAACATGGAGATATTCTCTGCCCCAGTTCATGGGAGTATAGATGACAGGGCAGAATCATGCATTCAGAGCTATGCACCACCCTTCCCCCATTTAAAACCCAATACAGCAAGGAATTCCAAAGTTGCTATGCAGAGGAAAGCAATGGCAAACCACCTCTGTTATTCTCTTATGTTGAAAACACCATCAGGGGTCACTATAAGTTGTTTGTGACTTGATAGCACTTTACTCTCACTGTCTCTTTCTCTCTCACATGTGCATGTGTGTGCACACACACACTAATGCAAAGGGAGAAAAAAACCCATGTTGCTCTATACTGACCCACTACCAGCTGACCATTCCCTTCAATCTCCTCCAGTCTGGAGAACAACCAATATGGTGCAGTGGTTAGTGTGTTAAGACTAGCCTGGGGACACCTGAGTGCAAATCTTCAATAGGTCATAAAGTGCAATTTTAAGTAGAGTTACGCTCTCCTACGTCCACTAAAGTCAAGTGAAAGATGAAACTGTGAGTGACCTTAGGCCAGCTATTCTTTCTCAGCTTAACCAACCTCCCTACCATGAGGAAGGGATGCTTTCTCCTGGGGCATGGGGGGGGCTTGTCTGCATCTGTGGCGGCAGATGGCAAGCACCTGGAGAGGCTGCTGTCACACAGGACACTGGGGGCAGCCAGCAGTGCATCAAGATGGGATGTACTAAAGCAACTGACAGGATTGCCCATTGGGAACAATGGGAAAAGTTTGAATGCCCACTGAACATACTGGCAGCTAGGAATGCCAAATGATTTGCTTGGGTTCCATTGCAATATACTACCACTCATGGAAATAACCATGACTGCAGAATGGATTTCGAATGACAGTCTCTGGGCACTGATTACTCTGGGAGTGAAATGATAGTGCCCACAGTGGAATGATGGATGTTCCAGCCCCCGACAACTTCTGCCCAATTGAGGAGGCAATTGGGGGATCTGAGGGTAGTGCTGCATGCCCGCACATCTGAGCTCACCGCAGTGGCCCCCTCTCCTTCTCCACCACTGGCAGGAGTAGTGCAGGAGTGCTGGGAAGTATGCCTGCTGGTGAGTAAAGGATACCCACAAATGTGTAGGGTGACAACAACAACTCCCCTTCCCCTTCTGCCTTTAGAAGATCCTGTGCTCTGTGTGGGCATTGAGGCAGCTGTGGATACCCATGGGGTGAACAGCTCAAACTCCCTCCCCACTGGATCTGCTGACAGGAGTTGGTTCCTTTAAGGGAGTGTGGGTGTGTGCTGCTGACAACAAGTGGAGCTCCTGTGGCCTGCCCCTCTCTGCCCCCTGCCTGAGATGGATGCTGGACTCCACCCCCTTGCCACATGATCCCTGACTGGTTCTGGCTGCCCTGTCTATCACAGTGCCACCGCGTCCGCACAATGCCTCAACTGACCAGAGCAGCATGGTTGCTATGGATGTTAGCCTGGTTATGCTCTGAAAACACTGCAAAACCACCAAATTTGTTTGCTGGCCACTGTGTAACTTATTCCCATTGGGAAAAGACTAGTACCACTGTAGTTATGTGGTGGGCAGCCACTGAGGGGAAGACGTGGCTCAGGATTGCTCAGTAAGTTTCCAAGCAACACTCTTGCCTCAAGAGATAGCTTGTCTGTACAGCGATCCTCTTGTAAGAGGTGTGGCTGCAGTTACAAGCCGAAAGCCTGCCCTATTTTTGGAATTACTTGCTACAAATGTGGAGCATAGAATCATTTTGCAAAGATGTGCAAGATCAAACAGACCCTCACCAAGCAAGAAAAGAAGTCAAACTCCTTGTTTGTGAGTGTTATTACAGCACCTCCACCTACAGAAGAACCTAATAATTCTGAGCCATGGTTTTCTACCATTAGTATAGCAGGTGTTCCTGTATCTTGCAAGCTGGATAGCAGTGCTCAACAAAGTACCTTACATCTGAAAGCATAGTCTCTGCCTTTCTGATTACCTTGTAGGAAGCAACAGCAAATGTCTTTCTGGTTGCTTTTGGAGGTTCCAAAGTAAGGCCAAGAGCAATAATCACAGCACACTGCATGGTTGGCTCTCAAACAGCGATGTTGACCTTCTATGTCATGGAAGATGATGTGCCACTCCTGCTTGGAAAACCAGCATGCATCATCCTTGACCTTCTTAGGAAAGCCCATTGTATGTCACTGCCTGCCTTGGCTTCTAAAGCTGATCTTTTGAAAACCTACAGAGATGTCTTTCAAGGGCTGGGGCAGTTCCCTGGCACCTACAATATCTGTGTAGATCCTGGATACTGCTGGTTGTTTCAAAATTCCCTATGCTATGCTACCTGCACTCAAGGAAACTGATGACCATCTGGAAAAGACCAAAGTCCTCTCTAGGGTGACAAAGCCAACTGTATGGGTTAATAGCCCTGTCATTACTCAGAAGAAGAATGGATCTCTTTGCCTACACTCCCAAGCCCTAAACAGAGTCATCCAGTGGTAGCACTTTTCCATACCTACCACAGAGGATGTGCATCAAAGTCTGGCTGGCAAAAGATTCTTCACAATCTGGGACAAAAAAGACGGCTGCTGGCAGTGAGCCTCAGCTCAGCAGGATGCACTGGGTGCTCTTAAGACCACAGTCACCACAGCACCTGTGCTCAGATTCTTTGGTCCAGCAGAGCAGCTGGTAGTCCAAGCTGATGCCTCCAAAGACAGCTTGGGTGCCTGTCTGCTCCAAAAAATGCAGCCCATTGCCTACACCTCTTGAATGCTTATGCAGGCTGAGTAAAACTATGTGCAGATTGAAAAAGAGCTTCTGGCCATCGTGTTTGCCATGGGGAAATTTCATCAATATGTGTTTGGTGTACCAGCAGTGGTCCAGTCAGATCACAAGCAATGGGAAGCAATCTTCAGTAAGCCCATTAGCAAGGTTTTTGCTAGGCAGGAATGCAGAGAATGCTCTTGCAACGACAACAGTTATAAGAATTGTCTAAACAAAAGGCAAGGACATGTTTATTGCTGACACATTGTCCATAACCACCCTTCAGGATGTTCCCCTAGCTAGGATGTAGACCTTCCCCTAGATTAAAAAAAAGTAATTCATGCAATCACACAAACTAATCCAATCAGCGATCATTTGTTACGCAGGTTGCGAGAGCCTCAGGGCTCAGTACCTAAACAGGTGGCCCCTTAAGCAGAAGTGAAAAGTGCTCCTCTCTGCAGAAGAGCCAGTTTGATGTAGCGGTTAAGAGTGGCAGACTCTAATTTGGAGAACTGGGTTTGATTCCCCACCCACATGCAGCTGTTGGGTGACCCTAGGTCAGTGTCAGGCTCAATAGCAAGTAGATCCAGGCATTCTTCAAGTAAAGAGATGCTTTATTGGAATACAATGCTGTTACCCACAGTAATACTGCTATTGTCAGGAATGGAGGCATGACCCGTTCAGGCATTGATATAGTGTGATGCAAAGCCAAACTACCAAATGAACTTTTAGCGTGCACGCGGGAAACTCCCAGCGGGAGGATTACTTAATAGGTGGGAGTACCACCACCCCCCACCACCTAGTCACATAGGACTGGAAAATTCCCCAGACTGAGGAACGCTGCAAAGCCTATTCTTCAAGGTCGCCGTGATAAGACGAGGTGGTAAGAAAGTATGCTCCCACGTTGCAGCTGGCATCTTCTACGCAAGCGCAAAAGCGAAAGGCACGCAAGCAAATATGGAACAATGAATACAGTGTAAATGATAATACAGAGCCTCTGACAGTCAGTTATAGTCAGGGCTGGATTTAGACTTGCTGAGGCCCTAAGCTATACATAACCCAGAGGCCCACTACTGTTTTAAATTACAGCAGCTGGTCTCAGAAAAATTTAAAATATATACACCTTTTAGTATTTGAAAATATATTGTCTTTTAATTTTTATTTAAAAAAATAATAAAGGATGTGTTTACAAAATCACAGAAATAATTACATAATTAAAAGGTTTTAAAATGACAAATAAGCCTCATAGAACAGAATGTTTTAAATTAAAATAGGAAAATAAAAGGTAAAAATTAAATTAATGTCACAACATAATTGTTAGTGTATAAAAAATTAACCTTTTATTCAGGTAAAAAAATTGACAGTAGACATCACATAAAATTGGGTACCCAAAATTCCAAATAATACAGGTACATACATACATACATACATATATGTATAATAAGTTAATATTGAAAACATGGAGTGGATAAATTGTCATGATACAACACTATTTAATAGAAATAATTATATTATATAATAATATAAAAGGCTCTAAGTTATAGCTTAAAACATTTTCTTTCTTGATTTCTCAAAAGCAAAATCATTAATTATGTCATCAAAAGATATGCTATGTAACTTATTACTTTCTATACACATGATGCTAAGTGCAGACAATTTTTCTTGAGACATAGTTGCTCTCAGTTCATTTTTTATTCTCTTCAGCTTTGAAAATGATCTTTCTCCTGAACAATTTGTTACCATTAAACACAGGAATAGTCGTAATATTGCTACCACATTAGGTAAAACTAACTCAATCTTGTCTTGAAAGATGATTTGATACAAATCTTTGCGTTGAAAATGTTCTTTTTCAGGATAATTCTGATTGACATACTCATGGAAGTGCCTGACTTCACTCATGAGATTAATATCAACATCGTGTGGATACTCTTTTATTAACGTATCTACTGCTTTTCGTAGCTGTACCTCTGAAATTTCTAAATCAACTAAAAATGAAAATTTATTTCCAACATAATTGTAGAGTGTTGCTCTTCTCATTAAATTTGCCTCAAGTATGTCTATGATATGAATGAAGGATTTCACTTGAAATTTGTCTTTTGGAGAAAGCTGTTCATCAGCATCAGGTGCAGCTCCATCATTGACTTGTTTTTTTCTCATCCTTTTTCTTTTTACTGCAGACTTATATTCTATACCAGGCAATCTAGATTTAACTTCTTCTTCAAATTCATCAACATTTTCTCGAATGTTTTTAACATAGTGAGAAAGTGATTTGTACAGGTTTGCACATGTGGTAAGTGCAATCTTTGGATCCTGGCAAGCCATACTGGTTTTGTGAAACTCTGGCAGCAATTTATTCCATAAATGTAGCATAAAAACAAACTCTAGTGCCTCCATTTTTTCCAGAAGAGTATCGACTTCTAATTTTGTAGCTCCCTTTTCATTCTCATCATCATAAATGTGACTTAGAGCATCTATGATTGGCTTATAACTCACATTTATGGCAGACACTGCTTTGACATTTGCTTCCCATCTAATGTCATTCTTTTTAGTACTCTGGTATCTGAGTCTGTTTTCAAGAAAGATAACATCACAGACCATCTCTTTGTAGAAGATGGAAAGAAAGTGTACATTTCTTGAACAACAGCAAAAAAGTTTACTGCATCTAAACAGCAATCTACAGCAGCACGGCCGACAAGATTTAGTGAATGACCAGCACACAGAATATATGTAGCATGCTTCTTTAACTCAAGGATTTTTTGTTGCATTCCCTTGTAATTGCCAGCCATATTCATTGCGTTATCATATGACTGTCCTTGGCATTTGCTGAAATCAACTTTGCACTCCAATTTACAATTCAGCTTTTTGCCTTCCACCCTCGTCCTGTGGGCGTATCTCACTTCTTAAGTTCCCTGCCACCACTCACTGAATTGTCACTGCCTTTTTAGAGGGACAGTGAGACCCCTGTGGCCAAATCTCCCTATTTGGAGATGGAATCCCCAATCTTTGGGGGATCCCTGGAAAGTTGGCAACCCAAGGGTCTGGCCTTTCCTTGCTTCCCTGGGCTACCCCCTCCCTTTGGTCTTGTGCAGTGTGGGGGAGACTATGGGGTCAGAGCACAACACAGATTATTGGCCCAAACAGAATAATTTATTTTACTATTTACACAATTATGGAGCACAAACACACACTAAATGAATAAGGTACAACTGTAGGAGTAAGCATACACTTACCAACCAATAGGGCATAAATCAACAGGGGTTAAACACAATCCTCCCTGGATGGGCTGGAGTCATTATTATTATTATTATTATTATTATTATTATTATTATTATTATTATTATTATTATTATTATTATTATTATTATTATTATTATTTTGATGGTGCCCCACCCAGGCCCGTAGCTAGGACATTTTTAGGGGGGGTCCCTGGGGAAAGTGGGGGGCCCCAAAAGCCCCACACATGTGCACTGATGTCACAAAAAGTGCACTGACATCACAACAAATAAGAAATCAAATAAAAATAAAATATGCTCAGCACTGAGATTCCCCCCCATTCTCCCTCCTTGATGCCTAGCCAAGGCATGGATAGAGGGCTCCCAGGGAGGGAAATAAATTGAAAAAAGGGAAAGAAAGAAATGGGGGAAAGGGAAACAAAGAAAGAGAAGGAAACAAAGAAAGAAAGAAAGGGAAGAAAGGGAAAGAAAATGAAAGCCTCTGTGCATGTTTGTTTTCCCCTAAGTTCCAAATCCCCCCCCCGCAGCAGTTAAAAAGGAGCTTGAAGGCCTACTGAGAGCCAGTTTGGTGTAGTGGTTAAGTGCGCGGACTCTAATCTGGGAGAACCGGGTTTGATTCCCCACTCTTCCACTTGCACCTGGCTGGATGACCTTGGGCAAGCCGTAGTTCTGATAAGAGCTGTTCTTGAAAAAGAGCAGTTTCTGTCAGAGGTCTCTCAGCCCCACCTACCTCACAGGGTGTCTGTTGTCGGGAGGGGAAGGGAAAGGAGTTTGTAAGCTGCTCTGAGACACCTTTGGGTAGTGAAGGGCGGGGTATAAATCCAATCTCATCTCATCTCATCATCTTATACTGTAATGTTTCCCTTTGGCTGTGAGTTCCCAGGCTAGAGTACTCACTGCGCCACCTGTTCTCAGGTCCATTCAGCATATACAAAATGAAACTGAAACAAGAGCTCCATCCAACAGGACCAAACCAAATCACACAGATATTAGGAGAAGAGCAGACAACTCCACCACATGTATACAATGAATATACCACAAGAGTACAAAAGCAAGACCCTTTTTGGGGTGGGGGAGTGAGAGAGCAACAGAAAATACACTGATGGGCTGTTCTCTCCCCCCCACCCTGCAGAGGCAGATGAGGAAGCCCCATTCAACCCAGTGAGTGATACTCCTGCAGGGCCCTCCCTGGAACTGGCTTTTGAACAAGGGAAACCTTTACCTTTACCTATATTTTGTATATTTAAAATTATTTAGAATATATCATCATGATATGTCTGACTTCATTTGAGTGATTTTTCTATGAGATTTTTAAAACCATTATTTATATTTTTTTGGTTTTTTTATTTGAGGCCCCAGCAGATTGCGAGGCCCTAAGCTGTAGCTTGTTTAGCTTATGCGTAAATTCGGCACTGGTTATAGTTCTCTCAGAGCTGTTCTTTCAAGAGCAGTTCTCTCAGAGCTTTTTCACCCCCACCTACCTCACTGGATGTCTGTTGTGGGGAGAGGAAGGGAAAAGAGATTGTAAGCCGCTCTGAGACTCCAAGTGAAAGGTGGGGTATAAATTCAATCTCCTCTTTTCTCCATATTGAACCTCTGACCCCAAACTTGCAATAGATATTTCATTTGGGGACATGTCACATAAGGGGGATACCCAAATAAAGGGGGGGAGGAGGAATGTCGTATATGGGACCTATCTCTTTAAGAGACAGGCTTAGGTCCAAAGTGGAACTCCCTTTCTCCACATGAATGGGTGTGTCTTCTAGAATATACTAGTCAGAACTGGGTTGTTGGTAGTTTGGACTTCAGCCCTGGTTAAGTCTAAGTTGTTCCCTGCCTTGCTGTTCTGCACATTAAAGAAGGTTTTGAAAGCATTAGGACAGACCATTTAACCTCCTCCACAATAAGTACACTTTACAGAGGAGCCAAACACCATAGAGAGAACATGACCAACATTCCCTGTAAGTGGTGGAGGCTGGTGAGCAAAAATTCTACTTGGTGAGCAATTGGCATTAAAGTTGTGAGCAAGTGATTTGGCAACCACATAAGTCAGTTTGCTTTGGAGCCATCCTTCCTGAGCGAAGACAAAAATGTGTGAGCCGGAGGCTAAAAAACTGTGAACTAGCTCACACTAACTCAGCTTTGAGGGAACACTGAACATGACTGGTCCAAGGTCACCCAGTGAACTTCCATGGTAGAGTGGGGATTCAGACAAGGGCGTAGACTTTCCAATTTCCCAGGGGGGCTGGGGCTGGGCCAGAGGCATTGCTGTGCTAGGTCCTTAAAAGAACCGAGGCCCAGTGACATCATAGAGATGAGCCAGTGACATCACAGGCCATTGTCACTATTTATGGAGGCGGAGCCATGTGGCATTCCTGGCTCCTATTATCTCCAGTGGGCCTTCAAGTCTCTCTCATAGTTTGTAATGGGCAATCCTGTCATTTCTTTTTTACATCCCGGTTAGTTGTCCCTTTGAAACTGTACCACACGTATAGAGTGTACATTCCTTGCCAATGTTCCTTCTGGACTGCACGCAGGGCAAAAGGAAATTTTAAAAGGCCTCTGATCTGCATGCCAATCAAGGATAATGATGTGTGGCATAAACATGAGTTAAGTGTTAAGTGTTCTCCCTGGATGGTGTACATACCAAGAATTTATCTGTTGCCATTTCCCTCTCTTCCTGCTCACCACTCGGAGAAACAAAAGCCCTGTTTACATATTACAGTGAACATATGTACATCTTGCATGGACATATGTTGTTAGAAAGAGGTAATATACTTTTGCATTACAAATAAAAGCAGCCCGCCTGCATCCTCCCCCCCAGCCCCAATGGCTCAGAAACAAAGCACGGCATGGGCAAAATCCTCTGCAAAGAACCCTGGAGAACCACTGCCAGTCTGAGCAGACAATGATTACACTGATGGACTGATGGTAGAGAGACCATGCTTTGCGTGCCAAAGGATAAAGGTTTAAACCGAGGAGGTCTAAGAGAATAGCTGTTGGAAAGGATCTTTCTCTGTCTGAGCCTGTAGAGCTCACCTGCATCAGAGCAGACCATGCTGAAGTAGATGGACTAATGGCATGAAGACCAGTGTGGACTGAGGAGACCCATGTTCAGATCTACATTTTGCATGACACTTACTCGGTGATACTGGGACAGTTAGATTTGAGTCCAGGAGCAGATTAGAGACCAACAAGAGTTTCAGGGAATAAGCTTCCAAGAGTCAAAGCCCCCTTCATCAGGCTGGGTGATATTGCCATTGTTGTGAGGTCAATATAAGGGAAGGGAGACTGGAGGAAGGGTGGAATAAAGAGGGGATTGACAGACAACATGTGAGCAGCAGAGTCCATTGGGATGGAAGAGGATTTTACAGGAAAAAAATAGCACCAACTGATGTGACCAAGAACACAGATCTTCCCAAACTAAAACATCATAAATTATAGCCTGAACATGAACCTATATTGTAATGCATTAAGTGATGTAGCAGTGGTGACAAAACCTCTAGTGGCATTTAGTTGAACTTCCTGGACAGACAGATGTATTTTCGGTTGCCACTGGCCAAACTGGTCTGACTTTAGAGAGTTGGGACAAGCAGCAAGGCTTGAGGAAGGGGATGTAGATCCATGGTTATAGAAAAGAAGGGGGCTAGGAACTGAGAAAGCAAAGCAGTCCAAATGAAGCACAACATAGAAAGCTGTACATAGTTGAGAGGAATTAGAAAGGAATGGAGATGCACAGTTGGTGTGAAGTACATTTGAGAAATTATAGAAACAGCATGGAAGTTTCTCAGTTGGGGTTAGCTACAATGCTATTGCAAGGTCCACAGAAACCTGTATGACATTTTCAGACATTCTTTCTCAGTGTCCTCAGGATTGGACTATAAAGAGCTCTATTCAAATCCTTAACCACTGAGCTTGCTAATACTTTCTCTTCTTTCAGTTCCTTAGATCAATTTGCCCAATCCCCCATCAAACTCAAATCTTATTGGCTCTTGCAAATATGAGTAAATTATTATTACACTTCTATCACATGGCTCTTTCCTAATGATTGTGGCTTCCAAGAATAGGTTGAAGATTATTGTCTGGGAAGCACCCACACAGCACCATGCCATGGACCCAGATGGCTCAGGTTAGCCTGATGTCATCAGATTTTGGAAGCTAAGCAGAGTCAGCTCTGACTAGTATTTGGATGGGAGATCTCCAAGGAATACCAGGGACATGATGCACAGTCAGACAATGGCAAATCATCTTTGAATGTCTGTTGCCTTGAAAATCCTACAGGGTTACCATGAGTTGGCTATGACTTGCTAGCATTTTACATCACACCAGGGCAAGTGCGCTTTAATGCCCAGAACCATTTGGGCAAGGTGTAATGTATAACTACTGTCAGTAGCATGAGATGGACCCACAGCTCAATTGGCTCTCATATCACTGCCATAGCATACAAAATAGTAAAACACTCAGTAGCACCTTTAGGACTAACAAACTGTATTGTAGCATAATTATTACTGTAACACAAGAAAGCCACACAAACTTTTCCAATCTCACTTCAGTGCCAGTTCCAGTACTCAAACTCACAGAGAAACCCAAACACTCTCATTTTTGGTAGAATGACACCCCTCCCCTCCTCCACCTGGGTGGTTTGGCAAATGTAAGCCAATGCCAGAGGTTTGCATGCACCAAGTCACACAGCGGAACCAGAGCTTCCAATTTCAGCACTGGAGCTAGGGATGCCAGCCTCCAGGTGGGACCTGGGGATCCCCTGGAATTACAGCTCATTGCCAGTCTAAAGAGATCAGTTTTCCTGGGGGGGGGAAATGATGTTCTGGAGGGTGGACTCTATGGCATTGTGCCCCACTGAGGTCCCCGTCCTCCCCAGACTCCATTCCCAAATCTCCAGGAGTTTCCTAACCTGGATTGGGCCACCCTCCCCTCATCCCCCAGAGGTGGCCAGGGGTACCTGGCAATCCTAACTGGGGCTATTTTAGCAAAGGAGAGGGGGAAGCTGGGGGAAAAAACATATAGATTGGGAGAGAGAAATGAAAGACAGAGGGAAGGGAAGAAAGTCAGAATGGAAGAGAAGCAGCCTGGAGTGGGGGTGGGGCAGCTTCCCAGCGTTTCCAGCTCTCACACATCTCAAGGGAAAGGGAAAGAGAAACAGAAAGAGAGAGAGGGACAGAAAGCGCAGCCCCCCCCCCCCCGATTACAGGAGAAAGTGAGCCCAGGATTTTCTGTATCCTGGAGCAATGTGCTCCGTGCAGCACAAGGGTTCCTGGGTTTTGTTTTCTCCTGCAGCCCAGTTTAAACTGGACTGCAGGAGAAAGCAAGCCACTCACCGATGGCAGGGGCAACCAGAGGCCACAGAAGGGCCCCCCACCTTCCCCCTCCCTCCATTCTTGCCCAGCTCCCCTCCCCAATCCTCCAATCCTCTCCCACCTCCCCTGCTTGGACTTGCAGGATGGCTGGGTGGCTGCAGCCCTGGGCTCCCTGGGCTCCCACCCACCCCACCCCACCTGAAACAATCCCCCACTCCTTACACCCCCACCTACTTACCCTTCAGGCTGGTGGCGGCAGCAAGCAGAGGCAGCATGTGCTGCCTCGAAGCTAGCCTCCACGTGCAGCTCTCCACGTTGAACGGGGCTGCTGGGAACTGTGGGTGGAGCTTAGCTTCCAGGAGGAAGCAAGCCCCCACCCCCTTGACTTCCCTCCCAGGCCAGCCGAACAGTCTCAGAAAGCGGAGGGGAAAAACCTCCGCTTTCAAAATGGGGTGGAGGACGGGAGGGGGGTAGCAAGGCTCTGGCTGACACCAGTTGCCTCCGGGGGGGCTCAGTACTTTCGGGGAGGCTTGAGCTCCCCAGCCCCCCTGAAGATGACGCCTATGGATTCAGACCCAGTTTCATAGTGTCCTAGTCTGACACCCTAGCCGCTAAACCATACTGGTTCTCTGTATAAACCACTGTGAACTGCTTGGAGGAAAAGTGGGATAAAAATATGAGGGATCCATTTAGAAGTTGCAGTGGCAGTAAAGACCCTGATTCCTTGTCATTACTATCCAGAATTCTTTTTCAAACTTGGATTGGGCTTCTGAATTGTCAAATATGGGAATTGCATATATGGGACTAATTTTATAGCACTTTTCAATGTGCAAAATATTTTACAGTTATTATCTACTCATTAACTAAAAATGAACATATAAAGTTAGCTGGTACTGGGTTGGACTTCCCAATTAGCCCAGTATCATTCACTCTCCAGAGGACTTTCAAAACTTTGCTATCTGAGAGCCTTTAATTGGAGATGGGTCTGGAGATCTTATACATACCCAGCATGTGTTCTGCCACAGGACACTGAGCCTCCCATAAAAGCACAATGTCCCATATCCCTCCTGTAATAGGGCCAACCCCCCCAACCTCCAATGAATTCCTGATGTGCAATCAACAGTTCTTAGCTGGCAAACATATATCAATCCACACAAGAAAAGTGGGAGATAGTTCAAGCTACTTGAGAGTGATTTGCCCAAGGTTACCTGGTTAGCATCATAAAATAAAATAAATAGGACCCACACATTGTTGGACACTGTTGTATTGTAATCATTCACCTCCAGAATGTTCTTGTCCAAAATGGGAAATCCAGGAGCTAAATCATTACAATGATCCAATAATAATGTGTGGATCCTTACTAAGGGGAGCATGTGAATCGAAGAACATAAGAAGAGCTCTGCTGGATCAGACCAGTGGTCCATCTAGTCACAGCAGCCAACCAGTTCCTCTGGAGAGCACAGAAGTCAAGACCTTCTCCTGATGTTGCATCCTTTGCTCTGGGATTCAGAGGTCTAGTGCCTCTGAATATGGAGGTTCCTCTCAGTCATCAAGGCTAGTAGTCATTGATAGACGTATCCTCCATGAATCTATTGAATCCCCTTTTAAAGCTGTTTATTCCTGTGGCCATCATGACATCCTCTGGCAGTGAACTCCACATTTTAATTTGGGTCTGTTTAACTTGGGTCTGTTTACTGCATCCATAGACAGCCCTTTATGCTCCACCTTTTGTTACTGTGTTTTGCTTTCCATTTTCCTTTTGTCCTCCAAGAACATGCCCTACCAGCATGTAGGAAACATTGTTTTCCTGCTTGTACAATTAATTGGATGGATTATCTGTTTATTCAAATACATTCAACCTTTAATTGGCAGAGATTCAGTAGACTACATGCCCTATTGACAGTTGCCATAGTGAGTATATTAATAATTACATTAAAAGAGCTCTTGCAGTCCTGCTAATGGGAATAGAAACATGTAAAAGTCACTTGGTGACTGGAGGAAGCTGACAAATCTGTATTTACTTTTACGTTCTTGGTTGGATATTCTGTAGAGTCCAGTTGATTATGCTGTCAATTACTGAAAGCTTCTGGGGAAAAACCCAGGGAGATGTGCAATCAAGTCACTGCAGAAAGATAAAAAGGAAAAAAAATGATGGTTCTGTATGAGGGAAAATTTGGGTCCATAGCAAGCAAGTAGAGGTAGCTGGAAGGCTGGCTGTGCCCTGCATTGTTCTTTTTCATAAGTCAAGAATAAGCGACAGTTGTAGAACTTGGTCATTGTATGGCTTTGACAAGACCACAACAGATGAAATCACTGGGAAACATTTTTCTGAAAGGCCTCCAGATGGCAGAAGTAATGCATGATACCTGTCGCATTCCTGGGGCTGCTCAAGCCATTTGCCTCCTTCATTAGCAAGATACATTCCTCCTGCAATAAGACCTCGAACAAGTTTAAAGGAAAGGGGTTTGGGTAAAAACCTGAGCAACCAGCCCTCACTAATACCAGGGCAACTGGGAATAGCAAACCAATTCCACTCAATACAGCTTGAATGTATTTAAAAAACCATCAGGCCAGGCCCAACTGTAATAAATCTGTGCTAATGAATGCCAAATTTCCCTGCAAAAATTAAGTAGAAACCCAGGTGATCGTCAAAGCTGCATTTGAACTCTGAATGTAGCTAAAACTGCTCACTTGGTGAGAATTTCAGACCTACTCTCAGTAGCAATACATTGCCTGTTCTTCTCTCTGCTGCTACATCCTATTTTCTTGTCATAAGAGGAATAACAGACATGTAATTTTTCCTAACAAGAAATATACATCTTGTCTTAAAAACCTGATTACACAGAAATGTTGAAATTCGCTCTAGTCATTTTTGCACTGAATTTTAACTGTTCAGCATTTTGTGCATGCGGATGCCATTTTGGAACAATCTTGTGAATTCCAAGGCTGTTTCCATGTATGTTAGTTCTGTCCAGGGCTTTTTTTCTGGTGGAATGGAGTTTTGGAACCTCTTTGACAAAATTCTTTAAAAAATGTTTAAAAGTTCACGAGTTTTCAGTGTACAGATAGAAAACCTCATTTTCCTCTTGAGAGTTCTGGTACCTCTTTCTTTTTTTTTTTTTTTTTTAAAAAAAGAGCCCTGGTTCTGTCCATAGTAAAATACATTCTGAGGTAAACATTACTTTTGTAATTTGTGGCGATGAAAAACTACCGGAAGAAAACCTCAGTTGACCTGTTGATGCAAATGCTGGGATTTCATTATTTCTCCATTTATGAAGAATTGCTTATGTACCCCACCCTCTCTCTCATTTGTACCCATTCTTTCCTCCAGGGACCTCTGAACAGCATACACAGTCTTCCCCTATACTGCTGATTCCCAAACGACTTGACTCACAAATCCAAACTTACTTTGTTGATGACTCATCCAGAGCTGGCCCATATTTCTTTGGTGCCCTAGGCGAACTGTGACCTTGGCACCCATCATTTCCAGCACTGCATTTTCTACAGTGTCCAACCAAATGTTCTTTAAGGAACCAACAAATATCACACAAAGGGTGCAGCTACCCTCCCACTATGATCCCCAAGCAAGTCAGAGTTCATCTCCACCACATCTGCCAGATGGGCCACAGCCAGAGTTTGAAGAGGGGCCCCTGGAGGGCACAGTGTTGTGGAGATGGCAGATGGTGGCAAAAAAAATTGTGGCAAGGTTCAGTACATCCACAACAGGTAGAGGGCAGTGAAGCAAAATAGGGGGCTGGGCAAGAAGTTGGGCTGCTGAAAGAGCAGCATCAAGACAGAGCCCATGCATATGCATATGCATATGCACGTGCACACACACACACAAACACAAACCTCTTTCTATCCTCCTCTGGTGTTTCCATAGCATGCTGAACTGCTCTGCTCCCCCCTATTCTCTAGCCTCCCCACTCCTTTCAGGTACTACTATTTTATTTTTATTTTTTAATTAAATTGGATCTACTAGGCCACCCCTCCCTCATGGATCACTGCCTTGTCGTGGCGAGGGGGCTTGCGTGGTTCGATGAGGCTGTGGGCTATGCCGTGGAGGGCCACCCAGGACGGACAGGCCACAGCAGAGAACTCAGACCAAGTGTGATCCCCTGGAGAAGGAAATGGCAACCCACTCCAGTATCTTTGCCAAGAAAACCCCATGGACAGTAACAAAAGGCTAAAAGATATGACGCCGGAAGATGAGCCCCTCAGGTCGGAAGGTGTCCAATATGCTACTGAGGAAGAGCAGAGGGCAAGTACGAGTAACCCCAGAAAGAGTGAAGCGGCTGGGCCAAAGCCGAAAGGACGCTCAGTTGTGGATGTGTCTGACGGTGAAAGGAAAGTTCGATGCTGCAAAGAACAATACTGCATAGGAACCTGGAATGTAAGATCTATGAATCAAGGTAAGCTTGACGTGGTCAAAAATGAGATGGCAAGAATGAACATCGACATCTTGGGAATCAGTGAACTAAAGTGGACAGGAATGGGCGAATTTAACTCAGAAGACCATTATATCTACTACTGTGGCCAGGAATCCCGTAGAAAAAATGGTGTGGCCTTTATAGTCAACAAGAGAGTGAGAAAGGCAGTATTGGGATACAATCTCAAAAATGACAGAATGATCTCGGTCCGAATCCAAGGCAAACCATTCAACATCACAGTAATCCAAGTCTATGCCCCAACCACTGCTGCAGAAGAGGCTGAAGTGGACCAGTTCTACGAAGACCTACAACAGCTCGTAGAACTAACACCAAAAAATGATGTCCTCATCATCATAGGGGACTGGAATGCTAAAGTAGGAAATCAAAAGGTAACCGGAATAACAGACAAGTTTGGCCTTGGAGAACAAAATGAAGCAGGGCAAAGGCTAACAGAGTTTTGTCAAGAGAACACGCTGGTCATAGCAAACACCCTTTTCCAACAACCTAAGAGGCGTCTCTACACATGGACATCACCAGATGGGCAACACCGAAATCAGATTGACTATATAATTTGCAGTCAAAGATGGAGAAGCTCTATCCAGTCAGTAAAAACAAGACCTGGAGCTGACTGTGGCTCAGATCATGAGCTACTCATTGCAAAATTCAGACTTAAATTGAAGAAAGTTGGGAAAACCACTCGGCCATTCAGATTTGACCTAGATCGCATCCCCGATGAATATACAGTAGAGGTGAAGAATAGGTTTAAGGGACTAGATTTGATAGACAGAGTGCCTGAAGAACTATGGACAGAGGTCTGTGACATTGTAAAGGAGGCAGCACTCACCGCCATCCCAAAGAAAAAGAAATGCAAAAAAGAAAAGTGGCTGTCTGATGAGGCTTTACACATAGCAGAGGAAAGAAGGAAAGCTAAAGGCAATGGGGAAAAGGAAAGATTTGCCCAACTGAATGCAGATTTCCAGAGAACAGCAAGGAGAGATAAGGAGGCTTTCCTGAATGAACAATGCAAAGTAATAGAGGAAAACAATAGATTGGGAAGGACTAGAGATCTCTTCAAGAAAATTGGAGAAATCAAGGGAACGTTCCATGCAAAGCTGGCCATGATAAAGGACAAAAACGGTAGGGATCTAACAGAAGCAGAAGAGATTAGGAAAAGATGGCAAGAATACACAGAAGAACTATACAAGAAGGACCTCGATGTCCTTGACAACCACGATGGTATAATCACTGACCTTGAGCCAGACATCCTGGAAAACGAAGTTAAATGGGCCTTAGAAAGCATTACTAACAACAAAGCTAGTGGAGGTGATGGTATCCCAGCTGAGTTATTCAAAGTCTTAAAAGAAGATGCTGTTAAAGTGCTGCACTCAATTTGCCAACAAATTTGGAAAACGCAACAGTGGCCACAGGATTGGAAAAGGTCAGTTTACATTCCAATCCCAAAGAAGGGCAACGTCAAGGAATGTTCAAACTATCGCACAATTGCACTCATTTCACACGCTAGCAAGGTCATGCTCAAAATCCTACAAGCTAGGCTCCAACAGTACGTGGATAGAGAACTGCCAGAAGTACAAGCTGGGTTTAGAAGAGGTAGAGGAACTAGAGATCAAATTGCCAACATTCGCTGGATTATGGAGAAAGCAAGAGAATACCAGAAAAACATCTACTTCTGCTTCATTGACTATGCTAAAGCCTTTGATTGTGTGGATCACAATAAATTATGGCAGGTTCTTAAAGAGATGGGAGTACCAGACCACCTCATATGTCTCCTGAGAAACCTGTATAAGGGTCAAGAAGCAACAGTTAGAACCGGATATGGAACAACTGATTGGTTTAGCATAGGAAAAGGAGTACGACAAGGATGTATACTGTCACCTTGCTTATTTAATTTATATGCAGAGTACATCATGCGAAATGCTGGCCTGGATGAATCACAAGCTGGAGTTAAGATTGCTGGGGAAAAGATCAATAACCTCAGATATGCAGACGATACCACTCTGATGGCAGAAAGTGAAGAGGATCTAAAGAGCCTCTTGCTCAGGGTGAAAGAGGAGAGTGCAAAAGTGGGCTTGAAGCTCAACATCAAAAAAACTAAGATCATGGCATCTGGCCCCATCACTCCTTGGCAAATAGAAGGGGAAGTCGTAGAAGTAGTGACAGACTTCACGTTCCTAGGATCCCAGATCACTGCAGATGGTGACTGCAGCCATGAAATTAAAAGACGCCTGCTCCTTGGGAGGAAAGCGATGGCAAACCTAAACAGCATGATAAAAAGCAGAGACATCACCTTGCCAACAAAAGTCCGCATGGTCAAAGCAATGGTATTCCCCGTAGTAATGTATGGCTGTGAGAGCTGGACTATAAGGAAGGCCGAGCGCCGAAGAATAGATTCTTTTGAACTATGTTGCTGGAGAAGACTCTTGAGAGTCCCTTGGACTGCAAGGAGATCAAATCAGTCAATCCTAAAAGAAATCAACCCTGACTGTTCCCTGGAAGGCCAGATCCTGAAGCTGAAGCTCAAATACTTTGGCCACCAAATGAGAAGGGAGCATTCGCTGGAGAAGACCCTGATGCTGGGAAATATTGAAGGTCAAAGAAGAAGGGGACGGCAAAGAATGAGATGGTTAGACAGTGTCATCGATGCAACGAACATGAAATTGAGCAAACTTCAGCGGACAGCAGAAGACAGGAGGGCCTGGCGTAATCTGGTCCATGGGGTCGCGAAGAGTCGGATTCGACTGTGCGACTGAACAACAACTAGGCCACCCTTCCCTAAAAATAGGGCTTATGGAGGCTTACAACCTGATAATATACATTCTCAATATAAAACTAAATTAAAACAATCCAGTAAATACTAGCAGGTAAAAACAGTATATATACAATATATAAGATGGTGAGAAATCCTAACTCCTCAGTTCCTAGGGGAAGGCATTATGAAGGATGGGGAATTATAGGAGAGTGCCAAAGGAAGTCCCGTTGCTGTCCTCAACTGAAAGCCCGGTGGAACATCTCTGTCTTGCATGCCCTGCAGAAGGGTAACAGCTCCTGAGGACATGGATGTCTTCCAGCAGAACATTCCACCAGGCAGGGGCCAGGGCTGAGAAAGCCCTGGCCCTGGTCGAGGACAGACAGATTTATCTCAGGCTGGGGACCACCAGCAAGTTCTTATTTCCTGAGAGGCAGTCCCAAAGGTATGTAGGTCCCTGACTGCTAAGGGCCTTAAAGGTCAAAACCAAAACCTTGAACCTGATCCGGTGCTCCACCAGAAGCCCATGCAGCTCATGCAGCACTGGTTGGATATGTGCTGTTCTGGGGGTTCCCATGAGGACCCACATGGCTGTGTTTTGGATCAGCTGGAGATTCTGGGTCAGGCCAAGGGCAGGCCCATGTAGAGCGAATTCTAGTAGTCCACCCTGGAGGTGACAGTTGCATGGATTACCGTGGCTATGTCGGGGCAAGACAGGTAAGGAGATAGTTAGAAAGTTAGAAAAACGCTAGATTGGCAACCTTTGCAACGTGGGCTTCCATGGATAAGGAAGAATCCAGAGTCATGCCCAGGCTCCTGATGGTATGTGCCAGTGACAGAGGCACACCCTCAAGAGTCAACTGGCAACTCAATTGAGGCTCCCTCCCACCCAGCCACAGTTTCAGTCGACACTGTTTTAACCATCTCACCATAGCCTCCAAACCCTCAGCTAAGTTCCTGGGAATGGTGTCTGGCTGGTCACCCATTAACAGATATAGCTGGGTGTCATCAGCATATTGATGGCATCCCAGCCTGAAACTCCACATTAGCTGGACAAGAGGGCGCATTTAGATGTTAAACAGCATCGGGGAGAGAAGTGCCCCTTCCAGTGGGTATCTTGAGGACACTGTCTCTCCCAGCACCACCCTCTGTCCCCAACCATGGAGAAATGAGATGAGCCATTGCAAGGCTGTCCCACAGATTCCAGTGTCAGTGAGGCGGTGAATCAGTAGATCATAATCAACTGTGTCGAATGCTGCTGTAAGATCAAGTGATATCAGCAGCGCCAATCCACCTTGATCCAGCTGTCTGTGGAGATCGTTTGTGAGGGTGATTGCTGCCATCTCCATCCCGTGGCCGGGGTGGAAGTCTGATTGAAATGGGTCCAACACCAATGTATCCTCCAGAAATTTTTGGACCTGTTGGGCCACATCTCTTTCAATTACCTTGCTCAGAAACAAACAATTCAAGACTGGGTGGTAGTTGGTCAAATCCATAGGACCTGAATTTGGTTTTTTCAAGAGCAGAATAACCACTGCCTCCTTCAGCTCCCCTGGGAAAATCCCAGAACCCAGGGACAGATTGATGTCATCAAGAGGGCCTTGTAACTTTTTCCTGCTGGCCTTCACCAGCTTTGAGGGGCATGGGTTCAAGAGGCAGGTGTTTGGCCTAACAGCACCCAGAATTCTGTCGACATCAGCCTGGGAGAGCTGACTGAAGGTGTCAAAACCCGAATCTGGAGACAGCTAAGGGGCCTCCAGTTCACGTACTGTAGCACTACTGGCTGGAAGATCGCAGTGGAGCGACGAGACTTTATCTGCAAAGAAGCTTGCAAATGCCTCACAGCTTAAGGTCGAAGTTCTACTACTTTGGGTCCTCTCAGAGAGGATCGTAAGAGACCTAATTATCCATTGTACCAGGAAAGAGCTAGCAGACACAATGGAGGCCATATAGAACTCTTTCTTTGCTGTCTTCACTGCCATCTCATAGGATTTCATAAATGTCCTATAAGATGCTCTCATAGCTTCATTGCAAACATGCCATCAAATCCTCTCTAGTCGTCTAAGCTCCTGCTTCACCCCCCTGAGTTCCATAGTGTACTGGGGGATGTTTCTTGATGGAGGCAAAGAGGACATCGGGGGGCAATTTCATCAATGGCTTTAGAGAGAAAGGTATTCCAGTCCTCTATCAGCTCATCTAAGGAATCGCAGGAGGGCATTGGAGCCCACAGAGCATTCTGGATTCCAGCTGGATCCATTAGTCTCTGTGGGTGTACAAAAATTCGCTCACTGCGTAGATGGGAGGGTTGTGTGGGGACATCCAGCCAGGCCTTCAGGGCACAATGATCTGACCATGGCACCAATAATTTGGCCATCAGATCAGTATTAACCCCTGCCCCAAAGATCAGATCCAGTGTGCGGCCTGCTTGTTGTGTGGGCCTTGATACAATCTGGGTGAGCCCCAGTGCTGCCATGGATGACACCAGATCTGCTGCCTGCTGCAAGGAGGCAATATCAGCATGGACATTGAAATTCCAGTATATAAGAATCCTTGGGAACTCCAATGCCCAGCCAGCTGCTGCCTTGAGCAAGCTTGGGAGGCTGTTCACCAGTGCACTAGGCAGAAGGTACACTAGAAAGATAGCTAAGCTCACCTCAGAGTCCCGCATGAGGCCTACACAATCAATGCCAGCAATCTTTGGGGTGGAGAGTGCCCTGAAGGAAAAACTCTCACAGATGAGTATTGCCCCCCCACCCCACTGTTCGAGACTGATGTAGGACTGAGAAACCTGGAGGTGATTGTTCTTTTAAGGTGACAGTCTCCCCTTCCAGGTCTCAGACAAGCATGCCAGGTCCACTTTTGTGCTGCGATATAATTTCACAGAATTGAGGTCTTATTATTAATGGACCTGGTGTTGCTATGAAGTTACTAGTTGCTGGATGGCTTTCCACCCTCATTATTGTCAAGACAGGGAGGGGGAGATGAGAATGTGAGAAGTTGGTGAGGAGGAAAGAAAGAGAATGTTGCAAAGGAGACTCCATTAGGGAGGGCTGGCCTGCAGCCCACTTGCAGAGGCTTTGCATTCCACTTTTTGGTCCCGACCCACAGGTTGGGAAACACTGTCCTGTACTATTTTATCTTCACCTTGTGAGGCAGGTTATTCAAAGGGAAAGTCAGTGATCTATGGTAACCAAGTGAGCTTCATAGCTCCATAGGATTTGGAACCAAAATCCCTAGTCAGAATCTTAAACCACTATACCACACTGCTTCTCATGGTTACAGTCAGGCCTGTAGCTACAGCAGGACATCTCGGGACAGGGCCCCCTCACTTACCACCCAGGCCTCCCGACTTCCCAACCAGCCGGGTTATTTTATTTTATTTTTCATGCATGCCATGGCTGCACCAAGCTGAGCTGTCACCCTGCCAGCAGTGTACCTCTGGCTGGCTGTGGGCAAGGCAAGCCAAAGGGGACATCTGCTCCCTACTCCAGCCCTCTCTCGTCGCTTTTTAAAAACTTTTATTCTCTTGCCATTCCTGACACAGTGTCCCCTGACTTAGTTAAATGCCCCCTGAAGTCAAAAGTCCAGGTTACAGTGGCTTCTTCTTTAGCCAACATCATGACTGAACCAGAGAATGCTGTTTTTATTTGAACATGGGAAAAGGAAGGATTTATCCCACAGGATTAGGAATGTGATAAATGAAGTTATTTCCAAGGCACACATTTCATGGTTCTTTGAGGATGCAGTTGTCTATAAAATCATTCAGGGTATGCTGGGTACAGTAATCATAAAATTATTTAAAAACCGTTATAGACATATGGTTTCTCAAACTCATGTATAAAAATCACACAGCTGAACCAGAATAAGAAAGGAAGTAAGTAGTTACTTTCTACTCCTCCTGAGGGAAATGGAGTTGTGGCTTTTACCTGAGCAGGCAGAAGCTGTGATGTTACAATTTTAAATATTTACTGTGTAAAGCATACTTGAAAAAGCATCCACTATTGCTCTACCTCTGGAGTGCTTCCATTCCCAAGTAATACAGCTTGGCTTCTGTGTCAGGGTACAAAGAGGGGAAAAATCTATAAGGGACTTAGCCATGTTAAGTTAAAATAGATTTCAGAATTCATTAGGGAGGAATGAATGCTGTCAATGTTGGTTTTCAGTTATCAGTTTTCAATGACCAGCTTTTGAACACTTTCTGTCCAGGGTTAGAGGACTCCTTCCAAACAAGGCATTGCTAATGGGGGCATAATCTGAAACTTTGTAATTGGTGTTGTCACTTTGTCCTGAAGAGAAAGAGAGGCCATTTCTCACATCCAGCTGTTCTTTCATTTTCAGTTTAGTCAAATATAAAATGTGCTCTCAGATAACTTTGATGTTGATCTAGAGCCCAATTTAAACATGTTTCAAGCCAGGCAAGAAGTTACCTGTGTACTATTGCACGGGCCAAACATCTCATTTAAACATTATTCTCGATGACCATGCATGATATTTCAACATGCCAATGTCAGCCTCAGCCTGTCATTTATTTATTTATTTTGGAAACCTCAAGATGTGGACAAAACACATGGAGGCATATGACCTTCCACTTGTTCTTCAGACCCATGTCCATCCAGCTTGTTAAGAAACTGCAAAAGGTGAACTATTTCAGTGGATGGTAAAAATTACTTCTTAACAGTCAGAAGGAGCAGTGTGTCTGGATTTGGAAAAAAGCTGTGATGTGTTTGTTACTGGGGGGGGGAAACTATCCTCCAGTGTATTCTGTCTCAGTCATTTCCAGTTTGTATCTAATCTGCCATTCTTAGGCAAAATTCTAGAAAAATGGGGCTCCAATTATTTTTAGATTAAATGAATTCTCTAGATTTCCCCCCCAGTTTGTTATCTAGTCTGGGTGCAGTTCAGAAACTGCCTTGTGATGAGAAGGGGAATGTGTCCCCATTAGTTCTTCTAGACCAGGGATGTCGAACTCATTTGTTACAAGGGTCGGATCTGACATAAATGGGACTTGGTGGGGCCAGGCCATGAGTGTCATAAAATCTAATGCCAGGTAGCAGAGATATAAACTTTATAAAGATATTATTTTTAACTTAAAATACAAATATGCATAAAACTCTTGCAATATTTTGTTTATTTAACACTTTGACAACTGACACCTCCCAAACCTCCCCCCAAAAGATGTCTGCCTAAAATGGAAAGGTGAGGGAATAGTGGGGTTTGGTAATGCAATTTTGAAAAAGAACATCAAGAAAAAGCACAAGGGTCACAGCAGAAACTAAAAATAAAGACTAAAAATATAAAATGCTCTGAGCCTAGGAAAACATAAAATGGCTGGGCATTTTCCCCTCCCCCCCAGGTCTACTCAGAGTGGCAGTGGCTCTCCAGTGTAATGTCCCCCTTTGGCTGTGGGCTACCAGGTTAGAGTACCAGGTTAGAGTACCAGGTTAGAGCACCCAATCTCAGTTCCATTCAGCTGAGACAAGCTGGCTCAAAACATCACCCCTGTATTTGCAAGGAGACAACTCCAGCAAGCAACAGCTTCAGCTGTGCAAACAATGGAAAGTGAAACTTCTTGAGCTCCACTCCATTGAAATACATTGCAGCACAGACAAAGTTGCAAAGAAAATGTGGAATGGATTTCCCATTAAGGTCCCTGGGCCCGGGTAGACTACTCTGGGACTGGGATGACAGCCATCAGAGTGAAATGACAGTCCCTGGGAGTAGCAGAAGCATTCTAGGATTGGAATGAGAGCCCCCAGAGTGGAATTCCCTTCCCAGGGGCTGTCATTGCTCTCTGTCATTTCAGTCCCAGAACACAGATTCTGTTCCTATCATTCTACTCTGGGGGCTGTCATTCCAGTCCCAGAGCACTGTTTCTATTGCTAGAAACAATCCCAGAGTAGTCTATCTGGTTGCAGAGACATTAATGGAAAAATCCATTCTGTATTTTCTTTGTAACTTTGGAAGCCCAGAAGAGCTTCCTGCCGAATCAGGCAAAGACAAGATGGAGAGCGGTGGGAACTTTGGCTGCCCAAAGCTTTGAGGACAGGAGGGGGAGGAGGAAGGAAGAAAAGAGCTGCAGGCCTGATTCTTGTCCACGGGCCTTAAGTTTGACACCCCTGTTCTAGACCTCTTGGTGGAGTTTGATATCATCACCTGTGATATCCCTCTAAGCCATCTAATTAGGAAGGGAGCATTGCTTAAGATTTTACCCAGGTAGAATCCCTGCAGTCAAACCGACCTCCTACTGAAATTCCAGCATGTGCTATTCTAGGGCATAATTGTTTATAAAACAAATTATAATTATAAGTCACCTTATAAATTACAATTATAAGTCACTCAGGATATTTCTGCATTCTCTCTGAGCTTGTCTATAGAGTTGGTCATCCCAGGTGTTGGCACAGAAACTAGAGATACGCAAAGTTGAATGTGACAGATCTGATTTAATTGCAGAATCCAATCTATTTTTCCCCAATCTAAACTAAACAGAACTTTAAAAAAATTAAACAGCATGTATTTGTGGGCCTGTGCAATAAAACATGCCTCCTTCTGGTGATAAAATGTGCATACACACCCCCATGGACATCTAAACTTTAGGCTTGCACAAACTTTAGGTTTACACAATCTGCCAGCAACCGGCCATAACAATCAGTATTAATGGGCCGGAATTTGCACCAGCAGCTATAACTACTGATTTTAAATGCTTATAATGTAATGTTTTATTGTGTTTTAAACCTTATTGTATTATTTGAGATGATGTGACCCGCCCTGTGCCCACTCACGGGATCGGCGGGATACAAATATGAAAAATAAATAAAATTCTCTAGCTGTCCAGGCCAAAAGACACATCTTTTGAGAATTTTACCCATGAGACAATCTTTTGGTTACCACAGTGCCACAACTTTGAATATAGAACAGGACTCTACCAACTATTGGTGTCATTAAGGAAGAGCTGCTAGTGCTACCCCTGCTGGTATACTGTAAAGAAATTTATTTTGCTAGGATTTGGAAAATTCAGAATAGCTTCTTACTATTCCCATGGGACGATAGTATTTCAGATACAGTGTGATCTAGTAAACTGAGAAGAATGTTGAATAGAGAGAACTCCAATATTTAATTCCATGCTATATAGCCCGGAAATAAATTATTTCTGTCTCTCACTGCTTCTCCATCCCTGACCTCAACAAGGACATCAGATGTCAGTTTGGCAGATTTGATATGGAAGATAAAGTAGTCTCAACAGCCATCATGCTTATTGCAAAAAGCATGGACAAGTTCTCCAGCATTTTCAAAGGGTATTATAAAAATCTTTTCTTGTTTGTAGCATTTATATGCCAAATGCAACACTAGTCATTACAAGCGAGGCTGAAAATGAACAGCATCCATTCTTGGGAATTATAGCCCACCCTCTGCTGGTTTGATAGCCTCTGAATGTACTTGCGTATTTTATATTTTGGAAATCAAGACAGCAAAGAGCATGGTTTTCCTGATCTCATTGATAGTTTTGTGACTGCATGTTGTTGAGTGCCTTTGTAAAGCAGAGTAGCTGCGAGGATTTGTGGAGAAGATTTGAAATGCCTTTCTCAATGTCCATGAAACATCACTTCTGCTTTCTTGTCAGGGATTTCCATTTGGCTGGAATGGCAGATAAACTTAAGGTGAACAAAGAAAGGATTTGGCAGGGACTAAATCCAGCTTTATCTTTTGCTGGCTGTGTGCATAGGTTTCTATTTTTTATATTGCAGACAATTATTAATATTAAATGTACTGTTATTACTAGTTCTTAGAGTTTGGAAACTATTAACTTGGTGCTTAATAGAGAAAGAGAGTATGCCACACATATTCCCCCCAACCCCACAAAAGAACTTCTGGATAAATAAGGGAAACTGAAATACTGATGTTTTAGTATTCAACAATTATTTTATATTTGCCCATCACATAAATAAGGAGGGTGGAAATGCTAAGTATCTAAAGTGTTGTCTCTGCTAAGCAAAGGTAACTTTATTTTTCTTTTTAAAATGTGAACATTTCAGTATAGCATAGAACCTCTTAGATTCTGGATAAAATTCATAAGTCTAAGGTCCTGGTCAGCATACTGTTTCCCTGGAGTGCAATTTTGAGAATAAAGTAAGGTGTGGTGGGGGCATCTACATCTTTTAGAGCAGTGGATCCCAAAATAGGAGGACAGTGGGATTACCTAAGGGGTGCTAAGAGGTAAAAAGGCAGCGGGAGGGCACTGGAGGTGGGTCACTTTGTGTTGTCATGGGTGAGCCAGGGCTCAGTGAGGACTCCTCAGGAGAAGAAGAGCCAGTTGTAGCCAGCTCTGAGTCAGCAGAAGCTAGCAAGCAGGAAGATGAACTTCAGGCTGATCAGGATCCACAGCCAACAGCTGGTGCTGAACCACCAACAGTCTCCAGCCCTGAATCAACAAGTGAAACTGAGTTGATCATTCCTAGCCCTCCAGTATTGCCCACACCCTTTGAGTGCCACAGACAGTGACTATGAGCAGAACTACAAGAGAGATGACAGAGTGCTCACCTCTTGCACCGACACCAGCTGCTTGAGTACTTGCAGAATTACTCCTGAGCAGCTGGCTGCAAATTTGACACCAAGGCATGTGCCTATAAAAACTAGCCAAGGGAGTCTGTAAGTCATGGAAACAAGAAGTCACTCTACCACTGACTCTGTGTCCATTGCTTTTGATCCTGCCTTGTTCGTGTGACTTCTGGAGTGGCTCCTGACCTTGACTCTTGGCTCTGCATGACTCCAGCTAGTACAACCCTCGGACCTTTTGGCCACACCTCTTGGACAGCTCCTTAGTAATGAACCTTTGACTTCTGACTTTTGGACGGAACTTCTGACTCTGCTCCTTTAACAATGCTTTGGTAATGACTCTTTGGCTTTTGACTTGCAGACTGAACTCTCAACTTTGCTCTCCTGTGAGCAATGCTCCCTCCCTGCACCTGTCTTGAGACAGTTGTTGACTTATTTATGAGTGACCAGGCCATGGCACCACACTGGCAAATGGGACTCCAAGTTTCTGCCTCTGCATAGCACTGAAATCTGTGGAAACAATCAGAAGTTTTAGTAAATGTGCCACCAGAGCTCTAGTCAGACTAATATACTATGGTTTGAGAAACTGCTCTCACTGTATGTGTTCTTGTCTCTTTGTCAGTTTTCCTGTTTTTGCAGACAATTCCTTAACATAATAGTATTGAGTGTGGCATTTATTTTCCTGTATAGGAAAGTATTTATTTTCCTATTATTTTGCTGAGTGAGTTTAAACCAGACATTGAGAAACTGGTATTGCTTCATCAAGCCCATCCATTGCATTAAGAATTTACTGAATGGTGAAGTAGTTACTAAATGTGGTATCTAAAATTCTTGCTAAATGACTATCAGACTTTGAAAAGCTGGTATCACTGGATCAAGTAAATCAACTTTGTTAAATAAGTTAAATTAAAAAGTTTAAATTGGATTTTAAATAAATATGCAATTTAATTGTTACTGGTTTGAATTTTATTGTTATTGTCTTCCTTAGTGAGTCATGCAAACGCCTATTTTGAATAATGCTTTTACAGGGTAGGGGGCACTGGGATGCATTTATGGAACCAAATGGAAAACGATCTAAAAAAATTGGGAACCACTGTCTTAAAGTGCTCAGTTGTCTAGTCGATGCTCCTTCCTCCACACTTTGTCTCCAGATTAGCAACTGAGGAATTTCATGAGGCATTGTGAGATCTAAAAGCACCTCTAGATTCCAGTGTTGGTGTTAAGCAAAACTGTACCACCAGATTTCTCAATACTCCCTTTACTTAATTCCTTCTCATGTTCCCAAACAAAACTATTTTTATGAGATATGTTGGAAGTAGTGGGGTGTCCTTTAAAACTGATAAGATTATTCACCCTTTGGTCACGTCTAGGCTACATACATTACTATAATACATTCAACATGAGGCTGCCTTTGAAAATGACCTAGAAACTTCCAGTGGCAGTAACAGGACATGCCATATATTATACCACTCTTCTTGATCTCATGCTGACTTTCAGTTTATTTCTGAATGCAATTCTAAATGCTGCTATTATTTTACACATACCTAAATGTGGTGGCTCAAGTGGTTAAAATGCTGAACTGCAGGCTGTGGAAGGTCAGTAGTTCAGCAGTTCAAGACCCGAGAGTGCCGCATGACGGAGTGAGCTCCCGTCTCTAGTTCCAGCTCCTGCCAACCTAGCAGTTTGAAAGCGAGAAATTGCAAGTAGATAAATAGGTACCACTTCAGTGGGAAGGTAACAGCATTCCATGCGCCTTGGTGTTTAGTCATGCCAGCCACATGACCACAGAAATGTCTTCGGACAGCACTGGCTCTTCGGCTTTGAAACGGAGATGAGCACTGCAACCCTAGAGTCGGATTTGACTGGCTTTTGAGCAAGGGAACCTTTACCTTTTAAATGGTGTGGGTTTGGATATCTAAAGGACTACCAGGTCCCATGATGAACTTGCCTGACTCCTCATGATAGCTGTATGTTTATTACAATGGGATAATTCAGGTCAGGATAACTGTGCAAGGAAGACTTAACACCCATCAATCTCACACTGTGTCCTGATTAGAATTGGGCCCAGTGCATGATTTTAAAAGGATCCCCCTCATACAAATTGTGAGTTCCATTTGTGAAACTCCTACCACCATGTACAGTTGAGCCATTGGAGTCCTTTCTCTGGGTATCCCTGCCTTCTAAGGCTAGGCAGGTGGTGACTAAAAATGCATCCTTCTCAGCAGTGGTGCCACATCTTTGGAATTCCCTCCTCTGAAGAGACACCTAGCATCTCATTATTGGTATTCAGGCATCAGACACATACACTCTATTCTGTTGAGTTCATGGTGAACTCTTCATTTGCTGGTGTCTCTTTAGATTTTGTTCTGCTTCATAAATGGGCACTTGCCATTCTTGGAACTATGTGTGTTGCAAGGTCTAAATTCAGTCATTATAGGGTTAATGTGTTTACCTTGGGTGCTGTTGTTTAGATTGACCTGGAAGGGAACCTGGCACAAAGCCAGTGGGGAGAAAGCCCAGGAAACTAGAGTCTATTTACTAACAATCATTGGTGATTTTCTTCTAGAGTCAAGAAGAAAGAAGACCCTCCACTACCAACCTGTGTGTCTGTTGTTATGCTTCTAACAGCAAGCATGTAGTCTTAAGTGTTTATTGTTTTGTAGATTTTCTGTGTACCCTTCACCTTAGAAATAAAGATTTTTACACAGAAAGAAAATGCCTCCTCTCCAGTGAACAAAGATCCATTGCAAACTCTGAATATTTAACTATTTTTACCAAATTTTCCAACAGCCATTACATTATTTAGTTTTAGAATCTAGAAAAGTCCTGCTGGATCAGACTAGTAGTCCATCTAGTCCAGCATACTGTTTCACACAGTGGCAAACCAAGTGTCTTGCACAGCCAACAAATGAGCTGTATCTCCTCCTGAAACTGCATCTTAGCTCTGGTATTCAAAGGTTTACTGCCTCTGAATGTGGGGGTTCCCTTCAGTCTCCAGGGCCTAGTAGCCATCGATGAACCTATCCTCCATGAATTTGTCCTTTTTGCTGGCAGCTGTTGATTTCAATAACATCACTTTAAAATCATATTAACTATTTGCAACAGAAATTGCGTTGCAAAATAAGACAGAATATTTTAAATGAAGTAAAGATTTTGTCTCTCTGATTTTCAAAAATCTCCCCAGTAACAGCCTTGAATAGACCTCAGTAAGCAACTTGACACCAAATTTATTTATGTGACTTTTCTTCATCCCACTGCTAGCACCATTCAAATTGTCTTATAAAACCAATAGAATAATATAATCCTGCAAATAACTGACACAATTCTTAAAGGAAAAAAAGCAAACCTATCCGAGAACATAAAAGCAAGGGAAAATCATCCATAAAAGTCAACAGCAATTTTAATCTTTCTGTCCACGTATGAAATGCCTAAAAGAAAAGGTAGAACTTGATCTTCTTGCTAAAAATGAAGAAGAGAGCATGATTCATTATGGATGTTGTTCTATAATTTAGGACTTCTATGAAAATTTCCTTCCAACTATACTTCTGTCCTCTAGAGCAGGGGTGGCCAAACATGCCTAATGCAAAAGCCATGTAGAATAAACATCAGATGTTTGAGAGCCACAAGTCATGAACAAATATTACACACAAGTTTTTATTAAAAATATGCAAATTTGCTTTTTATTAACATTAAATAAGACTGCCAAAATAAAATCAAAAGGGGCAAAAACAGATATTGATAATGATATTTATTTTTCCAATGATATTTATTTGTTTGCTAATAATATTTGTCAGAGAGAGAGAGAGAGAGAGAGAGAGAGAGAGAGAGAGAGAGGTGGAAAGAATGAAAGAGGTGGGAAGAAAGAGAAAGAGAGAAAGAGAGAAAGAGAGAAAGAAACAAAGAAAACAAATAGGGGAGGTAGGGGGAGGGAAGGAAGGAAGGAAGGAAGGAAAAGCATGCCTCCCCTTTGCTTCCCCAGCCGCCCTGCCAGGAGCCTCCCATTATGCATGAAAGAATGCATGTGGCTCCCGAGCCGCAGTTTGGCCACCCCTGCTCTAAAGGATGGCAGTCACCTTCAGTCTAAGGAGATAAGGCACAATAGAAATGTTTAAAATACATACATACATACATACATAACAAATTATATGATATACTAAATCACTAGCATCTTGGTTGACATCAAAGATCTAAATGTGATTTGGAAACTGTTAGTGGAGGACAAGGCGTCTACAAAAAGCTCAAGAGAAAAAAACCCTGAGACTCCTGTTCCCCTGAAATGCCTGTTATTTAGCCAGCCCTGGGAAGTATAGGTCACAAGCTCAGTTTTGGTATAGGAAAACAAAGCTCAATGATTCATGTTCAGTTGTAGTGCCACTGTCCTGAACACAAACCTTTTCTTAAATCATACTAATCCTAATTGTATTGCTATCCTTCCCCCCACAGGACTCCTATGTTAAAGAGTTGCATGACGAGCATAAGTTCCAACAAGTGGGTGTTTTCCAGATATGCAAATCCTCCATATGTTTGAATGCCTGCCTATCACATGTTTGTGAAATATCCAGAAGGTCATACTAGAATGCCTCTGGTAGGGCAACCTGAATGTTCTGCAGCAAATGGCTGAATTCAAATCAGGAAGACTGGAAGATTAGCTTTAAAGTGATGATGTCTGTTCTGCAGGAGACGAGAAATATATCCATGCAGAACAGCACAGCAGGTATAGTACTTTTCGTCCCACAATCTCATTTTAAGATGCTTTGGTCTTGTTGCAAGTAATGAGGAGCTCATTACTTGATTCTTTTGAAAGCTTTATAATTGCTTTCAAACAGATACTTTTTATTATTTGAAGATTATGCTCTCCTTTAATTGCAGGACTAGGTCAGTATTTTAATAAAAGTTTCCTCCTGTCTTCTTTAATATTTTCTATTACTCAGACAAAATACATATGTAATGACCAGCAGTCATATGTCATCTTGTAAGAACAGAGTTTTGTCCTAGGCAGCCTGTCTTCAAGGGATTATTTTTAGTGGTAGTAGGTGATCACTCAAAATACTATTAGGCATAGTTTCAGAGTGGTTTGGTGGTTCACAAAAAAGCACCAGGTAGAGGACATTTCTTTGTCTTGGCACTAAGCAAAACTGTCTCCAGAGAGAGCTACAGAATGTGAGTAGCATTTCCTTAGCAGATTGACTGATGGGATTTCGTTGACTGTGTTAACATTGAAGCAACGTGCAATTGCCAGCAAGATACATAATATGATTTCTTTTTTAGTTCTTTGGGAATCTTGTATAAAGAAGGGGCTACATTTCAATTGGACAAGTAATTTTTATTTCTATCTGGGGGATTTTTGGTAAAAAATAGAAAGCTAAACACAGACCTACTGAAGGTTATATCCTGTTTAACTTTATATCCCATTTAATTGCTAATTTATCTCTGTGAGATACAGATGAACCAGTTTTTCAGTCACAACTGAGATTCTCATAAAAACAAGAGGATAGTGGGGCTATATTGTGTGAAAAGCTGTGAAGTATGATGAGTTGAATCACAGGTTTGCAAATGCCCTCAAAACTAATGTTGGCAATAGCAAAACATGAGTAGTTCTGACAGTTCTATTCTTCTCCTGGAACACTATGTCTGGGGCAGTGATGCTCTGTATTTTTGGTGCTTAGAAGGCAACAGTGGGAGGGCTTCTGGACTCTGGCCCCGCTGGTGGACCTCCTGATAGCAACTGGTTTTTGGCCACTGTGTGACACAGAGTGTTGGTTTGGATGGGCCGTTGGCATGATCCAACATGGCTTCTCTTATGTTCTCCTGTACTTTTGTAATATACCTCTGATCCATCTCTCTAACATCCCACCAGAATTTTTTCTAGCGACCTTACAAACTCAAGACATTTTATCTCCCACTGGAGGTTTCTAGAACCTGACATTCCTGTTGTGTATACCACTGCACACTAGAAGGAATGAGTGGCTTCTCCACAGTACTCCATTTTTATGATGTGAGGGCAATATTGGCTCCACCCACAAAGCATTCTTTTGCAGTACTTACATAGAGCTCAAAGACAAAGCAAGTGGACCATTAAAAAACTGTTGCAGCTCACTCTTCTGTAAAATAAAGAGATCTCAAAGAACAAACTGTGACCCTCTACATTAGTGATACCTAATGTGAATACTATGGGTATTACCTTGTATCAATTTATGTATTTATAGGTGCCCACTTTCCAAATCCAAAGAGCCAATCTTTACTTTCCTTCATCTCACTGAAGCAGGAGGTAACTCAGAAGGGCCTAGGAAGCTTGTCTGGTGTCAGTAGCTCCACACTCACCTTCAGAGCCAGAACAATTCCCAGCCTGCTCCCACCAAGTGGGCCACTGGGACCATCGGTGAAAGAGGCAGTTGGCAGTGGAGGCACAGCATGGCTCAATGAGGGACTAGGAACATCTAGGAAGGTCAGGAACAACAGCAATTCTGGAGCAGCTGACAGGAGGAACAAGGTTGGGCCTACTGCAATGTCAGATGGGCCTGCTATAAGGTGCCCAACCAAAGGAGAGTCAGCTAGGACAATCATGAGGCTGGGATGCACAGTGGCAGCTGGAGAAACATGGCCAGGTTCTGCATGGTCACAGACAGGTCTGCTACATGGTGATCCAAGCATGGCAGTCAGAGGCCTGGGGAAGGGAGCAGGCATCATCAGCCTTGCCCAGGCTAAAAATGCAGGCCTTTAGAAAGTCCAGGGAGGGTGAGGTGGATAGGGTAAAGGCTCCAGGAAGCCCAAGTGGCCCAAGATCCTGCCAGGCAACAGGACCCAGCCCCTGAGTCTGGGACAGTGAAACAGCCTGGGGATGTCCCTCCCACAGGAAACACTTCAAAACACAAGTCCAGGGCTGGCCGGAGGTGTTTCTGCGCCCTAGGCGGGGTGCAGATGCCAACCTCCCGGTGGGGCCTGGAGACCTGCCATGCTGCCCCCACCTCCTCTCCCCCCTGAGAGGGGAGGGTGAGGGTGGGTGACCTGCAAGCCAGGGAAGGGGAAGGGGTTTAAACCCCCACCCCTTCCATCCCAGACCCCAGACCAGGCAACCCTAGCCACATTTGTGGAATAGCTGTATAGTAAAGAAGCAAAACACACAGAAGTTAGGGATGGAGAGTGCAAGAAGCTCGGCCACCCATGACTAGGAATTAACTGATGGTCCCTGCCTAGTGGGAGCGCAGTTTAAAAAGAAGGCTGCCCGTCTGCAATCCAGCCCCCTGCATTGCACGCGAAAGCCGCCAGATCCAGCCTGGCTTTTCTTTTCCCGAGATGAGATCCTCTCCGACCCCAAGAGGAAGGCCCCCACCCCTTGACTCCTCCTTTATCCGGAGAGAAAATGCATGCCCGCCCCTCCCCTGGTGTCTGAGGCGATGCAGGCCACCCCCCCGTGCCTGCGGCTCTGGCCTCAGCCGCCTCCCCTGGCAAATCTTTTTTACAGAAGGGAAGAGGGAGTCCTCGTGCTGTTGGGGTCACTGCTGCTTCGGGGATGCCTCTCATAGCTGCAAGGCGGGAGCTCAACGGGGCAAGACAGCTAGTTGGGGCTGCCTCCCAGAGAGGCCGCGTGGCCCCAGCACTGGCTTGCCTGCGCACCCCACAGCTGCAGGGCATGCCAGCAAGCTAGGGAAGGGACGGGGGTTTAAACTTACATTCCTAATGATCAGTACTCTTTTGCCCACAGAGCATTAACTTTTTCCACAAGTACTGCCACTGTTAAGCATGTCACTGGTTACCAATAAGAATGAGATGGTGGGATGGTGCTTTCATAAGTTTTATGGCCCTCTTCTTGCATTGTGCACATCATATACTCTCTCCTGTATTACTGTGAACGTTATGGAAGTTGTATAGGAAAAGACTTTCCTGTTTCATTCCTACTAGGCCCCAAATGGTCTAGCTGCTAACATATCCATGTGACTTCTGTCACCTGAGCAGATGGCCTGCACAGATAGCCAAGCTTCATACCCATATTGACACTTTTTGCCAGAGCAAGGAGACATTCAGGTGCCTTCTCACACATAGGAAGAGCTAGATCCAAGATATTTACACTTCAGAGCTCAGCAGACATGCCTTTAGTGGCATCAGCAATGCCTGCTTGGACACACCTCTTAATTCCCTTGTGATTGGATAAATGGCCAAATTCAATTGTGACGGGAGAGGGAGGGAGTTGTACTCACTCTATGGAAAATGAGACAGAGTTCTCTTGGAAAGTTAGCTTCTTTCTAAGAGTTAGTCTCTGTTTGGATTACCTACCTGCAACATGGAATTTTACTAGTGGACTGTGCTGGACTTAATTGCCCACAGCAAACATGTGTTTCATCCTGAAGATCCCCTGGTTCCACAAAGTACATTGAAGGACTGGCAATTATGAAATACCTCTATGTGTAGTCAGAGCTGGACAAGCTATAGATCTTCTTTGTTTTCTTATCTTTGCAAGTCTTGTTATATGCATGCTTCTGTTTTGAATAAAGATAATATCACTTAATATTATCTGAGTTTGAGTCCTGTATTGCAACTGGGGTCTAAGGCTAAATCCTGTTGCCTGAGCTGACTCAGCTGAAGGCTACCACTGTGGGTTAATTAATTATCTGCAGCTCTGGCCCAGAGCTGATAAGTTGTTAATTCCCAGAAACCAGGCAGGAGGTGGGACCTCTTCTCCTGTCTGAGCTGGGAATGTCCTAAAAGAGGTCCTGGTGGCAGAATACTGATTTAAGTGTTCCTGAAGCATGTGGGATTTTGGTATCTCTCATTCCTGGACTGGCATGAGAGAGGAGTAAGAACAGGAATTGGGTCTTCCTTATTCCCTGGACTGGGGGTGAGAAGGTTCAAAAAGCCTGTACAGAAGTCTTACCCAATTTTTATTTTCATTTTCTTTCCTGTTTGTGAGAAATAAAACACTACTTAAAATATGCAATCATGTGCTTCCAGTTATTTCTACAATTTTTTTTAAAATGGTGACTCTGCATCAGTATGGTTGTTTTCCTTGACATCTTCCTTTATGAAGAGATGGAGATACCACAGCAGTAGACTAGCTCTAATACAGCACTGTGTCATTATTGCCACAGGCAGGCCTTGAAGAGCCCTTAGGATATGTTCAGTAGTTCTTATTCAGAGCTTTGGGAGTACAGTTCCAGAGTTTTGAGCCCTGCTGTTCAGATGTGCAGAGAACTTTGACCATGCTGTTCTCCAGCAGGATGATTCAGGCCATGCAATCCACACTGTTCCTATATACCTAGGATACTTGTAAGCACTGTCTGGGTATGGCCTCTATCATGTTAGACACAACTAGATTTCTTATTCTGGTAAACCAGCCCATATTTGACATGGTGACTTGAAATGATTTACATGTCTCCCTTTTAAAAAGTGCCCAATAGTCATTTTGGAGTCAGCTTTAATCTTATTCACATTTGTGGCCTGTCATCACAATAATAATAACCTAGTTCTCTTCTTTTCTTCCTTCATAGTCCCCCCCACACCATTTCTCTGTCTGTAAATACTGTAGAAGAGTTTTCCTAATTCCTGCCAGACTATACTATATCGTGTCAAGTAGCCACTACATTAGGGTTGTCAGTCTCCAGGTGGGGCCTGGGGATCCCTCACTTTTACAACTGATCTCCAGCTGACAGAGATCAGCTCCCCTGGAGAAAATGGTTCTAGGAAAAAAGCCCACAGAAAAAAAACCCACTGACATAAATGCTCACAGGAAAAAAGCCCACGTGGAAAAATGCCCACATGGAAAAAAGCCCACATGGAGAAAAGCCCATAGACAAAAAAGCCCATATGGAAAAAAGCCCACACGGAAAAATACCATGTATTTTTAAAAACTTTTTTGCCTTTTTTAGGCCATGCTTTCAGTAAGGAAATAGCTGGTGAATTTGCTACAGATCACATTTTTGTGGGGGATTCCCCCCCCCAACTCAGTGTTAGCCAATGCTGTCATTATTTTAAAAACAGATCATTATTTCACTCTTTGTTTATGGGTGGTGGGTCTTTATTTTTAAACTGACTACCTATTTAGAAAAAAAGAGAAGTTTCTGCTGATGGCTGTCTTCCTATTTAGGTCAGGGTGGCGGCACCCAAAATGGTGATGATAAGCTGGATACTCCCAAGCCCCAGGGTCACAAATCTAAAGGAGGAAACGCAACTCTTCAAAGCTTATGGGAAGCTATGAGACACAAACACACTCAGACTGGTAAAAATATTTGCATTTACTAGGAGTTTTGTGGTGTTTTCACAGTTTTGTGTGGGTGGTATGTGTTAACAATTACATTTCCAAGGAATCTAATTTCATTTTTCTCTAGGCCATGCTTTCAGTAAGGAAATAGCTGGTGAATTTGCTACAGATCACATTTTTGTGAGGGATTCCCCCCCCCCAACTCAGTGTTAGCCAATGCTGTCATTATTTTAGAAACAGATCATTATTTCACTCTTTGTTTATGGGTGGTGGGTCTTTATTTTTAAACTGACTACCTATTTAGAAAAAAAGAGAAGTTTCTGCTGATGGCTGTCTTCCTATTTAGGTCAGGGTGGCGGCACCCAAAATGGTGGTGATAAGCTGGATACTCCCAAACTCCAGGGTCACAAATCTAAAGGAGGAAATGCAACTCTTCAAAGCTTATGGGAAGCTATGAGACACAAACACACTCAGACTGGTAAAAATATTTGCATTTACAGGGAGTTTTGTGGTGTTTTCACAGTTTTGTGTGGGTGGTATGTGTTAACAATTACATTTCCAAGGAATCTAATTTCATTTTTCTCTACTAACAGAGCACAACTCTCTGCAAAGAGCCTCAAACCAGAGCTGGGTACTGCAAGGCCCCAGTTTGGGCCACCAATCTGAAAAGCCCACCTCCTCTGCCTGTGAATCTGTCTGCAAAGCCACGGCACAGCAGCCCATGCAACAGAGCTGTATTACAGGATCATCAAACCCACCCATCCCATGCAGTAAATCCAAAAGAACACCCCCCCCCAAATGACTGTAAATGGAAACAGAAGGGGACTCATTTCACACCACCTTGTAAGAAACAGAAAATTGACATTACTGGTTCTGATGCTGTTTTTAAAGCTTTGTGTGAGAACATGACAAGGGTAATGGGTGAGATGGGCCACTTCCACACTGTCATTTTTGTCACTTGTTTGTCCCTATTGCTTCAGGAGTCCCACCCCCCCATGTGCTTTGCTGTCTTTAGCAGTCCCAGAGGGAGCAAAACACATGTGGCAAAGGGGGGGGGGGCAAAGCAATAGGGACAATGTTATCTTATAGTTTTATGTTATGGTTTTAATAATGAAATAAGTAAATAATATTAATCATTTAAAGAAGTTAAGCCATATAGTTGTTCAAAAGCTATGCATATTAGACTGTCTATACATAATTTAATTTAATGCCTTTCTGTCTTTACTTTAGAAATTACTTCATCCCAACATTACAAAGGTTGACAAATGGTAAATTAATAAATTTAAAGTATTTAATTTTATTTAAAAATATTTCTGTATAGAGTTTAATTTACAATTCTGTTATTGTTTTTCCTTCTTAATAAAGTTTGTTGATAACAAAATGGTCACTTTTATTTCCTGTGTTTTCCCTTCCAAGCCTTGACACTCAAGAGCATTAAAGCCCTCTTCATAAGGCCACTTTTATATACTAATGAAGTAATTTACTAATAACATAGCAACACTGTTATTTAACTAGGCATAAGGACATTTGTGGAAATAAATACAACGAGCTCTAGAAAGAGGCTCTGGGAAAGTGCTCTGGCCTTGGGCACTCAGCATCAATTTGCTGTGGCAACCTCAGCAGGGTACAGTGACACAGAATCCACAGTTTTCTCTGGGGGAACTGATCTCTGCCATCTGAAGAGCAGTTGTAATTCTGCATGATCTCCATCCCTCCCCTGGAGATTGGCAACAATGGTTCCCCATGAGGGAATAGTTGGTTTGGAGGGTGGAGTCCATGGCATTGTACCTGTCTGAGGTCCCACCCCTCCTCAAACCTCACCCTCTACAGGCTCCAGGAATTTTCAGATTTCCAGGAATTTTCCAACCTGGAGTTGGCACCCCTATCTCCTTCCTAGCCAGCCATCAACCTACCTTAATCTGCCCCTGATCTCTACCATCTGGAGAGCAGTTTTAATTCTGTGTGATCTCCAGCCCTCACCTGGAGATTGGCAGCAGTGATTCCCCAGGAGGAAAAGTACAGTCATTCTTCACAATGGAGATTCACAAATCTGCTTCTCAAAGCAGATCTGCTTCACAAAGCAGATTACATAATTCTCCTCTCCCCCTTTTGATCTGCACAACAACCCTGTGAGGTAGGTCAGGCTGAAAGTCTGAATGGACCACAATCACCTTCTCAACTTCTACAGCAAGAACATGGGTCTAGCAGACCCTGCTCTGAAGCGCTGCCATGCCCAGGTTAGCCAACCTACAGGTGGAGCCTGAAGATCACCAGGTATCACAACTGAACTCCAGACAACAGATCTCTCCCCCCACCCCGGAGAAAATAACTGCTTTGGAAGGTAGGCTCTATAGCATTCTATTCAGCTGAAGCCTTTCCCCTTCCCAAACTCTGGCTTCTGTAGACTCCATCACAAAATATCCAGGAATTTGCCAACCTGGAGTTGGCAACCCCAGTCAGGCCTGGCCTCTATGAGTTCCTCACAATGGCCTGGAAAGGGTTTTCTTCAGCCAATGGGAGAGATGGAAATGACCAACGTGTAAGACAATTATATATATAGGATTATACTTGATAAAATCACTGCACAAATTGTTGCTGTGGCTCTTTACATGGTATTTTTCTGTGTGGGCTTTTTTCCACATGAGCTTTTTTCCTGTGAGCATTTATGTCAGTGGGTTTTTTTTCCTGTGGGCTTTTTTCCAGTCACCAGAGAAAATGGCTGCTTTGAAGGGTGGACTCTGTGGCATTGTACTATGCTGAGGCCCCTCCTTAATCCCACCCTCTCCTGGCTCCACCCTCAAAGCCTCCAGGTATTTTCCAACCCAGACCTGGCAACCCTACACTATATCCTTTCTAGTTTTACTAAACTGGTGAGCACTTAAGTTTTCAAATAACCCAGCATTAATTTTGCTTTATACATAGGCATATGCTTAGAATAAGACTCCGTGATTCCTTTCCCCAAGCATACCTAAGACCTTGCCTGTTACTGGGGCACCCAGTCTTGAATGTTTTCCCTATTGACTCTGGTCCTTTGGGAATTTCCAGTGTACTTTTTGCCCATGCATGCTTCAATGACTTTGTACTGCTTCATGTGCTGACAAATAAGACAGTATGGGATTTTAAATGAGAACTGAAGCATTTACCATTTTTAAAATATCGATTATTCACCTGCTGTTTGAACTGGTAGCAGTGATTACTGATAATTATTGTTGACAGGAGGTTTTTTTCAAAAAACAAACTGGACCTAGCTCAGGATACTAATAATATAACCATTTATGAACCCTTTAACTGGAATAAATTTAGAAGGGTGTAACTTTTCTGTCAGGTTCAAAAGCAAGTAGATCCAAGCATTCTTGCAGCTAAGAAAGGCTTTATTGGAATACAGTGCTAAAACCCACAACAAAACGGTTATTGTCAGGAATGGCGGGATATGCTGCTCAAGCATGGTTATAGGGTGATGCAAAATGTGACTAGCAAATGATCTTCAAGCGCGCGTGTGGGAAACTCCCAGCGGGAGGGTTACTTAATAGGCGGGAAGCTTCACAGGACTGGAAAATTCTCATAGACTCAAGAATAGCCCAAAGCCTGCAGTCAAGGCCACTGTGATAACACCGAGCAGCAGTGGAGAAGCTCCCACGTTACAGCTAGCATACCTACGCAAGCGCAAAAACAGGGACAAGATAGGGAACACAGAACAATGGACTCAGTATCAAACATTAAACAAAGAGCCATTACTGACACTCTGCCCTCTCCAAAATTAACTCCACCCGTTCAGGAGGAGAGGAAGGAAGGACCTCCCGGTTTCGTTGGGAAGCGGGAGTGAAAGTCTCTGATAAGTTCAGGTGCTCTCATATCTGTGACTTTCACCCATTCTCTGTGCTGGGGACTGAAATGCACCCATTCGACAAGGTAGTAAAGCTGGCCACGCATCAGTTTAGAGTCCAGGATGTCAGCTATTTCATAATGTTCAGTGTCATCCACAATCAGCGGGGGGGGGTGCAGGGTGTTCCTTGCGCCATTTATTCGGAAGATATGCTGGCTTGAGAAGGCTGAAATGGAAGATGGGATGAATATTTTTAAGAGTTTTCGGTAATTCTAATGGCACAGTGATGTTATTGATACATCGGAGAATCTTAAACGGGCCAATGTATTTCCAAGCCAGCTTTCTGGAGGACTGGGGTAGATGCAGGTTTTTTGTAGACAAGTACACATATTTTCCAGGCTGCAGGTCCCAACTCACCACCCTTTTTCTATTAGCCTGTTTCTTGTACTCAGCCTTAGCTGCTTCCAAAGTTTCACAAATCAAAGGCCATGAATCACGAAAAGTCTTATACCACTCCGCGGCATTCCCCGCCTTCTCAGAAGGTTTCAGAAATGGCAAAGGGGGGCTATCATAGCCAAGCACTGCTTTGAACGGAGAAACCCCAGTAGAAGCATGCCAAGAGTTATTGTAAGCAAATTCAGCGAGGGGTAAGAGATCGACCCAATTATCCTGTTGAAGTTGGTGAAGCAATGCAAATATTGTTCCAGGGTTTGATTAACCTGTTCCGTTTGCCCATCGGTCTCTGGATGATAAGCGCTGCTTAAGGCATGTTCTATGCCCAAGAGGGCCATTAGTTCAGCCCATAACTTAGAAACAAACTGTGAGCCGCGGTCGGATATTATTTTGGCTGGGAAAGTATGTAGTCTTACGATATGCTGCATGAAAGCCCTTGCCAAAACTTTGGCTGTTGGTAGCCCAGGGAAAGGGATGAAATGCGCTTGCTTGGAAAACAAGTCAACCACCACCCAAATGACAGTCATGTGCTTACTGAGGGGTAGATCTGTAATAAAGTCCATGGAAATGACTTCCCAGGGTCGACCAAGGGTTGGTAGTGGTTGCAACAAACCTGGTGGTTCCCCCCCCGGGTTTAAAAAGGCTGCAAACAGGGCAGGATTGTATATAAATGGATAAATCCTTTTTCATGCGGGGCCACCAGAAACTGCGCTGGAGCAGGTGTAGCGACTTGACATATCCAAAATGCCCGGCTGGCTTTGAGTCATGCACAGACTGTAACACCTCCAGCCGAATGCTTTCAGGTACAAAAAGTTTGTCTCCCTTGTACCAACAGTCATTAGATTTACGTGTCAAGTTCCCCTGGGATTGTAGCATCTGCTTTTCTTGATCTGTAAGGGCTTTTGCAAAGTGTTCCTCCCAGTGAGTACCCAGGAGCTGGGGTGCACTTGCCTGCTGACTTTGTTTACGGGTAACCACTACCAAGCGTGATCCCCTGGAGAAGGAAATGGCAACCCACTCCAGTATCTTTGCCAAGAAAACCCCATGGACAGTAACAAAAGGCTAAAAGATATGACGCCGGAAGATGAGCCCCTCAGGTCGGAAGGTGTCCAATATGCTACTGAGGAAGAGCAGAGGGCAAGTACGAGTAACCCCAGAAAGAGTGAAGCGGCTGGGCCAAAGCCGAAAGGACGCTCAGTTGTGGATGTGTCTGATGGTGAAAGGAAAGTTCGATGCTGCAAAGAACAATACTGCATAGGAACCTGGAATGTAAGATCTATGAATCAAGGTAAGCTTGACGTGGTCAAAAATGAGATGGCAAGAATGAACATCGACATCTTGGGAATCAGTGAACTAAAGTGGACAGGAATGGGCGAATTTAACTCAGAAGACCATTATATCTACTACTGTGGCCAGGAATCCCGTAGAAAAAATGGTGTGGCCTTTATAGTCAACAAGAGAGTGAGAAAGGCAGTATTGGGATACAATCTCAAAAATGACAGAATGATCTCGGTCCGAATCCAAGGCAAACCATTCAATATCACAGTAATCCAAGTATATGCCCCAACCACTGCTGCAGAAGAGGCTGAAGTGGACCAGTTCTATGAAGACCTACAACAGCTCGTAGAACTAACACCAAAAAATGATGTCCTCATCATCATAGGGGACTGGAATGCTAAAGTAGGAAATCAAAAGGTAACCGGAATAACAGACAAGTTTGGCCTTGGAGAACAAAATGAAGCAGGGCAAAGGCTAACAGAGTTTTGTCAAGAGAACACGCTGGTCATAGCAAACACCCTTTTCCAACAACCTAAGAGGCGTCTCTACACATGGACTTCACCAGATGGGCAACACCGAAATCAGATTGACTATATAATTTGCAGTCAAAGATGGAGAAGCTCTATTCAGTCAGTAAAAACAAGACCTGGAGCTGACTGTGGCTCAGATCATGAGCTACTCATTGCAAAATTCAGACTTAAATTGAAGAAAGTTGGGAAAACCACAAGGCCATTCAGATTTGACCTAGATCGCATCCCCGATGAATATACAGTAGAGGTGAAGAATAGGTTTAAGGGACTAGATTTGATAGACAGAGTGCCTGAAGAACTATGGACAGAGGTCCGTGACATTGTAAAGGAGGCAGCACTCACCGCCATCCCAAAGAAAAAGAAATGCAAAAAAGCAAAGTGGCTGTCTGATGAGGCTTTACACATAGCAGAGGAAAGAAGGAAAGCTAAAGGCAATGGGGAAAAGGAAAGATTTGCCCAACTGAATGCAGATTTCCAGAGAACAACAAGGAGAGATAAGGAGGCTTTCCTGAATGAACAATGCAGAGTAATAGAGGAAAACAATAGATTGGGAAGGACTAGAGATCTCTTCAAGAAAATTGGAGAAATCAAGGGAACGTTCCATGCAAAGATGGCCATGATAAAGGACAAAAACGGTAGGGACCTAACAGAAGCAGAAGAGATTAGGAAAAGATGGCAAGAATACACAGAAGAACTATACAAGAAGGACCTCGACGTCCTTGACAACCACGATGGTATAATCACTGACCTCGAGCCAGACATCCTGGAAAGCGAAGTTAAATGGGCCTTAGAAAGCATTACTAACAACAAAGCTAGTGGAGGTGATGGTATCCCAGCTGAGTTATTCAAAGTCTTAAAAGAAGATGCTGTTAAAGTGCTGCACTCAATTTGCCAACAAATTTGGAAAACACAACAGTGGCCACAGGATTGGAAAAGGTCAGTTTACATTCCAATCCCAAAGAAGGGCAACGTCAAGGAATGTTCAAACTATCGCACAATTGCACTCATTTCACACGCTAGCAAGGTCATGCTCAAAATCCTACAAGCTAGGCTCCAACAGTACGTGGATAGAGAACTGCCAGAAGTACAAGCTGGGTTTCGAAGAGGTAGAGGAACTAGAGATCAAATTGCCAACATTCGCTGGATTATGGAGAAAGCAAGAGAGTACCAGAAAAACATCTACTTCTGCTTCATCGACTATGCTAAAGCCTTTGATTGTGTGGATCACAATAAATTATGGCAGGTTCTTAAAGAGATGGGAGTACCAGACCACCTCACCTGTCTCCTGAGAAACCTGTATAAGGGTCAAGAAGCAACAGTTAGAACCGGATATGGAACAACTGATTGGTTTAGCATAGGAAAAGGAGTACGACAAGGATGTATATTGTCACCTTGCTTATTTAATTTATATGCAGAGTACATCATGCGAAATGCTGGCCTGGATGAATCACAAGCTGGAGTTAAGATTGCTGGGGAAAAGATCAATAACCTCAGATATGCAGACGATACCACTCTGATGGCAGAAAGTGAAGAGGACCTAAAGAGCCTCTTGCTCAGGGTGAAAGAGGAGAGTGCAAAAGTGGGCTTGAAGCTCAACATCAAAAAAACTAAGATCATGGCATCTGGGCCCATCACTCCTTGGCAAATAGAAGGGGAAGTCGTAGAAGTAGTGACAGACTTCACGTTCCTAGGATCCCAGATCACTGCAGATGGTGACTGCAGCCATGAAATTAAAAGACGCCTGCTCCTTGGGAGGAAAGCGATGGCAAACCTAAACAGCATGATAAAAAGCAGAGACATCACCTTGCCAACAAAAGTCCGCATGGTCAAAGCAATGGTATTCCCCGTAGTAATGTATGGCTGCGAGAGTTGGACTATAAGGAAGGCTGAGCGCCGAAGAATCGATTCTTTTGAACTATGGTGCTGGAGAAGACTCTTGAGAGTCCCTTGGACTGCAAGGAGATCAAATCAGTCAATCCTAAAAGAAATCAACCCTGACTGTTCCCTGGAAGGCCAGATCCTGAAGCTGAAGCTCAAATACTTTGGCCACCAAATGAGAAGGGAGCATTCACTGGAGAAGACCCTGATGCTGGGAAAGATTGAAGGCCAAAGAAGAAGGGGACGGCAAAGGATGAGATGGTTAGACAGTGTCATCGATGCAACGAACATGAAATTGAGCAAACTTCAGCGGACGGCGGAGGACAGGAGGGCCTGGCGTAATCTGGTCCATGGGGTCGCGAAGAGTCGGACTCGACTGTGCGACTGAACAACAACAACAACCACTACCCCAGTCAATTGGGCTGGGGTAAAGAACGACTCCCGCACTTCCAACCTTTTGCTATCGTGCTGGGGCAGGCGTGAAAGGGCATCCGCTAAATGATTAAACTTCCCCAGGAAGTGGTGGAGGGTGAAATGGAATTTAGATAAAAACTCAGCCCATCGGAATTGCTTGGCATTAAGAACCCGGGGCTTCCGTAGCACTTCTAAGTTTTTGTGATCAGTCCAGATTTCAAAGGGGACCCAGGCCCCCTCTAGCCAATGGCGTCAGGTTATGAGGGCTAGTCGGATCGAGGCTGCTTCTTTGTCCCAAATGGGCCAGAACCTTTCAGTATCATTAAATTTTTGAGATACATAAGCTAAGGGGAGTAGGCGCCCTTGTGCATCCTCCTGGAGGATCGCCCCCCCCATTGCTGTGTCAGAAGCGTCCACTTGCACAATAAATTTCTTTGTTTCATCAGGGTGCGCAAGGACCGGCTCAGTGGTGAACAGTTGTTTGAGCTGTTCAAACGCGTCCTGACATTGTGGAGTCCAGTCCAAATGAGCGCCTGGCTGGGAAGCTTTGGCCCCCCTCCCCTTGGTCTTAAGGAGGTCTGTGAGGGGTAGGCTGACTTGGGCAAAGTGGGGTAGGAATTGGTGGTAGAAATTGGTGAACCCGAGGAAACTCTGGAGCTGTCTCCTAGTTTTGGGGGGTTCCCATCCCACCACATCTTGGATCTTTTTGGGATCCATCTCTAGACCCTCAGGGGATATGCGGTAGCCTAGAAAGTTAATGCGGGTCTGATGAAACTCACATTTCGATAGCTTGACAAACAGTTTCTGCTCTAACAACCTAGAGAGCACTTCTCGGAGCAATTTGACATGGGTTTTCTGGTCCGGGGAATACAGCAAGATATCATCCAAGTAAACAACCACCCCTTTGAACAAATAGGGGTGCAGCACTTCATTAATCAGATTCATAAAAACTCCCGGAGCCCCCTGGAGCCCGAAGGGCATGACTCTGTACTTGAATTGCCCCAGTGGGGTGTTAAAGGCAGTCTTAAATTCATTGCCTTGTCAGATGCGCACTCGGAAATATGCATCTCGCAGATCCAATTTAGAGAAAATTTTTCCCTTAGCCACCTCTGCTAAGAGATCCTTGATGAGTGGCATGGGGTAGGCATTGGTGGCAGATACTGCATTCAGTCCCTGATAGTCCGTACACAATCTCAGCCCCCCATCCTCCTTTATGCAAAACAGCACTGGGGCCACGAATGGGGATGAAGCTGGTCGGATAAAGCCACGCGCCAGGTTTTTATAGATGAACCTGCACAACTCCTCTTTCTCCATGGGGCTCATGGCATAAATTTTGCCCCTTGGCATTTTTTGACCTGGGAGGATCTCAGTGGCACAGTCTGAGTTACGGTGTGGGGGGAGTTCATCGGCTTCCTCCTCCTCAAAAACTCGAGCCAAATCCTGGTACTCTGCGGGATGCGATCAATCTCCTCCGCTGCTAGGCAAGCCCGTGGAGGTTCATTATCGGGTGGGGTGCCCCAATCCAGGTCCCATTTGTGCTCTGAGCACCTTGGGGAAATAAAACGCACAACCCCTTCCTCCCATAAGATGTACAGATCATGTCCATGTAACCACAGGCTGCCTAACACCAAGGGGAATTTGGCTTGTGGTGCTACCACAAATGAGTGGAGCTCCCAGTGCTCACCCACCCCCACGCGCAACGGTACAGTTAGGATTGCACTGTTAGTGAGAAAGCCATTATAATTTCATGCCTGGTCCAGATTTCCTGTATTTATGTGCTCTTAGGCCTTTTCATTGTTTAGTTGCACAGCGTGTCTGACTCTTTGCAACCCCATGGACCACATCATGCCAGGCCTTCCTGTCTTCCGTCATGCTCTGGAGTTTGCTTAATTTGATGTTTGTTGCATCGATGACACTGTCTAACCATCTCATCCTTTGCCATCCCCTTCTTCTTTGACCTTCAGTCTTTCCCAGCATCAGGGTCTTCTCCAGTGAGTGTTCATTTGGTGGCCAAAGTATTTGAGCTTCAGCTTCAGTATCTGGCCTTCCAGGGAACAGTTAGGGTTGATTTCTTTTAGGATTGATCAATTCGATCTCCTTGCAGTCCAAGGGACTGTTGGGCCTATATGAGTATATATGCTAATACCAAAGAGTCACAGTGCCAAAACAAGACCCATGTAATAATACAAAAATATCACAGTATAAAATGCATGGTGCTGGAAAGTGCTGTCAAGTAGCAGCTGACTTATGGTGACTCCATAGGGTACAAGATTAAATATAATTCCACTATTTAATACAAAAAGCCAATATAGGGTTGCCAGGTCCCCTCTTCAATCCGGCAGGGGGATTTGGGGGGCATTCCAGGGGTGGGTGGGGATGTCCTCAAGCCCCAACCCCAAGCCATGGCCACCTGCAGCCACCCCTCTTCCTCCTTGCTAAAAGATTTAAAGGGCTTCAGCTGATCGGCAGGGAGCACATGGCCCAACGACCAGATGGAGGGCCTTTTAAATCTTTTAGGAGGGAGAGGGGCTGTCAACTTTAAAGGGTCTTTTTGCCAGTGGGGTGGGAGCCATGGCGAACACGGGGCTCATTTCCAAGTGGCGATTCACTACTTGGGATTCAGGTCCACACTGCCATCCTGCTTGCTCCATGAGTCTCACTAATAAAAGACTTTCATAAATGGGGGGGGGGGCAGGGGGCTGTGCTCCAATCATCTCTCTCTTTCTTCTCCCCAGGCCATGTTACTAGTCCTGCACTAGATAAAGGCTGCACCAGGTGGCAACTGTACAGTAACATCTGGAGAGGGAGGTGGCAAGTGTCCAAGTGGTGCTGCATGATATGGATCATCACATGTATGGCCTCCTGGCAGCCATCACAGCTCTGCTAGATGGATCCTACTTGAGGAAGAAACTCATCAGCAGTGGTGCTGTCACAGTGATGTGCACCTTGTCACTGATCCTTGGTTACCTGCATGGACCTGTGGCCAGCATCCCACCCCAGCTGGGTCATGGCTGTGCATTTCAGGTGAGCAGAATTAGTCCCCCATACTCTGGGGAGTTCCAGGTTGGCTGGAAGTAAGAAGTGCTGCACATCCATAGCTGTCTTAAGCAGAATGCTGATCTGGAGAGAAAGGATTAAGATGATTGGGTAGTTCAGAATATGGGTAGCCAATGGAAAAGGGGAAGGACTGTGGCTCAGTGGGAGAACATCTGCTCTGCATTTAGACAGTCTCAGATCTGATCTCTAGTTAAAATTTCAAATTATTTACTACTTACAATGCAGGATCTCTTTCTCCTTTTCCTCATGCCTTTTGATTTCTGGTGTGTATGTTTTTATTGCCAAAGTGGCACCATTCTGAGATAGTTGTTTGAGCAATGTTTTAGAAATTAGAACTGCTTTGAACAGAAACTGCATAATTATTATTATCCACTGTGTTTTCTGTGTTTTTCCATCAACAGTAGAGATTTCCACCAGCATGTCTGTGAAATCTTTAGAGATAATGTGCAACAATATCAGGGGGGGCTACAGTATATAAACGATTACTTGGGTTGGCTAGCAGTGTGCTTGGGGTTGGTTATATAGCAATTAAGGCATAAACAGCTAATTGTGTTTATATTTCTCCAAGCTGTGCTGTGATTAAAAAACTGAATTTTAAATCACTCCTACATTTTGGAAGAAGCAAGAAAGATGTACTAACAAGGAAAGGTTTTGATAAGAAACTGGACAGCTTAGAGGCATGTCTACATTTTGATGATTTAATTAGCAAATGTGTCTTCCACTTTTATGTCACAAATGTGATACTCAAGATGGCTAAGTTGAAATTACTGTTGTTAGGTTGGATCCTACAAGCTTTCTACCAGTTACTGGCTTGAAAAACAGCTTCCTTACCCAGCACACAAAGCAACGAGTAAATTGGCCATTATGGTATGAAAAGCAAAAGAGAATTTAATTTTAAATTTGTTTAGGATTGGTTGGAATTTTTCCAGTTTAATTTCAGCATATTTATTTCTGACTACAGATATGAACAAACTCCACATGACAAGTCAAATTGAAACTCTGACAGAAACTTCTTGAAAACCTACTGACCTTTACTGGCAATTCATTATTTAGCATGGAAAATTAGTTTTATTTCAGCTGAAGGATAAGGTGTTTTTTTCCTTCTCAAAGCCAAATCTTATGTATTCTTAAAAAAACAAGAAACAAAACCCATTGATTGTATTTGAAATCCAGGAAATATATCACATCCCATATCAGATACGACATCTTATACCATGTATCAAGAGACAGCTGCTGCTTACTTATTTAGGGTAATAAACCTAAGTTCTAATCATCTTCCACAAAGCAAGGGAAACAGAATCTGGCTCATGGGACAATTGATATATAAGAAATATTGGGAAGAGGAAAGTTTGAATATTTTTCATTGAGAAGGTAATAAGTCTGAAGATACAAAATACTAGGATTAAAATAGGGGTGTACATCTTGAAATTCCTGAACTGAAAATATTGATGAAAATAGTTGTTTCAGGTTGTTACTGTGATTTACAGAATGGTAAACACAAACCCAGGATTTTTAGGCATTATAAAAAACACCTCTGGAAAAAGCCTTTTAATTTTTTGTGGTTGAGCATTCACCACCAGGAATCAGGAATAAACAGTAAAGGTGTCCTCCATGAATCCTAAATCTGAAATCATAACAAGTCACCTGTACCTGTACACACAGGAAGAAGCAGGTATGTGATCTGAATGAATCCTAGATCTGAAATAATAACAAATCACCTGTACCTGTACACACAGGAAGAAGCAGGTATGTGATAGGGTTCCAAAATCTGTGGGTTATTGCCAGACCACACTATCAAAGAAGGCAGAAAGCTCAGAAGCATGCCAGCACTATAAGTCTCTTGCCATCACTCATCTCTTGAGAGCAAAGGGGTCAGGGGGAGGAGCCATGGCTCAGTGGTAGAGTGTCTCCTCTACATGCAGAAGGTCACAGATTCAATCCCTGGCATCTCTCATTAAAAAGATCAAGTAACAGGTGAAAGATCTCTATCAGAGATTGTGGAGAGAGGGGGGAGGAGCAACAGCGGAGCTGTGCAGTCACACATGTTTCTGCCTCCATGTCAAGCTCCTACAAAAGAATTAAAACAGAAAAAATGAACTACAATTTAAATATTATAGCCTCACCCAAACTATGGGGGAAACTAAAGGAACAAAAGGTGGCAAGAACCCCTCCAAATTGATGCCTAGAGTATTGCAAGAAAATCAAAACTCTTCAGATGAGGACTTTCTCCCTCCCATTGGAAATGGAGGAAGATGAAGCCTGGGAAAGTAAAAGGAAAAGAGAAGACTCCTTAACTAAAAAGCATTTACAGGAGATACTTATAGACTTAAAGAAGAGATAAGAAACAGCATCACTCCTATTATGAATAAGTTGGATGAAGTTAATAAAAAGTTATTGGATGCACAGGCGAAGGTGGAGACAGCGGCTGCTGGTAGCAAAAGAACTCTAAAGAAATAGCTGAACTGAAAACTTTTGAAGGATGGGTGAAAAGCAAGCTAATGTTGTTAGAAATCAAGTCACAGGAAACTAAAGTAAAATTTCATGGAATTTCCTTGAACTTTTTTTTGAATTTTTTTTATTAATACGATATAATAATACATTCCATATTTCAAAGTATTTTTAAATGTATCCTTTTCTAATATCCCCTCCATCCCCCCCCATGGCTTCCAGCAATGCTCCCACCCCCATTATTTATTAAATCAATTCTCATTTACCATAAAACTTCTCAATTTCTCAGTTTTTCATTTCTAACATTAATTCCCTTGAACTTTGATTTAAACAAGGACCTTCCTTACTGTCGCTTTAAATGATTGGCTAGAGGGAATTATACAGATACTGGGGGCAGTGGTAAACAATGCTTACCATATAAATCCTCCCCAAACGGGCTTGCCAGCACTGATACCTGATACCGTGGCAGAACTTAAGGACACAAAGACTAAGAGGAACCTTTTGGAAATTGTCAGGAAGAACAGAGGTCTGAAGCTCGAGGACACTTTGGTATCCTCGATATTCCTTTTGAAATATTAAATGCCAGGAAAAATATGTGCCCAATTGCACAAAAGCTTGCAGAGAGGAACTACAGGTACCACTGGCTTCCGCTTGGCCATAAATCAGTTACACATCAAGGATGCATATACACTGCCCATGATCTAATATCTGGTGAGGAACTTCTGAAGACATTGGAATTGGACTCAGGCTAAGAAGTTAAGAACTGGAAACCGGAAGAAGAGGAAGGTACCACAAGACTGTAGAGAATTAAATTGGAGGAAATTGCAGCTACAGAGTTTCTTTTCTTTTTCCTTCTATCTTTTCCCCAAATAAAGTAGTCTGGAATATAATGTGCAGAGGAGCATGTGCAGTGGCAGATTAACCATTAAGCAGACTAAGCATGTGCTTAGGGCACCAGGGCCAAAGGGGGCACCACAAAGTTGAGAAAAGGGTGAAAAAAAAAATGAAGATTTGTAAAAAAAAAAAAAATGATAAAACTAGTGCAAATTGATCATAGTGCTCCCTAGGGTTATCTTCTATTTTTTTGTTGGCAAGGTGTAGTGTCATAGGCTATGTTTTAAAGTAAAGTGCGTGTGTTTAAAAGTAAAATGATGGAGCCAAATTCAGTTGTCATGATAGTCATTTCAATGTCCCTCTCTGCCCCTTTTTAATTTCAGCCCCATGTAAATATCAAAAATGAAACATGTTCAGTTGAGTGGTGCACAAAAGAGAAAATATTCAAAAGAGAATGAGCAAAAGAATCTGTCTGTTGTAGCCAAGACAGGGAAAGCTGACAGATTTCTTCTTACAAACTGCAGAGAAAAATGATCCAGATCAAAACCAGTGTCAGTCTTCAGAGACAGGAAGTGAATCAAATCTATCTCCTTCATCAGAAACAGGCAGTGTTGGTGCAAGGCCAGATTTTCATGATGACATTGCACATGATGAAGTGCCACAACCTGGACCTACTTCCACGACAAGATGTGTAAATGCTTTTGAACTGTCCAAGGAGTTTAGAGAACTGACCAAGGATGAAATGAACAAAGCTAAGGACCCAGGGTTGTGGGATGAATTTTATGGTGATGATGTGAATTATTGGGTTGCTTGTGGACCCAGTGAATGTCAGCACCACAATGGGCCATTTGACAAATCGTGTCGCAATTTCATCACTGGGAATCCAAAGATATACTATTCACAGAAGATATTTTTTGGAATAAATGCCAATGGTGAACACTACAAGACAGAATGGCTGTTGTACTCTCCTTCAAAAGGATCAGTTTACTGTTTTGATTATAAACTATTTGCGCCCAAAGGGTCAACGCATTTTGCTAGAAACGAAGGATTCAGTGACTGGTGAAACACTGCTGTAATTGACAACCATGAAAAAAGTACAACTCACCAAGATGCCATGTTGACATATTAACTTGGAAACAAGGCTTAGGCTTGACACAGCCACTGGAAAAACAAATTGAAGAGGAGTATAATTACTGGGACAATGTGCTTCGGCATGTTGTAGCAGTCATTTGCACACTGGCTAAACGAGGATTGGCATTCTGAGGAAGAGTAGAAAAATTTGGGTTTCTCAATAATGGGAATTATTTGGGGCTACTCGAATTGATAAGTCAGTTTGACCCATTCTTGGCTGCTCATACATCATGGTATGGCAATGCTAGAAAAGGCAACCCTTCCTACCTGTCCAAAACAATATGTGAGGAACTTATTGAGTTAATGGCAAAGAAATTGCACTCCGTCATCATTGATGAAATTAATGTTTCTGGGTACTTCAGTCTGTCTGTGGACACAATGCCTGATCTTTCGCATGTTGACCAACTAAGTATAGTGCTCAGATACTTGCAAGATGGATAGCCAGTTGAACGGTTTATCACATTTTTGGAATTACAAAGCCACACTGGTGAAGCTATGGCACAGCAGGTATTGAAGTACTTATGTGATGATTGTAAATTGGATTTTGCTAAATGCAGAGGGCAGTCATACGACAATGCTGCCAACATATCTGGACATTTCCTGGCATGCAGGAAAAACTTTTGGATGCAAATCAGTTTGCCATTTATATACCCTGTGCAGCTCATTCACTAAATTTAGTTGGACAAAGTGCTGTGGATTGCTGTCAAGTTGCAGTAGATTTCTTTTCCACTGTACAACTGCTCTACACATTCTTTTCAGCCTCAACTGCTTGGTGGCGAATTCTCAAAGATTGCATTGGAAATGAAGAAGTGTTGAAATCACTTTCAGACACCAGATGGGAAGCACATACCGTGGCAACTGCAGCAATTATCAGCTCTTTCTTCAAGATTTCTGAAGCTTTGGAAGATTGATCAGATGACCAGTTGCAAAAAGGTGACACTAGAAGGGAGGCAAAGAATATTGCAAACAAGATGCAAGAACTGGAATTTGTGTTCATGCTAAATTTTTGGAATGAAACTTTAGAAAAGTTTCATAGAACAAGTCAACTTCTTCATAATGAAAATGTGATCTTGCAAACGTGCAGATTTGTATTCATCATTGGCGGACCAGTTGCACACATCAAGAGATGAGTTTGAGAGATCTGAATCACTTGCAAAGGACATGCTCCCTGATGAAGAATACAAAGCAACTCAAACACATAAGCGTATAAGAAAGAGAATGCCCAATGATGGAAATGCACCAGAGGTCATTCTCAGTGCCAGAGACAAATTCCGTATCTCCACTTTTTATGTAATTGTTGAAAAGTTAGAAATGGAAATGAGGAGGAGACGAAAGGTGTACACTGAAATAGCAGACAGATTCTCTTGTCTGACAGATGTTCCTAATTCCCAACAAGGTGCTAATTCCCAATTATCAGAAAGTGAAAGGTACTCAAAGACTTGTCAGACACTCATTGATGCTTATCCAGATGACATGAACAACACTTTGTCTACAGAGTTTCAGCAGTTCCATTCATATGTTCTTCATAAGTTTAAAACAACCAAGAAAACATCTTTCACTCACATGGAACTTTACAACACAATTACAGAAGACAAACTAGAGAGTGCCTTTCCAAATGTTGAAATTGCCTTAAGAATATTTTTAACATTAATGGTCACCAACTGCACAACAGAGAGATCTTTCTCACAACTGAAACGTGTAAAAAACCCAAATAGATCAGTTATGCTTTGAGAAAGACTCAACTCACTGCGTATATTAACAATTGAAGCAGACATTCTGAGAAGTATTTATGCTGCCCCCAGTCAGTGTTAACTATAAGTATTAGTAGTTTAGTAAGACTGCTGTGTATCTTTAAGAGCAGTTGCCCCTGGGAATTGTAGTCCTTAGCCTAGGCAACCCAAAAAGTTCCCTCTGACTGGCTCATTAGGGTAATTTCCTGAGCTCAGAGTCACAAAAATAGGAGTTTTATTGTTCTTTTCCATTTCTTTGTCTATCCTAATTGCAAGGAGAAGGGGAGACTCATCTCTTCTCACCACAGCCATAGAATTGACCTAGATCACAAGAGGTAACTTTTCCACCCAGCTATCAACTAGATCATGAGTAAATGATCTTCTCTATGCATGTGAAGTTCAATAAAGATGATTTAAGTCTATTCAGTGGCTGTACGTTGGTCACATCCCAGAAAGCACGTCCTGAATTAGTGCCAGATGGGAACAGTGAGAAGAGGGATGCTGTTTCCCCTCCCAGTCTCCAGCTCTTAAAGAAAAAGCATCAAAGCTGTTTCTAATGTGCATGATAAAGATTGAAGGAAACACTTCCTCTGTCTACAAGCTGCCAGTTGCATGCTTGTCTCCCAGCACACCTTTTTTGCAATTGGGCTTTCCAAGCAAGCCTTTTTCCACCTACAACCCAAGATAACTTTATTGCATGCCAAACAAGGTTTCTCTGAAGTGTCTTCCCATCATGTAAACAGAAATGCTGCATATCTGGAGGCAACGCTGGAAAAGCATTTGCATGCTGCTTCTCTCTGCTTCTAGTGAGTTGTAGCATTCCAGAGTATTTACATGCAAATAGCCTGCTTCTCTCTCTCTGCCATCTCTATTGTGTTGCAAAGCTACTCTCCCAGATGCTTGCCCATCACAGTTCAGTTTCTATATTTTTATATCTGCCTGAAGCACTGAAAACTAAACCTCCAAAAGGGAAAAGAGCTATGTGCAGCAAGTCCCAAAGCAAAGACGGGATGTAGCAATCAGCCTTGACCATAATAGGAGCTACTCAGTTTAAGTGGCAGTAATAATAGATCTAGAGAGCAAGTGAGCACAGGCAACAGCATCTAGTGGCAGCCAGCATAGCAAAGGTGCAGTAGTCCCTAATGGTAGAATTAGGAATTGCAAGAAAAGCAATTTTGGCGCAAGTCTATACGCTTAAACAAATAAAATTATGTCAATTCAATGGTGCTGATGCAATAGTGCCATCCATTGGGTGGGATCCAGTATTGCAAATCTGAACACATTTTAAGGACTTTTAAAAAATAAAATAAAAAATAAAATAAAATAAAATAAAAAATAAAATAAAATAAAAAAATAAATAAAATAAAATAAAATAAAATGGGAGAAGCCGCAGGCAGCATAGCAGACCCCAATGCTGACTTAAATGGAAGTGCAAAAGTAGACAATACATACATGTCCTGGAGATGAGGCACAAATCCTATCCCTGACATGCGCAAATATTAGCTTGTCCAGAAGACAAACTTGTACAAGAAGCTGAACAAGTCTTAGGAAAAGATACAGAAAGACATAGATGCAGCAGCCAATATGACCAGTCTGACACATATGTGCACGATACGAAAAGCCTTTACAGTTCACTCCGTAGAGTAGAAAGACTGCCTGAGATGTATTGTGCACCTCCTGGATTGGTTGAACACAGTTGAAGCCCTGGGAGAAAAGCAGTGCCTTCAGAAGGATGTCCAGGCAGGGGAAGAGGCCTGCAACATTACTCTGGAAGACTTAGGGAAGCGCATTGAGGAAGAGGAAGAGAGGCGTCTCCACTTGGTCGAAAGTGAGCATGGTAGCAAAGATGCTCCCAACCAAGAGCACGATCCTGAGATCTCTCACAAGTCCCAACACACTGTGGCCTCCAACAAGTCCTGCCATTCAGAGGTCTCCCACAGGTCCTGCAGGTCTGAAGTCTCTTACAAGTCCCAACACACTGTGGCCTCTAACAAGTCCTGCCATTCAGAGATCTCCCACAAGTCCTGCAAGTCTGATGTCTCTCACAAGTCCCAATGCACTGTGGACTCTAACAAGACTTGCCATTCAGAGGTCTCCCACAGGTCGTGCAGGTCTGAGGTTTCTCATAAGTCTCAATGTGGATTCCAATAGGTCCCATCATTTCAGTGCCTCCTGCCATTCTGCGGCCTCCCACAAGACTTGGCACACCAAAGTCTCCCACAAGTCTTGTCACTCTATTGCCCATAGTCGTTCCTCTTGTGGGCATACAGCAGATGCCACAAAGTTAGTTAAGGTGAAGATTGATGCCATGTTGGCAGCCAAGAGAGCAGAAGTTGCCAAGAAGGAAGAGACCCTGAGGAGGGAAGCTGGCAAGTTGCAGACAGAAAAGGATGACAGGGAGTGAGGATAAAATCACTTCACAAGGAACTTAAGGCTGAAGAAATGGCTGCTCGTGCCAAGATTCTACAAGATGGATACTGGGATCCAGAGTTGAACTTCAAACCAGAGGAAGTTGGGGTACTGGACCCATCTCAATGAGTCCTGAACTATGTTCAGGAGCAGAACACGTACATTCATCTGCTTGATGCAGTAGAGACCAAGGTACTCAACCCCGTAGCACCAGAGTTCATGATTTCACAGACGACTCCTGTGTTTCCTCCAGTGCCAACACCAGCTCCTGCAAAGGCATACATGGGTTCTGTACCGATGCCCCAGGGTCAGGGATTTCCCTACTCCTGTCACTTCAGCAGCACCTCAGAACATCAGACAGAATCTGTCTGATAGAGGCATCCAGAAGTTTATAGATCATCCAGAGAACTACTACCTTTGGAAGACAATCTTCCTGGGAGCGATTGGGGACATGAATCTATGTGTGGATGAACAACTCACACTCTTAGTGGAATGGCTGGGTCCAGAGTCCACAGAACAAGCAAGGAACCTCCACTCAGTGAATGTGGCAGATCCAGATACAGCCTTGAAATGTGTTTGGATGAGACTCGATAAGTGCTATGGATCACCGATGGCTGTTGAGACTGCACTTATGGGGAAATTGAAGAAATTTTCCCCAATAGCGGCCAAGAATCCTGAGAAGCTATGGACCTTGGCCGATCTCGCATTGAGAAAACACCTCCAAGAGACACCAGAGTTAAGACAGCAGTGTCTGCGAGGAAGACAGAACTATCTGCTATCCTGACAAAACCAAAAAGGGAGAGGCCTTTGGAGCAGATGGCAGTGAAGCCAACAGAGATGACAGAGCCATTTTGTCTGTTTCACAAGAAGCTGCACCCACTGAACAAATGAGAGAGTTCAGAACAAAACCATTGGAGGAGCGGAAGGCTTTGATCAAGGAGTACCAGTTATGCTTCAAATGCTGCAAGCCCAAAGACCACATAGCTAAGGACTGTAAAGCTGTTATCAAGTGTCGTGTGTGTGACAGCAACAAGCACCGTGGTGCCTTGCATCTGGACTTTGATCCACCACCACAACCTACGCCTAGCTCCTCTACCATGATGACCTCTGCAGACACATTGAATACTCACACCCAGCCCATTGGTGCCCACTGCACTCAGGTTTGCAGCACCAAGAAGAGTCAAAGGTCCTGCCATCAGATACGTCTTGCCAAAGTTTTCCCTACAGATCATCCGGAGAAGGCTGCAAAGATGTACATCATCTTAGATGGACAAAGCAATCAATCCTTAGCCAGCCCAGCATTCTTCAAGCTATTCAATCTACAGGGTGAGGAAGTTCAATATACTCTGAAGACATGTGCTGGTGTCCAGCGCACAGCAGGGAGGATACCTGTCGGGTTCCAGATTGAATCACTCGATGGTGAAGCCCAATTCCCCCTGCCATTATTGTTGGAATGTGATGCTCTACCAGATGACCGTGACCAGATCCCCACATTAGATGTTCCACTCCACCATTCTCATTTAGCACCTATTGCAAGTCAACTTCCTGCTCTGGATCCCACCTCAGAAATCCTGCTCCTGTTGGGAACAGACATTCCTGACCTACTAGCCGGTCACGATCTGCTCAGAGGACCTCCTGGAACACTGCATGCCCAGAGTCTGGAGCTGGGATGGGTCATTCTGGGGAACATGTGTATAGATCGCCTGCAGATGTCAATTCAGATGAGCCTCTTCACCACAAGCATCCTAGACAATGGGCAACTCTCTCACCTGAAGCCATGTCCAGAACATTTCACATTGATTGAAAGGGACTCTGGCTTGGGAGCTACAGTGTTCCAGACAAAAAAGGGTGACAACAAACCTGCTCCATCTATAGAGGACAAACAGTTCCTGCAGCTGATGGACAAGGGGTTCAGGCAAGAAGAATCTGGAAGTTGGGTGGCTCGGCTTCCTTTTCGCATGCCTAGGCAGCATTTACCCAAAACTGTAAACAGGCCCTGTCTCAACTCAGCACCTTGTGCAGGACTCTTGAGTCTATTCAGTGGCTGTGCGTTGGTCACATCCCAGAAAGCGCATCCTGAATTAGTGCTGGACGGGAACAGTATTAATTTCAAGGCTGTTATTAGTGATTTCGCGAAAATGAAATGTAGAAAAATGCCTTTCAGGTCATGAATATTTGTCAGAGCCATGAGGCTTCAATTATTTTTACACTGAGTTCATTGTATTCTGCTGTGTCTACTATCTTGTCTGTTGTTTGTGCACTTGCATAGTTTGCCAGCTGCAACGTGGGAGAATGGTTCAGCCGCTCTGGCTTATCACGGTGGCCTTGAATAAGAGGCTATGGAGTATTCTTTGTTTAAGGGAATTTTCCAGTCCTGTGAGACCGAGGGGTGGGGGCAACTCATTCTCCTGATCATCAAGTAATCTCCCACCAGGAGTTTCCAGCGCGCGTGCTAAAAGTTCATTTGCCAGTTGCGCTTTTGCATCATACTATAATAATGCCTGACCAGCTTGTGCCGCCATTCCTGACAATAATCGTGTTCCTGTGGGTTACAGCATTGTATTCCAATAAAGCTTTTCTTCAGATAAGGAATGCTTGGATCTACTTGCTATTGAACCTGACAGAAATTGTCAGGAATCATCTAACTCCTAACTGGATACCACCTCTCCACCCAAGGATGAGTGGCCCCGGAGGAGTACTGGTGACAGTCCCGAGTACGACTCCTGTCACCCTGATTCCAATTACAACTATTCCAGTCACCATGGTCCCGATTACCACTGTTTAGGTGACCATGGCCCCAGTCACCTAGGCGCCCATGACGATGGCCAGCCTGGTCACCCCGTCTATGACTGGGGTTCCAGTGACTACCTTCACCACCCCGATATACAGTCCGGCCGGACCGACCCCAAAGGATGGTGGAGTGATACCCAGGACACATTATCAGTTTGCTCCGGTTCTGTGGGATAAGTGGGTCACACAGCAGAGACCATGGGATTGGTCTAAGAACTTGCTGGACTCAACCCAGACAACGTGGGCTTTGCTGGGGGGGGGCAAAGCTGGGATAGCATGGTGGATCCCCGTGGAAGTTTTGGATTACTGCAGGGGAGGACTCCCCAAGGTCCGGTGAGACCTAGTCCTACCAAGGACGCTGATGCTCATATGGACACTTTGGAAGAGGACTGCCGCCGGTTGATGCAAGACATGGGGAAGTTAATGCAGAACCTCCCCATGATGATGGACCAGGCCATTCATACCCATATGCTCGCACAACCTGCACCAGTACCTGCCCCGCTCCCGGGTCCAGGACCGGGACCCCTGATACCCCCAGAACAGCTGGTCCTGGGGCAGCCTCTGCCAGGACAGCCGATTCTGGGACAGCCACCACCAGGGCAGCCTGTTGCCGGGCAACCTCTGCTGGGCAGTCCTCTGGCGTTACCAGCACCTGCACCTCCAGGGCCGTTGCCAGTGCCACCTCCAGGACCGCTGCCAGTGCCGGGACCCGGTCCAGGGATGGGACCACCCCAGATGATGCCACGACCAAAAGACCTGCTGGATATTACGTTCAATGGAGACCCCGAAAGCTTATCCTTCTTCATCCTACAAGTGGGGAAGTTTGTGCAGTGCTGGGGTCACCTGTTCCCTGACAAGGAGCAACAGGTGGAGTTTATCGCCTCCTGCCTGAGGGGAATCGCTACTAGCTGGTATATAGCCCTGCATGATCTGGAGGCGGCAGAGCTGGGTAGCATGGACGGTTTCATGTGGGCCTTGAGAAACCACTTTGAAGATCTGGCAACAGCCTGGAAGGTCGAAACATTCCTCTGCACTTTCTCACAGGGATGCCTTACAGTACGTGAGTACTCTACAGAATTCCAGAAACATGTGGCCAAAATACGGGACTGGACAGACCTGGTATTAGCCCAACAATACCAAATGGGACTTGCTGTGGATGTCCACAACAACGTCCTAACCTCCAAAGAACCGCGCACATTGCAGGGCTGGATGGAGGAAGCAGAATGTGCAGAGAGCCGCTTGTGCATCATGAAGCTGGATGTCTCCTTAGGGAATAACCGCCCCTCCATGTCCGCCCTCCTGGCCGAAGGGTAAGCCAGCTCCTCTCGCAACCGCCCTATGAGACCAGCACATGAAACAGGGCCTATGCCTGAGATGTGGAGAAAAGGGGCATTTTGCCACCTACTGCCTGAAGGAGGACCCCGGCCCGAGCCCCCCTCGTGAGGATGATCGATGCCGGACGGGAGCCCCAGGCCGGAAGGGAACTGCGAAGCCCAAGAATCCGCACACCCTGTTTGTGCATCAAGAAAACTTTGACCCTCTGCTGATGGAGGAGGAAGCCCCGGAGTTGCCGGGAAACAAGTCGGTCCTGTTGTAAGTGGCGCGGCACAGCAGGAACCGACACCTGAAGCACCGAATGTGGTGAGCAATTACCCCTCCCTATTTTTCATGACTGTGGTCGTTATGAACCCCACCATGATGACCCAAATTAGAGTACATGGCTTGATTGACTTGGGGTGCAGGAGGGACCTCATCAACCCTTCCTTAGTCACAGGGTTGGAAGCAGCGGTAGTAAAGCTGAAAGAGCCTATAACATTTACCCAAATGGACCCATGAAAGAGCTCTGTAAATTTGAGACTGTACCTTTGCGAGTGGGGGCAGGCGACCATTGGGAACACCAATCCTTTGTGGTTGCGCCGCAAGCCAAGTTCCCTCTCGTCCTGGGCAGCCCATGGCTCCATGGTCATGATCCATATATCTTATGGGAGGATGGAATAGTGTGTTTCATATCTCCAAAATGTTCAGAGCACAAATGGGATCCAGAGTGGGGTGCCCCGCTGGATAACAACCCCCCCAGATTTTGCCTTGCTGCTGAGGAAATGGCCCGCATTCCCAAGAAGTAGAAAGACTTGTCCCGGGTGTTCGAGGAGGAGGAAACAGATGAGCTCCCCCCTCATCGCAACTCTGACTGTGCCATTGAGATCCTCCTGGGTCAAAAAATGCCTAGGGGAAAGATTTATGTGATATGCCCCATGGAAAAGGAGGAATTGTGGAAATTTATCAATAAGAACCTAGCTCGGGGTTTCATTCGGCCAGCGTCTTCCCTGTTTGCAGCCCCCGTACTGTTCTGTAAAAAAAATGACGGGGGACTCCGATTGTGCACGGATTACAGAGGTTTGAATGCAGTGTCGGCCAACAATGCTTATCCCATGCCCCTCATTAAAGACCTTCTGGCAGAGGTAGCACGGGGCAAAATCTTTTCCAAGCTTGATTTGAGGGATGCTTATTTCCGAGTACGAATAAGGCAGGGGGATGAATACAAGACTGCTTTAAACACCCCCTTGGGACAATTCGAGTACCGTGTGATGCCATTCGGACTCCAGGGGGGTCCGGGAGTGTTTATGAATTTGATTAATGAGGTGTTGCACCCATACCTGTTTAAGGGCGTGGTTGTTTACTTGAATGATATCTTACTGTACTCACCTGATGCTGAGTCCCATGTTCAGTTGGTGAGGCAAGTGCTCCTGAAACTCTTAGAGCACAAGCTGTTTGTCAAACTGTTTAAATGCGAGTTCCACCAAACCCACATTGACTTCCTGGGCTACCGCATATCCCCAGATGGTTTAGAAATGGATCCTAAAAAGGTCCATGATGTATTAGCATGGGAGCCCCCCAAAACTAGGAGGCAGCTCCAGAGCTTCATTGGCTTCGTGAATTTCTACCACCAATTTTTGCCCCATTTTGCCCAAGTGAGTCTTCCCGTTACTGATCTTTTGAAAACTAAGGGGAAGGGAGCGGAAGCCGCGCGACCAGGGGCGAGACTGGAATGGACCCCAAAATGTCAGGAGGCGTTCGAGCAGCTGAAGAATTTTTTTTTACCAGTGCTTGCACACCCCGATGAGACAAAAAAAATTGTAGTGCAAGTCGATGCTTCCGATGCTGCTATGGGGGGGGGCGATTTTGCAAGAGGGCTCTGATGGACATTTACACCCCCTAGCATATGTCTCCCACAAATTTAATGACACTGAATGGTTCTGGCCAGTGTGGGATAAGGAAGCAGCCTCGATCCGCCTGGCACTGGTGACTTGGAGGCATTGGTTAGAAGGGGCCCGGGTACCATTTGAAATCTGGACAGATCACAAAAACCTCGAGGTCTTGTGCAAACCTCATAACCTTAATGCTAAGCAATTCCGTTGGGCTGAGTTCTTCTCCAAGTTCCAGTTTACCCTGCACCATTTCCCAGAGAGGTCCAACCTGTTAGCGGATGTGCTCTCAAGGCTTCCCCAACATGACAGCAAGTGGGTGGAAGTCCATGAATCATTCTTCACCCCTACCCAGTTAAGTGGGGTGGTGATTACTCGAAAGCAGAGTCAAAGTGCAAAAGCACCCCAACAACAGGGGGTTTCCTGGGAGGAGCGTTTTGCCAAAGCCCTGACAGACGAAGAAAGGCAAATGCTCCAGTCCAACACTTCCTTGGAATGCCGGGCGAATGGTTGCTGGTACTGGAGAGGGAAAATCTTTGTCCCCGAAAACTTGCGGCAAGAAGTTTTACAGTCAGTCCATGGGCTGAAGCCGGCCGGCCACTTTGGCTATGTTAAATCATTGCACTTACTACAATGGGAATTCTTGTGGCCCCAAATGAGAAAAGACTTGTATCTATTTGTGCAATCTTGCCCTGTGTGTGGCCTCTGCAAGGCAAGGGGGTGCAAGCCCCCAGGTCTCCTACAGCCGTTGCCTACTCCCAGTCGACCATGGGAAGTCATTTCCATGGATTTCATTACTGATTTACCTCCCAGCAAGCACATGACGGTCATCTGGGTGGTGGTGGAGGATCTTTTTTCCAAACAAGCCCATTTTATCCCGTTCCCAGGGCTACCTACTGCCAAAGTGTTAGCGAAAGCCTTCCTTCAGCACATCGTTAGGTTGCATACTTTGCCAGCAAAGATAATATCTGACCACGGAATTTGTTTCCAAGTTATGGACAGAACTAATGTCTTTAATGGGAGTTGAACGTGCGTTAAGTAGCGCCTATCATCCAGAAACTGATGGGCAAACAGAACGGGTTAACCAAACCCTTGAACAGTATCTCCGATGCTTCACTAACTTCCAACAAGACAACTGGGTGGACTTGCTACCCCTGGCCGAATTTACATATAATAACTCCTGGCATTCCTCCACAGGAGTCTCTCCCTACAAGGCAGCCTTGGGCTACGACAGCCCCCCCCGCCGTTCCTAAAATTGATAGCGGGGGGGGGGTTGGGGAAGCGGCAGATTGGTGCAAGGCAGTAAAAGACTCCTGGCCGCTTCTCTGTGAAACTCTAGAGGCTGTGAAGGCAGCTTATAAAACACAGGCTGACAAGAAAAGGTGGTGGGTTGGGATCTTCAGCCTGGGAGTTATGTGTATCTGTCTACAAAGAATTTGCGACTAACTCAGCCTTCTAGGAAATTGGCCTGGAAGTACATTGGTCCTTTTAGGATTGTCCGTTGTATTAATAAGGTGACTGTAGAATTGGATTTGCCTAAGAACCTGAAATATATTCATCCCATATCCCATTGCAGCCTTCTGAAGCCCGTGTACCCCCCGAATAAATGGCAACCCGAACAACCAGCGCCTCCCCCTCTGATTGTGGATGACAATGAACACTACGAACTGGCTGATATTCTGGACTCAAAGCTGATTCGTGGGCAACTCCACTACTTGGTGGAATGGCTTCACTTTGGTCCCCAACACAGAAAATGGGTTAAAGTCACAGACATTCGAGCGCCCATTCTCATTAAACAGTTTCATAACAAATTCCCAACCAAACCTGGGGGCCCAGCGTATGTCCCTGCCCGCAGGGTGGGATGAGTTTTGGGGAGGGCAGAATGTCAGAGCCATGAGGCTTGGGTTATTTTTACACTGAGTTCATTGTATTCTGCTGTGTCTACTATCTTGTCTGTTGCTTGTGCGCTTGCATAGTCTTGCCAGCTGCAACGTGGGAGAATGGTTCAGCTGCTCTGGCTTATCATGGCGGCCTTGAATAAGAGGCTATGGAGTATTCTTTGTTTAAGGGAATTTTCCAGTCCTGTGAGACCAAGGGGTGGGGGCAACTCATTCTCCCGATCATCAAGTAATCTCCCACCGGGAGTTTCCCACGTGCGTGCTAAAAGTTAATTTGCCAGTCGTACTTTTGCATCATACTATAATAATGCCTGACCAGCTTTGTGCCGCCATTTCTGACAATAATCGTGTTCCTGTGGGTTGCAGCATTGTATTCCAATAAAGCTTTTCTTCCGATAAGGAATGCTTGGATCTACTTGCTATTGAACCTGACAATATTGGAACTTTGATACATTTAACTTGTGAAATATTAAAACAGATGTTGTATTGCATTTTTGTAGAACTTTATGTAGCCAAAGCTTGGCTTAGTTTGTACAGTATATTGTGTTATCATATGAATAAATTTTTGTATTGCTGCAACCTGCATTGTATATCTGGTCAGACAGGTCAACAACTAAAATGGACTGGGTCAGTGTGGAAAGGAGGGGGGCACCAAGATTGGCCAGTGCTTAAGGCACCAGTGAGCCTTAATCCACCCCTGAGCATGTGGGAAGGGCTAGTGGGATACCCCCCCCACCTCCCCAATGGGTAAGACTCACTTTATGAGTCTTCTTCAGAAGTGTTCCAGAGCCCCAGAGGGAACACCGATTAGAAGAGCTCCAGTTAAAGAAGAACATATTAAAGATACTAAGATAGCAGAGTAATGAAATCGTGTAATATTATTTCTTTTTCTTTCTATTTTACTTTATTGTATATCAGCTTATATATAAAGAACAAAGGGTTATAAACATGAATCTAACAAAACATTACTCAAATAGGTAAAAGGAAAATTATGGGAAATAGAGTTTACAAATAAAGCATTTGTACTGGAGTAATTTTGAGAGGCAGAAATATTTACTTAGGCATGCCAATCTCTATTAGACTTAATTAATTACTACAATAGAGTTGGCAGCTTGTAGTAGGTTATTATTAAAGAGTGTTAATTTTATTTCCTTGTAAAAAAGCTTGTAATTAATTTGTAAGATTTTAAAATTAATAAAAATGTAATCTAAAAAAAATAAAGAGATTGTGGAGAGCTGCTGCCAGTCTGAGAAGATAAACCAACAGCTTCATATGTGTGTGACATGTATGACTGTCATGGGTATCCAGACACATCTTACATTTGGTTGATTTATTGTGCACAGTTGCTCTTCAATACAAAAAGTGGTCATTCCATCTTCATTCCATTTCACTTCTCTACAATGACGTCATAAATTCAAGCAAACAGACATATTCTCCAAATAAATATTGCATCCTTCCTCAGAGAGGTGAACCCCATTCATTCTGTACAATCCATATTTACAGCAGGAAATTCCTGGCTGTCAAATAACATTCCCTCCAGATGAAGAATTATCCCTTCAGTGTAGCTATTAAAACTTTTTACTCGGCTTTTTGGCATATTTGGACCCAAATTAGCCTGTAGTTGCATTAAAATATAGTAAGAGACTTCACAGTCTCTGTGAAGTTTAAGGCAGCTTAAGGGTAGCCAGCAGTAGGTCCAAAACCCACATTACCTTGTTTACTCCCAGAAGAGAACTGTAATTCATTCCAGACCTGAACTAGTGCCAAAGTCTTTCTCACCCAGCTGGATTATTAGCACTTTCTTGGGATATTCTGTAGAAGGTCAGCAAGAACTAGTCCCAGAACATGCATGGGCTAATAATGCCCAGTTAACCTCCTGTAAGCCCAGAATTCCAAATAGTGACAATAACCCAAGCCATCTTTGGGTATCTGACCTAAGACAACTTGCTAAAAATGACAGCACACGTGAACCATGGAAAAGACTCCAAAATTGTCCCCATCTGATGGTGCTTCCTAGATCTCCTGAGAATGGACTTCCCTACCGGAGTACACATATTTCCTAGGTGAGCCTCAGAATGTAAGTGCCCTGAAAATTTTGATATCCTCACTAGAAATTTCAGCAACTGTGCTTCTGCAGTCTTAAAAGAGTGCATTCTGAGAATGCCCAGCAAGAATCTGACATAGAAGCAAATTAGATGAGACTCTAGGAGATCAGTGATGAGATTCTCTCAGTATTTAAAAAATGATAATAGAAGTCTTTCCAGGGCCCTGGGGAAAGGAAAGCTATAATGCTTTCCCCTTCTGTCATATTGAAACTGAGCCCTCACCATGTGCTTTTACTAGCCCTCAAAGAAAAAAAAAGCAAGTGGTCCTTCTTTTGTTGCCATTCTCCCTCTTTCTTTGAGACCTAATAACAGCAGATTGAGTGGGAATCAGTTTTGATTGGTGAAACTACACATGGTAGTTATGTAAACCTCCTGTTTGCTCCATGTGGATCTAATGGGGATTGGGCCACTGAATGGCTTCTATTAGTATCTTTTAAATGCTGAAAGCATCTGACCATAGATCTTCCAGCATCTCTTTAGAGTACTGCAATTTTAGACAAATTCTGAAATAGAAACATTCATGAAAAAACAGAGACCCTGTCTCACTGGCCTACTCTTGATGTACTGTTGGTATTCTGCTATGAGTAAAGCTGGGAATGTTGTGTTGCATTTGTCACTACATGTATTTATCTGATTTTGATTAGTGTGGGAACTTTTTCAGCACTCCGGTGCATATATTGTGACTGCCTCCCTGACAAGATCAGTTCCCGCGATACAGAAATAAAACTTTAGTATCAGTATGACTACCTGTGCAATCCTAGACAGAATTATAGTCTTCTAAGTTCATTGGCCTTATAACTGTGCTTAGAATTGCACCATTAAAAAAATGGAATGTTCTCAATTGTGTTCAGTGCACAGTTGTGATAGACTGTGCTTTAAAAACTCAAAAGTGCTGTATAAAAATGTGAAGGACTGTGAAGGGTAAATGATTTTAGAATTGTTGTAATTCAAATTAGTCACGTTTTGTTGTAAATTATGTATTGATTTTATGTAAGCCACCCTGAGCCGGCTTTGGCTGGGAGGGCAGGGTAAAAATCAAATAAATAAATAAATAAATAAATAAATAAATAAATAAATAAATAAATAAAGCCTTACAGAGCCAGAAGTGACAGGCTGCTCAAACAGATTTCATTGGATAGTGTTATGTTCTGGGTTTATTCTGTGTTGTGTTGGTTTGACTCTGATAGCCTAATTCCCTCATTCTGATTGGCTGTACAATAAAGACCATCCATTGGTCCTGAAGCCACCCAAGGTAACCAATCATAGAGCTATCCTTAGGTCCAATCAGACCTTGTGTATATAGTTACATTGTACATAGTTCACTGCTGAAATCGTATAAGTTTGAGTGCCACTCTTATTAGAGCTGTCCAGAGCTGAGTGATGTTTTGAATAAAATCCTTGTTATGGTTCATCGTCTCCTGACTCTCAATATTTAAAAGATAGTGTCAGTTGAGATGAAAGAATTGGAAAATGACTGCTGAAGAGAATTCAGTTTAGCATTGGCCCATTCTGCACAGACAGCTTACTCCAGAGAATCTGAGTAGTCAAGCCTTAAAGCTTGACTTCAGATTTGCACTAGTGTAAAGTACTGGGTTCCGTGCCTCATGACTCGGACAACGACATACGAGAAGACGCGTTTATTCGTACTTCACACAACAAAGACAAATAGCAACGGACGAAGGCCAACTATATACAGTGGGTGGGGGATGCCCCACAATCTTATTGGCAGGTTTGAATCCCCGCCAATGTTCCCATTGGCTCCTTTTTGCGAGCTGAGGAGCCTAGTCCCTATTGTTCTCAGGAACGAAGCTCGACAGCTTTTCGCTGTCTCTTGTTCCTGGTCTAAGGACATAACAACTAGCTTCTATGCATTCTGCATCCACAACCAAAACTCACATTTTTTTTCTCAGTTGGGGTGAGCACGTTGCTTGTGATGTGTGGAGGTGCAATCCAAATTGTCCTATTGAAGCTGTGCAGTAGTGTTCAGCTCCCACTTCAAGCAGGGTCACACCTCCCACTCTTGTCCAGCCCAGTTGGGAGTGTGTTTGTGTGATGGTGGTTGGTTTACATGCCTCAACCCTAACAGAATCCCAACAGCCAGGCCTGCCATAAAGCCACCGCCCACCTCAGGAAGTGGAGTGATGGATGGTGGAACGAATGACACCTTTTTCCTTCAGAGGAATGGCTTCCTCCAGCCCTCCCTCCACCTTATTTCTCTCCCCAAAAGTTCCTGAGGGAAAGGCTGGGCCGTGCAAGTCTGCATGCTTCATACACCGTTATACAAATTAAAAAATGGCAAACAATCCCCCCATATATAAGTACCATATGCGTCTATCCCAATCTTTTATTTCCTCCCTCCTCCCTCCCTCTTTCTCTCAGCAGCAGCTGGAGGAGCTGTCAAAACTTCCTCTTTGCTGCCCTCAGCCAGCCCAACCCAGCCACAGCCTCCATCTCCTTTTCCCCTGGGGTGGGGGAAGGGCACAGGGCCAACATATGATGAAGCGAAGGCTGCCTCATCCTCTGCAGCAGGGCCGGAGAAGTGTGCTCACTGCAACCCATGGCTGCCGGGACCTGTGAGGGGCTCAGCAGAGGAGCTGGATTCTTCTCTAACAGGCATGTGGCCATGCAGCCTGCCTCACTGAGTTGGGCTCCTGAGCACGGCTGTGTCTACCCTCCCCCCCACTGTCTTCTCACTTCACTCAGCCCTGAAAGGGTTTGTCTCTGTCTATGGCCTTTTATGTATGGCCACCAGACCGACTGTGCTTTGGGCTGGTTGGTCTGGTGGCCAGAAGCACCTGGGACTGCCCCGTGTGACTGCTTGACTAGCCCAGAGTCTGCTGGTTGCTGTGATGTTGGTGGGTACCTAGACCCAGCTGAGTGTGCTCCTGGCTAGGCTGAGTCAGAGTGGGACCCTGCTTTGAGGGCGGGCTGCAAGAGCTGGCTGCCTGGGACTTCCAAGGCTCTCCAGGACCACAGGCAAACAAGATTGCAGTTAAGAAACTGAGTTCCTCCCTCCACCCTTTCCGAGCTATGGAAGAGATGCCTTGCAACACTACCTTCCCTGTCAATAATTTTATTGATGAGCCAGTCTGGCATCCTTAGACTCTTTCTGTTTTCTTTAAAAGAAAAATTAACATGATGGGGAAGTAAGGAACAATGAAGGGGAGAGGATGGTGGGAGGTGCAGAGTGGGATTTGTGTGCCTTCAACGCATGCCCAGTTGCTCACTCCCCTCTTTTTTCCTCTCCAGCAATTCAGGATTGTGGGCGAAGGAGTAGCCTCCAAGGGGCCAGAAATGGGTGGGGTGGGGGGAATCCAAAGTAATATATCTGCTTTTGAATTAGCTTTGGCTTGGAAGCAAGGGAAGAGGAAAACTCATGGCAAAACCAGTCTCACAAAGCCTGGACCAACAGTGAATGAAAAGTGAACTGAGTGCTGAAGGGAGGAAAATCAATGCAGAAGGAAAAGAAAACCCAGATGCATGTGCATGGTAAAAACAATGGGAGTGCAAAACGACAAAGATAACCCAACAAGTAAAAGCAAGGCAAAACACCAGTGCAGAATAGATCACAGACTGCAGACTGGAAAAGTGGCAAGTAGGATTGCTGAAGACCCCCATTTGAGAAAGAAGAGACTTCACTGCCTGAAGGAGTCTCAGAGCAGCTTACAATCCCCTTCCCTTCCCCTCCCCACAACAGACACACTGTGAGGTAGGTTGGGCTAAGAGAGCTCTCTTGAGAACTGCCCTTGAGAGAACAGCTCTGTAAGGACTTATGACTGACCCAAGGTCACATCAGCAGTTGCATGTGGAAAACTGGGGAATCAAACCCGGTTCTCTCAGATTAGAGTCCATGCTCCTAACTACTACACTAAACTACACCATTTGGGTCAGGAAAAGGCACAGAGCTTCTAGTTTACGGAAGGAGTTTCCTGCCCAGTTGAAAAGGGAGATAGCTTAAAGAGAAGAGTGATCCCTGGTTTGTCTAAAGAAGGAATTTGGGTACCTGGTAATGTATTCCTGCCTTCTGAAACTTGAAAAGTCAGTAAAACTCAAGAACTTATACTGGAGTGTCTAGCAGACACTGAAACCAAAGTCTCTCATCTCAAAAATTCTAAGACTTTATGAAAAGTTTAAAATTCTCACTTGCTGGAAACATATTAACTGGAATTTGTGAATTTACTAAGTTACCTCAGAGTTATTGTTGATTCATCTCAGACATTGTATCCCTGATTTCACCTGACCTTTCCCCCTCTATGTTGAATAAAATATTTTGTTTATTTTTGAACTTTCAGAAGCTTCTTTTGTGCCATTTTCAGAATTATAAATTAAGGAGATGATCTTGTCTCTTCCCTCATGTCCCTGGGCTGAGCCAGCATCAAAATATAATAATATTACAAGGTGGGACAGCCCCACAAACCTTCAGATAAGAAGAAAATAGATAAAAGTGGCTACTCAGCCAGAAAGGAAGAAAAAATGGAGGGGAAATCCTGCCTGTGAGTGAGGGAAGAGGGCGAGATTGCCATAACAGCTGTGGGTAAATCTCATTTTACATGATATTATTAATACACATTTTTATGCAAGTTTCTGGAACAATCTACGCAATCATACCCCTTCCTCCACCAATAACCTTCTCATTTACCTTGCAGCCTAAAAAGACTTTGTCTATAATAACAGTAGACAAAAGTAGAATAATTGAAGGCTGAGGTTCAGTATTCCTGCTTTTCTTAGCTCATGTCTAAACTTAAGTAGAAAGCCTAATGGCTGGTTTAATAGTAAAGGGACAATTTCAGCACTAGCATTTATAATCAAAAGGTCTAATGAAAAGGTAGTATTTCTTCTGAAAGAACAGAAGAGAGCATTTGCTTACCTAAGAGTTGTGGTAGGTCATTTTAGATAATATTTTCTGTGCTTTTACATTAACACATAACAAAATGAAAGTTATGATAAAATCACTTGTGTGAGAGAAACAAAAAGTTAGGGCCAAATTGCATATTTCACAGGCAATCCATAACTGGATCTTCTAAGGAATATTAAAAATTAAATTAAAATGAAGCTGCAGAGGAGGCAAAGTTGCTAAAAGCAGTAGTGGGCAAGGTGTGTTTAATAATTTTCTTCTTGCCCCCCAGTAAGAAAATATATCAAACATTTCTCTCCTGCTACATACCTAAGCCATTTTATAAATGAATATTTATTTTCCATTAGGGATGCCAAGCAGTTTTCTATGCTGAGTTGAACTTACCTCGTCTGCCCCTGAAAATCAGCTGTGAGCCAGTCACTTGGTCTGTTCAGTTTGATGCTGAACAACTTGAACACCTGTTGATCAAGTTTTATTGGTTCTTCCCCTAATCTTTGCATGTGCAGAAACGCAAACAGGTACCCATTAATATCACTAAACTGATCCAAACAGATAGTCATTAATACCACTAAAGACTACTTTGACAAACCCTGAATGGTAGGAGTTGGTTTTTTCAACTAAGTGTTTATTTTTTTGCTGATTCATATGATTTGTAACTGGTTTACAGCTGCAACAATGGCATATCAGTGGGGGAGGGGGATAGAAAATCAGGCTGTATGAGAACATGCATGCATGAAAAGCTAAGGCCACTGTACTGTACTGCTGGGAATGATTACTGCTGTACAGTCACAAATGGGTTGATGAATAGACAAACAGTTCATCAAAACATCAGCTATCTGTTCACAGCTGACCAACAGGCTGTGAGCTGAAACAGTGGGTGTTTGAGCATCCCTACATTCCATCTTTCCATTATAAGGGACTACTCAAGGGAGCTTATATTATACCTTTTAATAAACTTATTCAATAGAAACAGTTAAAAATTAAACAACATATAACAAATAAGGAAAAAATAGCCACAATAAGAATGCTCATAAAACAGCATGTTAAACAGAAGCCAAAGACAAAAGATTTGCCTCCTCCAAGTGCCTCCTGGATTTAACCCCCCCCCACATTCTTTGAAGAACACCAGAGGATCATGAACAAGAGAGCCATGTGGACTTCTTGGTCTAGAAGCCATTAATACAGCCTCATCCCACATGTTTAATCTACTTTACTTCTGCCAGTATGGTCAAATAGATCAGTCCACCACCAGTGGATCTCAGTTCAGGTGCAGCTGGGCACCCTGCAGCTATGATTCAGTTTCTTAAAAACTGGAAGATCTAGCACAGATATATTATGTAATATTTAGTTTGGCCCTTACAAGTGTATAATACTAAAAGATATTGTTGCTTTAGTCAGTATGTCAAACCGCAAGATACAAGTATCTAATTAGAGCACTAGCAGTATGTACTGAAATAAACTGAAACTGTGCATTAATCCTGAATTTTTCGAGCAAATTAACCACTTACCTTGGAAATTAGAAAACAATTCTATTGCACTGAGTTCTAAAAAACATGCAAGTTACTGTGTTGCACAGAACTTTTTTGGAGATCATAAGTCTCCTGCCAGTCTTGTCTGTTAGCACCAGCTCAATTCCCTAGAGCAGGGGTGCCCAACATGATACCTTTCCTAGTGCCCCAAGGGTAAGAAAGAAGCCTGATAAAGGGCCAATATTAAAAACCTAGTGTATACTCCCCCCCCTTTATTTATAGTTTTACCATATTAACAACAATTCATTTCTACGTCATCCTTTACATCTTTGTGAGTCACATATTTTTCAACCATATGTACATTAAGAACATAAGAACATAAGAGAAGCCAATGTTGAATCAGTCCAATAGCCCATCTAGTCCAACACTCTGTCACACAGCGGCCAAAATATACCACGTGCCATCAGGAGGTCCAGCAGTGGGACCAGGACACTAGAAGCCCTCCCACTGCTGCCCCCTCCAGCACCAAGAATAGAGTGCATCACCTGCCCCAGACTGAGAGTTCCCATCTATACCCTGTGGCTAATAGCCACTGATGGACTTCTGCTCCATATCCTTATTCTATTTCCCAGACTTTTTTTTCCTGTGCGGATACCTATTCCCACCAACAGGGGCCTCACTCTCCCCCAACAGCTTTTCCTACGTAGTCAGTAGACTTCCTGGGTTTGTAGAAAAATCCAAAAAGTGAGGAAATCCCTTCAGGGATGGTTGAATTCCCCCCCAAAAGCCTTTTGAAATGGCCTCTGCAGGGACCTAACTCCAGGCCTCAATGATGAGAGGTTAGAACGTGGAGGGGGGGGCTTCTGACTGGCTCTGTCAGTAAAAGGGTGGGGGGAAGGGCCCTTTCTTTCCAGGCCTCTTTTGGCCTTGGAGGGAGGGAGGGAGGGAGGGGGGAAGGGAGCCTTGGGTCCAGGCTGGGGGATTCCTAGAGGTTTTGTGGTGGAGTGCAAGGAGGGCAGGATTTGGGGAAGGGAGAAGCCTCAGCTGGGTATCATGCCACAGAATCCACCCTCCAAAGCAGCCATTTTCTCCAGGGAGACAGATCTCTGTTGTTTACAGATCTCTGGAGTTCACTCTCCAGGCCCCACTTGGAGGTTGCCAACCCTAGGCCTGGCAGCAGTCTAGGGTTGCCAGGTTCCCCCATGGGCACTGGCAGGGGATGGGGGTAGTGGGGTTGCCAGCTCCTGGTCTGGAAACTCCTGGAGATTTGGGGATGGAGCCTGGGGAGGACAGGGACCTCAGTGGGGTACAATGCCCTAGAGTCCACCCTCCAAAGCATCCATTTTCTCCAGGGGAAGTTATCTCAGTAGTCTGGAGCTGAGCAGTAATTCCAGGGGATCCCCAGATCCCACCTGGAGGCTGGCATCCCTAGGCAGCACCCTCTGGGTGACTTGATACCACCTAATTTGCATGACTCAACTTGGCCTGGCTGCTTGCTGCTGTTCAGCAGCCACCCTATGAAAGCCAGCAGTGGTGCAGCAGTTAGAGCCTCAGAGTAGGGTCTGCAAGACCCAGGTTCAGATCCCCATGTTGTGGTGGAAGCTGACTGGGTGATTTTGGACCAGTCACATACTTTTAGCCTAACCAACCTCACAGGGTTGTTGTGCATATAAAAAGGAGGTGAGAATAATGTAAGCTGCTTTGGTCCCCACTGTGGAGAAAGACTATAATTTTCCTTGGTAGAAGCTGTGGGGGAGGGGGTGGAGACGAAAAGCTGAAGACAGATAAAGGCAGATAAAGGTTAAGTTGGCTGTTGGGTGGGAAGGAAATAGGGTTGCCAACTCTGGATTGGGAAACTCCTGGACATTTAAGGGGTGGATTCTGGGGATGATAGGGTTTGAGGAAGGGAGAAACTTCAGACCAGTATAATGCCATAGACTCTACCTTCCAAACCAGCCATTTCCTCCATGAGAACTACTATTGCTAGCCTCTGGGTGAGGGCTGGAGATCACCCAGCATTACAACTGTTGTCCGGGTGACAGAGATCAGTTCCCCTGGATAAAATGGCTGCTTTGGAGGGTTGAGTCTATGGCTCCACCCCCAGAAGGGAGAAAGAGTGTGAGATAGGTAAGGGTAGAGGGGAGGAGGCAAAGGTGTGAGGAATGGGATGACCATCCCGCAAGTTTCTTGCGGGTCTCCACTTGTGTTTATCTAATTCCCTCTTGAAACTGTCCATGCTTGGGGTTTCGGTTTCCGGCGTTGCGAATGGCGGCCACCTTTCGGGAAGCTCCCGGAGGTGGTTAGCCCACACGCAGTTTGGGGGGGTCTTTGCATGTTTGCAAGACCCTAGTGAGCCTTAGGCAAAGGCTCCAAACCGGGGGCGCTTGGGGAGTAGCCTCTTTGCCGGCAGTCAGCCGGGAAATTGAGGCCTTCTCCCCGCCCCAATCGGCCCCGCTGTGGCGTGCCCGTAATGGGACTTAGCAACGCCACCGATTTCCAACAGGAGTGAGGAACAGCGATGAATTAAAGCAAAAAGAAGAAACGGCAGGAACCGTGAGTTGGAGATCTGAATTTGAAGCGAAACCCGAGCCCTTCCCCCGTAAGCGAATAAGCGGCGGGGAGGAGGGGGAATCCCCCCCCCCCACTGAGAAGCGGGACTTGTATAAGAAAGCTAAGGGGGACGAAAGGGAAGAAGGGTTGGTGAAATTACCTTTGGGGTGCCATTGAAGCGAATGAGTCAGCGGGACTCCTGAGCGACGCGTCACGAACTTTTATAAAGTAAACAAATACAAGAAATGTCAGCCATGAAGAAGGTCCCTTTGAAAACGGAGAAGAAGGGAGGCGGGACTTCCGGTCCGGGTAATCCCCCTCCAGAGCCGACTGTCAGTCAACAGACAAGCGAGCTACTGCACCCTCTGCTGGTCCAAATACAGAAAATCAGCGAAACCTTAACTAATATGGAAGGTGTTCTCAACAGTCAACAGAGGCAACTAACAGAGACGTCAAAGAAGATGGAGGAGATCGCACAGAAATGTTTGGTCTCGTCGGAAGACATCGGAAAAGTGAAGAAAAGGGTCAACAAGTTAGAAAAGCATCAGGATGTGCAAGAAAAAAGAATTTTGATGTTGCAAATGGAAAAATCGAATCTGACTCTTCGATTTCAGGGCATTAAAGAAGAAGAGAAGGAAGATCTCAGATCTATACTTGCGAATGCCTTGGCACCCGTAACTGGCAGAGATCAGCGCGAATTAAAAGAAGAAATGGATAAGGTCTATAGGGCCTACTCCACTTTCACAAAAAAAAATAATCTGCCAGCAGAAGTGGTTGTCAAGTTTGTCAAGCAGAGTACCAGAGATCAAATCTTGCGTGCAGTTGCAGCGGTGCCCTTGAAAATTGGGGAGCAGACCATCAGAATACTGAAAGATGTGCCTTACGAAATCCGGATGAAAAGGAAAGCTTATAAAGGATTGACCACTTTTCTACAAAGAAAACAGGTCATATACAGATGGACCTTCCCTGAAGGCCTTTTGTTCAAGTACAAGGATAAAAGAGAGAAGATTGACTCCATCTTCAAGGCGCAGGAATTTCTGAAGAGACACGCCAGTCCAGAGGAAGAGGCAGCACTCGCAATGTGGACAGATTTGAGTAGTGAAGATGACAGCGGCCCAGAGGAGGGAGGTGCCGGAGCGGGAGAAGTGAAAACCAAAGGTGGCCCATCCTATAATTTGAGGGATACCAAAGGAAGACAACTTAAGAAATAACTGTTCGGGAAGCGTCAAAAAGGAGATGACTCACAATAACCCCAAAGGACATTACTAACCTCATTAACAGAGTTATTTTGAATTTTTGTTAGATGAAAAGAAGACTCTCAAATCACGGAGATTGCCAAAAACTGTAGCTATATTGATTTAAACTAACCTTTATTAACAGAATACTCACTCCGCTCTTTTCTTTATCCCTCTATATACCCTACCTTTTTCTATTTATAAAAAGAATAAATTCCTCTCCTTTTTAGGAGGGTTTTGATAAAAAAAAAAAAAAAGAAACTGTCCATGCTTGTAGCTGCCACCACCTCCTGTGGCAGTGAATTCCATATGTTAATCACTCTTTGGGTGAAAAAGTATTTCCTTTTATCTGTTCTAACCCGACTGCTCAGCAATTTCATGGAGTGCCCACGAGTTCTTGTATTGTGAGAAAGGGAGAAAAGTACTTCTTTCTCAACCTGCTCAATCCCATTCATAATCTTATAAACCTCGATCATGTCACCCCTCAGCCGTCGTTTCTCCAAGCTAAAGAGCCCCAAGCATTTTAACCTTTCTTCATAGGGAAGGTGTTCCAACCCTTTTATCATTCTAGTTGCCCTTCTCTGCACTTTTTCCAATGCTATAATATGCTTTTTGAGATGTGGTGACCAGAACTGTACACAGTATTCCAAATGAGGTCGCACCAATGATTTATACAGGGGCATGATGATACTGGCTGATTTGTTTTCAATTCCCTTCCTAATAATCCCCAGCATAGCGTTGGCCTTCTTTATTGCAGCTACACACTGTCTAGACATTTTCATTGAGTTATCCACTACGACTCCAAGATCTCTCTCTTGGTTCGTCTCTGCCAGTTCAGACCCCATCAACGTGTATTTATATTTAGGATTTTTGGCTCCAATGTGCATCACTTTGCACTTGGCCACATTGAACCCCATTGGCCACGTTGACGCCCACTCACCCATCCTCGACAGATCCCTTTGGAGTGCCTCACACTCCTCCCTGGTTTTCACCACCTGGAACAACTTCGTGTCATCTGCAAATTTAGCCACTTCACAGCTTACTCCCAATTCCAAATCATTAATAAACAAGTTAAAAAGCATCGGATCGATCCCTGATCCCTGTGGTACCCCACTGCTTACCACCCTCCACTGAGAAAGTTTCCCATTTATACTCACTCTCTGTTTTCTATTTATCAGCCAGTTTTTGATCCACAAGAGGACTTGTCCTTTTATCCCATGACTATTGAGCTTACTTAGGAGCCTTTGATGAAGGAACTGTATCAAAAGCTTTCCGGAAGTCAAGGTAAATAGTATCTATTGGGTTCCCCCTTGTCCACATGTTTGTTCATTCCGTCAAAAAACACTAACAGGTTAGTGAGACAAGATCTTCCCTTACAGAACCCATGCTGAGTCTGCCTCAATAGTTTTTGTTCATCAATGTGCCTACTAATTCTTTCCTTAATAACAGTTTCCACCAACTTACCCGGTATCGATGTCAGACTGACTGGCCTGTAATTTCCCGGATCTCCCCTGGAGCCCTTTTTAAAGATGGGAGTGACATTAGCTACCTTCCAGTCCTCAGGAATGGAGGCAGATTTTAAAGAAAGATTACATATTTTTGTCAGGAGATCCACAAGTTCACATTTGAGCTCTTTCAGAACTCTTGGATGAATGCCATCCGGGCCTGGTGATTTATTAGTTTTTAAATTGTCCATCAGTCGGAGGACTTCCTCTCTTGTCACCGCAATCTGATTCAGGTCTTTCAAACCCCCTCTCGAAATCGGTGCTTCTGGAGTGGGCAAGCACTTCTCCTCTTCCACAGTGAAGACAGAGGCAAAAAATGCATTCAGCTTCTCAGCCATTTCCCTATCATCCTTCACTACTCCTTTTACCCCTTGGTCATCCAAGGGCCCCACTGCCTCCCTGGCTGGCTTCCTACTTCTAATGTATTTGAAGAAAGTTTTAGTGTTGGCCTTTATGCTTTTTGTGATATGCTCCTTATATTCCCTTTTTGCTTGCCTGATCACAGACTTGCATTTTATTTGCCATAGTCTGTATTCCTTTTTATCAACCTCACTGAGACTAGCTTTCCACCTCTTAAAGGAATCCTTCTTACCTTTTACAGCTTCCACTACTTTGTTAATCATGTAGGCTTTTTTCTATACCTATTTGTGCCTTTCCTAACCTGCGGTATATATTTTTTCTGAGCTTCTAGGATTGTCTTTTTAAATAGTCTCCAAGCTTCCCCAATGGTTTTGACCTTTTCCACTTTTCCTTTCAATTTCTTCCTCACATGTCTCCTCATACCAGAGAAGTTACCCCTTTTAAAATTAAAAGTGGTTGCGTCAGTCTTTTTGGGCAACTCCCTATCTGTACAAATGTTAAACTCAGTAACATTATGGTCAGTGTTCCCAAGCGGTGCAATCACTTTTACATCTCTCACCAGGTCTTGGGTGTTACTTAGGACCAAATCCAGGATCGCCTCTCCCCTGGTAGGATCTGTGACTATAGCACAGTCATTGAGAGTGTCTAAAAACTCAATCTCTTTTTCCCGACTAGAACTCACATTGACCGAATCAATGTGTGGGTAGTTAAAGTCGCCTATTATGACACAGTTATTTTGTCTAGCCTCTATCTTTAATTCATTCATCATTTTATAATCCTCCTCTATCTTTTGATCTGGTGGGCGATAACAAACACCCACTGTTAAGCTTCCTTTTGGACCCACTATTTCAACCCATAGCATTTCCAGAAGCGAATCCAATTCTCTTACCCTCTCAATCTTACTGAACGGTATACCCTCTCTGACATACAGAGCCACCCCACCTCCAACCCTTCCCCCCCATCCTTCCGATATATTTTATAACCAGGAATCACCGTGTCCCACTGATTTTCCTCATCCCACCAAGTTTCTGAAATACCCACAATGTCTATTTCTCCCTGCAACACCAAGCATTCCAACTCCCCGATTTTACCTCGGAGACTTCTAGCATTTGTGTATAAACATTTATAGTTTCCCACGTTTGTTAAGCCCACAGCCTTCCTCTTGCTGCCTCGAGACCTTGCCAGACAGTTCCTATCATTAGCCACAGTCTCAGTGGACAATTGTAATCCATTTCCTTGTACAAAAGCAATAGCTACCCCTTCATCTCTTTGAGATGAGTCATCCCGAACCAGAGACTTTTCTTTTCTTTTTTTAATAGGTTTATTTTTTGAATTTTCTATATATTACACAATATCTTTTGTCTCCTTACTTTACATAACTCAATAATTTCCCCCCTCCTTTCCTCTACCCCTTGTTTGTTGATCCTTTATTCACAGCCATGGGCACAAAGTCTGAATCTTCCACCGAATGCCCTGTCTTCCTTCCACTGTTATCCACTTTAGATAGGTCTTCCATCTCGCTTTAATTTCTTCAGCTTTATCCTCCCATGTGGTCTTCTGGCGCAATTTCTCGATGATGTCCGACTGCACAAAATCAAACAAATAAGTGTGCCAGGTATCTAATGTCCATTTGCTCTTATCTTTCCAGCCCTGAGCTATCACTGCCTTGCCTGCTAACACCATAGCTTTGAGTATAGCCTGGGTTTCCTTATTGACTGCCTTATTTCGTAATATACCCATTAACATTAGTTTAAAGTCTACATTCAATGAGATTCTACATATTTTCTTTATAATTTGTATTATTTTTGACCAAAAGACTCTCACCTCTGGACATTCCCACCACATATGAGAGAACCAACTCTTAAATTGTTTACAGTGCCAACACATAGAACTCGATCCCAGAATCATGTTTGCTATCTGCGCTGGTGTTTTATACCACTTTGTGAAAAATTTATGTTCCAGTTCATTAAATTTAATAATTTTGGTTTCTTCTATTCCCTTCATTATTCTATTTGCATCGTTTTCCGATATCTGGCCTTCCTTACACCATGTTTTCTGTAAATATAGTATCGCCTTATCTTTATTGGATAACATTTTCTTGTAAATATATCCTGCTAATCCTTGTTTAAATTTTTGCATCCTATTATGTATTTCTTCAATTGGTTCTTCTGTCCAAATATTTCCTTTTTCATTAACTTCCTTAATCATTCTATAAAGGCCTATAATTTTTAACCAATATTGCTTGCCTATCTCTTCGATTAATTCCTGTGCTGGTTTTAGAGTGCCTCCTCTAAATAAGTCTGTTAGCCTATAATATCCCTTTGATCTCAGGAGTTCGCACCATTTATTTGCTTCTGTTTCGTTATAGAGGGACTTTAGTGGTGCCCACCCGAACCAGAGACTTTTCATCTCCTGTCGGCTTTCCCCCATTATTCAGTTTAAAAATTGCTCTGCCACCTTTTTGATTTTGAGCGCCAGCAGTCTGGTTCCTTCTCGGGACAAGTGGAGACCGTCCCTTTTGTACAGCTCCCTCTTGTCCCAAAAAGTATCCCAGTGCCTAACAAACTTGAACCCTTCCCCCCTACACCACCGTCTCAACCATGCATTGAGACTCCTGATCTGTGCCTGTCTCTCCGGCCCTGCGCGTGGAACAGGTAGCACTTCCGAGAAGGCTACCTTGGAGGTCCTGGCCTTGAGTTTCCTGCCCAGCAGCCTAAATTTCTCCTCCAGGACCTCACGACTGCATTTCCCCACATCGTTGGTGCCGACGTGCACCACGACCACTGGCTCCTCCCCAGCACTATCTACCAGCCTATCTAAAACACGCGTAATGTCCGCTACCTTCGCACCAGGCAGGCAAGTCACCATACGGTCGGTACGCAGGTTCACCACCCAGCTGTCTACCTGCCTAAGGATCGAATCACCAACTACCAAGAGCCCCCCTCCCACCCTTCCCAGGGACGGTTCCTTGGTACAAAAGGATACCCGTTCACCAGCTGAAGAAGAGGTCCCTTCTGAGGGCACATTCCCCTTATCCTCAGCATGGTGCCCCATTTCCCCTTGACCCTCATGCTCCCTGGCAGCAGCCAGGCTGCCAGTTCCAGAGTGGGACATATCTAACAAGTCCCCGAGAGTCTTCTCTATGCACCTAACTGACTGTCTCTGCTTCTCCAGGTCAGCCACCTTGGCCTCAAGGGAGCAAACTCGCTCCCTGAGAACCAGGAGCTCCTTGCACCGAGCACACACCCAAGACTTCTGACCAGTGGGCAGATAGTCATACATGTGACACTCCATGCAAAACACTGGATAGCCCCCAACCCCCTGCTGGCATTCTGGCTTCATAATTGTTTTGAAACAAATACTTTTCTATAACCCCCCTTTTAAATCCCTTTGTATTTATATGGTTCCTGTTGTAGGAGTCTACTTACCTTACTGGGAACCCAAGGAGCCAAGGTCCCTGGCTTTTTGGCTCTTCCTGGGCTTCTTACAGAGCCCCTAGGCTGAGAGTCCCTAGGCCAAGAGCCTCACCCTTCGGCTCGTGCCCCTTGCAAGCTTCCTGCCTTAAATAGAAGTGTCCCCCAGGAGAGGGTGTGGCCAGCAGCTACTCAAATTCACCCAAGGCATTTAATGACAGGCAAACAATGACCCTTTCACACCCCAACTCCAGCAGCCAGGAGTCTGCTATTCAGTTTCACCCAGGCACTTAATTACAGGCAAACAATGACCCTTTCACACCTGACCTCCAGCAGCCCAACTCCAGGAGTCTGCTACAACTCACCCACACACTCCCAAATACAGTCCCCCACACACTACCTTCTGAGCTAAAGCACCTCAGCTGAAAGTAAATAAATAAAAATACCACTCACCCCTCTGGCAGCTCAAAACACCTTGCTCCTTCTCAGAGCTCAGCTGGGTCAGCTCAACATGGAACATTTTGTTCCATCTTTTTTCAAAAGTGTCTAGTTCTTTACCTTGTAGCCATAGGCTTAACCTATCTATTTCTGCCATTAACAATATTTTTTCTATCAGCTGCTCCTTCGTGGGGATAATATCTGTTTTCCAACTTTTAGCTAACAATATCCTTGCCACAGTAAATATGTAAGTTATTATATACGTATTATCTCTATTAACCCATTCAGGGAATATAGTCAATAAACATACTTCTGGTATAAATGGTAACATGAGTCCTGTGATATCTTTTACAAATGTATCTACTTTACACCAAAACTTTTGTATTCTTTCACACCGCCACCACATATGCAAAAACATACCTATATGTTTTCCAACAATTTTTATTTATATTTAGATAACATTTTGCTATTCTTTCCGGAGTCCAGTGCCACCTATAGAATATTTTACAAATGTTCTCTTTGTATGGTATTGCTCTCATCATTTTAACTGCTTTCCAGATTTTGGATCATTGCTCTATCTCTACAGTGTGTTCTAAGTCTTTCATCCAAACCACCATTGTTCCTTTTACTGTTTCATCTTGTAGATAATCAGATAGTAGAAAACTATATAATTCTTGTATAAGTTTATCACTTGAGGACAACCAAATTTTGTCTAACTCATTATTGTTGCTATAAAATCCTAATTTGCTGTCCTTCATATATCTTGTCTTTAGTTGTACATTCTCCCACCAGGTAAGTCTAATATTCTGCACTATTAGTTCTTCTTCTGCTTTTAATTTATTATTTCTATCTAAGAACTTTTCATACATCACTCTCCTATTTTTATCCATCAGTGTCGGCATTGTAAACGCCTCCAATGGCCAATACCCACTTTGGGGTTTTAAAGTAATAACAGCTCCTTATTTCTTTCCATATTTTCATTAATGTGCCTCTTAATGTGTGTTGATTGAAACTCCTGGTACTTTTATCTTCATCATACCAGACATAAGCGTGTCATCCTCTAGGTATATTGAATCCTTCTAGGTTTAAGAGTCTGGTATTCTCTAATGTTATCCAGTCCTTTATCTACCCTAATGCTGCAGCTTTATAGTATATATTCCAATTTGGTATACCAAATCCTCTTCTCTCGTTCCTATCCTGCATGGCTTTCCATTTAATTCTTGGTCTTTTATTGCTCCATATGAATTTGCTGCATACGGTTCCTGAAAATATTTTACATTTCTTAAAATTGGAAGATTTTTCAGCAAAAATAGGAATCTAGGTAAAATATTCATCTTTATGGTGGCTGTTTCCCCATAAATGATATCTTTAGGTCTTTCCATCTCTGTAAGTCCCTTTTAATTTTTGATAGCAGCTTATTATAATTATCCTCAATCAATGTAATATTTCTATTAGATATTGTTATTCCCAGATATTTGACCCTCTTCACTAATTACATATTAGATGACCTTTGTATTCGGTTCCTTTGTTGTTCTGTACAATTCTTCATTAATATGTTTGTTTTTTTGAAGTTAATTTTTAGTCCTGCTACCTGCCCATAATCTTGGATTATCTTTATAAGTTGTTTTACTGACGATATCGGATCTTCCGATATAAACACCAGATCATCTGTGAAAGCCTGTACTTTAAACTCTTCCCCCTTTTTCTTTAAACCTTTGATTAAATCACATTATCTTATTTGATCATTTAATGTTTCTAACACAAAAATAAAAAAGCAGTGGCGATAATGGGCATCCTTGTCTAGTGCCCTTTTGTATTTTGATATCATTTGTCATATCCCCACTTAGTACTATTTTTGCTGACTGTGTCTTATAAATGGCTTTTATTATTGACAGGAACTCTGATCCACAGTTCCATATCTCCAACTTCTGCAATAGGAAGTCCCAGTTAACATTATCAAAGGCTTTTTCCACATCTAAAAAATACTAGTGCTACTAATTTATCTGAATTAACTTCGTAGTATTCTAGAACATTGATGATAGTTCTAATATTATTTTTAATTTGCCCTTTTGGGAGAAATCCCACTTAGTCTTGATGTATTATCTAAATTAATACTTTCTTCATTCTGGTGGCAATCAATGTAGCAAATATCTTATAATCTATGTTTAATAATGATATTGACCTATAATTTTTAATTTTTTTGTCATCTGTATTAGGCTTATGAATCAGTGATATTAACACTTGATTCCAAAATTCTGGTAATTTTTACGTTTTTGCTATGTTTTGAAATAAGTTCTTTAGTGGTAACTATTGAGTTATAGTTTTGTAGGAGTGAGATAGCAAGCAGTTACACTAGATGGTTCTGATCTAAGCTGTCAAACTGAGCTGTCAGACCAACCACTAAGTAACTAGTTGCAGGTGCTTCCTACAGGTGTTGTGTATGTAGGTCAAGCATTGCATCATCTTGACTGTAATTGGCTAGATGGTAGCATAGGAATTGTATGCTCAGTGAGCTAGTTGAGAGGCTTAGCTCTCCGAAGTAAGGCTGTCCATCAGTAAGGTAACTCTCTGTATATAAGTTGTAAATGTTGTATTTATCTCATCACCTATATAAACTCTCTGTGCACTTCCACTACTGGTCAGTCTCCTGCTTCTGATTTATTTACACACACCTAATAGTAACACTATCTGGTCTTTATATTTTTGATACATTTCTGTAAGTATTCCATTGGACCCTGGAGTTTTATTTTTCTTCTATTTCCTAATTGCCTCCACAATTTCACATGCAGTAATTAGTTCACTTAGAATTCTCCTTTGTTCTTCCGTGATTTTGTTTTTTTCCATAATATAATCTTTTATTAGATACTTCTCTTGGATTTCCTGTTGGTATAATTTTTTATAAAAAATTTCAACTCTTTTTTTCATTTCCACTACATTCAATTTCCCTTCACCGCTTTCATTGTTTAAAGATTTGATTATCCCTTTTTCCTGATCTTTCCTTAGTTTATAAGCTAGCCATCTTGTTGGCTTGTTTGCATTCTCAAAATAAATATTTTTAGCTATTTCCTGGGTTAAGATGAGGTTCATCTGATGCTGCAACAGTCTTAAATTTGCCTATATTTTCCCCATATCTGTATACATTTTTTTTAAAACTTCTCTTCTTCTTTCTGTATCTGTTTCCTCAATTCTTTGTACTGTCCCTTTTTCTGCTTTCCCCCCCATGCATCTTGATTAATAAACCAGCCTCTTAGGAAGGCTTTAAAAGCTTCCCAGACTATTTCAATAGAGGTTTCTTGTTGTATATTGCATTTTAAAAAGTCTCTAATCTCTTCTTCTGTTTTCTTATTAAATTCTTTTGTCTTTTATTAGCTCTTTATTCATTTTCCACCTTCTCTTTCGAGGTTTTTCTCGTAATATTAACATTAGTGGACTATGATCAGCAAACGTGTTGGGGAATATTTCTACATCTATTATTTCTGTTACCAAAGTTGTTGCAATCCAGGCCATATCAATTCTGGACCACAAATTGTATCTGGCTGAATAGAATGTGTAATCTTTCTTTTCAATGTTTCTTATTCTCCATGTGTCCACCATACTATATTCTTCTGCTAATTCCAAGAATTCCCAAGGTAAAATGTTTCCTGATCTTTTATTTCTTGCTTGAGATCTCCTATCTTTTTTACTATTGAGTACGTGTGCCTTGGTGTTTAGTCATGCCGGCCACATGACCATGAAAACGTCTTCAGACAGTGCTGGCTCTTCAGCTTTGAAACGGAGATGAGCACCACAACCCTAGAGTCGGATTCGACTGGCTTTCAAGCAAGGGAACCTTTACCTTTACTGCATTGAAATCTATTATACATAATTCTGTTATGTTATATTTTGATATCATCTCTCTTATACTTCTAATTTTTTTCCTTGATTTTGATTTGGCTCATAAATGTTTATCATTACTATTTACTTGTTTTGCCTCATTATTGTGATTACCACTATTCTTCCATCCTCAGATGCATATATTAATTCTGGGCCTAAATGTTCTTTTGTGTAAATCGCCACTCCTCTTTTCTTTTGGGTGTCTGATGCTGCAAAGAGTTTTCCTAATTTTCTATTTTCCAAATATTTTTCATCTTTTTTCCTTATATGCATTTCTTGTAAACATATTATTTTGGATTTTAATTTTGCTATTTGATGAAATATTCTTCTTCTTATGGCTGGGCTATTTAATCCGTTAATGTTAGCTGAAAAAATCTTCAATTTTCCCATCTTTTCCATCCTAATTTTTCTTTTCTTTTTCTTATTCTCTAGCTCTACACTGGTATCTTGTTAATACCTGTGAAGGAGTAAAATAAGACCTTTTTCCTCTCTTCGCTTTCTCCTTTTTGCCTTTTTCTGCTTCTTTTGCTCTGTTCTCTTCTTCTTTTTCACTCTCCTCTTCATTCTGCCAACTGAGGTTCTCTCCATTTCTCTCTATGAAGTCTTCTATTTTGAAAACCAAGTCTATTCTCTGCCTTCTTCCTTCATAGTTAAATAATATTCCCACAGGCACTAACCACCTATAGGGGATATCATTTTCTCTCAACAAGTTTGTAAGTGCTACATAACTCTTCCTTTCTCCCCAACTCTCCATGGGACTTTAAAATTTTTTACTTCTGAGTCTTGTATCACCACCTTGACTGAGTTTGCTTCTTTTAGTATTTATCTCTCATATTTTGTCTTATAAACTTCATATAGACCTCCCTTGGTGTTCTATTTCTTCTGGCATACGAACTGTTCTTTCTGTATACTTGATCTATTTCTCTATCTATTTCCTCACATGTTCCTATTTTTAGTTGTTCAGAGATATTTCTAGTCATTTCCTCCTTCAGATTTTTTTCAATAGTTTCTGGCACATCTTGACATCTAATAATTAGTGAAGCCTTATCTATTTCTAATCCAATCAGCACCTCTTCAATCTCATTTGTTTTCATCCTTACATCCAGTATCTCCTGTTCTGCTTCCTGCACCCTTTCTTCCATTTCCTTATTGGCTATTGCTATTTTTAGAATTTCTTGCTTATTATCATTTATTTGTTTTTTAATCTCCTCAGTTTCTGTCTTCAATTGTTGCACTAAGTTCTCCATTTGATTTCGTCCGGGTTCTATTTCTTGTTTAATTAATGGCTCTATTTCCTGTTTAATTAATGGTGGAAGAGTTACTTCTGCAAATGACTTCATCTCTGCTGCTATACATTCTTGAATAATATTTTTAAGATCTTTTATATTTAATTGTGTTACACTCATTGTATTGAGTTTTAATTGCGTTTGAATACTGGTCTGACCGGGTGATTTAATAGATAGCTTTCTAGCCCCCGTAGATCCACTATTTCCAGTGGCCATTCGATTGAAATTATTTTAATTAAATCTCTGCTATAATTTTGGCTTGTGTGTGCTATAACCAATCCTTTTATTCACTAGCTCTTCTAACTACTTTTCTGGCTTTTATTATCTTTATCTCCTATATTCTATGTTGTTGTGGTTTCTTCTATAATTAGTACTCACAAACCCACTCAATTATTTCAATTTTTAAAGTCTTTTGTTTACTATCCATTTACTTCAACTGTCCCCTGTCTTCAACTTGTGCATGTTTCTCTTCCTTCTAGCTTGTTTCCTGTTCCCTTTTTACCTTACTCCATCTTGTGGCCTTTCCTGTAGTCTTTGTTTACTGTCCGTCTACATCAACTGTCCCCTGTCTTCAACTTGCACGCACTTCTTTCTCTTCTGACTTGTTTCCTGTTCCCTTCTTTCCACTCCTCTATGGTTGTGCTCTCCATCTTGTAGCCTTTCGTGCTGTCCTTGTCTGTCTTTCCCTCTCTGGCTATCCAATTACTTTCGTTCTACTCAGCTCCTACCGACTGCTGACTTCTCCTATCTCTTGGGACTTCCATGACTCCTCTTTCTGTCATGGCTTCCCCCTCATTGGTGCTTGACTGCTGGGCCAACTCAGGTATGCCTCCCAAAAAAAAGAGAAGAGAAAAGAAACACGCGGCAGAATCAATTTTTTTTTTACTGTGTTCCTACTAGAATGTGCTCTACTTCCCTCAGTCTCCATTTCTACTAGTCATACTAAGTGGCCGCCTTAAAGTCATATGCTTTATTTCCACCTTAATTTTCCCAGAGTTTCACTATTTCAAATAGCCTCACCCTCTCCATTTTACCCCCTTTAAATTAGCTTAAAGTTTTCTTAGCTTGTATATGTATTGGTCCTTCCCCTTGTTACTGCACTTCCATTGGGTGTTGACTATGTCGGTTCTATGTGGGATGGCTAAAGCCTGTTGTCTTGCCAGGTGTCCTGTACAGTCTTTCACCTCAAAGCAGATTTAATGCCACTAAGCAGAATTGCCTTTTCTGTTTACTTTCCAAAGCAAACTTCTTGCTAAGTGTTCCCCCTCCAAAGGAACATCTGGTAGGGCGTTGGGCAGCCCTAAAAGACTGAAAAGAGTTCAGCGTTAGCGAGCAGTGATATTGCTCACGTCTGCTTTCGTTGCTCCCTGGAACCATGGAAGGGAGCCTTTCCGATAGCCAAAACCTAGTGTATACTTATTATATACAAAAATACATGTATTTATTAGAAAAACAGTTAAAAACATATGAGCCCAATAAAAGCCTAATTACAAAATACAAGGGCCAATACAAGTGATCTGACGTGTTTCCACCCCTTAGGGTCCTTCTTCAGAGGTCAAACAATTTGAGGTATAAACAGGCACGTGTTACAATGTCACATGTTACAATGAAATGGCAAACAATAAGATACTGGACCAAAAAAGGAAAGTTCAGCAGCAAGGTTAATAGACACAAGAGAAGGATTTTTATGAGGCCTCTTAAGATGAGAGTCATTTGTCTGGTGCCAAATGCACAGCTGTTGAATTAGAACATTTTCAAATTCTGGTCCAGGAAATACCTATGTGACTATCTAATCAAGTCTGCTACTTGTTGAGGACACTCAATCTCTGATTAACGTGTAATATGCGACATTGTAACATATGTCTATCTGTACCTCAAATTATTTGACCTCTGAAGAAGGCCCCTAAGGGGCAGAAACATGTGAAATCACTTGTACTGGCCCTTGTGTTCAGATCACTTGTATTTTGTAATGAGGCTTTTATTGGGCCGTATATGTTTTTACTTGTTTTTCTAATAAATACATGTATTTTTGTATACAATAAGTATTTTGCTGCATAAATGATTTTAGCCACTGTCATCACATATTTAAATATGAAGCATAACATATCTAAGCATACTAACATGGTGTTAGTATAACTCTCTCTGGCCTATAACCTTATTATAACTTTTTGCCCTCTGGCATCAGATGGTGTCTCAGGTCCAATCAAGGCTCTTCTTCTTAGGAACTTTCCAGAGGATGTTGGCAAGTGCTCTTAATTGCCCCCTCCCATCTGGTTATACAACTGAGCACAGGTTCTCACAGTTTGCCTTATTACCACATTCTTGTGTCTGGCCTTGAAAGAGACAAGGATGGTGGTTGCAGGAACATTGAAATCATGAACATCTGTGAGCCAAATTAGGCCTTCTAATATTCACAGTCCTTGAGGGGAAATTAGGGTGCTTAGCCTCACATCAGTCCTACTGCAAAGACCCCACTGCCAAAGGAAGAGGCTCTTGCATTGGCAGAACGTTCCTTATACTGCAGAAACCCAATACGACTAGCAGAAGAAGAAGAAGAAGAGATTGGATTTATACCCCACCCTTCACTGCCCAACGGCATCTCAGAGTGGCTTACAAACTCCTTTCCCTTCCCCTCCCCACAACAGACACCCTGTGAGGTAGGTGGGGCTGAGAGAATTTCTGGCAGAAACTGTCCTTGAGAGAACAGCTGTGCCAGAGCTTGTGACTGACCCAAGGTCACATCAGCAGGTGCAAATGGAGAAGTGGGGAATCAAACCCAGTTCTCCCAGATAAGAGTCCGCACACTTAACCGCTACACCAAACCCAGAACAGATTGATAGGATCCAACCCCATGTGTCATGCAGTAAAATTCTGCCAACCAACCCAGCGGTGGTGAAGCTAGGCACTCCTATCAGACTTCCTAATGTGAAAAAGAAAATATTGAAAGTGGGTGATGAGTAAATCCTTGTTTTAATGGCACAGCACAAATTTTGTTTTAAAAGTGGCAAATGCATCCTTGTGGTTTTACAGAGGTACTTTGTGTTTCCCCTCTCCAGTTTTCTTTCATATAATTCTACATGTCCATACTCATACATTTTAATGAAGTCATTCTATGACTCCTCTGGTATTTTCTTGTTGCCATGCAGGCCTGGGACTGATCAATGGTAAGGGCACAACATGTAAGACATTTCCAACACAATCAAAGGTTATGTTGACATTCCTCAGTCTACCACAGGGAATGCTTCTGTCTGTTCAGTCTTTAACCCTACCCTTTGTGCTATGTCAGCTGTCAGGGAACCTATTTGTTTTCTGGGCTAGTCACCTTGTACATTGGAACACTTAACGAAAGTCAGTATGCTAAGCCTTCATATTCTCCATTGAATTTTGTAGCAGCATGACTGGAGATGTATAAAAATTGCAGTCCTGGTTAGAACCTAGTTTTATTGAAGATCTACATTAGGAAGTGTAGTGGGCCTGGCTCCCAATATCATTACTTTTAAAAAAGTAAATCAGGAAACATCCTGCTATATAGTTGAATTTTGATGGCAGATTCTGATTCTGAAATTTGAACTGTGAATTTCAGAGTCAATTTTTCCTAAATTATTGTTTGGTTCTAGGTTCCGGACACATTTTAACACAGCTCGGCATGCTTTAGCCCACTAATTTTAGTGGTGTCCGGTGTTGCTAACTCTATGCTTGATGGGGATACCCAAACTTTTTGCGGGTGCGGATTGTGCCATCAGCCAGTTGTGAATATGCAACCAATTTATTAGTAATTGGACTGAGTATTCACTGAGCCATTTGTTGAGATTTTCTGGGAAGCACATGTCTAGCACAATGGCGTGCACACATGCCTGCCAGCTTTCATTTATATGTATTGTTTAATACATGCACAGTTTAGCAAAGGACCATAGGAGCTGCATTTTCCCCATGAAAGCAGTTAGCATCTTTCTTTACTCTCCTCCCATCATTCACATTCCACACCATTAACAAACGCTTCAGGCATGGCAGTGGCAGCTCTAGGTACTTTGAATAAAATACAAAATGAATACATTTGTGTTTGGTTACTGAATTCATACAGTGCACACTGTATTCAAGTGAAACTGGGAATAAGGGAATGACCCTGAGCATAATCTTTGCTATCAATGCCAAAGTGGGAAGAATTTTGCACTATAACTTCTGGGGTGAACATGACTTTAATCAATTTGATGATGAATAACTGGGAAGAAGTGGAACAGAAACAATTCACCTTGTTGCTTTGCCAGTGCCACTGCATGCACTCATAAACTTTCCCCCCATCATGACCCCAGGGGTTTGCCACCTTCCACCACCACCACTCTGGACTTTGGGTCCCTTGTTGAGAAGGCCCAGAGTACCCTCCCAAGACCAACCAAAATGCCCCTTTTCAAGCCGAGAACACAGGCATGATGACCAGGCAGAGAACACTTAAACAAATGGTTTATTAACACAGTACTGGGGCAAGGAAAACAAGACAAGGTGCTTTAAAAGATATAACAGTGTTCAAAGGCAAAAACAAACAGAATATAACGCAACTACCTAGTTCACTTAACTAGTTACTACTTCAGGCCTACAGCCTTCTTACCAGGCCTGTCCCTGTACTCACTCTGTCCCCTAAGTGAGGGATCTTTTCCTCTCAGACCAGCCTGTTCCCTCAGTGACTCTGTGAGGGAAGACTGCAGAGAGACAAGAACTGTTTCCCCACAACACACAAAGTTTATCACAGTCCCCTTCAGTTTAGTTCTGTGAGAGGAAAGAACACCATTTTCCACAGCTAACAGCTTAGGCCCTGTTCACATGGAGCATTTGCCCCGCTGAAGGCACGGTAGCCCTGCGGACTTTCCATGCGCGATCATACCAGCACATCTGGGAGGCGTAGCACTCCCTTGGTCAACCCACGGCTTCCTGTGGAAAATGCAGAGTAAAAAACTACTAGGGTCGAAGTACTAGTTTCTGGAAACCCTGGGGCAAAGGCCGGCGTCTGGTCATGGGAACGCCAGTATCTCGCGGCTTCCAACCCCGGCCCATGTCCCGGGGTTTCTGGTTGTTGTAAGTTTCCACGGGATGCGCACCAACGCTGAATGAGGCATGCGCATATGCAAGACACTGACAGCAGCCCGCCCCCCCAATGGCACATGCATCCTTTGCTACAGCGCGGCTTGCTGCTCTGCTATGCTGCTTTTTTGCCGTGCTGTAGCAGCACTGTGTGATTGGTGCTTGGTGCCGGAGCGTGGCAACCTGGTGGCCCATGTGATTGGGCTACTGCGCCTTTTTTTTGCTCCAGGGTGAACTGCCATGCCTCCCCCCCACGTTTTCTGGCCCGTATGACCAGGGCCTTAAGTCAGAATCTTCTCCAAAGTATGTAACAGTCTCTTCACAGAATCTCTGTACACTGATTGGCTACAACCATTGCTAAGCCTTATGGGGATTGTAGGCTGCCTCTTTTCTACTGCCACACAGATCTCTTCTGGGCCCAGGCCACACCAAGCCTTGCTCCCAGGCCTACACAGATCATGACACCCCCACTTCTGGATTTTCATACACATGCTGTTCCATATGCTCTCCCTTCCAGATCCAGAATGACTTGGTTTACCAGGATGCTGGGTCCACCTGTTAAAGCCCAGATATCAAAGAACTAAACAAAGAAGCTACTGCATAGCCCCCAACCACTCTGGAAGGAGTCTGAGGTCAAATCTGTATTTGCATTTTAAAATCAGTTTCCTGCTGCATTTGCATTTTTAAATCAGTTTCCTGCTGCTGTGACACTGTCTTTCTCCATGCCTGACTGTGTCACAGCAGCACGAAACAGATTTAAAAATGCAAATGCAGATTCGACCTGAGATGTTTACCACACCAGCTCACCAGAACTGCTAACACTGATTATGGTAAGTTTGTCTGGCAAACACATTCATGGCAAAGACTGTGGCATCTCTACAAGGATTTTTTTTCCCAAGGACACCTTTATATATCCATGCACTGTCTCTGACAAACTCATTAGCAGCCATTGGGGGCCATTGCAACATCTTTGATTTGCAAGTAAAGCACAGGCTGGTGCTGGGATAGTTAATTGCCCAGCCCATGGTAAGGGCAAGGAGGATAAAACCATATAAATGTTTTTCTACCCTTTCCACCCAGGCATTTGCTGTGCACTGCTGACCCTCCCATACACCTTATGGGCATCATGGGATTAGCTGGACACTTCTATGAACAGGAAATTTGGGGGTCTTCTATGATTGGCTTGTTAGAAGACCCCTTTTTTACCTGCTCCTTCTTGTCCAGGGATGAGTAGACCTTGTGTTTTGACTTCTTGGTCCATGACTAGTCCATTAGAGAAAGGGTGAGTTGCTCATGATAGGGAGGGTGAATTGGTGAGCACCCTGAGCCATCAGACACTATAGAGGGGTCATTTATGAACAGGCCATCATTTGTCCCAATGGTAAGATGCCCTTCATGCTGAGCTGGACCAAGCAAACCTTTAGTTCTCTCTACAGCACACTGGGTGAGCGTGATGAAGGTTGGCACCTCTCAGCACAAGCATGTACATATGAAGATAAACAGTGGCAGAAATAAATGTATTTGGACCCAGGATGGAGTTGCCTCTGTACTGGCAGTCATGAAAGGTTTATAGGCACAGCCCACCTTTAAAAACAGAATAATAGTTTTGAGGTTGATCAGACAATTTTACTACTAATAAACAAGTTGAACCCAACTCTGGTCTGCTGGAAAAGCAGCATAAAAATGTTTTAAACAAATGAACGAACAAACAAACAAACAATATGGTTGACCTGTGTCTTTATTTAAGGAATGTTGCTGAAAAAATCGTCCATGGAACAATTGGCTTGAACTTCCTAGTGCTTCCTTTTCACTGGCTACATGTTATCTGTATATGACATTCTTTGTGTACTATCTGTAAAGGAAAATTAAATAAGGATCTTAATTTGTCCTGCCACATAGGAAGGAGAGGAATACTTAAAGACTTTCACAATTGTCTCTGTTAAGTGCTACTGGGAGAATTTAACAAACACATTGATTGAATTGTGGGTACTTTTTGTTTATCCTCTTATTAAAAAAATTAACAGTGTTATATTAATGACCTGAGTCTACCAGAAATTTCTGCTGAAAGAAGGGATATCTCTCAGCAGAACATGATTTTTCTCAACTTTCTTTGTGGTAGCCCCAAATGCCTTTCCCACATAACTGCTCTTGGCTGATGGGGACTCCAAAGGACCAACATTAGTGAGGAGTCAGAGTTCTGGAGTTGGAGGGGAGAACTGGAGCAAATCACCATCCCTTGTGTCCATGGAAATTTTGGACTGATACAGAGGAGCAAGTTCTGTTCTTAAGAAACAGAACTGTTCTACTTATTAGAGTATCAATTCTGAAGGAAAGAAGGTTCAATATATACTGTTAAATTTGTGTCTCTATAACCTGGATTGGTACAGAGGACTGACACACTACTCCTTTAGTTACATACTATAGTAGGTAGAGAACCACTGTCTATATGGAATTCCCCTAATCATTTATATACCTGCATGTCCCAATTCATTCTCTGAACCCATCTCATAATTGTAGCCCCTTCTGTTTTGGTGTCTTTCACCTGCCTACCTGCCTGGAATTCTTCCCCATCTTTCCACTTTCTCTCTCCCCTGCTCACAGTATCCTCTGGTTTAATTCATATAAGCATTATATCCCTTCATTATTCAACATATGATGACTGGCCACTGAATTGGTTCTTTTGAAAACTATTCGGTTTGAGATAACGGCAGGCAATATAAAGGTTTTACCAGTATTATTAGAATGGCTCAATTGTACATGTGTGTTCTTCACTTCACACAGCAGTCACAGTGGGCCTATCTAAATTTCCTGTACTTTGCCATGACCACTCTCTCTCATCCTTCCAACCTACTGCTGCTGTAGCTTTTCCTTTTTCAATTTCAATTTATTTCGGGTCTATACGACTGAAGTCTTGACCGGGTAAAGGGAAGGAAAGAGAGAAAATGCAGCATAAAATGAATATATTAACAATGAATAAAACCCAGGCTTTGGCACAGAAGTTAAAATCGCCTGACTAAATTTGGGGTGGAGCAGACTGACTAAAATCATCCAATGCTTATAAGGATAATATCGGCAAAGATGAAGCTTTAAAATTCATTTGGGTGAATATTATCAATCAATATGTCAAAGTTTTTTAAAAGTAGTCAGTCCCATATTTATTTGCCATTTGTTGCTTTCCATTTGTTTATATCCCATATTCTGTCCCCAGGCCAATAGCAACTTATAATGTATAACTTATAACAATATTAAAAACTATTGAAACACTAGTTTCAGGTCCACAGTAGGTCCACAGTAGAAGAGCTAGACTGAGATCACATGCACCAGTTGAAGTGGAGAGGAAGTGAGGGTATTTCCTCCAGATGAATTTGACATGCTGTTGCGAGATCACACAGTCCTTTGAAGCTTAGCCCGTCTTTGTGTGATCAGATGCAACTACGGGTGAGTGAGGGTTTTTTTGCCATTTGTTTCCCTTGCACATAAATAAGGAATCACACCTCTGCACTGAGGGCCCCCTATGGAGTATGCGATGATGTGTATGCTGTGAAGAGGGGGGAAAAACTTGGCATGGCATTGGGATGGCCTGATCAGAGCATCCCAACGGCATGAGAGTGTGCTTGAGCAATCAGACAGGGGAAAGTCCACCCATAGGCTGCCTTATCCAGATAACACCGGACTTTCTCTGGTGTCTTTTAACTCCACTTCTGTGGCAGAGCAGCACAGGTTGCCGACGACTGTGGGACACTTCCAGATGTTGCTGTCTGATTGCTCCCTTTAGATCCATCAGGCATTCGCACCTAAGTCAGATCTAAAGGAGTGTGTGATTGCAGTCCTAGATTTTCAAGGTATAAGGTTTTGAGAGTCAAAGTATCTGTCACAGGAAGCTTTGACTCTTGAAAGCTTATACCCCCAAAATCCTGTTGGTCTCTCAGATGCCACTGGATTTGAATCTAGCCATTAACACACTACTAACATTAAATTAAAAGACATCTTAATACCAATTCACATGAACACTTTTCCTCAAGAACTTATTGGAAGCCACTATAACATAAGAGATCATCCAAAATGATACTGGAAGAAAATGCTCACTTTTCCCTAAGCATCTGAAGTGTCAGCATTAGTTATTCATTAGATTCATATCCTGTCTTTCCGCCAAGAAGCTGAAAGTGTCCCTTTATCTTTCTAAAAATGCTGTACAGGCAGTTTAGACTGAGATAGAATAGCTAGGCTAGGATCACCTAGTACAATTCATGGCACAGTGTAGACTTGAACCCATTTCTACCGCATCCTTTTTCAAAACTTTAATCACTAAATAATACTGGCCTTCAGGTGAAAAACTTTCACAAAGAAATTACAAAGCAAAAGGGTTCTGCTCTGCATCTTGTTGTGTTCTCACCTAGATGACATACAGAGCTGATGTCATTAAGCTGTGACTTTGCATGGAGGTTCATAAGGAAGAATTCTCTCCTCACAGTTTACTGGACCCATCACCCGTGATGATAACAAGCATTTTGAATTTAATCAGGCAACAGCTGATCAGTCATCAGAGCTGGCAAAATAAATATGTTATTTGTTCCAGTAGATTTTTATTTGTAGGAGGCAAGCTCTGCCATTTCTAAACCATCTTTAGAGAGACACACAGCAAATAATTTTGTGCCCAAATAATTGATTTGTAATTCTTATTTTGTTGCTGTAGTTACCATAATAGACTATTTTTTTAATTACTGGATCAATGTTATTTCTTAAAATACCTGGTCTCCCTATCTCTGCACAGATCCAACAGAGATCAAAAGCAATATGTTGACCAGGAATGCACAATATTATCATCTTTGTCTGTGGGCTGGTAGACAGGGCCAAGTGCTGGGGTTTTGAATCCTACCCGAAAATTGATCAGCTTGCTTTTTTACCCTAACCAGAGCTGTACTATGTGTTTTCTAGAAAAATTTTCTGAGGAAAAGATATGCTTTGGGTGAGTCAGAGAAATAAATTTGCCCCATCTCCATATTTTCTCAGCATCTAAACTGCCTGTTTGCTGTCTGATCAGCAGCCACTTTGGTGGACAGTTTTGAAAAACTGTATCTTCTTCCCATACAACCATGATACATAGAAACATGGAACTGGAAGGGACCCCAATGGTCATCTTGCCCAACACCTGCACAATGCAGGAAATCTCAGCTACCTCACCCCCCACTCCCCCAGTGACCCCTGCTCTATGCCCAGAGGAAGAGAAAACCCCATTCCATTATTTATTTATTTATCTGGTCAACTGCTGTGTAGTTCCAGTAGGAGCGGTGACGGACGACAGCGGGACAAGCTTCCTCTGAATTCGAAGCTTCGCCCTGCTTCCTGACGCACCCCTGATGTTCTGAGGGGTTGCTCTTCGTTTTCAAGCTCTCTGGAGTGAAAGCTTGCAGCAAGGAGATTGTCCCAGTAAGAAAATGCATGGCGGTGCTTTTCCAAGCCGGGACTCCTCCGAAGTGGGAGGCGGGGAACGCCCAGCGAACAACACAGCTGGCTAGACTCCACTGTGAGCCCTTGCAGAAACCTCCAGAGTCAGGGAAAAGCTCAGAACTTAACTTAACTCAATTCAAACCATTATTAACTATCACCTTGTGCCTGGCAAAGCTTCAAGATAGAGCCATTTGGGGAAGGAAGAAAGATGGGAGTCGTCAATTTAAAGATACAGAGTGGCTTTGAACATTAGGCTGAACTCCCAGGTAGAGCTTTAAATTAACAACCCCCTTAAATTTCGAACTCCAGAACTGCTAAATCCTCATACCCATTTAACTGTGGTTGCCTGTCTGGGGGTCCTGATAATGTAACTGCAGAGCTACTGCAGAAATTGTGGACCAATAAGTTTTGAAGCCATAAGAAGCTAAAGACTTGAGTGAAGACCTGGACTTAAAATAAATGAATAAATAAATAACTACAGCATTGCATTGTATGAAGAAGGTGACATGATAGTTTATTATGAATGAATTATGCTGAAGAAATTAGGTATGTAATACAGGAAATTTATTTGTATAGTAAATAATTTACTCCCTCTGATGAAAGGATTTACTTTGAATTATTCTGAATGAACTAGGCATACAACATAAGGAATCTATTTGTATGGTGATTAAGTGGTTTCCCTCAATGAATTGTTTTCCTGATTGATTGATCCCTTTTCTTTCTTTTTTCTCTGATGTGGATGGTATATATGTATAAATTGGAGAACTAAGAATTTTTTTTTTTACATGAAAGTAAAAGAGCTCAGGTGAAGAAAGGAAGTAAGAAGCAAGAAGAAAGAAGAAGGGGGAGGGGAAAGTGAAAGTGGGAGGGGCAAGTAGCAAAAGCTGTAAAGACTATATGTGAAAGTAATATAAGCCATTCAAAAGGAGGTAGATCATAGAATAGGATAGGAGGAAGACAGAACTGGATAAAATAAAATAGAACCAGATCTAAGAATCAGGGCATGGGCACTAAGATTGAAATAGGATAGGGGAGGACAGAAAGAATAAAAGCAGATAAGATAGAGATAGATAGGAAATATATAAGATAACTGTAGAAGCATATATAATACCAAATACTAAAATGGACAGAGATAAATATAAATCAGCAAGTCATAGACACCCGTCTTTCTCATCAACACCTAATTTACCACCACTATCTATGAAAGACCTGCAAAATTTTATACAGGAATCAGTAACAGCAGCCGTGAGTACAGCAGTTAAAACAGCAGTTAATGAGGCAGTGATGGACATCCTAAACTCTGCTGTGGAAACAGCTGTTATTAAAGCTATAGAGCCGAGCCAAATAAAACTGGATGATTTAGCATATCAGCTGATAACCCAAACAGATGAAATAAAGAAATAAATCGCTGAAAATACACAAAGTATTACCTCAGTAATGGAAATGACCAGTAAAATGGAATCGGAAATTCAGGCAGTAGATCTTCAAATACAAAATCTGAAAGAAAAGCATGATGTTCTGGAAGAATCTTTGATCCAATTGGAGCTTGATAGAGCTGCCTACATACTTAGGTTCCAAAATATACCGGGGAAAAAAGGAGATATAAAAGAAGAACTTAAACAGGCATTAGCCCAGTTTTTAGGAATGGAGGACTATGAAGAACTAAGCAAAGAAATAGATACAGTATATAGAGTGAACTCAGCCTATGCTAAGCAACATAATTTACCAAGAGAGGTCCATGTTAAGTTTAGTCGTAGAGAACTAAAAGACAAAATTCTGAAAAAATCCAACGAAAATGCCCTTATCCTTAACACCGAAGTAAAAATATTAAGGGAAATACCATGGAAAGTTAGGGAAAAGAGGCAAGATTATATGAGCTTGGCCAATTTGTTGAAGGACAATGGGATTCAGTACTGTTGGCTAATACCAGAAGGGCTGTTTTTCATGTACAGGGGGAAAAGAAATAAAATCAATTCTACTTTTAAACTTCAAGGTTTTTTAGTCCGGTGCGGAGAGGATTTAGGATGGAAAGGAAACGGGACTAGCAATTCAGAAACCCAACAAGAGGATGTTGCTGAAACTGAGAAAACAAATAAAAATTTAAAAAGGAGCATAAGCGGAAGAAGGACTTTGGTACCTTTAATATGACAACTCGTCAGAAAGAGAGAGGAAGGAAGGTACCAACAGAAGAAGAAAAAGATGGATAGGCAGAAAGTGAAGATAGTATCGATTAACGTCAATGGTTTAAATGCACCAAAAAAAAAAGGAACTGCACTTTTCAGCAAATTCAAAAACTTAAGGCAGACGTGGTGTGTCTGCAAGAAACACATATTAAACAAGAAGATCAAAAATATCTAATAAGAAATAAACTAGGGAAATCTTTTGTGGCAGCAGATGAGAAGCAAAAGAAGAGAGGTGTTGCTACCTATGCCAAAGATTATCTAAACCCAGAAATGTTATACAAATCAGATGATGGATGAATTCTGATCATAAGAATTAATAGGAAAGCCAAGGTTTGCCTCATCGCCAACATCTATGCCCCTAACCAAAATCAAAATAAATTCTATGAATCAGTGAGAAAAGCTATAGCAGAGCAAACATTTGATGAGATGTGTGTAATTGGGGACTTTAATGCTGTATATGAAGACTCTATGGATAGGAAAAGAGATGTTGGAAAAACCAAGCAGGGGAATATACTCCCACAATCTTTTTTTAGATTAGTTGATGAATTTTCTTTAGTGGATTCTTGGAGAACAAAAAATATAAAAAAGAAAGACTTCACATTTTACTCGAGCAGGCATAGGTCCTGGTCGCGGCTGGACATGGCTTGGACCTCGATAGAGATGACAAGTGATATAGGGGAGGCAGAAATATTGCCTGCCTCTTTTGCTGATCATAACCCAATTCTGCTTACTCTTGTAGATACACCAAAAAGAAGAAGATGGACAATGAACTTAAATAATCTCAGAGATGAATTTTTTTTTAGCAGATTCTAGAGTAGAATACCAAGAATACCTTCTTTAAAGACAATTGGAACTCAGAAGTATCTGCGGATGTTATCTGGGACGCTTTCAAAGCTTATACAAGAGTTGGATGACAAGACAGAATGCATGGAAGAAGAAACAAAGAGAATCAGCTTATAAGCAAATATACGAACAAATTAAGGAGGAAGAAAATAAAATGAAGAATAAGGATGTTAAAGATATTAGTGTACAACAAATTAGGAGGAGAATACATAAATTACAACATAAATTAAATAATCTTTTGACTGAAGAAATTGCAAAAAAGGTACAATATGCTAAACAATACTTTTTCCAAAATGCTAACAAACCCACAAGGTGGTTGGCATATAAGTTAAGAAAGGAGAAAGGGAAAAAATATATAAAAAGCCTAAAAAATGAAGATGGAGATGAGAAATTCACTTTGAAAGAGCTGAAGAGGATAGCCGAAAACTTTTATAGAAGACTATACCAGCAAGGTGAATATGAACAAGAAGAAATTTGGGTTTTTTTACGCGCCCACACAGTTAAGAAGTTCTCAGAGAACCAAAAGAAGATCTTAAATGACCCTATAACCATCTGTGAATTGGTAGAAGCAATAAGAAATCAAAAAGATAATAAAACTCCCGGTCCAGACGGAATACCTGCAGTGTTTTATAAAAAATATGTTGACCAAATATGCCTACCTTTGAAATACACTATTGAGAATATACTGGTCACAGGAAGAATACCTAAGTCTTGGAAAGATGTGTTAATATCGTTACTCCATAAACAAGGAACAGAAGAAAATGAAATCCAAAATTACAGGCCAATATCTCTATTAAATTCTGACTTTCGGTTTCGGCGGAGCGAATGGCGGTCACCTCTTGGGACACTCCCGGAGGCGATCAGCCCACGCACAGTTGGGGGGGGGGTGTCTTTGCATAAGCGAAGGACCCTAGTGAGTCTTAGTCAAAGGCTCCAAACCAGGGGGCGCTTTGGGGAACAGCCTCTTTGCCAGCTTGACGGTTGGGAAATTGAGGCTTTCTCCCTGCCCCAATGGTCCCGCTGTGTTGTGCCCATATGGGACACAGCAATGCCACTGACTTCCCAGAGTGAAGCAGCGGAAGATGAATTAACAAAGGAAGAATCGGCAGCAAATCGCGAGTTGGAGATCTGCTTGGAAGCGGCATAAATGCGCTCCCCCCTATAATCGTATAAGCGCATGGGAGGAGGGAGGAATCCCCACCCCCCTTAGAAATTGGGATTGGTAAAGAAAGAGAGAAGGGAGGCGAAGCGAAAAAGTGGATTGGCAAAGATACCTTTGGGGGTTTTACCGAAGCTAAGGAAATTAGCCTGTCTCCTGAGTGTCGCAGCACGGACTTTGTAAAAATAAACAATAAAAATGTTGGGGCAGAAGAAGGTCCCAGACAAGCCGGTAAAGAAGATGGGAGGGACTTCTGGTTCTGGCAGTCTCCCCCTGGAGCCAGCTGTCAATCAACAGAAAAGTGAGTCACTGCGCCCTCTGCTGGATCAAATGCAGAAAATCAGCGAAACCCTTTGCAACATGGAAAGTGTGCTCAGTAGTCAACAGAAGCAATTAACAGATACAGCTAAGAAAATGGAGGAGATCGCACAGAAATGTTTGATCTCGACGGAAGACACCAAGAAAATCAAGAAAAAGGTCAACAAATTATTTTTTTTTGGTATCTCAGTTTTTTATTGGATATTTCACATGTTCATACAATTTAAACAAGTCACTACATATCCATTTTTCTTACTCCCTCTCCCCCCCAAACAAGGCTTCCCGCACTGCTCCAACCCCATTAGTGTCTCTCTTATTCTATTACAATTACTTCTAAACTTATATTCTCTTACTAACGGTAACAGTTCAAAAAACTAATTCTCTTTCATTTTCTTCTTAATAACTATCAAAACAAATCAAACCACGTTTAATATCCCAATTTTTGAACAAATATTCTCGAAAGTCTTTCCAGTCTTCAAAAAAAGTTTCATCTTCTTCGTTGTTTAACTTTCTTGTTAGTTTGTCCATTTCTGCCATAAACAACGTCTTTTTAATCCATTCCCATGTTTCAGGTACTTTATCTTGTTTCCAACATTGAGCAAAAGCCAGTCTAGCTGCTGTAATCAAGTACCATAATAGTGTTCTCTTGGCTACATTTATTTCTTCCATTTTAAGACCTAGCAATAACATCTGTGGGTCTTTCTTAAAAGTACATTTCAAAATTTTTTGTATCTCATTGTGGATCTTAGTCCAATAACATACTGCTTTATCGCATGTCCACCACATATGGTAAAAAGACCCTTCATGTTTCTTACATTTCCAACATTTGTTAGACATACTTTCATTTATAATAGCAATTTTTTTAGGCATCATATACCATCTATACATCATTTTATAACAATTCTCTTTAACATTTACACATGTTGAAATTTTCATTGACCTTTTCCACAAATATTCCCAAGATGTCATTAATATCTCGTTATTAACATTTACCGCCCATTTTATCATTTGCTCTTTTACAATTTCATCCTCAGTATACCATTTCAGTAAAACCTTGTACAGTTTAGAAATCATTTTTTTCCCCTTTTCAAGCCATACAGTTTCAATTTCCATATTATTTTCTCTAAAACCATGTTCTCTTTTATCGGTCTTAAATAAGTCATAAATCTGTCTATACTTCAACCAATCATATTCAAATTCCACATCAAATCTATCTTTTAACACAAAATTTTTCCCTTCTAATTTTAAAAGACTTTTATAAGGTAGCCAATCTAACCCTTGATTTCTTGAATATGGATTAATCACTTCTGCTGGTACTATCCAAAGTGGTCTTTCTTCTGAGAAGAATTTTCTATATCTCATCCAAGTCTCGAACAGTGATTGTCTTATAAAGTGGTGTTTGAAGAATTTGTCCATTTTTACTTTTCCATACCATAAGTATGCATGCCATCCAAACTTGTTGTCATGCCCTTCTAAAGCCAATAACTTCTTATCCTCAAGATTAATCCACTGTTCCAACCATGTTAAACAGACGGCGTCATAATACAGTCTTAGATTTGGTAATTGTAGACCTCCTCTTTCTTTTGCATCACATAAAATTTTCATTTTAATCCTTGGTTTTCTTCCTGCCCATACAAATTTGGATAATTCTTTCTGCCACGTATCCAATACTTTCCTTTGTTTTAATATTGGAATGGTCTGAAATAAGAACATCAAACGCGGTAAGACATTCATTTTTACAGTTGCGATTCTTCCCAATAGTGATAAATTCAACGTATCCCATTTCTTCATGTCTTGCTGAATCTTGTACCACACCTTTTCATAATTATTTTTAAACAGATCAATATTTTTCATGGTTAATTCAATTCCTAAATATTTAGTCTTTGTAACTACTTCACATTGAATTTTCTCTTGTAGTTCTGTTTGCCTTTGCTTCGTCATATTTTTGCACATCACCTTGGTTTTACTTTTATTGACATAGAATCCCGTAACTGAACCAAATTCTTCAATTTTATCCATCAATTGTGGTATTTTCTCAATTGGATCCTGAATCATAAACATTACGTCGTCTGCAAATGCCCTGTATTTATATGCAAAACCTTTCACTGTAAGTCCTTCAATGCTGTTATATTTTCTTATCGCTGTCAATAATATTTCCAATATCCAAATAAACAACAACGGGGATAGCGGGCAGCCTTGACGTGTTCCTTTTTGGACTTGGAAGAAATCCGTTCTTTCTTTCTTTATATTCAAAGTCGCTTTTTGTTCTGAATAAATTGCCACAATCATGTTTAAAAAAGACTGTCCTATATCCATTTTTTCAATAACTTGCAGCATAAATTCCCAGTTTAAATTATCAAAAGCTTTTTCCGCATCAAGGAAGAGGAATCCAACTTCTTTTTCTGGATGTTTGTCATAATATTCAATTGCATCAATCACCACTCTTAAATTGTCTCTGATTTGTCTATTTGGTAAAAAACCAGCTTGTTCTTCCGCTATTGTATCTTTCAAATGTTTTTTCAGTCTTTCCGAAATTATTTTTGCAAATAATTTATAATCATTATTTAATAGCGATATTGGTCTATAATTCTTGACATGAGTTAAATCCAAACCTTCTTTAGGTATCAATGAAATATTTGCTTCTTTCCATGAATCTGGGATCCGTTTAGTCTTTCTTATCTCATTCGACAAAAGTACTAAGATAGGGGTTAGCTCCTCTTTAAATTTCTTGTAGAACTTTGCAGTGAAGCCATCTGGACCTGGAGCTTTCCCCAACTTTGCATCTTCTATCGCCATTGTGACTTCTTCCTTCGTTACTAAACCATTTAATAACTCTTTAATTTGTTTTCCCAGCTCTGGAACTTGAATAGTCTCCAAATATTTTTTAGTTTTCTGTTGATCAATTCCTTTCTTTTTAAACAGTTTGGCGTAGTATTTAAAGAAGACTCTTTTTATGCCATTCATATTCATAACATCCTTTCCATCTTCAGTAATCTTATTTATAAAATTCCTTTCTTTTTTATTTTTCAATTGCCATGATAAAAATTTTCCTGGTTTATTTGCACCCTCAAATGCTTTTTGCTGTAGTTTCTTCAGGTTCCAGTATAATTCTCTGTTAAGTAGAACATTCAGTTGATCCTGTAGAAAGTGGATCTCTTTAATAATCTTTTTCTTCCCTGGTCTTTTCTTTAATTCCTTTTCCTTTTGCCAGATTTTTTCATGAAGTTCCTTTTGTTGTTGCATCCTTTGTTTTTTATCTTTAGAGTTCAGAGAGATAAGCAAGCCTCTCATTACCGCTTTGTATGTATCCCATACAACTTGTATATCCATACCTTTGTTTAAATTCAATTCAAAGAAACTTTTTGTCTCTTTTTTCAAAGTTTCATTAATTAATTTTTGATCCAATAAGTCCTCATTAATTCTCCAATATAATTGTTTAGGCTTTTCTTTAGATATCCAAAGTAAGGGGTTGTGGTCTGAATTAGTTTTCGGTAAGATTTGTATTTTGTAGGTTTTTTGCGCCATCTCCTCTGACATCCATATCATATCAATTCTGGAAAAGGAGTTATGTCTGTTAGAATAAAACGTATAATCCTTTGTCTTGGGGTTCCACTTCCTCCAAACATCTTCTAGTTTCTCTTGCTTCATTAACTGAAAAAAATTTTTTGGCAACTTTCCAACCGTCTCTCCAGTTGCTTTGGATTTTCTGTCCAATTCATTATTCACTGTACCATTAAAGTCTCCTGCAAGAACTATTTGATCATAATTTAAACATTCCAGCTCTTTAGTCAAATCTTTAAAAAAAATCTCTTTCGCACCATTGGGTGCATATATATTTACAAGCAATGTCTTTTTTCTATTCATCGTTATTTCCACGCCAACATATCTTCCTTCTCTGTCTGAGAAGATTTGTTTAGGTTCCAATTCTTTTGCAATGTATATCACTGTTCCTTTTTTCTTATTGATTGCTGAGGAATGAAATTCTTCTCCCAATTTTTTATTAATCAAATATTTATTGTCTTGTTTTCTGATGTGTGTTTCTTGTAAACAAATTATGTTACATTTTTGTTTCTCTAGCCAATGACTCACTAATCTTCTTTTGTTTGGTGAATTTAGTCCATTTACATTCCAAGATAAAAATTTGTAATCCATAGTTGTTTTGAATTAAATGTCTTTAAAGTCATCAAAGTTGTTCTCTTTAAATCTGTATATATCTCCTTCCGTTTTGAGGGTAAATCTCACCGAATTGTAAACAAATGATAATCCATATGGAATCTCCCATCTAAACCTGATGCTCATTTCTTTTAGTCTGTCTGTTAATTTCTTGAATTTCTTTCTGTCTTGTAAGATCGATCTCGGAATTTCTCTCAAAATTATTATTTTTTTTCCATTAATTTCCAACGGTTGTGTAAATTGCTTCTTGAAAACGTCTTCCTTCATTTTTGTAGTCACAAATTGAACAATCACATCTCTGGGTAATTGCTTTCTCTTGGCATAAGCTGAGTTTACTCTATAAATCAGGTCAAAGTCTGGATCCAAGTCTCCAACATCTTCCCCTATGTAAGTTGTCAATGTATTAATTACTAGAGCCCGTAAGTCCTGATCTTCCTCCTCTTCTATTCCTCTCAATCTCAAATGATTCTGAGTAGCCCTATATTCCATCATGGACTCCAATCTTGTGTTTTCTGACAAGGTTCTTTTAACTTTCTGTTCCATTTCTTCTGATTTTGTCACCAGACTTTTAACCTCTTTTTTAACGTCTTCCGTGTCTTTTTTTATCCCTGCCACTTCTGTTAGTACCAGTTCTTTTAATTCTTCCATATTTTTTTTCTGTACTTGGACTTGTACTTGTTCTATTTGCTCCAGTTGTATTTGCAGCTGTTGTTGCAGCTGTTGTTGCAGCTGTGATTCTATTTGCTTTCCCAAACTCTGCACCACTTCAGTCATCCGTTTTTCCATCGCTTCCATAGCGGCCTGCCACTCTTTTTTTCCCTTTGCAGTCATTCTTGGGCTGGGTGATGAGGCCGCTCTTGGTCTTGACCTCAAATCCGTCTTGAAAACGACTTCCGGGCTAATCAATCTTTATATTAGCAATCTTCAAGCCAAATCGCCACCTTTGTAACTTCTTCCAATGCTTTCTCGGCTTAAAAATAACTTTTTAAAATTTAGTCCTCCTCAAAATGTCGGGCGCAATTTCTCAATGGTTTTCTGGCTAGAGTAGGCTCTTTCCGAACTTCCTGTTTGTCTGTCCGTCACTGTAATCCAACTTCCGGTGGTGGTGGTTCCACACACTAAATCAACCGTCTACTTCCGGTACAGCGACTTCGAAAAACATCCACTCTAGTCTGCTTCCTGTATCATAGAGTCACAGTCAGTTTCGTTTCTGCTACACAAAGTTTAGACTTAGCTGACCACAGGAATGCAAAACAAAGTCAATTTTCGGCCGTTTTCTCTAGAGGAAAGCTTTCTTTTAACTTTTAAATCAAGCGGAATAGTTCATTAAAGGTTTCTACGCTTATCCGTATGTTTCGATTTCACGTTCTTCTTTAAACCGGTAAGCAATTGTTCTTTTGTTACCTTACTTGTAATCTCGGGGTTTCGCAGTGCTTCTTCTGTAATCGATGTTAATCTTGATGTTAAAGAGGTCGGTAGATGACAAATTTATGCTGAATTCTCAGCCCAGCTGGTATCTGTAGTGCTGATTAGCAACTGCCCTCTCCGCGGAAGGGGATCAAAGTGTAAACAAGCTTCCTTCGAAGCTTATCCACACCGATCTCAACTCCCCCTCAGGCTTCACTGCTTGCTTGCCACTCCCCCATCTGGGGAGTGCTGCGCTGGGCCAGGTAGAGCCCAGACTGTCGTCAGATACTGCTGTACACCCTGCACAAATCGCAAAGTGTGTCAATTCGCCATTTTAACTCCGACCAGAAGCCAAAAAAAAAGGTCAACAAATTAGAAAAACATCAAGACATGCAAGAAAAAAGAATTTTAATGCTTCAGGTGGAAAAATCAAACTTAACCCTCCGTTTTCAGGGCATAAAGGAAGAAGAGAAAGAGGATCTCAGAAGCATTTTGGCGAATGCCTTGGCACCACTAAATGGCAGAGAAGCACAAAAATTAAATGAGGAGATGGATATGGCCTATAGAGCCTACTCCAGCTTTACAAAGAAAAATAATTTGCCAGCAGAAGTGGTTGTCAAGTTTACCGAGCAGCGTACCAGAGATCAAATTTTACGAGCGACATCAGCAATGCCCTTGAAGATTGGTGAGCAGACCATCAGAATTTTAAAAAATGTTCCATATGAAATTCGTATGAAAAGGAAAGCATATAAAGGATTGACCTTGTTTCTACAAAGACATCAAATTAGCTACAAATGGTGGATTCCTGAGGGACTGGTGTTTAAGTTTAATGACAAAAGAGAGAAGATTGACTCCGTTTTCAAAGCTCAAGGATTCCTGAAGAGACACGCCAGTTCAGAGGAAGATGCAGAACTTGCTAACTGGACAGTGTTAAGCAGCGAGGAAGACAGCGGCCTGGAAGAGGGAGGTGCAAGAGCGGAAGATGAAAAAACAAAAGAGGGCCCATTGTACAATCTGAGAGACTTAAAAAGAAGACACCCCAAGATATAACAGATGTTTGTGAGATGACAGAATGGAGCTGATTAATAATTAGCCCCAAAGGATTTTACTAATCTATCTAACAGGTGTATTTTGGACTTTCAGTAAGATGAAAAGAAGATCTTTCAACCACGATAGAAGCCAAAAACTTTATTTGTACTAACAAAAAAACTAACATTTTAACAGAGAATTCACTCACCTCTTTTCTTTATCCATCTATATACCCTACCCTTTTTCTATATAAAAAAGCAATAAAATTCTCTCCTTTTTAGGAGGGTTTTATATATATATATATAAAAACTCTATTAAATTCTGACTACAAAATCTTCGCAAGTATATTGGCTGCGAGATTTCAAAAAGTGCTATCTCAGATAATAGCCAAAGATCAGGCTGGTTTTCTGCCAACTAGGCAGATAAAAGATAATGTAAGAGTAATTTTAGACATCCTTGAATATTATGAGATGCATATATAAAAAAGTATGGCTTTGATCTTTATCGATGCTGTTGCCTTCGACAACTTAAGTTGGTCCTTTTTGTTAGGAAAACTAAAAGTAGAAGGATGTGGAAAAAATTTCTTGAAAATGTTGCAAGCCATCTATGATACACAACAAGCCTCAATAGTAATTAATGGGGACATATCAAATAACATAGCAATCCAAAAAGGTGTGAGGCAAGACTGTCCCCTGTCACCGCTTCTGTTCATTTATGTATTAGAAACACTGTTAGAAATGGTTAGGAAGAATAAAGAAATTCAGGGTCTGCGAATAAGAAATGACTAATTTAAGGTTCAGGCCTTTGCTGACGACATGGTATATATACTAGAAGAACCGCAATCCTTGATTGAACCATTGGTGCAAACTTTACAAATTTATGGCAAGGTAGCTGGACTGAAAGTTAATAAGAATAAAACAAAAATAATTACAAAAAACTGTGACCTAAAGACAATAGCAAGTATTAAAAAAAACAGGCTTTGAAATTTGTAAAAAAGTTAAGTACCTTGGGATTCAAGTAACGAATAGATGCAGCTTGTTATATCAGGACAATTATATTAAGCTACTAAATGAAATCAAGAAGTACTTAGACCGATGGAAAGACTTACAAATTACGATACTAGGCAGAATCGCCACAATTAAGATGAATGTGCTACCGCGTGTCTTATTTTTATTTCAAACAATCCCTATTGTCAGAAACAATTTTTTTTAAAAAAAAATTAGAGAAGTTGGTTAAGGAGTATATCTGGCAAGATAAAAGGCCAAGGATAAAATTGAAATACATGCAAGGAAAAAAAGAAAGAGGGGGCTTGACTCTTCCTGATTGGAGGCTATACTTTAAGGCTGCAGCCCTGTCCTGGATTAAAGAATGGGTGACCTTGGAAAATACAAAACTGCTAAAATTAGAGGGGCACGATCTTGCAATGGGATGGCATGCATCCCTATGGTACCAAAAAATTACAAGGCATAGCCATTTCTCACAGCACATAATTAGGGACGCGTTATGGAGAATATGGGAAAAGCTCAAACATAAACATTACCAGAAGACCCCACTATGGATTTCTCCTATAGAGGCATTTACTAAACCTACACTGCTTGGGGAACATGATAAATGGAAATATGTTGATTTACTGGATGATAAAGGTATATTGATTCCAGAGGAAGAGATGAGTAGAAAAAATATTAAAATTACATGGTGCCAACCGGCAACCCTTAAGTCTAGGTGGGCAAAGGATAAAAATATTGGCTTCTGTCTTAAACCTATGGGGCTTGATGTGGTATGGATAAATAATAATGAAAAAATAATTGGTAAAGTGTACAACTATCTACTAGAATACAATATGCAGGATGAATGGGTCAAATCTCAAATGGTAAAATGGGCACAATATATCGGATGGAATATTGATTATGAGGAATGGGAGAAAAGTTGGTCTAGAACTCTAAAATATATAAAAGTAAGTAACTTTAGAGAAAATATTGTTATATCACGCTGGAAAGGCTTAATAAATTTAACAAGAATGCTTCTGTGAAGTGTTGGAAATGTAAGGCGAATGTAGGCATTTATTTCCATATTTGGTGGGTATGTAAACAAACAAAGAAATTTTGGAAAATGGTAAAAGGAATGATAGAAGAGATTTTTGAAATCAGTATACAGCTAAAGCCAGAATTCTTCTTATTGAATATGCTACCTGAGGTATTTAAGAAGCATGAAATGTACTTAGTTTTGCATGTATTAGTGGCAGCCAGAATTCTGTTCGCAAAATACTGGAAAAATGAAAAGATTCCTACGAGAGACGAACTTTTGTATAAAGTAATGGAAATTGCCGAAATGGAAAAACTATCTTACATTATCCAAGGTAAAGGTGAAAAGGAATACGATAAGCATTGGTCAAAAATGTATAAGTGGTTGCAAAAAGTCTAAGAAAAAGAGCTAAGGGAAGGATTGGAAAATTAAGTAATCTCTGGATGAGTTTCTGTTTACTTTGGAATGTATAATGTATAAGGAAATGTTTTGTTGATGAAAATGAAAATAATAAAAAAATATTTAAAAAACTGCTGTGTAGCTTTTGTGCCCCATTTAAGTAGCCAAGGCACCTCATAACCAAATCTTTTTTAAAAATGAACACACCGAAATATAACAACAAATCAATCCACAGAAAGCAATAAAAGAGGGGAAGAGCACTGTTAGTCACTCGGAGGAGGAGGAGGAGAGATTGAATTGATACCCTGCACTTCACTCAGAGTCTCAGAGCAGCTTACAAGCTCCTTCCCTTCCTCTCCCCACAGCAGACACTCTATGAGGTAAGTGGGGATGAGAGAGCTCTGACAGAACTGCTTTTGAGAGGACAGCGCTGAAAGAATTTGTGACTGACCCAAGGAAACCCAGCAGCTACATGTTGAGTTGTGGGGTTCTCCAGATTAGAGCCTGCTGCTCTTAACCACTACAACAAACTGGCCGATCAGTTTAGTTATGTGATGATGTTTGCAAAGACAGTTCAGACTGAAAGCAATGTATCTAGATATCACACCCACTTTGCCTGTTTCTCCTTAAAACAACAGCCAAAAAAAAAAAAAAAAAAGACTGTGTACTTTGGTTTGGCTATTGAAAATGTTTGGAAAAAGCACCTCCTTTTCAACTCATTGTCTGGCTGGGGCAAAGTTAATTTCTCACATATCTGGGAAAATTTGTTTGTGGATTTTTAGAGAGTTGGAAGAGTTTATTACTAGGGATGGGCATGAGTTGGCTCACAAACTAAAGTTCATGATGAATACAGGTAGGTTCATGGTTTATGAACTGAAGTTCGTGGTAGGTCAACTGGCACAAACTTTCCACGAACTTTCAAGCATTTCATGGCTGTTCATGAATGGATACATTCAGTCTCCACTCAGTCAAAGCAAGGGGAGGCCGGAATTCTTCAGCCTTGAAAACACCAACAGGGACTCTCCAAAGCTTAACAAGCACTGCTACCTGCCAATAACAAAGTTCCCATTCTGCTTTATGGAATCAGAATGCTATATATACCCTCAGCTCAACTCTGCACCCTCTCTGCTGTTGGGTATTGGCAGACAGAGAGGCAGGGCCAGGCCTGTAGCTAGGATTTTATAATTCAGGGGGCCTTTAAATAAGTCAGGGGGCACTGATGTCACAAAATAGAATAATAATAAAAAAATTAAACTCACTTTTGCAGTGTTCACACTCTGCCTGCCTATGTGGGGAAGCAAGGCACACTTGGGGAAGGGGAGGCAGTGGGGAGTCTACTGGGTAGCTCAGAGAGTTGGTAGTCCTCCAGCCAGCCCAGAGAGCCAGGGTGGTGAGGGCTGGATGGAAGTCAGGGGGCCTTGGCAGGAAGTTGGGGGGCCAGGCCCCAGAATGCCCTACTGTAGCTACAGGCCTGGGCAGGGCACTGGTTAAAAGCAGATTCATTTATTCCTGATTGTGAACACCACTCCCCAGTGGGGTTTGGGTTTTAGGTGGACTCAGGGCTCTGAGCCCTGGGGGGCCAGGCCCCAGAATGCCCTACTATAGCTACAGGCCTGGGCAGGGCACTGGTTAAAAGCACATTCATTTATTCCTGATTGTGAACACCACTCCCCAGTGGGGTTTGGGTTTTAGGTGGACTCAGGGCTCTGAGCCACTCTGTCTCTTTGCTTGTGCCAATGAGAGGAGCTTAGCTACTGCTGGGTGCCTACTTGTGAATACCTCTCCCCTAGTGGGGTTTGAGTGTTAGGTGGGCTCAGAGCTCTGAGCCACCCCATCTCTTCGCTCACGCCAAGGAGAGGGGGTTATCTACTGGGTGCCTCGGCTAAGGACCTGCATTTATACCCTCCCGCCCCTTCTTGTGAACACCCCCTGGTGGGGTTTGTGTGTCAGGTGGACTCAGGTCTCTAAGCTACTCTGTCTCTCTGTTCATGCTGAGCAGAAGGGCTTAGCTGCTGGCTGCCTCAGCTGAGGACCCACATTTATACCCTCCCACCCCTCCTGATTGTGAACACCTCTCCCCAGTTGGGGTTTTGGTGTTAGGTGGACTCAGGGCTCTGAGCCACCCCATGTCTTTGCTCATGCCAAGCAGAGGGGCTTAGCTACTGGGTACCTTGGCTGAGGATCCACATTTTTTCTCTCCCACCCCTTCTGACTGTGAACACCTCTGTATGCCATGAGGGTAGAGCCCTTGGTGCTTGGGTGGGAGGATGGCTGCCCTTGCCAGGGACTAGCCCACCCCTAATCCTTTCTCACTGAAATTCCCCTCACTGAGAAAACCCCTGGATACCCTCCTTTACTTTTACCCCCAAAGAAAATCTCCCTCACCAAACACCTACTTCATGAAATAACATCTACCTCATAACACAATACCTACTCATGAGAGAACACCAACCTCATAACAGAACACATACCACATGGAACAACATCCACATCAGCAAACATCCCCCTCAGCAAACATCTGCTTCAACAAACATCTGTCTGTATAAGCAAGGCCTCATTTGACTAAATGTTTCCATTTCATTTGTACAACTCACAACAGGTGATCTCTTATCTGTACAATGTGTTCCATTAGTGGTGAATAACTAGAAATTTCACCTGGGGTAGGCTGTGACCAGAGGATTTATGTGATTTATGTGTTTCATCCTGAGGGGACCTGGGAGCATTGTGGGCAAGCCTCGCTGGGTTTCAGTGCTTGCCAGGGGTCTCTGCCAAGGTGTTGTGGGATTACTTTGGGGAGCCCCTGTCAAAACTCTGGGAATGTTTGCCTTTCTGTCCTTCAGAATTTGCCTTTAGGGACTTATGGGGGGCTGCAAGTGTAGGGTAGATGATTGCCTTCCTTCCATTGTCTGGCTGGGGCAGTTTGCCCAGGTGAAGTTTCCTTGTGAGTTTGGTGTCACTGGCTTGTTCCTGAAACATTTCATAGACTCCTGTAATCTGCCTTTTCTAGAGAGAGCACTGAGGAGACCTCTTTTTTAATATATATATATATATATATATATATATATATATATATATATATATATATATATATATGTATATTCATTGCTTTTCTCACTACATTCTACATTTACACACTGCAGCCTAAAAGTACAGAGTAGGCAAGGATCATTAATGGTCTACTTTCAATTTTTGATATTTCCCTAATACTTATAATTACAGAGAAATAGACTTGTGGAAAGAAAAATATAGAGGGTAAATAAAGATTAGATGGCATAACAAAAATATGCTTTATTATGCATCAGATACATAAATTATTCTCAGATCTTCATTTAGTTGCTTTCTTTCCTTTACATTTCTTCTTCTCCCAGGGTAATTGAACCTTAAATGGTCTAGGGGCAGTTGCCCCCAGTTCAGATTCAGAGTCAGAGTCAAAAATCTCACCAGTAGATGAAGATGTGGAGGAGGAGCTGTCACAGCTTATCTCAGCTTCTCGTTTTTACCTTCTACAGTGTTGTTGTCCTCTGCTTTTCCTTTTTCCTTCATTGGGCTTTGGTGCTGCTGCTTCAGAAATAGGTCAGCCTTAGTAAGAGAGTCAATCTTTTCTTTTTTCCCATTGAAACTGAAAATAAGTCCTTCTGGAATAATCCATCGGTAAGGAGTTGAATTTCATTGCAGAAATGATGTAAGGTTTCTATATTGCTTCCTCTTCTTTCGTATCTCAAATTGAACATCTATTAAAATTTTTATTTATTCTCCTTGGATTTTTAAAGCTATCCCATTAGTCACTTGTTGATCTTTTAGAGAATTTTACGAAGGTTTCCCCTGGAAGATTATTTTTCTTAACAAATTGATGGTAAGTTCAATAAGCCATGTCCATATCAGCTTGCAGTATTTTGGGTTTGCAGTTTTCCAAGGAAGCCAATGCTTCACTTAAGATCTCTTTCAGATTTCCATCTTTCTTTACCAGGATGCCTTGAAATCTTAAAACATACATTGATCTTTCCACTTGTAGCTGTAATAGCTGTTGTTTTTCAGAAGCCCTTTCTTTATCTGCTGCATCCATTCTTTGATCCAATGCTTTTATCTTATGATCAACCTTTTTCAGCTTTTTGGCTGTCTTCTTTGTTTTCATCTTAGTTTCCTTAAACTCATTCTATACAGCAACAAAGTTCTTGTTGAGGTTAGTCATCTGAGGTTAGTCCAGCAGAAGGAGCAGTGCTTCAGAAATCATGCTGGCTATATCTGTGGCTGGTTCTGGTCTAGCAACTGGTGATATTAAGCTAGCAGTTCCTGTAGAGGATTATATTCTGGGCGCCATTTCCCCCCCTTGCTGAGACATTGTTTATGTTAAAGGTAAAAGTTCATAGAAACTCTGAGATTCTTTTCTGCAATCTGGGATGTAGCCCTCAGCGGTCAAAATGAGTTATGTAATGTTTTCATTTCAAAGTTTCAGTTTAACTTTTAAATTTTTTTACTTTGCTCATTGTTTTGTCTAGGGTAGGGTTGCTCCTCCCCCTCTGGAAGGATCCCCCCCCTCTTCTCTAAGTTCTGGGCTCACCATTTTTTTGCCAGTTCCCACTTTATCGCTTATTATTTGCAGCCTCTCACTCACATTTAGTTGTTGATAGTATAGGGAAGTTTCTGGAGCTTAGATCCTTTGCTCACTCTGGTTCCAGAGTGTGCCTCTGAGCACCATTGCTGGCTTTGGGACGGCGGGACCTAACAGGGCAAAAAGGAGCCTCGACCACAGCTTCAGGAGCAGCTCCTTTTATGCCCTGGACTAGAAGCCCCTTACAAGGGCTTCAGGGGAGGCTGAAATCATCCAGTCTCCCTCCCTGCCACCCTGATATGGATTGCACCCATCAGAGCCTGACGAAGTGCATCTGTCCATGAGTCACTGAAGCCCAGAAGTCCGAGACCTCTTTTTTTGGAGAAGGTGTCTGTAACTGGGACCCCAGAAATGTAATCTGCCCCCAACTTGGAGAGATTGTAGAGGAGTGCATAGCAGGGTGAGGTTCCTTGTGCATTTGGTGTGTGTAGCTTGCAGTGGGTCCTTTCTACACACTTTTGAACCTGTGCCTGACATTTCCCCCAAAGCATTTTCCTGGGGGCATCTTCTTTGGGGGTCTATAAATCGGACCCCCTAAATCAAATCTGAATATAACTTGGAGGACATGTAGAGAAGTATCAGAAAGAGATTCCCAGTGAGTTTGATGCCTCTAGCTTGCACAGGGTCTGTTCTATACACTCCTGAACCTCTTGAACCTGCACCTGTCTTTTCCCTTGAAAGCACTTTCCTGGTGGCACTTTCCTGGGTGTTTTTTTTTTTTGGGGCGGGGATAACTCTGAACCCATAAATCCAATCCTCACCAAACTCGGAGGGCAGGCAGAGGAGACTCAACCAGAGAGCCCCTGTGCTTTTGGTGTCTCTAGGTTGTGGAGGGGTGATTCTACCACATCATGAACCTCATGAACTGAACCGGTTCATTTGGCGCCTAAAAGTTTGTGGTGGTTTGTGGCTCACAAACCAGGCACACCATGAATCGAAACAAACTGCATTTTCCAAGTTTGTGCCTATTGCTATTTATTACCTCTTCGATATTGTCTGGACAGCCTGATGTTGGTAACAGGATCTTTGGCTTATGGGTGAACCTATTGACCATCAAGCCACTGCAGTATATTTGTGTTCCATTTTAGGCATGCCGAATGCAAAATAAAATGATGTTTGTAGTGGCTACTGTTTGGGAAACTGGGCCCTTTCTTTATATTGTATGGCTATTGGAAAACTTAAGTGAGCTGAACAGACCTCAATCCTATACAATTTATGATCCGCCAAGTCAAACAGGAACAAGTACCATGACTTGCTACAGGATTTAATAAACCTCCTGTTTTTGCTTGTACCATAGGCTGAAAAATTAGAGAGTGGTAGGGTTGCCATGTTCTCCCTGGTCACTGGTGGTGGATGGCTGGTAGGGTTGCCAGCTCCAGGCTCAGAAACTCCTGGAGATTTGAGGGTGGAGCCTGGAGAGAGCAGGGACCTCACTGGAGTACAAAGCATCCATTTTTTCCAAGGAGACTGATCTCTGTAGTATGGAAATGAGCTGTAATTCCAGGGGATCTCCAGATCCCACCTGGAGGCTGGCATCCTGAGAGAGTCGGACAGTCCAATACCCAGCAGGCCATAAAACATAGCTAATAGGCTGCAGGTCACAAGCTATGTTGGCTGTCTACAGACTTTAAATAGTTTTTAGAAATATATCCTAATGGTCACCAACTGTATGTGAATGTTCTAACTTCATAGAGCTCTACCATTCACCATGAACCTCATTTTTCATGTCTTTAAGTAGGGCAGATTTATGTGTTGATATATAGTAATTTACCTTATCCATGTTTGTCAGTTTTCAAAACCTCAACTGAAACATTCGTGTTGCGAATCACTGCATGAAATCTGACTGGCAGGCAGGGACACATGGTTGAAGTTTACATATGGTGATATAATTTGCCTCCCTTTCATAAGAATTTCTGGTGTTCAGTTCTCAGTGTGGGTGTGAGTGTCTGTGGATGGAGGGATCTTATGTAAATCACAAAAAAGTTTCACCTGGAAATGACACAGCAATGCAAACTGTCATGTTTCTGGCAGCGACAATAAAATATCAGCTACCAGGGTATGTAAATCTTAGTTTCCATGTGGTATAATGCCACAAATGTACATTTTCACAGTGACTCTAGTGCTTCCCCAAGAGTAATAGACCTCTTTGAACATGCAGACAATGATTGGCTACCTGATTTGCTCATCAATAAAAACCAGCTGGCTGCACCACAAGCCATTGTTTTGTTAGTTTCAAAGGCTGAATAATTATTTATGAGCCAGGCTAGCCAAGCAAAAGGTCTTCAAATACAGGTGTAACAAACAGACCTTTGATTTTTATTTAATTCTATCTTTTAAAAAGTAAACTACCAGCTGTCTTCCTCCCAAAATCCCCAATAGATTTATTTTTGAAATAATACCATTATACAGTGATTTTTTTAAATGGTGCTATTCACATCCTGCATGATCAGCTTTAAAGAACCATTTCTGAGAAATGCTTGTGATTTTAATTCATTCATTGTTCTATGACTGAAGCTTCAGTAATTTTTTTAAACTTGATTGTGTTTTAGCAAGACTTTAAGTGACATAAAAGCAAATTAAATTTGCAAAATCACCTGGCTGTTAGCTTGATGGATATACACAATGTCTTAAGTATTAATACTGTTTTTGCAATAGTCAGTTTACCCTGGGGAAAGGCGTACTTGCTGGCAAAGGCTTTGGGTGTTTTATCAGTCTGGATGACAACCCCTCATTCCTCCATCTATTCAGACCAGCTCTACTGCTGCCTCTGTAATGTTTGTTTAATTTTAACTGTCACCACTTACATAACCATTTACTTTTTGCTTGCAGTCTTCAAAGTCAGACAAATATCTTGCAGGCATAAAGAATTCAGCATCCACACATGAAGCAGATCAGCTACTAAGATATATTTGTGTTAATGACATTATAAGCACTAATATTTGTCAGCTTTGTACAGTGGTTTGGAAACCCTCAATATCTTCTCAGTTTAAACTTTTTCATGTGGACAATGTAAACATTCAGTGATGGCAAAGTACTGCTCTATGGATTGCTTTATGATATGTTGCAACTCAAAATTAGGGCAAAGCAGAAAGCCATCCACTGAAATCATCCTTATCTGTCCTGATCTGTTGCGTAAACAGTGTTGAAGTACCCTATATTTCTACAGGGCATGGACTGAAGTGCAGAAAGGAAATGTAGGTTGCAGTTACACACCCTAAATAATCCACTTTCAATGCACTTTCCAATTGGATTTGTGTTGAATTATCAAAATCCAGTTGGAAAGTGCATTGAAAGTGGTCTGAAAGTGGATTCTTTAGTCTGTGTGACCGCAGCCGTAGGTCCAATCTGCATTGGTATTTCCCACCATTGTGCAAATGATCTCACATTGTCTCACAAATTTCTGTCTACATTTGATGCTGCATACACTCTCCTATTGTTTCACCTCAGCATGAGCTGTCTGCATCATTTCATGGCCATTTAGTGGTGACCCACCCCTGAACCATGATGAAGCAGGTGCTTAGACAGCTAGAGAGACAGTGGCGATGTGCTCGTGATGGAGGATCAAGAGCATCCTATAGGATAGTGATGGCGAACCTTTTAGAGACCGAGTGCCCAAACTGCAACCCAAAACCCACTTATTTATCACAAAGTGCCAACACGGCAATTTAATCTGAATGCTGAGGTTTTAGTTTAGAAAAAACAGCTCATATATTAACATCTTTTGTCTTAAAAGAAAAACACAATAACAGCTTTTAGTGATACGAACAATTTTTTATTGAAGAGTAAAAGTTTGCATTTGGCATGCTTTTGAACAATTAATGTGATTTTCGCTGTTGTATGCATGCTGATAATTTGTCTAACCTTGGCTCATACTTTGTAAGTTTGACAGCAACACATGCTGCACTCAGGTCATCTGTTAGTCTGTTTCTGGTGTCAGATTTGATATAATTCAAAGCTGAAAACAGCTGCTCACAAGCATAAGATGATCCAAACAAAGTAAGGAAAGCAATCCTTCTATCTTCTCAAGTGTTTCACACAGGTCATAGAATTTATTTTTCCAGATAGAGCTTTCTTGAAATTCCAATAGCTCCATTTCCACATTTCCTAAATCTAACCAGTGTAAGCAGGAAAGATCAAGTCTAGAGCCTTAATGGAGGCCATTATTCAACAGCAGCTTGTCCCACCAGGAAGAATCCAGGAGGCGGGCTGGCAAAGGAGGTCCCGTGAGGGGATGTACTAAAAGGAAGGACAGGATTGCCCATTGGAAACAATGGGAAACACTTGAAGGCCCATTGGAAATAATGGGAACCAGGAATACCAATTGACTTGCATGGGCTCCAGTGAAATACATTACAGTACAAGTAAAGTTGCAATAAGAACACGGAAGGGGGGCACAAGGGCATCGGGGAGAATGGTGGATGCCTGATCGCTACGCTCTCATCCCCTAATTCCCTCTCAGCATAAAAGGTCGGACTTAAACTCTGCTTCTACTCACCAGACGATGCCTAAAGGTGGGGGGAAGGCACTTCCGTCACCAAAAAAGATTAAATCTGTGTCAGCCTACTTTAATCCTGGCAAAAAGAAGGAGGCACAGACGTTAAAGGAGGCAACGGTAATTAACATGACAGAAGCCGGGACATCAAGCCTTCAAATGGCTGCCGCGGCAATGAGATTATGCACACAAGCAGCTGCGGGAACTTTATTGACTACGGAAAGCTTCACCGCGGCAATGGCAAGGTTAGAAATTAAGTTAATGGACTCGCTTTCAAAGATGCTGGACCCAGTAAGAGCTCAATTAGACAAGATCAGGGGCTCGATGACGAAGACCCTTCAAGTAGTGGAGAGTACTCTAGCGATGACGGGCTTGCTACAGGAAGACATACAAAGCCTTCAACTCACTGATTCACAAATGAAGGAGAGAATGATGGTTCTTGAGATGGATGTTGTCAGGCACTTCAGAAAGTCAGTCAAACACCAGGCCTCATAAGAAGATAGTGTTTATTAGACAGCAGTTCTAAAGGCATGGTAACATTCTCTTGTCAGGAATGGCACATACAAAGAAACGTCTACAGATATACCCTCCTGGGTCACCCCCCCCAGAGCCTACCAATAGCTAAAAAGCCCACGGGCGGGAAAAGAAAAGCACAAAGTTGTAAAGCTGTAAATATTCCAATGACCTAGCTGTTCTCTCAGGAGAAAAGAAAAGAAAACAAGCCTGGAGAACCAAGGCCATTTGGAGCATCTGTAGATAACCCGGGCTGTGAATCTCCATGTTGCCCGGGCAACCTACTCACCTCTCCACATACCAGACATGATACAACGCAGACCAACTGGCACCTCCACCCCTCCCTTCTACCCTATGGCAGGGTCACCTGACAGATGTTAAAAAACATAATTTGAAGCTAAGAGGACTTTGAGGAACAGGAGGAAGTCAACAACAGATCTGGGCTGCTTCATATCATCCTGGTTGGCCAGTGAGCTGAACTTAGAAGAAGGTATAGCACAAGCAATTACGAATGCATATCAAAAGGGGGCACCTAACAATCCTGCTAGGAAAAATCCAAGAGATATTATTGTTACTTTTGTTGACCTCCGCACTAAGAAAAAGATTTTGGAAGAGGCAAGGTTAAGGGGCGGCTTTAACTTCCAAGGCAAGCAGATTCTAGTATTCCCTGACATACCGGCTGAAGCGATTCAACTAAGGCGGGAACTAAAACCCATCACCTCTAAGCTTCTGATGGCAAAAATCAGTTATAGATGGATCACCCCTGCCAGAATTCAGTTCTTTCATCAAGGCAAAAGATATGAAATTTGGGACATAGAGTCAGGCAAAATGGCCTTAAGGGCCCTCCGGCTAGATCATAACCTCAACCAAGAACTGGAGCGCTACTCTAACAAAAGAAAGCTTCATCTTCTCCACTCACCAAACCAAGAACAAGACTCAAACTGGGATCCTGGTCCAGAGATGGAAGAGAACTAATCTGGGGTGGGGAGAAGCTGAACAAGCGACGGCTGCCAGCAGTTTGACCTTGTTCTATACTTGATGTTATAGGCATACAATGCATTGTTTATCTTATCATTTTTAAAGTTCTTTTACTTATAGAGAGAGGGTGGGTGGGTTGGGAGGGGTCTTGGTGTCCCACTGGTGCTGACTACTCAAAACAGAAGACTCAAGTCTTTGGGCTGCTCTGCTATTGTAGTAGAGGGTCATTGGGTGGAGTGGTGAGTAACCAGATTTCTGAAAGTCCATTTTTTCTTACGCACTTTAAATTTAAGGCCTCAAGGTTTCCTTTTTGACTGGTTACGGTTCTTGGGTGGGGGAGGTTGGGAGGGCAGGAAGGAGGGGTGGGTAGGGGGGACAGGGACTTGGGTACCTTGTGACACATAGAGCAAGTGTATATCTGGTAATAACTTGGTAAGTGCACCGGGGAAAGAAAGGCTAGGAAGGTGGTGAGGCAGGTCTGTGTAGCTGGTACTGGAACTGAAATTGATACACAGGATGTTAGATACATATAGAATTAGATCGATTAATGTGCAGGGATTGAACAATTGTATTAAGCAGAAAAGGATGACTTCCTTTATCCTTAAAGCTCGTCCAGACATATTATTCTGTCAGGAAACCCACTTAAGTAAAACAGAAAAAACTGCTCTGAAGTCAAAATGGTTTGGCCAGCAATTCTTAGCAGCTGGCACTAATAAAACAAGGGGAGTAGCAATCCTTATAGCTAACTCACTGCACTTTAAGTGTGAAAAAATATTAGCTGATCCAATGGGTAGATATCTATTTGTACAGAGTATAGTTGATTCAGAAGTAATAACTTTAGCATCCATTTATGCTCCAAATAAACAGCAAACACACTTTATTGAGGAAACTCTAATAAAGCTTAAAGAGTTTCAGGAGGGTGCACTGGTCAGAACACTTAGTTAAAGTGTGCAATGCCATCTTGAAAGAAGGGAAAAAACCACCCTCATGGGGTAAAGCACACATTGTTACCATCCCAAAGGAAAATAAAGATAAGGAATCTCCAGGCTCTTATAGACCAATTGCTCTACTCAACTGTGATGCAAAAATATTCTCAACGGTACTGGCCAAAAAATTGCAAAAAATAATAACAGAATACATTGACCCCAATCAAACAGGTTTTATTCCAAATAGATGTATGACGGATAATATCCATAGAACGTTAAACTTAATGTCATATTGTAAACAACGAAAGCTAGAATCAGTCATCCCTACGGAAGACTTGGAAAAAGCCTTCGATAGTGTGGAGGTCAGTTACTTGCAGCAGGTGTTAACAAAAATGAACTTTGGCATAAACTTCCAGAATGCAATTCAAGCGATATACTCTAATGTGTCAGCCAGGATGTGCATAAATAATGTGCTTAGCAGGCCAATAGAACTAAAGAGGGGAAACAGGCAAGGATGCCCATTGTCACCTATATTATTTGCATTGGCAATAGAACCTCTGGCAAACGCGATTAGACAACATCCGGGGATTACTGGCATAAAAACAGGTCAGCACACGCACACCATTAGTCTTCATGCAGATGATCTTATAATATGCCTGACAAACCCGAAATCCTCCTTACAATGCCTTCAAGCTCTATTTCAAGAAATGCAACATCTGACAGGCCTGAAAATAAACATGTCCAAAACCAAAATTTCCCCCATGCTACTATCAGAAACTGTAAAAAAGGAACTACTTGTTTTCCCGTTTGATTGGGTAACAGCACACTGGAGATGTCTAGGAATTCAAATACCAATGGATTTAAAAGATTTGGTAAAGATCAATCACCATTCCATCTTTAAGGATGTTAAAAAACAACTAAAAGAATGGAATGATTTAGGTTTCAATTGGGCAGATAGAATCAGTATATTAAAGAGCTTTGTTTTACCTAAGTTCCTGTTTTTCTTTAGAGCAATCCCGATTTCTATTCCAGGCGTGGTAATTAAAAAGTGGCAAAAAATGCTAAATGACTTCTTTTGGGGTTATAGGAAACCAAGAATTAAATTTAGCACTCTAACTCGGAAAACCAAAAATGGAGGTTTAGAGTTCTTAGATTTACATAAGTATTATGCTGCAGCCGATCTTACAAATATTGTACAGGTCTTGACCAATGGCACGACAATCAGCTGGGAAGGTATACAAGAAACAGAGTTGCACTTGCCTTCCTTGTCAGAGTTATACTGGAGAAATCATAGTAAAAAACAAATTGCTAAGGTAGACAACTTATTTCTTAAGTCGGCCTTAGAAATCTGGAATGAATACAAACCAAGTCTTTTACCGAAGATCTCTCAACTCTCAACCTTTCTCAACCAAGAATGGTTCCTGCCAGGTCAAGAGGAAAATTCCTTTCAGGCATGGAGAGATGCAGGTATAACACAACTAATGGATTTAACAAAGAAAGGAATTCCTCTGACTAAACTGGATTTAGAAAATAAATTACAGGAGAAAATCCCCTGGTTCCAATATCTGCAAATACAAGATCTCTTGACCAAGCTTCGGAAAGAAGGGATATTTTCTAGACCATTAAATGATTTTGATTAATTCCTAAAAAACTCAAATGGGGAAATAAAGGGAATGATAGGTAAGCTCTATAGTTTTATACTGAAGGGTGAAAAGACATCTATCCTAAAGTCTCAAAAACAATTGCAGCTAGACTGTCAATAGACACTTACAGAGGACCAATGGAACTCAATTTGGTCTTCACTTAGTAACGCCTCCAATATTTTCAGCATTAGATTCACCTCATTCAAAATATTGAATAGGTGGTATATGACACCGGCAGTTCTACATAAAATAAACTCAAAGATTCCAAATAAATGCTGGAAAAACTGTGGTGCGATAGCGGACTTTGTGCATTGCTGGTGGTTCTGCCCACAAATAAAAGGCTACTGGATGCTGATAATTCAACAAATTGCATTAATAACAGAAATAAACTTACCTTGTACTCTAGATTCCATCTTTCTGGAGACATGGCGTACGTCTGTAAGTAGAAAAAGCTCAGAAACATTAGTGTCGATTTTATTGATGTTGGCAAAAATAACAATTGCACAAAATTGGAAACAAAAATATGTTCCCACGCTAACATGCTGGCAAGAGAAGAGCTGGGAATGCTTTATCCATGGGCGCACTTTATATAATTCCTCAGCTGTGAAGTCAGAAAAGTACCAGAAGTGGTTTCAAGTGGTATGGTCTCCTATTATTAGCTATATAGAAAATAGTGAGACAATCCCAAAAAACCCGTTATACAAAAAAGTTGCTGTTCTTTTAACTGTTCTGTGTTTGCTGCACGTGTTAAGTGGTTGTATTAGGTGGATTTGTAAAGGCTATTTGATTCCCTGGAGCTACTGGGATGAAAATTGTTCAAGCGAGCTGGTAACTGTTCTTTGTGTCAAATATTGTTGTAACTGTGTGGTTAAAAATGAATAAAAATTAAAATTAAAAAACAACAACAATAAGAATGCGGAATGGATCTTCCATTAGAGTCTCTGGGCCCAAATAGACTACTCTGGGAATGGAATGAGAAACCACGGAGTGGAATGAGATGAAGCTGATCTGGTGATAGCTACACACATTCCAGAAATATTTAAATGTAAAGTATTTCACTCTACAGTTTGCAAATCCAGTTGCAAAGAACTTTCTGTACACCCAGGGTCTCTCCTTCCACTCTGGGGCCCATAAGCCTCCTGCTACTTCCAGGAACTGTCAATCCACCTTGGAGCCTGTCATTCCATTCCCAGAATACTCCCAGGAGCTGTCATTCAACTTAGTGGTATCCCATTCCAGTTCCAGAACACTCCTGCCATATCTAAGGGCTGTCATTCGACTCTGGGGCTTGTCATTGTGGTCCCAGAATGTCCTCGCTACTTTCAGGGACTATCATTCCACTTAGTGGTCTCCCATTCCAGTTCCAGAATGCTCCTACCACTCCCTAGGGCAGTCATTCCAGTCTAAGACCACTCCTGAAACTTCCAGGGGCTGTCATTCCACTCTGGGGCCTGTCATTCTAGTCACAGAACATTGCTGCTACATCCTGGGGCTGTCATTCCACTCCGTGGTCTCCCATACCATCCCCTGAACACTCCTGCTACCCCCAGGGGCTGTCATTCCCTTCTATGGTCTTGCATTTAAATATTTCTGGAATGTGTGTAGCTATCACCAGATCAGCTCCATCTCATTCCACTCTGGAGCTTCTCGTCCCAGTTCCAGAACACTCCTGCTACACCCTGGGGCTGTCGTTCCACTCCATGGTCTCTCATTCAAGTCCCAGAACAGTCCTGCTCCACCTGGGGCTGTCGTTCCACTCCGTGGTCTCTCATTCCAGTCCCTGAACACTCCTGCTCCACCCTGGAGCTGTCATTCCACTTCAAGGGCCTCTCCTTCCAGTTCCAGAACACTCCTGCTATCCCCAGGGGCTGTCATTCCACTCCATGGTCTCTCATTCCAGTTCCTGAACCCTCCTGCTCCACCTGGGGCTGTCATTCCACTCTGGGGCCTGTCATTCCAGTTCCAGAACACTCCTGCTACCCCCAGGGGCTGTCATTCCACTCCGTGGGCTCTCATTCCAGTTTCTGAACACTCTTGCTCCACCCTGGGGCTGTCATTCCACTCTGGGACCTGTCATTCCAGTCCCAGAACACTCCTACTCCACCCTGGGGCTGTCATTCCACTCCGTGGTCTCTCATTCCATTCCCAGAATAGTCTCTTTGGACCCAGAGACCCTAATGGAAAATCCATTCCGCGTTTTTATTGCAACTCTACTTGTACTGTAATGTATTTCAATGGAGCCCATGCAAGTCAATTGGCATTCCTGGCTCCCATTATTTCCAACGGGCCTTCAAGTGTTTCCCATTGTTTCCAATGGGCAATCCTGTCCTTCCTTTTAGTACATCCCCAGCCAAGGGCAGATGGCAGCCCCCAGCAGGATGCCACCAGCCCCCCCGGCACACACACACACACACACCCTGCAAACAGAAAAGCCAGGAGAAGGAATCAGAACAGGTGCCCACCTGGTCATGTCAGCAGCCAGGAACAAGCAGCAGACCAGAGGTGATGGCAAGCCCCCCAACCCCCCTCCAAGCCCAAAGACCTCCTGCAACTCCCATAATGACACCGACTCCCGTGTCTTCACCCACCCACCCCGAGGAGCTGCTCTTGCCCCCTGACCTCAAGTCCTGCATGCTGGTGGGAGGGAGGGAGGGAGGGAGGGAGGGGAGCAGTGGTGGGAAGGCAGCAGAGGCCGGGCTGCCAACCCCCCTCCCAGGGACAATGACGATGATGCTAATGCTGGCGGAGGATGGGACAGAGGAGGAGAGGGACACTCACTCTCAGGCTTGGAGGAGGTGAGGCACCGGCCAGATAGGGCTTGGAGCAGAGAGGCACACTCACTCGGGCAGGTGCTCCCTCCTGCAGGCTGCTTCTGGTGCTGCTCATCGTGGTCAGCCACCTCGGAGGAGAAGGGGAGTTGTGGGGCACAGCCGGCTTCTCTTCCCTTGCTGGCTCAATGTCTGCCTTGCATGGCCCCCGCTCTCCATTCAAACTGCCCAATTGGGGGTCACCTGGGCAGCTGGGGCAATGGCACACATACCCACAGAGAGGGCTCTGAGTGCCACCTCTGGCACGCGTGCCATAGGTTCGCCACCACAGCTATAGGACATTTATGAGATCCTATGAGATGGCGGTCAAGGCTGCGAAAAGAATATTATGCGGCCACGATTGCGTCTGCGAGCTCTTGCCCAGCCCCATTATTTAGAATGAGTCGGTCTATTACTACTCTGCCACAGGGCAGACCAAACATTAAGGAATTGGAGATTGGCTGTGAGGCTTTTGTGAGCTATTTCTCAGATAGTCTTGTTGCTCCACCATGCCCTCCTCACCACAGTTGAGACAGTAATGGAACTCGAGGCCCCATGCATGCCATCTTGTCAAGTTCTGGATTATTTCAGTCAACTCAGCTTAGAGGAGGTTCACAAATTACTCTTATCTGTTCACCCAACCACTTGTAGCATCGACCCATGCCCATCATGGCTAATTAAAGCTGGCCATGATGGGCTGTGAGGCACACTAAGGGAGATCATCAACAAATCCCTCATTGAGGGACTGTTCTCTGGTGCACTAAAGGAGGCAGTGGTCCTCCCCCTCCTAAAAAACCATTCTTGGATCCAGCCAAATTGGCTAACTACCAGCCAGTGTCCAATTTGCCCTATTTGGGCAAACTGACTGAGAGGGCAGTGGTGAGTAAGCTGCAGGGTTTTTTGGATGATGCCTCCATATTAGATCCCTTCCAGTCTGGCTTCCGACCAAACCACGGGACAGAGACGGCCCTGGTCGCCATCATAGATGACCTCTGGAGGCACCTCGATCAAGGCGGTATGGCAGTGTTGTTGTTGTTAGACCTGTCAGAGGCATTTGACATCGTTGACCATCAACTACTGATCCGCCACCTCACCGACACTGGCATTCAGGGGTTAGCCTTGCAGTGGCTCTCCTCATTCCTTCAGGGCTGGGGACAAAGGGTGGCCATTGGGGAACTAATTTGTGGAGTGCCTCAAGGAACAGTGCTTTCCCCAATGTTATTCAACATCTATATGCACCCCCTTGCCCAGATTGCCTGGAGGCATGGACTGGGCTGTAACCAATATGCTGATGACACCCAGCTCTATTTGTTACTGGATGGCCAGTCGGGAGATCTGGACCTGGCGTTGAAAGCCATGACTGGTTGGCTTAGACTGAGTTGACTGAAATTAAATCCGACGAAGACAGAGGTCCTGTGTCTGAGTCGGAGTGGGCCAAGGTTAGGGATCCCTCTCCCAACCTTCGATGGGGCGCCTAGAAGGTTAGGAGTTTGGGAGTGCTCCTGGATGCCTCCTTAATGGTGGAAGCCCAGGTAGCAGCCACTGCGAAGTCTGCCTTTTACCACCTACGGCTGATTAGGCAGTTGGTTCCCTTCCTTGAATGCTATGACCAGGCTACAGTGATCCATGCAATGGTCACCTCGAGAGTGGATTACTGCAATGCTCTCTACATGGGGCTGCCTTTGTCCCAGATATGGAAGCTGCAGCCAGTGCAGAATGCAGCGGCGAGGCTATTGTTGTGTCTTCTTGTGTGGGAACACATCCAGCCCACCCTGAAAGCACTGCACTGGCTGCCTATAGCATACCGGATTTGGTTCAAGGTGCTGGTTCTTACCTTTAAAGCCCTATGTGGTCAGGAACCTACTTACCTAAGGGACTGCCTTTCCCCATATGTCCCCCAGAGAGCACTAAGATTGGGATCCCAAAATTGCCTGGCTCTCCCGGGCCTTAAAGAAGCCAGGTTGGCTGCAATGAAGGTTAGGGCCTTTTCTGTGGCAGCCCTTTACTGGTGCAATGAGCTCCCAGAAGGCATTAGGGCCCTGCTGGACCTTTTGCAGCTCTTCAGGGCCTGTAAAATGGAGCTCTTCCATCAGACTTTCAATTAGGAGGCTGCCTTTAACATCATGGCCCTGGCCCTAACACCAACATCATTACCAACCTGACAACCAACAGCCTGGATTAGGGGTAGGAGACCATTCAAATGTTGAGAAAATGCCGCCATCTTGCACTATGTTTATGCTCCGAGTAGTAGTGGTTTTATATATTGGGAATTTAACTTATTTTGTTCTTAGTAGATTGTGGAGTTTTAATGTATGCATCTATTTGTATGCATGTGTATGTATTGTAAGCTGCCCTAAGCCTGCCTCGGTGGGGAGGGCAGGATAAAAATTTAAATAAATAAATAAATAATAAACCATTTGTTATTTCCTGGGCCAGTCTCCAGAACGCCCTGCCTGGCAACTGCTGGTTTTTTTTTAACCCAGCTTGCTCCATCTTTCCTGCCCCCCTGCCTCCCCTCTGTCAAGTCACCCCCTTTTACTTCCTCTCTGTGTGTGCAGGTCACAGGTGCTGTTTCTTCCCCGCAGCACAGTGCAGCATCCTGCCAGTGCCCCTGGGAGGCTGCTCCTCCTCCTTCTCTCATGTGCTCTCCCTAAACACCTTGCGTCCTGATGCAGACAGAGGAGAGCTTTATACTGAGCCAAATGGGAAGCCGGTGCCACAGCAGCACGGAACAGTTTACATAGCAAATGCAGATCAAGCCATAGTCTCAGATAACAGTCAACTTGATGTGCCCTTACCTTGCCAGTTTTACCTTACTTTCTTCTATAGCATCTTATTACAAGGCCCTTAACTTAGAAGAACAGTTTTTATACCCTACTTTTCTCTACGTTAAATAGTCTCAAAGTGGCTTACAAACACCTTCCTTTCCTCTCGTCACAACAGGCACCTTGTGAGATAGGTGGGGCTGAGAGAGTTTTGACAGATCTGTGATTGGCCCAAGGTTGCCCAGCAGGCTTCATGTGGAGGAGTGGGGAATCAAACCCAGTTCTCCAGATTAGAGTCAGCTGCTCTTAACCACTACACCACACTAGCTCTCAGTATGCTATTGTAATTCATGTATTAAATGCAATAGATCTATCTACCATACTTTTATCTCATCCTTTCTCTAAACAGTTCAGCACAACTCCATTTTACCCTCACAACAGCGCAGTGAGGTAGGCTGAGCTGAAAGAGAATGAAGGCAAAAGGCCATCCAGTGCATTTCATGAACAATGGAGGATTTGATCCTGGGTCTACCTAATCCTGTTCAGACACTAACTACTATATTGCACTGGACCAGTTTGAGAGCTGGGCCTTTAAGAATTTTTGAAGTCAACAGAAGATTCACACTTGGCTGATACAATAGAATTTCTAGGTGCATATATACTTAACTGCAGTATGGAAATGTATGTTTTCTCACCTGCTATACCTGTGCCTTAAACAACAATCTTGAAGAACCATGTTGGGGAGGAAGCTTATTATGTTGGATGGTTTTTTGAAAGGTGAAATGCAAATTAATTCCCTCAAACTCACCCTGGCCCATGCAACAGAGACAGCAGAAATGATGGGTGCTGAAGGGATAAGAATGACGTTTATTGGTTTTTTAAACAATGTTTCTTTCTTTGAGCTGCTTGAAGGGGAAAAGAATGGGGGTGGGGAAAAAAGTATTTCACTGAATCAGAAGACCCTTCAGACTCATACCTGGTTTTAGGGTCTGTGGATCCCTTATCAAGATGGTGTTGATGGACACAAATGGTAGTGAACTGACGCAGTAGCAACCTGGCTGCTGCTAGTGCCACACCCACTATTGTGTGTCCACCAAGGTGTCTTGAGGGGAACACTAGGCCAGGCAGTGTTTCTGATGCCCAAATCTAGCAACAGTTAATTGCTGCTGTTCAGTTGCTTCTTTCCTAATCATACCCACAGCATGGACAGAGAAGCTGTACATCACCAGCAGTGGGTGTGTTCAGACGGATCTTTTGATCTGCCATAGGAACGACTCCCTTGCAGATCAAAAATGCACGACCAGACAGAAACATCTGGGAAATATTCCGGTCCCATAGGCATCCCGTTCTGCTGCGCCTCCAATCCTGATTTAAAAAGTAGCAGTTTCAATGTAGGGTTTTCGCTTACCTGCGCAACAACTGCAGACTTTCTTCCGTCTGGTCACTCCATTAGCGCGCGATGCTCCCATCGGCTCGGTCTGACGTCAGACCGAGTCGACGGGAGCGCGATTTTTAAAAATTGAAACCCCATGTGCGCTTTAACGAGGAAACGCATTCAGTGATAAGCGCTACGAGGAATGTAATATTCATGCTTATTTCTTTTAGGGACAAGATGTTACCGCAATGGGAGACGGAGGGGGGAAGGACTGTTCTAACTTGCAAAATAGTCCCTCCATTGATCATGATGGCAATGGCAAGGGGAGGACCGGGACTTTGCTGAAAACCCTCCGCGATCGCCTCAGTTCTCCAAGGAGGCGCAGCCTTGCCTATGCGAATGTACAAAACTTTTTTAAAAAAAATCCTCGGTGGATGCCGTGTAGACAAATCACGGTGGGAACAACGCGCGGTGAGGCTATTTCATGGGGGGCGTCTGGTCGTGCTAGGCTGGATTTAAAAAATCGGGATAAAATTTTAGGAGGGCTCATGGCGCGATTGACTGGCCGTCTGAATGCAGCCAGTGACATGCAGACTCATACCCATTCTCAAGTGCTGGTGTCAAATTTCGGAATCCAAATTACAGACTTCCATAATTGGACAATGTTGTGTAGTGGGTTCGACACATTAGAGATCACGAGACAGTGTGATATGAAGCATAGTTATTTACTGGACACAACAAGAACACAGAATACCAGCCGGGTGGCCAACTATATACAGACCGGGGGAGACGCCCCTAGGTCCCATTTAAACTTCCCGCCACAGTTCCCATTGGTTCCCCACAGGAAGGTTCAGGAGCCTGGTCCCTATTGTTATTTGGGACTCAAGCGCTGGCTCAGTTGCTGTCCCCCCAGTGGTGGTCAGCAGACACAACAAAGTTTCAATTTTTCTCAAAAGGCTGTTTCAGCTTGTAACCTGCTGGAGAGACTTGGGCTCTCTGGACAATTGCAATTCATATGGCTTCAGCCTCAGATGATCAAACAAAGTGGAATACATTTACTTCTCTATAAGTATCAATGAAGCCAAAAGGAATGAGTTATAAAGAGGATTGAATTTAGTGTACCATTTCAGTAGTAAGAAATGTAAACCATAGAGCTCATTTCTGAATGCGTTGCTGCTGGGAGTACATAAAAGAATGAAGGTGTTCTGGTACAAGAATCATACCAAAGAAATATTAACCTGTAAAAGCTGTAGGATAAAGATGGCTAAAACAAGCCACCCAGGAGACCAGGGAGTAGAGACCAAGTTAAACTATCTGAATTGTTGCTAATCCTTGCCTTGTGTAAGACAGCTCATCAGAAAAGAGGCCTGAGGCAAGTGAAAATTCAAAAAATACACAGCCTGCTGTTTTTCTGAGGTAAGCTGGAAGGAGGGGCAACACATCTGAAAGCAAATGTCTTATTAAGTTAATCACCACAACAAATTAATAGATGAATAAAATACATCAAGTTCAGTGAAGAGTACAGTTTTATCTTACTGTGAAACATACTTCTATCAGGGAAGAAATTCCAACTAGAAATAATCAAAGCTCTTCTTTCCATCTCTGCATTAGTTTCATAGCATATCTGATTCTTTCAGGAGATGCTAGTTCAGTGAGTGAACTAATGGGCACCCACTCAGGAAAGCTGTGCTGGCTGCATTATCTCTTTGCAATGGGCATGTTCTTCAAAAGGTGAGGTGAGCTCTAAAGGCTGACCTCATTGTAAGTCTGCTTGCAGGAGCTTAGACCTTACCTCAGCCACATCAAAGAAAAAAACAGCCATCTTGTGAAAAAAAATCCGCTCTTCTTATGAAGGGACAGCTTTTTCCAGGTGTTGCAAGTTATTTCGTGAAATAATGAGATGATGTATAGGCTGATTCAGCCAAGATCATGCCAACAAAGGGGAGACTGGTTATCAAAACATCCTATTTGCAAAGTAAACCTACCTAAAAGATAAAAGGGTGATTAAACATTTCCCCCCATATAATTGTTGCTGGGAAGTAACAATAGCACAGAGGGGTAGAGACCTTTCTGTCCTAGGCTGAGTTCAGACTGGCTATTTGACCAGGCAGAGCCCCATTTCAGCAACGCTTTAAAACCGCATTAAAGGGGGCATTCCCACAGGCACATCTGACTGGCATTCCCCACCTGTAGGCAACCTGGGCTGTTCTGCTTTCTTCCCACGTTTAATAGATACCTCATAAAAGTGGTAGCAAATCCTTCAAGAGAGCCTGTGTCCCGCGTTTGTCCACTTCCTCAAAGTCTGAATGCTCCGCCAATAAGCCGGGAGCAACCCGCGTTGGTCAGAAGGCAGCAGCAGTATGATTGGCTGTGCTCTGCTTTACTGCCCAATGCAGTACTGGCACTGCGGGGTCTTCTCCCAATCTGCAAAATACACTTATGCACATGAGCGCATGTGTGTACATACACCCACAGTTGAATTAATGGGGAAATGCATATAAAACACCTCTGGGGCAGCAGTCTGAACACTCCAGCGTGCCTCCTCCCAGTATGCTCCGGCAGCAGCCCGGGCTGTATGAATGGGAAACCCCAGAACAGTTTGTTCCGGGGCTTTTTTGCTGCGACTGGCTCCCGGAGCAAATTGCCAGTCTGAACTCAGCCTTAAATAATCAAATTAGAGTGTTAGGCCATTGGAACTGTATTCATCTCCCATGTTCCAAGGTACCATAAGGTTCATGAGTAGGCCTGCCAAGCTCCCAGTTGAGCTCCTGTTGCCTGCCATTCCTAGAAGTAGAGGGGGGGGTAATCTCACCAGCATCAGGAGCATGAAGACACTTCTGGGGAAAACCTGGAAGGGACAGTGGTAGCTCTAGGAATTGCTAGAAAGGGGCAGGCCCCAATGTGATGACATCACCTGGTAGTGATATTATCATGTCAGGGACGTCGGGGTGTGTGTGTGCTCTGGTTTGTGGGCAAAACTCTATGGTTTGAAGCCAAATTTACCATAGAGTTTTGCCTCCAAATCAGAGCATCTTCCCGTCATTCCCAGCATGATGATGCCACTTCTGGCTGTTGTTATCATGTTGGGGCCTGTACTTTCAGTTTTTCCAGAAGTTGCCCAACATCACTTCCAATCTCCTGGAAGGACATTGGGAGCTCCCTGCTGGCCCAGTAAGTGGATCTGGAAACCCTAACTGTTCTTCTAGCTCAGTGGCTGCACTGCTGTCTGTGTTAACTGTTTGGAATTATTCCTATCAATTCTTCCATAGACTTTCATGTTAAACATGAGCATGTTTCATTTCTTCAACTCCTTTGTTCAATTTGTCTGAAGTCTGGTAATGTGGATGTCCTAGGGGAGTTCTGTAATACTACTAAGTGTTGTTCAGTTTAGGTGGAAAAGCACAAAGTTACAGATCTGAGAAGGGGGGAGGGGTCTTCCACTGAAACTGATGGGAAATAATAGCAAAATAGAATTATGGGAAAAGAATAATAATAAAAGAAGTAATAAGTAAATAGAACTACACAAATCAACCCAATAATGGAAACGAACAAACTAATGCACAAGTCTAAATTGTATGCTAGCACACGACTTCTATTTTACTTCCTTACTATCTCATACACATTCTGGGATACTTATAAGATTATCCTAGAGTATGAATTCTGTTATATATTCTGAAGACCATGATTCAAAGTCAGTATTTCTTGACCCAAGTAAGCACCTGCAGTTTGTTTCCTACACCAGCTGCTTGGTAGAATTTACTTTCCTCAGGCTTGTGCAGTAAATGTTGCAATGAAGTTACATTGCGTATTAAGAGCCTGCTTGATTCTTGTCTGTTCTATCAGCTTGCTATGGACTCCTTGGCAAGAGAATTGATAGGGTTGACCATAGCCTGTGTGATTGCTGACACAGCTATTAAATCCTTTTTCTCCCTCTCCCAAAATACTAGAACATTTGAAGGCATCACATGAAGCTGATGGGCAGTAGATTCAAAATGGACAAAAGGAAATGCTTCTTTACTCAGAGAGTGATTAAAATGTGGAATTCACTGCCAGAGGATGTAGTGATGGCCACAGGAACAGATAGCTTAAAAAGGGGATTAGATAGATTCATAGAAGATAGGTCTATCAGTGGCTGCTAGCCATGGTGATTGAGGGGAACCTCCATGTTCAGAGGCAGTAAACCTCTGGATCCCAGTGCTGAGAGACAACATCAGGGGAGGGTCTCAGCCTCTATGCCCTGTTGTTGGTTCTCCAGAAGAACTGGTTGGCCACCATGTGAGACAGGATGCTGGACTAGATGGACCACTGGTCTGATTCAACAGGGCTCTTCCTTATGTTCTTATGATTCAAATTTTGACTTTAACTAAGGCTTTTCTGGTATGAATGCAGCCTGCAATCATATGCACAATTAGATCCAACATAGGTGTGAATGCTGGGCAGATTTAAAGGGCGCGATCAGACAACAACATCTGGGAAGCACCCTGCAGCCGTTGGCAACCTGTTCTGCTCCACCGCAGAAGCGGAGTTAAAAGATGCCAGGGAAAATCCGGTAGTAAACAGGTTGTGACAGGCCACAGACAGACTTTCCCATGTCTGATCACTCCAGCATGCTCTCATGCTGTCAGGATGGTTTGATCAGTCCATCCCGGCTCTGTGCCATTGTTCCCCCCTTCACTGTATGCGCATCATCACAAACTCCATAGGGAGCCCTTGGTGCGGAGGTGCGATTCATTGATCCCTCTTTTAAGCACATGGGAAACAAACAGCACACACACAAAAAGACTCACCTGCAGTTACATCTGATCACACAGTGACAGACTGACCCCACAGCTTCAAAGGGAGGTGTGATCATTCAACCGTGGGTCAAATTCCTCCAGAGGAAATAGCTTCACTTCCCCCCATTTTATCTGGCGCATGTGATTGCACCCTTACTCTAGTTTCACCTTACAGTGTACTCGCATTGTCCTGCTTTCTTGTAGTTCTTCTGGATTAACTTTACAGTGTCTACCAGCATTCAAGTAGCAATAAGGAATAGATGTCCCATCTCTCTGAGCATGGTCTATGCCTTCCTCATAACTCTGACACTACTGTGCATATGCAGTGCATATTTTATTGGTTGGTATGAATTTACACAATCAAATATTACACTGAAAGCTCAAGAGGTGTTAAATTTTTCTTGTAATTTACCTTTGATTAAGGATGGATTGAGAATCACACATAAAGCTGAGGTAATTATTGTGATGGTGTGATGCTAACTGATCATGTGAATGCAAAAGACTCTGAATTGTCCATTGTGACAGAAAAGGAGTGCATAGTTTAAAAAAATTAATATGTAGTGGAGGGACTGACTATCCCCACATTTCAAAAGAAACCTAGATATAAGGCAGCTGCATACCAGAAAGAATTGCTGCTGGCCCTTAACTGGAGAGATTACATAAAGTTACCACTTGATTTTCCTTACTTGCATTCCTTCCATGGTTTCTTGTTGATCATTTTAAAACTTGGCCTCAATGTCACTTTAATGAAAAATTTTAAGTGTATAGCAGTTGAAATGATTTAATTGATACAAATGAGCAAGTCATTTGGTTTCACCTCATGAAATTGTTTGACATGGTACCATACAGATTTGCATTTGTAAACAGTTCCAAATATTTTGTGTGTGTGTTTGATCTTTTCCACTCTAAATATTAGCATATTTGTGGATTAGAGGTCAGGAAATAAATAGCTGCAAACAGCAACAGCTGAAATGGTGGCCTTTTTTTTCCAGTTTACTGTGCTTCACCCATAATGCTGAAGCTGACAGCTTGCTTCTTTCAATAATCTGAACAGGGGCATTACAGAATTTCAGTCACACTGTTTCTCACTAAGAATCTGCAAATAACTTGGAGGAATTGGGTTGGCCTCATTTTTTTCATGTTTCCCAAATGATTGGTACACGGTCATGAAATTTGCAAAGAAATGGGATATAAAACACACAGCCTATCTAGGACACTGAAGGTCAAAATGCATATTTCTTGTTAAAACATGTTTTTCTCCCAGACTGTTAGTAAATGAAACGAAACAAAAATGCATTTAGTAGAGAGGATACCACTAAGCGAACATCTTCCAGTGGTGATTTGAGTTCTCATATTCAAACTGAACAAACTTTAGCTTGAGGAGGCAGTAACACATATGCTGTTTGCCAAAGGTCCCAGGTTCCATCCCTAGGTCTGCACTTCTAGTTCATTAAATAATGGGTATCAGGTAACAGGGCTAGGAAACAGCTCTACAAAATCTACAGATCTGCTGCTGCCAGCTAAATAGATAATAGTGGCCCTGCTGGACCAATGATCTGATTCAATGTGAGCTAGCTTCATACGTTTTAGTAAAGAAGACAGAGGTAAGACAAAGCCAGAAGTGATATTACATACTTGAGGGATTTCTTAAATAAAATGTGTTTGTGATGACTGTGAAAGGCCACATAAAGCTCGGAGAAACTATGGCCTGCTGTTGCCCATTGCAATATAAGAGCTGGCAGGAGTCTTCAGGCCTTACTGGCATGTGTGTTCATCATTTGCTTGGAAATCATATCCCCAAAGCTTTTCAAACATATGTTTCCTAGCCGCTCTTTGTTAGTGGAACATTTGTGATGGTGAACCAAGTGGCTTCCAGGCTGGATACTGTTTAGAATAAATAATGCATAGCAGGTGTAGATTTTGTTTTTAATCAGCAAGCTGAATAACATGTATGCGAACTGAATAACATGAATAACATGTATCCTCCTGAAGTTTATTACCTAATTCACCACATGACAGAGGAGTAAGCAGACCCTGACCTTCTCTAAGTATATTCTCAGTCCCTTGTTCCTCTTTTCCCAGCAATATTTAAGAGATCCTTTTCCTTGGCACAACCCATCTTTGTGATTGCTATCATTGACACATGCAGGTCATTCATTACAAAATAATTTTAGACTTCTCCAGGGATGTGTGTAGATAATTAGAAGGTTAACCATGCATAATTAATTTGAATTAAATAACTAGTAACATACCAGACCTCTTTTAGCAAAAACAAACAAAAAGCACAAACCAAAAAGCTCCCATGCCAATACTTGGGGCCAAACTAAACAAGACAGCAGCAGACATGTTTGTTCATGAATCTTTTTTATTCAAGTATCAAGTAAGGTCTTAATCCATTTTTAACACTGGTAGGGACATTCAGGCAAAGGGAAGTAAATTTCCCTTTCTTCCCTGCCTTATCTCTTCATCATTTTCATAGGCACTTCTCTTCTAAGCCTGATTAACTTCTGGGATCAGAACCAGGCTGGGGGAAAAAGTAGTTTAGGTCACAGGCTGTGGGTAGGTGAGGCTGGTTCAAGGTATTTTGTGCTTCCCAAACAAGGTGACATATTACCTCCTTCTGTGCTGCTGCTGTTAACACCACAAGGGTTTGGCTTAGAACCGTTTGGTCCAGAAAGCAACACCCAACAGTTCCTGTGTATAAGAACATAAGAGAAGCCAATGTTGGATCAGGCCAATGGCCCATCCAGTCCAACACTCTGTCACACAGTGACCAAAAATACCAGGTGCCATCAGGAGGTCCGCCAGTGGAGCTAGGACACTAGAAGCCCTCCCACTGTTGACCCTCACAAGCACCAAGAATACAGTGCATCACTTGCCCCAGACCGAGAGTTCCTATCTATACCTTGTGGCTAATAGCCACTAATGGACATCTGCTCCATATATTTATCTAATGCCCTCTTGAAGCTGTCCATGCTTGTAGCCACCACCACCTCCTGTGGCAGTGAATTCCATGTGTTAATCACTCTTTGGGCAAAGGAGTACTTCCTTTTATCTTTGCCATTAATGTCAGACTACAGGAGCAAGTCGAACTACTGTAGTGTGTTGGCATCTTCAGTGTTGTGCTGCCCCAAGGATGGCTTACCTAGAGAAATGGCCCTTTAGGTAAATAAGATAGAGCAGAAGGAAGGATTTTGGATGTTGAAATTATTCTCCCATGATCTAGGCAAACACATGAATTCAAATATAGCTGGTCCATCACTTTTAGTTGGGCCCTCAGGCAATTTTGCATCAAGTGTGATCTAGTGTGGTCTAGTGACATTTGAGGGAAATCTGAAGCAAATGAAAGCTCAAATGTTACTAGATCACACTAGCTTCAGTGTCTGGCAGGAATCTCAAATTAAACACACATAATACAGAATAATGCGATGCAGCACATACAAATGCAAATGTGGGGCATTGCTTTTAGAATCATATTACTATTCCGGGAATAATCTAAATTGTGGTACAGGCTATCAAGGCTCTTTTGTTCAGGTTCCTAGCCACAGAGGTCAAAATGGCACAATTCACACAATTGCTTTACATTCTCCAGTCATCTTAGCAGCAGGAAGTCCCAGGGGTAAAAGTTCCCTCTTGAAACTATCCATGCTTGTAGTTGCCACCACCTCCTGTGGCAGTGAATTCCATATGTTAATCACTCTTTGGGTGAAGAAGCATTTCCTTTTATCTGTTCTAACCTGACTGCTCAGCAATTTCATGGAGCGCCCACGAGTTCTTGTATTGTGAGAAAGGGAGAAAAGTATTTCTTTCTCAACCTGCTTAATCCCATTCATAATCTTATAAACCTCAATCATGTCACCCCTCAGCCGTCATTTCTCCAAGCTAAAGAGCCCCAAGCGTTTTAACCTTTCTTCATAGGGAAGGTGTTCCAACCCTTTTATCATTCTAGTTGCCCTTCTCTGCTATAATATTCTTTTTGAGATGATGCGACCAGAACTGTACACAGTATTCCAAATGAGGTCGCACCAATGATTTATACAGGGGCATGATGATACTGGCTGATTTGTTTTCAATTCCCTTCCTAATAATCCCCAGCATAGCGTTGGCCTTCTTTATTGCAGTTACACACTGTCTAGACATTTTCATTGAGTTATCCACTACGACTCCAAGATCTCTCTCTTGGTCAGTCTCTGCCAGTTCAGACCCCATCAACGTGTATTTATATTTAGGATTTTTGGCTCCAATTTGCATCACTTTGCACTTGGCCACACTGAACCCCATTTGCCATGTTGACGCCCACTCACCCATCCTCAACAGATCCCTTTGGAGTGCCTCACAATCTTCCCTGGTTTTCACCACCTGGAACAACTTCGTGTCATCTGCAAATTTAACCACTTCACTGCTTACTCCCAATTCCAAATCGTTAATAAACAAGTTAAAAAGCGTCGGACCGAGTACTGATCCCTGTGGTACCCCACTGCTTACCACCCTCCACTGAGAAAGTTTCCCATTTATACTCACTCTCTGTTTCCTATTTATAAGCCAGTTTCTGATCCATAAGAGTACGTCCTTTTATCCCATGACTATTGAGCTTACTTAGGAGCCTTTGATGAGGAACTGTATCAAAAGCTTTCTGGAAGTCAAGGTAAATAATATCTATTGGGTCCCCCTTGTCCACATGTTTGTTCACTCCCTCAAAAAACACTAACAGGTTAGTGAGACAAGATCTTCCCTTACAGAACCCATGCTGAGTCTGCCTCAATAGTTTTTGTTCATCAACGTGCCTACTAATTCTTTCCTTAATAACAGTTTCCATCAACTTACCTGGTATCGATGTCAGACTGACTGGCCTGTAATTTCCCGGATCTCCCCTGGAGCCCTTTTTAAAGATGGGAGTGACATTAGCTACCTTCCAGTCCTCAGGAATGGAGGCAGATTTTAAAGAAAGATTACATATTTTTGTCAGGAGATCCACAAGTTCACATTTGAGTTCTTTCAGAACTCTTGGATGAATGCCATCCGGGCCTGGTGATTTATTAGTTTTTAAATTGTCCATCAGTCGGAGGACTTCCTTTCTTGTCACCATAATCTGATTCAGGTCTTTCAAACCCCCTCCCGAAATCGGTGCTTCTGGAGTGGGCAAACACTTCTCCTCTTCCACAGTGAAGACAGAGGCAAAAAATGCATTCAGCTTCTCAGCCATTTCCCTATCATCCTTCACTACTCCTTTTACCTCTTGGTCATCCAAGGGCCCCACTGCCTCCCTGGCTGGCTTCCTACTTCTAATCTATTTGAAGAAAGTTTTAGTGTTGGCCTTTATGCTTTTTGTGATTTGCTCCTCATATTCCCTTTTTGCTTGCCTGATCACAGACTTGCCTTTTATTTGCCATAGTCTGTATTCCCTTTTATCAACCTCACTGAGACTAGCTTTCCACCTCTTAAAGGAATCCTTCTTACCTTTTACAGCTTCCATTACTTTGTTAACCATGTAGGCTTTTTCCTATACCTATTTGTGCCTTTCCTAACCTGCGGTATATATTTTTTCTGAGCTTCTAGGATTGTCTTTTTAAATAGTCTCCAAGCTTCCCCAATGGTTTTGACCTTTTCCACTTTTCCTTTCAATTTCTTCCTCACATGTCCCCTCATACCAGAGAATTTACCCCTTTTAAAGTTAAAAGTGGTTGCGTCAGTCTTTTTGGGCAACTCCCTATCTGTACAAATGTTAAACTCAGTAACATTATGGTCAGTGTTCCCAAGCGGTGCAATCACTTTTACATCTCTCACCAGGTCTTGGGTGTTACTTAGGACCAAATCCAGGATCGCCTCTCCCCTGGTAGGATTTGTGACCATCTGTTCCATAGCACAGTCATTGAGAGTGTCTAAAAACTCAATCTCTTTTTCCTGACTAGAACTCATATTGACCCAATCAATGTGTGGGTAGTTAAAGTCGCCTATTACAACACAGTTATTTCGTCTAGCCACTATCTTTAATCCATTCATCATTTTATAATCCTTCTCTACCTTTTGATCTGGTGGGCGATAACAAACTCCCCCTGTTAAGTCTCCTTTTGGACCCACTATTTCAACCCATAGCATTCCCAGAAGCGAATCCAATTTTCTTACCCTCTCAATCTTACTGGACTGTATACCCTCTCTGACATACAGAGCCACCCCACCTCCAACCCTTCCCCCTCATCCTTCCGATATATTTTATAACCAGGAATCACCGTGTCCCACTGATTTTCCTCATCCCACCAAGTTTCTGAAATACCCACAATGTCTATTTCCTCCCCCAATACCAAGCATTCCAACTCCCTGATTTTACCTCAGAGACTTCTAGCATTTGTGTATAAACACTTATAGCTTCCCACGCTCGTTAAGCCCACAGCCTTCCTCTTGCTGCATTGAGACCTTGCCAGGCAGTTCCTATCATTAGCCACAGTCTCAGTGGACAATTTTAATCCATTTCCTTGTACAAAAGTAATAGCTACCCCTTCATCTCTTTGAGATGAGCCATCCCGAACCAGAAACTTTTCATCTCCTGTCAGCTTCCCCCCATTATTCAGTTTAAAAACTGCTCTGTCACCTTTTTGATTTTGAGCGACAGCAGCCTGGTTCTTTCTTGGGACAAGTGGAGACTGTCCCTTTTGTACAGCTCCCTCTTGTCCCAAAAAGCATCCCAGTGCCTAACAAACTCGAACCCTTCCCCCCTACACCATCATCTCATCCATGCATTGAGACTCCTGATCTGTGCCTGTCTCTCTGGCCCTGTGTGCGGAACAAGTAGCACTTCTGAGAAGGCTACCTTGGAGGTCCTGGCCTTGAATTTCCTGCCCAGCATCCTAAATTTCTCCTCCAGGACCTCATGACTGCATTTCCCCACATTGTTGGTGCCAATGAGCACCACGACCACTGGCTCCTCCCCAGCACTATCTACCATCCTATCTAAAACACGCATAATGTCCACTACCTTCGCACCAGGCAGGCAAGTCACCATACGGTCAGTACGCGGGTTTGCCACCCAGCTGTCTACCTGCCTAAGGATCGAATCACCAACTACCAAGAGCCCCCTCCCACCCTTCCCAGGGATGGCTCCTTGGTATGAAAGGATACCTGTTCACCAGCTGAAGAAGAGGTCCCTTCTGAGGGCACATTCCCCTTATCCTCAGCATGGTGCCCCGTTTCCCCTTGACCCCCATGCAGGCTTTTTTCCATACCTATTTGTGCCTTTTCTAACCTGCGGTATATATTTTTAAAGTGCTCAACACCACTAGTGAAAGCAAACTGGCTCTCTGGCTCCATGTTGTGTAAATCAACATGGTCAGCTCCTATGTAGAGATGTAATTTGTGCTTCAGTGTGATCCTGTTGGGGCTGTGGGTCTATTGAAGGCCACTGCAGTCTTAGATGTAATTCTATAGGGACTATCAGCTCTAGGAAGTGGCCCCTATTCAGCCAAGCTGCAAGCAAATATAATTAATTTTCCATGATGCAGAGACAGGTATCCAAAGGCTACCAGTTTGGTGTAGTGGTTAGGAGCAAAATCTAACCTGGGAGAACTGGGTTTGATTCCTTGCTCTTCCACATGCAGCTCTTGGGTGACCTTGGGCAAGCCACAGTTCTCTCAGAGCTGCTCTCTCAAGAGCAGTTCTCAATGAACTCTCTCAGCCCCACCTACCTCACAAGGTGTCTGTTTTGGGGAGAGGAAAAGGAAGGAGATTATAAACCACTCTGAGACTCCAAGTGAAGGGCAGGGATTAAAGCCAATATCCTCCTCCTTCTCCTCCTCTGCAATAAAGGATCTGTGTTTCTATCATCTCCTTTCATGCTTCTGTTCTACTTGGAACTGTATATAGGTGAAACAGGCCCAGTCTGCATCTAGCATTTGCTCTGATGTTTTACCAAACCCACATTGGAACAGAAAAAAATGCGTCTCAAAACCACATTCAAGTACCCTGGGGCCAATGCAGTACTGACTGCAGAGTCACCCCTGAACGTCCATAAAATGGCCATAAATTTATGCAGACAGTTCCATAAAACTGAGAGATCAAAGGAAATGAAAGCAGCATGCAGTCTGGACATTGCCACAAAATCCAACAATCAATCAAAGTGAAAGTGACATGTAATGCAGAGGGGAATTTCTGACCAACATGGGTTTGGTAAAACAGCAAGCAAATGCTAGATGCAGATTGGGACATAGAAGCCCAGTTATCTGTGGGGCATGTATCAGCACAAAATCACTTTCTGATTTCTGTTCCTATGCATTGGTACCAAGGTAACAGCTCACTCAGATCACATAGGTATTTCCTACATAAGCAGCAACTGTCTCACCGGAGGTGTGGTTTCAATATGAGAAGTAGCATCTACATAATCCAGACATGATTCAGTGATCAAGACTTTAAAACATGACTGATGTGGCATGGGCCCTGACTCTGCAAAGTGGCTTTATGGTAGTCATCATGCCACAAAAGTAAAGCATTACTTAGGTTTGAGAAGTTAAAAGTACAGTTCACAGTTTTCTGCTCTTCTTTTTCAACAGACAATAGAACAGTTAGTCCTAGCAGTTAAAACTAGGCCATCCTTTTAAAAGCATGAAATAGCACAATTTACCATTTGCCTGTCTCACAAATCTTAGTGTGACCCATTTTTGTTTAGTTACTTTAGCTCATACAGTTTAGAAATCAACAGTTTGCATTTCCTCTTGCCCATTTTGATTGCTTATTGCTTTACAGTTGTCTGAAACTTTGCTTGCTTCATGCAGACAATGTTGACTCTGAGGGAGACCATTGTACTGTCATTTCTCTATTGACGCTATGCTTAAATGTGGCCTATTTTGATTGCTCAGAAGAATATAGGCTTTAGTGTGTCAAATGCTGTCTCATTCCTTTGATATGGAAAGCATACTTAACACTTTGCACAAGAAGTTGACTATAGAGGTCCAGTGTCATTAAAAACGATTGCTTGCAAAGGTTTTTCCTCAGGACAGAGTTTTGCTGTATGTCTGAATAGAATCTGAAGGAGAACATGATAGAAGTAATAACAGATAATATACATTGCTGAATGTTAAAGTTTTCACTGTACACTCCCATGGCATGAATATGGAAGACAAAGAGACTGCATTCATAATTTCTGAAGGAATCATTTTGTTCTGGGACAATTATGTGATGACAATAATCTGTTTTTCCTCAGAGATATGAACAAGTTTGCTTGTAGACTATCACTTTCACACATGCTAAATAATGCAGTTTCAGTCCACTTCACTGACCATTTGCAAGTGGATTTTAATGCTTCACACAGCAAAATCCAGTTGCAAAGTGCATTGAAAGTGAATTGAAAGTGTGTTATTTAGTGTGTGTGAACGTGCCCAATATTATGTCTGGGGACAGTAATACTTGTTTGTGATTGGTATTTTATCAATTAGTTTAAAATGTGACAAATATCCCATCCAAAGCAGATATCTTTTCTAGGTTAAGAGCCCCAAGCCAAGTTCATACATTTTCTCAGGTGGTCATAAAGTTCTTTTTGAACCCACTATCACCCCTCACCTACTGTATAAAGACTATGCCATTGTCAACTGGACTTTAGTAAAGACTAAACTATTGCCATTACACTTCATTTGTGTCACATAAAATATGTATTTTGTGCCAAGAACAGGTGCTAAGATAAAAAGTATCAATACATTATATCATCAGAAGAACATACTGGGAGGGTTACATCTGGTTACAGCTGTTGAGGTTTGAGCAAATTTAAGGAGAATACATATGAGAAGGATTGTACTTAATGTTTATACCTCCATGCATTTGGACAGGAGCTCAGATCCTGTAGTACCTTCCAGATGGCATCCATCTCTGGGGAACAGAAATACATGTATACCACCTAGAGCTTCTTGGATGAAGGATGAAACAAAAATGCACTCAGTGCATTGACAGATGCAGGTGGCCAGCGGATTTGATCCTGTGGAAGATCTGACTGTTGAAAGTAAGATTAGATCTCTATAAATGTATTAAATTCTGGCCTGATTTGCTTCAGTGAGTCACACTGAATCAATAAAGAACACACAGGCTCAGTACTTTAACTGAAAGACAGTTAGTTGAAGAACAACGCACAGCTTACTAAGAAATAAATGAAACTGTAAAGAAATAAACTAGGAGGAAAATAAACTCAGAAGAATAAAAGAAACAGAGAAAACACACATGATTTACATTTGGGCAGGAAAAATAGCACTAAATACAGGAACAACTGAGAGATCAACTTAGAATTTTGTACAAATTAACTGAATACCATATAGATAAAGACCAGCACCTTGAATTGTGCCCAGAAACTAATCAGAAGCCAGTGTGTATGGTCCCTATGAACCAGCCCACTGAACATCCTGGCTGCAGCATTTTGTACTGATCAAAGTTCCTGAACAAATTTCAAGGGCAGCCCCACATAGACCACATTGCAGTAATCCAATCTAGATGTAACCAAGGCATGCACCATGGTGGTGAATTCTTTTCTGCCCAGGAAAGGCCACAGCTGACTAACCAGTTGAAGCTGGTAAAAGGTACTCTTGGCCTCTGCTGCTACCTATTTATCCAGTAGTAGGCTTGGGTCCAAAAGCACCCCCTTCAAGGGGAATGAAACCCCATCCCTGATGTGTGTCATCTTAAATATTGGGTCAGACCTTCCACCACCAGTAGAACTTCTATCTTGGCAGGATTTATGGCCCGTATCCACTCCAAAACTCCCTCCAAGCACTGGTTCAATGTTTCTACAGCCTCCCTGGGATCAGCTGGAAGAACGAGATTGAGCTAAGTGTCATCTGCATATTGGTGACAGCCCAGCCCAAATCTCCAGATAACATACATCACCCAGTGGATTTGTGTAAATGTTAAGGAGCATAGGGGATAAGGTGGAACCTTGTGGGACTCCATAGACCAAAGGTCAAGGGGATAAACAGCAATCCCCTAGCACCATCTTCTGAAAACTTCCCTTCAGATAGGATTGGAAGCACTGCATAATGTTGCCTCCCAATCCCAGTCCAGACATGTGGTCCAGAAAGATACAATGACTGAATGTGTTGAAAGCTGCTGCATGGTCCAGGAGAATCAACAGAGTCAGACTCCCTCTGATGCAAATCATCCACCAGTGTGACCAAGGCCTAAACCCAGACTGGAAGGGGTATAAATAAGTTGCCTCATAGGACATGGATTATTATTAAGATGGCATGCATTTATTTGCTATGGAAAAGCCGATACTCATAAATATTTTAAACAATACTTCACCAGAAGATCTTTTTTGAAGGTATGGGAAGAAGTTAAAAGACTGTTTTATACCCGAATACCAAAATGGGCTTCACCTTTAGAAGTGTTTACAAACCCAAATTTTTTTTTTTTAAATGTACTGTTAAGATATGAAGATCTGTTGGACAACAAAAATGAACTAAACCCAATAGAAAATCTTAAAATACAAGAATCCAATTTAAGTTGGTGGGAGTTCAAATAGAATCAAGATACGTCAAAGATAAACAAATAGGTTTTTATTCAAAACTAACATAAATTGACAAGGTATTGTTACATACTGATGAGCAGAGTAACTGATTAAAAATTATATGTAATCATGTTAGAAAACGAAACACAAGATGAAATAGTTAAAAACTGTATGGTCCAATGGGTGCAAAATTTGGGTCATAATATTGATTTAGACAAATGGCTACAGGTATGGAAAACAAATGTAAAGATTACTAAAGCAATTTCATTTAAAGAAAATATCTATAAAATGTTTTATAGATGGTATATCACTCCAGACAAATTAGCAAAGTTTTATCCTGGGTTACCAAATGATTGTTGGAAGTGTCAAAAATGTTGGTCTTTTTTTTCATATGTGGTAGAAGTGTGATGGAGTTAAAAATATTGGTCTTGGATTCATGAATTGTTACAAAAAATATTAAAATGTAATATACCTTATGTGCCAGAGTTGTGTTTGTTGAATATATTGCCAGAAAATTGTAAAAAGCAAGACTCTTATCTTATTATACATGTAGTGACAGCTGCAAGAATATTATATGCTAAATACTGGAGGAAAAATGAGGTACCTTCAAAAGAAGAAATCACGAATAAAATACATGAAATGACAGAGATGGACAAACTAACATTAATTTTGAAAGGACAAAATGAAGAAAACTTTGAGAATATATGGCTAAGATTTTACAAATGGATGGAAGAAACCAACAAATAAATATGTGTACATACAACCGAAAGACGAGGAAATAGGAACTAACTCCCTTTTTTTTTTTAGTTATAAGTAATGATATATTTTAAAATACAATGTGGGGGAAAAATTAAAAATACAATTTGGTAATGTATGAGGTAATTTAACAGAAAAATTAATGTTGTAAACAGAAGCCCCCCTTTTGTTATATGTATGTTTGTTTATTTTGTGTTTGTCTTGTATGGAAAATAAAAGTTAATGAAAAAAATAATAAGTTGCCTCATCCAGGAAAGCTTGGAGTTGTCCAGCCACCACCCATTCAACTACCTTGCTCAAGAATGGAACATTTGTGACTGGTTGATAATTGTAGAGATCTTCTGGTCAAAGGTAGGCTTCTTTAGAAATGGATATACCACTGTTTCAAAGCTGTTTCATATCATCTCCTCGTGCTTCAACCTTGCTTATTCTCATGCACATGGGCTTTCCAAAATTGCTTGTGTCAGTTTGGCATCTTCATGTTTTACTTTAGTCCTACTCAACACACATCATGTATTTGGTCCTACGTCTTCTTGCATTAACTGTACATCTATATTCAGGGTGACATAGGGATATATTGCATATTTTGACCATTTCTCATTTAAAAGGCAACACAAGGGATATAGGAAAAGTGGCTTTCACTGACAAGGGACAGAGCTCATTTCCCTGGCACTAGTTCAAACATTTATACCAGCACATAGGGATGTGGGGCTTGTACATTTGCAAGGGTGCATGTCAAGTTCCAATAATCCTGGGACATCTCAACTTTCCTTATGAATCCATTTGTTATAGAACGTGGTTAAAGATGTGGAAATAGAAGAATGAAACACATACACATGAACTATGTACTTAAATATTTTATGTATATACACACACATACACACACACGTATGAACACCTCAGTGTCATGCTACCTGAAACTCAAATGTAGCAGTTTTTTCTAACTTGGTTCTAAATTCTAGAGGGCTTTCAAAGAACTTCTGCCCATATGTTAATTTGATAGTTCATAAATTATCAGAGGATATGAAATTATACCTTTGAAAGGAAAATTATAAAATGCCTCTGAGGTACATCTATTAAAATATTTATCCCATTTTTGGTACTTCAAAAACAGTTCTAAATATCTGTAAAGAATGATATTAAGAAATGCAGAAACACGGAAAAATCTACTACAGATTATAATGGAAAATACTGACTTGCGAAGTGAAGCAAATAATTAATTGAATCATAAATTTAAAGCCAAACACTCTCTTTTCATTAATTTTCCTTTGAGTGGTCCTTATGGACATTTTTGTCACATGCTTTCCAGGAACATTTTATGTGTCTGAGGTTTTATTAGCTCTGATAATAATTATGATGGACGTTTTTGGTGTGGATGTAATGTGGCAGGCTCTTGCTAAGGATAAAGCTATACTCAGGCTACTTGGAGAAAATCAAAAACAATCTGGTGAGAATGGACAGTTATATCCTCCATCTACCTGCACTAATGCAGTTGCACTGACACAAGCTGGTTTACCAGAAGAAACAATAATGAAACAAACTGTAGATGTTATGAATACTCTATTGAAGACTACAAATCCAACAGGGATAAGGAAAAATTATCTTGAAGCAAATTGGCTAGTTTGCTGTCTCATTGAATATCACACTAAAGTGCCTTTTAAATAAGACCCATGAGGACCTGTGGGGCATGGCTGATGAGTGCATTTGGAAGGGTGTTTCTTATTCCTAGCCTTTGTGTGACTGATGGGTAAAATGGTAAGATCCATTAAGGCTATATAATTTGGACTCCTCCTCAGTTACTAGAATGGTGCTTGTCTAAAAGGATGCACTATCTTGGGCATCCTTCCTGGGTTAAATAAGTTACCATTAGAGGGAAAATGGCAGCCACTGCAACTCCAGATAGCATCTGATGGTGCATTCTACGTTGTTTCTTATTTGAGACCTTCCCCAGCAAGCCCTTGAGTTCTTCTAAGTTTTGTTTCAGTTGCTAGACTTGGAGAGTCATGGCCCTTCTAACAGGACACTCTATATAATCAGGAACCTCCTTTTCCCAGCCTAAGGCTAACTTTTTCCTAACTATGAAGGCTAGCTACTTCTTGTTAAAGAGGTCCGTCCAACTTAAGTGACCATGCAAGTTGTACTGATGAAATTCAAAGATCCAAATGTGATTTAATCTTTAGGGAAGCGACTGATATTTACTAGTGGCACATTCACCACATTCAGCCCTTCAGGAGGGTGCATGTGACAGAAATCAAAACACTTCCTTAATATATACTTCTTCATTTCTCCAATGTTCCCTTGTGTTCCTAATGGCACTGTGGGCACCAAACAAGGAAGGAGGCAGAATACAAGAAAACACCACAAATGATAATTGGAACAAAACTAGGCCACAGCTTTTATTGACTACAGCATGCAGAGCAATGATCCAAGCACTGAGCAACCCACCTGTCAGCTGATGAACCCCAGCCCAGCCCACATGCTGGGGAAAACCAGGAGTGACAAGAAGGTGATTCTACAAAGGCACAAGCCCCTGTGTGAAACCCTTGGCACCTGGGAGTGGAGTCAGGCAACTGCCCCTGATCTGGGCATGCTACTAAATACCTCAGCCCCCAAGACCCCAGAAAAAAGTCCCCATCTGTGGAAGTGGGGATGAAGGCACAGCCTCTCCACAAAAAGCATCAGACCCAATGCCTAAAACTGCCTCAAAACTGTCATGAAGCAATACTCATGGACTATAAAACAAGTAAATGAACAGAATCAACAAAGGGGAGGGAGGGGGGGAGGGAGGGAGTGTCTGAGACAGCAAGAGAAGGGTGATTGCCCAGCTGCAGGGCTTTAAATAAGCCAAGGAGTGGGGCTGGGCAGCACAAACACTCATCCAAGCCTGCCCCTGTAGGGGCAGGCAGTGCTGACAGAAGCCACGTTGGCAAACCGCGTGTGCGGCTGCGCACCCTGCGGCCTCTCTCCTCCTATCATTACACTCCACGCTTCCATCTATAGCAATGCGCATGCCCAACACTGCGGCAATTCTCCGCCAATCCCTGAGTGCCACACCAGACGATCATGTAACCAGTGTGTATAAATAAAGCAGCGCTCCACACTCTGGAGGTCCGCTTTCACCATACCGTGTCCTGTCGTGTTGCTGGCTCCCACATCTGGTGACCCCGACGTGATCCGCCTCCGACTCGCCCGACCAAAAGGTCTTCTGGTGCACCACAGCTTCAGCTCCCACTTCAGGTGAGTATGGGGGAATCACTTTCGAAGGAACAGACGCAGCATGCTGATGAATTGTATCGACTTGTTCAGTCCATGCAGCCCGACAGTCCGGTGTCAGTGAAAGGGATCAAGGACCTCCTCCGTGAGGTCGATTGTCAGTGCCCGTGGTATCCTCTTAGAGGGACCCTACGGACACTCGAGTGGGAAAAAATAGGGCGGGAACTCAAGGGCGAACCCCGGGCCCCCGTGGAGTTGCTCCTCACATGGCAACACGTATACTCGGCGGTGTGCAAGTTTAATCCGACGGACAACCCTTTGGTCGCCGTCAAGCCACCACCTCAAGACCCGGGTGGATCGCCGCCTCCCTATCTATACCCAGCTCTCACCTCTTTGCAATTACCCTCAGCCTCGGCTCCGCAGGCTCCACCTCAACCTCAGCTATCCTGTAGAAGTCAGGTGGCTCGGGCTATCGCCGCTGCTCGAAAAGACGGGACGATAGACCCTAACGAAGACTGGAATGGGGATAGCCCAGCCCATGAACTCCTTCTCAACTGGGAGGCATTGCCCTACAGTGTCCTTAGAGAACTAAACAAGTCCATTAAGGACTATGGCCTGAAATCTTCATATTGCCAGGGCTCTATTGAAAGTCTGGCCAATGGCTATCGCATGCTCCCGCAGGACTGGAAAGACCTATTCCGCATGGTTCTTTCCCCATCCCAATATGTGGTCTGGGACAGCGAGTATAGGGCTGCCGCTAATGCGGGAGCCACCGATGCCATCACTTATGATCAACTCTATGGTGCTGGACAATTTGCCACCGTGGAGACTCAAATTCACCTTCCCGATGGCCATATTGCGGGAGTTACTGCTTGCATTTTGCGTGCTCTCTGGCGAGTCCCAGTCACCGACCAGCCACAAAAATCTTTCAGCGCCATTCGACAAGGCAATTCTGAGCCCTATGCTGCCTTTGTCGACCGCCTACAAGAGGCGATCGCCCGTCAAATTGATAACGACCAGGCACAAAATGAGCTTTTGGTAAAACTATCTTATAAGAATGCCAATACAGACTGTAAACGCATTCTGACCCCGGTCGTGCATCGTCAGGGATATTCTCTGGCTGACATGCTAACCGCATGTGCCGAAGTCGGTTCCAAACACCATGAGATGGCTCTACTGGCGGCCGCCCTTCATGGGGGCCGCCGGCCCGGAAACAAGCCCATGGGAAATTGCTTCAATTGTAACAAGCCGGGCCATTTCCGATCTCAATGCCGCGCCCCGGGTGGGGGGGCGGCCCGTGGGCCCAGCTACACAGGCGGTAATCCAAAGAACAAGCCATCCAAGAAATGCCCAAAATGCCAGAAGGGTTATCACTGGGCGAACCAGTGCCGCTCTTCCGATCCTAGCTCCGAGCCAAAAAACTCCTAATCGGGCGCAGCTCCGGCCCGAGGCCCAAGGAGCCTTCCCCTGAGATCGCCATTAATCTTCTGGCTGTTACCGATGTCACTCAGCCCCTCCCTGGGGAAATCACACCGCTTCCCCTCAGGCCGGAAAGTCCCCTCACGGGGTGCAGTCATGTCCTTCTGTTGCCCAGGAGGGAGGCAGGGGAACAAGGCATCTTCGTCTTGCCAGAAGTTGCCTCCGTGCCGCCAGAGGGTGTTACCCTTCTTGCCCAACTTTGGAGTCAACTGCCGTTCTCAGTGACCACGGGGGCGACCCTTGTACAGGCCCTCCCCCTCAACAGCCCTGAGGGAGCGGCAACTTCTGCTTTCTTCCAGATAGCCTTGGTTCAGCAGGATATCGGTGCGCAGAAGCCCCTCCGTGAGTATGTCATCAACGGTCGCCGGTTAAAGGGCTTGCTGGATACCGGGGCCGATGTTTCTGTCATAGATACCAAGCAGTGGCCCTCCACGTGGCCCTTGGAACACAGCCCCTCGGTTTGGGGGGTGGGAGGGGAGAGCCTTGCGCAACAGAGTGCCTCTCATTTGCCCGTGACCTCTTCGACTACTGGTGCCCTATTGGGCTACATTAAACCGGTGGTCGTCCCCTTGGGTGTTAACCTGTGGGGCCGGGACCTTCTCTCTCAACTCCATGCCACGGTCCAGGTTGATGAGTAACACTCGGCCAACGGCCGTCGCCCTCACCTGGCTCTCCCACGAACCAGTGTGGATTGAACAATGGCCCCTTCCCCTGGACAAATTGACTGCCTTGCATCATTTGGTCCAAGAACAATTGGCCGCAGGCCACTTGGTACCTTCCACCAGCCCTTTCAACTCCCCGGTCTTCGTCATCAAAAAGAAATCGGGGAAATGGCGCCTCCTTCACGATCTGCGCGCCATCAATAAGTTATTACAACCCATGGGCCCACTACAATGTGGTCTCCCAAACCCCAACCTAATTCCGGGGGATGGGAGATGGCCGTGGTGGATCTTAAAGATTGCTTTTACACCATTCCCTTACAACCACAAGATCAAAAATATTTTGCGTTCACTGTGCCAGCCCTGAACGCGGCCCAACCAACCGCTCGTTTTCAGTGGGCCGTCTTACCACAGGGGATGCTCAATTCACCCACCATGTGTCAAATATTTGTGGATCAGGCCCTCCAGCCGTTCCGGCGGCGATTCCCCAACGTTCAGGTGCTACATTACATGGATGATATCGCCCTTGCGGCCCCTCGATTGCCACAAGCCTGGAAGCAGCAGCTGGAGACAGCCCTTGCTGCATTTGGCCTTGTCATTGTCCCAGAAAAGGTACAAATTACCGAGCCGTTTTTGTATCTAGGCCACAAAGTTTTTTCTGCTTATTCTCTTCCGGTCCTTCCGGAGATACAACTTCCTAATCCAGTGTCTTATGTAAAGTTACAGCAATATTTGGGAGCTATTAATTGGATTCGGCCTTATGCTCGGCTAACCACGGATCAACTTGCTCCGCTCTTTAACGCCCTTCGGCGCGGTCGAGCCCCCACCGACCAAATAAAGCTCACACCGACGGAGCTCCGAGTCCTTTCACTTGTCACCTCGCAATTAGCGACTCGGTGGGTGGATCGCTGTCTCTCCAACGTTCCCCTCCGTCTCGCTATCATCAGACCCGAGAGACAATGCCTGGGGTTCCTCTTTCAGGTTGACCCCCAAGGGCCCACTCTGATTGTGGAGTGGTTGCACTTGCCTAACGTTGAGAAAACCACTCTTTCCACTCTAGAAGGTATGGTGGGCGCCTTAATCACCCGCGGCCACCGACGAGCGCTTGCTCTCATCGGCCTCCCCCCCACAGACATTATTGTTCCATTTCCTAAAGATGCGTGGGATGCTGCCCTGCACAACAGCGACCTACTTCAGCTCAGCTTACTTGGGTTCTTTGGCAGCGTGTCCCATCATCTGCCCAAGGACCCCAGGGTCCAATTTCTTCCACAGGTTCCTCAGCGCCTACGACCCTTGCTTTCTCCGACCCCGCTGGAGGGTCTGACTTTATTTACAGATGGCAGCCCCTCTCGAGGGGTGGTCACCTGGCAGGAGGGGGAGGAATGGCGCAGTCGCTACACGGGGCCCCAGGTTTCGCCTCAACGAGCGGAACTAGCCGCCGCGGTACTGGCCTCCTCTCTCTTCCCTAACTCTCCTCTCAACATCATTACTGACAGCCTTTATGTAGCAGGCGTCCTTCGCCACATCGAAGGGAGCGTCGTCTCCCCAGGCTGTGACAAAAATCTGCTTTCCCTTTTCCTGGCGCTCCAATGCCATCTGACTCGTCGTACAGCGCCTTACTATGTCGCCCACATCCGCAGTCATCAACCCTTCCCGGGAATGCTGACGGAGGGCAATGCTCGGGCTGACTCTCTGGTGAGTTGTTTTCCCCTAACTGCCGTGCAAGATCATGACTTACACCACCAAAATGCCCGAGCTCTTGCACGACAGTTCCACCTTCCGCTTCATGAAGCGAAGGCCATTGTGCAACAGTGCCCCCTGTGTTCTGGTAATCTTTCTGCGCCGAGCACAGGAGTCAACCCCCGTGGCACTGCCGCCAATGCACTTTGGCAAATGGATGTTACCCACTTTGGGCCCTTCGCCCCCTGGAAGTTCCTCCACGTTTGTGTTGATACATATTCCGGGTACATTCATGCGACCCCCCAAAAGGGGAAGCCTCCAAGCATGTAATTTGTCATCTTGTCCGCGCCATGGCTGTTATGGGAAAACCCTTGGCACTCAAGACGGACAACGGTCCTGCTTACTGCTCGACCGCATTTGCAGAATTTTGCCAGCGGTGGGCCATTCGCCACACCTTTGGCATCCCATACAACTCCACTGGGCAGGCCATCGTCGAGCGCGCTAATCGGACTCTCAAGACAGCGCTCCTTTCTCAAACAAACAGAGGGGGAGTTCACCCCCCTTCCCTCCTCACTTGCGAGGAGACGTTGGCCTCCACACTCTTTACCCTAAATCATTTGAATTTGTGCCCATCTAACTCTTCATTTTACACCCACACCCAGCGACATTTTCAACAGGATCTCCCGCTCCCTCGTGCACAGGTCCGATATCGTCAACCCCCCAGTCCGGAGTGGCGTGGCCCGGCTCCTCTGATCACGTGGGGGAGAGGCTACGCTGCGATCGATACACCCAACGGTCCGGTTTGGGTACCTGCCAGGTTGGTGAGACCTTGGACGGATCCTGATGTCGTGGCATGAGGGCCTCAAAAACCCCATTCCCGAGTTCCGAACTTGGACATCTCTGCAGGAGACAGTTCCTGCCCGGAGGAAACGGCCGATGTGCCCGCGCCCTGACGCAATAACCTGGGGATCTGTGAAGAAACTGACTCAACAAGCACAGACTCTTTTGGACAGTTCAGGGAAAGAAAGAACCCCTGAGAATTTATTTTGTGCCTTGTGTGTTTGTATTGAACGCAACTCGTTTGCCACCCTAATATGTTTACTGTTGGTTTTCTGGATGCCGGTAGGTATGGCTGCCCCACATACCCAGGCCTCCACCCCGGCCAACTTGTGGGCCCGCCATGCCGCCTACATGTTTTATCAACATGGAAAGAATGTTACTTTGATCTATGAACCCCCAGTGTCGGTCGCCTCCATGGCCTTCTTGCCCACCCCTTTCAATAGACCTGAGTTTGTCCTTAGTCAATTGAACAACTTAAATAAGTCAACCATATTCGCCCCCAGAGTGCAGGCACTCAATGAGACACGATTTCGGCAGTTCCATTATCAGAGGTCTCTTCCTGGCCTCTGCTTTTGTTGCCACGCCAACAATGAATTATTCAAACACTGGCGTGACAAATCTCAGGCTGACCAACACTGGGGGACAAAAGCACGGAATCAAACCCACTGTCTGGACCATTTTTATTTACATGGTACCTATAATTCTTCCTTTTCTCCCAATGAGACCCTGATGAATGCCACTATGCAAGAAATCTTTCACAATTTACCTATGTTTGCACCCAATGCTTCTGCAATTTCTGGGGGCTCTATCTGTGGAAACTGGCTTATTAGCGACCCTAACCTATGGTTCTTCTGGGGTGGTGGTATTGCCACGAATTATCACCCTGGGAAGTACCAATGTGCCTCCATTGGATTCTTGACCCTGCCTGTACAAGTTGTGCATCCACAAGTGCACAGCCGCCGCAGGCGAGCCCCCCTCGGCCCAGAATGTTCTGACACTGTGGTAACGGACAATCAGGTCAGCGGTGGCCCTGCTGGGTGGGGAGGGGGACATGCAGTGCTTTCGTCTTTGCTCGGTGTCCTCACCCTGGGTGCATACCCAGGTGTGGTCTCCCAGGAAAACCGTGCCTCCATCATTGGGCTCACCTGTCGGCTAGAGAAGACCATAAACGCAACCACTCGGATTGTACAAGATCTCCAAACCGAGATCGCTAGCCTTCACCAAGTCCAGATCCAACACCGCTTTGCACTTGACTTTTTGTTAGCACGCCAGGGGGGGTTCTGTAAGATTGTTGGACAGGCGGGTTGCGCTGTTACCTTCCAAGACCTTAACACCACTATCGAAGATGAGCTCCACAGCCTGCGCAAGTTGCTGAAGGACAATGTTGCTGGCAACTCTTGGGACCCCCTCTCTTGGCTTACCAGTTGGCTCCCTGATGCTGCTTGGATTCGCCAATTGATCTTTGGTCTCATTTTGCTGTTTTGTCTGTGTGTGGCCGCCTGCTGTTGTATCCAGTGTGTCCCCAATCTAATTGCCATGCTTGGCTCTTCCAAGGAAACCCTGCAACGCAGGGCTATGTATTATGCTTACCACAAGCTTAAAACAACAAAGGGGGAGATGTAGGGGCAGGCAGTGCTGACAGAAGCCACGTTGGCAAACCGCGTGTGCGGCTGCGCACCCTGCGGCCTCTCTCCTCCTATCATTACACTCCACGCTTCCATCTATAGCAATGCGCATGCCCAACACTGCGGCAATTCTCCGCCAATCCCTGAGTGCCACACCAGACGATCATGTAACCAGTGTGTATAAATAAAGCAGCGCTCCACACTCTGGAGGTCCGCTTTCACCATACCGTGTCCTGTCGTGTTGCTGGCTCCCACATGCCCCCATCCGGCCCAAGGGGGGAGGAGCCAGCAAAACTTCTGGCAGTAAGGGAGGCCGCCCACACCACCTGGAGGCTCCAAGACTGTCCTGGACCAGCTGGAGCCTGCTGCTGTGTTACATTGTTCCATGATGGGAGCCCCAAATCCTGTGGTCACAAAAGCAGCCACCGGTAGATCATTAGCCACAGCTTATTGCAGTTCCAAAAGGCTAGATTGTTCCCTGGCTCTTCTAAAGTGGCTATTAACTCTGTTCAGTTCCTATTGCTCTTTAAATATTTACTGCTAACTAAAAGATTCTAAACTGTTTTGCTGCTGTTCCATTAAAGCTTACTCTTTTGACTTTTGCTCCATGCTAACAGTGAATGAAGATCCATTTAGAAGCCCTGAGTTGGAACTGCAATAACATCTGTGGTTTGATCTTTGAACTTTGTCTCTAGCCTAATGAAAACTTGTGGCAGCAAAGCCTGAGAATGAATGAGATTTTTTTTTACATTAAACACCGCATTTGCAAAACAGCATGAATCTCTCATATTTTTTTTACTAAATACATACATACATACATACATACATACATACAAACAAACATACATACATACGTACATACATACATACATACATACATACATAAGCACCTCTTAACAGTTGTATGTCACAATTTGCACTCCCTGTAAGATGGTCACAATGAATGTCAGAAAGTGATGTGACCAGTGTGCACTAATTTTTTAAAGCCTCTTTTCTAGTATATTCGGGATCTTCTTTATGAATTGTGGAAGTGACTTTCATTTTGAGACCAAAATATAATGTGTGTTTTGGGGAATATATATCTATTCCAGGGGTCTCCAACATGCTGCCCATGGGTGCCATCGCACCTACTAACACCTCTTCTGGTGCCTGCCAAGTGTTTTTAGAAAGTGGGAGGGGCCAGGTGGTGCTTTTGCTCAGCAAGGGTTCTGATTGGATACTGGAGTTTTTAAAAAATGTTGTTTTGGTAGCAGCTGCTACCGCAGTACAAGAATCTTTACTATGTGACTGAAGGTAAGCTGCGGCAGTCATCCTGTGGCTGGCTCTGCCTCCTGTGACAACCATTTGGTGGCAGCCATTTGGTGGCTATACTTACCCTGCTGTATCACAATTTCCGAAGGCATCCACAGACTCAAGAAGGCTGGATACCCCTGCTTTACTCTTAGGATGTATGAATTTTATACTACAACTTCATTCCACAAACAGCAGCAGAACTTCCTTCTGGCACAAAGAGCCTTGTGTTGGTGTAAGAACATTTTTTTTTTGGCCAGTGGAAAGCTTTGTTATAGATGGATTCATAAGATTCATCGGTATGTTTTCCCCCACAGTCTACATGGATTTCACAATTTATGTTAATGGTACAAAATGTATTTAAAAATCTGTATGGTTGCATATAAGAACATAAGGAAAGCCTTGCCGAATCAAGCCAGTAGCCCATCACATAGTGGCTGATCATTTGCCCTGGATGGGCATCAATAAGCATCAACCAAACATCAACAAACCAAGTTTCCTCCTGATGTTGCCTCCTAACAAAGTTATGCAGCGGATCACTTCCTCCAGATATGGAGGATCACTTTAGCCATCATTGCTGGACCCATTCGCCAAGAATCTTGTTTAATCCCCTTTTAAAAGCTGCAGCACTACATCCACTGGCCATGAATCCCAAAATTTAATTGCCCAATTATGTAATAATTGAGACTTTATGGACTGAATGCTTTACTCAGTGCTAAATGATGTGCCCCAACCTAGTTCAATGACATATATTTCAGTGTAGCACAATATATGTTATATATTTTCATAGCTTTTCCAATAGGTTCTGTATTATGGAACAGAAAATTCAGCAATATGATTTCTGTAGTACAATCCATGCAGACATGCTTTTATCTCTAGTGTTTCCAGTGCACATTAACTATAATTCAAGCAGGAAGAGGACATTCTGCTCTTGGCATTGTGTTATATATAAACACATGAAATAAATCCATCATATAATGCTTCAGCATATCCAATTAATGTTAATGATCTGTTCATTTCAACGTAATTGGATCAGAGTCTGAAAACTGAGAAGTGGTTCAGCTCTGTTTTTTTTAATAATCTCTTTGAAATCTTGTTCTATGTAATGCCCCTGATTTATTGGAAGTGTGACAAAGAACAGCTCACCAGATCAGACAGTACTGATCCTGTGTGTCTTCTATTTCAACTTCATTAATGAAGAAGTGTGCTCTGGTGGAGAACAACCACCAGAAAGGCAGAAGGCTACAAGTAGAATTAATCGTTCTGATATAATTAATCATTTCAGTGCAGCTGAGGGGCTATACCATTAGAAGGATTACTTTGGACATATGAATAACTGTTTCACTTTTGCTATTTCAAACAACTGATCTGGTTGTGTCAGGGACAATATCTCATGTGTGAACTGCCTGGCTGCCTAGATTTGAACTGGATGTTAACAGCAATCATTAGGGATGGACATGAACCAAGAAAATGCAGTTCGGTCCATGACTTCTCCCTGGTTCTCTCCTCCTCCCTAGCCTCTTCCATCCGCTGTTCCCTCTGGTCACACCCATTGGCCTGCACCCTCCACACTATGCAGAGCTCACACTTCCACAGCAGGAGCTCTGCATTCTGGAGGGCAATGCTGGCTTTTATACGGGGTTCACAGAAACAGGCCAGCTTGTACTCCCCTTCCTTGCAGAGAGGATACAACCTGTTGTTAATGACCACTTGCAACGTCAGTGCCAAAGCCCTGACCTGTTGGAGAACAGCCATCTCTTTGGGCCCAGTTCCAGTACAGAGGCCAGTGTCTGGTCCAGCCCTCAAATCAGGGGGATGATTGCAGAATAAATACACAGGGTGAAGCTTCTCTTCCTTGTGCAGGATGGTCATGGAGGTGATGACATCCTGCACTGCGCTTTTCTGCTCCACCAAAGATACAGTCATGGTGTAGGTGGACTTCCAGTTGGTAAGTCGAGGATGAGCTGATGTTCAGGCTCATGCCGATGTAGCTATGGATGATGTTGCTGCCACACAACCATGCCCTGAGTCTACTCTGAATTGTGGCAGCAATGTTTTGCATTGTGTGGTCTATATCCATCCCCTGTATATGGAGGAGAACCACTTTGAGCCTGGTGGCAGGACTGTCCCCTTCTGGGGCCTTCTGGGGCTTCTGCTTTCCCTCTGCTTCTTCCTACTGAGAGAGAGTGGTTTGCTTCTTCATCCCACTGGTTGCCACTCTTTCCTTTGGTAGCAACATACTGGGGTGAACCATTTGTAGATGCCTGCAGAGGACAAAGGAGGACAAGAGTTGGGGATTTGCACCCCTCTGGACATGGGGACACCTGGCACTCTGCCACACAGGGGTCACTGGGGAGGGTGTGGAGATGTGGGCTGGAAATGGGGCCCCAGGACTGGAGAAGCTGGGAGGGACAGCTGCCTTCTGACCCTAGGATGGGATGGGTCACAGAGGGGTGTACTTGAGGTGGGAGCAGCAACAGGGAGTTGTGAGGAAGGAATTACATGAGACATGGGCTCTGGTCACACTGCAACTGACATGCGCTTTGTTCCCGGTTTATTTAAATCGGGAACATTTTTATTCGCATTGGGCTGTCTACATGCAGCCAGCCCCTCTTTCCCAGCACCCACTTGCCTACTGCTGCGCCATCCTTCCAGGCGATCCTGCCAGCCACGGGGAGGCTTGGGCGGCTGCTGCTCCTGCCGACACTTTGGGGGGGGGGTGCTGCCGCTGCTGCTGCCGCCATTGACCCACGAAAATAGGCTCTGCCATCTCCACCATCCTCCTTGCCGGCCCCATCCAGGCTGCCGTAGCCCCCAACTCTCGTTCCTGCCTCCAGGGCCGTTGTTGTGCGTTTTTTTTTTAAAGCTTCTGGTTTGAACGCTTGACTAAACATGCGCTTAATAAATCCATTATTAAACTTTAAATGGATTTATTAAGTGCATGTTTGCTCAAGCGCTCAAACTGGAAGCTTTTTTAAAAAACAAACAAACAAAAAAAACCCCAAGAATGTTCAGTCGGCCCTAATCGCAATCCTTGCGAGAGAGGGGCTGTCCACATAGGCGAAATCGCGCAATCAAAGCGGAAGTGCCAGGGAAACACTAGTTTCTCCAGGGGTCAGGAAAACCTGGAAGCATTGCGTGAGTAAGCCTGCTTCACGGCGGGAGGCGGATTGGCACGTGTGAATGTGAAACTGACATGCGCAAGTAAACAGCAGCGAATCCCGATCAAAACGGCAGTGTGACTGCACCCATGGTCTTTGAGGGTGGAAGCCCAGTCTGTCTTGGAGGCAGCTGGCAGCTTTATTTTAAACACTCAGTTCTTAGCAGAGGGGGCTGCCCCTTGCACCACACAAAGGGAGACCACATGCTCAAACAAAATGCCTGGAATGTTTGCACAGCATAATTAACAGTGATAATGCTACTTCTGGCATCAAAGATGCTTGCCTGAGACAAGCAAAGGTCAGGATCAGCATACAGTCATTGATCTACTAACAGAGGTAGAATGTAAAGAAATTAAGACCGGTGTGCCGTTAATCATTAATCTCTGCCACATTGTGATATGGAAGGGGAGAATGCGCCCCTCCCCCGAATCACTGCTGTCAGAGTCCTCTTCTCCAAAGAGTGTTAGCAACTGCTGGTGTCTGGGCAGTGCTGACACGCTTTTGTCTCCATGAAGAGTCCCGGGAATACATCAGGGAAAGGAGTCTGCAAGACCCCTGTAGATTCCCTGCTATGGGTGGGTTCCAGTGGTCTGACAGGATGGATTTGGTGCCTAGGGATGGGGGCCTGTGGTATGGGGGGGTGGAGGACTTCTTCCCTCCAAGACTAGCACCCTTTACACCCACTTTCACCCTCATGCGCAGAGGTGTTTACAAATAAGAGAGCATAAATGTAGGTCCTCAGTCAAGGCACCCAGTAGTTACGCCCCTGTGTTTGGCATGAGCAGAGAAACAGGGTGGCTCAGTGCCCTGAGTCCACCTAACACCCAAACCTAAGAAGGGGAGAGATGTTCACAATCAGGAGGGTATAAATGTAGGTCCTCAGCAGAGGCACCCAGTAGCAGAAGCAGAGAGACAGGGTAGCTCAGAGCCCTGAGTCCACCTAATACCCAAAGCCCACCAGGTGAGAGGAGTTCACAATCAGAAATGAATGAATCAACAAGTTCCCTGCCTCTCTAACTGGCAACACCCAACAGAGAGGATATGAGCTGAGGGTACATATAGTATTCTGATCCCATAGAGCAGAATGGGAACTCTGTTATTGGCAGCCAGCAAGGGCCTCTACTGGTGTTTCCAAGGCTGGAGAAGATCCCCCCCCAATTGTTTTGGAGTTTTGTAAACAGTTTAATTGGGCTGAGACAATCTGTCTGGATATGTATCCATTCATAAATTGCCATGAACAACCACAAACAGCATGAAGGTTTGTGGAATGTTTGTGCCAGTTGCCCTTCCACAAACATCACTTCACAAACCACAAACTCCTCAAAATTTATGACAAACTTTAATTCATGAGCTGGCTTGTGCCCATTCCTAGTAATCATCAAATAATAAAAAAAGAAAACTTCTCCTTCTATTACTTCTGGCTTTCTAAAAGCTGCACCCTGGAAATGTAAGTTAGACTGCATAGTCACACAAAAGCAAATCTACAGTAAATCAAAGAATGATTCTCAAGAGACAGAAAGATACAATCAGTAAATGAACATGAGAGGCCAAGTTTCAAATCCCTGCTCTCAGATACAAAAACCCTTAAGTAACTTGGGGCTTCTCAGCCTTGGCTGGGTATCTGTGAAACCAATAGAGTTCTATTTCCTCAGCAGGGTCAATGGCTCAGTTCAGAGATCTAGATATATTTGTGAATGTGTATGTTGCTCATGCTTGCAATACAAAATGAATTCTGGAGTCTTATTTTGCACATGCCTATTTGATTCACAAGAATGAAAATGGATTGGCATAAAAAGACTCCAGAATCATAAGAACACCAATAGTGAAACAAAAAATAATGTAATGACAATGAAGGATAGTTTTTGGGTAGTTTTTGCACCAACTTAAAATTGAACACATAGGTCTGCAATGGTATCTCCCTATTTTAAAAGTCTTTATAGAAATTGCAGTTTCCCCTATTTTCTTACAAAAACTCCAGGTACTGTGTCTTCCTAATGTAAAGACAATCCTATTGTTTAGCTGTTTCTTATTTAGCAGAGAAAAAAGTATTTTCACATCTATATACTATTAGCCACCTGTGGCTCATATCAGCAGATAGCTGAATCTCTGGATGGGGGGGCACATGAAAGCTAAACAGATCTTTCTTCAAACTTGGGGCACTCCCCAGGTTTGCAGAAAATCCTGAAAATTTACCAAAAATACATGGGGAGTTTAAACCCCCTGAAAAGTAAAGTGACACTGGGCCTAGCAGCATTGGAACTGCAGAGCAAAAGCCCTGCAGAGTCTAGCAGTGGCAGCTGCACAGCCCGGGACCTGGGTGAGGCATGACACTGGCAGCTGCACAGCCTGGGAGCCCTGTTGGGCCTAGTGGCAGCTGCCACATAGTCCAGGAACCGCACAGGGAATGCCACCGGCAGTGAGCAACCCTAGCATCATGCTGGTCCTGCTGCCAACAACGGCAAAATCCCTGAATCATGTTGGGCCTGGCATGGTGGCCATGAGTCCAAGTCAGCCCCTGGGCCTAGTGAGAAAGTGGGGACAGAATCCCCCCTTTGAATATCGTGGGCCCACACTTGTCTTCTTGTTGCACCTGTCCTGCGCCCTAGGCGCTGCACCTCCTGTGGCCCCGGTGATGTGGGTTAGTCAGTCTTGGGAGCCGAAACTCACTAAAAGAGGGGGGGAGGCATTGGTGCCTCAGAAAGGCAGGGGATGGGGCTCCCCGCTCCCCATGAGTCCCTCTGCCTGTGTGTGTTGATTCCCTTCAGCTCAGCATCACCACGGACTCTCTGGCTCACTGGGTCTTTTCTGAGCATGTGCCTTCCTCCCTGGTGCCTTCACCCTCCCCCTCCTTTATCCCCAGCCCTGCTCCCAGCACCGCCCTCCATTCCCGCCTCTTCCCCCATCCTCCCAGCCCCGCCCCCTTGGACGTCGACCCAACACCCAGGGTGGGGCTGGAGCTGGGCCGGTGGCAGTTCTGCCAGCCTGGGGCCATGCCACCGCCACCATATGGGGTGTCCTGGGCCTGTGTGTCCACAGTCAGCTTCTCCTTGGCTGTCCTCAAGTCACCAGCTTCCTGTGCGGCTCCCTGGGGCTCCCTGTACTGTGGGTGGGCCCGGCCGGGATGTCACATCCTTCTGGTGGTGGTGGTGGCCAGCACTGTGCTGATCCCTTGTTGCAGTCCCATCCTCCATTCCACTGCCACCACTGTCTGTCTGGGTGAGACAGTTGTCTGGGGGGTCCCTTGGGGGGGTGCTATGTCCCGGGGCCTCGGAACCAGGACACTTATATTCTAACAGTGAAGTCAGGATATCTTTGGATACATAAATCTGCTGACTAGCTCTGTGACCAACCAAGGCAGATCTTTCTACAAACCTGAAAAGGGCCCTAGATTTGCAGAAAAATGTGAAATCTGGAGAAAAAAATACTGGGCTGCTTTAAAAAATCCGAAAATGATAAAAGGAACTCCTGCAGCTTTAAGAAATGGATTCTTGCAGTGTCTGTTGCTAGGCAACCACAGCATTCCAAGCTTGGCTCTGTCAGTAAAATGTAGAGGGAGGGGGAGGGCCCTTTCCAGCCCTATTTTGGCCTTTGAGGGAGAACTCATTGGGGCCAGGCCTAGCTAGAGTTGCCAGAGCTGAAAAATTCCTGCAGATTTTGTGATGGAGTCTGAGGAATGCAGGGTTTGGGGAGGGGGAGAGGCCTCAGCATCCTTTAATGCCATAGACTTCACCCTCCAAAAACAGCCATTTTCTCCAGGGGGGCAGATGTGTGGAATTCAGTTGTAATTTTGGGGGATCTCAAGGTTCCATCTGGAGTTTGGCTACCCTAGGCCTGGCAGAAACCTCTGGGTAACTTGATGCCATCTGAGATGCATGGTGTGTAATGAAGGAGGTCACTCCTTCACTGTCTACCTATCAGGAAGTCTCTTATGCAGGTACTCATCCAACTTGTGAGATCTCTCAGAGGAATCCCAGTGCAGGGTGTGATGTCCACAGGCAGGTAATTAGCAGAAGGAACACAGTGAGTAATTAGCAGAGACAGCTCAGATGCAAATGAGCAGACATGAAAAGCTAGAAAGCGATGTGCAAGTAATGTAAACTCAGTTCCAGTTTGCCTGCATTGCTGAGATTCATGATGCTCACCCTGTACATATGGACTGGAGTCTGGCTGTTGCAGTGCTGAAATAACATTAGAATTTGCAGCATCTGTTTCCTGGTGATATTATTATTATTACTTTCCGCCTTTTCATCCCATGAGTCCCATTCAGTGTTCTGCCAGCTTTTCTTGCATGCTTTATTCACACCTGCCTTCTGGACTATAGCTCCTCTAGCAAAACTGGGGATACACGGTGAAAATGTGCCTGTAGGCTACAAACCAGCCAGCATCAACCAGGCTCTGTTGCCGCTCCCTAAATTGCAAACAGAATGTCAGTCTGTAGCTCTTCCCTTGCAATTTTAAAATCTATTCTTAAAATGTAAATTTATGTCAGTTTAAATGCATTTAGGAGGGCGGGCTGCACTCTGCCTGTTTATCAGTCCGTTTAGTATGTTCACATGCCCCAATGTCCCCTTTAGAAGTCTGGATTAATGCCCTAACAGTTTGAAATGATTAGTTGGAGATATATAGAGCTCCACATCAAATAAATATATTCCAAGGGCATTGTCTGTGATTCCTGGCAAGTGCCTCCCCAAAGCCACAGGTATTTTTTAAAAATAAAATGTGCTTAAGGACTTAAATGCTGAATGAAAATACAAACTAGGCATCTAGAAAATGATTAACCCCCACACATCGGTATTTTATTTTGTTATTTGGTAAAGGTAAAGGTTCCCTTGCTCGAAAGCCAGTCGAATCCGACTCTAGGGTTGCGGTGCTCATCTCCGTTTCAAAGCCGAAGAGCCAGCGTTGTCCGAAGACATTTCCGTGGTCATGTGGCCGGCATGACTAAACACCAAAGTGCACGGAACGCTGTTACCTTCCCACTGAAGTGGTACCTATTTATCTACTTGCACTTTCTTGCTTTCGAACTGCTAGGTTGGCAGGAGCTGGAACTAGAGACAGGAGCTCACCCCGTCATGCGGCACCTGGGTCTTGAACTGCTGAACTACTGACCTTCCACAGCCTGCAGTTCAGCGTCTTAACCACTTGAGCCACCGCAGCTCCTCAAAGTTCAGGCTAAAATTATTATTTGACAACCACCTAAACATGTCCAATCATTTCTGTGCAAAAAGTCAACATTCTTTTAAGACATTAAAGTAAAAGAAGACCTGTATTAGCTCCTGACCTAAACGTTGCCCTGGAAACAAGGCATTAGCAGCATTCAGGAGCATTGTTTGCAGTAACTGTATCAATAGCATCTATTAGAAAAGCTTGCTTGTTATTGTTTTCCTAAATTTTTGCCTATGTAGCAGGAATGTGTATTCAAGTTTAGTGCATGCCATGCAGACTCGCAGCTAGATTCAATCTGACCAGTGCGCTTCAACAAGGGGAAGGGGAAGGAATGATAACTGGGAGAACAAGTATATACTTTTGCGGAAGAGTTAGGTCAACAGGACTCAAGGAGAGTGTTATATATTGTGTTATATGGATAGCCTGAATTGTAGAATGAGCCTGAGCTTCAGTCACAAGCTCCATAGACTCTCAGTATCCTAAAATCAACAGCCTGATTAGCTGCTGTTGTGCAATGGACCAATCAGGGAAGATTATGACTTTTGGTGGGAACAAACCCTATTGGACCTTACTGTTCTAGGGATGTGGTTTAGCCAGTTTCAAACTGTATATAAGTTTAGGTTGTTCTGTGTTGTTGTTGTGTTCTGTTCTGATGAACTGAAATCACTGGTTAAGAAAAGAGCTGCCTGATCTCAAGTTACAACAGAGAGCTACATTTTAAATGTAATTTTCTTCTCAAATGTGTAGTGCAACATCAGAAATTCTACACTGTTAGCACAAAATGTACTTTTGTTTTTGTGTTGGGGATGAGACACATAGGGTTCAGCTATTAGCATACTGATTATGCTTAATCAGTATGCTAATAGCTGGTCCAGAATGTGGCAATGTGGGTCCTTATGGGGACTCTGGTTAGAGCACATATTCAACCTGTGCTGTGCCAGCTGCACTGGCTCAGAGTTGAATTCCAGATGAAGTTCAAGGTTATGGTATTAACCTTTAAAGCCCTAAATGGTCTGGGGCCTATGTATCTGAGGGACCACCTCTCCTGGTAAGTTCCCTAAAGGGTGCTTCACTCAGCTGATAACAACTTGCTAATGATCCCCAGCCCAAAGGCCACCCAGGTATCTTTGACTAGGGCCAGAGCCTTTTTGGCCCTGGCCCCAACCTGGCGGAACACTCTGTCCAATGAGACCGGGGCCCTGAGAGACTTGAAACAATTTCACAGGGTCTGTAAGACAGAATTTTTCCACCAGGAACATAGCCAAGGATGAGTGGTGGCTCCCACTATGGACCAATTCCAGATCTGCCCTATTGTGCCATCTAACAGGGAATTGTTAACATTAGGATTGTTAATTTTAGCCTGAACTGTAATTAATGTAATCGTATGTTGATTTTAAATATTGTGACCCACCCTGAGCCCTACTGCATAGGGGAGTGCGAACTATAAGTCCAATAAATAAATAAAATTTAACAGCTCAGACTTTGTTCTAGATTTGGCATATTCTATCAGGATCAGAGCTAGTGCTGGCCATTTGACCAGTCAAAATAGATTTGGTCAACTGGCTGGTCAAATATTGGTCAGATATATTTAAAGCATAAGAACATAAGAAGAAACCTTATTGGATCAGCCCAACAGTCCATCTGGTGTAACATCCTATGTCACACAGAGGCCAGACAGTTGCCTTTAAGGGCCAAGAACAGGGCATAGAGATCAAGGCCTTTTCCTGATGTTGCATTTACTTTATTAGTACAGTATAAAGGTCCTTTAATTGTCAGTTAGTTTAATAATTATGCTAATAACAAAAGCAAATTAATTAAGCATTACTGAGAAATTTTAATAAAGCACTAACTTAATTTTAAGTGCAGGTTCTGTTGTTGATCCCTAAACAATTATTTTTTGGCTTGCATGCTGGAGCACCAGGATCACCCTACAATTACAACATTAAAAACAAAATCTGAGTCCAGTAGCATGTTAAAGACAAAATATTTTCCCATATATCTGACAAAGTGAGCTTTGACTCATGAAAGCTCGTGCCCTGGAAAACTTTGTTGCAGCACAATCCTATGCAGAATTAATGTAGTCTAAACTCATTGTAATGAATTGGTTTAGACTGGAGTAACAATGCATAGAATTGCACTCCTGATGCTACTGCTTTAGAACTTTGTTGCACTGCAGTAGTTAAAGGGTATACCTTCCATCAAATCAAAAACTGACAGGTGCCACGCCCCCCCTTTATGGGGATCTAATAAAAAACTGACAGGTGCCACGCCCCTTTCTGGGGATCTAATAAAAATCTGACAGGTGCCACACCCCCTTTCTGAGGATCAAATCAAGAACTGACAGGTACCACACACACCCCTTTCTGGGCAGAAGTCCCACCAGGGCACCCCTCCTCCACCCCCCACCCACCCCAATCCCATCCCACGCTGTGGTACCCTTCCCTCACTCCCCCTGCCTCCCCAATGGACAGCCATTCAATGGTAACAAAGTAGGGAGGAGTTATGGTTTGTCAGCCATGGTTGCTGGAAGGACCCTGCGTGTAACTGTTTAAACTGTATTTTTTGTAAAAAAGCTGATTGCTTTTTTGAAGGGCGCTGTGGGGAGAGGGACTCTATGCTCTCAACCAGATCTGCCACCCCTTTAAAGGTGGGGGAGCTGTTTGCAAACGAACTCTCTCTCTCACACACACACACCTTTCAGTCTCCCAACATTTCCAAAGCACTTTTCTCTGTAAAACACACACAAATGCCCTGCCATTCTCTCTCTTTTTTAAGTCTTCCACTCACCCCTCCCATGGTACAACCCCCCACCCCCAACACCAGCCATTTCCCCCTTGCTACAACCTCCTTCCAGCAAACATGGCTGACAAACCATAACTCCTCCCTACTTTGTTACCATTGAATGGCTGTCCATTGGGGAGGCAGGGGGAGTGAGGGAAGGGTACCACAGCGTGGGATGGGATTGGGGTGGGTGGGGGGTGGAGGAGGGGTGCCCTGGTGGGACTTCTGCCCAGAAAGGGGTGTGTGTGGTACCTGTCAGTTCTTGATTTGATCCTCAGAAAGGGGGGCGTGGCACCTGTCAGATTTTTATTAGATCCCCAGAAAGGGGGCGTGGCACCTGTCAGTTTTTTATTAGATCCCCATAAAGGGGGGGGCGTGGCACCTGTCAGTTTTTGATTTGATGGAAGGTATACCCTTTAACTACTAACATTCAAAAAGCATAATTGGTTACAAAGAATCATGCATCATTTGATTAAAGATCCCCTTATTGGTCAAATGTAAAGAAAGGTGTGGCTACATAGTATCTAAATGTTTACTTAACCTAACCTGAATAATATTTTGCCAAGGATCCTCTATACCCAAACAAAGGTGTCCCCCCCCCGATACAAAGCTAAAGTCCTTTTTGACCCAGACATGGCAAAGTTTTCCCCTAAACAATTGAAAACCATGAACTTTATACCTATCTTCTATACCAAAAGAATGTTATTGTCTTGTCTGCTAACATCAGCTAGAAAATTAATCTAACCTACAAGAGGAAGGCCTACTATTTAATAGGCCGTCATTACTTCCTAAGAAAATCTTACTTAGTCCCCCCCTTGGTACAGTAGCCAAATGCAGGCTCACCGCTACCACTATGAAACTCTGTGTGACAATGACTGCATCATAATGTGGTTCCTTGAGGGAGCAGATGATGGGAATAATGTCCGGCAACAAGTTGAACAACTTTATACCTATCTTCTATACCAAAAGAATGTTATTGTCTTGTTTGCTAACATCAGCTAGAAAATTAATCTAACCTACAAGAGGAAGGCCTACTATTTAATAGGCTGTCATTACATCCTAAGAAATCTTACTTAGGTGAAAAAACTATAAAACTAGAAAAATATGAATAATCAAAAGAAGAAAAAATCTTTATAATCCCATCTATACTACAAGGTTTAGTTCCCTGCTGGTATTGACTTGAAAGGGGGATTGGAAAGGAGGCAAATGGCAGTGTCACTAGTGCAAAAAAAAAAAAAGATTTCAGTGATGCATGCAAAAAAATAAATAAAGGGAGGGGATTGTCAGCGTGGAATGCAATTGACATGAGATATAAAGAGAGAGAGACACTGTGATAGGAAGCCTAAAGCTCTGAAAACATTTCCCCTTTTATGCTTTAGTGAACAAAGTCTTGGGGGGGACCATTTTGGCAGTCTCTGGAAGCCTGATGTTTATTTATTTATTTATTTATTTATTTACTTTTGTCCACAAGCCTGATGTTTAAATGGCAGCTGAGCTACGTGGACCTTCTGTGAACCACAAAACTTAAGAATCACTTGAGACTGATCATTTAGAGGAATAGTGCAATCCACACAGGACAGGTATGATGGACCCCTACTCTGTGTGTTCTGTGAGGCAGGTTTTCCTACCAAAACAATGTTCACCACTCTGACTGAGCAACCTCTTAGTAGGGTGTTTCAATTATAAACTTATAACTTTCTTTGTGTCCTACCCAGTATTAAAGAAGTGATTTGGCTTTTTCTCAGGCCATAAATTTTTATTGTAACTCAGCAGGAGCTCTCTTATAAAAACCCTTTGGAAATGGCACTTGACATGAAGTAAAGTTGAAACAAAAAGGTTGATTTTATTGAATAGGCACAGTTGTAACAGGAATAGTGCAGGGGATGATGAGTTCTTTAAACGGTAGTTCTTTATAGGTAGGTAGGTAGAGGTTTATTATATAAAGCCATTGGCCATTACAAAATACAGAACAGTGAAACACTGATAAAAAGTTAAAAACCACTATTACAATCCAGGTTAAAATTTACTACCAATCATTATTAATAAAAAGATAATACAGATTTGGACACCTTCAAGTAACCTGCCACTTAGATCTTAGATCTAATCTTAGATGCTGCTAAAGCAAACAAGGAGACTCTGTGGGATAGATATGAATCATTCTCTGAAAGCAAGAATACAATCTTTTCAGCTTTTGAGTATGCTTGCATGTCCGATAGAAATCCTGCTAAAAATTTCTCTCTTGGAGTGCTATATAGCAGACAGTAAAGCATGTAGTGGGGAAGGTTCTCCTCCACAACTGGCAAACCACAAATGCAGAAACATTGCTATTTTGGAGTGTGCAAATAATGGCCAGCCAGAAGAGCTGTTTGCATAGTTTGAGATCATAAGGCTGTAAAAAACACTCTGAGTAGTTCTTTATCTTGAACAGGCAACACAGTATATTTGAAGCATGAATTCTAAAAGACAGCTCTTTACTGTGAGAGATTTGTTTGTCTTGGAGATTTCTTAAAGCAACAAAGTTTCATAACAATATCTCAGTTTTCTGGAAGTTAGAAATTCCTTCCTGTATATAATATTTCCCTTTTGGAATTATAATTTTCCCTTTCTTTACTCTTGAGGAGTCTAAGACTGTTTCCTTTTTCACTTCTCAAACCAGAGGTCCCTTCTGAATTGAGCCCTCTGACTAACTGGGTAAGGAATATCCTCCTTTTCCTAGGAGCAATATCCCTTTTCTGTTTGGCTAGGCTGGCAGTTTCCCAGTAACTACCCAACCTCTTCTGGCAAACCTTAACCCCAGTTCTGAAGACAGTGAACAAACTGAATTCAGCTAGTGCTGACACTTAGACATTAAGTGCTTTCTGAACTTTCCCCCAAATGTACTAGTGTACAGTAAATGTTAAGAGTGGTGTCCTTTCACTTCTCAAATGACTTGTCTCTTTCCCTCAGACTGACGCACACCCAGTCCTCCTGACTGGCAACTGTCAAGTCAAAATCCAAGTGGTGACTGACTGACTCTGACAAGACTCACAAGATTTTATAAAATTATCCTCAGTGGGCATTGACCAATCGGGTGCAAGCAGGCAGCAGCCTATCACTCAAACTGCTTTTCAGTGAGGCATTAACCCCTAATCTCCCAGCTCTCTGAGTTTGCTGCACTAAACATCCTGGTTTTGGAGGTCACAACAGGCTGTAAAATATTGCCAAGGTCACAACCAGTGTGCAGGATCAAATTAGAGAATCACAAAGAGAAAAACACACAAATTTGTAAGGAAGGCCAGGAAATTAGCAATACTATGCAGCTGTGCTAGGGCATTGGCAAAAATACCCCTCTATTTTTTCAATTTAGTGGCGCAAGACTTTTTTTTTAAAGTTTCAGAAAAAGTCTGGTCAGTTTCATTAGTGGGTTTCCTCCCTTTGCCTGCATTCCTTTTTCTTTCCTTTCATTCAATGAACTAATGCTAAAATACATGTGCTGTGCACAAGGATTTAGATGGAAGATGCTTGCTGGACACTACTGTGCAGCTGTGATAGGGCAATTGTGTGATTTTTTTAAAAAAACCTTTTGGATGCCATCTCCCATGTCACATGATGTTCCACCCTGATTTAAAAATATATGGTTTTTAAAACTGTAGCTGCAGAATAAATAAAGGTAAAGGTTTCCCTTGCTTAAAAGCCAGTCAACTCTGACTCTAGGGGGCGGTGCTCATCTCCATTTCCAAGCTAAAGAGCCAGCACTGTCCAAAGACTTCTCCATGGTCATGTGGCCAGCATGACTAAACACCAAGGCACATGGAACACTGTTACTTTCCCACCAAAGTGGTACCTATTTATCTACTTGCAATTTCTTGCTGTTGAACTGCAGGAGTTGGGGCCAGAGATGGGAGCTTACTCCATCATGCGGCACCAGGGTCTCAAACTGCTGCACTACAGACCTTCTGATCTGCAGTTCAGCATCTTAACCTCTGAGCCACCATGTCAGAACAAATACATCATGGCAGAATAAATACACAGGGTGAAAAATAATGGTGCATAAGGTGGGCACAGAATCCAAAGTCAAGATTAAAGGCTTACTGCTTTGAAAATCTGCAGTAAAATGTACAAGTGTAATGGGCCTACATCTCTTGCCTTGAAAACCCTACGAGGTTGCCATAAGTCAGCTGTGACTTGATGTGGGGGGAGGTCAGAAAGCATATGATGTAGCAGCCTTGCTGAATCTTAGTAGGTGCAGGTCTGGTCAGTGCTTGGATGTTGGACTGTGATGTCTCTGTGTGTGCTTCTTGAGTTCCATGATGGAAGACAAACAGATGATGGACAAATAAAACAGAATACAATGCCATCCTTGACTACATGGAATATTTGACTGGAGTGCCACCCCTACCTCAGGGTTTTTGTCTCATAAGAGTGCTACAGGAGAAGGAACTTTAAAACTGCAGCCTGTCCTATAAGTTTTCATTGAAGGAGATAACTGAACTTGCTGTCTGTTAGCCTATTCAGAGCAGCCCTCTCCCAGACTCAACATACCAGCCCTAGTGATGAGATTACACACAGAGAGTAGGCTGGGACTAAAGTTATCCACACTTACCCACAAAGTCATTTAGAGGGCCTCAGCCCTGTGAGGAGGAAAGTGCATACTTTGCCAGGGCCAAGAGAGTCCAGCAAGGTTGTCAACTCTGTGTTGGTAAATTCCTGGACATTTGGGAGTAGACCTGGGAAGGACCTCAGAGGGGTATAATGCCATAGCATCCACCCTCCAAAGCAGCCATTGTCTCCAGGAGAAATGATTTCTGTAGTCTGGAGATTGATTGTAATCTTGAGAGATTTCTAGGTTCTAACTGGAGGTTAGTAACCCTTGTCCAGGGATGACTATTTTCTATTTATATTGTACAGGGTTGGCCTCTTATCACAGTCTGTCGTATGTGACAAAGGGAATGGTGATGTGTCTTAATGCTTGTGGTTATCTCCTCAGTTTGGTCTCAGTCATAAAGATAGTGGGTGTTCAGGCAGACCATCAGAGCTTGAGGAATTTGTGTGTGTCTATGTGGAAAAGAAGTATCTTTTTATCTATTTACTTAATTTTTACCCCACCTTTCTCCCCTAGTGGGGATCCAAAGCAGCATACATTGTTCTCCTCTCTTCCATTTTATCCTCACAACAATCCTGAGATATAGGTTACACTCAATGAGTTTGACTGGCCCAAGGCTGCATGGCTTCCATGGCAGAGTGGGTATTTATTGGATTTTTTAGCAGAGCTAATATGCATAGTAGAATAAAAGCAATGCAGCACACGTGTGTATTTAGCTTAAAGGAATAACACCTCCTTTTCTCAGCCGGGAAATATGTGTCTAAAATCTAATTGGTTCTAAGCTGTCTGGCTAAGTATTAGCATACATAAACAAACAGGTTAACTCTTTCATGACAGAAAGAAATGACACTTACATATCCCAACAGTATTTGAACCTGGGTCTCTAGATCCTAGCCCAGCACTCTAATCATTATACCATGCTGGCTCTTAGCTTCAATGTTGGAAGAGACTGAAAGAGTAGCAGACAGATTCTACTTTCCACTGCTTGGAGAAATGAGGGCCTCAGAAATGAGGCATGTGTAATAATATAGCATTATACCCTGCTGAGGTCACTTCCATTCTTAAACCTCACCCTCCCAAACCTCCACAGCCGAATGTCCAGGAATGTTCCAACCTGGAATAGGCAACCCTAAGGGGGAGCTGATGTCAGTAGTTGGAAGATCTGTTGTAATTCCAGGGGATCTCTAGGCCCCACCAAGATGTTGGCAACCTGAGAAGAAGAGAAGGAAGTAGGAAAAGGGGAGAGGTTGTGGGTTTTTTGGGGGAAAGATGAAATAGTGGAGGAGGGTGAAATGAGATCCCTCCCACAAGTCCTTGCGGGTTCCCACTTGTCTATACACTATTAGCTACCTGTGGCTGTCATCTGTGGATAGCGAAACCTGTGGATTGGGGCCACACGGAGGCTAAGGAGATTTTTTCAGCAAACTTGGGGAACTCCCCAGGTTTGCAGAAAAATCTGAAATGTTTAAATTTCCCTCAAATCCCCCCCCCAAATAAAATACTTTTCTTCTGCAGTGGTGATTAGTAGCTGTGGCAGAGCCCGATGGTGGACGCTGGGAGCAGCTGTGGGCTTGGCCACAGCAACAGCATATTCCGGGAGCTGTTTCTGGCTCAGCTGCAGCATTGGAGTCCAGTGGTAGACATGGGGAGCTGTCTGGACCCAGCCATGGTCACAGCACATGTTGACAGATGCCAGAACTGCTTGGGCCCTGGCCATGGTGACAGCTCGGGCTCAGCAGCAGCAACAATGGATGTTTGGAGCAGCTTGAGGCCTGGCTGTGGTGGCAGCACACATTGGTCGAATCTGCATTTGCATTTTTAAATCAGTTTCATGCTGCTGTGACGCCATCAAGCATAGAAAAAAACAACATCACAGCAGCACAAAACTGATTTAAAAATGCAAATGCAGCACGAAACTGATTTAAAAATGCAAATGCAGATTCAACCATTGATAGCTGCTCTGGGCTAGGGCACAGCACTGACAAATGCTATGAGCTATCTGGGGCCCAGCTGTGGTGGTGGCAGACACCAGGAGCTGCTCTGGGCTCAGAGTGGCTCCTAGGAATTGCTGCCACAGCTGGGCTTCATGGTGAGCAGTTTGGCCTGGACACACCAACTCATCAGTGTGTGTGGGGGAGAGAGATGGGATTCCCCCCTCAAGTTTCATGGGTCCCACTTGTCTATTTATCAAATTCCCAAGTGTGCCCCCTATTTGTGGATCTCTACATCTGCAGATAGGGGATACACTTACCCTAAACAGGCTTTTCTGCAAACTTGGGTGACTCAGGCTTGCAGAAAAATCTGAAAGTTAAAAAAAATACATTGTGGGTTTTAAATCCACCCAAATAAAAAAACACATTGTCTGCACATGTGCAGGCAATGCACTTACTGGACAGCAGCTGAAAAGGGCCTGGTGGTAGTCATGGCAACAGTGTTGGATCTGCTGGCAGGTAGGGGCAGATGGAGGGAAGTCTTGGTGGGCCTAGCCAGAGCTACTCTGGGTGAGCCACTGAGAGTGGGGAGAAGGGGAAGGAAGCCTCAGCTGACTCACCTAAAGATGCTTGTGTTAGCCACAGAGAGTGGCCGGGGAGGGGGAGTGAAGGCAGCTGGCCTGGTGGTGGCTGCAGGGGAGTCTGGGGGCACACCAGGTCCAGCAAGAAAGTGTGGGGGGAGATGGGATTCCCCCCATGAGTCTTGTGGGCCCACAGTTATTATTTTATTCAAGAGCAGGGCCATTTGGCTGTTGCTGCTATGTCGCACAACATTCAGAACTCAAAAGTTTATGTCTGACTTATTTCCAACTATTTTCAGACTGTGATCCTATATTTCATGTCAAAGGATAGAAAATCAACCCCTCTCTTTTCTATTGTTTTCAGTGCATGATTCATTTTGTTTCTTTCTGGTCCAAGATCATCACAGTTCCTAATTTCTCAAGCACTGAACAGATGGTGCTTTTTACCAGGACCACGTTTTTATTAGAAATCTAGTTAAGTAACCCTGTAATATTTTCATGAGATACAGTTAAAACGTCTGATGATCAAGGGCTACAAAAATTAATGAGTTTGGACATATGCCAAAAAGTATAACATTAGAATCCTATGGAATTTTAAAACACAGTGAGATTTACTATTTACTGCATGGTGGTTGATCATCTCAGTAGTTCTAATTGAACAAAAAGATGGAATCCAGTTTTGCTGAGGTTTTACTGGCAAAATACCAGTCTCCTCCTTTTATTATGCAAGTTGATCAGAGAATGTGTACAGAAGGAAACAGAACAAAAAATAATCAAAGCAGAATGCCTTACTAATTAGAGCTTTCCAGAGAGAAACATAGGAGTCAAACTTCCTTGAAAGCCATACCACTGAATCCCACATGTTGACAGAGCAGGAACCATTCTTCACTTCTAATGAATAATGTATACCTGTAGGAATATAAGAGGCAGAAATTCAACATGTATAGTGCTAGCAGCTGGGAAAAACTTCAGATTTTGAATTTATAACTGTCATACAGCAGTATAAGCCACATGAAAATAAGTGTTTCATGTGTGAAATTTTCATTATGAGTTTAACAGTTCCAGTATCTTCTAGCAGTGTACTTAAGCCATATGAAAGTGGCCTTCATGTGACTTGTTTGGACAGGGCAGTGTAATTGGTAGTCTGCACTAAGGATGGGCATGAACCAGGAAATTGTGGTTCAGTTCATGGTTCACGGGTAGCTCAGTTCGTGAATCACAAACTGTCACCAACTTTTAAGAGCTAAATGAACTGGTCTGATTTGTGAGGTTTGTGGTGTGGTAGAACATCCCCCCCACCAGATTGCTAGAGACTCCAGACCCACAGGGGATCTCTGGCTGACTCTACTGTACCTTCCCTCCAAGTTTAGTGAGGATTGGATTTACATGATTTGAGTCATGGCTCCCCAAAGAAGGTGCTCCCAGGAAAGTGCTTTATGGGGAAATAACAGTTGACAGGTGATCATGTTGACAGGTGCAGGTTCAGGAGAAGTGTATAGAACTTATCCTGTGCAAGCTAGAGACACCAGACTCTCAGGGAATCTTTGACTTTCTCTCTTCTACCTGGCCTCTAAATTTGGTGAGGATTGGATTTATGGGGTCTGAGTTATATCCCCCCAAGAAAGTGCCCCCATCCTTCATTGTCTCCAGTGGAGGGGGAGAAAACTGCAAAAACAGCACAGCCCAACAGAACCAATGTAATGTACACAGCAGAACCAGTGCCACTGTAGCAGTGTAAACCCAATAGGACTAAGGTCAAACCAGATAATCTCTGCAATAGAAACTGAAGGGGGGATTTTTGCAAGCCCAGCAGAACCAGGGCAATGTACAAGTGCACAGCAGAACCCAACACCATTGTGGCAATGCCAGCTCAACAGGACTAATGTCTAGTACAGAATCACACACCAAGCAAGGGGGATTGCAAGCCCAGCAGTACCAGTGCAATTATAGAGTTTGCAGCAGAACCCAGTGCCAATGTGGCAATGCCAGCTCAACAGGACAGAATCACACTCTAAGCAAAGGGGTGTTGCAAGCCCATCAGAACCAGTGCAATGTACTAGTGTAATGTACTAGTGCCCAGTAGAACCCAGTGACAATGTGGCAATACCAGCTCAATCACAGTCCAAGCAAGAAGGAGCACTTTTGCAAACCCAGCAGAATCAGTACAATGGACAGAGTGTCCAGCAGTATCAATGCAATCACAGAGTGCCCAGTAGAACCTAGTGCTACTGGCACTGGAAGCTTAAAAAGACTGATCTCAAAGCACAGAGTCACAAATCCAAGCAAGAGGGGGTGGGGGTTTGTAAACTCTGTGCAAGAAAATGGGAGCAAAGGAGGAAAACCCTTCTTGAAACTGACATGACTAATTTGAAACTGACAGCAATGTTTCCAAGGCTGGAGAAATCCACACCTCCCCCTTGCCTTGACGTTTGGTAAACTTTTTGTTTGAGTGGAGACAATATGTCTGGAAATGCATTCACAAACTGGCATGTCAAACAGTTCATGGAATGCTCATGCCAGTTGACCTGCTATGAACTTCAGTTCACAAACCACAAACTGCCCAAAATTTGTCATGGAATCATAGAGTTGGAAAGGACCTCAAGGGCCATCTAGCCCACCCCCTGCACAATGCAGGAAATTCACAACACCCCCAATGACTCCTATGCCCAGAAGATGGCAAAAAACTTCCAGGACCCCTGGCCAAATTGGCCTGGAAAAAATTGCTTCCTGACTCCAAAGTGGTGATCATCATTTCCCTGGTCATATAAGAAAGGACCACGAGAACTAAGCACTGATACAACCCTTCCTCTACCCTCCCTCTCATGAACTGCCTAAGTTCAGAGAATCAGCATTGCTGTCACAAAGTTTAGTTCATGAGTCAGTTTGTGCCCATCCCTAGTCTGCACAGACTGGTTGAAAATTGTGCCTGCCACATGCCCAGAAGATTATGAGTCTAGCATGTCGTACCTTCAGTATTTCACAGACAAAACTAGAGTTGTAAAATTTCCAGGAATTGTGGGGAAGAAACATTTCCCCTGTGGTTTTTTTTTGTGGGGGGAGGGAGGACAGAAATGCTAGGGGGAAATGAAATATATGCAATACTTGCCATTCTATGAAACCTAAACTAATTTTACTGCTTATATACTTAGCATATAAAATTGAAATATCTTACGTATTTATGGGATTAAAAACTTATGAATGTCTTATTTTTCTCCAATCAAAACTGCAGATATATACAATACCTGCAAGAAAAGTCCAAGCTGATGTTCCCTATGCTATCTCAGCACATGTACCTTAATTTAGCTATCTGGTTAGAGAGAACTGAGTTCTCAATGGAACTTTCAGTTTTCCTGTGAGACTTTGTTGCAGTTTCTGCCCCACCTCCTTCTGATCTTTTTTTTTTTTTGTCCTTCCTGCAAGGTAAGGCAATCCGCTACTTTTTATCCAGTCTGTGGGTAATTGTGTCATAGTGGCTTGAGGGAGAGATGAAATGGTCAAGCAAAAGTTAGGTCAAAAGGACAACTGAGGCTAGCCAACAGCAGAAAAGGAATAAGAGACCTGCATGCTCCCCGCATGAAGATTAGGTATCCTTCTAGGTACAAAAATGCATCTTGGATTTAAGAGCTGTGTATGTCAACGATATGCCCACTTGTCTTTAAAAGCATTTCACTCATTTGGAAAGAGAAAATATTTCTTTGTTGGAAAAATGGATAAAGAGGCCTTGGGGAAAGATGAAAAAACAAAACACCTACAACAGTCCCCCCCAAAATGTTTCTGTCCCCCCCCCCCGGCCTTTGTAGCTCTGGACAAAAACTAAAGTCCAGATGTAATACAACAGTTCTCCTACAAAGATTTATTTCCAAATGCCATCCATTACTATTATGCAATGCTGAATCTTCTGGCTCCCACCAGTTCAAAAAGTTGGGAGGTGATTGCTGTTTTGCTTAGAAATATACTTAAAAAAAGTGTCCTACAATGTATATCAAGAATTCTAAATATATCTTTACAAAAAGAGCATATGACATAATGGTCTACACACTGCCTTAGTGTTAATGTGTTACGCATTGACAATAGATATGAGGCATCTACTTCCTATGATGAGATTTAAATTAGTCTGGGTGTAACCCAACAGACCTCTGTTAAAACTTCCGTCAAAACCAAACAATGTTCCCTAACGTTAAAGGAAAGTAATTTTCAGACTACTTGATGACATTGGCAGTCAGGACACGCTCTCACATGCACACATTTAGAGATCACAATCTGTACATATTTTCTTCTATGTAATGTTTAAGCTTTGAGGATGGGTAAAAGCTTAAGATGATCCTATTAATCTGAAGAATGTAAGTAATAATTCCCTCTGTGGCTGAGCAATAAGGCAGACAGGGGATTAGTGGAGAGTGAAGGAGGTCTGTGGATCTTAATGAGAATAACCTAAAAAAAAAAAAAGAAACATTGTTCTATGCATATATCTTTCTTCCATATATCTTTCAAATAACAACTGAGCCAAATAGCACTGTGGTTTATGCTGGGAAACAAATCAAGTATTAGGAGAGAAACACATGAGAAGAGGACTTACCTGGATTATTTGTACAAGGGACTCCTACAGAACTCATCTATCACATCACTGTGCACTTTTAACCTACAGAACCTGAATTATATAGTGGAAAGCCCCTTGTTCCTGTATAACCCTTGAAGAAATCCTTTCTGAATTTTTCTGGTAAGAAGATAAAGGCAGTCTGCATACCATCAGCGCACTCATGCCTTTGTCAATACTTCATCAGCTTCTGAGAGGACTGATAGTTGGTTCTAGGTAAAATCTATCTACATGTTTATCCCACCAATTCTCCAAGGAGATTGGGGGGTATACTGTAAGGTGCCCAAATGGGACTCAGCCCAGATTGTCCAGTAGCCAGGCTCCAGTGTTTTATAACTCATGCCACAGGATTAACCGCAATATAGAAAGCGAAAATCTGGAGCCTGTGCAGCCAATAGCATCATCTGAGCTTCAGTCTCTGCTTTTACAACAGCCCAGTGCAATCAGGAGACTTCAGGCTGTATACAACTCTGGCTTGCAGTCTACTTCCACAAGGAGGATAAATTTGACAGCTGAGAACAGACCTAGATTAAGCTTGTGCTTGTCCTTCTTTAGTAGCTGAATTTTTCTTACTTTTGACCACAGCTAATTTGGATCCTTGGGCCTTTGTCTGAATCCCTGGAGAATCAGATCACTTTCTACTTGGCTTTACTTCTTATCTTTGGATAAACAGACTGAGCCACCCCGTGCATTGGCCAGAACCTTGCCAGTCCCCTTCCATTAACCCATACCATATCATTCTCTGTCACAGATGGAGTGTGAGTTAGGAGCTTGTGAAGGAGTATAAAATACAGTAGACATAGACATTACTGTGCACTTATCTCTGCGGCATTTTTCAAGGAGTATTCAATAAAGGACCTGGAGAAGAAAACAATAATTGAATATGTGTTAAGTGCCATCATATGTGTTAAGTGCCATTCATGTCATCCCAAACATCCTATCATTAACTGCCTTGCTCAGGTCTTGCAAACAGAGGGCCATGGCTTCCCTTGATTAATTCAATCCATCTCATGTTGGTTCTTCCTCTTTTTCTGCTGCTTTCAACTTTTCCTAGCATTATTGTCTTTTCCAGTGACTCTTATCTTCTCATAATGTGACCAAAGTACAAAGTACTCATTTGAACTTCTAGGGAGAGTCCAGGCTTCATTTGATCGAGAACGAACTTATTTGTTTTTTTGGTGGCCCACGGTATTTCTAAAACTCTCCTTCAACTCCACATTTTAAATGAATCAACTTTCTTAATTACTCATCTATAATCTCTGTTAACAGAAGGGACTAGAAGATAGGGAGTGAAGAAAACTATAGCTACCACTCTGCCCCAGGTGTCATACGACACAGAGATGAATTTATTGGACCAGATGGTCCACTGTGGAATGAAACAAGATAAAAGAGTAGGTTTGTCAATGTTACATTTTCACACAATCTTGACAGTCACACAGCATATCATTACAAAGCCAGAATTCTATTTTGAAATTTACAACTGCTTACATTTTCCAACTGTTCTTTCTGTTCACTTGCCAACTTCTTTGAAGTATTGCACCAGTGACTTTGGTAAGAGAGCTATTAACCCAATGGGACACTGTGGAAGAATCTGCTTCTTCATTTCCAGAGCCATTTGGCAGAGGGACAGCATCAGATGGGGACTGCTCCTGTTGTCCTGTTTCAGCCCCCTAATTTTCCTCTTTCAACACATCCTTGTCTTGTGGCAGGTCTTCAGAATTTGGTGCTATATAGTACTATGGAAAAGAAATTGTACAGACAGGAGTATGTAGCATGCACAATGCCTAGTGCAATAGGTCTTTTTGCAGATGAAGAGATGATCCCAGCCATTTTATTCCAGTTGGAACACTGTCTGAGTAGCTCTTTTGGTACTAATCCTAATTCTCTGATTAAAAGTACAGTGGAACCAAATGTAATAGATAGTGCAGAACCAGAAGCACAGTGCATAGAATGCTTATTGGTAATTGCTTAATGCTGTTTAGAATTTGAACCTTGACCTAACATTTTTTATTTATTTATTTATTTATTTGGATGTTTAGCTCGCCCTATGCAGTATGCCTCAGGGAGGGTCACAACATTTAAAATCAACATACAATTAAATTAATTACAGTTCAGGATAACATTAACAATCCTAATGTTATGTCTCTGATCCTCCCCTAGTTCCTTGTTGCACACTGTGAAGAAATAATTGCTTGTTAATAAGGTATGTTGGGTTAAGTATGTTGTAGCCTGCTTATAAATCAGGCCTCTGCAAAAAGCATGAGCCAAAGGGTGAGAGTGTAAGGGCTCTTGGCCTATGGCTCTTTGTTTGGGGTAGACAGCCGGAGTCCAGACATTACACGCAATGACTGAAGAAGTTCCACCACTACAGGAGACACAAAGAGATGCCAGTTTTTTTACCTGCAATCCAGAATCAGTAGTGAAGCAGAATAATACCTGTTGGTCAGCGTTAATGTCAACCCATCAAGACTGTAGCATTGGAATTCTTTACTGCTATGTGGCTTCTCTGTGGATGGTAACATGCTACATGGGCAGGATGCTTAATGAATGTATAATTCCAGTGCAGATGGAAGCTGGGAGATATGGGGATGGCAGCTTCCAAAGATGGCCAGCATTTGGTAAGGATGCTCATTGCCTATCTAATCTACATAGCACCCCAAGGCACAATGATTCAAGGACCCCTATTTCTTCCATGTCTTCATTAATATTGTGCAATAACAGAATGGTGAAGCACAAAACTGCTCAACTGTTTGAGTTGTTACAGTATGAGAAAATTGACCTGGCTTGTGTAACAGAGACATAGTTGAAAGAACATGATGTGGTGTGTCCATTCCAACTAACTCAACCTGGTTATGTAGTCATCTACGAAGTGTACACAGGTGGCCATGGAGGAGGAGTGGCTATTATGCTCTGTGAGTCCTTCATCTTCCACAGATTCCCAGTGCAAACTATCACTGGCACTGACTGTATGCTGCTGAAGTAGGGGACTAAGGATAGGTTAGCTATACTCCTTGTTTACTGGCTTTACCTTGTTGGAGTTTGTAGAGGTGTTCTTAGACATGGCACTGGAGACACCTAGACATTGTTCTCAGTGATTTTTTTATGCCAATAAAGGAATTTGGATTGGATTGGATTGGTGATTTCATTACTAATTCAGAGGATACCTCACTGGGGCTAGCCCAGCATTGACTGCCTTGGGCCTCTCTCAGATTGTGATGGGCCCAACACATGAAAGAGGCCACATCTTGGACTCAGTTTTTTGCACTGATCCTTTGAGGGTTGGAAGTTCAGCCTGAATCATGAACTGACCACTGTCTATTCAAGGCAAGGGTGAATATATTCACCCTACTCCACAGGGAATGGAACCCAGGTTAAAGGGTCCACCCACAGAGGTTCATGGAATTTTAGAATTTCAAACATATATTTTGCTTGGAATGCCTTGAAGTGAGCAGGGGTGCACCCACTCATAAACAAATCTACCCTGGGTCTAGGAGAGCTGTATAACTACAGTCCAGTCTCAAATGCATGATTCTTGAGCAAAGTAATTGAACAAGTGTTAAGTGAGAACTTCAGGGATTCCTGAATGAAGTGTATTGTTTGGATCCATTTCAATCTGGTTTCAGTCTTAATTATGGAACTCAAATGGCCTTGGTCACCCTGGTGGATGACATACACTGGTAGATAGATGGGGGGAGTTAATTCTCCTGGACCTCTCAGTGGCTTTTGACCATCAATCATGGTATCCTTCTGGACTGCCTTTCAGGGATTAAAATGAAACAACCATGCATCAGGATCAAAGATTTCTTAATAACAGGCAGTCATTACACTCCAGTTTGGAGGTGCAATGTAATTTGGTTGAAGAAGGTAGCTCTCTCTGGAGGAGGGCTTGTAAAATGTAAAAATAATTTGATAATTACATTGTCATCTATAACTTGTGCTATGTTATATGAAAGCTGAATCGCAAAATGAGATCTGCTCAAGTGGACTTAGCACAAGAGCTGTTTGAGACAATTTTTTTGTGTTTCTGATTGCACAAGTGGAAATATTCCATAGGATCCAACCCAAGGTACTGGAAAATGAAGCCTTTTCTCTTGTGCATCTGGAAGTACATTTTCCCCTTAGTACAGTTTTGACTTTGAATTGAAATAAAGTTTAATCTACCTTGAAATATAGAACAGTGATGCTTTGGGGTGAAAGAGCACAGAGGTGCATATTGCAGACTTCAAACAAATGCTGTGGAGAGTAAAGCCATATCAAATCCACACAAAATTGGGTTGGTTAGCAAGCTTTTGATGTTGTGAACTGCTTGATAAAACTGCCTCAACTGAAAGATTATCTATTAAGATTTTGTGTTCAGCTTCACTATTTGGTGACAAAATCCCACTGTTTCTTGTTGAGCGAATGCTATGTAATAGCGGTAAAGTATATTAAATCATCTATCCTTTCCTTCCCCTTGTTAATCACACCATACTATTCACCTGTCACCTTGTAACCCAGATGCTGGTGGACATTATCCTTGTCTATTAACTTGGAAGGTAGTGTCGATTCTGCTATTTTCAGGTTCACAACCTCTTCTTGAACTAAAGGCTTTGTAATGTGTGAGACACAGAACCTTTTCTCATGAAACTAATTTCTGAATTACAAACAGGCTTGTGAAGATGCCTGTGTAGCATATTATATCTGAATATTGAAGGCATGATCCACAGTGAATGAGTAAACCTTACACCTGGGAATTCATCTGGTTCAGACATAATGTGCTTTACTCTGTTTATTAATTTAAAATGTATCCTGCTTCTTTTTTCTGTACACAAAAAGCTGATAAAATGTGAGAACAGCTATAAATAAGCACAAAAATCAATAGCAATAATAAAATAATCTGACCGAAATCCAGCTTAATTTTTTTTAAAAAAATAAACTACAAGTCCAAGCCCAATATAAATATAATTATCAGCCCAACAAAGATGTAAAAAAATCCCCCAAACCATGCTTCAGTGACAGTAGAACTCAGTCATTGGAAGGTTTAGCCTCCTAAGGCACACTGTAGTAAAATGGCCTTGCTTGATCTCCTAAAATGATCTATGGACCTCTTGCAAGCAATGGCCCAAGAGGTGGGGGCTACCACTGAAAAAGCTGTAGTTCTAAGAGAGGCCAGCTTGCACTATTTAAAGGAGGGAATCTCCTGCAAAAGGTTTTGGGTCAACTTAAGTTGATGGGGCCAATCTAGGAAAAGGCATTCCTTCAAATAGGTTGTGAAGGGCTTTAAAGGTTAAAACCAGCATCTTGAATTGCACCCAGAAACAAAGAGCCATTGTAAAACTGATGTAATATGCATATAACACCCTACTTGAACAAAGGCAAACTGCTATATTTTGCATTTATGTCCGTTTAGAACTAAACTAGAAAACGTTTTTTCAAAACTCATGAGAATGTTGACATATGGTATATAACTGCGCTGGAGGAGCATTCCCTTTGAAAAGGACTGAGTCTCAACACTTCGCTTTTATGGAAGAACTTTATTCTGTAGTTTTATTGGGTTTTTCTCCTGATTTATTGCTGTTGGGTTTTTATGCAGAATGGGATTTAGTATTATACCGTTTTCAGAGTGTGGTGGGGGTTTTTTTGGTGCATTTTGAGTTATTGAATCTTTTGCAGTTTTTGCTAATTTACTATGCTTTTATAATAATATTTGATGTTTTATGTCTGTTGGTTTAGATTTTTTTTTAGTTTCTAAACATTACAAAACATGAGTTCTCTGTAGATGGATGGGGTAGCAATCAATCAATCAAACCTCTGCCTCCTCAGAAAAAGGTCCCAGAGAAGCCGGTAAAGAAGGGGGGAGGGACTTCCGGTCCAGGCAACCTCCCCCTAGAGCCAGCTGTCAATCAACAGAAAAAGCGAGCCACTGCGCCCTCTGCTGGATCAAATGCAGAAAATCAATGAAACCCTTTGTAAAGTGTTCTCAACAGTCAACAAAAACAACTAACAGCAACAGCAAAGAAAATGGAGGAGATCGCACAGAAGTGTCTGGTCTTGATGGAAGACACCAAGAAAATTAAGAAAAGGGTCAACAAATTAGAAAAAACATCAAGATATGCAAGAAAAAAGAATTTTAATGCTTCAGATGGAAAAAGCAAATCTGACTCTTCGCTTTCAGGGCATAAAGGAAGAAGAGAAAGAAGATCTTAGAGCTATACTGGCGAACGCCTTGGCACCACAAACTGGCAGAGAAGCGCAAGAATTAAAGGATGAGATGGATGTGGCCTGTAGAGCCTATTCCAGCTTTACAAAGAAAAATAATTTGCCAGCAGAAGTGGTTGTCAAGTTTACTAAGCAGCGTACTAGAGATCAGATTCTGTGTGCAGTTTCAGCGGTGCCCTTGAAGATTGGAGAGCAGACTATCAGAATTTTAAAGGATGTTCCATATGAAATTCGTATGAAAAGGAAAGCATATAAAGGATTGACCATGTTTTTACAAAGGCACCAAACCATTTATAAATGGTGCTTTCCCGAGGGACTGGTGTTTAAATTTAAGGATAAAAGAGAGAAGATTGACTCTGTTTTCAAAGCTCAAGAATTTCTGAAGAGGCACGCCAGCTCAGAGGAAGATGCAGAACTTGCCAATTGGACAGTGTTAAGCAGCAAAGAGGACAGCGGCCCGGAGGAGGGAGGTGCCGGAGAGGGAGACGAGAAGGCAAAAGAGGGCCCATCGTATAATCTGAGAGACTTAAAAAGAAGACACCCCAAGATATAGCAGCTGTTCGTGAGGCGGCAGAAGGGAGCTGATCACCAACTAACCCCAAAGGAATTTACTAATTTAACTAATAGATCTATTTTGGACTTTCGGTAGGATGAAAAGAAGATCTTCCAACCACGGTGGAAGCCCAAAACACTACTTGTACTAACTAACTTGGACTAACATTTTAACAGAAAATTCACTCAAAATCTTTTCTTAATCCATCTATATACCCCGACCCTTTTTTCACAAAAAAAAAAAGCAATAAAATTATCTCCTTTTTAGGAGACGTTAAAAAAAAAAAAAACCCTCTGCCTCCTGTGGGGGCTGCATGAATAGCCCATCAGTACACATGCAGATATCAGGTGGGCAAATAATGCCTCCCCCCCCGGGCTGTTTTATGATAATGACATGTGATGGCAAAATATCACATGGGGAAGGCTGATGTCTCTCTCATACCCCGCATGCCAAGGGCTTGATCTGAATCAGGTTGTGGTGTGCTTGGAAACTTATGTCCCAGTCACTGCTATGTTACTGTGAGAGGATCAGAAGAGCCTGGAGCTGACTCATGGCAAAACACATAATCTACTCAGGTAGACAGCTGGGTGGCGAACCCACGTACTGACCATATGGTGACTTGCCTGCCTGGTGCGAAGGTAGCGGACATTATGCGTGTTTTAGATAGGCTGGTAGATAGTGCTGGGGAGGAGCCAGTGGTCGTGGTGCACGTTGGCACCAACGATGTGGGGAAATGCAGTCGTGAGGTCCTGGAGGAGAAATTTAGGCTGCTGGGCAGGAAACTCAAGGCCAGGACCTCCAAGGTAGCCTTCTCAGAAGTGCTACCTGTTCCACGCGCAGGGCCGGAGAGACAAGCACAGATCAGGAGTCTCAATGCGTGATGAGATGGTGGTGTAGGGGGAAAGGGTTCAAGTTTGTTAGGCACTGGGATGCTTTTGGGGACAAGAGGGAGCTGTACAAAAGGGGCGGTCTCCACTTGTCCCGAGAAGGAACCAGGCTGCTGGCGCTCAAAATCAAAAAGGTGGCAGAGCAATTTTTAAACTGAATAATGGGGGAAAGCCAACAGGAGATGAAAAGTCTCGGGATGAAAAGGTTCGGGATGGCTCATCTCAAAGAGATGAAGGGGTAGCTATTACTTTTGTACAAGGAAATGGATTACAATTGTCCACTGAGACTGTGGCTAATGATAGGAACTGCCTGGCAAGGTCTCGAGGCAGCAAGAGGAAGGCTGTGGGCTTAACAAACATGGGAAACTATAAGTGTTTATACACAAATGCTAGAAGTCTCCGAGGTAAAATCGGGGAGTTGGAATGCTTGGTGTTGTGGGGGAAATAGACATTGGGGGGTATTTCAGAAACTTGGTGGGATGAGGAAAATCAGTGGGATATGGTGATTCCTGGTTATAAATTATATCGGAAGGATGGGGGGAAGGGTTGGAGGTGGGGTGGCTCTGTATGTCAGAGAGGGTATACCATCCAGTAAGATTGAGAGGGTAAGAGAATTCGATTCGCTTCTGGAAATGCTATGGGTTGAAATAGTGGGTCCAAAAGAAGCTTAACAGTGGGAGTTTGTTATTGCCCACCAGATCAAAAGACAGAGGAGGATTATAAAATGATGAATGAATTAAAGATAGCGGCTAGATGAAATAACTGTGTTGTAATAGGCGACTTTAACTACCCACACATTGATTGGGTCAATATGAGTTCTAGTCGGGAAAAAGAGATTGAGTTTTTAGACACTCTCAATGACTGTGCTGTGGAACAGATGGTCACAGATCCTACCAGGGGAGAGGCGATCCTGGATTTGGTCCTAAGTAACACCCAAGACCTGGTGAGAGATGTAAAAGTGATTGCACCGCTTGGGAACAGTGACCATAATGTCATTGAGTTTAACATTTGTACAGATAGGGAGTTGCCCAAAAAGACTGACGCAACCACTTTTAACTTTAAAAGGGGTAACTTCTCTGGTATGAGGGGACATGTGCGGAAGAAATTGAAAGGAAGAGTGGAGAAGGTCAAAACCATTGGGGAAGCTTGGAGACTATTTAAAAAGACAATCCTAGAAGCTCAGAAAAAATATATACCGCAGGTTAGGAAAGATACAAATAGGTATAGAAAAAGCCTGCATGGTTAACAATTAAAGTAATGGATGCTGTAAAAGGTAAGAAGGATTCCTTTAAGTGGTGGAAAGCTAGTCTTAGTGAGGTTGATAAAAGGGAACACAGACTATGGCAAATAAAATGCAAGTCTGTGATCAGGCAAGCAAAAAGGAAATATGAGGAACATATCGCAAAAAACATAAAGGCCAACAATAGAACTTTCTTCAAATACATTAGAAGTAGGAAGCCAGCCAGGGAGGCAGTGGGGCCCTTGGATGACCAAGGGGTAAAAGGAGTAGTGAAGGATGATAGGGAAATGGCTGAAAAGCTGAATGCATTTTTTGCCTCTGTCTTCACTGTGGAAGAGGAGAAGTGCTTGCCCACTCCAGAAGCACCGATTTCGGGAGGGGGTTTGAAAGACCTGAATCAGATTGTGGTGACAAGAGAGGAAGTCCTCCGACTGATGGACAATTTAAAAACTAATAAATCACCAGGCCCGGGTGGCATTCTTCCGAGAATTCTGAAAGAACTCAAATGTGAACTTGTGGATCTCCTGACAAAAATATGTAATCTTTCTTTAAAATCTGCCTCCATTCCTGAGGACTGGAAGGTAGCTAAGGTCACTCCCATCTTTAAAAAGGGCTCCAGGGGAGATCCGGGAAATTACAGGCCAGTCAGTCTGACATCAATACCAGGTAAGTTGGTGGAAACTGTTATTAAGGAAAGAATTAGTAGGCACATTGATGAACAAAAACTATTGAGGCAGACTCAGCATGGGTTCTGTAAGGGAAGATCTTGTCTCACTAACCTGTTAGTGTTTTTTGAGGGAGTGAATAAACATGTGGACAAGGGGGACCCAATAGATATTATTTACCTTGACTTCCAGAAAGCTTTTGATACAGTTCCTCATCAAAGGCTCCTAAGTAAGCTCAATAGTCATGGGATAAAAGGACAAGTCCTCTTGTGGATCAAAAACTGGCTTATAAATAGGAAACAGAGAGTGAGTATAAATGGGAAACTTTCTCAGTGGAGGGTGGTAAGCAGTGGGGTACCACAGGGATCAGTACTCAGTCCGATGCTTTTTAACTTGTTTATTAATGATTTGGAATTGGGAGTAAGCAGTGAAGTGGCTAAATTTGCAGATGACACGAAGTTGGTCAGGGTGGTGAAAACCAGGGAGGAGTGTGAGGCACTCCAAAGGGATCTCTTGAGGATGGGTGAGTGGGCGTCAATGTGGCAAATGGGGTTCAATGTGGCCAAGTGCAAAGTGATGCACATTGGAGCCAAAAATCCTAAATATAAATACACGTTGATGGGGTCTGAACTGGCAGAGACGGACCAAGAGAGAGATCTTGGACTCGTAGTGGATAACTCAATGAAAATGTCTAGACAGTGTGTAGCTGCAATAAAGAAGGCCAACGCTATGCTGGGGATTATTAGGAAGGGAATTGAAAACAAATCAGCCAGTATCATCATGCCCCTGTATAAATCATTGGTGCGACCTCATTTGGAATACTGTGTACAGTTCTGGTCACCACATCTCAAAAAGCATATTATAGCATTGGAAAAAGTGCAGAGAAGGGCAACTAGAATGATAAAAGGGTTGGAACACCTTCCCTATGAAGAAAGATTAAAATGCTTGGGGCTCCTTAGCTTGGAGAAACGACGGCTGAGGGGTGACATGATTGAGGTTTATAAGATTATGAATGGGATTGAGCAGGTTGAGAAAGAAGTACTTTTCTCCCTTTCTCACAATACAAGAACTCATGGGCACTCCATGAAATTGCTGAGCAGTCGGGTTAGAACAGATAAAAGGAAATACTTCACCCAAAGAGTGATTAACATATGGAATTCACTGCCACAGGAGGTGGTGGCAGCTGCAAGCACGGACAGTTTCAAGAGGGAATTAGATAAACATATGGCGCAGAAGTCCATCAGTGGCTATTAGCCACAGGGTATAGATGGGAACTCTCAGTCTGGGGCAGGTGATGCACTCTATTCTTGGTGCTGGAGGGGGCAGCAGTGGGAGGGCTTCTGGTGCCCTGGCCCCACTGCTGGACCTCCTGATGGCTCCTGGTATATTTTGGCCGCTGTGTGACAGAGTGTTGGACTAGATGGGCCATTGGCCTGATTCAACATTGGCTTCTCTTATGTTCTTATGTTCTTATGGTCCTGGAAATAAAGCTTAAGAACTCTGTAGTGACATCTTTCTCTACATTTGGAAGTATTAGCAGAATCTTTCAAAATTAAGACATCAAGAGGATTTCCCTCTTGTAATTTGTATATGGAGTGTTCAGTACACATCCCTGGAAAGCCTCCCTTTGTCTGAAGAAGGCAGGTGGCATGTTTTTGCTTTCCTTTGCGCTGCTGAATCCATGTCAACATCCTTTGGGAAAGCATTTCTGTTATGACTGTTTGTGACAGTTGTGTTTGCCATTTGTTTGTGCACCTCATTAGCATGATTACATGAATAGTTTCCTGAGCTACCTTGGCAAAAGGCTGCAATAAAGCTACCAAAGCAACAATAAACAACCCCCAACTAAGGAAGGTAAGCACACTACTCCCAGGGTTTAAAATGCATCCAAAATCTTAATGAAAATGAAATATCCATACTTTTAAATAAATATTGCATATGATATATCTTATGAAGTCCTGGAACTTAGCCAGCCAGTGTGACTATGAATATAATTAATCAATTACGAATGCTTGGCAGGGGAAGAGGGGGGAAGTGCATGTTGGGTCCCCTCCATCAGTCAGGGAATCTTGGAACTGCATTACTCAAAATAGGCTGGATCCAGTGCAGTATTTCTTCTGGTGCAAGGACTTCTGTCATGGAGCCCAAGATTTTTGGCAGCCCCAAATGCTGCCCCCCAATCCCATTCTGAGCATCAGGTGGAAATGAGCAAGAATCTCAAGGAGGCCTAGAAATGATGTTTTCAGGAGGCCATAGTTCTGGAACTTGGAATATAGTCACTAATTTCTAGGGTTGCCACCCTCCAGGTGGTGACTAGAGAACTCCCAGAATTCTAACTGTTCTCCAAATGACAAAGATCAGTTCTCCTGGGAAAAAAGGCTGCTTTGGAAGGTTGAATCTATGGCATTATATCCTTTTTTAAAATTGATTTTTATTGCATTTTATCACTACTCACTACAGGGATAGGGGTATGGGATACTCAAATACAGAGTAACAAGGATCATGAATCAGTTAAAACATCAAATTCTTGGGGTTTCCCTATTACTTAAACAAAAACATGTAAAAGTTAGCTATTAATATGACTTCATCAAACAAGCAAAATAATTAGCTCTAGTAAGTGTATCTTAGTATTTCAATTATTAAAAAAGAAGTGCATCAGATTTTCAGAGTTAAGCTATTTTATAGCTTTCTTTCCTCTAGGCTTATTTTTATTGAAGGTCAGTTTAACTTTAAGAGGTTTAAGAGCGGCTGCTCCTAATTCTGATTCCAAGTCAGATGCTTCTTCTGAAGAGCTGCCCAAGGAGCTGTCAGAACTTCCTGAACCATTTCTGCCATTTCCATCTGCAATGTTTTTGTCCTCTACTTTCTCAGTTTCTTTCGCTGGTCTCTGTTGCTGTTCCAGAAATATTTTGGCTTTTATAACAGAGTCAATCTTTTATTTTTTTCTCCCTGAAGTTGAAGATAAGTCCTTCTGGTACGATCCATCTATAGGTAGTAGAGTTTTTCTGCAGAAATAGTGCCAAGTCTCTATATTGCTTCCTCCTCTTTCTGATCTCAAATGGAACATCCTTTAAAACTTTAGCTTCTTCTCCTTTGATTTTTAGGGTAATCCCATTGGTCACTTTCAATATTGCATCTCTTGTTGACCTTTTAGAGAATTTCACAAAAACTTCACCAGGCAGCTTATTTTTCTTAATAAAATCTGGATAGGTACGATATACCATGTCCATGTCGCTTTGTAGAGCTTCCTCTTTAAAGCCTGCCAGTGGAGCTAAAATTTCACTTATATGGCATTATATCCCACTGAGGTCCCATCCCTGCCTACCCAGCCCTCCCCAGGCTATAGCCTCTAAATCCCCAGGACTTTCCCAGCTTGGCAGCCCTACTAATTGCCTTTGGTCAATTCAGCCTACTGCTTCTAGCTGTTAGCAGAGCTATCTTTTGCCATTCTTAGCCTCCTAAGGGAATATGAGCAATCCTGAGTGATGAGGCTAAGTTAGTATAAAAGGTGGGTGGATGAAGACTCAGGGAGCTTCACTATATGCCGGACCAGAGTGTGCTGTGGGATAAGTATGTCTGTTGCTCTCAGGAGCACCCAGCAACAGAAGGGAAGCAAGATGCTGCTTGTGTAGTTGTACTGTCCTTGACTGCTTTTATTAAAACAGCTCTTGAATTCAGAAATATCTTGCCTTTGTGAGCTTATTCACCTCTCAGATTCCTAAAACAGCCTATGCCTCTGGTAGAACACCATGAGCAGGATTTTGAGGGGGTATTTGAGGCCATTTCATCATGTACTTCATCAGCGACAGAACATCGTTTTTTGTTGAACATGTGCAGTAACGTTATAACATCATAACACTGTAAAAACAAAAGGCTGGATGCATTGTGGGAAACAGCATGGTTGCCACAATTTCACAGGTCCCTGTTCCTCCTTAATTGCCAACTAAGAAAATGGCTAGCAATTGTCGAAATGGATGTACCAATTCATAATACTTTTATTCAATAATTATGAAGTACACTAAATGTGTCATCCTGTGACGGAATCTCCTTTTTTGGCATATGCAGTATTGTTATAACATTATACCATTGTAAGACAAAGGCTGGATGTATCATGGGAAACAGCATAGCTGCCACTATTTCAAAGGTCCCCTAAGGAAATAGCCAATGAAGATTCCCACAAAATCCTAATGAAAATAGTATTCCGTTCATGATCGTGGAACTGGATACACCAATTCATAGCACTGTTATTCAATAATTATGAAGCATGCTAAATTTGTTGTCATGTACTTCATCACTGGTGGAAACCCCCCCTTTTTTGCATATGCAGTAATAACATCATAACATCGTAAAAAAAAAGTCTGGATGTATTGTGGGGAAGAGCATGGCTGCCACCATTTCAAAGGTCCCCAGCTCCTCCTTAGTCATTAAGGAAATGGCTGGTGAAGGTCCCCATAAAATCCTAATGAAAATAGTATTCCATTCACAGTCATGGAACTGGATACACCAATTCACAACAGTGTTATTCAATAGTTGTTGTAGATTTTCCAGGTTGTGTGGCTGTGGTCTTGGTATTGTAGGACCTGACGTCTCGCCAGTAGCTGTGACTGGCATCCTCAGAGGTATAACACAGACAGAGTACTCTCTGTGTCAAGGTCCTACAATGCCAAGACCACAGCCACACAACCCGGAAAATCTACAGCAACTAATGAACTCCGTCCGTGAAAGCCTTCGACAACATATAGTGTCGTCATGTACTTTGTCAATGAGGGAACCTCCTTTTTGCAAATGCAGTAATGTTATAACATCACAACATTGGGGAAAAAAGCTTTAAAAATTAGCAGATCGCTCAGGGAACAACCTAAGGGGGGCTGGAGGACTGGAGGGCTGGAAGTGGGGTGAACACATGATACTGATGACACAAAAGGGCATCAGGAAACAAATTCCTCACTGGAAAACTGTGAGTTCAGCTCTGAAGGGGAAAGAAGTCATGCAAAAAGTGGGTCTTGAAAATTTGGGGTAACGGCACTAAATTTGGATCTAATCCTGGGAAGGCAAAAAGTTGTGTGGAAAGTTTTACAAACGTTGATTATTTAAGACCGTTGATGCAGAGGTTTGCACTTGTGCAGAAATGGTGTCAGAGCAATTCACAAGGATTACAGTGGAAGAACCTGAGGCGTTCTTAAATTGCTGTTGGAGAGGGCTACTGGTCTTTCATTTGCCCAAGGATGATGGAGGTTATACTCCAGTATACCTTCTTAATTCCCCTGATATACCATCACCCAGAGGTTGTATACTGCACTCTAGCCAATTTTCTCACAGGTATAGTGTAATGAGAATATTATGTTTAAAGAAGGGTAAATTCATCTCTCTTTCTGTCTGCCTAAATTCCAAGGATTCTCATCACTCATCTTAATACCATAAGTAGTGATTTTTCTGAATCTTCTGGCTTAGGAAGGCTTTCCGTTGCAATATCCATGGAACAAGCATCACTGTTGCAGGCAATTTCTCCCACCTCTGCAGTCAATCTGCAGACTCCTTGAATAGAATTTTAAACTTGGGCAGGACCTGCTCATCCTAATATGGGTTTTGCCAGCTCTCTTCCTTCACAAAGTTACCATTCATAAAACTCTTATTTTTCTTCAGTCTATTCCAAAGAGAGGTAAATGAATCATTCTCTTGTGTTAACCCAGCTCTGCATCTCCTCCTTTGCTTTCACTCATTGCTCATTTCCTTTCAAGTGAAGGGCCCTCTTATTGCCTCTCCCTGTCTTACCACTGTCCTCTCATTATACTCCAACACATAGTGCAATATTTGCACTGGGATAATGCAGAGGATGCAATGAGAAGGGTACTTCAGAATAAGGGGCTACCTGTGGAGATCAGATTTTGATGGAATGATTTTCCTGTGGATCATGTATAGACATTTAGGGCCCTATCTTTGGACTTGGAGACTTTTGCTGGCCATTCTCTGTAGGTTATGGATCTAAGGGACAAAGTTGAATACTGAAATGTCACTAAACTGATGTTAAGAAGTTATAGATTTTCCTGGAAACTGTATTTGCAAAAAAGGTAATTTTCCATCATTCAGTCTGACACTCAAATGCATGAGATCCCTTTTCTTTTCTTTTTTAAAGCGCCCCTGAAAGAGGCAATTTTATTATTATTTTTTAGACAAAAATGTTACAACCTTACACTACAAACACACAATACATTAACACTACACACAAAACACAACATACCACCTTTAACATTCACGAGGGGTTACAATTTTTATAACACTCCATCTGTTTAAAATTCCTCCTACCTTGGCACCCCTTGTTACTAATAATCTTTTACTTCTGTATCCTCAAATACTATCTTTCTACCTTATCCACTTCTAATTTAACATATAAGGTTAATAATACTCAATACTTATTATTTCTCTCCATCCTTCCCTCTCTGATCATACCACTCATAGAAGCGTTGCCACGTTATTTATGAAGGCTGATTCATCATGTCCTTTCATCATCAAAGTCAATTTATCCATTTCTGCTGCTGCCATTATCTTCTCAATCAACTCTTGTTTGGTTGGTAACACCGTGGATCGCCAATATTTCGCATACAAAATCCTAGCCGCAGTCATTATATATATTATCAAGTATCTCTCTTCTCTCCGTACATCTTTTGGAAATATACCCAACAACAACACCTCTGGTTTAAACAGAAGAGTACCTTTTATAATTTTCTGCGTCATTTTATGCACCCATATCTAGTACTTTTTTGTCACCTCACATGTCCACCACATATGATACAATGACCCTGTCTTTGCATTACATTTCCAACACTTATTAGAACATTTCTCATCATATTTTACCAGCTTATCCGGCGTGATATACCACCTATACAACATTTTTTATATATTTTCTCTATATGAGACCGCCCTAGTTATTTTCACATTCATTTTCCATATTTGATCCCACTGATCCAACTCAATGCTATAACCAAAGTTCTGCGCCCATTGGATCATATTGCTTTTCACCATTTCATCTACCATATAATCAGCCAACAACAATGAATACATTTTTTTAAGAAACTTCTCTTCCGGCTCATAAAGTATTTTTTCTAAATCTGTTAATGTCTTCTCAAACCCTATTTTCTTATCTCTTTTATACCTTGATTGAATCTGAACTTTGTGCCACCAACTGATATCCTCATCCAATTCCCACCCCCCTTTGCATTTATAATGTCCGGATATCTTTGTGGGGGATTTTCACAATACAACCTAGGTAAAGTCACTGCTTCAACCGGGGCTACCAGCCTTGAGGTTTTGGTAAACCACCTCCTCCGGATGGTCTCCCATACTCTACAGAGTGCATCTCGTATCCAGTGTTGTCTAAAATATTTTCTTGCTGCCACTTTCTCATCCCACAGAAAAGTGTGCCAGCCTTCCAAAAGGTCGTGGCCTTCCAACTTTAAAAGTCTTCTATCTTCCAGCATTACCCATTCCTTAATCCATGCCAAAGCTCCGGCTTTATAATACAATGTTCAATTAGGCAAACCAAACCCTCCTCTTTCTTTTGAGTCTTGTAATGCTTTGAGCCTAATTCTTGCTCTCTTCCCCTGCCAGACAAACTTAGTGGTAATTTGCTCCAGCTCTTTCAAAATTGCCAAGCTCTTCAAAACAGGAATTGTTTGAAACAAAAATATCCATCTTGGTAAAATATTCATCTTTATCAAAGCAATTTTTCCCATTAGTGAAAGCTTTAAATTCTTCCATTTTTCCAAATCTTGTTTCATTGCTCTCAATAGTTCTTTATAATTATCTTCTTGTAACGAACTGCACCTGTTCGTCAATTTAATTCCTAAATATTTTACCTTCGTACAGAGTTTATATCCCAATTCTTCTTGTAGACACTCTCTCTGTTCCAATGTCATGTTTTTAGTTAAAATTTTTGTCTTAGCCAGATTTATCTTTAATCCTGCCACTTGCCCATAGTCTTTCAATATCTTATTCAACTCCGTAATTGATAATCTGGGTTCTTCCAATATAAACACAAGATCATCTGCATAGGCCAATAGTTTGTATTGTTCTCCTTGCGTCTTCAGGCCCTTCACATCTGGATTCCATCTTATCTCCTCTGTTACCACCTCCAGAGCAAAGATATATAACAGCTCTTGTAAATAGTGTAGTATTTTTTCTCTATTTATATCCTCTCTTGCATATAGCTCTTTGTAGAAGTCTTCTACAATCTTCTTCAGATCTTGAATTCCATTTCGTTCCACCCCATTTTTATCTTTCAATGACTTTATCAATGTCCTTTCAGACTGCTTTCTTACTTGGTAAGCCAACCATCTAGTTGGTTTATTGGCATTCTCAAAGTAATTTTGTTTGGCATAGCTCATTTTCTTTGCTAACTCTGCTGTCAATAAGCAATTCATCCTGTGTGTAAGAAGTTTAATCTTAGCTCTCCTATCAAGGCCTCCTCCAGTCTCTCTTTCCTGCTTCTCTTGCTCCAATATTTCTTTCTTCAAATTAAGATACTCCTCATTTCTTTTCCTATTTTTTCCTTGCCGCTTCCTTTATTAAAAGCCCTCTAGCAAAGGCCTTGAACACATCCCATACAGTCCGTCTCAGGATGTCTGAACTAAGGTTTTCCTTGAAGAAGAAAGTGAGTTCAGCTTGCAGACTTCTCACCACCTTACTATCCTTCAATAGGAAAGGGTTCAGTGTCCATCTACCCTTAAGATTTGTTCCCTGTAGTTCCACCGTTATCGGGTTGTGATCAGCAAATGTACCTGCCTCGATTTCTGCCTCCTGTAATTCCCTTACCAATGAGGATGACATCCAACACATATCCAGTCTAGACCAAGAATCATGTCTCGCCGAGTAATATGTGTATTGTTGCTTTTTATAATTTCTTATTCTCCATACATCCACCAGTCGCCATTCCTCTATGATCTGCAAAAGAGAATTAGTGAATTCATTGCCCTTTATCTTCTTTTTCTGGGTATTCATTTTTCGATCCTGTTTATTATCAAACAGCACATTAAAATCACCAATCAAACAAATCTCTTGAAAATCCTGTTTGCCTATCAAATTTAGAAGCTTTGCATAAAACTTTTCCTGATTTTGATTTGGTGCATAAATATTCACAATCAAAACCCATTTATTTTGTCTCTGGATAGCCGCCATCAATATTCTTCCATCCTCCGAGGCAAGTACAAATTCTGGTTGCAAATACTCTCTAATATAGGTAGCTACTCCGTGTTTCTTCTTTTCCTTATCCGTTGCCACAAATACTTTGCCTAATCCTTTGTATTCCAAATATTTTTCATCATTCTTTCTAATATGAGTTTCTTGTATACATGTTATATCCCCCTTATGTTTCTTCAGTTGATGAAATATTCTTCTTCATTTCTGGGGTCCATTTAAGCCATTCACATTAACCGATATAAACTTCAACTTCTTCTTATCCATCTGAGTTCTGTATCTGTCTGTGTTCCTTTTCACCTTTCGTTTTTTGTCTCGTGATGATTGGAGATCTCAGTCTAAATCTTCTTACTCTTTGTGGTCTAGCAGGTGGGGCTGAGGCTGTTGCTCCTTGAGATTGGGGTTCCAGTTCCCTTTCGACCTCTCCCTCTTCTCTCTCCTCTCTTTCTTCTTGGTCATCCGACAACTCTTCACCATAAGTCCCTAGGAAGTCTTTGGCTTTAAAAACTGATGTAATTCTAAATCTCTTCCCTTGAAAGTTAAAAAAGACTCCTTCTGGCATAATCCACCTGTAAGTGATATTATTGGCTCTCAAAAGTGCTGTTAGTTCGGAATATGCCCTTCTTTTCTCCCTCACTCTCCAGGGAATCTCTTTCAACACCTTAATTTCTTCAGCGGTAAGGCATTTACCTCTCTCAATATCTTGTCTCTAACCGCCCTCTTATGGAACCGCACCTGTACTTCCCTGGGTACCTTGAATCTTCTTGCGTACGCTGAATTCATCCTGAAGGCCACATCTATCTCTTTTGCCACATCATTTCTATCTTTGAGCTGTAAATGATTTGCCAACAATTCCGCCATTTTTAAAATCAGACCTTTCTCCTTCTCCTCTGGAATATTCTGAAACCTCAAAACAAATGGAGCTCTCTCCACCTGCAATCTCATCACATCTTGCTCCAACAACGACTGTTTCTCTTTGTTTTTTTGAACCTTCCTTTTCACCTGCCTCGTCTTCGTCTCAGCTTCCTCCACTGTAGTGCTTAATGCCACAATTTTAGTGGTGTTATTGGCTATTTGTTTTTGCAACAACTATAAGCTCTGGGTAAACTATTCGGTAATGTCCTTCATAGCATTCTGTATCAGGACTGCCGCCTGGAGGATCATATCTCTTACCTCCTGGATAGCTTGGTTAACAGGTGCTATTGCTTGTGGAACAGAATTTCGAATTTCTTCCATGCTGACTTTGATTGGTTCTATGACATCATTAATTGTGCTTAAAATGGTAGCTTGCACCACAGCTTGCAGTTCTTTTTGGGGTTCTTTTTGTCTTGAGCTCCCCAACTTCCCTGTTGCGGATCTCGGGGCCCCTGGTGAGACCAATGATTGTTTTCTTCCTCCTGTGCTAGACATTTTTGTTTAATACAAATTCCAAATCCCAACCTTAACATGCACAGAGTATATTTCTCACAGTAATTATATTTCCCCCTTTCCCCCCCCAATGCCCAGCACTTATCTAATGCTTGGGAACAACACCCGCTTCTTGGCTCTCTTCCCAGACCTTCTATCTCTAATAATTCCAACAACTTATTAGAGGGCACCGATGTTTAGGTTATCTTATTCCCTGGCAAACTTCCCAGAAACTGTTTCCACTATCCTCCCCAAATGTTTACCAAACAATCACTCCATTGGCAATTCTCCCAGACTAGCTGTCTTTTCCAACCTCCCCCCCTTTATTCTCAGATGTCCCCCTATAGCCAACCTCTAAGCCAAAACCCAGAAAATCCCAGCATACAGTCAATCAATAATCAGAGACCTTATTATTGCTTAGGATTATTTCGCCAGCAAAGCTTTACGTTTCAGCTTAAATACAGTCTGTCTTTCCAACTTCAATAGTCATTAATGATTGCAGCAAAAATTGAGAATGCTGTAACACTCTCTTCTCTCACTCTCTTGCTCTTCCACCCTGGCCCTAAAGGGTTAAAAATTGGCGTGTGATGAAGCGGGCCTCCCCTTCTCCATTTCTTCTACCCTACCCCTATTAGGGTGAAAATTTGAGCGCATTGCAAAGGGGTCCCCCACCACCTCCTTCTTCTTAGCACACTTTGATTTCACCAACTGTAATTCCACCAAACAGTTCTCTTGCTGAGCATTTCACTCTCAAACCTGCACTACTTATACAGCTGTCTTCCAACCCTTTGGGTTTTAAATCTCACTCAGAGTGAGACCCCAGTTCCCTTCCTGAGCCGTTTGCAGCCAGCCTAGATACTTTTATAGCCAGCTCAATTCTCTCTCAGCTTCCCGACTCCATTCATTCCGGATGGCATCACTTTCACTCTCGCCCCTCTCCACTCTAGCCTCGCCAAGCTCGTTTATTCATGCTTACAAGACAATTGTTCTTCAGGGGGGAGAGCCCTCCCCTCTTATGCTGCTTCTTGGGGCTAATTATGTTAAATCACCCTTTTAACCCGCTTAATTTATTCCATGGATACTCACAGAAGTGCTCATTCAGCAAGGTTTCTCTCCCCCCCCCTTCCGGTGCAAGAGCATTGGCTTTGTTCAGACGAACTGAGCCCGGACTTTGATCCTGTGTCGGGGGCGATCCGTTCCACCCCGTGAGTTGCAACTCACACAGGGTTGCGGATCAAGCCCCTTGCAACTGCCCGTCCCTTCTTGGGATGGCAGGGGGTCCTTTTAACGATCAAAGGACCCCTTTAAAGATCAATAGATCGCCACCGTGCCTAAGCACGTGTGTCTCACCACCAGCCCTCTCCACCCCTCTCATGAGATCCCTTTTCATTGCTGATTATTTAATGTGCTGTTAATCAATCTGTAGGTTGATATTAATTGCAGTAGGCTTCCTGCAGTATCACATTTCTTCTTCTGGCCAGATACTCATATCTTTCTCCCAGTTATTGGTGATGTCTTCTGGAAGGTATGTATATTACATTGGTGCTGAAAAGTGCCATCAAGTCACAACCACATTATGGTGACCCCATCATTGGTTTTTCAAGGCAAGAGACTAACAAAGATGGTATGCTATGGTCTGCCTCTGCATAGTGACCCTGGACATCCTTAGGGGTCTCCCATTCAAGTACAAACTAGGGCCAGCCCTACTTAGCTTCTTAGATCTAACAAGATTAGGCTAGCCTGGGCCATACAGATCAAGACTTCCATCCAGATGTATTACATTATATTCAGCAATTCAAGAAAAATTGTTTTGAGCAACATAGTGGATATTATTAAGCCACCCTACTGGAATTTATGCAGTATATACAGGGATTCTCACATATGGGCACGGTGAACCTCTGTACCTAGTTCACATAAGTAATGATTTGGCCTTGCTTTAGCATAACTAGGCTAAGATAGCTATAAGAGAGCTTATTCTTGATACTGGCTGTTTAATATTGGGTTCCATGGATGGTTCGACCCCAGGCTTAGTGATCAGCTCTCCTTTATTAGTGATTCAGCAAGAACAAAAAGCAAAAAGCAAGGGCAACTGCCCTGTTTAAGTAGCATGCAACTCCACCCACTTCCCCAAACAACTACCAATGATAGGCCATTGTCAAACTATTAATTCCTCATTGGCCACCTCCAGAGTCCTGGTGGGCTATTGTTTTAGAGCTCCAAGCTCAGCCAGTCTCTGGTAAAAACAGTCCTGGAATGTTCCAGATCCAATACATAACACTAGCTTGGGATCAAACAAATCAAAAGATGACTGCAAGAGGGGGAACAACATTTGTGCTTGTATTTTAAAAGGCAATGACCTACTACTTTTCATGTCTGGAACACCTTCTGTCTCTCCCTGCTTTCAGACACTTTATGAATAGCCCTAGTAACATTGCTATTGTCTGGTTGTCTTTTTAGAAGGACTCCAGAGTGCCTGCCTTCTTCTTGACTGTGAGGACAGTTTTCTTTGAACACAGTTACTGAATTAGAATTATGCCTACCAGCTGAGCCATTAGGAAAGTGAATACGAATGCTGTAACCTGGGACCACTACCACTGTGAGCCTAGAAAACAGTGGCAGTGACAGGGGAGGGCAGATTGTAAAGCAAAGAATGGCTCCTTTGTTACTAACAAGCACTGCAGTATTTCACTGACTGTGAGTGAAAGCAAGTTCTGAAATGCTTTCTGGCCCTCTCAAAACCAACTGAAATGGGTGGAGAATTAGAGGAAAGGTTGCATCACCCTGGATCATTTTTTTATGCTTACAATGGACTACATAATACTGAAAAGTGGAAATCTTACACTATAACACCAAATATATAGAAGTCAGGGATATTTTACATGCATCTAGCTCTGCATCTAATGGGGGCTTTCTTGTGTCTACATATGGCAGCAGTTCTGATCAAGAGAAACATTGCCTGAGAAACTGTATGGAACCCAAGTGAAAGTAAGCAGTCAATCTTAGCTGATGCATCCAACATTTCAGCCTTCTGTCAACTTTAAGAGGTTCTTGGTCTCAGCTTGTTCCAAGAAATGTTGTTTCAGCAATTGGACTGATCAATCAATTGTCCACTTTCACTGATGATCAAATTATAACACCATTCACTACAGGAGTACTATGCAATTAAATTGTGGTTTCAGTGAAGGTAAATGATTATTGAGAACATCTTTGGTAAACTAAAGTTGGAACAGTTCATAGTTTACAGTGTCTTGAGTATATTGGTTGATTGCAGACAACTTTATGGGGCAATTTAAAATATCTAAAGGATTCTCAAGCTTGTATTGTGGTAAAAGATGTATGCATTAGGCAGTACTGTGGGTAAACTAGAGAGTTCTACACAGAATTCTCTCCTCAGAAAGCTAGAGAAGTTAGAACATGGAGCCCACAAAATTAGTTTATATGCACTTATAAATTAGATTATATGCACAAAAACAAACAGAGCAATTTCTATGTATTACTCCAGTATCATTGATTTCAATGGCATCAACTGAAGGAATTCTGCATAGGAGTACACTTAACAGTGCCATCCAAAAATGAGTTACAGTATTTGTTGACTTATACCAGATGGATTAACAATAGGAGATATAGGTATATGAATAAAAATATAAACTAACAAAATATGTGTACTTATATATAGACATAGATTCTTGTGTTGCAGAAACAGTTTATCAAGAGACTCATATTAATCTACCCTTTTTTTCTTTTTCCAGTAAGTCATTAGGTACTTAAGTGAAGTTGCTCTTGCCAGTTTTCCTTTTCATTAAATATTCATATTTACTAATGGATATTGTCTTGGCAAATTGGCCAAATTGAGCAATTTATGAATTTATGTCTCACAAAAAAAAAATGTTTTCCAAATTCCCAATGAGCTAAAGTAATGCTTAAATCATTAACACTTCATTGATTTTATAATTAAAAAGCTTGAGATTAAATATAGCAGGCTTTCTAAATGTTATAATAGCTGGTTTTCATTTCTCTAGAGACCCAGAGCTACTGCCCATCTCTGCTTTGACTACTATGATACTTCTGTCAAATTTGGCCTTAATATGTAGTCATGGTACCACTGGTTAGCACTGAAACTCAGAGGATGTCTACTATCATAGCTGTCAGACAGGCCCAGTATATTTTGCACAGACATCATCACTTATAGTCAGTTACTTAACCAATGCTGCCTCTCCAGGACTGCCACCCTAGCTTCTATTACTACTCTGCCACAAGGTAGACCAAATGTTAAGGAACTGGAGATTGGCTGTGAGGCCTTTGCGAGCTATTTTGCAGATATAGTCTTGTTGCTTCACCATGACCTACCACCACAGTTGAAACAATAAGGGAACTCAAGGCTTCATGCACATCTCCTTATCAAATTCTGGATTATTTCAGTCCACTCAGGCTAGGGGAGGTCAACAAATTACTCCTAGCTGTGCGCCCGACCACTTGCAGCCTTGATCTGTGCCTGTCATGGCTAATCAAGGCTGGCCGTGATGGGCTACAAGGTTCCCTAAGGGAAATTATCAACATCCCTCTTGGAGGGTAAGTTCCCTGGGGCATTCAAGGAGGCAGTGGTCCATCCTCTCCTAAAAAACCCATCTCTGGATCTGGCTGAATTGGCCAACTACTGGCCGGTTTCCAATTTGCCCTATTTGGACAAACTAATTGAGAGGGTGGTGGTGGCCCAGCTACAGGGTTTTTTTTAATGATGTCTCCATATTAAACCCCTTCCAGTCTGGTTTCTGATCAGGCTATGGGAGGGAGACAGCACTGGTTGCCCTCATGGACAACCTTCGGAGGCATCTGGATTGAGGCAGTTTGGCAGTATTGGTGTTGTTAGACCTGTTGACAGTATTTGACATGGTCAATCACCAACTACTAGCCCACCACTTCACCGATACTGGGATCCAGGAGTCTGCCTTGCAGTGGCTTTCCTCGTTCCTCCAGGGTCGGGGACAAAGGGTGGCGGTAAGGGAACAGCTGTCCCAAAGGCACCCACTAGTCTGCAGAGTGCCCCAAGGGACAGTCCTTTCCCTGATGTTATTTAACATCTACATGTGTCCCCTTGCCCAGATTGCCCAAAGGCATAGGCTGGGCTGTCACCAATATGTGGATGACACCCAGCTTTATCTGTTGCTGGGTGGCCAGTCAGACTCCAGTCCAGAAGATCTGGACCTGGCATTGCAAGCTGTAGCTGGATGGTTTAGACTGAGCCGGCTGAGATTGAATCCAATGAAGACAGAGGTCCTATGCTTGAGTTGGAGTGGGCCGAGGGTAGGGATCCCACTCCTGACTTTCGATGGGGCACTGTTGGTGCCAGTGTCGAGGGTTAGGAGCTTGGGAGTGCTCTTGGATGCCTCCTTTATGATGGAGGCCCAAGTAGCAGCCGCTGCGAAGTCAGCTTTCTATCATCTTTGGCTGATTAAATAGTTGGCTCCCTTCCTTGAACACAATGGCCTGGCATCAGTGATCTATGCAATGGTCACCTCGAGATTGGATTACTGTAATGCCCTGTACATGGGGCTGCCCTTGTCCCAAATTCGGAAGCTGCAGTTGGTGCAGAATGCACCGAATCTGGTTCAAGGTGCTGGTACTTACCTTTAAAGCCCCTTATGACCAGGGACCTACATACCTAAGAGATCACCTTTCCCCATATGTTCCCCAGCAAGCACTACCATCTGGTTCCCAAAATCGCCTGGTTCTTCCAGGACCCAGAGAAGCCAGGCTTGCAGTGATGAGAGCCAGGGCCTTCTCAGTGGTGGCTCCACACTGGTGGAATGAGCTCCCGGAAGGCATCAGGGCTCTGTGGGACCTTTTATAGTTCCACAGGGCCTGTAAAATGGAGCTCTTCCACCAGGCTTTCAATTAAGGAGCTGCACCCATCCATCTGAGGCTCTGGCCCCAATACCATCAACAATATTATTAACAACAATAATATCACTAACATTGATATTATATTGACTGAATAGCCTGAGCATCGCTGATAAGATCCAGACCATGCACTTAACTGACTGTCGGATTCCCGCCATTTCATAACGCCACTGCTAGCACTTTATGTATTGCTTTAGATTTTAACTTATTGTCATTTTACTTAAGAGATTGTTTTATTTGCTGTAATCTGTAGTGAGCCTCCCTGAGCCTGCTCCAGCGGGGAGGGCAGGATAAAAGCTTAATAAATAAATAAATAAAATAGATCAAAACCAGAGAATTATTAACTACCCACCTGGTCGTTTTTGCAGGCCTGGATGGGGTACATCTGATGACTGGCCCTCACAGAAACATGACTGCTGAGTGCCTTGCTCAACTGCTTGCATTTTGACAATCAACTCTGATACAATGGGTGCCTCTTCCTCACCTGTGGAAAGCTAAACAGGTGCTCTTTTGGAGGGTGGTCTCTGCTTGATTTGTCCCCACTTTTTGTGTGTGACCTTCTTTGACCTGTGACTTACAAGAGAAGAGTATCCCACAACTTAATTCATTATTACAATTATTAGTGCATTGTTGTTGTTGTTAATAATATCATTTGTCATATGGTATTATTTGATGGGGGCAATGAACTACATGCAGATCGCAAACAGCAACAAATGGCTGCAAGATGTAATTAAGTGATGAATTAACCCTAATTAACAGATTTATCTTAAATCCTAAAGGCAAAAATTTGCCCAAGGCAATCAAGTTGTGAACATGAAGAATTACAACCTGAGATTAGCTATGACTGAATCTTAATTAACGATTAATTAGCCAACTTAACAAAACAGCAAGCTATTAAGGCAGGCAAGGCAAAGAGGCACAGCCTCAGCATCTCTCTTCATAGCATCATGTGGTGAATGCCTGTGTGGGAGGAAAAGAGGTATTTTATTAGACTCTAGCTTCTCATGCAATTGACTGAGAAGTACCTTCCCCAGCCAGTCTGCATCTGTGCCACATTTGAAACTGGGGAAGGGGCCAGGACAACAGGTTCCACAATGATATTGCTGTGAATGCATATTTCCCCCTCTTGCATACTCAGAAAACTGAGCATGTCAACATTTGCAAGGTGACCTGTCAGAGTCCTACCACAATCAGGCTCAACAATGTTTCTTCAGAAGGATCGAGTTTATTGAGTTCAGTAGAAACAGGTCATCTGTGCCCAAACAGCATCACCAGATATTCAAACTGGCCCAATGGAGGATTGAAAACAGTCTTTGGCTCATCCCATTCTCAGATGCACACCTGGAAGTACACATCTCTTATATCCAACTTGGTGAAGATTTTCCCTTGGCAGTCTCTGTCAGGATGTCTTTAATCAAAGGCAGGGGATAAGCATTCGTGGTTGACACCACATTCAAGCCTCGATGGTCTGTGCACAGCCAGAGGCCCCTGTCCCTCTTTTTCCAGAAGAAGATGGGGGCTGGAAATGGGGAGGATGCGGGGCGGATGAAAACCTGCACCAAATTTTTATCAATGAATTTCCTTAACTCCTCCTTCTCCGCAAGGCTCATGGAGTACAGTTTTCCTTTGGGCAGCTTGCGCCCCGGCAATATTTCAATGGCACAGTCAGTATTATGGTGGGGGGGAAGTTAATTGGCCTCCTCCTCCTTGAACACCTTAACCAAGTCTCTGTACTCTGCAGGGATGGAATCTAATTCCTCTTTAGCTAAGCAGGCATGAACAGGGGCATCTGCTGGTCACGCACTGGTTCCTTTGGCTTGGGCGAGGGGGGTCTTCGGCATCAGCCCGGGGGTCTTCAGGTACACTTTGTGAGAGGTCATCTTAATCCTCTGGAGGCAGTTCTCTGTGTCTCCCACTTCCCTCACCCAGGCCGCCAGGGATACTGGGTTCACATTCCGCAGCATAGCCTCTCAAATTTGGTGACTCAACCACAAGTGGTACTGTTCCATGAACACTGGCTTGGGCCACCCCTGGATCTTGGCCACGTGCATCTTGAATTCATTGGAATACTCACACACTGACCGAGTCCCTTGATTCAAGGCACATAGAGCTGTGCATGCTTTCTCATTCTCCATGGGGTCCTTGTACTGCTGTCTCAAGGCCCACATAAATGCCTGCACCTCGCAGAGTTCAGGCCCGTGCATGTTGGGCAGCCCTACATACCAGTTGGCCACCCACTCTCTCAGTCGTGAACTGATACAGTCCACCCAATGCTCATCTGATGGGAACAGGTGGCCCCAGTCACAGAGGAACTTCTGTACTTGCAGCAGGAAAAATGCAAGTTTGTCAAGATTGCCATCGAAGGTGGCATCCAGGAGCTCCTTCAGGCAATCCAGTCCCAGGACCCCCAGGGCTGGGGCAGGTGGTCCAGCAGGGGCACTTGGACCCCCTGGTACTGGCACCAACACAGGTGGCACTTGTCCAGGGGGAGCTTGTTGCATTGGGGGAGCCTGTTGTACTGGTGGAGCCTGTTGCATTGGAGGGGCTGCCTGTTAGCCAGCAAGGAGCTTTTTGCTCTGTTATAGACTATGAACTGTGCATAATGTGTGCCAAGGGACTATGATGTATGGTGACCAGAGTGAGATGCCAACACACCCACACCAGATACTGTGCTTATGTCTTCCAAGAGGTTTCCCTGTTCCGGAGATGTTCCTATACACACACAAAGTACCACACCAGCAGCCATTTGCTATGGCTGTTCAAACTGAAGATGTTTCAAGAACATTGGCACATTCCTCCCCCACAACTTCGTCAAACACAAAAAGGATTATCTTCAGGTTTTCCTTAACAAAGGGATTAGCTCGCTTGCCCATCTGGAAGAGAACTGGTCCTGCAACCTCAAGGCAAAAGGGAGCAATCAATGCTAGCTGCTGACTCATCATGCTATTCAGGTGTCTCTGCCACAAGCTTAATTAGATCTCAATATTGCCCCACCTTTAAGCCCCTCACCTTCACTGCAGAAACTGATCACAGAGGGGCTGTGTCAAGGGAGAAGTCCAGCAAGCCCTCTCCATGTGACAACCCAGAGGAGGTGGGCCAAGACATGTGACCAGCTTAAGCCATCCCCAAGAGACATGTGAGTAGGACATGTGGCCAGCCTGGCCCAACCTCCCCAAGCCCCCTCATAAAAGGGGACAGCCAACCACATGGTCCCTCTCTCTACACCCCCTCAATGACCTCTATACTCTCTGATTCTCATCCTAGTAGCTATTTTGCTACCCATCCTACCCCAGGCTCTTAGTCTGCAGCCGAGGCCTACCTTGTGCTTTCTGCTGGTCAGTCTGCATACTCCCCTTTCCTAGCATAATCCCCATTTTTCTGGAATTTCCTTATTTTTCCATTTGGCAAGCTTGATCTCTTCAGACAGGTAAAGTATATCCCAATCAACGAAGCTCCTGCTAATGCAAATGTGCTTAAAATCGCTCTTTATTTCTTAGAATCTGAATATTTGTGTGTGTGACTGTGTATTGTTTGTGTGTGAAGAAGATTTACAGTAAAAGGCATTATTTTAACTAAAACTCAGTCTCCTTGTCTGTTACTAGTAATTCTGGAAGAGTGGCACCTCTATGTATACAGGTGAAAGGTCCCTTAGCCGATTGCATATTAATAATAATTCATAATTCCCCAATATTGGTAATAATCTAGAGCAATCAGGCTAACATGCCGGCATGCTGGGTTGCTGCAGCCGCAGCTCGTGTTGCATTGTAGTAGCGACTATCCGTGGGATGTCTAGCATCATGTCATGCATTTCCCATTGCAGCTCCTCTTGTTGGGCTTGCAGTTGGCATCTCATCTTCTCCAATGGATCCTCACCCACCCCCCACCCTCAGTCTGCCAGTGGTCATATCCCCTCTCATAATAGGAAATGTAGTCATAGTGGCTTGCAACCCCCCTCCGGGGGTGGTAATCCACGACTCACAGGTGTCAGTCGAGAAACAGGAGCAGGAGTATGGGTCCTTCCACGGTCATTTGTACCCAAGTCCCCCACTTGCAGTGGTAGTGGTGGTGGTGGTCTCCTCCATCGTGGTGGGGATTTCTCCTGCCATAGTAGTTGGAATGCCCTTGCCTTCCTCGTTGCTCATGTTGAGGTATGGGGTTGAAAGCTATAAGAGCCTTTACACTCTGTCAGAGTCCTACCACAATCAGGCTCAACAATGTTCCTTCAGAAGGATCAAGTTTACTGAGTTCAGTAGAAGTAGGTCATCTGTCCATACAGTTTCTGTGTAAAGGCTAACCCCACAGGTGGGAAGGGGAAAGATATGCTGCGTTTGAAGCAGGACCCTCTAATGGAGGCAAGCCAATCAGAGGTTCAAGCCTTGCGCACATAAAGTAACAACTACAAGTTCCCAGGGAAGTGAGAGTGTGAAGCATCAAGATCAGACAGACAAAGACACAGTGAAAGTGTAAGTTAACATTCCAAGACGATAAGATGTTCACTTTACAGACTCCCTTCCCCCATCACCAATCATGGCAGCATAGCTGACATTATCGTCTTTGGAGGAGCCCAGTTATTTGTGACAGGCCCAAGACCAAGGGAGGCTATGGCTGAAACATCTTGAGAACATTTGTGCAGAAAAGGGAATAAGAAGCTTGATTCAGTATGTGAAAACAATTCCTAAAAGGGGTATGTGTGTTTTAAGTGTTTTAAGTAACAAACCTGTCAGTGTCTGCAAGAGATCCAAAGCAAACAATCCTCTCTACCTTCTAACAAGTGCAAGTAAAAGTGTGAGTGAACTCATGCCTTAGCAATCACTGAAACATTAAAAATAAAGCCGCCCCAAAGTCACAAACAAGTAGAAGGGGGAGGGGAGTGCCCGATCCCGAAAAGACTGAGTTTAAAGCAGAGACTGAAAGGGTGGCTGGAAGAGAGTGGAGGGTGGCTGAGAGTGGGGCGGAACAGCAAGAAAGCGACTTAAAACCAGCACATCAGAGACTTTTAAAAACTTTTCTCTAACTATAAACAATGATGCAGCGTGCGGAAAGAATGGCGTGAAAGCGAAATTTACAACAAGAACTGCCAGCACATCTTCTCCGGCTACTAGACCAGAAGTAATCATAGACTTTCCCAAAATGATTGCTGCTGCTTTGCACCCTATACTGGACCAGTTGTTAAATCTCAATAAAAAGTTTGATGTGTTGCAAAAGGTGCTCAAAGAAACCTCAACAAAAACAGAGAAGATAGATAAGAAGCTGAAAAAAGTTGACCTTAAGTCCAAAGAGTTTGGACAAAGACTGGAGGTGGTGGAAAATGAAAAAGTATCTGGGAACGAGCAATTACTACATCTTCAAGTGGAGAAATCAGCATATGTCCTGAGATTTCAAGGTATTCTGGAATAGAAAGGAGAGAACCTGAAAGAAATTTTAAGCAAAGAGAAAGCTCCCATGTTAGGCTTATCAGCAGAAGTTCTACAAAATTATATTGATTTGATATATCATACTTATCCAGATTATATATATATATATAAATAAGCTACCTGGGGAAGTGTACGTGAAACTCACAAAAAGGACTACAAAAGACAGAATCTTGAAAGCAACAAATGGAATTATCTTAAAAATTAAAGGAGAAGAAATTAAAGTCTTAAAAGACATTCCATTTGAAATTAAGAAAAGGAGACAATACAGAGACATAGCTATGTTTTTGCAACAATATTACACCACATACAGATGGATTATACTGGAGGGGCTTATCTTCAACTCCAATGTGAAAAAAGAAAAGATTGCCTCTGTTGTTGTTTTTTTATTTTTATTTATAGGTTTTCCAAATATATACACAAAAAGAAAAAAAGAAAAGAAACACTTCCGTATTACACTCTTGATAGTATACATTTGTTAACATACAATCCTGGTAAGCATATCTAAATATAGCCGGTGTGGTTATGGGTATCTTTTTTCCCCACATTTTCCTTTCAATCCATTCATATACTTTTTTCCATCTGTTTACATATACTAACTCATCTCTCCCTGAGAGTATAAGGTTTAATTTATCTGATTCAGCTATTTCCAATATATTATCTATTATTCCTTCTGTATTGGGACAATCTCTTTTTTCCAACATTTAGCTACTGCAATTCTAGCTGTTGTCATCATATAAAGAATAATTCTTTGTTCTTCTTTTTTAATTCCTACCGGTAAAATGTTGAGTAAAAATATTTCTGGGTTTAGTTGTAATTTCACTTTGGTAAATTCTTCAATTGTTTTTTTAATCATTTTCCAAAAACTTCTGATTTTACCACAATTCCACCAAATATGTATATAAGTTCCCACCTCTTTTTTACACCTCCAACAAGTGTCTAATGATTTTTTTGTAACACTTTGCTACCTTGTCTGGAGTCCAGTGCCACCTATAAAACATCTTGTAAATGTTTTCTTTGTAGTTTGTAGCTCTAAGAAGTTTGAGAGACTTCCAAAGCCTGGACCATTGTTCAAGAGAAATATTATATCCTATGTCTTTCATCCAATGAATCATATTTGGTTTAACAATTTCTTCTAATAATTCCTCAGATAGGAGGAAGTTGTACAGTTTCTGTATCAATTTGTCTGATGAAGAGAGCCAGATCTTATCAAGTTCTGTCTGGGTATTCATAAAGTTAACTTTTTTTATCTTTAATATACCTGTAATTTAATTGAATTTTTTCCCACATAGTTAAATTTGCTTTCTGAATTTCTTTTGTATCAAAAGGTTTTAATTCTTTATTTTCAGTCAATAAATTTTCATAAGTTAATTTTTTTTCTTTTGTCCATAATGACGGTAGCGTGAATGCTTCTACGGGGGACAACCATTTTGGTATTTTAAGATAATACCTATTTTTAATTTCTCTCCAGATTTTAATCAATGGGCTTCTTATTACATGATTTTCAAAGATTTGCTGACGTTTATCTATATTATACCATATATGGGCATGCCAGGCCATGGGCAGGTCATGTCCTTCTAGTTTTAAAATTCTTTCTTCTTCTAATTGGATCCAATCTCTTATCCATCCCATTGCTACCGCTTGGTAATATAAGTTCCAATTTGGCAGGCCGAGACCCCCATTTTCTTTCTTATCTGTAAGCAGTCTTCTGTTAATTCTAGGTTTTTTAGCTTGCCATATAAAGGTCCTAACTAGATGATTTAATTCTTCAAATAATTTTTTTGTTAATATAGGGCATTGGGCCATAAATAGAAAGCGTGGTAGGATATTCATTTTAATTGTAGCCATTCTACCCATAAATGAGATATGTAGATCCTGCCATCTATTAAGATCTTTTTTTATTTCTTCTAGAAGTTTTATATAATTATTATTATAAAGGTTTTTATTGTTATTTGTCATAATAATTCCTAAATATTTAACTTTATCGACTACCTGTATATTTGAGATATTTTGGATCTTGGTAATTTGTGTGTTTGTACAATTTTTCATTATAATTTTTGTTTTCTTTATATTAATTTTTAGGCCCGCTACTCGCCCATATTCCTGTAAATCTTTCCATAAGTATGGTAATGATGTTATTGGTTCTTCCAAAATAAATACCAAATCATCTGCGAACGCTTGAAGTTTATAGTATTCTTTTTTAATTTTTGTTCCTGTTATATTTTCATTATTTCTCACTAATTCATTTAATGTTTCTAGACCAAAAATAAATAGTAGCGGTGATAGGGGGCATCCCTGTCTAGTACCTTTCTGTATGGGTATGTTATTTGTTAATTCTCCATTAATAATAACTTTCGCATACTGGTCATCGTAGATCGCTTTAATGGACTTTAAAAAATTTTCTCCACAATTCCATAATGTAAATATCTGTTTTAAATATTCCCAATTAACATTATTGAAAGCTTTCTCTGCATCTAAGAATATTAAGGCTACCTGCTTCCCGGGATTTTGTTCATAATATTCTAATATATTAATTATATTCCTTATATGGTTTTTGATTTGCCTCTTCGGGAGGAAACCTGATTGGTCTTTATGAATAATTTCTGCCATGATCTTTTTAAACCTATTTGCTAAAATTGTTGTAAAGATTTTATAATCTACGTTCAAGAGAGAGATGAGTCTATAATTTTTAATGTCATTTCTCTCTGAGTCTGGTTTATGTATGAGAGTTATTAATGCTTCTTTCCATGTCAATGGGATTTTACCTATTGCCATAGCGTTGTTAACTACATCTTTAAATAAAGTTATTATTTCATCTTCTATTAACTTATATACTTCTACTGGGATTGCGTCCGGACCTGGTGTTTTCCTTATTTTTTGTATTTTGATTGCATTTACCATTTCAAACATGGAGATTTTTTCATTCAATTGTTTTCTTTGCTCATCTGTAAATATGCCTGTTTTATGTTTCAATAAAAAGTCTTCAGTTTCCTGGTTATTGTGTGCTGTCTGTTTATATAGGTTTTTGTAGAAGTTCTCCACTATTATCTTTAATTCTTGTATTTTAAATTTCATTTCCTGATTTTCATCTTTTAATGCTACAATGGTTTTCTTTTCTCTCTCTTTCCTAAGTTTATAGGCTAACCAGCGAGAGGGTTTATTTGCGTTTTCAAAGAAATATGCTTTGGTATATTCAATTTTTCTCACTATTTCTTCTGTTAACCATAAATTTATTTGGTGTTGCTTTAATTTTATCCTTATTCTCATCTCTTTTTTTATTTTGACTTACTTTTTCCAAATTCCTTAGTTCAATAGTTAATTTCTTTAATTTTTCTCTTTTTTGTTTGTTTCTCCATGCCTCTTGGTTTATGAATATACCTCTAATATAAGCTTTTAGCATAACCCAGGTATTATTCAGGTTCGTATCTTCCATCTTATTTATCTCAATAAATTCTTTTATTTCTTGTTTAAATTTTTTACTAAATTCTTTATCTCTAATTAAACTTACATTTATTCTCCATCAACTACTTTTATGTGTTCCTTGGATTGAAGTCCACATTGGGTTGTGGTCAGCAAAGGTACTTGCCAAGATCTCAACATCTGTGAAGAGTTTTATTATATTTGTATTTACCCATATCATGTCTATTCTTGACCATGATTTATGTCTATTTGAAAAAAAGGTATAATCTTTTTTTTGTGGATTTCTAGTTCTCCACAGATCTATAAGATTAAATTCATCTGCTAATTTTAGAAAATTCTTCATTAAAACTGCTCCTGATTTATGGGATTTCTTTGTTTTTTTTTCTATCTTCGTTAGGATCTAATACAGCATTAAAATCTCCTAGTAGGCAAATGTTCTTAGGGTTTTCTTTCGCAATGTAATTTTTCAGATCTGCGAAAAATAGGTCTTGATTTTGATTTGGAGAGTATATATTTACAATTAGTATTTCTATTTCATTAATTTTTATCTGTACTCCAATCATTCTTCCATTAGTAGATCTAAATTTAAGTATGGGATTTAATTTTTCCTTAATGTATGTTACTACCCTCTTTTTTTGACTTTATCTGATGCAATAAATACTATACCTAATTTTTTACAAGTTAAATATTTTTTCATGATCTTCTTTTATGTGTGTTTCTTGCAAACAGGTAATATCGTTTTTCAGTTTAATTACTTGGTCCAAAATTCTTCTTTTTTGTGGTCTATTTAGGCCGTTAACATTCATTGATATTAAGGATACTTTTTTACTCGCCATCTTTCTTACCTTTCTTTTTAAGAACTATATTTTTAAGTTGCCACCTTGTTTGTATTTGAGATGCAGTTTTATATTTTAGTTGATATTTTTTATAATCTTTTTTCTTTGGATATTTTGTTTGAACTATATCTGTACCTTTTCTGTATACTTTCCCCTCCCGTTCTTCTTTACTTTCTCCTTCTTCTCTCTCTTCCTTCTCTTCTTCTTCTTCTTCTTTGTCTTCCTCGTCCTCCGATGGTCTTTCCCAGCCAAGATTTTCACCAAATCTTTCTAAAAAATTCTCCAGTTTAAATACAGAATCTATCTTATATCTTTGGGTTTTGTGGCTAAATTGGAGACCTTCTGGAATTAGCCTTCTGTATTGGATCTCATTTTTTCTTAATAATTCTGCTAGAACAGTGTATTTTTGGCGTTTCTCTCTAACTTGCCAAGGTATATTCTTCAAGATTTTTATTTCAACACCTTCTATTATCAATTTGTTTTTATTTGCTTCTTGGAGGATTTGGTCTTTTATATATTTCCTTTCAAATTTTACATGTACTTCTCTTGGCATCTTATGTTTCTTAGAATATGCCGAATTTCTTCTATATATTGCTTCAATATTTTCCATTAACTCTTTTTCGTTGGATATATTAAATTGTTCAGCAATATTTCGTGTAAGTTCCTCTTTTAAATTCTTCCCTAATTTTTCCGTAACATTTTGGAATCTAAGAGTGGTTTTCGCTTTTTCCATTTCTAGTGCAATCAGCGTTTCTTCCATTCTTTCTGTTTTAGTTTTTAATTCCGAGACTTCTTATCCATATCTTCCACTTTTTCTTTCAGTTGTTTTGTGGTTTTAGTTAATTTTTTAATTTCTAATTTAATTTCTTCTCTGTCATTTTTTAATTGTTTTACTACTTGATCCATTTTATTCTGTAATGGCTCCATCTCTTTTTTTATAATCTCTGCATTTTGTTCTGCTGCTATTTGTAAGAAGTTCTGCATCATAATCTGTAGGTCTGCTGTTGTCACATATGGTTTGATTTGGGATAATCCTGATGTTTGATCGGGAGATGCTGTGGATCCTTTCCTACCCACTCCTGTGGCCATTTATTTATTTATTTATTTATTTCTGGTTTTCTGATGCTATATAGTTTCTAAGATTTAATTTTAAGTAGAGATTAGCTTAATATAGCTGGTAGAGTCCTGATTGAAATTGATTTATTTGTGTAAGTTATTTAATCCACTCCTATGTTTACTAACACTCCCATTAATTAATTAATTGATTAATCACTCAATTGATTTTTAGAGGATTTTAGTTATGATCTTGGTTAGATATTTGGCCGGGGCTAATTGGTTAATTAAAAATTAATTAATAAATTTTCACCAAATTAACTCTGTAAACTGATTTAATATTGGATTTCTGTTTATTTATTATACTGTTCACTAATCATTTATTAGTTTATAACTTTCATCTATTTATTTGTTTGATTATTATTTCTTCTTGTTGAATAATCAATCTGTAAAAAATTTTGGCTCTCTCCAACAGTCCTGTAATACTTCTACTTGTTTACATTATGGTATTAGAGTCTTCTGTCTGTATTTAACTCAGCAACTATATATACAAATCCCTCTTCTTCTTCCAGTTCCTCCTTCTCTTCCTGTTCCTCCTCCCCTCTCTTTCTTTGCCTCTGTTTTGAAAGCAAAAAAGTACCTGGAGCAACCACAGAAAGTGACAGATGGATCTGGGAAAGAAGAGGCTAACAAAGACACAGAAGAGGAAGAACTCAACGATGGGGAAAGTTCTGAAACGCCTCGGGTGGCTCGGCAGAATCCTATGACTTTGAAAGTGAATTAGGGGCAGCTGTCCCTAAGCCTTTAAAATTAAAATGGATTTTGAAAAGAAGCTTAAAAGGAAGAAGAAAGCAAAATAGATTAACTCTGCTAATCTGATGTTAAGTTTTAATACTGAACTTTAAAGCTAAGATGCCCACATTATAGCCTAGTACAATTGTGATTGCCTGCTTTATACTTTTATACCTTTATACTATTAACTCACATATTTTACTATTTGTGTATTAGGGAAGTATCAAAACTTTAATTCTTTGTATTAATGATCCTTGCTACTCTTAGTTTTAGGCTTATTCCATCCCCCCATTCCTATAGGATCTGTAGTTTAGAAAATGCAATAAAAATACTTATACAAAGCCCACAAGCAAGCTTGACTGCAACAGCATCCTTTTTTCTGTGCTTCCAAGCAACTGATATAAAGAGGCATAGTGCCTCTGGTACTGGAGAGAGTAGATACCTATTATGACTAATAGTCATTGAGAGTCCAGTCCTCCATGAATTTGCCTGTTCTTGATTTATTCTTTGGTGTCTATGACCACCACATCCTGTGTCAGTGAATTTTGCAAATTAACTGTGTTGTGTGAAGAAATACTTCCTTTTGTCTTTCCTGAATCCCCCACCCTTCAGCTTCAGTGAATGACCCCAGGTTCTGTTATTATGAGAGAAGGAGAAAGGTTTCTCCCTGTCTACTATCTCCACACCATGCATAATTTTATAAACTCTTATGGCAGTTCGTACAACTGCCCTGACTTACTTTTTTCTAGCTGAAATAGCCCTAACAGTTTTAACTAATCCTCATACGGCAGCTGCTTTAGCTCCTGCATAGTTCTGGTTGCTCTTTTTCCTGGAAAGATTATGCAGGTGTATAGCTGCTGCAGCAATTCAGATCACAGATCAATGAATTTAAAGCTGCAGCAAATGCAAGAAGACCTTTTTTCATATTCCTAATAGCCATGCTCCACCAGTCATGTTAAGTCAACTCATGTCCTGCTTGGAAGCAGGGAGCTGATAGTTCAGTGAGCTTTCTGGGTGTACCTGAGTGAATTTGGATGGGTCCCTTTGCATGATTACCGTTTTCCTGCACAATTAGATTTTTTTTTTGCTGCCACCCCCATCTGACACTGCCTTCAGTTTTCAAAGGGGCATAAAGTAAAATGAAACAAAAAAAATCAGAATAGTATTTTTGGATCCAATTTACTACTTGGTGTCTGCTTATGAATCCCACTAACCTTGCCATCAGTTCTTGCAAACACTTCTAAAATAGACGCTGCTGACTGCTCAGTTATTTAGAGACACATCAGACTGCACAAGCACAAAGAGGACCAATAGCAAACAATTCTATGCTTTATACAAGTTGGTCAATTCGCAGAGCCATCTCAAGCCAAGTTATACCATTCTAAGGCAATGTGGTATAACTCTACTTAGGATGCAGTTAATGACTCGAATGTCCATGATCCCAGGGGAGTCTGTTTCTTCTACAGTAAATGAGATGAATTAGTTCTTGAACTAGGCAAAAGCAGCTGCAAGCTGTTTGGGCACAAATCTAATGGGCATGGTATTGTGCTCATGATGAACTTCACCATAGAACGTAGAGGCAATCTGATCAGGAGATTGCCTCATGTGTAATTGAGCAAATTCGAACAACGTATATTTTCCTGATGAGCATGTTTGCTGTGAAGTTCTCAGCATGCCTAAATGCTAGGCTATGAATGCAAAATCACTCTTTCCCCTGTAATCATGTAGAACTAATGGACTGCGTATGGTTTCCTTCTCACATTGTGCTTCTGGTAGATTTTTTTGTTGTCATCTCACATTTTAAGAACAGACTCACTTAAAAGGTAGACAGAGCTAAAGCAGAATCAAAGGATGGTTTTGTTTCTCTGGATTCTGTTCTTTTGTGTAATGATAGCCTTCTGTCCTGAAGACATTGGTGTCTTTTTGCTCATCTTCTAGAAAAAGAAATTCAGCTGCTATAAACTTGAGCAGAGCTAGCAGATTAGCCACTATAATGTGCCACTATTTAAAGAACATGGATATATTTTTATTGAGAGCAAAACCTGTAAAAAGTCCACAATATGATGACTGGATATCATGGGTTTAAAAGAAATTGGCAGCAACTGCTATTCAGAGATAATGTACAATATATGTCTAACTGATAAGGAAGCTATTTTAGCCACAAATATTGCAGAAATGTCAGTCTGACTTATCAGCATGCTATTTAAAAGTGATCAAACATGGCAAGCCTTTCATCAAAGAACAAAACAAAATGCTTTGCCATAACTGATACGGCAATTCTTCCCTTTGCTTAGAAAATGGAACCAGTATTATCATACTGTAATCTTTTTGTTTTGCTGTGTTCTGATAGTTTTCTTAATACTCTGAATTAGTCCCCTGGTTAATATTGATATTGTTTTTTCCAACATGTGTGTGATGCATAAGGTGTCATGACGTGCACAATGCTGGCTGGCACGTCAGTGCCCAAAGGGAGTTAGAGTACCCAAAGAAGACTGGAGTCCAGAACTTAGGTACAAATACAAAGTGAATTTTATTTACACTCTGCCACCACCTATATACAGTTCTCAGTGTCAAAGTGCTCCGCTGCAATCAATCCAAGTGAAGAGCTGAATCCACTGTACACTTTGTACATATACAGCCTCTGGCCAATCAGCACACAGCTGATGCAATCCAGGTGCATGTCGTGGTAGCAGAAGTGGTAGGCACGGAGGGGGCCAGAAGAGAGTGCGAGTATCCAAATAAATACTGGAGGCTTCAGCTAGGTGCAAACTATATACATTTATTTACACACCACAGCCACCATCAAACAGAGTGTCAAAGTGCTCTGCTGCAATCATACAAATGAGGAGGAGAAACTGTACATCACTCACTGTACATTTATACAAACACTAGCCAATCAGGCTTCAGTGCTGAGTCACTGTGATAGCAGTGGCAAGACTGCCCTGAACCAGTTATAGCCAGCTCTAACAGAGGTTCCTGGCTGACAGCTACCTGTCACCAGATCAAACACATCTAGCCAGACTTACAAGACATGTGGATTCAACAGTGCAATGCTCAGTGTCAGGCTGGACTGCCTCAGATCGGTTATAGCCAGCCTCTTTGCAGTCACATGCTGGCACTAGCTGTCACTCTCTCTGACACTAGATCTAACACATCTAGGCCAGCCTTACCAATACCAGTGAATCACAACATAAGAGTGGCATTTTGCAGTAGTGTCAGTAGCCATAGAGGCAATGCCCTGATGTGACACAAGAATCAGTGAAACTTGAACTAATTAGTTCCATGATTCATAGGATCATGACAATACAAGGATATGAACTGGATAGATCGAGAACATTGAGCACAGGTATCTGGCAAATTCCAAACTGCAGAAAACATAGCACTGAGCAATGTGTAGCTGTATGCCCCATGGATATAAGGCACAAATTGCTTGGGAGGGGAAGCAAACTCCAGTAAACACCACCAAGTCTTATAAAAATGGGCAGGCTGCAATCATAAGAGCATTCTCTAATAGTAAGCCTGTTTAAACAAAGTTGGACTTACTTCTGAGTAGACCCACTAGGATTGCTTCTGGTGTGATGCAGATGAAAGGCTACACTATTGTGTGTATGTAAAGTGCCTTAAATTGCAGCCAATTTAGTGTTAATCCCAGAGGATTTTCAAGGCAAGTGATGAAGCACAGATGGTTTGCCAGCACCTTCCTCTGCAAAGTTTTCCTTGATGGTCTCCCATCCAAATATCCACCCTTCCAAGATCTGATGAGACTGGGCTATATTATGCCACTCCACATCCTCTCTACTCTATTAACAAACATTAAAGGTTCATATAACCACCCATTCCAGATCCATGGCACTCTGTGGAGCTTAAGGAACAGTTGAATGATAGGAAGAAGGTAGTTTCAGAGGGTCACCATGTTGGTCTGTAGTAGAACAGCTAGATTCAAGTCCTGTAGCACCATAAAGACCAACAAATGGGGGGGGCGGGTAATAAGCTTTTGAGAGTGGTATCTGATTAAGGGAGCTCTGACTGTCAAAAGCTTATACCTTGAAAATTTTGTTGGTCTCTAAGATGCTACTGTACTTGATTCTAGGAAGAAGGTAGAGAACCAAAATTGTCCAACACTGTTAGCCCGTAGATAGATCTTACGGATGGGCAGTTTGTAGAGAACATCCCTCGTCATATTTCACCCCCAAAATCATGCCTGCATAAGGCACCGCTTGGCCTAGGAGTAGCACCAGGATGAGGCTGAAACACATGAGCTAAATCCAAGATGGAGCAGGACCAAACAAAGGACAAGCCTGAAAATAGTACTTGGGGATGGTGTCTCTAAGGCATCTGCTAGCTAATAGCTCTTTCCTCACCTAAAAGAGATACTTTATCTCCATAATGGAATTCTCAGGAAAGACAATCCCCACTCTGATATGACCTCAGCACACCTGGCCATGCCCTTCCTGGTTTATTTACTCTAATTGATGGGCTATTCACACAACTTGGTAGTTTTTCTCTCCCACAATCAAGAAATCATCAGTGGAATATTGACACTTTTAAAATTCTGTTAACAGCTGCAACAGGAGACATTAACAGTTTCAGCCAACACCAGACAACCCCATTCAGCTACACACATGTGAAACATCACTAGTTTCCCCAGGTTCTTTATCCATTCCTGGGAACACTATTCAGCGCATGTTCCCAACACATTGTTTTACCCCCAGCTAATCAAATCAGTACATTGTTCTGAGGGGCAATCTTACCATCATGCCCTGAGGTAGCATTTTGCCCTAAAACTGGATGCACACAGCTCCATTGCTGTATGTCTTGTCTTGGGTGCCTACCGACAATGCAACCCTGAATTCATTTGGGTCCTTCTGTCAGATGCTGGTTCATTTCACAGCCTTCTCTCCACAGATCGCTGATCTTCTAGGCAGGTAGCTATAATCCCATCCCAGCCTATCTTCCTGCTACTCTCTTGATTTCCCAATTTATCTTGTTTGCATGTAACCTCTTGTATGTTTTTGTATAAGAAGGAGCTGCAGTGGCTCAAGTGGTTAAGACACTGAACTGCAGGCTGTGGAAGGTCAGTAGTTCAGCAGTTCAAGACCCGAGAGTGCCGCATGACGGGGTGAGCTCCTGTCTCTAGTTCCAGCTCCTGCCAACCTAGCAGTTCGAAAGCAAGAAATTGCAAGTAGATAAATAGGTACCACTTCAGTGGGAAGGAAACAGCATTCTGTGCGCCTTGGTGTTTAGTCATGCCGGCCACATGACCACGGAAACATCTTTGGACAGCGCTGGCTCTTCGGCTTTGAAACGGAGATGAGCACCGCAACCCTAGAGTCGGATTCGACTGGCTTTCAAGCAAGGGAACCTTTACCTTTACCTTACTCTTAAATATGGAATGGTTATTTTGAGAGTTCTCTAAAAAGGGAAAGATCCCTGTAAATGCTGGTAGCCAGTCTCACTTGCTTACCTCCCTCTTGCAAGCTCTGTCTCCTTGCTAGTTCCCCCAACAAATAAAGGAGACAGCCCCTTTTGGACAATGCATAGCATTTGGGGGTAACAACACAAAACATTTTATTTTAAAATCCGAAAGTAAAGAAGTAGAGAAGTGATTTCTATAGGAGTTACTTTCCAGTAAGTAGGCAGAGAAAGGCAGCCCAAGCAGCCCAAAAGAGAGATATAAACAACAACTTTTTATTAAATAAATAAATAAATAAATAAATAAAAATAATAAAACTAAATAAAATTAAAACAAGTAAGCTAGGCCCCTTAATACATCTTGGCCACCTGTTCTAATATCCTCGCTTATACGGAGGAATGAGGTGCACAGGAGCCAAATTACCAGCTATACAATTAGCGCTGACTCTATGGTGGCTGATTTGAAGTGTTCCTGCCATCCTACCATACATAGCACCTTATATTTTTGATATTACTGTGTTTTTATTATTATTGTTTTATTGCCAAATGCCCTTGTAAGCCGCCCTGAGCCCGCTTCAGTGGGGAGGACAGAGTATAAATAAAATAATCAATCAAATAAATAAATGCTTTATCCATTATAGATGAACATGAGAGCTCTTAACACAGAACAGGAGAATGCTGGGGGTATCTACCTGTGTCCTACACACAGCTCCACTGAGATGAATAACTCTGGCTGGTGTTTTTGTAAGTGTGTTAAGTAGCAAGGCTGATTTTAAAAAATGTAGACCAAGTGCTGCTTATTTGCAACAAAATAATAACTATTGTTGGTTAAGTCTTTGTACTTCTCTCCCCACCCCTTTGTCATGATATTAACCAAATGAAAAACATATTCTTGAACCCACAGATTGGCTTTAGTATGTTTGCCCAATTGGATAGATCAATTCTCTAATCGCAATCCTTTAAAAATACAAGACAGTCCTGATGGTTGAGTGGCAGGAGCTCAGCACAGTTTTTGCCAACAGCTTGTGGAAAGTGGGTGGTTTGCAGCAAGATATTAGTGGAGATCCAGGGGCTGCTGTTTGAAAATGCTCAGAATAGGTGGCTAATGGGCAGTCATTGTTCTGAGGCTTTTTATAGCTTTGTGCAGCTGGAGAAAAAAATCTGTCAGGCTGGGATGGGCATGGGAGAGAATTGTCTGTTGGCTCAGTTTTTATCTTCCAGTAATTCAGATATTCACAGTAGTGGTCTTAAGGAAGTAGTCTGGAAGCTAATATTTTGCTGGATAGCAAATGTCTTAATAGGACAGGCTGTCTTAATTGGATAGAAGCTCAATAGGGTGTGTTCCTTCAAAGAAAAGTCATTTCTGTTTGCAGAAGAGAGTGTGTGTCAGATAACTGCCATACTTCTGTATTACGTTATTGCTTACTTGTAGGCATGCACTTAGCTCTACTTTGCTTTGCTGCAATTACCGTGGGAGACTCCTCCACCGGACATAGCTATCTCTGTAACCTTGAAGAAAGGGCGGGCTTGCGTTCCCCAGCTGGTGGGAATAAATCGGCATCTGCAGGGAGGGAGAAGTCTCCCATTCAAGTAGTCACATCCCGCCGGGAGGATTCCCGCATGCGTGCTAGCACCTCATTTGCTAGGCTAGTTGAAGCATCACAGTATATACATGGCCTCTTTGCATTAGCCGACATTCCTGAGAATGTCCCTGTTTACCTGGCAACAGACTGGCATTCCAATAAAGCATAACCTTTGAATGAAGTGTGTGTGGACCTGCTTGCTGTTGACCCTGACAGAATTGTCAGGAAATCCTTTAACCATCCAACTGAATCATTGCTGCCCAACATGAGCGGCAATTACCATGGGAGACTTCTCCACCAGAGATAGCTATCTCTGTAACCTTGAAGAAAGGGAGGGCTTGTGTTCCCCAGCTGGTGGGAATAAATCAGCCTCTGCAGGGAGGGGAAGTCTCCCGTTCAAGTAGTCACATCCCATCGGGAGGATTCCCCCGTGCACGCTAGTTGAAGCATCACAGTATATACATGGCCATTAGCCGACATTCCTGAGAGTGTCCCTGTTTACTTGGCAACAGACTGGCATTCCAATAAAGCATAACCTTTGAATGAAGTGTGGACCTGCTTGCTGTTGACACTGACAGTGTGATGGTTTCTGCCAATCCTCCCATTTAGACTTACACTTTGCCACCTATGCTGTTACTAAGGGTCCACTGACTCCCAGGTACAAAATTTGGGAGGGGCTCCCTGGGAGGGGCTCAGTGGATGGCAGCTGTAGGGGGAAACTGGAAAATCCCACTTTCAAAGTCTGCAGATGGTTGGGTACACAGCAAGGTAGTTTGTTTGGTACAAAACCTATTAGAAACATGTTTTTGTACCCACAAGTGTGTGAGTGGAAGCCTCAATGATCTAGTAAGGGGACTGATATCACAGCTGAATGATGGTGTGACCAAATCATTACTTACTGAAGGCAAAGACTGCAATGTGTCCTTCCTTCTGCAACAGAAAGGTACCAGAGAGGACTGGAGAGTCTGATGGACTTGATTGGTTTCCAGTTGACCTTGGGGAACTTTAAGATCCTGGACAGTGACTCTGTAGAAGCTCTTTAACAGCATGGAATTGAACCTCTGACACAGGGTGGTGGGTATAATGTAGAAATGGTTGCTATGGGAGTCAGAGCAAAACACAAAATAACTGCCACAGGAGGTGGAGCCAACCACAAAATGCCAGGAAATGAGGCTATGAATAACTCTAATAATAAAACTTCACTGTATCAGGCAGGAGCTCTGCTTAACATTATACCTTTTCAAATGAGCATATTGTTTAAAAATATTTCCTTTGCATGCACACAGCTTTCCTTCAGTCACACAGTGAGGATCCTTGTGCTGTGGTAGCAGCTGTTGCCAAAAGCATTTTTTTAAAAAAGCCATTCAGCCAGTCAGATCTCCAATGGCCAATCAGAAGCCCTACCAGACAAAACCTGGCCTCACCCACTTTCACAAGGTGGGAAAGGTTTTACTTCCACCAAGAAAGATGTTAGCAGGCACCATGCTGCCTGTTGGCATTGGGCACCATGTTGGGGACATCCTGGGTTACAGGAGGTTATTGACAGAGTTTGTTCTTGGTACCCTCTCCCTCACTTGAGGAAGGCTGCAGTCTCTTGGTTTATCAGGGATTTGGGATCTAAAGAGGCTGCAGAGAAGGCTAGACCATTATCTATGGAAACCTTGTGCAAAATCAGATAGAAAATGCTATAGAGCCCTTCTGAAGGCCTATGTAATGGTGATGTTGGTGGCAAAAAGGATTACTTTTCTGCTGCCATTGCATCAGCTGAATGTGGCTCAGGGTCAAATGTCTTTTAGGCCTAAAACTCTTGATGCCAATTTGAATGTTACCTATAATTATTCAGCTTGATTCTTTGTCTCAATCATTCAGTCCAGTTTAGATACCGATTTGAGGGCATATTGCTGGGCATATTGGTGATGATCTCTTATCAGAGTTCTATGGATAGTTTCAGTATCTGTGAAGATTGGGGTTTTAAATTACATTTGAATAGAGATAATGTGATGTGAAGTTTGACCAGTGTGGTCCAACCCCTACCTGACAAACTGACCTCAAGTGGCTTCTAAATGCAGTTATTTCAGATAAGATATTATTTGAATAGATACAACAATATCTTTTATTGATTTTTTTGGATAGTAGAAGAGGAAAGAGGAAAAACCATTAACACACAGCATTTGCTGGGCTCATAATGATACAGGTGTCAATTCCTGGGTGCAGAATACAGTAATAAGCCAAACTTTTAAAACTCTTGAAGTGAATCTTCGACTTTTCACAACCTTAGGATTCCATAATATAAGTGTGAGCTACTTGTGGAAATTCCAATACTTTAACCAGCTTTTACCTGAAACTCATTTCCAAGATAGGTACATTCTCCTCTTTAAAGTGTTCACTAAAATGAACCTGCTTTCTTCCAAAGCCAGGCTCTGAGATTGTTAGCAGTCAGATCCCTCCAAATCATGTGCATACTGTACAGCCTGGCCTAGAAATGGAATCAAGATGGAATTGTTACAAACAAAATGGACACTAGCCAGAGACAAGCCTGGGAAAATTTTGAAAGGTGAACTAGGGTAGCTGACTCACTAATGACTCTCTTCCCCACCCTGAAAGAGATACTTAATCTCAACAATAGATTTCTCAGGAAAAATCAATACCCCACCTTGATGTGACTTCATCACATTTGGTCATGTTTGCCCATTCACCCTAATCAACAGGCCATTCATATAACCTGATAACCTGATAACCTCTCTCATCCTGCATTCAAGGGTCATCAGAGACCATTAACACTTTTAGTGTACACAGAACAATCTCATCAAGGAACATTAGCCCAACTTAGGCAAATTGTCATGAGTTTCCCCAGGTCTTTGTCCACCCTGGGAAATCCAATCAAGGTATTGGTTTAGGGGAACACACATCAGACTGCCCTAGGGAGAATTTTTCCTATAACTGGACATGCTCTGTTACATAGCAGTGTGTGTGTGTGTTCTCTCAGCACTAAACATTGCACCTGTCCTCACTTGTGGGCTTCCACCTTCTGTCTGGGAAACACTGGCCATTTCTCTCACTGTCTTCCATGGACCTTGACCTCTAGAACCTGGTAAATATTGCCTTCTCCAAATCAGTTTCCTTACTCCTCCTTTTCATTTGCTTCTTAGATAATTTAATTAGAAGATTGCCTTTTTGCAGAGAAGACCCCTCCAATCTTACTTCTGAAGGTTCAATCTCCATCTCCTAAACCATTCAATATATTTGTCTGCTTTTTAAAAAACCAGGCTCTGAGTCCTCTGAAATCTCCTGAGAGAAGATTCTTCCAGTCTTACTTCCCAGAGATATAAACCCTATCTGATTCAAACGGACAGTTTTACAACTTTTCTTCTCAACCCCCCCCCATCTGGTTCCTTCAGCATTCTGTGGGTCCTGATTGGCTGTTAGCGGCTCTGCACACTCACCAAATGGGCCCACAGAGAATTGGAGATTGATTGAAAGGCACAGGACTTTTGCTCATCTTATTTTTAATTATTTATTTTGTATTTTTTCCATGTTACAATAAAACACATCCCTGTTCACATACATCTTATATACTCTACCCTCCCTCCTCCCTCCTCCAGTTTATAGCTGTTTCTATATCTTCGGCATTAGTCCTTTTTATAAGTCCTCCTTCTGTCTTTCTTGCTTCCTCTGTTTCCTCTCGTCCTTCATGCTTTTCTTCTTTCTTTTTCTCTTTTAATTTTGTGGCCGAAGGTTATTCCTGTCCTATAATAAGAGGTGGGGAGTTTTAGTATATCTTGGATGGTTATTTTTCTCACGTATTATTCATCTGCGCTTTCTTATTTTCTGCCCCCCCCTTTCAACCACTTAACCTTTCTAGCCAGGGGCACAAACTTAGAAGCTTCCACTGAATGTCAGACCTTTGCCCTTCCATGACCCATTTCAAATACAAATGCCACTTTTTCTTAATCTTCCCTATTTTTGCTTCCCATTGTTCTTCTTGGTTAAGAATGGTTATTATATCCAATTGAATGTATTCAAATAGATAATTCTGCCAATTTGCTACTGTCCATTTAGTTTTGTCTTTCCATCCAAATGCTATTACGGCTTTTCCTGCCAACACCATTGCTTTAAATAAGTCCTGTCCTCCTTTTCCAATACCTTGGTTCCCTAAATTGCTGCTTAGCATCAATTTCAAATCTATCTTCGGCCTTATTGTGAAGAACTTATACAGCTGCTCTATTACTTTTTCCCAAAAACTCTAGACTTCTCTGCACTCCCACCACATATGGGAGTACCACCCTCTCCCACTCCTGCAGTGCCAACAGTTTGAGCTTAGTTGTGGGAACATATTGGCTAATGTGGCCGGGGTCCTGTACCATTTAGTATAAAATTTCAATTCCAGTTCTCTAAATTTATGTACTTTTATCTCCTGAATACCTTCTATAATTCTGTTAACTATTTGTTCCGCTAAGCGGGTTTCTACACTCCATTTCCCCTGAATAAGGGTTCTTATTTGATCCTTGTCAATCACCATTTTCCTATATATTCTGCCTACTAGTCCTCTTTTTGTATTTGTCATTGATCTTAACAACTCCTCTATTGGCTCTCCCATCGCCAAGGATTTGTTTTCAATCATCTTTTTAAGCCTATTATATAAACCTGTAATCTTCGACCAATGTTTCCCTCCTATTTTCTCATGTAATATTGGTAATGGTTTAATTATCTGCCCGCGCATTATATCTCGTAGCCTAGTATACTCTTTCTGTTTAAGTAATGACCACCATTTCACATCCTCTTCCTCTTTATCTAGAGCCTCTAACGGAGCGTACCTCGATATCCCTTTTAACAACTTTGTTTTCCATTTCTTCCAGATCGTTAATGCTGTTCTTCTCGGTCCCCTTTCTAGTTTTTCATATTTGAATTTATCTCCCGTAAATACTCCAAATCTTCCCACTCCTTTATTTGCTTCATTCTTGACTCTGTTCCATTTTTGTTCCCTTTCCTCCCCTGTTTCCATTAACCCTTTTATCTGAAATGCCTCGTAATAATTACCTAATTCCGGGAGTCCCCATCCCATATCTGAAACCTTAGCATAAATAAAGTGCTGGGAGACCCTGGTTTTCTTACTACCAAAAACCCACTCTTTTATTTTCGCATTCGAACTGTTAATTTTTTGTCTATGAATCTCTAGGGTGATCATTTGAAACAGATATAAGAGTTTTGAAACCCAAAACATTTTCACCGTGTTGATCTTGGCTGTTATGCTTAACGTCTTCCTTCCCCATCTCTTCATTTCTTTCAGTATTGTGTTCCATACCTGATTGTAATTCTTCTTATCATCTTGTTAATATATCTAGTCCTAGATGCCTGAATTTCTTAACGCCTATGCCTATTCCTGTCCACTTATATATGTCTCTTCTTTCCTCCATTTTTACATTGATATACATTATTTTTGATTTTGTCATATTGATTTTTAATCCTGAGTTTAATTCAAAGTCTTCCAATATGACTTTTATTTCTTTGATCCCTTCTTTCGGGTTAGATAAAACTATGATCATGTCATCTGCAAACAGGTTTAGTCTAACTTCTTCCTTACCTAAGTGGCATCCCTCTATTCTTCCAGAATTCCTAATATGTTGGGCCAGTTGTTCTATAGCCATAATGAAAAGGGATGGGGAAAGCGGGCATCCTTGCCTAATTCCTCTCTGAATTAAGAATGGTGAAGTATGTTCCCCATTAATTCTAACTATCGCTGTTCCTCCTCTATATATCTCTTGTACTACCTGTATAATTGGTTGACTGATCCCATATTTAGCCATAACTATCCATAAAAATTGATGTGAAAGTGTGTCGAAGGCTTTATAAACATCTAATTTCAACAATGCTAGTTTCCTGGATTTATTGTGGCACAAGACATTAATTAAATTCCTTACTGGTTGTGCAGTATTCCTGCCTTCTACAAACCCATATTGATCTTCTTTTATTATTTTTGGAATAATATTCTTAAATCTGCTTGCCATTATTTTGGCAAAAGTTTTGTAATCTTGGTTCAATAAACTGATTGGTCTGTATGAGCCCACTTGGAGATCTTTCCCGGGTTTTGGAATTACTGTTATTTCTGCCTTCCTCCATAGTCTAGACAAGAGGTTGTTTTATGTCTAGTTGAGAAATATGTGGGTTTAGGCACTAGTCCATGAGCTTCATGCACTTCTATCAAATCCCATTGTTTCCAATTGATTATGTTGTCCTTGTTAAGATCCTTGTTTAGATCTCCTGCTAATATCACCTCTCCTTCGGAGAAGTTACGTGCCTTCTTTAGTACTTTTAACAAAAAAGTTTTCTGTCCTGTATTTGGGGCATATATATTTATCAGTGTTGTTAATCTATTTTCAATCAGGCACTTAATAATTAAATATCTCCCTTCAACATCTCTTATTACTTCTGTTATTTTTATATCATTTCTTTTATGGGCCAATATTGCCACACCCTTTGCCTTTGCTGTTCCCCATGATTCTGCCAAGGTCACCCAGTTAGGATCTCTAATCAAAAGTTTTTTATCTTTTTTTGCCTTATGCGTTTCTTGGAGCCATGCCATATCTATGTCCTGTTGTTTTAGAAATCTGGAAAGTTTGTACCTTTTTAAATCTGAACCCGAACCATTGACGTTCAGTGTCAGCATCTGTAATATTCTACCCATATTCGAACCTAAATTTACTCTCCCATATGCCCTTGACTCCATTCACTCTGGCTCCAGATTGAGTTTCAAGACTGAAACACCACTGGCCTTGGCTGATTGGATACTCCTTTGCTGCTAATACTATTAAATCTATCAGCAGAATTTTATACAGTTGACCACATTATTTTGGTGGAACTGTTACAGTCAGTGTTTGGGACTGAATGGACAGCCCTCCATTGGTTTTGTTCTTTTCTTGTTAGTAGGAAACAAAGAGTTTCCACAGGAGAAGCAGAATCTGCTAGTTGGGAACTATGTGTAGGGGCTTTATTTTATCCCCAGTGCTCTTTAATGTTTATATGAAGCCTTCTGTCAACATCAATGGAAGTTTTGTGGTGGGTTTTTGTCACCAATATGCAGATGAAGCACAGCTTTTAATTGCAGTACTTTAGCCTCCAGAAATAGCTGTGAAAATACAAAGCCAGTGACTTGAGACTGTGGCTGTGATTACAGGTGAACAAACATAAATGTAATCTAGACAAGGAAGAGTGTTTGATATGAATAGCCTTAAATGGGATTAGGAGCTTTGGGTGCTCCTGGACCTAGACCTGTCAATGGAGAAACAGTGGAGGCTGGCATTTTGCTACAGTAACCTCAATAGATTACTGTAAAGTGGTCCTTGTGGGGCTGCCTTTGAAGATATTTTGGAAGCATCAGTCTGCAGGCATCCATTTAGAATACATAATTCCAGTGCTATAACAATTTATCATGTTTGCTTCCAGGTTTAGTTAAAAATTATTATCAGTAAAGCTCTTCATAGCCTGTGGTCTTCATACTTATCTTCAAGTTATTCTGCAAACAGCATTGACCTTGTTGTGCACTCTCTTAGGATAGTCCATCTGGCAACAGTCTGATGTGGACTCTTTCTGTGGTAGGTCCAGCCCTCCTGTGGAATGCCCTGTGGAAGGTCCCAGGTTCAAGCCCTGGCATCTCCATTTAAAAGGATCCAGTAGTCAGTGACATGAAAGATTTCTGTCAGAAATCTTGGAGAGCCACTGCCAGTCTGAGTAGACAATATTTACTCTGATGAAACAATAATCTGATTCACTAGAGGGCTGCTTCATGTATGCATTCATGTGTACTCTTGGCAAGAACAGAAGCACAATTTCCGCAGGCTTAAACTGTTTCACTATTTCATGGCCTAACCCTGCATAAAGGCTACAGTGGTGAAGAACCTGGATGGAGCCTGGATGGGCACAAGTGGGGCTGATGATTAAGAGATTAGTCTACTTAAAAACCTTTCATACTGTCTTGTGTAAGTGCGATGTGCAGCAAAATACTATGGCATTCTGAACTGTTGGCTAGTCCTTGGTGGCACCAATAGATGGGACATCCCTAGGGGAAAGTGGTTCCTGGCCCTAGGGACATGACAGCCTATAAAGGTGGTAATGGTTCCTTTCTAGTCTCAGGAACCCACAGCTCACCCAGTCTTCTGTAGGATTAGCTGGTTTCCTGATGAGGCCAAGTAGAATAATGTGGGTTTCTCCCTAACTGACTAAAGGAGAGGTATTTCTTTGCTTCTGCTGTGCTGTCCATGACAGTTTAATTTGATTGGTTTTGGCCAAATTGGCATATCCAGTCAGAATGGGCAGTTTTAAGGAATGACTGGGGGAAGGATAGGCACCAGGTACTTGATAAGCATAGTAATTAAGGGAAGCTTACCCAAACCAACCACATGAGTTACCAGAACAAATTATCATAGAATGAGACTGTGGTGCTTATGGCTGCACTGAGCCAAAGAGCTGGCATGGGTTATAATTTACAAGAGATACCTCACTGCACCATGACAACTAACTTTAAATGCTAATCTGAGGCTTGGAGCATAGCAATGTAGACCTTCTGCTCCTTGCCCATTTATGCCTTCTGTTCTGAGATCTGAGGTAGGATCATGAGGCTATAGAACATAAATAATTTGTGGAATTCACTGTCACTGGATATGGTGATGGCTGCAAACTCCAGTAACCTTTAAAGGCAAATTCATGGAAGATAAGTCCACCAGTGACTATTGGCCATGTTGACTATATGGGTATCCTTATTCAGAGAGCTCTGATTAACAATGCTGGGGGGTGGGGAAACAAAGGAGAGGATGTGGCCTTGTTACACTGAGCCTCCTTGCTCTCAGTGTTCCTCATCTGCCCTTGGTCTATCCTGCCATTGGGACTTTGTCCTGTGCAAAGTTTTGCCCAGAATTAAGGGAAACATTGTGTTTAAACCTTACTTTCAATCTTTCCATTAGCTGTTACCACACCAAGGAATTCTGTTGAATCTGTATCCATTTTGTAAAGCCAGAATGTCTAGCAGTGTGTGTGAGAGAGAGACTGGTGTGCTCCCTCCCATCTATATCCATCAGCACTGTCCTTTTTCACCGTTGGTGAACTGATCAGTGTAACTGTAGCAGTCTTGGTGCTGTGGGTGACATTTCCCCCCATGCAGTCTTCAGTAAGCAACCAAAGAGCTTGGGCAGAATAAATGTTTAATAACTAAACATAGATCCTAGAAAGCCCATATTAGGAATCTTTGCAGCTATACAGAATTGAGGGAGAACACACAGAAAAGAATCCAAAGATACATTGCTAGCTTGTTACTTAAAAGGAGCCTTGGCATTCCCCTCCTGGGAATAGACACAAGTCTGAATTTTGTTCTTGACAAGGGACTCCAAGCCAGGCTAATAGTTTCTTAGCCTTGGAGTTCCTTACTAACCCAATCACATTTTAAGTCGGAAGCTAAAAGTTTTCTCCAAGCCTGTTTTGGATAACTCATGTCAGAAGTCTAGATAATGGAGATTAAGGCACCATGGTGGACAATCAGAAATAATCCATCATGGCTTGCTTGACAGCTTGGCCAAATGGTGGGATGAGCCTAGGATTCAACTTCCTTTGCTTAGGTCACAGATTACCAAATATCTGTCTCTCCCCTTCCTGGGTTGTAACTTTAGGTTCTAATTGTCCTCATTCTTACAGATATGCCTGTGTTATTCTATGAGCACATTTATCTTTTCATAACAAGTGTCACTTGCAGGCCTTTAGAGGCATTTGGTTGGCCACTGTGTGGAACAGGATGATGGAGCAGATGGACCAGTTATTTGATCTAGCATGACTGCTCTTTCATTCTTATGTTCATTGCCAAGTGCAGTGACCCAAGGAGATAACTTTGTGTTAGAGATGCTTGTGATATCATGGTTCTCAACAAATTTTGTAGGCATTTTGTACTCCTTATCTTTTTCGTACTGTATGCAGAAGTTCCTTTTGGCTTCCTTCTATCAAATCTTACAATTGTCCTAGGAAAATGCTCCTCTGTTTTGCTGTAATATGATATTTTCTAACTGTGTTAGACTTCAGGCTGAAATGCATTGTGCCCCCAAGAATCTGTGTCTTTATTGCAGTTTCAGTAGCTTTATCTATGGGGATGCACCCAAAGGGATTGTTGCCATATGAATAAGCTTCCATCCTTGAAAGATTCATAAACTTCAAAATGTTCATCTCCAAGAGAGGTCATTTACATTTAGTACGCTAGCAAATATTTTGCATCATTCATTTTCTCATAGACAAAATTGCATGGGATCAAAGACCCAATGTCATAAGATCCACAATGAGATACAAAAAATTCTGAAATGTAATTTTAAGAAAGACCCACAGATGTTATTGTTAGGTCTTAAAATGGAAGAAATAAATGTAACCAAGAGAACATTACTATGGTATTTAATTACAGCAGCCAGATTGACTTTTGCTCAATATTGGAAGCAAGACAAAGTACCTGAAACATGGGAATGGATTAAAAAGATGTTGTTTATGGCAGAAATGGACAAATTAACAAGAAAGTTAAACAACGAAGAAGATGAAACCTTTTTCGAAGATTGGAAAGACTTTCAAGAATACTTGTTGAAAAACTGGGATGTTAAACGTGGTTTGATTTGTTTTGATAGCTATTAAGAAGAAACTGAAAGAGAGTTAGATTTTTGAATTGTTACCGTTAGTAAGAGAAAATAAGTTTAGAAGTAAATGCAATTGAATAAGAGAGACATTAATAGGGTTGGAGCAGTGCGGGAAGCCTTGTTTGGGGGGAGGGGTAAAAGAAAATGGATATGTATTGGTTTGTTTAAATTGTATGATCATGAAATATATCCAATAATAAACTGTATTTACAAAAAAAAAAAAAAAGACTCAATGTCATGGAAGTATAATTCCTAGCTCTCTTTGTGAGAAGCAAAAGACCAAGAAAGACTTTTTCCAGCATGTCAATGTATCACATTATCAGCAGCTCTCCTTTTGTTTCTGAAAGGTGTTGCAGGAATCCTTTCCATATATTCCTAAACTTAGAAAAATCTTGGCTACCTATTAAATTATCACAACTGCTTTGGCACATATCCTCAGTCATTCTGCTCGTTTCTTTTCAAACCAAGTCAATGTTTAACATTCCACTTGAGGGATTTCTTTGCATTCAAGGAATGAACTCCAACTATGCCGGCCTCATAAGTGCTTCATATATCTTGCTCATCAATACCTTGGCTGTACATCTTACTATCAAGGACCCATTGACAGCTGGCCCGTAGCCTGCGTGGGGCCCTGGGGGCCCGGCCCCCCCGCGGGTTTTGCAGGCCCCCTCCCCCGAGCCTCTGCTCCCCCTACCTCCTCCGGCCCCCTCCCCCCGGCCCTCTCCCCTTTCCCTATGGGCACCAAGGCCGGCCGGGGCACTCGGAGAGGGGAAGGGAAGGGGAAAGGAGATGGGCCGGGCCGGCTCCCCCTGCGGCTCTGGAGGCGGCGGCGGCACCTTCTCCCCCAATATGGCACGGAGGGTGTGGCAGCTGCGGGGGAGGGGGGAGGAGGGCGAGTGCAGCGGGAGGGCAGGAGGGGAAGGTCCCTGTCCGGCGGGAGGGTTGTGCGCACGGAGTGGAGGCTTCTTCACCCCCCCCCTTTTCCTGACAGAAAAGTTGTCCTGGAGCTGCATTTCCAGTTCCTTCCGATCAGGGGTCTTTTGGGGGGGAGCCCGCTCCCGGAGCTCAGGAGCCAAGCCCCGCCCCCAGCCAGCGTCCCAGGGAGTCTTTCAGGCAGCCACATGTCAATTTCAGCTCCATCATATCCTATGGGCCATTGAAGTCAATGGTGAAAACATAGGGTATATTCTGGGGGCTGGGGGAGGGGTTTGAGGAGAGGCTCCAAACTCACAGGGTAGCTGCTGGAGCCTCTCCCCAAGATACCCACCAAGTTTCAAGAACATTGGATCAGGGGGTCCAATTCTATGGGCCCCCAAACAGGTTGCCCCTATTCCCTCCATTGTTCTCTATGGTGGGAAAAAAGTAACTTTTTCCCCACCATAGAGAACAATGGAGGGAATAGGGGCAACCTGTTTGGGGCCCATAGAATTGGACCCCATGGTCCAATGTTCTTGAAACTTTGTGGGTATCTTGGAGAGAGGCTCTACCAGCTACCCTGTGAGTTTGGAGCCTCTCCCTCAAACCCCCTCCCCTCCAGCCCCCAGAATATACCCTATGTTTTCACCATTGACTTCAATGGCCCATAGGATATAATGGGGCCGAATTGCCGCTGAATTTCTTTCATTCTCTCCTTTCCTTCTCTCTTTTTCCTCTTTCCCTCCTTCTTCTCTTCTCTCTTTCTTTCTTTCCCACCTTTTTCTCTTCTCTTTTTTCCTCCTTTCCCTGTTTCCCTCCATCTTCCCGCTCTTTCTTTCCCTCCCCTTTCGATCTCTTTCTTTCCCTCTTTCCTTCTTTCTACTCTCTCTCTTTCCTTCCCTCTTTCCTCCTTCTGTGGCCCAACTCTAGTGAGAAGGAGTTTAAACTTTAAACCCCTTCTCTCTTAGCTCCCCCACCCAGGCCAGCTAGGGAAGGGGAGGCTTTTGAAGATGCCTCCCCCCCTTTTGCTTCCCCTTCTGACATCACTTCCGGTGATGTCAGGGGGTGTGGCATATGCTAATAGCCTAATAGCTCATTAGCATACCATATTCTAATGAGCTCCTGCAGCTGTTTTTCTACGAAAAGACCCCTACTTCTGATAAGGTCTTAATTGTGGTTCCCATTGTTAATGGGAAGGCTTTCAATCAACATTTCTCTTCTTTTTAAGAATGTTCCTATATTTTAAGGGTAGAAATATATATATATATATATATGTGTGTATATATATATATATATATATATATATATATATATATATACGTAGTGACTAGAGTGGTAAACTCCAATGTGGTGCCCAACAATGTGTTTGCTGGTGGCTACTTGCTTCTTACCCAGCACTTTTTCACTAAAGCAAACAGCCAGTTCTGACTATCTTTCACCTCAGTAAAGCAGGAGGTGTTTTTGAAGACCCCAAGGGAAATCACTTTTGGTCTTACAGAGCGTGCACATTTGGAGACAGTTGTCCTGATCACAGGTGGATGCTCTGCTTGAAACCTCCCAATATTTTAGCAGCCATTTTGTGATTGGTCCTGCTTCCCAAGGTATCAATTTTGTGATTGTGACCACTGCCCTTTCTTAAAATTCCAAAAAATGCCCACAAGTTCAAATCAAAGTAGCAGCCCCTTGCAGGAAGAAGTTCAGTATTTTTTATTGTAAAATGAAACTGAATTCTAGGGGGGGGAGCTATTTCTGGTTTTGGCTTACTAGTCTTCTCTGCTCTCTAATAAAATATTTTTCCTTTTTTCTGTTGCTGCTTTGCATGCCTTTCAGTATCAGGTCTCAATGAAAACTTTTTGAAAACTTAGTTCTGTTACACAAAGATTAATACTGCTGTGATTGTGCTGTCCAGTTTTAAAAACATAAAATCAAATCTCTCTTTCAATTGTACTGAATTTGTCTGACGAGATTGAATTTGGTCTATATTTTCCCCCTTGCAATCATGGTTCCCCAATGGAGGGGGGGGCAGTGTTCCCTCTAAGCTGAGTTAGTGTGAGCTAGCTTACACTTTTTTAACTTCCAGCTCACAGATTTTTGTCTTAGCTCAGGAAGGATGGCTCCAGAGCAAACTAATTTATGCGGCAGCCAAATTGCTCTCTCACATCATTAATGGCAGTAGCTCACAAAGTAGAAGTTTTGCTCACAAAACTCCACAGCTTAGAGGGAACATTGGTGGTGGGCCCCCTGAGAAAAACATGGGCCCCCTGAGCAAAAAGTTGTTAGCTACGGGCCTGATTGACAGTCTTCCACAGGAATACTTGATTGTATTTATTCTATTTACATATGGCCCTGAGACCAGAATCCTGATAAAAATTCCCTAGGGTGAAAAGTGCATTGAAAATAGTGTGGAATCTCTCTACTAGGATAACAATGGTATTTCCTTTTCCAAGGTATTTCTGTGGCTTTGCCATATAGAACTTCTTTAAAGAGCTTTACAATAATTTGCAATTGTAATTGTCCTCTGATGAGCTCTGACTGTGTGGGTCAGAATTTCTGACACAGAAAACAAAAGAGCGGCTGGCGTGTTGACAGTGCTGAGGTAACTAATAAGTTCTGAGATTCTAACCAAGTTTTTGGGACATACATTAAAACTTGTGCAGTTTGAGATTTTCTAGTTCTCCATATTTACCTGATTTGGAAGTGGGCAAAGCAGATTATTGTTCAGTGCAATCTTTGCTACATCCATGCTCTCACAGAGGCTATCTGTGGCTACTAATGGGTGTGGTCCAGCTCATTCACCAGTAACATAGTAGAAACTGGCCAGTAAAAACAGTTTGTTGCTTAAGTTTTGGAATCCTGTCCTTATATATATTTGAATTTTGGTTCCACAACATTCTATGCTTGCCATAATTGATTTGGCTCAAGAACTGGCAGCCAGAAGACACTGGCCAGGGCTGACTGGCTGCTTTGCAAAGTCCCACCCACGTCAGCCCTGGTCAGTGTTTTCAGCTCAGTCTGCTCCAGTCCTCCGACAGGAGAGGACCATCTGGAGTGTGAGCGCAGGGACAGGCCCTCAAGGCTGAGGCAAGTGAGAGAAGCCCTTTTCTGCCCCCCACACGCCATCCCCTGGGCCTTCTATGGGGCACCAGGCCCAGAAAAGCCCTTTTCCACCCCCACAAGTCATCCCCTGGGACTTCTATGAGGGGACTAGGCCAAGAGAAGGCCTTTTCCGTCCCCCACATGCCATCCACTGGGCCTTCTATGGGGCACTAGGCCCAGAGAAGCCCTTTTCCGCCCCTCCCCACGCCATCCCCTGAGCCATCTTTGGGCACTAGGCCCAGAGAAGCCCTTTTCTGTCCCCCACACGCCATCCCCTGGGCCTTCTATGGGGGCAGTAGGCCCAGAGAAGCCCTTTTCTGTCTCTCACACGCCATCCCCTGGGCCTTCTATGGGGGCAGTAGGCCCAGAGAAGCCCTTTTCCATCCCCCACATGCCATCCCCTGGGCCTTCTATGGGGGCAGTAGGCCCAGAGAAGCCCTTTTCCGTCCCCCACACACCATCCCCTGGGCCTTCTATGGGGGCAGTAGGCCCAGAAAAGCCCTTTTCCCCCACACACTGCCTACTGCCCCCATAGAAGGCCCAGGGGATGGTGTGTGGGAGACAGAAAATGCCTTCTCTGGGCCCAGAGAAGGCCTTTTCTGCCCCTCTTCCCTTCCTTTCCCCCCTTTCCTTTCTTCCTCTCTCCTTTCACTCTTCCTCTCTTCCCCTCTTCCCTCTTCCTTCCTTCCTTCCTTCCTTCCTTCCTTCCTTCCTTCCTTCCTTCCTTCCTTCCTTCCTTCCTTCCTTCCTTCCTTCCTTTCTCCAACCCTCTCTCCCTTCCACCTCCCTCCCTTCCTTTCTAGGGCCCATTGTCTTCCACCACAATGGGCTTTGCTCCCTAGTATATAATACAACAGACTTTGGTAAAAATGATCCCCAGATTTTCCACTAAACCAACTTGCATTTGTGCTATGAGATATTCCTCTGCTGGTGAGACTCTCTTCAAAGTTTGTCAATGTTGTCCTAGGAAAAATGTGTGAATACAGTGGTTTGAATAGTGGCAAAGAACTTGCTGATTCATGGGAGTTGCTGATTTTGGAGATACCAGGCAATGTCATTGTCATGTATTTATGAGTATAATATCCCATGAGCAAGTCTGTTCAGTATGAGTTCAATGGTGCTCTTAGGTGTTCTCACAACATAAGGTAGCAACAGGTGTTTTGGAGGGTATGTGGCAATGCGTCACTACATTGACTAAATATTTGGATCTCTCCGTTGATGTCTTGCTTTGTGGATGTCCACAAAGTAGGACCAAATGGTATTCAAACAGAGGTAGCATGGATGTAAAGCTTGACTAATGAGGTCTATTCCCCAAACCTCAGCCTAACAGATTTAACTCAAGTAAACTTCTGAATGCAAGGTGCAGCACCTGTAAGGGAAACAGAAAAAGAACAGGGATAGGGGAATTAGGTGGTTCAGAAAAGAGGATAGAAACTGTACAAGGTTCTCGCCTCTTGCACCCTCTCATCTCCAGTCCAGGAGATAAGAAAGAGGCAAGTCCTTGTTACTATGCCAGCACATGGAGAATCTCACGTTTTTCCCACACCCCTTCAGGAGTGAGATAAACCAAAAACCCACATGCTTCAGGAACACTGAAATCAGTATTCTGCCACCAGGACCTATTTAAGGACGTTCCCAACTCAAACAGGAGAATAGGTCCCACCTCCTGCCAGGTTTCTGGGAAGTAACAGCTTATCAGCTCTGGGCTAGAGCTGCAGATAATTAACACCCAGTAGTAGCTTTCTAGGCGAGCAGCTTAGGCTCTAGATTTAGCCCTAGAGATCCAGGTACAACATCAATCCAAATCAGATCAGTTTAATCTATATAAGATCTTTATTAAGCAAAGCAGTTATATGACAAGAGACTTGCAAGGATTAGAAAACAAGAACAATCCTATATCTTTGCACAGCTCTCACTAAACATAAACATATATCATAGTTACCAAGCCTTGGTCCAGTGAACAGTTAGTGCAAAGTCCATTCTCCAAGGGATCTTCTCGATATAAACTCTCCTAAAGAGGAGAGAATTTTATTGCTTTTTATAAAAAGAAAAAGGGAAGGTATATAGTTGGACTAAGAAAAGAATGGAGTGAGTTTTTTCTGTTAAAAAATTAGTTTTAGTTAGTATAATTACAAATTTTGGCAACCACCACGGTTGGAAGATCTTCTTTTCATCTTACAAAAGTCCAAAATAACTCTGTTAGTAAAGTTAGTAAAGTCCATTGGGGTTAGTTATTAATCAGCTCCTTTCTGACGTCTCAGGAACTATTTCTTTGGTTGTCTTCCTTTTATATCTCTCAAGTTGTAAGATGGGCCCTCTTTAGGCTTCTTGTCTCCTGCTCCAGCACCTCCCTCCTCCGGATCGCTGTCTTCTTCGCTGCTTGAATCAGTCCAAATTGCGAGAGCTGCATCTTCCTCTGTGCTGGCGTGTCTCTTCAGAAATTCTTGTGCTTTGAAGACGGAGTCTATCTTCTCTCTTTTATCATTATATTTAAAGATTAGTCCTTCGGGGATGCACCATCTGTAGGTTATCTGATGTCTTTGTAAGAACGTGGTCAATCCTTTATATGCTTTTCTTTTCATACGGATTTCATAGGGAACATCTTTCAAAGTTCTGATGGTCTGCTCCCCAATTTTCAAGGTCACCCTGAAACTGAATGCAGAATTTGATCTCTAGAACGCTACTTGACGACCACTTCTGCTGGCAGATTATTTTTCTTTGTAAAGGCTGAATAGGCTCTATAGGCCATATCCATCTCTTCTTTCAATTCCAACGCTTCTCTGCCAGTTAGGGGTGCCAAGGCATTCGCCAATATAGTTCTGGGATCCTCTTTTTCTTCTTCTTTAATGCCCTGAAAGCGGAGAGTCCGATTTGATTTTTCCATCTGTAACATTAAAATTCTTTTTTCTTGCATATCCTGATGTTTTTCTAATTTATTGACCTTTCTCTTTATTTTCTTGGTGTCCTCCGTTGAGACCAAACATTTTTGCGCAATCTCCTCCATCTTCTTTGTTGTTTCTGTTAACTGTTTTTGTTGACTGTTGAGAACACTTTCCATGTTACACAAAGTTTTGCTGATTTTCTGCATTTGATCCAGCAGAGGGCGCAGTGACTTGCTTTTCTGTTGATTGACAGCTAGCTCCGGTGGGGGGGTGCTCAGACCGGAAGTACCTCCCCCCTTCTTTTCCGGCTTCTGCGGGGCCTTTTTAAATGCCAACATGTTTTTAATTGTTTACTTTATCAAAGTTCGTGCCGCGTCACTCAGGAGACCAACAAACTCTTAATCTTCAATGCCACCCCAAAGGTATTTTCACCAACTCTTTTTTCCCTTTACCCCCTCCGCATTTCTTTTATAAGTCCTGTTCCTCAAGGGGGGGTAGAGATTCCTCCCTCCTCCCATCCGCTTATATGCTTGCGGGGGGTTTCGAATTTTCACTTCAAAATAGATCTCCAACTCACGGTTCGATGCCAGTTTTTTCCGTTTATCTTTAATTCAATCGCTTTATTCACTCCTGGGAATCGGTGGCGTTGCTAAGCCCCATTACGGGCACAACGCAGCGGGGCCGATTGGGGTGGGGAGAAAGCCTCAATTTCCCGGCTGTTTGCCGGCAAAGAGGCTACTCCCCAAGCGCCCCCGGTTCGGAGCCTTTAACTAAGGCTCACTAGGGTCTTTCGCATATGCGAAGACCCCCCCTAACTGCGCGTGGGCTAACCATTTCCGGGAGCGTCCCGAGAGGTGGCCGCCATTCGCTCCGCCGAAACCGAAAGTCCCCATTCTCCAAGGGATCTTAAAGATGAAAGCCATGCTTGCAATGGGCAATTAAGGCCAGCTTGTTGCCCACTTGCAGAATTCAGTGCTGCCAGTGTGTAATCCAAACACAGACTAACTCTTAGAAAGGGGCCCTCCTTCCAAGAGAGTTCTGTGTGTTGTTTGATAGGCTAAAGACAAATCTCCTCCTACCTCCGTCACAATTGAGTATGGCCTTTATCCAATCCCAACAGAGTAGAAAGGTGTGTCTAACTATGTAGGAGCCTCCATAGCTTACATGCTGATGGCACGTCCGCTGGGCTTTGAAGTTTGGGAAAGAGCCTCAATGTCTGGCCTTTCCCTCAGAGGTGCCAAAGTGGCTTTTGAAATATATATCTAGGCCGGGCATCTGTGCATGCCATTTGGTCAGGTGTCAAAAGTCACAGGGACATGTTCTCAGCTGAACCATTTGGGCCTAGTCACTGAACCAGGAAAGTATTTTTCCTATACAGAAACTATCTAACTGACACAGGCTCTCCTTTCCCATTGGGCTGCTCCAGTCTTTCCATGGGTACTGATTGGCTCCTAGCTGTTCTACTGACACAAGGGAAGTAGTGTTTTTCAGAAAGGGGCAAGTCCTTTGCCCGTCTGTCACACGCTCCAATGCTTTTGAGACATTCAGGAAATCTGAAGGAATCTGACACTGCCACCCTAAGAACACTCTTGGGAGTAAGCACTGCTGAACAGACTTCAGTAGGATTTTGAGTAAACCTGCTAAGGATTATACTGCAAACATGTTAAAAGTGTAATTATCCTCTTGCAGTATTACATGCATTATAATTATATGGATTAGGCTTACATGCCTATTACATATACATGCCCTTTGGAGTGCAAAGGGACTAGAGAAGACAGCCTGAAAAACAGCTGTGGGGCAAGGAGGCACTCCCCAGCACACAGCTGTTTCACATTGACTTCTGCTGTTCTGTTAAACAGCCTGAAAACTAGCAGCTAGCAGAAAAGGGGGGATCTCCTGGGAAGGGACTTCCCTCCCACATTTCTGCTAGCTAGGGTGAGCCCTGGCCAGCAAAAAGTGGGGAAGATCTCCTTCTCCTTCCATTCTGCTGGCCGCAGGGAGCTGCCAACAGCAGAAAGGAGGGAGGGGAGATCTTCCTGTGGGATCTTCCTCCCTTTTCATTCTGCTGGCCTTGGGGAGCTGCTGCCAGCAGAAAGGAGGAAGGGAAGATCTTCTGGGAAGGGATATTTCCCCCCTTCCATTCTGCTGGCTGTGGGGAGCTGTCACCAGCAGAAAGGGAGGGAGGGAGGATCTCCCAGGAGGGACTTCACCCCTTTCATTTAAACCCTGCTTTCTTCTCCCTGCAGCTTTTAAAACCCCTTTTAAAATGCAGGGCCATTAAACCCTTGTTTTCTGTTCCCCATGGAAAGCTGCAGGGCGCACAAAACAACGGTCATTTAAATAGCTTGGAGCCATTTAAACCAAACAGCTGAGTGGCTGGAAGCTCCCAGCCACTCAGCTGTTTCACCTGAACAGCAAAATGTAGGGGTTAACTCCCGCTTTCTGCTCTTCACAAACCTTAATAAGCCACTACAAATTGTGTCCAGAATGCATGGTAGTTCATCCTGGTTCTTTGGTTTCTGAACCCTGAAATTTGAGACAAACTGTTGTGTATTGAAAAGTGAATCAAGGCTTTACATTGTCATGTAAAGCTTGAGTCTGAATGTGGCTCTTCAGATGTCGCATTACCATTGGTCGGTTTCTGCAAAACCATTTGTAAATACCCAATCACTGAGTGATATTGTTGCAATGAGGGAATGGTCCTGATTGGCCTTTATCCCTACAATGTTATTGGTCATTAACATATTGTAGGTGTGGCTTTGACAGCCCGGGAGAGTTTAAAAGAAGGAGCTGTGCTCCCCTGGTTTGTCGTGTGTTCCTGACTTACAGTTGCCATTTAATAAAGCTGAAAATCACTTTGAAGCTGTCTTCTGTTGTTGAGTCTCATACTTAACAATTAGCGATGAGGATGGGATGCTAGAGCAGGTAGGCATCCCCACTGAACCGAGACCACAATGGCAGATGAGGACACACACCTGGTCGAGCCGGCTGAGGCTCCACGAGCAGTAGTGGCAGCACCATCAGCCCAGATGGCCATCAATCTGGCGTTCGAGGTGTTTGACCCGGCGACGGAGGACTGGGACTCTTACCTGGCACGGTTTGAGTTCCACCTCCAGGTGAACCAGATCACCGATGAGGTGAGAAAGAAGGCGATGCTCCTGAGCTCCTGTGGCAAGGCCGCCTTCGACATCGCCTGGTCCCTGGTCACCCCGACCGAACTGAGTGCGGCAATGTGGGCTGATATTACGGCCAAACTTAAAGGCCATTTCTCACCACATATCGGCACGCTTTTTACAAGTGGTGCCAAGGGTCATCAGAGTTGATAGCCAAATTCATCACCACCTTACGGAAGGCAGCGAGACCATGCGATTTTACCAACCTGGAAGAAGCCCTTCTCGACCGCTTGGTGTGTGGCCTACGAGACGAGCACCTTCAACATCGTCTCTTTGCCTGCACCGAGCTCACGTATGTGGTAGCCTACGCTGAGGCCATCACCACAGAAGCCACTGATAGGTCGATGCAAGAGGTTTGACAGCGGCAGACCTAGGTCAGCAAAGAGCCTGCAGTTCACCAACAGTCCAACAGCGAGTCTGACAGCGATGCCGACGGTGTGTGCAGAACTCGGGAGACACACCCAGTGCGGACCAGACCGAGAACTATAGCAATGTGTCCCTGTGCCGGCTGCGGTGGTAAGCATGAGAGAGACCTCTGTTGGGCAAAGGAGCTCCTGTGGAAAGCGAGGTCATCTGGCCCAAGTTCATTGAGCAGCCAGGAAATCACCACTGTCTTCACGACATGCAGACCCCAAGGTTCAGCCCTGAGATAATGACAGGATGCCCGACTGTCATCAGACTGACACCTGCTGCTGCCTTTTGATGGTCCTAGCAACCAGTGACAAGCCCAGTCGGAAGATCCACGTCATGCTCCATCTGGACAGCGTGCCCTGCATGATGGAGGTGGACTCTGGATCGTCCGTCACGGTCATCTCTACACAGACATGGCAGCGTTTGTTCCTGAGACAGAGTCGCCGCTGGCTGTCACCAGTTTCGACCCGCCTGTCCGACTTCCAAGGAAGGCATATTCTGTTGGCGGGAAAGGCGACTTTCCAAGTGGAATTCAAGAATCGGAAGGCTGAGCTGTCCCTCCTAGTTGCAGAGGGGGAAAGAGTCAGTCTGTTGGGCCTCGATTGGTTCAAGGCATTGGGCATTGCTATTACCGGTGTATATAAGATTTGTGAAACTAAATGGGACTCGTATAGAGAGTTTCCTAATGTGTTTGGGGAAGGGCTTGGCACGTACACCGGTCCCCTGGTCTCTTTTGATCTAGACCTTTCAGTGCGTCCCATACGGCTGAAGTACAGAAACATACCTCTCACCCTAAAGGCAAAGATTGAGGCCGAACTAGACAAATTGGTGAACCAGGGCATCCTCGAGCCGGTGCCCTATGGTCGATGGGAGACCCCCATCGTGATGCCTGTAAAGGCTGACGGGTCAATACGAATATGTGGTGATTATAAATGCACTGTAAATAGAGCCCTTCAACAGCACTCTTACGCAGTGCCGGTGATCAGTCACATGCTGGCATCGCTTGGAGGGGATAAGATTTTTGCCAAAGTTGACCTTGCTCAAGCGTACCAGCAGTTGCCGGTGGACGACGCAACTGCTGAGGCTCAAATGATCGTGACCCACAAAGGGGCTTTCAGAGTCAAACATCTTCAGTTTGGGGTGAATGTTGCCCTGGGTATCTTTCAAGGGCTTATGGAGGGGCTCCTGTGTGGGCTCCCAGGGGTACTGCCCTACTTTGATGATGTCCTAATAGCCGGTACTGATGAATATGAACTGATGGCTCACTTGAGAGCAGTGTTGGATCGTTTTGGGGAGGCTGGATTGCGGGTTAAGCGTTCAAAGTGTGTTGTCGGGGTGGACAGAGTTGAGTTCCTCAGGTTCCTCATCGATGTGGATGGGGTCCACCCCACGCCTGACAAGGTTGCCGCAATCAAGAACGCGCCTCCACCGCGGTCAGAGAAGGATATCCAATCGTTCCTGGGAATCCTAAATTTTTATCATGCCTTTCTGCCACACAAGGTGTCAGTTGCTGAACCCCTGCACACTTTGCTCCACAAAAACGTGAAATGGGAGTGGGGAGAGTGGCAGGAGTGAGCCTTCACTGCTGTGAAGGAACTATTATCATCGAGTGCAGTGCTGACCCACTTTGACGAGGACAAACTATTGGTTCTTGCGGCTGACGTGTCCCCTTACGGGGTGGGTGCCGTTCTCAGCCACCTGATGCCGGATGGATCTGAGGCACCGATCGCATTCTACTCATGATCACTCACAGCGGTGGAGAAGAACTATGCCCAGATTGACAAGGAGGGCCTCGCCTTAATTGCCGGAATAAAGAAATTCCATGACTTTGTTTATGGGCAGAGGTTCCTCCTTGTGACTGATCACAAACCACTCCTGGGCATCTTCTCCCCGGACTGGCAGACGCCGAACATTCTGTCACCTCAGATGTTGAGGTGGGTAGTTTTCCTTTTGGCGTATGATTTCGAGCTCGAGCACTGCCCAGGGAAGGCTATCGGGCACGCAGACGCCCTTAGCTGCTGCCCCGCACCACTGACTAACTGTGACTCTGAACCTGAACTGGACGTTCTGGCACTAGAGGAGCTCCCGGAGGCACCGGTTACCTCCTCGGACATTGCCGCTGCAATGGCTAAGGACCCTGTGCTTGCCTGTGTCCTTAATTGGGCATGGAGGGGGTGGCCGGCCGGGAAAATGGTGCCTGAATTTAAATCTTTCTGTTCGTGCCAGAACGAGTTATCTGTAACCAAGGGCTGTCTGCTTTGGGGGAGTCAGGTGGTGATTCCCGCCAAACTAAGGGAAGATGTATTGGAGGCGTTGCATGTGGGACATCCTGGCATGGTCCACATGAAAGCCCTCGCCAGAGGGTACGTGTGGTGGCCTAAACTGGACAAGGACATTGAGGCCTGGGTTAGGCAGTGCACGGCGTGCCAACAGTCCCATCCAGAACCACCACAGGCTCCCATCCAGCCCTGGGAGAAATCGAGGAGGCCATGGTCCCGCCTCCATATCGATTTTTTGGGTCCCTACCATGGAAAAATGTTCTTAATATGTGTGGACTCATACTCCAAATGGTTGGAGGCTGTAAATATGGGGTCAACTGGGTCCGGGGCTGTCATCAACGCCCTTCACAAACTTTTTGTGACCCAGGGGCTGCCGGACTGTTTGGTCTCGGACAACGGGCCACAGTTCATGTCAGCTGAGTTCGAGGGTTTCTTGAGGGACAACCTCATACGCCATGTGACTTCTGTGCCATTCCATCCAGCCTTCAATGGCAAGGCCGAACGGATGGTACGAATGGCAAAGGAGTCACTTGGGCGCCTAACGTGTGGGGACTGGAGCTAGAAAATTGCCTCTTTTCTCTTGAGGCAACATATCACCCTGTGTTCGGCAATGGGGCAGAGCCCAGCTGAACTTCTAATGGGCTGTAAGCTGGTTACCCTTCTCGACCGTTTGCACCCTGACTTCGACCAGTTAAAGCAACGGTCAGAGGCCCCTGAGCAGGGGAGAGTTTTTGTTGTGGGGGACAAGGTTTTTGCCTGCAACTACACGGAAGGTCATCGGTGGCTACCAGCCGTGGTCACCAAGGTTGCAGGTTCCAGGCTGTACATGGTCCAGCTTCCCAGTGGACGGGAGATACGCTGCCATGTAGACCAGCTCAGAGAGCACTGGGCAGACTCAAGCGCTGAGTCGGTGCCTGAATCTGAGCTGGTCCCTGAGCAGGAGGGGCCTCCCGTTGAGGAGGTGAGTGCTGTGGAACAGGAATTGGAGTCTGGGCAGACCCCAACTCCAGAGCCTGAAACCCCTGTCTTGGTGTCCCCCAACTCTCCTGCGAGAGAAGTCACCAGAGTCCCCAACTCCAATGGAGCAGAGACCGCTGCGTCGGTCAAGCCAAAGCCAAGGTGCCCCCCCCCACCTGAAAGACTATGTATGGAAGGGCAATGCTCCATCTTAGGGGGAGGAATTTGTTGTGTATTGAAAAGTGAATCAAGGCTATACATTGTCATGTAAAGCTTGAGTCTGAACGTGGCTCTTCAGATGTCGCATTACCATTGGTTGGTTTCTGCGAAACCATTTGTAAATCCCCAATCACTGAGTGATATTGTTGCAAAGAGGGAACTGTCCTGATTGGCCTTTATCCCTGCAATGTTATTGGTCATTAACATGTTGTAGGTGTGGCTTTGACAGCCCGGGAGAGTTTAAAAGAAGGAGCTGTGCTCCCCTTATTTGTCGTGTGTTCCTGACTTACAGTTGCCGTTTAATAAAGCTGAAAATCACTTTGAAGCTGACTTCTGTTGTTGAGTCTCATACTTAACACAAACTTTAGTTTGTCAGACAGTTTGTGCCCATCTCTTCATCTCACCATCAGGATTACTTACCACAGGTAGTGAGGATTTGGGTTCAGCTGAAAGATTAAATGGAATGAGTTTTTTCTTCTGTACTGGGATCCTCAAGCAGGAGTTGGGGACATTTATCTGCAAACAAAAATACATGTGTAGGTGAGGGGAGCTAAATCTTGCCCCCCATGAGATGTTCATCCTCCTATGAGAGTCTGTGAAAAGGTCTGCCATGCCAATGGCTTCTGTTAACTTTTCTGAGAGATCTAAGCCATGGTTCTGAGTGAAAGTCAGAGTTTCAAAGCCTAGTAAGGACCTTAAAGTGTAAAACGCAGCACCAGATAATTAAGCAAACAAAAGATATGAATTCTCTCTATGAATGTTTCTATAGGACACAGAGCCTGGGCTTCTTCTCTACTGTTATATATGAACAATTGCTGATGTTTTGACGGTGCCAAACATAAATGTCCATTGAACCAGAGGCATTACCTAACCACTGCGTTCACAACTCCCCTTTCTCCCACACATTTTTCTTTTTCAAAACAGATTCAAGACTGAAATACAACTCCCTGACAATCTACATTATGCTTCATTGATTACTTTCCTCTGATATTTACTGTAGCTTTTTATGGTCTTTCCCCCACTAGAAGCAACACTTGGCTTTGAAAGGAAAGGCAGTTAAGATGGAAAATTAATGGAGTAAAAATTTATCCTTATAATTGTACCCAACTGGAGCATTTTAGGGCTTCTCTTGGATTTCACAACTTTTTTTTTTAATTAGAAATGCAAAGTTAGCCAGAGGTGAGAAACTGGTGGCACATGAACCAAATCTGACTCTGGAATAACATATGTACCAAAATGTTATGCAGTGGTACATTGGCTCTGATTTGATTGTGTCTTCTGGACCAAAATAGGAAGGCTTACAATAGTAATATTATTCAGGACATATATACCTGAACATGATGCAAGGCAATACTCTATGAGGCCTCACCAATATCATCAGACTTTGCATCAATTGTTTGTAAGTATAAAACTCCTTTTTTGGTCCTACATTGATTAACATTGTCTTATTATTGTATCATTGAGCCTATATGTACAAATATGGCTTGACCATTGAAGAAGGCTACTTTGGCCAAAATGTATCAGGTCGTAATAGGTCCTTTGTGTATATTGTACACTTTTATTCTGTATTGAGGCTACAATCGGGCCCTTAACTGTTTTTAACTAATTGATAATAAATACATGTATTTTTGATAATATTTAAGGTATAATTATAGTTTTTTAGTTATCGGCCCTTTACTTTGTATGTAACTAACCTTTCAGGTACTTGAAAGTGCTCTTTTAGACTGTTTATCACCAATTTTTGCCTTTAGGTCCATATTGGGCAATTAATAATGCCAAAAAATAGGACATATGACCTGTCTCTGTAATTTCTGCTTTTTTTCATACAAGTATGTTTGGGGTGGCAGGATCACAGCAGCAATCTACACCCTCAACTTCAGTGAATTTTTGGGCTGTATGTATAGAATCAGCAGATGTACTCATGCATGTGTATACAGCGTTCTCCTTGCTTTTCAGAGTTTCTTATTGCAGAAAAAGAACCCTTCATGCATACGCTCGTATATGCTCAACTATACATGTGTCTGTAAAGTGCTGTCCAGTCACAGCCAATTTATGGTGACCCCATATGGTTTTCAAGGCAAGAGACTAACAGAGGTGGTTTTCCATTGCCTTCCCCTGCATAGCAACCTTGGAATTACATATTATTAATTGCACATAACCCATTCCCCCCTCAGAATGTCTGAAAAACATTGTCATCTGGCTTCTTTGATAAACACAGTTACAGTAGTCTGTCTTATAATAATGTTATATTTCCTAATTTAACTACATACCTATCACACACAGTTAGGTGAACCAAATAAATGAGGTTCATTTACAAATAAGTCCTAAAATCTGTCATGATTTCTATCTCTATCATGATTCCTGATGGCATAAATGTATATTTACTTATTGTGCGAAATACATGTTTGTATTTATATCATGAATGTACATCTCTAAACACACACTGAATGAACACCATAAAACTACAGCCGATTGAAGCTCTTCAGCATATAAGATCATAAAATCACCACTGGATCAGACTAGTGGTCTATCTAGGCCAGCATCCTGTTTCACAGTGGCCAACCAGTTGTCCTGGATGGCCAACAAACAGGACACAGAGGTGAAGGATTTCTCTGAATGTTGACTCCCAGCACTGATATTCAGAAGAAGCTCTGTTTAATTCCCTTTAAAACCATCTATGTTCATGGCAATAACTACATCCATTCACAATTCAGTTCCACACTTTCATTACTCATCAAATAAAGACATTCTTCCTGTGCCTGCCAACTTCATTGGGTGCCCCCCCCAAGCTTCAGCACATAACATAAGAACATAAGAGAAGCCAATGTTGAATCAGGCCAATGGCCCGTCTAGTCCAACACTCTGTCACACAGTGGCCAAAATATACCCGGTGCCATCAGGAGGTCCAGCAGTGGGGCCAGGACACTAGAAGCCCTCCCACTGCTGCCCCCTCCAGCACCAAGTACAAAGTGCATCACCTGCCCCAGACTGAGAGTTCCCATCTATACCCTGTGGCTAATAGCCACTGATGGACTTCTGCTCCATATGTTTATCTAATTCCCTCTTGAAACTGTCCATGCTTGTAGCTGCCACCACCTTCTGTGGCAGTGAATTCCATATGTTAACCACTCTTTGGGTGAAGAAGTACTTCCTTTTATCTGTTCTAATCCGACTGCTCAGCAATTTCATGGAGTGTCCACGCGTTCTTGTATTGTGAAAAAGGGAGAAAAGTACTTCTTTCTCAACCTGCTCAATCCCATTCATAATCATATAAACCTCGATCATGTCACCCCTCAGTCGTCGTTTCTCCAAGCTAAAGAGCCCCAAGCGTTTTTACCTTTCTTCATAGGGAAGGTGTTCCAACCCTTTTATCATTCTAGTTGCCCTTCTCTGCACTTTTTCCAATGCTATATCCTTTTTGAGATGTGGTGACCAGAACTGTACACAGTATTCCAAATGAGGTCGCACCAATGATTTATATAGGGGCATGATGATACTGGCTGATTTGTTTTCAATTCCCTTCCTAATAATCCCCAGCATAGCGTTGGCCTTCTTTATTGCAGCTACACACTGTCTAGACATTTTCATTGAGTTATCTACTACGACTCCAAGATCTCTCTCGTGGTCCATCTCTGCCAGTTCAGACCCCATCAACGTGTATTTATATTTAGGATTTTTGGCTCCAATGTGCATCACTTTGCACTTGGCCACATTGAACCCCATTTGCCACATTGATGCCCACTCACCCATCCTCGACAGATCCCTTTGGAGTGCCTCACAATCCTCCCTGGTTTTCACCACCCTGAACAACTTCATGTCATCTGCAAATTTAGCCACTTCACTGCTTACTCCCAATTCCAAATCGTTAATAAACAAATTAAAAAGCATCAGACCGAGTACTGATCCCTGTGGAACCCCACTGCTTACCACCCTCCACTAAGAAAGTTTCCCATTTATACTCACTCTCTGTTTCCTATTTATAAGCCAGTTTTTGATCCACAAGAGGACTTGTCCTTTTATCCCATGACTATTGAGCTTACTTAGGAGCCTTTGATGAGGAACTGTATCAAAAGCTTTCTGGAAGTCAAGGTAAATAATATCTATTGGGTCCCCCTTGTCCACATGTTTGTTCACTCCCTCAAAAAACACTAACAGGTTAGTGAGACAAGATCTTCTCTTACAGAACCCATGCTGAGTCTGCCTCAATAGTTTTTGTTCATCAATGTGCCTACTAATTCTTTCCTTAATAACAGTTTCCACCAACTTACCCGGTATTGATGTCAGACTGACTGGCCTGTAATTTCCTGGATCTCCCCTGGAGCCCTTTTTAAAGATGGGAGTGACCTTAGCTACCTTCCATTCCTCAGGAATGGAGGCAGATTTTAAAGAAAGATTACATATTTTTGTCAGGAGGTCCATAAGTTCACATTTGAGTTCTTTCAGAACTCTCGGATGAATGCCATCCGGGCCTGGTGATTTATTAGTTTTTAAATTGTCCATCAGTCGGAGGACTTCCTCTCTTGTCACCGCAATCTGATTCAGGCCTTTCAAACCCCCTCCCGAAATCGGTGCTTCTGGAGTGGGCAAACACTTCTCCTCTTCCACAGTGAAGACAGAGGCAAAAAATGCATTCAGCTTCTCAGCCATTTCCCTATCATCCTTCACTACTCCTTTTACCCCTTGGTCATCCAAGGGCCCCACTGCCTCCCTGGCTGGCTTCCTACTTCTAATGTATTTGAAGAAAGTTTTATTGTTGATCTTTATGTTTTTTGCGATATGCTCCTCATATTCCCTTTTTGCTTGCCTGATCACAGACTTGCATTTTATTTGCCACAGTCTGTGTTCCCTTTTATCAGCCTCACTGAGACTAGCTTTCCACCGCTTAAAGGAATCCTTCCTACCTTTTACAGCTTCCATTACTTTATTTGTTAACCATGCAGGCTTTTTTCTATACCTATTTGTGCCTTTCCTAACCTGCGGTATATATTTTTTCTGAGCTTCTAGGATTGTCTTTTTAAATAGTCTCCAAGCTTCCCCAATGGTTTTGACCTTCTCCACTCTTCCTTTCAATTTCTTCCGCACATGTCCCCTCATACCAGAGAAGTTACCCCTTTTAAAGTTAAAAGTGGTTGTGTCAGTCTTTTTGGGCAACTCCCTATATGTACAAATGTTAAATGTTTCACATGTCTAAAGATGTGTATCTTCCCTTCATCCCTTCAACCACAAGCACCATATAAACTGTGAATAGCTCCTTAATTTAGGTACTTATTATTAATCTACTGCAGGGGTGTCAAACATGCGGCCTCAGGGCCGCATCAGGCCTCCAGAGGGCTTCTATCAGGCCCTCACTGGAACTGGCCATCTCCTTCTTCCAGTTCTGTTGCTGCTGCTGCATCATAGCTTACTTCACCAGACTCTCTCAATCACTCAGCCATTTCATGTTTTCCCCTGGGTCCTAGACTCAGAACTCTGAGCATGAGATTTCTGTGGTGAATGTCAATAAATCAAAAGTAGGTTTGCAGCTTACAGTTACATACTTGAGCAGCATACTCAAAATTGCAACAGTGCAGACATTTTGATGCAATAATTCAGAGCAAGGGGTATCAGTTATCAGATACTGTTAAATAAAATATTGCAAGAGTGCTAATGTTTTAAGCATGTTTTTATTTTAAGTAAAAAAAAATCTTTGGCTGTGATCACACACACTAAATAACACACTTTCAATCCACTTGCAGTGCACTTTCTAACTGGATTTTGCCAGTTCACACAGTAAAATCCAGTTGGGAAGTGGACCGAAAGTGGATTATTTAGTGTATGTGATTGCAGCCTTTGTGTTTGTGTCCTTTATAAAGTTTCTATCTTTGCTACCTGGCATTACATTTTATGACACATATGGCCCGGCCAAACAAGGTCCCATTTACATCAGATCCAGCCCTCATAACAAATGAGTTCGACACCCCTGATCTACTGTGTTGCTTTGAATTTAATGTTTCTTCTTCTTAAGTATTAGAGTTGCACTAGACACAGCAGGAGCCACTGTGAAAAACCATCAGTCTTGGGGCACCTTAAAGATGAACACATTTATTGTTGTATAAGCTTTTGTGAGTCAGAGTCCAATTCTATTGTCCGTATGTCTTTATCAGATGCAAGTATTACAGTCATAGGCAGAAGTATATTTAGGAAGTATACACAAATGCACAAACGGAATAAGGGGATGGCTCTGTTGAGACATAACTGAACTTTTATATTGTTTATTTTAACAATGATTAGTTTCTGAATCCAGAATTCCGCTCACTGACAAATACTGGTTTTCTTCTAAAAAAGCTGGTTTCAATTCCTTTTTTCTGTAGCATAAGAAGAGAAGAGATTGGATTTATACCCTGCCCTTAACTACCTGAAGGAGTTTCAGAGTGGTTTACAATCTCTTTGTATTACAATCTCCTTTAGCTTCCCCTCCCCACAACAGACACCCTGTGAGGTAGGTGGGACGGAGAGAGCTCTTTCAAGAACTGCTCCTGAGAAAACTGCTCTTTTAACTGACCCAAGGTCACACTAGAAGCTGCATGTGGAGGAGTGGGGAATCAAACTCAGTTCTCCCAGATAAGAGTCCACACTCCTAACCACTACATAACTACACCATACTGGCTCTCAGGTGTTGCCGGAAAGTGTCAGAATTAAACCAGGATTAAGCAAAGATGTCTGCTTTCAGCTATCATGTGAAACCATAGTTCAGACTAACTGTGGCTAATAAACCAACTTTGATTCTTAGTTTGACAGAACCAGACTAACTAGTTAGTGCATTCAGTCACATTAACCATAGTATGTAGAGGTGGGAGTTATGATGAAGAGGGAACAAAAGCAGTGTTTCAAGACCTAAGTATGTTACAGCGCACAGATGAAAAGATCAAGTGAGCATTATCATTCCCAACTGTTGGGCAAAGTAAAATGAAAGGTGTACATAAACTTGTAAGGAGAGAATAATAGTGGGCTAGTTACCCCAGATCCTATTGAATCCAAAGAGAATAGTATCAAATGTGCATCACTTTCTTTGAAAAGGTTACATTGCCTCTTTTCTCCTCTTGATGTCAACCCTGCACTGTGATATAACCAAATTTATCATGCAAATTGTTCATCAGGGCTTCATTATTTTTACATTATTTTTAATGCAGTAAAAATTCCACCCAGTAGTGAGGGTATTAGTGAGATTTTTCTCTTCAAACTTTCCAGTCTTTCCTTACTGCTTCCCTTTGTTTTAATCTCCTATGAGCTATTGATTGTGCTATTGGTTATAGCTACCCACTGGCCAAGCAACAAGATTCTCCAGCAGAGAAGAAGGCAGCACTGTTGTGCCAGTGAGTACAAGATACCTTGAAGTGATTGGAGTTAATTCAAATTCCTGGACAGCTACAGTGAGCTATGTAAAATGACAATGGGTGACTAATGACTTGTAGTGCTTGCAAGTAATTAGTGCCATTCATTGTAAAGCATTATCTAAATTTGTTTCTGAAACTTAGCCATGGGGAATTTTCTGTATGCATTGAAAAGAGTAGCACATACTTCAGTGCTCATAGTAATGTCTGTGGGTTGTGTGTACATGTGTTTGCTTTAGCTTCAAGATTACTATTCAGCATTCCTTCATTCAGTACAACTTTTATGTCTAATAAATTAAATTCCTCTGCTGAATAATTACATGTAAATGCTGGTAGTCTATTATTCTCAAGGGGCCAATTTTCTAGCCATTTGTCAGCATCTGAAATGTCAGACATATTACACTAAGGATGTAGTACATACAACATACACTTCAAAGTGTAATATGAAAGCCATTAATAAACACATTGCAGATGTAAATTAAGAAACTCGCTGGGCAGTGCTACATGAAGCTCAAATTGGTCAGGTTAAAGCAAATGATCTTAGAATGGATAATAAACCTGGTCCCTGTATGGATTGATAGACACACAGAATGGGGCCAGGTAATTTTTCTACAAACCTGGTTTGCAGAAAAATGTAAAAACAGAAAAAGGAGGGGAGTTCAAATTCCCCCAAACAGAGGCAGAACCAAGGTCACCTGATCTGGATAGACAGAGGTGGTCATGATGCTATAGGCAGGCTGAGGAGGGCAGGAGATAGCCAGAGCTGCTAGTTTCCCCCCACAAACAGGGAGTATACCAGTCATTAGAATCCTGAGTCAAATGAGTCTCAAGCTGTTGCCTAGCAGCTCCCAAAGCTGGAAAAGAGCCTGGTTGAACTTGAAGCTCTTCTGTGTCAGGGCTGCCAAGATAGCAGCAGAGGTGGTTTATGGTGGGGAGCAGGATGGAGTGGTAGAGGTATACTGGTAAGTGGGGTGGGGGGGAGGAATGGGAGCCAGAGCTGACACCATCACTGCTTGAGCCAGGATACAGGAAACAGTTGTTCTGACGGCTAGTGGATGGCTAAGCTAGTGAAGAGGGAGAGATCTGATGCAATGGAGAAAAGGAATAAGAGAGAAAGAGAGGGAGAGAGGGAGACTGAAAGAACAAGTGTGGGGGGAAAGGGAAAAAGAGAGGCTGATTGACAGAAAGGGAGGGGGAAAGGGGAAGAAGCAAAAGTGGGGGGGGATAGGATGTTTCCGTGAGTTCTTCAGGTCCCCCACTTGTGAGTTCATAGTGCAATAAGGCTATTGCTGTCAGGTAGCCTGTCATGTATATGGAATGTAAGGGAGTACATCCTCCTCTGAGGTTCTCATCTGCTTCTGTACTGTTTGCTTCTTATCAAATGCATGACCTTGTGGTGTCTCAGCCTGCTAAGGCACTATGCTGGGAAATAGCGGCTTTTAAATTGTTATTTTCCTGTGCCTGCTTGCTTTGCCCATGTACCCGAATTATAATCATTGGCTTCACTTAGATCAGGGGGTTGTTTGAATTTAAGTCAGGGGCCTCAATTTCCTTAGGTCATTCCAGACATGAACTGTGTATGTACTTTCAGTTATGATTTACCAATAAACAGAATCTTCTTATGAAGCCCTACAGTGTGTGATCTGACTGGGAAGCCTGACAAAGTGTCTGGAATCCCTTATCATCCTTTGACCTGTATCTCTGTATCTGAGATGAGCGGCAGCAAAGAAGAAATCATCCAGACATTGTCTGGGGATACGGTCCCTATCACCACTGTGACGACCACTGAGACATCCTCTTTGACTGGAGACAAAGGACTGGGCACCGGTGCACTTTTCTTTGATCCTTTTTGTGGGGCAAGTGCCCAGCTGACCATGAGGCAGAAGGGACTGAGCTGGGGAAAGTTTCATGGTGATACCCTTGAAACTTGGGCCCCTACCCACGGGACACGTCGGGAAAGTTGCTGTGACCAACCCGTCCACAAACTTAGTCTCGAGGCAGGAGCAGATGCTGCCTCCTGTGAGCAGTTGGATGCTGAGAATATAGTGGATACTCGTCTAGACCTGCTCGAAAGTAGGCAAGACTGACTCTTCCGTGTGGTTGAAGAGTCATTCCATAAACTTCCAGGAATAGTGGTGGAAGTGGTTCAGCAAGAACTTGATCAACAGCTGCTGGCGTAACCTGCTCTACCACCTCTCCAAAAACCTGCTCAGGCTCCAGGGCAGCAACCGCCCCTCAACCAGCAGGTAGCCCCCATTGGTGGGCAGCCAGCCCTCCCAGCCCTGAGAGGACAGGTTCCGGGGCAACCACTCCATGAGGCACCCCAACCTGCTGAACTGCTGGACACAACGTTCGATGGGACCCTGAGAAGCTGGCATTTTTCATGGTACACACAGAGAAATTTGTCTTGAACTGGGGCCACCTGTTCCTGGATGAGGAACGCATGGTTGACTACATCGCCTCCCAACTGCGGGAGGGGGCAGTGGATTGGTACGTGAGCCTCTGTAATGATGAAGGCCTGGAGTTACATGAATACTTTCATGTAGGCCCTCAGGGCCCAGTACGAAGACCCGAATGCCAGTGAAATTGCCTGGGCTTTCCTACGCACCTTCTGACAGGGGAAGAAGTCCATGCATGAGTATTCCGAAGAATTCAGATGACAAGCGGCCAAGGTCCAGGGTTGGCCTGATGGTGTCCTAGCTGAACAGTACTGCCTGGGTCTCTGTCACAACCCAAGGCCCTGTGTTACAGCAATATCCTGCTGCCTCTGTATTATCGTCTTAACCCAGGCTCTATCAGAGACCAACAGAGCCTATGTTTACCTTCTTCCCAGGGTCATTTCTATCAGCACACTGAAAGGATTACTTGCTGGAGGCTCATTAGAGGTCTCCATTCTCTTTATTAAGCACAACAAGGACCAGTGACTACTCCAATAAAAAGTACATAAGTTTATTTACAAGCAAACATATAAAAACAGACGTGTAGGGGAGGAGAATTAGTGGATGAGACACAAAGCAAACAAACAGAAACTTATCTAACTAACTAATCCTTATCCCTGGGCGTTGCTCGAAGCAGCTAAGCAGAAAGCTGGGTTAGTGCCAGAAGCCACCGTCCTTCCTTTTGGCAGACGCAGTCCTCAGGAATACCAGATGTCTGATCTCACCGAATCCCAGCAACAGCAAACACATGCAGCATAGTTCCCTGGCTCGCTCTTTCTCTTTAGCCAGTTCATTAGTTCCATTTTAGCCTTGCCTTGCCTCTTAATTTATACAGGACTAGCTGTCAAACAATTATTACGTCACAGGGGCAAGCACATGGCTAGGCTAGATCACTTTCTGTCATAGATCTTGTTAAGTCATGCTAACTATCTGACAGTTCTCCGCTGTAAATGATATTCCTAGCCGGTGAATGGTGTCAGGTGCACCACTTAGGTGTGCTGGCTAGCTGCGTCCATACTGATGCATTGCTCCAGCAGGGACTTAGGAAATTTAAAGGGCCAATATCTTGACAGTCTCAACCCAGAGGTCCGGGAGACAGTCCTTTGCAGTGTGCAACCCATTTCCCTGAACATATGGATCCAGGAAGTAGCGGATGTGGAGAGCCAGCTGAGGATCATTTGCATCAACAATGTGACCACCCTGGGTAAGGGTGTACTGGCCACATCAAAATCCAAGCTGCCACTGAAGCAGAAGGAGGGGATGTGGGAGCAATGGATGAAGCAGGGTATCTGCCTGAAATGCGGTGAAGTGGGCCACTTCATGGCCATGTGCCTGGTATCGGGACCATCAAAATTCCCTCCCAAGAAAGGAACAGAGAAGAAATGCACCGACACCCCAGGGAAGAAACCAACTGCAAGACCCAAGACTCAGTGGGTGCTGCAAGCCAGCATTCCTGAAGGGGAGACAGTCATCCAGTGATGAGGAACTCCAGCTGGCGGGAAATGGACAGGACCTGCTATGAGTGGCACTGAACAGCAGGTCCCAGTTCTGGAGGCGCAGAAAATGGTGAGCAGTTACCCCACCTCTTTTGTGACTGTAACCATTATGAACCCCAACTTAGGCACCCATGTGCAGGTGCAAGGTTTGATAGACTCGGGTTGTGGATGGGATCTAATCAATCCCTCCCTGGTGATGGGTCTTGGGGCTAAAGTTGTTAAACTCCCTGAACCCCTGCTGTTTACCCAAATGGATGGGTCCGCCATGAAAGACCCTTGTAAATATGAGACTGTCCCACTACGAATGGGGGTGGGAGAGCACTGGGAACACCGACCATTTATAATCACTGTGGCGGCACACTTTCCATTGGTGTTAGGCAGCCCATGACTCCACAACCATGATCCCAATATACTGTGGAATTAAAGCTTAATTCGTTTCATATCCCCCCAATGTAATTCTCATGGATAGGAGGGTGTGTGGGGGACCCCCCCTCCCAATGAGTCGGTACATGCATGTGTGGTGAGTGAAGAGTTGGCTACGATTCCCCCTGAGTACTGGGACTTATCATGAGTGTTTGAGGAAGAGGAGGAAGATGAGTTGCCCCCTCACAGACATCAGACTGTGCTATTGAACTTTTACCCGAGCATAAGTTACCTACAGGAAAATTGTATGCCATGAGTCCGGCTGAGAAGGAGGAGCTGTGCAAGTTTATAGGTAAAAACCTGGCAAGAGGATTCATTCAGCCAGCTTCTTCTCCATTCACAGCCCTTTTATTGTTCTGTAAGAAGAAAGATGGGGGTTTGAGGCTGTGCACAGACTACAGGGGCTTGAATGTTGTCTCTACTACTAACGCTTACTCCCTCCCCCTCATCAAAGACCTCCTAGCTGAGGTATGAAATGGTAAAATCTACTCTAAACTTGACCTCCATGATGCTTACTTCTGGGTCCAGATTAAGGAGGGGGGTAAGTACAAAACTGTGTTTAATACCCCATTGGGGCAATTTGAGTACTGGGTGATGCCCTTCGGGCTTCAGGGGGCTCCCAGGGTCTTCATGAATCTGATAAATGAAGAATTGCATAAGAATTTATTCAAAGGAGTGGTTGTTTACTTGGATGATATCTTGTTGTATTCCCCTGACAAAGAATCTCATGTGGCATTGGTCTGTGAGGTTTTAGAAATGTTGCACAAGCACGAACTGTTTGCATAGCTATCAAAATGTGAATTCCATTGTACTGAGATTGACTTTTTGGGTTACCACATTTCCCCCGGGATTTAGAGATGGACCCAGCCAAAGTCTGGGATGTGGTGGGATCAGAACCCCCTCGTACCCGGAGACAACTCCAAGCATTCCTTGATTTCACCAATTTCTACAGGTCCTTTCTCGCTAATTTCACCCAAATTATCTTACCGCTCATGGATCTCCTGAAAACTAAGGGTAAGGGTCCCAAAAGCACTCGACTGGGGGCTAAACTAACATGGACTAATGAGTGTCAGGAGGCATTCGACTACTTAAAAGCTCTGTTCACATCTGAACCCATGCTGGCCCACCCAAATGAACTCAAAAAATTCATCTGATGTTGCTATGGGTGGTGCCATATTGCAAGAGGGGGAGGATGGTAAACTACACCCACTTGCTTACGTCTCCTGGAAGTTTAATGAGACTGAGTGTAATTGGTCAGTTTGGGATAAGGAGGTGGAAGCAATTCAATTGGCGCTCTCTACATGGCTGCACTGGCTGGAGAGGGCCAGGGTGCCGTTTGAAGTGTGGACTGACCATAAGAACTTGGAAGTACTCTGAATGCCTTGCAATCTTAACGTGAAACAGCTGCGGTGGGCTGATTTCTTTTCTAAGTTCAACTTTACTCTCCACCATTTCCCCGGCAAAGTGAAGTCCCTTGCTGACACACTGTTCCACCTTCCTGTTGGTTGTTAATATCCAGCAGCTAGATCAGCATGATCTAAGTGACAGCTGGCAAGCTGCTAGGAACAAGTTCTGACCTGTTCAGACTGGCCCAGGTATGAGGTCAGTGTGCAATGACTCAGCATGATGCTGATTGGTTGTCATATGTATAAATGTAAATGTCTTGTACTGTACAATTCTTCCTCTCTCAATGTATGTGTCTGGCGGAGCAGTTTGTTGGTGTATCTTGTGAATAAACACTGTATATAGTTTTCCACAGTACTGACTCTGTGGGGTGCTATATATCAGTTACTCTGCTGAAGTGCTGGAGTTACTGCACAATCCTGGTGACTGAAGGTGGCTGCACGTTGCTTATGCAGTCTGCGTGTCAGGGTTATGGGCCCAGCCTCGCGGGAAGACCGTCCTGAGCAACGGTGAGCCTACCAGCCCAGTGGGGATTCATGCCTGTCGGGAACCGGTGAGTCTGACAGCCAGCACTGTTATCTGGACAACGCCGGTGAGCCAGACTGAGAGTGAACGTGCCGCAGTGAACAAGGAGCTGAGGGTGCTGACTTTTTCCAGGAGTGGGGGAGTGAATGAGCCTGCCCGGACAAGCCTTGGCTGTGGTGAGTCACGCTGTGTGTGTGACAGAGACTGATAACAGTTCCAGCCCGAGCGTGTCAAGAAAGCCGGAGGAAGCATGGCTTTGGTGCTGACAATGCAGGTGGTGGACAAGCTGACCTCCATGAATTATGATACGTGGGCGTTTCAGATGAAACACTATCTCATCAGGGAAGGGATCTGGGTGTACATTAACAACCCTCCTGATCCAGTTCCAGCAGCAGATGTGGCAAAGGTCGAGAAGGCTCTGGCATGCATCGTTCTGGGCGTGAGTGATGACCAATTAATACATATTTCATCTGCAGCCGATGCAAAGGCAGTGTGGAATGCTTTGAAAGCAGTCTATGTGCAAATGTCTGCTGCTACTATTATGTCCTTGATGCGTCGCTTGTACAGAAAGCTTCAAGCTCTGGGAAAGTCTGTCCGGGAGCATGTGAACGCTCTGACAGAGCTGTTTCAGCAGTTGCAGGGAAGAGGAAAGTCCGTAAGCCAGGAGGACAGGTGTTATCTTTTGTTAAGTTCATTAAACAAGAAATATGACACTTTAATCACCTCCCTGGAAGGTTTACTTGTTGACCAGTTAAATCTGCAAATGATTGTTGGCCGTGCATTGGAATACAAGGCTAAACTCAACACCAAGCACTCTTCTGTTTCCTGGCAGCATGCCCAGCCTGTGGAATTCCAAGGGGCCAGCAGCAGACGGAGAGAGGAGCTCAGAGTGAAATGCGAGCCGGCAAGAGCTCTGCGTGTGAAAAAATGCTTCTTGTGTGGGTCTGTGTCCCATTTAAAAAAACCCTGTCCCTTGCAGAAGAAGAAAGCCATCAGTGGACAGCAGGACGTGGTGGCAAAACGTCCTAATGCCTCGTTTGTGTTGACAGGTACTGATTTAACACATGACTGGGTGGTAGATAGTGGAGCCAGTCAAATTTTCTGTAAGGCTCCAGATCTGCTGCAGAATCAATGAAAAGCACAGCTACAGCATGTGACTCTGGCTGATGGTCACGTGGCTCCTGTAGCATGCTGTGGGGAGTTAACTATCTCCTGTCTAAACCATACTTTTCAGAATGTCCTCTGTGTACCCTCCCTTGAGAACAATTTGCTCAGTGTCCTGGCGTTGGACAGAGCTCAGTTTGAAATTGTGTTTGCTAATGAGTCTTGCAGCATTAACAAAGGTGGGAAGGTGAGGGCTACTGCTAACTTGAAAAATGGTGTTTATGTATTAGATTACCCTGAAACGGCAGCCGCAGCAAGCGTGCCTTGGAACAAAAATCCACACCATGAGTGTTTACATCTTTTACATCGTCGTTTAGGTCACGCCTCATTCCATGCCATAAATCAAACTCTAGCTCTAACAGGCAGGGAAGGAGTGAATGATTGTAAAACTTTCCTTGACTGTCAAGTATGAAAACAGGTTAAGTCGCAGGTATTTCCTGTAGCTTGTAAAAGTGACAGAGTGTCTACGCATGCTTTGTAATTAGTGCATGTGGATCTAATGGGGCTGTTTCCTCCTAGTTTGTCTCATAAACGTTATGCGTTGGTGATAACGGATGATTTTTCTCATTATTCATGGGTGTATATTTTGAAGAGTAAGGCTGATACTTGTCAAACCTTAAAATACTGGCACAAGAAAGTAAGAAACCAATTGGGTGAGTTAAAGGCCATGCAAACTGATATGAGGGGAGAATTTATGTCAAATGCAATGCAGCAATGGTTGCAGAAAATAGGGGTTAAACACAGAGTTGCTAACCCAGCGGCACCACCTGAAAATGGGGTTGCAGAATGAAAAAACTCCACCCTACAGACCATTATGTATGCAATGTTGGATGATGCCCAGTTACCAAAGTCATTTTGGGCTGAAGGTTTGAAATGTGCAGTATATGTATCAAATACGACTTGGTCAAGAGTCTTGAACAACATTCCTTTTATTCTGCTTCATGGAAAAATGCCAAATTATCTGCGTGTGTTTGGGTCTAAGGCATGGGTTAACATACCTGTAGATCAGCGCAGGAAGGGTGGTCCCAGATCAAAGCAGATGCTCTTTTTGGGATATCAATCAGGTATGAAAACCTACAGATTCTCTAATGACCACCATCAGATCACTTTCAGCAGAACTGCCAATTTTTCTGAGGGCAAGAATTGGCACAATATTCATGCAAACTCTCTACCTGAGCAAACAGTGTTACCTGTTGCTGGTGAAACAGATACTGATTTAAGTTCTGAGATTCCAGAGGCAAGTCCTTCTCAGCCTAGTGTAACAGGTGGTGTTAAAACAGAAAGCAGCACACCTAGGAGGTCTGAGAGAAGTACAAAAGGTATTCCACCACAAAGATATGGGTTTGAAACACAGGTGGCAAATTTTGTGTGTGCAAAGGAACCTACATGTTACAATGATATAACTATGATGCAGGAAAATGAAAAGCAGGCTTGGTTAAAAGCAATGCAAGTGGAGTATGATTCTCTGTGTGCAAACGAAGTGTTTGAACTGTCTGAATTGCCTGAGGGAAAAAAAGTCATAGGGTGCAGATGGTTGTACAAACTGAAACCTGTGCAAGGTGAAATGCCTCAGAGGAAGGCTAGATTAATAGCCCAGGGGTATAGTCAAGAGTTAGGGGTGGACTATGATGAAACGTTTGCTCCTACAGTAAAAAGTAGCACCTTAAACGTAGCATTGTCAAAGGCAGGTGCAGAAAGGTTGAAGGTTCAGCATTTTGACTTCACAACTGCATATCTGAATGTAGCTCTGGATGAGCAGCTATACATGAAACAAATACCTGGCTTTGAGAGTACAAATCCCAACCTGGTGTTAAGGTTGAAAAAAGGATTATATGGTTTAAAACAGAGTGGGCATTTATGGAATGTATGTCTCACTGCTACTTTGACCAACATGGAGTTTAAACAAAGTATTGCTGACCCATGCATGTTCCACAAGACAATCAATGGAGATAAGTGCTATCTAATGGTGTTTGTCGATGATATCTGTTTTATGTACAAACAAAATGTACAGTTGGTTTGGTTTGAAGAAACCACAAAACAGCACTTTAAAATGAAGAATCTGGGTGAAATCAGGTACTATTTGGGTATGGAGATTGCCAGAAATAATAAGGGCTACTTTACCATTAGCCAGGAAAGCAAAATTGAAACCTTGTTAGAAAAGTACAAGATGGCTAATGCAAATCCTGTTTCAATGCCTATGTCCACTGGCTATGTTAGGGAGCCAGATGATAAGCTGTTTGAACAAAAACAATTATACCAATCGCTTGTTGGTTCATTGACCAATTTCGCCACATGGTCTCGCCCTGATATTAGCAATGCAGTCCATTTACTGTGCCAAAAGAGTGCAAAGCCCTATGTAAGAGATTGGAATGCTGCCAAAAGAGTCTTAAAATATTTAAGGGGCACATCCAAATACAAGTTGGTACTGGAAGGGAACCATTCTCAACAGGTTCTGGCCTACAGTGACTCCAACTGGGGTACAAACAATGATGACAAGTCTGCTACTGGCTATGTAATATTTGTAAATGGGTCCTTGGTTATGTGGAAATCAGTGAAACAATATTTTATTTCCACCAGTACGTGTGAGTCTGAATTTGCGGCCATTAATGAATGTGTTATTCAATTGGAGTGGCTAAAACAATTATTGGATGACTTTGATGTGAAATGTAATATGCCAATGACTGTAATGTATGATAATGCGGCTGCAACACAACTTGCTGATTCCCAGGGGATTAAGCCTAGGTCCAGGCATAGTAACATCAGGTATCAAAATGTTAGAGATACTGTACAGAGGAAACTTGTTATTCTACAACAGTGTTCATCAAAGGAAAACATTGCTGATATGTTTACGAAGAGTGTAGATGAAACCAAATTCCTGACCCTTAGGAAGCAATTGCATCTGATCTAACTTTGCTGTCTATTAAGGGGGAGTGTTGGTTGTTAATATCCAGCAGCTAGATCAGCATGATCTAAGTAACAGCTGGCAAGCTTCTAGGAACAAGTTCTGACCTGTTCAGACTGGCCCAGGTATGAGGTCAGTGTGCAATGACTCAGCATGATGCTGATTGGTTGTCATATGTATAAATGTAAATGTCTTGTACTGTACAGTTCTTCCTCTCTCGGTGTATGTGTCTGGCGGAGCAGTTTGTTGGTGTATCTTGTGAATAAACACTGTATATAGTTTTCCACAGTACTGACTCTGTGTGGTGCTATATATCAGTTACTCTGCTGAAGTGCTGGAGTTACTGCACAATCCTGGTGGCTGAAGGTGGCTGCACGTTGCTTACGCAGTCTGCGCGTCACTTCCCCAGCATGACAGCTGCTGGGAGGAGGACCTTGACTCAATGGTTATGCCCTCCCAGTTGGGAGATGCTGTTGTGACTCACAGCCAGTCAGCAGCCGAACCCCTTCTGAACACAGACTCCTAGGAGTTGAAGTTCACCTCAACCCTCTCCGATAGTGACCGGCTGGAACTGCAAAAAGAGGGGGAGGGGGAGGAATGGTCTAATGGCTGCTGGTACCGCAGACATAAACTGTGCCTTTGACTTTAAGGGGGGATATCATGTTAGCTGTTCACAGGAACAAACTGGTGGGCATCTTGGGTTTGTTAAATCCCTACACTTTTTACGACGTCAGTTCTGGTGGTCTGGGATGAGGAAGGATCTTTCCCTTTTTGTACAGTTCTGTCAAACATGCATTATGAGCAAACCATGGCCTGGGAAGCTGCCAGGGCTTTTTCAACCCCTGTCCATCCTGGGGAGGCCATGGGAAGTTATTTCTATGGACTTTATTACTCCTAGTCGAGGGAAAACTGTCATCTGGGTAGTTGTGGACCTGTTCTCAAAACAGGCTCATTTTATTCCGTTCAAGTACTGCACAGGTACTTGCCAAGGCATTCCTCCAACAGATTTTTAGATTGCACATGCTTCCCCAGAAGATTATCTCTGACCAGGGCTCACAATTCATTTCCAAGTTTTGGGGTGAATTGCTAAAGCTTATGGGGGTGGAACGAGGGTTGAGCAATGCGTATCACCCAGAGATCGATGGGCAAATGGAGCAGGTGAACCAAACACTCGAACAATACCTCCGCTGTTTTTCCAACTTTCAACAGGACAATTGGGATGGGCTCCTCCCCCTTGTGGAGTTTTGTTACAACAACACCTGTCATTCTTCCACTCGGGTCTCCCCCTTCATGGCAGCATATGGCTACGAGGCGCCGCCCCTCCCATTTCTGTGGAAAGACCCTTTATCCCAGGGGGAGGTGGGGGATCTGACTGGGAAGCCTGACAATTGCAAGCATATACATCTCTTTTAAACATTTGCAGCACTGTTTGGTATCTGCATTTCCTCAATAATGCAGATACTCTGAATCAATACTTACATTTCCTGGTATGACTCCTCCCCCCCCTTAGATCAGTCAGATATGCCAACAGTTAGCTGTTTCAATGCCCTAATTGTACAATCATAAACAGATTTATACCCTTCTAAGTTCATTGAAGTTAATACACTTAAAAAGGTGTAAATTTGTTTAGGACTACACTGCAAGTGTGGAAGTAGGTATTACAAGGGAAATATGGGATTTCTCAAAGTGATGTCTTCTTTTAAACTGGATGAGTAGTTTGGGGATCTGTTGCAGGGAAAAACTCCTCAGTGTTCCCCTGCAAATGTCTCTCTGGCAGTATTTCATTTCCCCTCAGTCAGATTCTGAAACCAGAAGTGGACTTAACATCTGGCACAGCAGAAGTGGACTTGATTCTAATCATTCCTTCATGAAGAAGGTAATTTGTGAATTAGGGCTGGGGGATGAATTGGGTTAGAACCAGAATATCAAAGAGCTATGGCGCAGGGGTACAGCATATTTCAAAAGGTGCCACGATCAGTTCCTAACATCTCCAGTTAAAGAAACACAGGTCTGAAAAAAACTGATGCAAGCATTCAACCTGCCATCATAGATGATATGAGGTGTTGTGACATTTCAAAATCTAAGAGGTATTTATAGTTAATATTAGTTGTGAAGGCTAAAATCTTGAAGGACATTGTGTTTCCCATTTTTGACAGGGTTTTGCTGACACTGGTTGATTCTGTGAAGAACCTATGGGTTATACTGTATCTCACATTATTGCTGGAAAAGCAAGTTAATGCAGCTGCACAAAAATTGCATTTTCCATCTCCATTTTTCTGGCAAAATGCCCCCAATGACTTGGCTAATCTGGCCATGTGGATCCATGCTTGAGGCTAGAATCCTGTAATGCTTTCTGTGTGTATGTGTGTGTGTGTGTAAAGTGCTGTCAAGTCACAGCCAACTTAGGGTGTCCCCAGCAATGGGCTTTCAAGACAAGGAGAAGCAGAGGTGATTTGCCAGTTTGGTGTAGCGGTTAAGTGTGCAGACTCTTATCTGGGAGAACCGGGTTTGATTACCCACTCTTCCACTTGCAGCTGCTGGATGACCTTGGGCAAGCCATAGTTCTGTCAGGCTGTTCTTGAAAGGAGCAGTTTCTGTCAGAGCTCTCTCAGCTCCACCTACCTCATAGGTTGTCTGATGTGGGGAGGGGAAGGGAAAGGAGTTTATAAGCTGCTCTGAGACTCTGAGTGAAGGGCAAGGTATAAATCCAATCTCTTCCTCCTCCTCTTCCTCATTGCCTTTCTCTGTGGTGTCTTCCTTAGTGGTCTCTCCTCCAAGTACCAACTCTGTTTAGCCTCCAAGATCTGACAAGATTGGGCTATAACATGCTGCCTTCCATTCCTCATTCTAAATGGGTCTACCATTAAAATCAACTCAGAAACTCCAGCAATCGTTCAGAAACTCCAGCTGTTAGTTGTAGACAGAGCATGCATTTCACACTCAACAACAAACAAACAACTTTTATTGGCATAACAACCAAATTATAATGGGGGTGAAACAGTCAAGGCACTGTCTGCTGATACATTGCTTGCCTCCTAGCTGCAAGGTACATAAATTTGGCCACAGTTTCAATTACAATTTGGTTCAAAGTAGATAATAAAGAAATAATTTTACATTCATCAGATTTCCCTGCTTCCTCTCTCAACAATGGATCAATAAGTGTGGAATGTATAGCAAGATAATAAGTACAGTGCAAAAAAAATGTTCAAGGCTCTCTATGTCCCACCGATTACATGTGCATAGCCTGTTAGCATATGGTATTTTATGAAATCTCCTGTAGAGAACCGCAGAGGGTAATACATTGAAACAGGCTAATGAATAAGCTCTGCAATAGTGTGGGGCTGTTAAACAGGTGAAATACTCTGCCATATACCTGTAGGATAAAATCCCCAAGTCCAAGGGTGAGCATCTATCTTTAGCAAGGCTCCTAAGATCCTGCATCTCTATGTCAAGGAGTCTTTGATCTGTGTAAAGGCTGAACTTTCAGTAAGGGAGGATAAATCATCAGTACTGATCTCTATTGAATTGATTTTCTTTTCTGTGTGGTTTAACCACATTGAAGACTGAGACTCCATCAGTGTATGAAAAATAAGGCTACCATTATTAAAAAGTAGATGAAGCCAAAATTTGATAGTATTGATCCATGCTTTAGTTTCAAGGAGCCTTTGATTAGTTTCCAGGCAGATCACCACATAAGGCACATACATGGGCAGGCCCAGTATTTTTCGAAGGAAGTTAGATGGTATTCTTTCCACTTCCTTATGAAGGCCTTGATCCAAATAGGTACTCCATAAAACAATCTTGCACTAATCTTATGACTGAATACTCTAATAGCTGCAGGAACATATTGATTACCCTTGGTAAAATAAAAACAGATAAACGCGAGTATGTTGCAGTTCACAACTTTTATCACTTCCCTGCTATGAGGAACCCAACTGGCTCTATACTTGAAATGTATTCCTAGGTACTCCCTCATGAATCAATGTTTTGACATGGTGAGGGGCCTTGCGTGGTTCGATGAGGCTGTGGGCTATGCCATGGAGGGCCACCCAGGACAGACAGAACACAGCAGAGAACTCAGACCAAGTGTGATCCACTGGAGAAGGAAATGGCAACCCACTCCAGTATCTTTGCCAAGAAAACCCCATGGACAGTAACAAAAGGCTAAAAGATATGATGCCAGAAGATGAGCTGCACTGGTGCTGCACTTGTACTTTATTTTATGACATTGCCATTTTTAAATGGTTTTTACTGTATTTATCTGTGCTTTTACTGTGTTGTATTTTAAATGTATTTATGCTGGTTTTAGAACTGTTGTAAGCCGCCCTGAGCCACTCTGGCAGGAAGGTGGGATAGAAATCTAATAAATAAATAAATAGGTCGGAAGGTGTCCAGTATGCTACTGGGGAAGGGCAGAGGGCAAGTACAAGTAACCCCAGAAAGCGTGAAGCAGCTGGGCCAAAGCTGAAAGGACGCTCAGTTGTGGATGTGTCTGATAGTGAGGGGAAAGTCCGATGCTGCAAAGAACAGTACTGCATAGGAACCTGGAATGTAAGATCTATGAATCAAGGTAAGTTGGATGTGGTCAAAAATGAGATGGCAAGACTGAACATCGACATCTTGGGAATCAGTGAACTAAAGTGGACAGGAATGGGTGAATTTAACTCAGAAGACCATCATATCCACTACTGTAGCCAAGAATCCTGTGGAAAAATGGTGTGGCCTTTATAGTCAACAAGAGAGTGCGAAAGGCAGTATTGGGATACAATCTCAAAAATGACAGAATGATTTTGGTACAAATCCAAGGCAAATCATTCAACATCACAGTAATCCAAGTCTCTGCCCCAACCACTGACTCCGAAGAGGCTGAAGTGGACTGGTTCTATGAAGACCTGCAATACCTCCTAGAACTAACACCAAAAAAAAGATGTCCTCCTCATCATAGGAGACTGGAATGCTAAAGCAGGAAGCCAAAAGGTAACCGGAATAACAGACAAGTTTGGCCTTGGAGAACAAAATGAAGCAGGGTAAAGGCTAATAGAGTTTTGTCAAGAGAACATGCTGGTCATAGCGAACACCCTCTTCCAACAACCTAAGAAGCAACTCTACACATGGACATCACCAGATGGGCAACACCAAAATCAGCTTGATTATATCATTTGCAGTCAAAGATGGAGAAGCTCTATACAGTCAGTAAAAACAAGACCTGGAGTTTACTGTGGCTCAGATCATGAGCTACTCATTGCAAAATTCAGACTTAAACTGAAGAAAGTTGGGAAAACCACTAGGCCATTCAGGTTGGACCTAGATCACATCCCTGATGAATATACAGAGGAGATGAAGAATAGGTTTAAGGGACTAGATTTGATAGACAGAGTGCCTGAAGAACTATGGACAGAGGTTCATGTACAGGAGGCAGCAATCACCACCATCCCAAAGAAACAGAAATGCAAGAAAGCAAAGTGGCTGTCTGATGAGGCTTTACAAATAGCAGAGGAAAGAAGGAAAGCAAAAGGCAATGGTGAAAAGGAAAGATTTACCCAACTGAATGCAGTTTTCCAGAGAACAGCAAGGAGAGATAAGGAGGCTTTCCTGAATGAACAATGCAAAGTAATAGAGGAAAACAATAGAATGGGAAGGACGAGAGATCTCTTCAGGAAAATTGGAGAAATCAAGAGAACGTTCCATACAAAGCTGGCCATGATAAAGGACAAAAGTGGTATGGACCTAACAGAAGCAGAAGAGATTTGGAAAAGATGGCAAGAATACACAGAAGAACTATACAAGAAGGACCTCAATGTCCTTGACAACCACGACAGTGTAATCACTGACCTCGAGCCAGACATCCTGGAATGCAAAGTCAAATGGGCCTTAGAAAGCATTACTAACAACAAAGCTAGCAGAGGTGATGGTATCCCAGCTGAACTATTCAAAGTCTTAAAAGATGATGCTGTTAAAGTGCTGCATTCAATTTGCCAGCAAAGTTGGAAAACACAACAGTGGCCACAGGATTGGAAAAGGTCAGTTTACATTCCAATCTCAAAGAAGGGCAATGCCAAGGAATGTTCAAACTATCACACAATTGCACTCATTTCACATGCTAACAAGGTCATGCTCAAGATCCTACAAGCTAGGCTTCAGCAGTACGTGAATAAAGAACTGCCAGAAGTACAAGCTGGGTTTCAAAGAGGTAGAGGAACTGGAGATCAAATTGCTAACATTCGCTGGATTATAGAGAAAGCAAGAGAGTACCAGAAAAACATCTACTTCTGCTTCATTGACTATGCTAAAGCCTTTGATTGTGTGGATCACAACAAACTATGGCAAGTCCTTAAAGAGACGGGAGTACCAGACCACCTCACATGTCTCTTGAGAAACCTGTATAAGGATCAAGAAGTGACAGTTAGAACCGGATATGGAACAACTGATTGGTTTCGCATCAGAAAAGGAGTATGACAAGGATCTATATTGTCACCCTGCTTATTTAATTTATATGCAGAGTACATCATGCAAACTGCCAACCTGGATGAATCATAAGCCAGAATTAAGATTGCCTGGAAAAATATCAATAACCTCATATATGCAGATGATACCACTCTAATGGCAGAAAGTGAAGAAGACCTCAAGAGCCTCTTGCTTAGATTGAAAGAGGAGAGTACAAAAGTTGGCTTGAAAGTCAACATCAAAAAAACTAAGATCATGGCATCCAGCCCCACCACTCCTTGGCAAATAGAAGGGGAAGTCGTGGAAGTAATGAATGACTTCACGTTCCTGGGATCCAAGATCACTGCAGATGGTGACTGCAGCCATGAAATTAAAAAATGCCTGCTCCTTCGGAGGAAAGCGATGGCAAACCTAGATAGCACAAAAAAAAGTAGAGACATCACCATGCCAACAAAAGTCCATATGGTCAAAGCAATGGTATTCCCAGTAGTAATATATGGCTGTGAGAGTTGGACTATAAGCTGAGCACTGAAGAATAGATGCTTTTGAATTATGGTGCTGGAGAAGACTCTTGAGAGTCCCTTGGACTGCAAGGAGATCAAATCAATCAATCCTAAAAGAAATCAACCCTAACTGTTCCTTGGAAGGCCAGATACTGAAGCTGAAGCTCAAATACTTTGGCCACCAAATGAGAAGGGAGCACTCACCGAAGAAGACCCTGATGCTGGGAAAGACTGAAGGTCAAAGAGAAAGAGGACAGCAAAGGATGAGATGGTTAGACAGTGTTATTGATGCAATGAACATAAAATTAAGCAAACTCCAGAGCACGATGGAAGAGGGCCTGGCATGATGTGGTCCATGGGGTTGCGAAGAGTCAGACTTGACTGTGCGACCGAACAACAACAACAAAAGTTCCTAGATATCTAAAACTTTTAACCTGTTCGATCTGATTGCCTCTTATATCTCCTATATAATAAAACCATTTTCATCTGGAAAGATTCCATGCACTCCAAAATCGGTTCGCTCCATGATCTGTCATTCAGAAGCTGCCCCTATCCACTGGCTGCATTGCCTGAGTCTTGCCTCCAATATTCTAAACAGTTTGCTGTTCCTCTCCCCCCCATAGCCAGTCAGAACACAGAGGTCATTTGCATATGTGGCCTGACTGGCCTTTGCCTCTAACATTCTAAACAGTTTGGTTGTGGCTGTTGGGAGTCACTGAATGTGTCCTGAGGTAAAATTCATATTCCAGTCTTCCGTTAAACGGTCACTGAAGTTGCCTAAATGCATATTCCAATCTTCCCTTAAATGGTCACTGGAGCTGCCAATCTCCCTGTGGGGCCTGGAGATCTCCCAGAAATCACCGTATTCCCCAGCCACAGAACATCATTTCCCCTACAGAAAATTTCCCAGCTATTACAATGACTGCTTTGGGCAGTGGACTCCACCAAACCCTGCCCTCCCCAGGCTCTATCCCTCATATTTACAGTCTGGCCCTTCCCTTAGTATTGCCAGGCTCCAGGCAGCACCTGGAGATCTCCAAGATCAGTTCTACTGGTGAGAATGGCTGCTTTGGGCAATGGACTTTATGGCATTATACCCTGCTGAGGTCCCTCCCCACCCCAAACCCTGCCCTGCCCAGGCTCTACCCCTCAAATCTACAGGTATGGCCCTCCCCTTAGTATTGCCAGCCTACAGGCAGCACCTGGAGATCTCCAAGATCAGTTCTCCTGGAGAGAATGGCTGCTTTGTGCAATGGACTCTATGACATTATACCCTGCTGAGGTCCCTCCGCACACCAATCCCTGCCCTCCCCAGGCTCTACCCCTCAAATCTACAGGTCTGGCCTTCCCTTAGTATAGGCAGCACCTGGAGATCTCCAAGATCAGTTCTCCTGGAGAGAATGGCTGCTTTGGGCAATGGACTCTATGTAATTATACCTTACTGAGGTCCCAAACCCTGCCCTCCCCAGGCTCTACCCCTCAAAGCTACAGATATTTCCAAACCCAGAGTTGGCAACCCGGTAACTGGCTATGGAACCACTTTCCAGACCCTTGGAACCCAGAAGACATGGCATAGGAGGAGGTGGTTTTCTACCTTAGCTGCCACTGCATAACCCCAAATCAACATAAGTCAGGGGTGGAGGGAATCATACCTGTTACCATGAGGCTGTCCTCCCATACTACCCACTTGGGGCAGCAAAATGACTTGAGACAGCCCTGCCTTATAGCTAAGCAGAAGGAAATAAACATGGCTTGCCTCCCTCTATTTTCCCCTTTCCTCTGCCACCCCCCCTCCCAACCACAGCTGGGACACTCACCTGGAGCTTTTTTCTAGAGCTCATTGTATTTCTTCCCACAATGGGCCTTACTTCTAGTATTCCATATTGAGGGTTTCTGCACTTTTCCAAAAACCATGATTTTTGATTTCTCAAAGTTCAAGGTCAATGTATTTAGTGTACAGTATTCATAGAAGTGTGATAATAGCTGTTTATTCCAATTTGCAAAAGGGAAAGTAACGTGGCATCATGAGCATATAAAAGCAGTGAAACATGGATTGACCCAAGTTTGGGACTATGGTCCTCTATGTCCTCCAAGAAAGAGACCAAATTGTTTATAAAAAGATTAAAAAGCAGTGGGGCTAGAATGCAGCCTTGTTTCATCCCAATATTTATTGGATTTTGGGGATTAGATCTCCTTCACATGAACATCTAACCTGATAGGCAGTATTGTGGTATAACTTTTTAATCAAGAATAGCAGCCTCTTATCTATCCCAAAATCCAGAAGCTTCTTCCAAAGTAATTCTCTTGGAACAGAATCAAAGGCACCCTTAAGATCTAAGAAGGCCTCAGACAGTTTAAAGCCCTTCACTTTCTTATATTTATTTACTAGGTGGCTTAACACTACACAGTGATCTATAGTTGATTTCCCCTGGCAGAATCCAACTTGTTCAGGGCCCCAAATTTGCTGCTCTGTCATCCATACTTTAAGTTTGTTTGCCAGCTGTCCTGCATATAGTTTCCCCACAATAGATAAAAGACTAATGGGCCTATAGTTGCTTGGAAGTTGGCAATTTCCTTTTTTAAATACTGGGACCAATATTGTGTTTGTCTATGCATCAGGCCCTGTCTTGTCTATTTCAGTAAAAAGAGTGGCTAAAAAGGTGCCCACCACTCTGGAAATGTCCTAAGCATTTCAGGAGGAATTGCATCAGGCCTGGGAGCCTTCCCTGTCTTAAGGTGCTCAATTAGGGATTCTACTTCCTGAATCTGTACCAGAGGCCATTCAGGACAGTCAGCCAAACTGATAATTGTTCCCTCTGATAAGCTGGCTCCATTCTTATAAAAGATTGCTGAAAAATAGTCATACCAATTGTTTGCAGAAATAGGAGTATTCAGAGCCATTTTCTTAGCCAAGGAATCTGAGACTAATGCCCAGAATATCTTTGTAGAATTTTTTATTGTAGCCTGAAGAAGATCTGATTGCATCCTAAGAGCATCTGCGAGCTGATTCATAATTTTGTCATATAAATGAATCAGCTCTGAGATTTGGGATGGCTTCCTTGATAGTGCAACAAATTCTTCCAGGATGTTTGAGTTGAGAAATCCCACAGCTTTACAAGCCACTTTAAGTGATCAATGAATTCTGGGAATTCTATTTATCAAACTTTCAGATTCATCCCTAACAATATCCTGACTCCTGGGTGAAAAAAACTGGCTTAGAACCAATATCGGGGGAAATAATCACTTTCTGTGCACCCCCCAAATAAAACTGAGTTCACAAAAGGGCTAAATGGATTCCAACATCATTAATGAGGGTATCCTTAGAATATCTGCAAGCAAACATACAAGTAGGCAGGGCCTCATCAGGGTTTAAACCCAACCTCCTTGCCAGACCTAATCCATTCTGACCCACTCTAGCATTGAAATCGCCAGCTATTATAATATCCAAAGCTGGGAATTCCCATTCCAGCCACAATGTTACAGTGTTTGCATTCCTTAACCATGTAGATTTCCTGCTGTATCAACGAAAAGTTGTCTCCTGGTTCTAACTTGATGATTTTTACTGCCGCCAGCTCTCCGGTGTGCACATTTCTGGCCTTGTAGACATCTCCAAATGTGCTGCTCCCCACTCTCTGGACCAGCTCGTAGTCTTGCTGAGGGTTCTGCCACATTATATCCCCAGTCGGGTGAGTCAGAGGATCCATAGTCCACAAACACTCTCTCCCTCCCTTCCCCCCCAAGAGGGGGAACAGGGGATGGTCCGCGGCTGCCTGTCCTTCCCCACCAACGGGTCTCCGAGATCCTCAGTGATGCCCCGGGGGTCCTGGTGAGGAGACCAGATGGTGACACTCATGGCTTCTCTACAGGCCTCTCCTTCCCAAGCCGAGGCCCGGGGATGGGGAGGCTCCACTTTGTCCTTCTACTCGCTGCCTGGGCTACCTCCACCGCCGGCCTGCTCCACCTCTGGGCCCCAATTCAGCCTGGCCTGCCTTCCAGAATGCCGCTCACCCGCCCACCCACCTGCTGTTTCCACAGAGGTGTATGTGGCTATATGTGATCACCAATACCTTGATGTCACTCTCAGGGAAAACATTCCAGCTCTCCTCCCACAACCTAATTGCTTTGTTTGAACAAGCCAAAAAAACCAGACTGGCGGCTCACATTCAGACCCATCGCTTCCCTGACAGGATATTACCCAGGAAGTTTGCCTTAACCACCAAGATCCCAGATACGAAAGGATGCCATAAATGTTGCATAGTAAGAAACCCTTACACTGGCCATAAATACCTCTGCAGAGCATTACAGTCAGGAATCGTTTTGCTTCAGTGGTATGAACCGATGCAGAAGTTCATGTTGATAAAGCACTTTGACTTCCTGTTGCCAAGCCCCTTGAACCTGTTTGAGATGCTGGTGATCCTGGAGCAGGAGTACCCATGGTGTGTGTCGCGATCAGCAAGGGGGCTGACCTGCACCAGGTCATTCAGTTTGAGATGATCAACTTGAATTCAGCTTCTTCGTGGTTTACAGAAATTGGCACAGGCTGCCAGCAGTTGGATGCCATCCACGTGACACAGCTGGAGAGAGACACCGTCCTCGTGTGCTTGTACAGGTTTGTGAAAATCGTAAACCTGCAAGGAAAGCTGAAGTCGAGCAAGAAGCTGACCTTGGAGCTGCGTTTTGATTTCTGCATCAAATCTGTAGTGTGCCTTCAAGACAGCATGTTGGCCTTTTGGAAGCATGGGATGCAGGGCAAATGCTTCAAGTCCAATGAAGTAACCCAGGAGATCTCAGATGAAACCAGGGTCTTCCACTTATTGGGCTTGGACAGGGTGGTGGTGCTGGAAAGCCAGCCAACGGACAACCCCACGGCGCACAGCAACCTCTACATTTTGGCAGGCCACGAGAACAGTTATTAGGCAACCGTAACCCGACTTGGACGGTGAGTTGAGGGATACGGTGGCAGCACTTCAGGAAAACAGGCCTCTGAAGGAAATTCTCTACAGACCGGACTCTTCTGGTACGTTTTCTCCCCCCCCCACATACATATACACCCCAGCCCCTGCTCTTTCTGGGTCGATATTCGAAAGAAACCTGGTCGTTCAGAGCCAAACTTTTATGTGCATCTCACAGCTGGGCAGAGCAGCTGTTGTGCCACTTGCCACTATGTGGTTGGTTATTGTTGAGTTTGCTTAATAAAAGCTATGAAACCATTCCAGCTCCTCAAGGAGCTCTGATATAGAGTCCCAATAATCAGTCAAGGATTCTTTATCAGGACATGGAGGAATATACACATTATTACTAAAGTCTTTTTCAAACCTTTCAAAAGGAAAACTTGGGCCATATGATCACAGTCCTTAAGGGGTAGCACCTCTACATCAGATCTGCCTGAGCAGAGTAACGCTAAACCCACTTTGCCACATCCAAAAGAGTTAGAGTTATAAGATAAAAGGGAAAATGTCCTATAGCCCTCTAAATTTATCTCACAATGGGCCCAGGTTTCCTGTAATAATACTATATCAAACTCTCTTAGGAACCGACTAAACTCTGGGCCAGAGAGCTTATTCTTCCGCCCAGCAATATTCCATGACAAGATCTTTATGTCTAAGGATGATGGGTCCTTTAATAGTCAGTCAGATTCTGTTAATTGTTCCAGGGACTTATTGGTATCAAAGAAAACACTACCATTTCTTAAAGACTTGTGAGTAGGTTTTGATACTGGTTCATGACCTCTGTTGGAGTGCCAATCATCCACCAGCCTGGCATCACCATTACTAAGGGGGTTTATCTGAATCTCCATCACCTCTTCCATTCTGCATAGAGAATTTTGAATAGACGAAGTGCTAGTGAGTATGTTATGAGTCACTTCAGATCCTTCATCTGATGAAACATTTGGTAAAGATGGTTGCAACAGCTTCTTGGATCTGCTTTCAGTCAGTTTGGTCTTCAGATGCTCTAATCTGTTTATAATCCATTGCTGTTCCCAATCAGCTGCAAATACTCCATGGATGTTTTCCTCCATGTCTCCTTCCTCCAACAGCATTTCCGAGAGAGATGGGACTGGACTATTTACATGGACAGTCCTGTTATCATGTTCCTTACTGCTGCTGGTGGTCACAACTTCCCTTGGGTATTTTTTCACTCTCTTATGATTACTGTAAAAATTACCATCCTCTGCTCCCTCCAACTTCAAGATTAGGGGAGTCAAAATTGTATTCATAAAAACATGGGCCAGAAAGATTCCCTTTGTCATTAAATATTCTTTGTTTCATAATAAAACTGATGGTATTTCTGGGCTGCTGAAGGACAGCAGAACTCTTAGTGCTTGATTTGCACTACCCAAGATTTCTAACTCTTTTAAGTCCACCACTCTCACCTGGTCACCCATAAGAGCTTTTTAAATGTTCCTTAGCCACTGTTTTAGAATTCCAGAAGAGGATGCACCCATTGTATTTACAAACAGGCTAACCTTGGATGGTTGTAGCACTAAATTATAATCCCCACTGCAATTACTAGCTACCACATTCAAGGAATCCATTGAACCTTTGTGTGCCTTATCAGCATCCAAGAGGGCTACAGTTTGTAATAATGCCAGCTGCTTGCTTCTCTCCCTCTTCCATCTATTTGCATTACCATGTTGCTTATCTCATCCATTTTATAATGCAACTCTTGTAGCTAAATGGGTCTACCATTAAAATCAACTCAGAAATTCCAGCAATTGTTCAGAAACTCCAGCTGTTAGTGGTAGGCAGAGCATGCATGTCACACTCAGATTCACTCCACTGGCTACCTTACTGGGTTCCCTTCAAGGTATTACAAAGCATGGGATGGCCTTGGACTGCACCACTGAGCAAAGCCTTCTAAAAATGCTACCTTCCAAATGAGTAAGATCAACAACTGCCCATTCATGCCAATTCTCTGTGGTGGTTCCCACCTTATGGAATGGCCTGCTTGAGGAGATCAGGGAGGTTACCATGCTAGCATTATTTTGCAGAATGTGCAAAACAGAAATGCCCAGGAGGGCATTTTTTTAAAGTGATTAGAGGTATAGTACAATGGAACCATTCAGGAGGGTGCCTTTATAATGTAATAGGATTGTAGTCTATTGCATGTCTGCATGTTTTGTCTTGCTTTTACTGTATGTCTTCTACCTTTGCAATTGCACTTCATCATTATAGTATATCTTGCTTTAGGCAGTTTGTGGTCCTCATTGTTTCATATTCTATAATCCGCCTTGAGCCTTAACAAGAAAGGTAGGTTATAAAACAAAGTAAATAACTAATCCCCAAAGAATGAAGTTATTTATTCAGTCTTTCTGTTGGCCTTCCTTTGGGGTTTCCTACCCAAAGAAGTCAGTGTTAAGAAATTATTCTTTGCTACTTTGGTTGGGTGAGCTACAGTGCCCTTCTAGCCAATTCTCAGAACCTCTTTTCATCTCAGTAAACCATGACATAATTTTTTCCATTTGAAACCCACTCTAAACCTATCAGGAAAAGCAAGTGCCTAGTTAGATGCTATCTTCCTTTAAAGTGTCTATTGAAAAAGCCAATCAATACAAAACCCAATTTTCTCCTTATAAGTAAGATAATTAATAAGTTGTAATTGCTTCTCTATCCTACACAAAAGTAACTACTCGACATGTGAAGGATTATCTTGCTGTATGTCCCTTGGAGGTTATTATTCTGGAAAATTAATATAATTAGTTCTAACCTATTAAAAATATTGAAAAAAAACAATTGCAGGCTGATAAAACAGCTGGGCAGAGGAAAGAGCCGGGTTCTTATGAAACTTCAAGGTATGAAGAAAAAATGAAGTATAGCAGCAGCTTTAGTTCGCCTTTACTTATGGAAAAGAACAAATTTAATATACTGTAAGGTTCAACTAGTCTTTTAGGACTGGGTGTGCAGATATTACATATATACATAGATATAGATATATAATATCTGCAACCACCCTCTCTTTTTCTCTCTCTCATCTCTCATATATATATGATTTTCCAAGAGAGAGAGAGTGAGTGAGTGAGTGAGTGAGAGAGAGAGAGAGAGAGAGAGAGAGAATTCCTCATTTGTTTCCTTGCCTTCTTCATGAGAAAAACTATACATTTTAAGTAGAAAATTTAGATAGTCGTAATAGCTCAGTAATGATATTTGTTCCTGATGTGCTGGATGGCAAGCTTCTGCAAATGGAGTGAGCTTGCAGAAGGGTATAACACTGTTTCAAATGGCACCATTAACAACTTCTTCCCCCCAAGAAATCTCCCCCACCCCCAATTCTGCTGTGGGCAAAGGACCCTGCAGAACAATATGTTATGCAGCATAAGGGCCTGCAGCAGGAAGGGGGAAATCCACAAAAATTGTTCATTGCTAGGGCTGCCAACCTCCAGGTGGGGCTTGACAATCTCCTGGTATTACAACCTTCTCCCACTATTTCCTCTTTTACTTTCCTGAAAGCCCCCATAGTCTCTCTCCTTTTTCTGCTTCCTTCTCTCTTCTAGAGTTGCCAACCTCTGGGTGGGGGCTGGAAATCTCCTGGAATGAGAACAGATCTCCCAACTACAAAGATCAGTTCCCTTTAGGGTTGCCAGATCAAGGAGGGCAAGGTTTGTGGAGGGAAGCAACCTCAGCAGGGTATAGTACAATAAAGACCATCCTCCAAAGACCATTTTCTCCAGGGGAACTGATCTTTGTCATCTGGAGAGCAGTTGTAAATCTGGATGATCTCTAGCCCCCACCTCTGAAATGGCTGCTTTGGAGGGTGGAGTCTATGGCATTATACCCTTCTGAGGTCCCTTCCCTCTTCAACTTCCCCTCCCCCAGCTCCCCCGCAAATTTCTAGGAATTTCCTAACCTCTTTCCCTCCCCTTGGCAATCTCCATATCCTCTCCCTGCCTCATTCTCTTCTTGTCAACCATTCACCAACCTACCTTTTATCAGCCTCCCATCTTCAGCTATATTTATTCTGTATTTACTTCAGTTATTGTTAGGTTATGTGTCAACCACTTCAGTCATGAAAGAGTTAACCTGTTGTTTAGTTAGTTTAGCTTATAAACAGGGGTCATTTTGTAGAAAAAGAGGCGCAGGAGCTCATTAGCATAATATATTAGCATAACTTGTTTGCCTATGCCACACTCCCTGACATCACCAGAAGTGTGTCAGAAGGCAACACCCATTGCTCAGGCTCCACTGGACTGTTTTGGATTGCTAGCTTTTGTGGGGGAATACATAGGTCTGCCCTTGCAGAGGAAGGAGAACTTATACCTGAATAAACCTTGGTCTTAAAGGTGCCACTGGACTCTTGGATTGCTAGCTATGGGGGGGGGGACACACAGATCTGCCCTCAGAGAGGAGGGAGAGCTTGTACCTAAATAAACCATGGTCTTAAAGGTGCCAATGGACTCTTTTGGATTCCTAGCTATGGGGGGGGGGGATACGCAGGTGCCACTGGACTCTTTTGGATGGTGGCAAGCGCAGGAAAGTGTGTGGCTGCTCATGGGTCGAAGACAGCAGTGTGGAGGATGCCCATGGCCTCAGGGGGTCAGGGTGGTGGCGGGGCAGAGGTGCAGGAGGCCAGGGCAGAGCTCCTCACAGGCCTCACGGGATTAGCTGGGGCCCACCTTGCAGAGGCACCATGCCAGGGCTGGCATGAGGATGAGCAGCTCAAAGCCAGCTCATGGCAGTGGCAGAGCAGCTCAAGGGCCAGCTTGTGGCAGTGCTCCAATGTGTCAGCCAGCGGGCTGGGAAAGGCAAGGCGGGCTGCTGGGAGCAGGGGGCAGAGCTTGCTGCATGTGCCCACCCCCTGGGCTTCTTACTGCCAGAGCTCCATTCCTATGTGCTCCTGCAGGAAATGAGCCCTGCTTATAACCAATTAGATGTTAGACCACTTTCTTCTCATCAGAGAAGGGAAGGTGTCATTCCTAATTAAGATGAGCTGGGGAATGTCTATTGGCTGATCAATTTATTGAGGGTGCTACATGCAGTTTGACATGTCCACAAGGTCCTTTTGGGGAGAACTTTATCTTCCTTTCTTCTCTCACACACAAACAAGCAAGATGGAGACTACTTAGTCAGGATGTTTGTTATTTTCTTCCATGTAAACCTTCCTAATCTTTTAGTAAACTTTACTTTTTCTTACAAGCTAAACACACATGTTTGTGTCTGCATTATTTTTCCACACTGCATCATTGCTCTGCTAAGTGTATCTTCAGCTGTATTATTTATTTACTTTCTTTATATCCCACCTCTCTCCACAGTGGGGACCAGCTTTCATTATTCTCTTCTCCTCCTTTTTATCCACAGAACAACCCTATGAGGGTTAGCTGAAAGTATTTGACTGGTCCAAAATCACCAACTCAGCTTCCACAGCAAGATAGGGATTAAAACCTGGATTTCACAGACTCGTCTCTGAAGCTCTAAACACTACAACACACTGGCTTTCATAGGGTGTCTGCTGTTGAACAGTAACAAGCAGCCAGACCTAGTTCAGTCATGCAAGTTGGGTTGTATCAAATCACCCCCTGGAGAAAATGACTGCTTTGTAGGATGGACTCTATGGCATTTTATTTGGCTGAGGCCTCTCCCCAAACCCTGCCCTCCTCAGACTCTACTCCAAAATCTCCAGGAATTTCCCAACCTGGAGCTGGCAACCCTAGCTAGGCTTGGCCCCAATGAATTCTCCCTCAAAGGCCAAAATAGGACTGGAAAGGACCCTGCCCCCTCCCCCTGCCTTTTTAGTCATAGAAACTGAAGCCTCGATACTATGGTTGCCTAGCAACAGCCACTGAGGGAATCCATTGCTTAAAGCTACATGTGTTCCTTTTCTCCTTTTTGGATTTTATAAGCTACCCAGTGTGTGTGTGTGTATATATATATATATATATATATATATTAGATTTCACATTTTTCTGCAAACCTGAGGCCCTTTTCAGATTTGTAGTAAGATTCATCTTGCCCATTCACAGCTCCAATAACCTGTTTTAAGTACATAAGAACATAAGAGAGGCCAATGTTGGATCAGGCCAACGCTCTGTCACACAATGGCCAAAAATATCAGGTGCCATCAGGAGGTCCATCAGTGGGGCCAGGCCACTAGAAGTCCTCCCACTGTTGCCCCACCCAAGCACCAAGGATACAGAGCATAAATTGCCCCAGACTGAGAGTTCCTATCTGTACCTTGTGGCTAATAGCCACTGATGGACCTCTGCTCCATTTTTTTTGTTGTTGTTCAGTCGCACAGTCGAGTCCGACTCTTCGCGACCCCATGGACCAGATTACGCCAGGCCCTCCTGTCTTCCGTTGTCCGCTGAAGTCTGCTCAATTTCATGTTCGTTGCATCGATGACACTGTCTAACCATCTCATCCTTTGCCGTCCCCTTCTTCTTTGACCTTCAATCTTTCCCAGCATCAGGGTCTTCTCCAGTGAATGCTCCCTTCTCATTTGGTGGCCAAAGTATTTGAGCTTCAGCTTCAGGATCTGGCCTTCAAGGGAACAGTCAGGGTTGATTTCTTTTAGGATTGACTGATTTGATCTCCTTGCAGTCCAAGGGACTCTCAAGAGTCTTCTCCAGCACCATAGTTCAAAAGAATCTATTCTTCGGCGCTCAGCCTTCCTTATAGTCCAACTCTCGCAGCCATACATTACTACAGGGAATACCATTGCTTTGACCATGCGGACTTTTGTTGGCAAGGTGATGTCTCTGCTTTTTATCATGCTGTTTAGGTTTGCCATCGCTTTCCTCCCAAGGAGCAGGCGTCTTTTAATTTCATGGCTGCAGTCACCATCTGCAGTGATCTGGGATCCTAGGAACGTGAAGTCTGTCACTACTTCTACGACTTCCCCTTCTATTTGCCAAGGAGTGATGGGGCCAGATGCCATGATCTTAGTTTTTTTGATGTTGAGCTTCAAGCCCACTTTTGCACTCTCCTCTTTCACCCTGAGCAAGAGGCTCTTTAGGTCCTCTTCACTTTCTGCCATCAGAGTGGTATCGTCTGCATATCTGAGGTTATTGATCTTTTCCCCAGCAATCTTAACTCCAGCTTGTGATTCATCCAGGCCAGCATTTCGCATGATGTACTCTGCATATAAATTAAATAAGCAAGGTGACAATATACATCCTTGTCGTACTCCTTTTCTTATGCTAAACCAATCAGTTGTTCCATATCCGGTTCTAACTGTTGCTTCTTGACCCTTATACAGGTTTCTCAGGAGACAGGTGAGGTGGTCTGGTACTCCCATCTCTTTAAGAACCTGCCATAATTTATTGTGATCCACACAATCAAAGGCTTTAGCATAGTCAATGAAGCAGAAGTAGATGTTTTTCTGGTACTCTCTTGCTTTCTCCATAATCCAGCGAATGTTGGCAATTTGATCTCTAGTTCCTCTACCTCTTCGAAACCCAGCTTGTACTTCTGGCAGTTCTCTAGCCACGTACTGTTGGAGCCTAGCTTGTAGGATTTTGAGCATGACCTTGCTAGCGTGTGAAATGAGTGCAATTGTGCGATAGTTTGAACATTCTTTGACGTTGCCCTTCTTTGGGATTGGGATGTAAACTGACCTTTTCCAATCCTGTGGCCACTGTTGTGTTTTCCAAATTTGTTGGCAAATTGAGTGCAGCACTTTAACAGCATCTTCTTCTAAGACTTTGAATAACTCAGCTGGGATACCATCACCTCCACTAGCTTTGTTGTTAGTAATGCTTTCTAAGGCCCATTTAACTTCGCTTTCCAGGATGTCTGGCTCGAGGTCAGTGATTATACCATCGTGGTTGTCAAGGACATCGAGGTCCTTCTTGTATAGTTCTTCTGTGTATTCTTGCCATCTTTTCCTAATCTCTTCTGCTTCTGTTAGGTCCCTACCGTTTTTGTCCTTTATCATGGCCAGCTTTGCATGGAACGTTCCCTTGATTTCTCCAATTTTCTTGAAGAGATCTCTAGTCCTTCCCAATCTATTGTTTTCCTCTATTACTCTGCATTGTTCATTCAGGAAAGCCTCCTTATCTCTCCTTGCTGTTCTCTGGAAATCTGCATTAAATTGGGCAAATTTTTCCTTATCCCCATTGCCTTTAGCTTTCCTTCTTTCCTCTGCTATGTGTAAAGCCTCATCAGACAGCCACTTGGCTTTTTTGCATTTCTTTTTCTTTGGGATGGCGGTGAGTGCTGCCTCCTTTACAATGTCACGGACCTCTGTCCATAGTTCTTCAGGCACTCTGTCTATCAAATCTAGTCCCTTAAACCTATTCTTCACCTCTACTGTATATTCATCGGGGATGTGATCTAGGTCAAATCTGAATGGCCTTGTGGTCTTCCCAACTTTCTTCAATTTAAGTCTGAATTTTGCAATGAGTAGCTCATGATCTGAGCCACAGTCAGCTCCAGGTCTTGTTTTTACTGACTGGATAGAGCTTCTCCATCTTTGACTGCAAATTATATAGTCAATCTGATTTCGGTGTTGCCCATCTGGTGATGTCCATGTGTAGAGACGCCTCTTAGGTTGTTGGAAAAGGGTGTTTGCTATGACCAGCGTGTTCTCTTGACAAAACTCTGTTAGCCTTTGCCCTGCTTCATTTTGTTCTCCAAGGCCAAATTTGTCTGTTATTCCGGTTACCTTTTGATTTCCTACTTTAGCATTCCAGTCCCCTATGATGATGAGGACATCATTTTTTGGTGTTAGTTCTACGAGCTGTTGTAGGTCTTCGTAGAACTGGTCCACTTCAGCCTCTTCTGCAGCAGTGGTTGGGGCATAGACTTGGATTACTGTGATATTGAATGGTTTGCCTTGGATTCGGACTGAGATCATTCTGTCATTTTTGAGATTGTATCCCAATACTGCCTTTCTCACTCTCTTGTTGACTATAAAGGCCACACCATTTTTTCTACGGGATTCCTGGCCACAGTAGTAGATATAATGGTCTTCTGAGTTAAATTCGCCCATTCCTGTCCACTTTAGTTCACTGATTCCCAAGATGTCAATGTTCATTCTTGCCATCTCATTTTTGACCACGTCAAGCTTACCTTGATTCATAGATCTTACATTCCAGGTTCCTATGCAGTATTGTTCTTTGCAGCATCGAACTTTCCTTTCACCGTCAGACACATCCACAACTGAGCGTCCTTTCGGCTTTGGCCCAGCCGCTTCACTCTTTCTGGGGTTACTCGTACTTGCCCTCTGCTCTTCCTCAGTAGCATATTGGACACCTTCCGACCTGAGGGGCTCATCTTCCGGCGTCATATCTTTTAGCCTTTTGTTACTGTCCATGGGGTTTTCTTGGCAAAGATACTGGAGTGGGTTGCCATTTCCTTCTCCAGGGGATCACGCTTGGTCTGAGTTCTCTGCTGTGGCCTGTCCGTCCTGGGTGGCCCTCCACGGCATAGCCCACAGCCTCATTGAACCACGCAAGCCCCCTCGCCACGACAAGGCAGTGATCCATGAGGGAGCCTCTGCTCCATATGTTTATCTAATTCCTTCTTGAAGCCGTCCATGCTTGTAACTGCCACCACCTCCTGTGGCAGTGAATTCTATGTGTTAATCACTCTTTGGGTGAAGAAGTACTTCCTTTCATCTGTTCTAACCTGACTGCTCAGCAATTTCATTGAGTGCCCAAATAGTGGTCAGGATATCCAAAGATATCCTGACTTCACTATTAGAATATAAAATACTTGCCTATGCCCAGTTTGGTCTGGGATTTACAATTTTGTACTGTTTCAGAACCGTTCTTGAAATTGCAGTACGGCTTATCAGGAGACTTTGGGCAAGTCATTCTCTCAGTCTAACCCACCTCACAGGGTTGCTGAGAAGACAGAACAGGGCATATGTGTAACATCCTATGCTTCTTGGGGAAAGTGCAGAATAAAAATGCATGATAGTTCCATACAGCTCTAAAGCTTACATGATGTTGCGACAAGAGAAGCTGGCTAAGTGAAAGGTATATTTTGAATGATATATTTAAAAGAAAAAAAATGACGTACTCATGTCTCTCTTAGTGGATAACAATTTTCAAATGAAAATGATATTCCTTTGTATACAGAATCGTAAAACTGGAGCAGAACTACTTCCACTGGGAGTATTTATTTTAGATCTATAGCTTATGGCAGGGCTAAATGCCCAAGGGCCTGGGGCACTTAGCTACTGAAAAGTATTAGAATCCCATTAAATAAGATAAAATTTTACATTACTCCCCCCACCCCTCTAACTAGTTCAAGCTTAATCTCTAAAAGCTATCTGAAAGCAACTCGATTTGTCAGTGATCAAGTTGTTCATACCAGCACTGTGATGCTGATACCAGAGGGGTTAAAGGTGAAATGATTTGGTAACTTGGGCAACAGCCATAGGGTATCCTGGGTGTCTGCACTTGGCATAAACATGGATGCCAGATTCCAAAGCAGCAGACAGCTAGTTCTCTGAGATGAATGAGGATGGGGCTTGTGTTTCTCAGACAGCACTCTCCATCTCTGAGCCTTATTCAGGCTGGACACTGAATGGACTGTCAAAAAGCATTTTGTGATATGAGGTGATGTTTGCTGTTCAAATATTTTTTAAAAATTCTAAGGACACTCCAGCCATTTAAAATGCCTAAAATAGGTCTTTGGATTTTGGTTGATATCATTAAGAGAATGCCCTTGGTGGACTGCAGAGGCTGAATGTTATAAAAATACATGGAAGGATTCTCCCCCCCCCATTATACTTATATCATCCTTGGCAGATGCTTGGGGGAATATTTAGATTGCCCTCTCCTCTCAGATCATTTACCCCCGTAACAAGACTTTTTAGAAATAACCTCTCCCATTTCAGTGAAATTAATTCTAGGCCCCCAAAGAAACAAGGAGAGCAAAGGTTCTGCCTGTTTGCAAAGCTACTGAGATCTGAAAGGGGAGCTGAGCTGTGAGTCAGTAGTACAGCACATGCAAAAAGCTCAGGAGGTAAAAGTCAGGAGGTAAAATTTCAAAACAAGAGGGGTAGGAGGGAAATTTGTCTTTAAAACACATCTCCTACTTAGAGGTTGATAGTTCGCAGGACTGGTTCCCCCTCACTTTGCTGAACATTTATATTAAAATTTGCACCTTTGGAAACTTTGATAAAAACTTTGTTTAATTTATGTAGTTGTGATATTAATCAAAGTCAAGGCTCAGGATCCATTAGTTTGATAAGTTTGGTTAGTTCACTGTAAAACCTCATGAATCAAAAGGACGTTGTCAATTGGATTAAAATGTGAAACTAAATCCAAGTTACAAAACAAAACACTAATTGATTTGATTGGATTTGATTGGATGCACTAGGGAATTCAGCTAATATAATACCACAAGACTCCAATGAAGCGGGTGCCAAAATCTCACTGGAATTGCTAGTGTATACTCTGTACATGGAAAACATAGTTGTATTTGAATTGTTTTTGAAATTATTCATAGATTTCAGCTAATGTTGTATGGGTCTTTGAAACAGAAGTTACTGAAATATTAAAATAGGAGAAGTGCTGGCAGAGTTCAGAAATAATTCAATCCACGCTTTGGAGTTTGCTTTCACTGAATTTACTTCAACGGGATTTTGCAGAAAAACAATAACTGACTGCAGGCCACTAATGCAACAGAGAGGCCTTCAGAGCACAAGCACTACCATATAATAATGCACAGCAGAGAGAGAAAAACTCTAATGCACAGCTTGCCTATCAATCCTTTTAATTTCCCATTTGAGTTCCTAATGATTTGTTCAAACTTACTAAGTGGTCTGGAGAATGTTCCTTCTGTTTGTGGCTTATACAGGAGGTCTTGGATTTGTAAGTACTGAAACCAGAAAGTTTTCCCGTTTAATTTCTTTTCTAATTCCAATTTGCTCAAAGGAGCACCTTTTTTAGTCAGGTCTATTAAGCGCAATATGGTTGCATTTCTCCATGCCTGGAAAGCCTGTTTCTCTTGGCCTGGCGGGAGCCAGTCTTGGTTAATTCCTGTTCCTGTTCCGAGCAATTAAAATCTCTATTCCAAAAATAGAAATTAATAAATGACAAAAATCCTTAAATGACTTTTTCTGGGATTACAAAAAACCAAGAGTCAAATTTAACATTCTAACACATGAAACAAAGAAAGGAGGATTAGAGTTCCTAGACTTACACAAATACTATGTTGCAACTAAACTAATCAATATAGTAAGAGTCCTAACTAGTGAGATTGACATTAGTTGGAAACAAATACAAGAAGTGGAAATCAGAACTCACTCTCTTTCAGAACTATATTGGAGTAATAATAAATAAAGATAAATTGCAAGTATACATAATGTGTTCCTAAAATCTGCATTAGAAATCTGGGAGTCACACAAAAAAGTCCTTCTTGTACCTGGTTTTTCCTTCCTCAAAACCATTACATTAAGCAGCACTCAGAACTGGAAACATGGGTTGAATTGGCATTTGTCTTTCCCATCAGTGTCCCCGCCTTTTGACTCCGTCTTCAAAAAGCAGAAAGGGCCCGGGTAGCCCGGGCCCGCCATTTGCGGGGACGGGCAGGGACAAAGAGGCCGGCCGGAAGGGGAAAGGGGGGGCCGGGGGCGCGGCGGGGAATGACGTGCCTCCTCCCCCTTTCCCTAGCCAATGGGGGTCAGCAGAGCGGTCGGGGAGGGGGAGGCGTTAAAAAGCAGCAGGGAAGCCGCTCCCCCTCCCCACTCGACCACGAGGCGAGCCCGGTTTGGGAGGAAGCCGGTTTCTCGCTTCCTTCAGGTAGGCCCGGGCCCCTTCTGGGGGGGAATGCCAGCGATGGGGGGGGGAGGGATGGGGGGGACGACGATGGATGGCCTTCCCTCTCCCTCGCCACTTCCCCCCGCACCCTGCCTCATGGCCGCCGGGCGATTCCGGCGACCGGGCGCGGCTGCCGCGGCTGGGCCCAGCCATCAGCAGCCGGGTCCAGGGGGCCTCCAGCCGCTCCTTGGCGCTCCCTCGCCGGGCCTCCGGCCTGCCCTGGCGGTCGGGGGAGGTGGGGGGAGACAGGGCCCGCCTCCTCCCGCTCGCTCGCCGTGGAGCACAGACCGGGAGCCGTCCACTCGGACGGCGCCTGGGAGGGCTGCTCCGGGGCCTGCTCCGGCGTTCCCGGGGTTGTGGCAGGGAGGGAAACCACCTAATCCCCGGCTCGCAGTGGGGAGGCTGCCGGGCCGACGGCGGAGAGGGGGCGCGGCCTGCTGCCTCCCGCCCGCGCCCGCCGCCCCCCCGCCAGCTCGGCACACCGGCGCGCTCCTCCAGGCCGGCCTGGCGAGGGCGCCGGGGGCGCGGCGAGGGGGCCCTCGCGGGCCCGTAGCGAGGCTCCTCGCCTCCGCGGGCCCGCGGCAGGGCATCCCGGCGGGCCCGGGCCTGGCGGGGCCCAGCCGGCCTACGGCGCGTCAGCGACGGCGCCTCGGGGGGTGGGGGGCGCTGCGGCCCACCGCCTCCCCAACCCGCCAGCCGCACTGGCGCGCTCCTCAGCCCCAGCCAGCGACAGGGGCGCCGGGGGCGCATCGGGGAGCTCCTGCGGGCCCGCGGCGAGGCGGCCCGTCCCGCGGCGGGTCTGCCCCGGGGCTCGGAGGGCAGGGGGGAGGTGCGGCCTACCACCCCCCGGCCGCCCGCCACGCCACCGCATTCCTTGGGGGCCAGCCCCTCGTCCCCGCAGCCCACACGGGGGCTCCCAGGCAGGCCCTGGCCGGCGGGACCCAGCGGTCCGCGGCGGGTCCGGGCGGGCCGCCTTCGCGGTTGGGGGGAGGGGGGCGACATGACCCACCGCCTCCCTGGCCGGCCCGCCGCGCTAGCACGCTTCTGGGGCTAGCCAGGGGACGAGGGACGGGTGCGCGCAGCGGGGCTTCCCACCCCGCGGGCCCGCAGCAGGGCTCCCGGGGGGAGCGTGGCTGGCAGGGCCAAGCTGACCTGCGGCGGGCCTGCCTGGGGGGGGGAGACGCGGCCCACCCCCCGCCGCCCGCCTTGCCAGCACATGCAAATTTAAGAAGAGGATATTGGAGATAAACCTCACCCTTCAATCAGAGTCTTAGAGGGGCTTGCGATCTCCTTTCCCTTCTCCTCCCCACGGTATACACCCTGTGGGGTAGGTGGGGCTGAGAGAGCTCTTTCGGGCACTGCTTTTGAGGGAGCAGTTCTGGGAGAACTTGCGAATGACCCAAGGGCACACCAGCGGCGGCATGGGCACGAGCGGGGAGTCATGCACGGTTCTCCCAGAGTAGAGCGTTTGCTTAGTCTTTACACCAAATTGGAGTCAAGATACAAATTAGGAAAAGGTAACCTGCCCCATTCTCGGGGGTGGGGAACGCGGCCTACTGCCACCCCGGCCTGCCCACCACCTTGTGCGCCCCTCTTGGGGCCAGCCCGGGGCATGGGTGGGGGGCCTACCGCAACAAGGCTCCTCCTCCAGCGGGCCCTCAGCGAGGCTCCCCAACGGACCCTGGCAGGGCGGGGCCTAGCAGGCCCAAGGTGCCACGCGCCAGCCTCCCATGGCATTCCGGGGGGGGGAAACGGCCTCCCGACCTGCCCGCCAGGCCAGCGGTTTGCTGGAGCGGGCCAAGGGAGGGCTCAGGGAGCGCGCAGCTCAAAAAAAAAAAATATACAGTCTTCCACACGTGGGGAGCCAGGCCGCCAGCCCCCCCCCCGGGACAGCAGCGAGCTGGGGGGCCGTCACCGCTATGAGAGCAGAGTACTTTTGATGGCCTCCTTCCTGTCACCATTTAGCACATAGTTAGGTAGGTAAGGTCAAGGGTAAGGCAGTTAGGCAGTTATTAGTTAGGTAGGACAGGATCTCTCAGTCAGTGTCCATTGCGGTTACCTCCCCGTTGGCGCCCTCCTGCCACTAGCACGAAAACACTTGCTCGATCGGCGGCAGGTTTCAGGGGACGGGGGGGCTTAACTTGTCGTGTTTTGCTGTCCTGAGCAGGTATGAAGCCCCCGACGCGCAGCACCCGGCGCACGGGTGCAGTTGCTGGGGGAACACCCCGGTCATCGCCCAAAGGGCAAGTGCGGCCTGCGGCAGACAACACACCAGTGGGAGTGGCGGCGAAGAGGAAGGCAGTGCCGCGCGGCACAGAGGGGTCGGACGGCGTTTCAGAGCTGGCCGATACCATGCGGGGCCTCCAACAGGCTTTCAATCAACTTTCTGAGAAGGTGGCCAAGATGAGCCAGGATTCGGTGGCCAAACGAGCCCGGAAGGCCACGTCCGACGGGGGCTCAGCCCAGCAGCGCGGGGGGGCTTCTACCGGCGCGGCTAGTCGTCGGGGTTCCCGGCCTGCTGCGCAATCCACGGACAGGGGACGGGAGCGGGGTAGCTCAGGCTCCTCCGCACGTTCCCACGATGAAGCAGAGGGCGAGGCCTCCTCAGGTGAGGGTTCCACTGCGGGGCGGAGTGGGCAGCCTCCAAGCGATTACTGGGCAGCAGCAGCCCATGAGCCGGGGCTGCCTGCATGGGCTATACACCGCAGGGCGTTGGCGACGCAGGCCGGACAGGATCCTGGGGTGGTCTGGGGTGACGTCGATGTCACTGATCCTTCGGCCATCCTCTCCACATACTCGAACGGGGAGGAGCCGCCAGGGCTTCATTTATCTGAGGAACTGAGGGATAGCATTCTGGATGGGTATTACGTTAATGTCTTTACCCTGCTCCAAAAAAGGGGGGCCGAGGCCCGCACGCTAGAATCGGACAAGAAAGAGAAGAAGGAGAAGACCGCGGAAGCTGACCGCACCTTTCTCAACTGGGTTTCTGGTTATCTGGTATATGCGGGGGTAGTCGCTGCCGCGTACCCTGAGAGGGGCTGGCACCTGCTCAACCACATGAGCAACGTGGTCGAGGCCAGGGTTTTGGCAGGCGAGGGACCGGCTATTGATTATGACGAGACCTGCCGTAAATTGGCCTCACGCAATGACAGGGCTCGGTGGGACCTGCTACAGGATAAGGTTTGGCTCAGGTTGGTTGGACCGTGCATTAAAGGGAAGGAGGAAGGGAAAAAGGCGCACTGGGCCATGCGCAAGGACCGGTCACGCGGGGTCTGCTGGGAATACAATCAGGGCCGGTGTCGCCGGGCTCGGTGCAAGTTCCACCATAGTTGCGAGGCTTGCGGGGGGGGGCATGGGCGGGTGTATTGCACTCGATCCACCAGTGCCCAGCAGCCCTTTCGGAGTGGAAAACCCTTCTCCGGTGGTGCCAACACAAAAGGGGGATGGGGGTCGTCCGGCACCACCTCCGCTTCCAGACGCTAGTGCCCCGCAGGACTGGTGGTCCTTGGCGGCCACCCCGGTTAGAGTGGACGCTCTGAGACCACTCTTGGCGCGATACCCCTCGCGCCAAGCCGGAAAATATATCTTGGATGGTTTTACGAGGGGGTTTCCCATTCCTGCCTGCGGCCCACGCATCGCAACCAATTCCAACAACCTGAAATCAGCCAGGGAGATGCCTGAGGTGGTTGCCGCGAAACTGCAAAAAGAATTGGCGGCAGGGCGCATCGCGGGCCCATTCAGCGCGCCCCCTATTGACAACCTGCGAGTCTCCCCCTTGGGGGTGGTGCCAAAGAAAACACCTGGCGAGTATCGCCTGATCCAGCATCTCTCGTACCCGAAGGGATCTTCGGTGAATGACAGTATCCCCCCCGAGCTCTGCTCAGTCAAATACGCTTCCTTTGATCACGCGGTTGGGCTAGTCAGGGCTTGTGGGCGGGGGGCACTCATGGCCAAGTGTGATATTCAGTCAGCATTCCGGCTGCTCCCGGTAAGCCCCGACTCCTTTTCATTACTGGGTTTTAAGTTCCAAGGGGCATGGTATGTTGACAAGGCCATGCCTATGGGTTGCGCAGTGGCCTGCGCAGCATTTGAGACATTCAGTACCTTTCTCGAGTGGGCAGCGAAGTCGAGGACTGGGTCCACGGGGATTACTCATTACTTGGATGACTTCTTTTTCATCGGCCTGGGGGACGACGAGACTTGTGCCGGGTCCCTACGGGCATTTCAGGAGCTTGCCGAAGAGCTTGGTGTCCCATTGGCGGTGGACAAGACCGAAGGGCCGGCGACTAGTCTAACCTACCTGGGTATCCAATTAGACTCTGTAGCTGGGGCATCTAGGTTGCCGGAGGACAAACTCTTGGCCCTCCGGGCTCTCCTTTCTTTGGTTAGGGTTCGGCCGAAGTGCACATTGAAGGAACTGCAGTCACTGTTGGGACACTTGAACTTTGCTTGCCGGGTTGTTTCGCCCGGCAGGGCTTTCTGCGCGAGGCTGGCCAGAGCGACGGCCGGGGTCAGGGCACCTCATCACCGGGTGCGGGTGACCAAGGGCATGAAGGAGGATTTAGGAGTGTGGCTCCGGTTCCTGGCGGGATACAATGGGGTTACCATTTGGCAGCACCCGATGGACTTGCAGGATACCATCCAGATCCATTCTGATGCAGCCGGCAGCGCGGGGTTCGGTGTTTACTACAACGGGAAGTGGTGTGCACAGCCCTGGCCCAAGGAATGGGAGGGCACCGCAGTGCTTAAAGACCTCACCTTCTTGGAGCTTTTCCCAATACTGGTGGCAGTGATCATTTGGAAAGATTGCTTTAGGGACAAACGGGTGCGCTTCTGGTGCGACAACCAGGCGGTGGTGCGGGTGGTGAACAAGCAGACTTCGAAGTCTGACCGGGTGATGCGGTTGGTTCGCCGCCTGGTTTTGGCCTGCCTGGCCGATAACATTACTTTTTCTGCACGGCACGTGCCAGGCGTGGATAATAGCATAGCGGACGCTTTGTCTTGCCAACAGGAGGAACGCTTCCGGATCCTGGCACCAGGAGCCAACCGCGTTTCAGACCCCTTTCCGGAGGAGCTGTGGGAACTTGGGAAGGTACAATAAGGCGGGGCATCTACGGGTCCCTTGCCCCCTCCACTCTGGCCATGTATACCAAGGCTATAGATGCCTTTTTTGACTTTACCGCGGGGTGCGGGGGTCCACAGACCTTGCCGGTGGAGGGGGACTGGGTACTTCGCTACATGGCATGCCTTCAAGACAGCGGGTTCTCTCACAGCACCATCAGGGGTCGCATGGCTGCCATCACATTTTTTAGCAAGGCCGAGGGATTTGAGGACCCATGCCACTCATTCCAAGCTTGTAGAGCGGTCGAGGGCTGGCGGAGGCAAGCCACACGGCCCCCAGATAGTAGACGGCCCGTGACCTTTGAGTTGTTGGGGGGGCTGTTGCGGGAGCTACCAGCGCTGTGTTGGTCCCAGTATGAGGCTGCACTCTTCGAGACCGCATTCGTCTTGGCCTTTTTTGGGGCCTTGAGGGTAGGGGAACTGGTAGCGAGCTCCAGAATTTCCTTCACCAACACGCCCTTGGGGGTACGGGATGTCTCCTTCGGGCCAAAGGGGATGTCTTTGTATATTCGGAGGTCAAAGACGGATCAACAGGGGAAAGGGGTGCGCCTCCATCTGGGGCCACTACCGGGCGGCCCGTGTCCAGTGCAGATCACCCAAGCCTTTTTAGCAATGAGACCGAAGGGAGTTGGTCCGCTGCTTATCCATAGAGACGGGGCCCCATTGACAAGATATCAGTTCACAGGGGTTTTCAGGTCGGCACTGGGGGCCTTGGGCTTACCAGGCAAGGAATTTGGGCCTCACTCCTTCAGGATCGGGGCAGCCACCACGGCCGCTGGTATCGGCCTGCCGGAGGCGCGCATACGGGCCATTGGCCGTTGGCGATCCACAGCCTTTCGGGCTTACATCAGGCCACAGCTGGAGTCCAGCCTGTGACCATCTCTCTGACTCCTCAGTTCCAGGACGAGGGTACAGGACAGTATGGATTTTTGGGCACAGCATCGTCCATTGGGCAGGTTTGTATGCATCCTCGTCGGGCTGGGGAAAGGACTTGGGCTTGGGAGGTGCAGCGCGCATTACATGGATGGCACAGCGGGGCATGCGGTGGAGGTCCCTGTTGCCATGGTTGAGGCGCATCCGGGCGAGGCGCCACCCTCCCGATGCACTGCTGCTGCAGCTTGGGGAAAACGACTTGACAGAGTGCCCTGGGGTGGCCCTCGAGCACCAGGTTCTGGCCGACCTGGCCTCAGTGCGCGAGATCCTGCCCGGCACTGTCCTCTTCTGGTCGGATTGGCTGGAACGGAGGTCATGGCGGGGTGCGAATCAGCCCAAGAAGGTGGAAGTGGCGAGACGGAAAGTGTCCGGCAGGTTGGGCCGGGCAGTTGAGTCGGCAGGCGGTATCTGGATTCGCCACCCAGACATCTCCCACAAGATGGAGGCCCTGTACCGAGCAGATGGCGTGCACCTATCGGCCTGGGGTATGGACATCTGGTTGCACGGAGTCCGTCATTGCCTGCTTGCCTGGCTACAGCTGTAAGGGCGTTGGCGGGAACAGGACTAAAGGGGGCGTCCTGTTCTTGTGGCGGTAACAGCATGGGGCCGGATCCGTTGGCGGAATTCGGCCTGCGTGCCAATTTCGGAGTTGGGGACCCCTTAAGGGTCTTGGCGTGAGGGCGGAACGGAGCTGGCTAGCTCAAGGAATAACAGTGCTTACCCTCACAGCCAGAGGGCAGGGGAGTTCACATAGGGGCAAGCGTCCACGTGAACTCCGATTACCTGCCCTCCCGCCTTCTCTACCCATGCCGGCTGGCTGGGTAACGGTTAACTCGGCTGGCACGCTGGCCAGCCGATAGGTCGTATCCGGTGGACCCATGCTGTGCCAATGCTCTACAGCTGTAACCAATAAAAGTTGTGGCCAAATTTATCCACTTAATTTCCAAAGGAAACTGTTTGTATGAGTTCATTTGTAGTGAGCGCGGGGGCGCGGGTACAATGCGGGCCGACCTCGGCGTCCCAAGTAGGACCTGGAACCGCAAGCTGTCCACATTTGGTGTCGTTTTCACACTTCAACAGTGCTAGCATACTTTCACATGTCCACATATGTTTTGGGGTGGCTCCACTGTCATTGCACCTCCACACTGCTTTAAAAGAATCTTCTCCAAACAACATTCAAACAAGCATAGAGAAAGATGGTGTCACAGCAGCATGCAACTGATTTAAAAATGCAAATACAGATTCGACCATGGAAAGAGGTTAAGGATGAGATCCAGGTTACCATGGGAACTGCTTTTCTGCATTGACCTAATGACACACACTGCCCCAGGCTAGGGTTGCCAGTTATGACTTAGGAAATTCCTGAAGATTTGGGGGGTAGAGTCTGGGGAGGGCAGGGTTTTGGGACAGAAGGGATCTCAGTGGGGACCTAAGCAGCCATTTTCTCCCAGGAAACTGAACTCTGTAACCAGGATACCAGCTGTAATTCCAGGAGATCTCCAGCCACCACCTGGGACCTAGCAGTCCTACTCAATGCTCCCTCTAAGCTATGAAGTCTTGTGAGCAAAAATTCTACTTTGTGGGCTACTGGTATTAAAGTTGTGAGCGAAGGATTTGGCTACTGCATAAATTAGTTTGCTCTGGAGCCATCCTTCCTGAGCGAAGACAAAAATCAGTGAGATGGAGGCTAAAAAACTGTGAGCTAGCTCACACTGACTCAGCTTAGAGGGAACACTGGTCCTACCCTGTGCACCACACAGGTGCATGAGGCAGGGCTTTTAAAAAGAAAAAAAGAAAAAGAGGAGCTGGAACTCTCAAGAGGAAAATGAACTGATGAACTTTAAAACATTTTTTAAAGGATTTTGTTGAAAAGGTTCCAGAACTGTGTTCTGACATGGTCCCCCAGAAAAAAAAGTCCTGACTGTTGTTATGTAACAAGGGAAGCTGAGACACCGATGTTTTGTAACAATCCAGGCTTCATCTTTTATTCACTTCTATCGTTTAAAAGTTATTCTGGTTCCAACAAATGAGATTGGGCCACAAAGCATTATGTACCTGTCTTGCAGGAAATGAACCAAGGTAAGTAAAATGAAATGCAAAGAGATAGCCAAAGGAGATTGAATATGAATCTGTAGCTTTGTTAGCAGGTTTGAAAGAATGGGCACTGTTTTGTTTCAGTCCTATTTTCCCAGCTCTCAAACGCATGTGAAAGTTAGAAAGACCTAGCTTTTAATCTGAAAAAAAAAACCCATACATTTGTTATAATCTGAACTGACTGCATATTTTCAGCTAGCCTGGCAGTATGAACCTGTGCATTTCCTATTAGTTTAGAAAAGCTTTCTCCCTTGAACCGCGGTGAACTGCTACATAAAGTATATATCAATGTTATTCTGAATTCACAGTATCTGTCATAACAAAATCTCTTTTACCTTCACTTTAAAAAGGACGTGTGGAACACTGAGGTAATTAATTAATAGATGGTTGGAAATGGAAAGGGCTTTTTAGAAAGATGCTTCATTCCGAGATGGCAGGAGAAAATGGCTAAAGGCTGTGAAGGTCTTTTCCTCTACCCCTTGTCACTGTTCAATCTACCACTGAGCAGAGTATGTTCAATCTACCACATTACTGAACCACTTACTTTAGTTTTAACAGAATAAGGTGTTCTTACTATGTTAACTCAAAAGCTCTAACCACTTGGGATGTAGCAAAGAAGTGAGCAGTGACTCATGAAAGCTCATACCTTACCACAAAAGTTGCTAGTCTTTAAGGTGCTACTGGACTCTTTTCTACTGCTACAGACTAACACGACTACCCATCTTGATCTATCCACTTGGGATGTATCATACAAAAACTTCCAGCACTTTGTGTTACAAGAGGCTCCACTGCTCTGCAAACAAGCAAAAAACCCCAAAACTGTCTCCTCACCTTAGACTCCTTGGATCTCAGCTGCACTATAAGCTAGCTACTCTAGGCCTCTACCAATGTGGTCATTTGGCACCAGACACATGACTCTCATCTTTAGAGGCCTCACAAACATCTTTGTCTTGTGTCTATTGATCTTGCTGCTTAAGTAAGAAATATAGCCATTTTTACTACACTGTAAGTTAAAAATAGTTGATTATTCATATTCAATTTTCTTTTTTCTACAGCTTTCCTTTTCTTGGTCCAGTATTAACTTATTGGTTATCGTATTGTAATATGTAATATTGTAATGTGTACCTCAAACTGCTTAATATCTGAGTGCTCAAATGTTGTTTTGAATACGTAGTTATGTCCCACTTTTTTTTTTTTAAGTTTTTTTTCCCCCATTTATTTTTAATTAAAAATAAGAAAGTAAATCCTGGTGTTTGTGCTGAGCAAACAGAGAGGTGTTGATTTTGTGTGTTGCTGATGCTTCTAGGAGGGGCATCCATTTTTCTTGGAGGTTGTCAGGAACAGGTTGGTTTTCAGATTGAAGGATACTGGTGGAGACTTTGTCCTGTAGAAAAATGTCCCACAATTTCAGATACCAATTGTTCAATGACAGGGTCTTCTTCGATTTCCAGTAATATGCAATAACATTCCTAGCAGCCGCAAGACATAATTCTATTAGCTCTCTCATAGGTCCATTGGGAGCAGGATGGCTCCAATGATTCAGAAGGAACAAGGAGGGTTGTAGTTATAGAGCACAACCTCTTATTAGAAATATTTGGGCTTTGACTTCTCTCCAAAAGGTCTGGACCCTGGGGCACTCCCACCAGCAATGAATATAGGTGCCACGGCCCCCACAATTTTTCCAACATCTGTCTGAAATTGTGGGGTTGATGCCATGCAGCTGATGTGGGGTCAAATACCATCGGACTAGAAGTTTATAATTTAGCATTTGTATATTGGTGGAACGAGAATGGCAAAGAGAAGAGGACCAGATCACAGTCCACTGTTCAGACGTAAGCACCTGACCAATATCTCTATGCCATTTTTTTTGATATCCAGCCTGGTCTTCTTTAAGTTGAAAATTGAGAAGATAATAGACTTTCGACACCAGCCCCCTGCTAGGTAGGAACTGGGCCGCCATAAGGTCTTCAAACGGGTGTAAAATCATGTCTGGCGGAGGGGTATGTGAGTCATGGCACACTACGTGTTTGACATGTTCGTATTCAAACCAGGATACCAGTCCCTGTAGCTTATGTTCTATTTCTTGTTGAGTATATAGGCAGCCCCCAACCATGATGTCGCAAAATCTGGTAAGGCCGTGTTTTCTCCAGCAACGATAAGCTGAAGGATCTTCCCCTGGACTGAACCAGCTCTGGCCCAAAAACATTTGCAGTGGTGAGGATGGAGAGACTAGGTAAGTTTTAAGTCAGTCCCAAGCCCCGAGGGACGCTTGCAAAAGCTCACTGTATCCTGATCTTCTGGAGCAGGATGACGGTGGCATCCACAGCACTTCCTCCAGCGATTTAGGGTGCAGCCCTATATTCTCGATGGTTTTCCAGTCAGCCAGGTAGTTAGGCAAGTAGTGCTTTAAAAGTTTTGATAAAAGTGTGGCATCACGATAATGAGAAAGGTCAGGAAAAGCCAGACCATCAAGTACCTTGGGTTTAGTTAGGGTTGCGTGGGAAATTCTATGATGTTTAAACTGCCAGACAAAATTCATCAGCAACTTCTGCCATTGTTGTATCATTTTACTGGGGAGAACTAGAGGGAGGGCTCGAAACAGGAAAAGAAATTTAGGAAAAATCATCATTTTAATAATTTGTTTCCGCTCAAACCAGCTAAGGGTCGTATCATTCCAGGGCTTAAGAGTACGTTGGACTGAAACATTGAGGTCTTCCAAGTTTACCTTAGCCAATTTTGTGAGTTGTAAAGGGATTTTTATTCCCAAATACGTCCATGTGTCCTTTACCCAAAAATATGGATAAGACTCTTTTAACCTTACTTCTTCTGCACTGGAGATATTGAGTGGGAAGATCAACGACTTATCTTTATTCGTCTTAAGGCCTGAAACTTGATGAAAGCGATCAAGGGACTTTTCTACGGCAGGAAGTGAGGTACCAGGGTTCACCATATACAGTACCATATCGTCAGCAAATAAGCTAAGCTTATAATGGTTATCTTGTATTCGTATGCCTTGAAAGTCCTGGTCTGCCCGTAAAGCCTCAGCCAATGGCTCTAACGCCAATGCAAACAGCAAGGGAGAAAGTGGACACCCTTGCCTTGTCCCACGCGATATAGGAAACCTGGAAGAAGACATACCATTCAGGTGGACCATTGCAGTAGGGTGATTGTAAATCGACTGGATAGCCCTCCGAAAGTTGGGACCAACTCCCAGATGGTCCAGTAGAGTGAGAAGGTACTTCGTCTCCACCTGGTCGAATGCCTTCTCAACATCTAAGGATAACAACAACGATGGGCCAACAGTTAGTGATTTACAAAAATGTATCAGGTCCAAGGTTTTATAAATGTTATCCATTATATCGCGATTGGGAATAAACCCCGTTTGATCAGTATGAATATATTGGGGAATAATACAGCTAAGCCTCCTAGTCAACAATGCTGCAAATATCTTATAGTCCTGATTTAATAATGAAATGGGCCTGTACGATTTAACATCAGTGGTGTCTCAGTCTTTTTTAGGGATGACAACAATGGTGGCATCATTCCATGATGGTGGAATGGACCCGAAGGTGAGTATATCATTGAAAATTTTTGTAAAAAGGGGGGCCAAATGATACAAATATTGTTTATAGAATTCAGCCGGGAAACCGTCATTCCCAGGAGATTTGTTATTTTTAAGAGACTTAATTGTACACAAGACTTTCTTGGTGGTGATAGGGGTATCTAGAATCTTCACATGTTCTTCCTGGAGGCGTTTACCGGGAACATGCTGCTGTAGAAAAGCTGCGATGTCTCCATGTCTTGGCCTCGAAGATGTATAAAGAGAAGCATAATATTCACAGAATGTCTCTAGGATTTCTGGGGTCTGGGTCCCACTTCTTAAATGTAACATAAATGAGAAGCATTTTTGTAAAACAAACAAAAAAAGTATGCCCTGCAAAAAAACCTCCCCCCAATTCAATGCTCAGGCCAAACCCCTGCACCAAGAAACCCAAAATAAGGGGAGTGCATTCCTACCATGACATCAATGGGGGGGGAGGGAGAGATTCTACATGGCCTGCTCCAGAGTGAGCTCACCAAGCAGCTTAGTAATCCTGGCACCTGAGGGCAGAACCCTCAGAGAGGTCTACAGAGAGGTCCTTCAGGAGAGGGAAAAAAAACAGTACGTATGTCTTTCATTTTTTACACTACAGGCTTCTCCATTAGAATTCCTACAACAAATGTTACATTTCAGACTTCACATCATCAGTATTATAATGATTTATGGAACTTAAATACCATAGCAAAACACAGGTATCAGGCTAGTAAGCAAATAAAAGAAACATGTAAGCAAAACGTAGTATACAAATAAAGGCAAATATGATGTATGGACAGTGAAAAAAAATAAAGATAAATATAGTTACTAACAGCAAGATGTACAATATCCTACTCTTCTAATCACCTAATTAGAATGTAAGCCCTGTAAATTACCCTATATTGCAAACTATCTGTCCTAAAGTCCAGTGGTTTTGGATCTAAAGAGATAGCATGAAAAGGAAAACAGACATAAACGTTGTTAAAGGGGGATCAGGGCTGAAAAGAGAGGAATCTTCTGTTTAGAAGAAATACATGGCAGCCAGTTGTTTAAAGGCAGGGAGGGGAGAGTCACTAAAATGGGGATGAGAATAACTTGGTTGATGATGGAATACAGTTTGAGAAATAAAGTCTCTTCAAAATTGTTCTGGACTTTTATACCCCCTTTTTCTTGATCATTGGCCAGACCCAAGATTCTTCAGGATGACTAGGAATGACTTCTTTGGTGTTCAGGGGCTGAGTCTGTGGACCTGATTTAACACTTATTCTTCTCCCTACCATTTCGCGGCTTCAAATGCCTCTCCTGAAGCTGCTTTTACATAGCAAATGTCATAACTGAATTTTTGTTACATGTTTCATGTGTAACATAGTGAGATACACAAATAAAGAAAAAGACAGATTTTTTTTTTTGCACAGCTGGAGATACATTTTTGGTTTATTAATGTTTCTGGGTAGGCCATAGACATGCCCTGGCTTTCACAGTTTAGATATGTTGTGCTCTTTGCTTGGTTTGTGTGAGTATGAAAACAAATGAATATGTAGAGAATGCATGCATAAGAATTTTAAGATCCCAGTGTGTATAGGTTTTAAAGTCAGAATGATGTAAAAAAGAGGATACTTTTTCTCCCCTCCATTCCATATTTTTGCTGCCCCAAACAAGTGATATATTTCATGCTGTTTAGAGATCATTGCACACTTTATGTTAGCTATTGACCTGTTCCATTTGGCACTGACCAAAAAGAAAATAAAAGGGCTACAGTTGATTTCAAGTGAGACAGCCATAAGAACATGCCTTAATTATATGTTCTTGCAAAGAGACAAGCTTTCACCATTGAAAACTCAGCATATTAGAACCCTCAGATAAGGAAACCAGACACTAGCATATGGTTTAACTAGCTTGTTAATGACTGATCTACATCAGTTAAATATCTCTGAATTAGTGTGAGTTGGTGCTAAAAAGCAGCCTACTGCAGCAACTAGTGTTTTGGGCAAAACAACCACACCTTCAAACTTAGCCAGTATTACCTCTGGCTTTGTTTATCCTCACCTGCATGTAAAACAGTGCCACACAACACTCAAACAACTAAGGGCTCAGTTGATACCGCTCAACTACCAAGGGCATTCCATCCCCTGACCACCAGGAAACAGCCCCATCATGCCTGGTAACCAGCAGGAGGTTCAGAGGCTGGGAAGTGGGTAAAATTGGGTTGCCAGACCTCACCTTTGCTGTAGCGACGTGCTTCCAGCTCCTTGTCTGGCGTTTTCCACTGTGTGTGCCTTGTGCACATGGCACGTTGACATCACAAGTAGTGACATCTCACACTAAGGCCACCATGCGGTGATGTTCTAGCATTCAGGACAAAAACTCTATGGTAGAGTTTCCCCTGAATGCTAGAGCATCACTGTGTGATGGCCCCAGCCTGATGATGTCATTATCGGTGACATCATTGCCTTGATGATATCCCCACAGGACACTGCTGTTTGGGGGTGGGGCTTCCTCCACTGGCCAGCTGGCCAGTGGTGGATTGGGGGATGGCAATCCTAGGGTAAAACCATAGAACTACCATATATCACTTCTGAGTTTTCCTTGACATAGTGGTACACTGGACACTGACTTTTAAAAAAATTATCTCCCAAAACTGTTTGGAGTGGGAGCAGACAAGGACAATTGCCAGCAGAAGGCCTCTCACCATGGTGTGTGGCCTGGCAGCCATAACCCTTAGAAAGCTCAGCATGCTTGCCAATTATCCCTACCTATATCGTAGCCACAGACCTATTACTGCCAAAACTAGTTAAGGCAAAAGACTGGGCATTGTGTAGCAGGTTAAAAAGGCTCCCTTTCTGACTAGTTTGAAGGAGGATAAAAATTCCTGCTTGGACCCTCAAGAGGGGAGCAGCTCCTCCCACATTATCCATAGGGTTAGGGTTAGATAAACCAACTTGCAGCAAAAGCCTGCTGCAGAAAGCAGCGTGGAGCACAATAGCTTCTCCAGCACCTTTACGATTGGCAGTTCTATACAAAGCAGCAAATGGCTTATAAGAGCCAAGAGTGCTCTTGTTCCTTATTTAAAATTGACCCTACCACCAATGTAGTATTCCTCCCAGCTCAATAGGCCAGGAACTGCATCCCAAGGATAGATCAACATTTCAAAAGTAATCATATTGCTATACCTTTCTGTAGAATGCATGAAATGTATAGAGTTGGATGCATAGAATGTATAGAGTTGCCAGGCCAATTTATTACATATTACATAATCAGATCGCATAAGCCTGGCAACAAGCTAGAAGGTTAGGTGGTGGGAACATGGAGGAGGTGTGATGTTGCAAATTTGATTCCATCTTGTTAAATTTTGATTGTATCTACTGAGCACTTTAATTCGATTGTTTTATCTTGTTTTTATGTTGTTTTATGCTTTGGCACATGGTGCCCTATTGTAAGTTGCCCTGAGCCCATTCACGGGGAGGGCGGGGTAAAAATGTAAATAATAATGATGATGATGATGATGATGATGTCAGAGATGCTGCCAATGTCATTTACAGGTACAACCCAGAAGTGATAACCTCTAATTCTAGGAATCACTGGAAACTTTATGAGTTCATCATAAAGTTTCCAGCAATTTCTGGAGCTACAAATGAGTCATGCCTATATGATGTTCTGGCACATCGGCCAGCAGCAATTTTTCTTTATTTTTTTCTCCTACAATGGCTCTGAGTAACAGAAAAAATCAGAGGGAGGCCTCCCTTCATTGCTGGCACCCCTAGCTATGTAACTATTTATTTGAAATAAGTAATCCCTTAAATAAGGAAGATTGCTCTTGCTCCAGACCTTTATTTTGCCAGGCTGTTTCCCATCACAGACCTCTCAAGATGGAAGAACTCAATTAAAAAATCTTTATTAGGCATTTATTACAAATTACATAACCAGATTGCATAACAAGAAATCACAAATAAATGATCATACACTTTTTAAAAGGAGGAAAAAGGAAGCTATCTAAAGTTACTGACAATCAATTCCCAGTACCTCATGGCATCTTGGAAATACCTAGCTACTGGATTTGTGATATGAGGTTTCCAGGCAGACAGAGGATATAAAACTGACTGCTCATCAGAATGGCCTTTTAACTTGCATAAAAAGGACTAATTAAATAGTTCCTCAGTTCAGTATAAAATAAGGCCTGTACCTATAATGGGCTTTTGGGGGCTGCCCCCCGCAACTTACCTCAAAGACCCCCTTCAAATGCCCCACAACTCTATCCCTGGACAAGAGGCTCCTTGCCCCCATGATTTGGGCTATTTCAGAGGCACCATGGTGCTGCCAGTGCGGGCTCTGACTCGGCCGCCTGGGGGAGGCATCAAAGTAGCACCTTCCCAGCCAGGCAGTATAACCCTGTCCTGGCTTCTCTCTCATTGAGGGATGACCCTGTGCTAAGCCACCCTCCCTTCTTCAGGTGGGGAATAAAACTGAGTGCTCCCCTTTTCACCTTGCTGACCTCCCTTGCCCCACCTATGCCCCCCTTCCTGTGCAGAGCTCCAGCCGGGAAGCTTTTCCAATCCAGCAGGGAAGCTTTTCCAATCGGGAGGCCCGGGAGGCAGTTAGCACTCCAAACCCCAGGCACCTTCCTTCCTTCCTTCCTTCCTTCCTTCCTTCCTTCCTTCCTTCCTTCCTTCCTTCCTTCCTTCCTTCCTTCCTTCCTTCCTTCCTTCCTTCCTTCCTCCCTCCCTCCCTCCCTCCCTCCCTCCCTCCCTCCCTCCTTCCTTCCTTCCTTCCTTCCTTCCTTCCTTCCTTCCTTCCTTCCTTCCATTTCACAGCCTGTGCCAGCCACAACTGGTGGCCTGACCTTCCCAGCATGGCATCCAGCGGCTTCCAGGGGCCCGCCTACACTATGAGAGGCTCACAAAGGTGATGAGGGTATGAGCCAGTGGAGCACACTATGCCCGGGTCGGCTCTGTTCAGTAGTTCTTGACACACGCACCTTTCCTTCCCTCCTTGCCACCCTGCTGCAAGCCTTGCAAAGCCAGAGGTTGCCTCCTGTAACCCAGCACCACTGATGATGACAGAGACAGGCTGGGGGGGCTGGCTGGCAGCACTCCGACAGGATTGATTAAATTGGCCAATGTCCCCTGAGAAATTAAAATGCCCCTCAACTTAAAAATTCCTGACTACAGGCCTGTATAAAATCAAAGTGAAACAAAACATGAGATGAAAATTCAGGAGCTTCAGCTCTGGATGGGCCAAGTCTTTCCTGAATGGAACTTCTCAAGAATCTGCTATAGAGGACTGCAGAAGGGAAACATTGAACCTCATACCTAATAGAATTCTTCCTTCTGTGCAGCTGTAAGTTATACTGGACTCACCACAAGGTCTGGTTCTGCTTACCCACTCCAGAACCACTGATTTTGGGAGGGGGTTTGAAATACCTGAATCAGATTGAGGTGACAAGAGAGGAAGTCCTATGACTGATGGACAATTTAAAAACTAATAAATCACCAGGCCCAGATGGCATTCATCCGAGAGTTCTGAAAGAACTCAAATGTGAACTTGTGGATCTCCTGACAAAAATATGTAATCTTTCTTTAAAATCTGCCTCCATTCCTGAGGACTGAAAGGTAGCTAATGTCACTCCCATCCTTAAAAAGGGCTCCAGGGGAGATCCAGAAAATTACAGGCCAGTCAGTCTGACATCGAAACCGGGCAAGTTGGTGGAAACTGTTATTAAGGAAAGAATTTGTAGGCACATTGATGAACAAAAACTATTGAGGCAGACTCAGCATGGGTTCTGTAAGGGAAGATCTTGTATCCAGAACCTGACAAAGGTTAGTCAAGTGTGGGAAAGGGGGCCAATGTTAAAAACTTGATCAAAGAAATATAAAAATACATGTATTTATTAAACACAACTTTAAAAATATATAAGGGCCCAGTCACACATTATTTATAAGTATCAAATGCTAAAACACAAGGGCTTGTAAACCTGACCTGACGCGTTTCAGCCTACATAGGCCTTCCTCAGAGGTCAATAATGAGGAACATATTGGCTATTATAAAAACATATAGTACAATCATACACAATCATATACAGAGCATAAATACAATAAGGACCAGAAGCAAGTTGCTGTAAAAGATAAACAAATGGAGAATTAAACACATGTATTAAAACAAATAAATAAATAAACAAACCGTAAATATATTGCCAATAAATAAAGATATACCATTGACTTACTTTCAAGATAACCCACCAAGCATAGAGCAAGAAAATACAAATGAGGCCTCTGTTAGTGCAATCACATGCCCAGTGGTTCTCAGATATAAACCTAAAGACAAAACATGTATAAATCAATGTATCCCACAATTTAGAGCCTAAATGCAAAAATAATAAATAATAAAGCATAATTACTTCTGGTCCAGGAAACACCTTCCTATGATTGTAGAGCCAAATAATCCCCAAGCAAAGAGCAGTGTTGGTCACCTAAAACTGCTGGAGCTTTATAGCTGGTTAAGGGTGATGCAATCCTAATGTGCAGGATGATGCAATCCTAATCGACAGGATGATGTAATCCCTATAGGGTGTCCTGAAGTAGTCATGTGATTGCACATTTCAATTAGCATAGTATTAAAGAATATATAGAGACACAGTACAGATTCCAAACTAGATGTTTAACAGTCAAAGAATCATACATATGCTATACTTCCAAAATCATATTGCACACCAATCAATTTATTCATTCAAACCATATGGGGTTAAAGTTTTAAGGGCATGAATCCAGAACAGTTCTCTTTTTTTCAGTTGCTGAGTCATCTGCAGCTGGTTGCAAGGTCGAACGTACTCAAGTGCAAAAAAAGAAAAGTCTCTGTCGTGATGGCCTGCTGTAGCAAAATGCTCTACCAGGGGCGCATTCTGTCTCCCTCTTCTGATGCAGCTTCTATGTTCTGTAATTCTGATCTTTAATGGCCTTGAAGTGAACCCGATGTATTTCCTTTCACACCCACAGACAATACAGTAAATAAGACCCTTTGATTTACAATTAAAAAATGATCTAATAAAGTACTTTCTCTTTCCATCTGAATCATAGACACTATTAGTACGTAACATCAAATTACAGACTTCACATCCTCCACAAGGAAAGTTGCCAGCTGGCAAACCCTGACCATCTATTCCCCTTTGTAATGCTAGAGGGGATTTTAGGCTATTTCTTACCAACATATCTTTCAAGTTCCTAGATCTACGGTAGGCAAAGAGAGTAACAGACTCACATGAAGGAATGTTGTCTAATAAGTGCCGGTGCTTCCTAATGATGTTACTGACCTGGGTGGACCTTCCATCATAGGTTAATGGAATAATGATCAAACATGTCGACAATGGGGACCCAATAGATATTATTTACCTTGACTTCCAGAAAGCTTTTGATACAGTTCCTCATCAAAGGCTCCTAAGTAAGCTCAATAGTCATGGGATAAAAGGACAAGTCCTCTTGTGGATCAAAAACTGGCTTATAAATAGGAAACAGAGAGTGAGTATAAATGGAAAACTTTCTCAGTGGAGGGTGGTAAGAAGTGGGGTACCACAGGGATCGGTACTCGGCCCAATGCTTTTTAACTTGTTTATTTAGTATTGGGAGTAAGCAGTGAAGTGGCTAAATTTTCAGATGACACAAAGTTGTTCAGGGTGGTGACAACCAGGGAGGATTGTGAGGCGCTCCAAAGGAATCTGTCAAGGATAGGTGAGTGGGCGGCAATGGGGTTCAGTGTGGCCAAGTGCAAAGTGATGCACATTGGAGCCAAAAATCCTAAATATAATACACGTTGATGGGGTCTGAACTGGCAGAGACTGACCAAGAGAGAGATCTTGGAGTCGTAGTGGATAACTCAATGAAAATGTCTAGACAGTGTGTAACTGCAATAAAGAAGGCCAACACTATGCTGGGGATTATTAGGAAGGGAATTGAAAACAAATCAGCCAGTATCATAATGCCCCTGTATAAATCATTGGTGCGACCTCATTTGGAATACTGTGTGCAGTTCTGGTCACCACACCTCAAAAAGGATATTATAGCACTGGAAAAAGTGCAGAGAAGGGCAACTAGAATGATAAAAGGGTTGGAACACTTTCCCTATGAAGAAAGGTTAAAACGCTTGGGGCTCTTTAGCTTGGAGAAACAATGGCTGAGGGGTGACATGATCGAGGTTTATAAGATTATGAATGGGATTGAGCAGGTTGAGAAAGAAGTACTTTTCTCCCTTTCTCACAATACAAGAACTCGTGGGCACTCCATGAAATTGCTGAGCAGTCGGGTTAGAACAGATAAAAGGAAGTACTTCTTCACCCAAAGAGTGATTAACATATGGAATTCACTGCCACAGGAGGTGGTGGCAGCTACAAGCATAGACAGTTTCAAGAGGGAATTAGATAAACATATGGCGCAGAAGTCCATCAGTGGCTATTAGCCAGAAGATATAGATAGGAACTCTCAGTCTGGGGCAGGTGATACACTCTATTCTTGGTGCTGGGGGGGCAGCAGTGGGAGGGCTTCTGGTGCCCTGGCCCCACTGCTGGACCTCCTGATGGCACCTGGTATTTTTGGCCACTGTGTGACATAGTGTTGGACTAGATGGGCCATTGGCCTGATTCAACATTGGCTTCTCTTATGTTCTTATGTTCACCCCAAAATATTCCTTAATTAGGGGGGCTTAGTACTATACATTTTGGAAAGCTTTCTTATCCTAAATTTGGCATGTCTAAAAAGATGACAGTTGGCTTTGTAGAGCCATTAGCACCTCTTTGGTTTATATCACAAAAAACATAAAGGCCAACAATAAAACTTTCTTCAAATACATTAGAAGTAGGAAGCCAGCCAGGGAGGCAGTGGGGCCCTTGGAAGACCAAGGGGTGAAAGGAGTAGCGAAGGATGATAGGGAAACGGCTGAGAAGCTGAATGCATTTTTTGCCTCTGTCTTCACTGGGGAAGAGGAGAAGTGCTTGCCCACTCCAGAAGCACCGATTTCGGGAGGGGGTACGAAAGACCTGAATCAGATTGCGGTGACAAGAGAGGAAATCCTCCGACTGATGGACAATTTAAAAACTAATAAATCACCAGGCCCGGATGGCATTCATCCGAGAGTTCTGAAAGAACTCAAATGTGAACTTATGGATCTTCTGACAAAAATATGTAATCTTTCTTTAAAATCTGCCTCCATTCCTGAGGACTGGAAGGTAGCTAATGTCACTCCCATCTTTAAAAAGGGCTCCAGAGGAGATCTGGGAAATTACACGCCAGTCAGTCTGACATCGATACCGGGTAAGTTGGTGGAAACTGTTATTAAGGAAAGAATTAGTAGGCACATTGATGAACAAAAACTATTGAGGCAGACTCAGCATGGGTTCTGTAAGGGAAGATCTTGTCTCACTAACCTGTTAGTGTTTTTTGAGGGTGTGAACAAACATGTGGACAAGGGGGACCCAATAGATATTATTTACCTTGACTTCCAGAAAGCTTTTGATACAGTTCCTCATCAAAGGCTCCTAAGTAAGCTCAATAGTCATGGGATAAAAGGACAAGTCCTCTTGTGGATCAAAAACTGGCTTATAAATAGGAAACAGAGAGTGAGTATAAATGGGAAACTTTCTCAGTGGAGGGTGGTAAGCAGTGGGGTACCACAGGGATCAGTACTCGGTCCGATGCTTTTTAACTTGTTTATTAACGATTTGGAGGGGGGAGTAAGCAGTGAAGTGGCTAAATTTGCAGATGACACAAAGTTGTTCCGGGTGGTGAAAACCAGGGAGGATTGTGAGGCACTCCAAAGGGATTTGTCGAGGATGGGTGAGTGGGCGTCAAGGTGGCAAATGGAGTTCAATGTGGCCAAGTGCAAAGTGATGCACATTGGAGCCAAAAATCCTAAATATAAATACACATTGATGAGGTCTGAACTGGTAGAGACTTACCAAGAGAGAGATCTTGGAGTCGTAGTAGATAACTCAATGAAAATGTCTAGACAGTGTGTAACTGCAATAAAGAAGGCCAACGCTATGCTGGGGAGTATTAGGAAGGGAATTGAAAACAAATCAGCCAGTATCATCATGCCCCTATATAAATCATTGGTGTGACCTCATTTGGAATACTGTGTACAGTTCTGGTCGCCATATCTCAAAAAGGATATTATAGCATTGGAAAAAGTGCAGAGAAGGGCAACTAGAATGATAAAAAGGTTGGAACACCTTCCCTATGAAGAAAGGTTAAAATGCTTGGGGCTCTTTAGCTTGGAGAAACGACAGCTGAGGGGTGAAGTGATCGAGGTTTATATGATTATGCATGGGATTGAGAAGGTTGAGAAAGACGTACTTTTCTCCCTTTCTCACAATACAAGAACTCGTGGGCACTCAAGCAGTTGGGTTAGAACAGATAAAAGGAAGTACTTCTTCACCCAAAGAGTGATTAACATATGGAATTCACTGCCGCAGGAGGTGGTGGCAGCTACAAGCATGGACAGTTTCAAGAGGGAATTAGCTAAACATATCTTGGCTGTTGTGTGACAGAGTGTTGGACTAGATGGGCCATTGGCCTGATTCAGCTTTGGGCCATTGGCCTGATTCAGCTTTGGCTTCTCTTATGTTCTTATGGATTCTCTAAAATGAATACAAGATCATCTTCAAATGCCAATAGCTTATACTCTTCTCCCCGCAGTTTAAGACCGCTTATTTGATCCTCAGATCTGATTACATCCACCAAGGCCTCCAATGTAAAGATAAATAATAAAGGTGATAAAGGACATCCTTGTCTCGTTTCCTTTTGTATGTCTATGTTTGAGACCGATCACCATTAATTGATATCTTGGCTGATTGTTTCTTATATATGGCACCAATCATTCTGTTAAATTCAGGGCCTGCTTGAGCCTTTTTAAGTGCTTCTAACATAAAGTCCCAGCTAACATTGTCAAATGCTTTCTTGGCATCTAAAAAGATTAATGCCATTTGTTTTTCTGGATGTGCTTCACAATACTCTACAACATCCAAGATACATCTGAGATTATTTCTGATTTGCCTTTTGGGAAGAAAACCCATTTGGGCTTTATGTATCATTTGTGATATTTTTTTTTTCCATTCTGGAAGCTAATATGCAAGCAAATATTTTATAATCTACATTTAATAAAGAAATAAGTCTATATTTCCTTTTTATCTGTGCCTTGTTTGTGAATAAGAGTTGTTATAGCTTCAATCCATGAATCTGGCACCTCTCCTTTCTCCACTATATTTTTACAAACTTCTTTGAAAGGAAGTAATAGTTGTTCTTCAAAGGTATAGTAAAATTCTGCTAGTAGACCATCCGGTCCAGGTGCTTTCCCATTTTTTTGGCATTTCAAAGCTTCCACCACTTCTACAATTGCAATTGGTTGATTTAAGATTTTTCTTTGATCTTCTGTAAACATTTTAGGTTTGTATCTCTCTAAGTATTCCTGTACATAGTCTGGGATGGAATCCATTTTTTATAAAGTTCTTTGTTGAAGTCTTCCACAATAAGTTTCATATCTTGCATCTTACTTGTTTCTTCTCCATTTCTATTCTTTAAAGTCTTTATGTATGATTTTTCCTTTTCTTTTCATATTTTATAGGCCAACCATCTTGTAGGCTTATTTGCATTTTCAAAATAATTTTGCTTAGCAAACATTATCTTTTTCGTTAGTTCTTGTGTAAGCTGGTAATTCATTTGATGTTGTAAAAGCCTAAGTTTACTTTTCTTATTCCCAGATGTGCGGTCTAGCTTTAACTTATCTTCTTGTACTTTCACAACACTCTGGAGTCTTGTATACTCCTCTTTCCTTTGTTTATTTACCTTGGCTGATTCTTTAATCATTCATCCCCTCGTGAAAGCCTTAAAGGCATCCCAAACTGTGTTTATAGATATGTCCGGTTGTATGTTTTCCTAAAAAAAAATAAAAATAAACTCCTTCTTCGTGTCTTTTACAAGTTTCTCATTTTTCAAGAGTGATGTGTTTTGCCCCCCCCCAGCCAGAATAATGAGACAGACAACAATATGGAATTAAACAAGGGTCACTTTATTAACTATTTAACAGGACATTGCAGCAAAGACAACTAAGCAAGCATGGAACAGGCAAGGCAGGCATCACTTCCCTGACCAACCCCCTTGTCCTTCAAGGGCAGGTCACCCAGCTCTGGCCGTGAGCCATTTACTCTCTGGCTCATGACCAGCAGTCCAGCAACTGGTTGCCCCCTAGGAGCACTTACCCCTGAAGCCTTTCAACTTGCAGGGAGGAGCCTGCCCTAAAAGGTTGAGGTGATCACCATTCCCCAACCCAGGACCTTAGAATCCGAAGGCAGTTCCTGATGGCCACCTGTTCCCTAATGGGATATGCCAAAATGTGCTCACCAGTTCTGTTTTCTTGCTTGCACAAACCTGCCACAGCCAAGGCCAAGCCTCTGCTTTGGCCTTTGCTCCCCACTCAGCATCCTAAAGCCGATGTAATTCCTTGCTGCAAGTCCTTCAAAAATATCCCATTGCCCTTGTCCGACGAATGCACCCTGTCATCTCTATAAAGGTCCCGAAACACGACCCGTATTTTGGGGTGCGGTAAAAACATACCCAATCCAGCATCTGTGGCCTTTCTTAGCTGCCAATTAACTTTACGTCGGGTGTGGTCAATACACCTGGGGTCCTCCAAGTTCCTCCACACCTGGTGGGGGAGTATGGCAGACCATACTATCTTCATACCAGCCCACCTTGCTCTTATCCTCACAAGGTCTGCCTTGTCCTGCAACACAAGGGCCTGGCCCTTCAACAGACCCAGGTCATTGCCCCCCAAGTGTATTACCAGGATGTGAGGAGGAGGCCCCTGCCTCTCATCAAATAGGAGGGGAAGGAGCATGGGCCATCACATGCCCCTCCTTCCCAACCATTCAATTGTCGCCCATAAACTAAAGCCAAGCTGAGACCTACTGGATGACCTCTTGGCCCGATGAGCTGCCTAGAAGACCATGCTGTGGCCACAGATGGTAACCCTTCACCTCTCCCTGCAGCCTGCAGCATCTGTAAAAGACATTATTAGTGAATCAGCTAAACATATGGGATATTTAAACAATGCATTTCTGTACGTATCCTTTGTAGCATTGTGACCTCCAGTGATCTATCCGCTGAATCTCACTGCTCATATACCCCATGGCAGCTGCCATCGAAGCAGCCCCTATCTGGAAAGAGTGTGTTCCAAAATGAACCCCACCCAATCCCAGATGGTCTAAAGCCTTCTGTGACAGGCTCCAAAACTAAAACTTAGTGAGGGGGGTGCCATCCTTGTGCTGGAATAAGTAGCCCCGGCCCTCCCCTCTCAAAGCCACATAACGGCTCAGAGCCCCAACTGGGCATAACTTGACCTCAGAAACCTTCCCTTTACCCCACTTGTCCGTCTTAGACCGGCGTAGCCTAATTCCCATCTTGGAATCCGAAATGGAAACGTCCCTACATTCAAGTGCTAGGCCCGAAACATCCTGCCATGAGCCTGCCACCAGCTCACTGATCCACAGTGCCCCAAAAAAGGTGACCAGTGATGCTGCATGAAAAAGGGCAGCTTCATAGCCATCAGCATACAATGTGCACCACCGCAACTTGAGCCCCCTCAGTATTCCTGGGGTCAAAGGTTCTCTGGTATCAGCCGTGATGCCACTTTCCCTGAACCAACCCTCAAGCATCTTCCAAATACGGAAGTCGCCCGTCAGATCTACATGCCCGAATGACTTGCTGGCATATGCCAGCGAAGACATCTTGGCTCTGATGGTACAGGATGACAAGCCCTGACTCCTCAACATCACTCAGAATTGGATTAAATGAGGGACAGGTATGGGCCAAAGCTTCCGCAAGCTTGCACTGTCCCTGAAGGATAGGAATTGCTTACCCACCCTCATGTAAGCTCTGCAGGTGGAGGGGGCAAGAGCCAGGCTCATAGCCCTGTTGGACTCTGCCCGCCAATCTGCCATACCTCGACCGGCATACATACTGGGAATGGGTCAGCCTCTGGAGCCAGCTGACGGAATCGCTCCATCTGTTTTCGAGATAGAGTGTCAGCAACTCCATTATTAACTCCCAGGACGTGTCTAGCCTTAAACATTATATTGTTGTGCAAGCAATGCAGGGGGAAAGCTCTGACCAGAGCCATGACTCTGGTGGACTTGGATGTCTAAGAATTATTTATGTGCACTGTGGACATGTTGTTGCACCAGAAGTGGACGGAGCAATCGGCAAATTCCCCTGACCAAATCCACACTGCTGCAACAATTGGAAAAAATTCCAGAAAGGTAAGGTCTTTGACCTGCCCTGCCTGGAACCATTCCTCAGGCCAATCCCCAGCGCACCAGTGCTCCTGGAAATATACTCCAAAGCTGGAGGAACCTGCAGCGTCAGATGCAACCTGCAGCTCAGCTTCGACTAGGAGGTCCTCATGTCAAAAGGAAACCCCATTGTATGAATACAAAAATTGCTTCCATACAGGGCGGTCATCCCGCATCCCCTTGGTAACCCTAGTCCTATGATGGGAGAGACATAGGCCCTTCATAGACTCACACAGTCTCCTCACTAAAGCCCTGCCGGGCGCCACAACTTTGCATGCAAAGTTGAGATGGCCGACCAACTGCTGCAACTGCAGCAAGGTTATCTTGGACCACTTCCTAGCTGTGTCTATTAATATCTGCAGCACAGTTATTTTATCCCTGGGCAATCAGCAGAACTGCCCCACCATGTCGATTTCTATTCCCAGGAAAGTCAAAATAGGGGCAGGGCCTTTGGTTTTTTCCTGTGCCAGAGGAACTCCCAGTTCTCTTGCCATATTAATAAAGCTGGACAACAAAAAGGCACATTGACCCGTACCCTTCTTTCCTGCCAATAAGAAATCATCAAGGTAATGGACTGTAGTGCCGAGACCCATCCTGTACCGCAGAGCCCATTCCAGAAAGGAACTAAACCTCTCAAAAGCAGCACAGGACACTGAACATCCCATTGGAAGGGCCCTATCCATATAGAACTTACCCGCAAAAGCAAATCCCAGGAGCTCAAAGTCAGCTGGATGGACAGGAAAAAGATGGAAGGCTGACTTAATGTCACATTTTGCTAGTTCCACTCCCTGTCCACAGCTGTGCACCACCCACAGGGCCTGATCAAAGGAGGTGTACCTGATGGAATACAACTCCTCTGGCATTGCGTCATTCACTGATCCCCCGTGTGGGTAAGGCAAGTGATGAATGAAGCGATATTTTCCTGGGGCCTTCTTCGGCACAGCACCCAAAGGGGAAACCCTCAAATTACCAACTGGGGGGGAAGAAAAAGGACCCAGGACTCTGCCCTCCACACATTCCTTGGCAATTTCCCCCCTAACTATATGCTCCATACTGTGCACTGATTTCAAGTTAGGAGCCATGTATGGAGTCCAAGAACCTGGAAAGGTATTCTTTTTTTTTTGGTCCCCCGAAGGGGATTTTTTATTGCTTTTTTAATATACAACTAAAACTTCAACGAAAAAAGGGAGGGGAACAACAGCTAAGGAGAAAGAAAAGTATACTCACACTAAACTAAAAACCCAAGAGTAGGAGATCATTATCCCAGTTAGAATCTATGTTAGTATTATACTGTTACTAAACAATGCATGTTGTGAGTTGTGATCTATCTCTGCTCAGATATTAACTGGTTACTTTTTATGGGAGAGTTCCAGACCATCCCCCGCAGCTCACTTCATAAAGGCAATTTTCAGAGTCCTTCTGCCTTTACTTAGGCTTTGTATCTCTAAAAAACATAAGTTGATTTGCGGGCAACAGCGCCTTCTTCCGCAGCCAGGTCTTTGTCCGTCTCTGAGGGTTGGAGTCACTCAAACCAGTTTCATCATCTTCTTTGGTTCCCAGGTGGTGTTTCAGAAATTCTTTAGCCTTATGTACAGAGTCAATCTACTCTCTTTTTTCGTGGAGCTTAAAGATGACCCCTTCTGGAACCACCCATTTGTATGCAATTTGATTAGTTTGAAGAAAGAGGATTAAATCCCTGTAACTCTTTCTTTCTTGGCAAATTTTAAATGGAATGTCTTTTAGAGTTTTTATAGTGGTATTCCCCAATTTCAATGGAATTGCTGATGTAACTTTTAAAATTGCGTCTCTAGTTTGTCTTCTAGAGAATCTGACTGATATCTCTCCAGGCAGGCTATTTTTTTTTTTTGTAATTGGAATATGCTGCTTCCATGTCACGCATCGTTTCTTCCGCTTTCAAGTCTGTTACTGGTGCGATAAGATCACTGAGTAGCTTCTTCAAATCCTCATTCGGTGATTCAGGAACTCCCTGGAATCTGAGGATCATATTTGCTTTTTCCATTTATAGAAACAACAGTCTATTTTCCTGATGATTCTATTTATTCATTATTTCGTCCACCCTTTTCTTCAAAATCTTGTTTTCGGCATGCATCTCTTTCACTACTTCCACCGTTTGCTCCATCTTTTTAACTGTTTCTGCCAACTGGAGCTGTAGTGCTGCAAAGTTTTGATTGAGAGTGGTTAACTGCTGGTTAATACCAGTGAGTTGCTCCATCATGGGCTTGAGCGTATCCGCTAGGAGTCTCATGACATCCACTCCCTCTTCTTCGGCCTCGGACTTTGGCCACCCATAAGTTTTGGTTTTGTTCCTTTCCTCCCTGCACCCGACATCTTTGCAGATTGTTTACAAAAGCCAACCGCTGTTTCACAACCTCTGAAAACCGCTTACGATTTAAATCTGCTCTGGTAAGTCTCTCAAAACAAGCCAAATGTTCAATTTTCCCCTTCCTCCCTCTCTTTTCCACTAACCTTTCTTGCTCACGGGAGGTGTCCCTCCTCTCTCAGCTTGCCGATGTGGGGGGTGATAAGGGATTATCCAGTTATTTCAAAGTTCATTTACATCAAACTCACATTTATTGTTGGCCACTTTCAACCTCACTTATATTTTCATCAGTCGCTCAATCTCCGGTGCTTGTTCCGGTCAACCCAGCTAGTGCCATGCGGCCACACAGTGGTGGGACCATCAGGGTGGAGGGGCGCCTCAATTTGCTGGCATTACATCGTTGAAGAGGCTACCCCTCAAAAGCCCTATGGCTTGGAAACCTACCCTAGGGTTCTGTGGGGAAACTGCATCTGCAGCTTCCCTCCACACCACTGGGGGGCAAATTGCTCCCCCAAGCATTGGGGAGAGGGACTGCCATTGCTACACCATGAACCAGAAGTCTCCCTGGAAAGGTATCCTAAAACCCAACCTAAAACCATCCAATAAGTAAACACAATCCCATTGATTCAGGTAACCATAACCAGTGCTCTAAAACTTCTACCTTTATAGGTCCCTTTGTCAGAAGGGGGGGTTGTAGCCCCCAACTCCTCCAGGGTGCTTACCACCTCTACCTCCACCCCGACCCTTAGGTTTGGGACAATTAGAGAAGGAATGAGGCCCGGCACATAATGGACACTCATGCTGGAATGAGCATGACTTCCAACCACATGTCCCATGGGAGGTAAACTCCCAGCAAAACAGGCATTGCTGAACTGCCTGCCCCACCTGGGTGTGTGTGCCTGACTGGGCTTGTGGCTTATGCACTGAATGCCCACTATGTGACCTTTCAGTACCAGGTGACTTGATTGTGGACATGATCTGCAACCAGAGGTCCAGGTGTATCTGGTCCCATCTCATGGCTGGATTCATGGCCGCATGCATATGAAACTCTTCATCATAATGCAACCATGCCAGGCCTGGAAAATCCATAACTGCCTTATAGATAATATCCATGTATTGCAGCAGTGCTACTACCCTCCATGGCTGGTGCCTAATAATAATTGTTGCATAAATTAAGAACCCCGGGAATGAGTTCGCCCATGTTCTCTCCACAGCCTGCCTCTTTAAGTGTTCTTTCTCCCACTCATCCAGGTCTTCTTTGTCTTTTTTCTCTAACTCCCTATATAAGAGAGTATAAATGACCACATATTTGCCCTTCAGAATCTTTTCCTTCATGGCGATGAACAGGTGATCACCTAATGGCAGCCCAAAGTCCCCAGATGGTATGGCACCTGCAGCAACTGTGTCATATGAAACCGTCCCTGGGTTTACATACCCCAAACGAGGATATGGATAGCCCTATTTGGGCCAAACCCCCTCAGGAGGGGGTGGCATACTGCCTCCCCAGCCTGGGTATTGTGGCCAACTCGCAGGTGGCATGGACGTGGCAGACACAGAAACAGCTGATGAGTACGGTCCCCATGGCCAAAGTGGAACACTCTTATCCAATTGGTCATCCTTACCATCTTTCTTAGGAGGTCCCTTGTACACCTCCATTTGGAGCTCCTCCTTGCCTAGCCCATCCTGACCAGATGACGCATCATCATCTCCATCCATAGGCACTCCCTGTTGATCTTCCACAAATGCCAGGTGGGCCAGAACCTGTGCCTGAAAAGATGTGTTGGAAGCATTAGCATCCCCCTTGGGTCTCTTAGCTACATCACCCTTAGGAAGGGCACCCCTCTGCCGTTCCAGAGCTGCAAGTCTTTGCATAATTGCAGCATTAACTGGATCATCATCCTCATCATCAGAGGGAACAACTGGCACATGTTGCACCGGTGGCCGCTTAGGCGCCAGCTGCTTCCCCTTTGCCTTCCCCCGCCCTTTTTTTTGAGCCACAATGGTAAAATGCGACTAGCACCAATTTAAAGTTCAAACCCTGCAGCCTCCTGAAAGTAGCTGCAGGGCACCAACTATCTGTATTTTAAAATGGCCTTCTTGAGGGGAACTCCACAAAATGGCTGACACTACCACGTACCTAAAATGGCTGCTGCCTTTAAATTGGCTGACACAGGAAAAGATTCCCCACAAGATGCCCACCCCCTGTAATCTCCTGAAATGGCCTCCACGGTGGAAAAAAGATCCACCACCCCTAGCCCCATCCTGAAGCCAAATTGCACCAGGCTCCTGGGGGGGAGTAATTGAATAAAGGGAAGGGGTAACTGGGGCCCCAGCAGCCTCACCAAACTGCCACAGCTAACCCAAGACCTTTTTAAAAAATGTGTGTCTGTGTGCCTTTATTTTACAAGGAAGCGCCACTGCGTGCCGCCACAGCCGCAGGCCCCAAGCCACTCCGCTCCCAGACCCAGGGACCAGCTACTACTAGCTGAGAGCACTGCTGCAACCAGGCACCCCACAAGTGGTGAAATCAGCCCCTGCCAGCAACCCCTGCAAAAGGGGAACCCCCCCACGCTTGGAGCCGGCGAGCGGGTGATAAATGCTGCCACTGCCCCAATCGACTCAAAATCAGTGCTCTTTTAAATTGCTGGGACTCCAGCCGCCTCTCTCTGCTCGGGCCAACAATTTGGCTGCAGGATGAGGCAGCTGGAAGGCTGGCCACAGAAGCTCCACTCTGCGTGCTCTTCACACAACAAGCACATGGAGCAACTGTCAGAGGGTGGGAGTGGAGCCTGGCCCTTTGAATCGGCTGGCTCTGCCCCACCCCTGCAAGAGAACGCTTAGCATCCCTGTGCTGTTGCCGTCTCCATTCTTCGGAGCAGCAAATGAGCCCCCGCCCACCAGCAGCGTTGCCGGGCAGGCGGGAGCTCCGTAATGTCCATCTGTTCCTGGGTTTTGCATCTTGTAGCTCCAAAGTAATTGGGTTATGATTTGCATACCTTCCAGGTTCAATTTCTGCTTCTAACAAATCTTTAATAACTGCTAAAGAAATCCAGCACATATCTAGTCTTGACTAGAAGAAATCTAGCACATATCGATGTCTGGCTGAGTAATATGTGAAATCTTGCTTGTGAGGGTTCCTTACTTTCCAAGCGTCAACCACCTTTAATTCATTCAATAATGATAAAGTAGAGATGGAAATTCATTTTCTCCTTTCTTTTTCTTTCTCTTTTTTCGTGTTTGACCATTTGTTTTTCTGTCACCCTTTTCATCAAAAACAGCATTAAAGTCTCCAATAATGCAGATTTCTTGAACGTCTTGTTTTGTAATTAGTTCTTGAAGCATTTTAGAAAATTATAAAAATTTTCCTTGTGTTGATTTGGAGCATAAATGTTTACTATTAACATGTTTTTCATCTGTCTGTATTGATACCATTAAAATTCTCCCATCTTGTGAGGCATATATCAAATCTAGTTGAAGAAGCTCCTTTACATATATGGCCACACCTCTCTTCTTTTTTTCCTTGTCTGATGAAACAAAGACTTTACCTAGACCTTTAACTTGGATATATTTTTCATCCACTTTTTAAATATGGGTTTCTTGGAGACGTAATATCATAATCCTTTTTTCTTAATTGATGAAAAATTCTTCTGCATTTCTGAGGGGCATTTAAACCATTTACATTCACAGAAATAATTTTCATTTTCCCTTTACTCATTTTGGTTTTGTTTCTTTGCTTCCTATTGTTCTGTTGTATGTTGCCTTGTGTAAACTGGGGTTGTTCTTGTTGTTCCATGTCTCTTTGTTGTTCTTTTAGGCAGTTCAGATAGTGCTGCTGCTTCACGCAATTTTTCTTCTTCCTCCTCATCTTCTCCTCTTCCTTTTCCTCTTGTTCTGTAGCCAAATCTTCTCCATAAGTTTTCAGGAAGTCTTCTGCTTTAAAAATCAATGTGATCCTGTGTCTTTTATCTTTGAATGTAAAAATTAGACCTTCTGGTAGTAGCCATCTGTAACTTACTCTGTTGTTCCTCAGAAGTGCTGTGAGTTCCATATATTCTCTCCTTTGGAGAAAAATGTTTTATTAAGCAAAAGGGAAAATTGATTGCAACTGGGAAAGTGCACCAGGACTTGTATGCTTTAGAGACATGTATGCAAAGTGCAAACCTAAGCATTGCAATCACAAGAAATGTTCCTGGGTATGGTATAGACATTTGGGAAATGGAGATAATTATGCTATTGCCCAGCTTGAAAGCCAGAAGGTAACTCAGGACTAGTGAAAGGAACTGTATGCATTTCATTCAAGCTAAAGGAACCAGACCTAGTTTCAGTAAGAGCCATGAGACAAGCAAGACACAGCACCCTCTGGAGCTAATACATAGTGATATTTGTGGTCCAATGAAGACTGAGACCTCTAGTGGCAACAGATATATAATAACTTTTACTGATGATTTTTCAAAGTATACAGTAACCTATTTGATCAGAGAGAAAAGTCAAGCATTGGAGAAATTTAAGGCATATGTTGCAATAGTCAGCAACAGATTCCAGAGAAAGCCACTGTCAATTCACACCAACAGTGGAGGAGAATATGTGGGACATGACGTGAACAAGGAATAGAACATCAGCTTACAGTCCCATACACTCAAGAACAAAATGGTGTAGCAGAAAGGAAGGATCTCTCCCTGACTGAGATGTGCAGATGCATGCTGCTTGAAGCAGAGCTACCTGAGAAATACTATGGAGAAGCTATCAACACTGCTGCTTATCAACAGAACAGACTGCCTGCCAAAGTTGCCAGAAACATACCATGTGAACTGTGGTATGGGCAAAGGCCTAGCATGAACCACTTGAAAGTATTTGGGTCAAGAGCTTTCCCTTACATCTCCAAAGAGAAACAGGCCAAGATGGATCTGAGAACTGAACAAGTTTTTTTTTTGTAGGATATGCACTGGGATGTAAAGGGTACAGAATCCTTAGCCCAAGAACAGAAACTGTACAAATCTGCAACATAGTCTACATGGACAAGAAAGAAAAATCTACAAATATAGAAAAAGTGGACACCAGAGAATCCATACCTATAGAAGAAAATAAACCACAGCTACCAGAAACAGTACAACTGAGAAGCATAGACCATACAAATGACACACCTGCAGAGTCACAAAAGCCAGAAGGGCTGCAGAGTCAGATGTCAGATGGTCAATTACAACAAACAGGGAGGTAACACTGAGAAGACTCTCCTACCTGACATAGGCAGAGGCTATAACTGAATCTTCCACATGGGAAGACAGAAAGAATGCCTACCAGCCAAGCAGAAAGATGAAGAAAGGTTACAGAAGAGAAGATTGGATCCCTAATTAAAAACCAAAGTATGGACACTCACAGAACTACCTCCAGGAAATGGGGCAGTAGGATGCAGATGGATCTTCAAAACCAAATATGATGCAGAACGAAGGGCTTGTTGAATTGGAGTATTACTCTACAGAATATATGATTGTAAATGCACTTACCAAGTCACTTCCACATGAGAAATCTAGAAGTCTATGCAATAAAATGAATCTTGTGGACTTTTCACACTAGACCTTGAGAAGGGGTGTTGGAATATGCAAACTCTATTGTGTGTGGATGGGAAGATGACAAGAACATCTTGCAGGGGGCAGCAGAGGGGACAACAAATTAGCATAATGATAACTCCCAGAGTGGAATAATGGCCACTGGGACTGGAATGACAGCCTCCAGAGTAGAATGACAGTCCCTGGAACGGAAATCAGTGCTCTGGGACTGGAATGATAGCCCCCAGAGTGGAATGTTGGTCCCTGGGACTGGAATCAGTGCTCTGGGGGCTGTCAGTCCAGTCCCACAGCAGTTAATATAGTCCCAGGGACTGCCATTCCACTTCAGGGACTTTCATTTCAGTTCCAGAGCATAGGTTTAAGTCTCAGGGGCCATCATTCCACTTTGGCAGCTGTCAATTCAGTCCTAGAGCATTTCATCTGGTTCCAGCTGAGTTCCTTCACTTCTCCACTGTGAAGTACACTGGCAGGATGGCACTGCAGGTGACTTTGGGCCAGTCACTTTCTCCATCTAATGTTCATACCTCACAGAGTTCTTGTGAATATAAAAGGAAGGAGAGCCATGTCTGCCATCTTGAGCATCCATGGAGGAAGGATGGGATACAAATGGAATGTGATCACTCTGAGATTTAAAATAAGGTAAAAGTTCATTCCTACAAAACAGACAACAGGAACTGATTTAGGGAGATAGTTGTAGCTGGAGAGTATGTTAGTTCACTGTTGGTAAACACATCAGCTAATGAGCAGCTTACTTTCAAGTGAAAGCAGTGTCCTGGAACCTGACCTCAATGTAAATAAAAAAATTAAAGGGTCTGACATTCACATTTCTTGTCTTTTCTAAACATGTAAGTACTTAAATTATTGTGAAAATCCTAATTAAAGCTAATTTATTGTCCTGGACTTTGAACTCTAATTGGTGCCAACTAAATAGCTTGTTTAGAATCTGATTTATGTGATGCGATTTACGCTCCACACACAGAATACATTTATCATGGAGAATGGGAAGACAGGCCCTCAAATGGATTTTCATGCTTAGAGCTTCAAAACATAAGCACTGTGCAGCTTTAAATTTGTTTTGCAAATCCTTATCATATCACAGTTATTGCTTGTGAAGTGGAGCAAAAAATAAAATCCACCAGGAGGACTTGCAGGAAGCTGCATCCCTGCCCTGTTAGCTTAACTGGTCTGTTTTTCTGGAAGGACTATCCACCACAAAACATTCAAAAAGAAAACTGTATATGCAAATCAGACAATGGGCAAGTCTCGTTATTATGCTAATTAAGAACCTAGGATTTCTGCTGGTATCTGATTGGGGGACAGCTTTTCAGTGTTTGCCACAATGCCTTGCCAAGCTGTTTTTTAATTTAATTGAAATTAATGTTGCTATGCATTTCAATTTATTTTGTTCTATTCAGTCTACTTAGAGGGAGAACATATCCAGTATATACTACATTATTGTTATTGAAAACTCCATAAAAGAAGGGTTTCACAGCATCCATGCTAATATTTATTTATGTATCATTGAAAATGCATACATTTCATGGGGAAAATTTCATGTGGAAAAAGGAGCAATGCCTGACAATAAGAAACCATGGTTTTTGACAAGGGAGAAATTAAATCAAAGCAGGGATTTGGGGACTGAGGCAGAGAGGATGAGAAATTAAAAAATAATCTCCACTAGTTTGTTCTTGACAATGAAACAGTCATGAAATAGAACCCACTACAAACATTTTTGCACACCCATTCTTTGTCGAGGTGAGGCGGAAGTGGCTGGCACGAAGGGGCCAGGAGGGAGTGCGAGTATCCAATAACTACCGGAGGCTTCTGGCTATGTGCAAACTATATACATTTATTTACACACCACAGCCATCATCAAACAGAGTGTCAAAGTGCTCTGCTGCAATCATACATAGGAAAAAGAGAAACTATACATCACTCACTGTACATTTATACAATCACCAGCGAATCAGGCTTCAGTGCTGAGTCACTGTGATGGCAGTGGCAAGACTGCCCTGAACCATTTGAAGCCAGCTCTCTCTGAGGTTCCTAGCTGACAGCTTCATGTCACTAGATCAAACACATCTAGACAGACTTATATAAACTTGTGCATCACAACACTCCCCCTTAAGTCTGAGTCTGGATGTTCAGTTTGACTTTTAAATCATTAAATGTTTTTACAGCAAGGCACTTGGTAAACAAGTCTGCCACATTTAACTTAGAAACACAATAGGTTAGTTTTATTAAACCCCGCTGTAGTTCATGTACTTTATGTTAATGTGCCTGCTTCTAACTCTTATACTCTGTGTATCAGCTAGCTGTTATGTAGCCACATTATCACAGAAAACATTGATAGGTAACACATAGTTCACATTGAAGTCAGTTAGCAGTTGTAAAACCCATTCTAACTGCACACAACATTGACTTAATGCAGCGTACTCAGCTTCACACGTGCTAAGTGCGACAAACCGCTGTTTAAGAGATTTCCAGTGTATCAGAGCATTGTTTAGATACAATACAAAACCTGTAGTTGATTTTGCATCCTTTTGCTCCCCCCAATTGGAGTCACAATACACAGTTACAATACTTTTTCCATCAGTCTGTAACACAAGTTTATCATCAATGGTACCCTTAAGGTAAAGGTAAAGGTTCCCTTGCTCGAAAGCCAGTCGAATCCGACTCTAGGGTTGTGGTGCTCATCTCCGTTTCAAAGCCAAAGAGCCAGCGCTGTCCGAAGACATTTCCATGGTCATGTGGCTGGCATGACTAAGCACCAAGGCGCACAGAACACTGTTACCTTCCCACCGAAGTGGTACCTATTTATCTACTTGCAATTTCTTGCTTTCGAACTGCTAGGTTGGCAGGAGCTGGAACTAGAGATGGGAGCTCACTCTGTCATGCGGCACTCTCGGGTCTCGAACTGCTGAACTACCGACCTTCCACAGCCTGCAGTTCAGCGTCTTAACCACTTGAGCCACCACAGCTTTACAGATTGTTGCTCTTGTTTAACCACAGGCTCATTACTGACACCCTCGGTGTTATCAGAGCTAGGTAAAGCAACCACTTGTGGAAATTCATTGGCATGAATTTTTCCCCAGTTTTCATGCTCACAAAAAGATGCAGACCTGCTGAAACTCACTTTGTTATATTGATCAGCAAACCTATAGGCCTTCATGCCAGACTGGTAACCGAGGAAGACCAATTTTCTGGCTTTGGCTCCCCCTTTCCTCCTGCGCTCAAGAGGTATATTTACCCAAGCTTTGGTGCCAAAAACCCTTAGCTATTCCAAATTTGGTAATCGGTTGTACATCAGTCTGTAAGGTATGTCTTCCACAGAGCGTGAATAAATCCGGTTACTGACATAACAGGCGTTTTTCATTGCCTCAACCCAAAACGCAATACCCAGGCCAGAGTCCTTCAACATTGCGTACATCATATTTTGAAGAACCACACCTTTGTGCTTGGCCACACCATTTTCTGCTGGGGTACAAACGTTGGCAACCCTATGTTTTATTCCCTTCTGCTTTAGGAAGTGCTCAAAAGCATTGGAGGTAAATTCCCCCCCCATGTCGGTTTGGATGGCAAGAACATTCCCAAACTGATTCTTAACCCTTTTGTACCAGTACTTAACGGTTGAGAACACATCTGATTTGTTCTTCATCACATATACCCAAGAAAAATGCGACCAGTCATCAGTAATAATGAGCACATATTTGTTACCCGAATGGCTTTTTGGAAAAGGGCCAACCACATCCATGTGAACCAAAGCCAAAGGCTTTTGAGATTCTCTTAGACTCTTTTTTGCAACTGGAAATGCTTTAGAATTTGCCATTTTACATATTTCACAATCTAAGTAATATTTACATTCATTTACACCCTCTTGGCCTGTCAGGGCCAGGGTCTTTTGGATAGTTTTGAAACTTACATGACCTAAACGGCGGTGTAACAGATGCTGACAGTTATTGTGGGGGTTAACATTGGTAACAGCTTGTACCTTTTCTTTTGTATTGTTTAACACATAAACATTATTTTGCAACCTGCCTATTGCACACACTTTGCCTGCCTTCATAATTTTGCACTCTTTGTTAGCAAACACCACTTGGAACCCTGCAGTGTCTAAAGTCATAATGCTTAACAAATTATTCTGTAGGCTAGGCACACAAATCACCCCCTTAAAGGTATGGTTCAAATTGGGGAAAAACACATCCCCCTCAGCTGTAACCTGGGATGGTGTCCCGTCTGCAAGACTCGTGTGAGTTAAGGGAGAGGTCCTTTTATTCTGTAGCAAAGCCTCGTCCCTGCTGTATGTTTGTGATGCGCCTGAATCGAGTAGCCAGGATGAAGCCACGAAATTGTCCACAGAGCCCACCATAGCTACGGAATGCTGAGTCTCAGTCTGCTTCTTCCCTTGCTTCAGCTTTTCAGGACAGAAACGTACAATGTGATCTGTAGACTCACAGAAAAAACATTTCCTTTTGCTCTTTCTGCCTCTGGAAGCCTCTTTGTGCTGTACCTTGGCGTTGGCAACTGCAAAAGTGCAGGTGCTTGCTGCTATCTCCTCTGCAGACTGCCTGGAAATGTGCCTGGTTACCTTGGCCAACTGCCCAGACTCCCTGGCATGCTGCCTAGATTCAGCAAGACATTCCTCATGTTGAATTAATTTGTCAGTGATGAACTGTACTGTTAATGTTTTTTCATCCACAGACTCAAACGAAGGCAAAATTGCATCAAAAGCTTGAGATAGAGAAGACAGGATAATGTAAATTTTATCTATCTCATCAAAATCTTTGCCACACTCTTGAAGCTGACGAAAATAATCCATCAGGACCTTGAGGTGGTCTTTCACAGGCTCCTGGGGTGCTTGCAGCTTTCTATACAAATGCCGGGTTAACGAGATAAGAGACCCAACATTAGCCTGCTGATAAACGTCTTTTAATGAATTCCAAGCCTTTTCAGCACTGTCAACGTGAGCGACATAAACCAATTGATCATCACTGATGCTCAAAACAATCAGTGCTAGGGCTCGTTCATCATTTCTCTCATCAGGCGGTGTCGGCTCTTCAGGAGGGTCATTAACATAAGTCCAAAGCCCCTCTTTCACAAAGAAGAACCTCATTTTTAGTGCCCAATTGTTATAATTAGTTGAAGTGAGCTTTTCAACAGCTGGGCAGTAGGTACCTGAGCCATGATGCTTACTCCCGGCTGCTGGTCACCCGGCTCCAGCTGCTTGGCGTCCTCCTTCACACTGGACTCCCACACATTGCAACCTAACCCTCCAGCTCACAGCTCTTCCAGCCTGCTTCTTAGACAGCACAGCTAGACACTGCTTTCTCTCCAGCAAAGAAAGCCACAGCAGATAGACACTCCACCGATACTTCTTCCACAGCTCCCAACAGCTCCAACTCACTCCGCGCACAGCCAGCCATTGTCTGGGCCCACAACCCTGTCAAGGTGACGCAGAAGTGGCTGGCATGAAGGGGCCAGGAGGGAGTGCGAGTATCCAATAACTACTGGAGGCTTCTGGCTATGTGCAAACTATATACATTTATTTATACAGCCATCATCAAACAGAGTGTCAAAGTGCTCTGCTGCAATCATACATAGGAGAAAGAGAAACTATACATCACTCACTGTACATTTATACAATCACCAGCCAATCAGGCTTCAGTGCTGAGTCACTATGATGGCAGTGGCAAGACTGCCCTGAACCATTTGAAGCCAGCTCTCTCTGAGGTTCCTAGCTGACAGCTTCATGTCACTAGATCAAACACATCTAGACAGACTTATATAAACATGTGCATCACAACATTCTTCTCACACTGTGCATATGTCATGAGCACATGTGTGCATCACATTTCTTCATTTGTTTGTTTATGAAAACAAAATCCAACTAGCTTCCACTCCTGTTAATGTTTTTGCCACTGTATATTTTTTATACCACAGCTGCTGGCATTTCCATCCATCAGCAGTTATCGGGTTAATAAAATTTCAAAGTTGGTCTAAGTGAGATTATTTCTTTCACTCATTTAAAAATCACATCTCTCTTCAGTAACATAATAAAAATACTTAGCATTAGATACACTAGGCAGGTACTGGCCCAATAAACTTACCGCTTGATGTTCCCAGTTTGCTAGTTGCTTGCACCTTGCTCAAACATACGTGCATGCTATCCCAATGATATTTGTCTTATGAATTTACATTTTTCTTTTTTAAACTTGCTGACTGTACTAAGGAATTCCTTGAGGATTTTTTTCATGTTCCTCCTCAGGCAAAACAATACTAAAAAGCCATCAATAAGAAAGAATAATATCCTTGTTGTCTCTTAGTAATCATTTCCATTTGGAAGAACTCAGGAACACTGTGATCCCAAATGATGAATCTTTTAAAGCAGTTATCTTTCAAATAGAGTTATGAACGTGGACAGCCTAGACCTTCATTCAACTAGAGATATTTGCCAGAATCCACTGAATGTATCTACTATAGAAAATTCAATTGCACCTGCTACCTTTGAAAGAATTTTTTTATTGTTGGGAGGATGAAGTTTTTCTAATCACCACTTGATTCAGTCTTTTTAAATCTCTGCAGATTTCATTTCCCCCATTTTTCTTTAGCACAGGCACATAGGCATGAATTATGGAAGTAGTGTGGTTATTTTTCCCTATCACATCTGTATCTTAACCTCTTTATCTCAGCTTTTACTTTGTGAAGTTATGTAACAGGAATTCTTGAAAGCGAATGTATGCTATGTGGTTTGAAAATTCTCCTCCAAATAATATCCATTAATGTTTCTTTTAGGACTCAAAGATCTCCATATACACTTTCAGTTTATTCTGTTTTTTTTTCTTCTGACAAGTCCCATTTGGGCTGTTGAGTGGTGACTGAAGAGGTTAACTGCTTTTGACCCCTTAACCACCTATCCACCAAAATTGAAGCATTTGACCTCAATGTTTCTGAAGAAAATTATCCTATGCTATCCAAGGGTCCTCCAGGATTTCTAAAAACAATAGCTATAGGTCTCAATAGGAGGTGGATCAGGACAATAATATGTTTCCTCCAGCATTACTTTCACATCAGTACCTGTGTCAGTTTTAAAGTCTGAGTGCACCCACAGTGTTTAGCTCCACCAGGCTGACTATCATTTCTCATATAACAGATTTCAGAAAAGGTGGCTTTGCATCTGCAGTTATAAAACTGTAAAATGAAAACATATTATGAGACTTATGAAAATGTTGTATCACACAAGTGCCATTATTGAAATTTATTGAAGTTTTTGCATTTCTGGTGAATGTCTTTTTGTAGGTGGATGGTTTACTTTGTTGGAATTCTATTGACCGAGCACTTCCTCTTGGCTGCTTTTGTCAATTTCTGATCCCTGTTCTGCTTTTGAACTATCTCAGAATGATTGCTATTGCAATAATAGTATTAAGGGAGAGGAGAATCTCTGAGTTGTTTTCCGGTTTAAGCGTTTCACTGCTTGGTCGCATCCCCGTCTCGCTCCGATGGGGTTGCGCCAAGACTCGGCTGACGGGAAGGGTCCGAGCAGGTCCCGGACCCTCCCGGGGTCTCTGTAGGAGACCCCCAGCCTGGAGAGCTGAGGAGAATTGAGGCTCACTTTTATCTCTGAAAGGTTCCGTCACCGAAGAGCCAACATGGCGCTGAGAGACGACTACCGGACCATTGGACATGATCAACAGCTGCTGAAAAGCTTCTAAAAGATCTCCAAGGCTGCAAAGCATGAGTCAAGCATTGCTCAGGTGATTTAAGCGAACAAAAGCCTTGGTAGTAATTAGAAGTGCCTAAGGGCAAAGCGGCAGGGGGGAGGGAGACGCTCAGGAGTTCACCCCCCCATTTGAAACAACACGATTTTAAAGCAAACTTTAAGAATAATCGTTAATCAAGCTATGCACATAAGAGGATGAGCGAAAACAAAAGCTGCATAATAAAGGAAAGCGGATTAATTTCTGCTAACTTTTACTTTGTTTTGGGAAACTTACTTCTTGTTGATATTATGGCTGGGAGAGGGCGGAAGCCGGGTCTGGAGAAAAAAACGGCAACCGGAAATGGAATACCAACGACTCCCTCCCACAACCAGGAAGTAGCTGCAGAGATGTCTACATTGTTGGCGAATGCACTGCGCCTTCTAATGGAGCAGATGACTAATCTCAACGCGAAAATGGATAACTTGCAAAAGCAGATGACTCAAATGGACAGAAGGACCCCAACAACAGAAAAGACTTTAAAAAAAATGGAAAAACAGACTGAGAGTATCAATAAAAGAGCAGATGAAGCAGAAAAGGAGAGACTCTCCAATAAAAATCAACTAATACAGCTACAACTGGAAAGATCCATGCATATTCTACGATTCCAAGGGGTTCCAGAAGAAAAGAACGAGGATTTGAAGAACATCTTATCAGAGACTTTGGCTCCAATAATGGATTACAAACAGGAAGACTTACTGAAGGAGATGGACTGGGCCTATAGGGCCTATCCGGATTTCATCAAAAAGAATAAACTCCCTGGAGAAATATGTTTGAAATTTACGAGAAGATCTACCAGAGATCGGGTGCTAAAAGCCACGCAGGGGAACCCTTTAAAAATTAAGAATGAGGAAATAAGAATCTTGAAGGATATCCCCCTTGAAGTTAGAAAGGGGAGGAAACTCTACAAGGAGCTTACGCTCTCTCTACAGAAGAAGGGGGTCCCGTACAGATGGCTGTTTCCTGAAGGACTGAGTTTTAAATATGGAGATAGATAATATAATATTGACTCTGTTCCTAAAGCTAAAAAATTTGTGGAGCAACATCTGAATCCAAAACAACACAACAAAGATAAGAAACCGAGAAAAGATGAGGAGGAAGAAGAGGAAGAAGAGGAATCCTACTCACAGAATTCAGAAAGCAGCAGTCCAATACTCCTTAGTTCTTCAGGTACATCAGAATCAGAGAAAGGAGCAGCCGCTCCCAAACCCCGAGGAAAGAAGAAATACAAGAAGAAGAGATCCTAAGACCAAGATAATCGTGGAAGATGCAGTTTTTGATTAATTAATCGGTTTTTTACAGCTTTTTTTTACTTTTATAATTTTTTGTTAACTTTTCTATAAGCAACAAGGCTCTGTAACATCAGGTGACAAATGATACAAATGTAACCAGATCGTGTCACCTTGTTAGTCTTTCCCTTCCCCATGTCCAGTAGGCTTTTTTTTTTTAGAAGTAGGGTTTAGTTTCCTTCCCCCATCCTGGTAGAGTTTTTTGTATTAGTTTTCCTTACCTATGTCCCATAAACTTTTAGAGATAGAGATTAGTAACCTTTCCCCATATCCCATAGTAAAATAAAATCAATAAAATCCCCTTCTTTCAGTGAAAGACAGGGAGGTAGCTTTTTAGGATTGTTTTAGCCTTTGAAGGATTCATTGATGACAAGCCTATTACTGGGCTATTTGCTACCATGTGGCATGGACAACTCACCCATATCTGGCTGCTTGCTATTGTTGAATATTGGCCACCCACAAAAGCTGGTGTGAAATGGTGATTAAAATTTCAGACTAGGAAAAGGGAAACCTATGCTCAAATTCCCATTCTGCCATGGAAGCTTGCTAGGTGACCTCAGCCTAATCTAACTCACTGAGTTATTGTGAGGATAAAATGGAAGAAAGGAGAATGATGTAAGCCGCTTTTGATCCCCACTGTAGAGAAAGACAGGTTATAAATGAAGTAAATAAATAATAAATACAACTGTAGGGTGATGGGATAGATAGATAGAAGGCTGGTTGGTTGGTGGGTGGGAAGGAGAAAAGAAGTAGGGAAAGGATCTGGGGGCTGCCAAGAGAAGAAAAAGAGGAAATAGTGGGGAGAGGGGATAAAGGGGAAAGTGAGGTGCCCCTGACAACTCTGTATGGGCTCCCCACTGAGCAACTGGCTCAGCCCATTGGTGGCAGCCAGTGTTGTGCAGCTTGACCTAGCTTGGTCTAGCAGCAGCAGCAGCCACGACACAACATGGCCAGCACTGCACAGAGTTTCCCAAGGAGGGCTGCCAGGAGGAGGAGAAGACGACAACAACAGCGAAGGCTGGATTTATATCCTGCCCTTCACTTGGAGTGGCTTACAATCTCCTTCCCTTCATCTCCCCACAACAGACACCCTGTGAAATAGGTGGGGTTGAGAGAGCTCTCAGAGAACTGCTCAAGAGAACAGCTCTGAGAGAGCTGTGGCTTGCCCAAGGTCACTATAACACAACAACCTCTTTCCAGCTGTTGCTGTGACCGAGCTGTGGCGTCACTGCCTGTATATGCTTATATTTGTACTGGATTCAGTTTATTTTTAATGTGATGTGACTGATCAGTTCTACTTTCTGATGGCTGACCAGTTCACCCTTAAAAATAGTCTCTTTGGGGGTTTGGTATAACTTGTAAAGGTACTGAGTGCTTGTAAAAGTCAAACAGCACAGTTCTTTATTACACAGAAAACTCAACAGGGGCATGGGATATAGTTACACTGGATATTTTGTTTCTTTGATGAATAGACACTTTACTTTGCCTTGACATAGGCTGTAGGCTTATCACTCTCAGTATGACACAGATGTTCCTCAGTACACAAAACCCTTCTATGATTCCACTCTCCAGTAACTGTTTTGTGGTTTGGGGCTTTATTTTCCTGGTCTCTTGAGTCTACTGGTGCGCCAACCCCAACTCTCCAGACTCCTCCAGATCCTTAGCCACCTTATAAGTTCCTTTGGAGCAGTGTATCTGGTGTTTGTGACCACTGAGGTCTTATACTTTCCACTTGCTTGTCACTCTCCTCTTTATATTAGAGGGTACCAGTGCAGAGTGCTCTTCAGCCACAGTTTTCTACTTGAACTGCATCTGGCTGATTCCACTTAGCCTAGAGGCTTCTGTCCTCTTCAGAGCTCTCCTGTTAACTCTCCCAACTGTCAGCTCTCAACTGTCAGCTCTTCATGGTTATCTGTCACTCACTGAGAATTCTGAGCCCTCTGGCCCCCACCTCTCTCAGTCACATGACTCAGCAGCTCCTTTGTTTACCTGGCTGCTGTCCACAAACCTTTAATTCCATCACAGTCACCCAGAGCTGCATGTGGAGGAGTGGGGAATTAAACACAGTTCTCCCAGATTAGAGCTTGTGCACTTAACCTGGTGTCAGAGGGCATAGTAAACTGGGTGCTTGGGAAAGAGAGAAGGAAACAGAAAAAGAGGAGAAGTTATAGGGTTTTTCAGGGAAGGGAAGGAGGAAAGAGTAGGGGAGAGGGAAATGATATGCCCCCCCACAAGTTCTTGCAGGTTCCCTGCTCGTAATTATTCTAACAGCTTTCTTCAGTGAAGGAGAAGGCCTCTTTGGCCATGACACAAGTTACAGAACTAACTTCATTTCCCCTGTTTCCTTCTGGAGCTTTGTCACTGCATTTAAAAACAAAAACAAAAAGCAAATAGTTCCTTCTAGATTGAACATTTTGAGGCTCTGTCAAAGTTGAAGCTTTCTGGATCTGAAAATTTGGTTATGGCAACCAATTCCTTTGCTTTTTAAGGCTTAGCAGCTGTGGTAAAACTGGCTATTGATAAAATATACAAGATCCAAGTCAATGTGAAGCTGAAAGAACTTGTAGCACAAATCTTACATTGATGATAGTAAAGGGGGTGGACTCAATAGAAATTACAGGGTCAGGCCTAACCAGACATCGGATGTTCCATATGTACATTTATAGGTACTATCTCTACCTATAGACCCACAAGAAAAGGCAGGATATAAATATTTAAATAAATAAATAACATACTTATAAGTATTACGTCCATATATGGTACCCTGAGCACCTTAAAAGAAGGGTAGGATAAATATTTGATAGATACTGCTCCTGAGTTAGGGTTGCCAGGTCCCCTCCTCGTTCCAGTGGGGGGATTTGGGGGATGTTTTGAGGTGGGTGTGGCAGCCCCAAGACCCAACCCAAGCCCTGCCCCTAAGTGTGACCACCCACCCAGCCACCCCTCTCCCTTCCCTCCTGCCAGCTTTAAAGGGCTTCAGCTGATTGGTGGAGACGTGGCCCACCGAACAGCTGGAGGGCTTTTTAAATCTAGCAGGAAGGAGAGAGGGGGGCAGTTGCTGGCTGCATGCTTGGTCCCTGCTGATCAGCTGAAGCCCTTTAAATCTGGCAGGAGGAGAGAGAGCAGTGGCCAGGTGGGTGGTCATGCTTGGGGGTGGGACTTGGGGTGGAGCTTCCCCTACTGGCCAACTGGCCAAAGTAGGGGAAGCCCCACCCAGACCTGGGGCTGGCAACCTTATCCTGAGTCTTCAGTAAGCAATTTATTACCAGACAGCCACAGGAAGACATTTAAATGCAGCCCAGTGGCCAAGTGGTTATTTGTCATGGTTGGGTTGTCAGGAGACCTGTTCACTTGAGAATTAATATTATTCTAGACATAATGAGCAAATAAAGTAGAAAAGACTGAAGTAACTGGAGATGAGGGAGATATAACTTTAAGGCTTAAGTGTAATGTTCTTTTAGCAATTGTTGGGCTGTGTGTCAGGGTCAACAGCAAGCAGGTCCAAACACACTTCTCATCAAGAGTTATGTTTTATTGGAATACTATTCTGTTGCCAAGTAGTACAGGTACATTGTCAGGAATAACGGGTAGTGCACAGGGATCTATGTATATACTCTGATGCTTCAACTAGCTAAGCAAATGAAATCCAAGCGCACATGTGGGAATTCTCCCGGTGGGACATTACGTCATGAACGGGAGATCTTCCCCAACCCCCTGAGAGCAGAAACCAGTAGTGGAATGCAAGCCCTCCCTACCCCTCAAGGTTATACTGATAGCTGTGTCTGGTGGAGAAGCATCTCCCATGGTTGCTCAGCAAAGCAAACAGGCGCACATGCGTACAAGTTAGGGATGGGAAGTTACAAGATACATGGCAGTTATCTGACACTGTGTCCCAAACAAGATAGCTGGCTATGTAAATGCTGCTAGTTTAGCTTGTTTTTAAGCAACAAAGCTGTTCTGTTAAATATCTACTTTGGTCTGGTCTCTTCTCAGAAACAATTTGACAATACATGTCTGCTTTTTCGACCCAGACAATCTACTATGTGCATCCTTTAGTCTCTCATTTCTATCGATTTACATTCAAATCCTACTGAAAATAATGGAGACAGGGCAGCGGGAGGGTTTAATGGATTCAAGTGGCAATTTTCATTGCTTAACATTTCTGTTGGGAGGATTATCAGAGAAAAACCCACATGCCTTTCTTTTAGATGTAAACTATATTCTTTTTATGACACTGGAACCCATTTCCACTAAATAACATGTTAATAAGCATGTGTCTGTGAGTGTGACTAGGAATTTTGTTGTGATTTCTCCAAGTACTGCTGTAAAAACAAATGTTCTTGTCAAACATGCACAACAATTTTTTGTTTGCATTTATCTGCTGTACAGGCAATATGACTATTTATTAGGAAAACCAATGTATTGAAGAAACCTTTGCTATAAAAAGCAATTTCTTTCTCAAAACTACATTAATTCAAAATAAACTCATACCCCAAGTCAGCTTTTGGATGAATAATACTGGGTTGGATCCAAACTTTTCAAGAATGCAGAGAATTAAGTGATTTTAATGGCTCCGTATCCTACAGCAGTTTTCTATACCTCCCTCAAAACCACTGCTGAAGGTCAGCATACCTCCCAAATATATCTCCCTCCAGCCTAAGTTTAGATGTTCAGCTGCACTCCTTTAATAAGTATCAACATGGGTTCCTTGCAATTGTTCAAGGAATTAGAAGGGGAGAGACATACAGACAGGCTGAGTTCAGACTGGCAGTTTGCCTCGCTATAGCCACATTTCAGTCACGTTTCACAGGTGGATAAAAGGGGGTGTTCACACAGGCATATCTGCCTGGCATCCCCACCTGTAGTCAACCCATGCTATTCCGCTTCACTCCCATGTTTAAAAGATACCTGGTGAAAGTGGTAGCAAATCCCTGAGAGCCCATTTATCCTACTTCATTCCGCTGCTGGGAAGTTTGAATGCCAACTCAAAAAGCCAGGAACAACCTGCATTACACATAAGGCAGCAGCGATGTGGTTGGCTGTGCTCCGCTCTACCACCCAATGCGGTGCTGGCGCAACAGTATCCTCCCCAAATCGGCTGGATGTGCACATAGCTGAATTACCAGGGAAAAGCCATTTACAGCTGCGCCTCTGGGCCAGCAGTCTGAACACTCCCACGCACCTCCTCCCGGTATGCTCCACATCAGTCCGTGCAGTGTGACCGGGAAAAACCGCAACAGTTTGTTCTGGGGCTTTTTTGCCATGACTGGCTCCCACTTCAAACTGCCAGTCTGAACTCAGCCACAGACAGACAGAGATGATAGGGGAGGGAAGAAAGCAGTACTCCAGAGAAGAGATCAAAAGAAAAATTCGCTATGTTTCATACACTGGTATGCATTTACCTAATTTGTTTCAGGGTACATCACCATGTATCTCTTACCTTTCTAATGCTCATCTTGCTTAGGTTATCCAGCTCCCTAGTGGTTAAGGTTCTCTACTTTGGGGAATACTAATTTAAATGCAATTAGAATTACTTTTGGCTGATTGTTAGCGTTTGTTGTGTCTGAAAGAGAGGAAATGTTTTGATGTTAAAATGTGTTGCAAGTAATTGCAGCAACATAATGCATAATTAAAAGAGGAAAAAAATCTAGGCTCTGCAGGGTAGTACTGGGGGCATGTTTACATGATGAATTTAAATCAGGTTGAAATCTGTTTAACCGTCATCATTTCCCCTGCAGAATCCTGGAAACTGCAGCTTTACAATGAAGTTGACATGTTTTTATGAGAAATTGCCAGCCTTTTCACTGAAGGACAATGTCCAGTGCTTCTATGCTGAAAGCTTTGACAGGTTGCATATTTGAAATGGTAAACAGGTTTATATTTGAATGACAGAAAAGGGCAAAAAGTTAGCATGTGTCTGTACTGTTGCACACACTCTATTTTCTTGACCACTGAGAAATTTCCTGAGTTGGTTCGGTTTGGAGGAGAGAGCACTAGAGACTTATGTCACTTTTGTAATATTTGATTTATCTGCATATATGCACACAGACCACAGATGCAGTCAGAAGCTCTCCTGCTCTTCTACCCTATTCTACATCAGATGCCAAGACATGGAAAGAGAAAGATCCTATGCAACTCCCCAGATGGCAACGTCTGTCTATTTGTCTCTATATCCCAAACTCACAGCTGTTCTTTCTTCATGGACACATACCCCTTTCCCACCTAATCTGGGAGAGGCTACCTCCTCTAAGCCCTAATGGTTCCCCAAATAGATATGTTGGAGCACCTGTATTCTAACACTTAGGACACATTAGTGTTCCATTGAGCCATTAACTTAGCAAAGGAATGATCAGCTAGCAGCAACAGTAGTATTTTTTCCTGTAAGGCTATAGAACCTAATGTGAATTTTCTTGCTCCTTACCTCATCTTTTAAGGACATGCATTCAGACTCTCAAATCAGCCAAATTCTGGATTCCTTCTCCCACACATACTTTGTATGGGCTTGCTTTTGACTGGCATGTTTATTTAGACAAGGTTTATATATATATACATATATACACACATATATATATTTAGAGGTGGGTGGAAAGTGCTGTCAAGTTGCAGCTGACTTATGGTGATCCCTCATGGGGTTTTCAAAGCAAGAGATGTTCAGATTTCTTTGGTGAACTCCCATCCAAATACTAATCATGGCCAATTGTTTTTTACACTCTGACAATTGATCCAAGAAGGGAGGACACAAGGCCTGGCCAACATAAAACAGCATTTAAAAGACAGTGAATTTGGTGTAGTGGTTAGGAGCACAGATTCTAATCTGTGAAAACCAGGTTTGATTCTCCACTCCTTCACAAGCAGCTGCTGGGTGACCTCGAAAGAGCTCTCTCAGCCCCACCCACTTCACAGGGTGTCTGTTGCGGGGAGAGAAAGGGAAGGATATTGTAAGCCACTCTGAGACTCTGAGTGAAGGGCAAGGTATTAATCCAATCTCTTCTTTCTTTTTCTCTCTAAAATAAAGAATATAAATTAATTCAATAAAACATTACTTCAATAAAACAATAAAACATTACTTCAATAAAACATTACATAGTGAAGTAAAACATTACTTCAGTAAACATGCAAACATGCAACTCCCAAACCATGGAAGAACTATAACAATTGTTATTGGTATGCAAAAAACAACAACAAAGTCTTTACCCCTCAGCAGAAGACAACAATAGAGGTTGGTGGATGAACCTTCCTGGGAGATAGTTCCAAAGTTTTGGTGGCATGACTGAGGATTCTATTTCTCGGGTTGCACCCCTCTAGCTTTGGATGGTGGGGGCACTCAAAGTAGGACCTCTAAAGATGATTGGAGTGGATCGGTAGGTTCATATGGGAGAAGGTGGTCTTTAAGGTACACTGGCCCCAAGCCATATAGGACTTTAAGGGTCAATACCAGCACATTGAATTAAGCACAGAAGCTAACTGGGAGCCAGTGTAGATGGAACAAGACTGGAGTGATATGGTCCCTATGAACCACTCCAATCAACATTCTGGCCACAGCATTCTGCACCAACTGCAGCTCCTGGACAGTCTTCAAGGCAAGCACATGTAGACTACATTGCAGTAATCTCAGCTCAGTTGTTATACTGGTATGAGCTCAGCTGTTATGCTACTCATCTAAGATGGTCACCTCTCTCTCACAAACTAATGATTTCTGAAGCTCTGGGTCGCAGGTAGTAAAAACTTGCAAATGTCGAATAAGAGACATAAGAGTAAATGTAGCAGGTTAGGAGCTCAGAAGGTATTATGAGTGTAAGGGTGAATAGGAAATGAGGCAGGTGGAGATCTCGCCAGTACAGAGGTGGGTAACTGCCCTATTGGAAGGGTGTGACCAGGAATGGCAACAGTAAGAAGAAGATGGCTGTCAGAGGAAAATGGATACTTCTGGGACTGAGAGGGGCCAGGGCAGTAGGCAGAATACTTCATTAGGAGAATCAGGGCCAATTACTGGGGAGAGCACTTAAGCTCATGGCGCAGAAAAGTTGGGAGGCTGCCTGGGAGTGAGGGAAGTCTGGGGCTACTGGTCCAGAGTGAAGAAACTCTGAGGACAAGAGGCAAAGAACAGGTGTGCAGAGGGATGTAACAATGGCCTGGAGAGAGCCACTGTATTTGTACCTGGCTGATGGAAAAATATGGAGTTGGTGAGATTGTGCCCTGTGCATTGATTTGGTAAGAAAGAAATGGAACCATGTCCCACTTCTAGCTTGCTGAGAGCCTCCACCCTCTCCAGCCCATGTCTCCAGCCTGAGGTAACATGCACCACAGCAAAGAACACAGTACTTAAGCATTGTAGTGCAAGTGAGTGTTGTCATGTATCTGAGACAGGACTAGGATCTTTCCTACTACAAAATCAGCAACCAATTGCATTCACTAGCAGACCACTCTCAGAAACTGGAAGAGGATATGCACAGATTTATTATTCTTTAAAGAATTGGCTGTACTGTTTGGAATAGGATGCTTCCATCAGCTCACATTTAGCCAGGCAGTTCATATCCAATTTGACCATAAGTCTCTAGAAATTATTATGCAGAAACTATTATTGTGTGCCCCAAAGCAGCTTCAGTAGATGCTGCTGTGACTGCAAAAATATGATGTGCATATTCAATACCACCCAGGGATATATCTGGTTATGGCAGACACCTTAAGCAGAGTTTACCTCAGTAGTCTCAGTGAAGAGGACTCAGTAGAGAGGAGCATAGAATCAATCAATATGCTGCAGTACCTACCAATTTCCCAACCTTTCTTACAGCAAATATAAGCAGCCACAGTTCAAGACAACTGTCTCCAGACAGTTAGATTAACCTTGCAGGTTGGCCTTCAGAGAGTCAGAAGGAGGTGGAGGAGGAGGAGATTGGATTTATACCCTGCCCTTCACTAACTGAAGGAGTCTCAAAGCTGCTTACAATCTCCTTTCCCTTCCCCTCCCCACAACAGACACCCTGTGAGGTTGGTGGGGCTGAGAGAGCTCTTTCAAGAACTGCTCTGAAACATCTTGTAACTGACCCAAGGTCACACCAGCAGCTGCATGTGGAGGAGTGGGAAATCAAACCTGGTTCTCCCAGATTAGACTCTGCACTCCTAACCACTACACCAAACTGGCTGTCAGCTTCTAGGATAGGTTGTACTCTGTTTCTCCATGAGGGACAAACTTAGTGTCCAAGATCGAATTCTTTTTTAAGGGTAACAGAGCTATCATCCCTAAGGCATTGCAACTGAACATAATCAAACAGTTATACTCTTCACATATAGGAACTGAGGGTTGTCTGAGAATACCAAAATAATGTGTATACTGGCTTGGCATGAATACCCCACTGCATGCTTATATGGAATAATGAGATATCTGTAACTCACTTAGCAACAGATAGGAAAAGGTAACACTACAACCACAAGCGAACCTTGGGGGGGAAAGTAGGAGTAGACCTCTTTACCTGGAAAGAGAGGGAATATCTCATCATGATGAACTACTATTCAGATTTTTGGAAAACAGATTTATTGTCATTAAGCCTCAACTTTTGTCAGAAGAATTCAGTGCTTTCCCCACTCAGTGGGAATTTGATCACCAGACATCGTCCCCTGCCTATCCCCAGGGTAGTGGGAAAATTGAATCAGCAGTCAGCTAAGGAAATTTTGGACAAAGCAAGAAAAAGTTATCCTTGACTATTGCAACACAAGATCTGATGGGTCAAAAGAAAATTACTTTTGCAGCCTATGCAAGGCAACTTACTACAACCAGATGGCCTCAAGAAGTGAGCTGAACTCGACTTCCTGTTTTTGGCGCTGCAATGGTGGACGCTTTCCCCAACATTCGGGGAGTAATTTGCACACCAGCGGCACAGAGGGAAGCTGCCGATGTGGTTTCCCCATGGAACCTTAGGGATTGGTTCCAAGCCATAGGGCTTTTGAGGAGTAGCCTCTTCGACGGTGTAATGCGAGAGAATTGAGGTGCCCCTCTGCCCTGACGGTCCTGCTGCTGTGTGGCCTCCGGGCACAAGCTGGGCTGACAGGAACAAGTGCTGGAGATTGAGCGTAATTGTGAGGATGTAAACGAGGTCGAATGGGCCCGACAATAAACATGAGTCAGATGTAAATGAACTTTGAAACAAGTGGAACCCCCCCCTCCTATCTTCAAGGTGAGAGAGAGGAGGGATGCCTCCGACTTGCGCGAACAGATAAGCGGAAAAGGGGGGGCAGGGAAAAATAAGCGATTGGCTTGTTTTGAGAGACTTACCAGAGCAGATTTAGTCTGGAAGCGATTTTCAGAGGCGGTGAAATAGCGGGTGGCTTAAGTAAACAATACGCCATGTTGGCGGGCATGGGGGGAAAAGGAACGAAAGCGAAACCAACGGGCGGCCAGAGTCCGAGGCCAGAAGAAGGAGTGGATGCCTGAAACTCCTAGCAGATACCATCAAGCCCATGATGGAACAACTCGCTGGTATTAACCAGCAGTTGGTCACACTAAATCAAAACTTTGCATCACAGCAACTCCAGTTGGCAGAAACAGTCAAAAAGATGGAGCAAATGGTAGAAGTTGTGAAGGAGATGTACGCCACAAATAAGAATATGAAGAAAAAGATGGTAGAGTTAGTGAATAAGCAGAACTACCAGGAAACTCGTTTGCTGCAATTACAAATGGAAAAAACAAACATGGTCCTTAGATTCCAGGGAGTTCCTGAATCAGCTAAAGAGGACCTGAAGAAAATACTCCAGTGAAGTTATCACACCAGCAACAGGCTTGAAAGCGGAAGAAATTACACATGATATGTAAACAGCATATAGGGTGTACTCTAACTACACCAAAAAAAATAGCCTGCCTGGGGAAATAATGGTCAGATTCTCAAGAAGACAGACCAGAGATGCAATCTTAAAAGCAACATCAGCAATTCCACTGAACCTGGGAAATACAACTATCAAGACCTTAAAAGACATTCCATTTGAAATTCGTCAAAAAAGAAAGAACTATAAGGACTTAATTCTTTTTCTCTAAACCAATCAAATTCCATACAGGTGGGCAGTGCCTGAAGGTGTCATCTTTAAAATCAACAACAAGAGAGAGAAGATTGACTCCATTTTTAAAGCCAAAGAATTTAAAAAATGCCATCTGGGATCCAAAGAAGAAGGAGAAACCGGGTCAAATGGCTCCTCCCCCTCGGAGACGGATGAAGACCTGGCCGCAAAAGACGGAGCTGCCACCATCAAATCATCTTATGACTTTAGAGGTAGAAAGCCTAGACAAAGGCAGAAGGACTCTGAAAATTGCCTAAAGCAAGCTGGAGGGGATGCTCTGGAATCTCCTCATAACAAGTAACAAATTAACAATTTAGTTGAGATAGACAGGAACTCACAATATGCATTGTTTATTAACACTAAAATACTAACATTTAGCTTAACATGGATATGATCTCCTTCTCTTGGGGTTTTAGTATAGTGTGGCTTTACTTTTCTTTACCCCTAGATGTAGTTCCCCTTCCCTATTTTTCTTTGTAATTTTAGTAGTATATGCAAAAACCAATAAAAAATCCCCTTCGGGGGGGAGGGCAAAAAAAAGAAGAAGAAGAAGAAGTGAGCTGAACTTATCGCAAAAGATAAAGCATGCTTATTACTACAACAAATGAGCTAAGGGTATTCCCAAGCTTCAAGATGATGAAGTAGGTCTAGATACAGCCAATAGAGCAATAGAGTAAAGAGTGGAGGAAGGCTGAAATCAAATGTCAAATAAATACATGATCATTGGAGGTGGTGACTCTGGAGGGCTTATCCTTGAGAGGAACTAGAAGACACTTGCAGAACAGCAAGAAAACCTATAGCTCATCCTGGATGAGATTGAGGGGGGACATGATTGCCCTCTTTAAATATCTGAAAGGCTGTCATTTGGAGGAAAGCAAGGAGCTGTTCCAGTTGGCAGCAGAGGATAAGACCCAAAGCAACGGGTTTAAATTACTTGCAGAAGGTATCAGTTAGATGTAGGAAAAACTTTTTCATGGTTAGAGTAGTTCAAAGGTGGAATCAGCTGCCTAGAGAGGTGATTAGTTCCCCTTCACTGATAGCTTTAAAGAAGAGGCTGGATGAATATTTGTCAAAGATGCTTTAGGCTGGTCCTGCATTGGGCAGGGGGTTGGACTAGATGGTCTGTAAGGCCCCTTCCAAGTTATGATTCTATGATCATCCTAGTTTAGCCACCTACCCAACTATCTCTCCATCTTCGGCTAAAAGGAATTGGGAAGCATAAGTGGGGCCCCCACATGGATGGCCCAGGCCAGCCCAAACTCACCAGATCTCAGAAGTCAAGCAGGGTCGACCCCAGCCGGTACCTGAAAGGGAGACCACCAAGGACGTTCAAGGATGCTACTTTGTTGGGAGACTACCAAGGATGCTCAGAGTTACCACGCAGAGGCAGAAGAAGAAGAAGAAGAAGAAGAGATTGGATCCACCCAAAGAGTGATTAACGCATGGAATTCTCTGCCACAGGAGGTGGTGGCAGTTACAAGCATGGACGGCTTCAAGAGGGAATTAGATAAACATATGGAACAGAGGTCCATCAGTGGCTATTAGCCACCAGGTATAGATAGGAACTCTCGGTCTGGGGCAAGTGATGCTCTGTATCCTTGGTGCTTGGGGGGGGCAACAGTGGGAGGGCTTCTAGTGTCCTGGCCCCACTGCTGGACCTCCTGATGGCACCTGGTATTTTTGGCCACTGTGTAACAGAGTGTTGGACTGGATGGGTTACTAGCCTGATCTAGCATTGGCTTCTCTTATGTTCTTTTGTTCTTAGTTTATTCCTCCATTCCTTCAGATCTGGACATTTCTCTGCCTTCCATTTTGCTGCAAATATTACTCTTGCAGCTGTCATCACATACTTAATTTTTTTTTTTTTTTTTAGTATTTTAGTAATATTGCTTGGCAAGAAAAGCATATTTTTCAGCTCGATTGCAAACTTAAGTTTTAATATCTTTTTCATTTCTTCATGTATCTCTATCCAATATTTTCTTGCTTACTTACATGTGTATCGCATGTGATAGAATGTTGCATCTGTGTTCTGACATTTCCAATACTTCTCATTACAGTCTTTGTTCTTGCTATATCTTTAGGGGTAATATACCATCTAAAGAACATTTTATACCAGTTTTCACTTAATATTTGACATTCAGTAAACTCAATTTAGTTCGTCCATAGATTTTCCCATTGACTCATATGTATGCTTTCTCCAAATTTTTGCATCCATTTTATCGTACAGGTTTTTACTTGCTCTGTTTCAGTATCATATTGCAATAACATTTTGTGAATTTCTCCTAATAGGTGTCTTATATCTCTGGTGATTAATTGTTTGAAGTAGTTTTCTTTCTTAGTCGACCCCCTTCTCTTGCTGTTTGTTCTTTCAGTTTGGATACCATTGGAATGTTTTTTCCTTCATCCTGAACTGCTTGTCAGGATTTTATCCTTCAATGTTTATCCCTCACATACTCATAAGTTATATTGTCAATTTTCTTTCTTGTATTATTGTCACAAGAATCCGTTTCAACAGCCCCCAGTCCCTGCTTCCATAGGGCTGGGGAGGCACCGTTGCCTCCCAGCTGGAGAGGCGGGCTGTTTTTCAGGTGGCAAAAATGCTGCTTGTAAGTCTTCCAAGGGGGAGGAGCTGAAGAGCTTATATATTGGCCCCTCTCTCTCCGTGCCTCAGTCCGGTAGTGAATTTCGGCCCTGAAGGAGCTCTGTGGCGCGGCTGAGTTTTGGGGGCCTACCTTGCACGGTGACACATGAAAGAGCTCCTTCGGAGGCCCGATCACAAGGGAACACTTTCAGGACCCGGCTGGCTGCAGCAATGGCACGCAGCGGGGATTTCATCGGTGGCAGTGGGAGCTTCAGCCGAGCGCTGCCGGCCTGGGCGTGTCTGCCTGCAGAGAGCAGCTGAAGCCATCCTTCAGAGTGGTTTGGAGGCAGCTAGCGGGTGGCTGGGAATGGTGCAGTGGGGCAGGCCACTCCTTCCAGGCCTGTGCAGGGTGTGAGTGGACCAAAGGAAACTCACTCTGCTGCCATCAGGAGGTTCCAAGCAGAAGTTTTAACCCATTTGTCACTTGTTGAAGGAAAAAGTACAGCCCAGACTGCAGCCAAGGATGGGGGGGCAGCTTCGGACCAGTCTTTGGCTTCTTCTTTGGGGGCACCAGACCAGAAGCAGCAACAGGAAGCCTTGGCTGGACCTTTCATGGCCGTGGGTAAGTGTTGCATGCACCAAACTGCTGGCAGCTGGCCTTGGGGGCAGCCATCAATGTCCACTCCCCCTGCCACCCCTGTTTGTGGTCATGTTTGCATTCAGACAAGTTCCCCTGCCATGTCTTGCAGTGCCTCGCCGGGGGCTTTCAGGTCCCCTGTTCAAGGGTATGCAGCACTCAGGCCACACTGTGTGGGGGGGTCCAGCCCATGGGGCAATGTCTTATGCAACAATGCCTGTAGTGTCCCTCGGGGATTTGGCACTCCCACTGGGTAATCACCTTTTACCTTCAAGAAAGGAAAAAAATTGCAGGGGGGAATATGTGGATGTCTTCACGTTGTTGCGCCGACTGTGTGGGGCCATGGCTGGGTTGTGACTACCTCATCACAGGATCCGGTTTACAGCTGTCATCCGGCGTGATTTAGAGATGTGGCAAGCATTTTTGTCTTCTTTCAATGGGGTTTCCTTTTGGCGGGAGACCTTCGGTTGGAGGCTGAGTTGCAAGTTCATTCGGATGCAGCCAGATCTTTTGGGTTTGGTATATATTTTAGAGGACACTGGTGCATGGAGACATGGCCTGAGGAATGGGTTTTGGCTGGGCTGACTACTTTTTTTTATATACAGGTTTATTTTTTGTAGATTTTCTATATATTACATAATCTTTTGTCTCCTTACTTTACATAACTCGATAGGTTCCCCCCCTCCTTCCCTCTACCCCTTGTTTGTTGATCCTTTATTCACAGCCACGGGCACAAAGTCTGAATCTTCCACCGAATGTCCTGTCTTCCTTCCACTGTTATCCACTTTAGATAGGTCTTCCATCTCGCTTTAATTTCTTCAGCTTTATCCTCCCATGTGGTCTTCTGGCGCAATTTCTCGATGATGTCCGACTGCACAAATTCAAACAAATAAGTGTGCCAGGTATCTATTGTCCATTTGCTCTTATCTTTCCAGCCCAGAGCTATCACTGCCTTGCCTGCTAACACCATAGCTTTGAGTATAGCCTGGGTTTCCTTATTGACTACCTTATTGCCTAATATACCCATTAACATTAGTTTAAAGTCTACATTCAATGAGATTCTACATATTTTCTTTATAGTTTGTATTATTTTTAGCCAAAAAACTCTCAGTTCTGGACATTCCCACCACATATGGGAGAACCAACCCTTAAATTGTTTACAGTGCCAACACATAGGACTCGATCCCGGAAACATGTTTGCTATCTGCGCTGGTGTTTTATACCACTTTGTGAAAAATTTATGTTCCAGTTCATTAAATTTAATTAATTTGGTTTCTTCTATTCCCTTCATTATTCTATTTGCATCGTTTTCCAATATCTGGCCTTCCTTGTTTAAATTTTTGCATCCTATTATGTATTTCTTCAATTGGTTCTTCTGTCCAAATATTTCCTTTTTCATTAACTTCCTTAATCATTCTATAAAGGCCTGTAATTTTTAACCAATATTGCTTGCCTATCTCCTCGATTAATTCCTGTGCTGGTTTTAGAGTGCCTCCTCTAAATAAGTCTCTTAGCCTATAATATCCCTTTGATCTCAGGAGTTCGCACCATTTATTTTCTCCTGTTTCGTTATAGAGGGACTTTAGTGGTGCCCACTTTGAGGTTCTTTTAAGCCATGAGGGCTGCCACTTTTTCCACACTGTTAGTGTTGAGTACCTAGGTCCCTTAACTTGTGTAAGATCTTTATTTGTCATTTTGGAGAATACCCCAAAACTCCCTATGTTATTATTGATTTCATTCTCAAAACTCACCCATTTTAGTCCCTCTCCATCGCCTATCTCTGATATCGATTATATTCGGAAAGCTTCATAATAACTAATCAGGTCAGGGACTCCCCATCCCAACTCTGATCTATGGCTGTAAATTATCTTTCTCTGTATTCTGCATTTCTTACTGCCGAAAATCCATTCCTTAATCACTCTATTTCATTGGTCTAGTTTTTTGGTATACATTCCTAGCGGTATTGTCTGGAAGAGGTATATTAATCTTGGCAGCCAAAACATTTTAACACTTTTGATTCTAGTAGATATATTCATTATTTTATTTTTCCACTTTTTCATCTCTTTTTCTATTTTCTTCCAGACCTTGTTATAATTGTTCTCTGATATTTTATCAATATTCTTCTGTAGTACAATACCTAAATATCTGAGTTTTTGGTACCCATTCCAATATTAGTAATCCCATATATTTGTTCCCTTTCCTCTTTAGTCACATTAAGATACATAATTTCTGATTTAGCCATGTTCACCTTCAGTCCTGAACATTTTTCAAAGTCCTCTAATATAACTTTTATTTCTTTTATTGCCTCTTCGGGGTTTGTCATAGCGATTATAATGTCATCGGCAAATAAATTGATTTTCATTTCTTCCTTCCTTACCCTGTATCCTTCCACCCTTGCAGAATTCCTTATTCTTTCGGCTAGCTGTTCTATTACTAGTATAAATAGGAGGGGTGAGAGAGGGCATCCTTGCCAGACTCCTCTTTGAATCTTAAGGGGTTTTGAGTGTTCTTCGTTAACTCTCACCACTGCTGTCCCTTCTCTGTATATTTCTTGGATCACTTTTATATATGGCTCCCCCATCTCGTATTTAGTCATTACCTGCCACAGAAAATCCTGGGAGAGTGTATCAAATGCTTTGTAGACATCTAATTTCAGGAGGCCTAGCTTTTTTTTGTGGCCATGTTGTAATACATTTATAATATTCCTTATGGGGTGGGCTATATTCCTGTCTTTTACAAATCCATATTGGTCCTCCTTTATTATGTTAGGTATGATCTTCTTTAATCTATTTGCCAATATTTTTGCAAAGATTTTATAATCCTGATTTAGTAAACTAATAGGTCTATATGAGCCCACTTCCTCTGGGTCTTTATATGGTTTAGGGATTACCACTATTTCTGATTGCCTCCATGAATCTGGGGCTCTTTCCCCTTTCAGTATTCCGTTAAATACCTCTGGGGGCTCTGGGGCCAATATATCTGCCGTCTCTTTATAGAATTCACTTGTGAAACCGTCTAGGCCTGGGGATTTGCCCTTTTTCAATTCTTTTTTTTTTAAACGAAATTTTTATTGGAATATATTCAACATTTTTAAACATAATTTCCAATTCAAGTTATAGATTATATCCCTTCCCCCTTCCCCCCTAATAGGCTTCCAACACTGCTATTGCCAATAACAAAAAACAATAATAGTAATCAAGTTTAAACTTATAACAATCTATAAACCAGGTAACTTATGTTTTATATACAAAGATCTAACTTAATCTAACGTAACTTCATTTTCAATAAGAATCAAGGTTATACATTTCCCTTTCATTTTATGTTCAGTTTCCACCCTTTTTCAATTCTTTAATTACATCCTTTATCTCCTGTAGTGTTATTTCCTTCCTTAACATGATTTTATCATTTTCTTTAAGTGTTGTTCTTATATCTTCCTCATATATGCCTATGTCCTTTTTTTTATACAGCTCTTTGTAAAAGGTCTCGAAGGCTTTTACTATATCTTTTGAGTTGCCAGTTCTTTGGCCATTCACTTTTATATTTTCTATCTTTTACCTTACCTTCCTGTTTTTCAAATAGTTAGCTAATCTTCTGGCCGAATTAATACTATTTCTATGGAAGTCATTTCTTACCATTGCTTCTCTCTTCCATAATGTAACTGAGGCCAACTCATCTAATTGTTTTTTAATTGTTGTTATCTGACTCTGTACTTTTAAATCATGATTGTTGCTTTGTTTCTTTTGCAACCTCTCCAGTTCCTGAATTTTAGATTGTCTTTTTAGATAGCGTTCTCTTTTGATGTACTTTTCCTTATTTATGCAGTGTCCCCTTATCACCGCCTTCGCGGCATCCCACGGGGTATTAGTTGGGACAATCCCTCTATTCTCCTGAAAGTATAATCTTATCTGCTCCATCATATAACTCCTATCTTCCACTTTAGCCCTTATTAAATTATTGTACCTCCAAGTTCTACTTTTTGGCTTTTGATTACCTTCTATTTCTATAGTGATTGGTGCATGATCTGATATCCAAATTGGGTGCGTTGTGATTTTTTTAATAGTCAGATTACTGCTTTTTTCTACAATTATGTAATCTATGCATGATGGGGTTTTGTGCCAGCTGGATACATGGGTGGGTTTGGGCTGCTGTCCTATCAATTCATGTGCTTCCCTCAAGCCCCAATCTCCTATTTTAATTGCCTTATTTTTGGTCAGATCAATATTCAAATCTCCTGTCATAATTAATTCTCCCTCTGCGAATTGCTTAGTTTTTTTAAATAGCCTGGCTAGGAATTTCTTTTGTCCTTTGTTGGGTGCATATATATTTACCAATGTAAATTTCTTCCCCTCTAATCTGAGTTTAGTCATCACATATCTACCTTCCCTGTCTGTCTTTCTTTCTAGTATCTCTACTCTAAGTTTCTTATGAGTCATTATTGCCACTCCTCTGGCCTTGGTGTGGCTCCTAGCTTCTGCTAACATCATCCAGGTCGAGTCTTTTAGCAAAGGCTTGTTGTCATTTCTTTTCTTATGTGTTTCCTGTAAACACAGAACATCTGTTTTTTGCTCTCTTGCCAACTTGGCTATCCTATATCTTTTAATTTCTGATGTTAAACCATTGACATTCAGTGATAAAATTTTTATTGTTTTATCCATATCCCACATCAATTAAGGCTTTGACATCTCGTGGCTGTGAAAAATTTGAATGGCTAATTAGTTTACCCTTCCCCTTCCCTTTCCCCCCGGTGGTTGAGAGTGAAAATGGAAAGAAAATCTCTTCCCCTCTCTCCACTGCATGGGATGCATGCCCCCCCCCTTCTTGATACTGTAAAAATAATAATACTAATAATAATCATTAGCTCAGTCAATAAAGGTATACTTCCCTTAATTGGTTATCGGGAGCCGGTCCTGAGGCGTTTCCCTCCTCTCTCTGAAGTTCCTTCGTCACCATCTTCAGGAACCCCCGATTCCTCTTCCATTTCTTGCTCTCCCATGTCATCTGTGTTGATTCCTAATTGTTTAAGTAGTTCCTTTGCCTCTATAGTGTTCCTTGCCATAAGTAGCTTTCCTTCCCGAAATATGATTATAGAGGATGGATAGCCCCATGAAAATTTAACATTGTTTGCATAAAGCTTTTGAGCAAAGGGGCACATGAGATTTTTTTTCCTTAAGGTCTCTTGACAAAAATCTTGTCTCGCCCAGAATTTTCTTCCTCTAAAAGTCAGGTCTTTCCTCTTCTTTAGTGCTGTATATATTTGCTGTTGAATTTTCTCTCTGGCAAATTTAATTATTACATCTCTAGGGGCCCCGCCCCTCCCATTCCTTTGTAGTCAATGCACTCTTTCAACATCCTCTACTTTTACCTCTACTTCATTTGTCTGCATCCACTGTATCAGGGACTCTTCCAGTTTATTTACGGAAATTTCTTCAGATATCCCTGATAAGATAAGGTTAGCTCTCCTATTTCTTTCTGACAAGTCATTTATTTGGCAGGTCAGAGAGATTATTTTTTTGGTCATTAGCTTCAGCGAGCTGTTTGGCTGTTGTAGCCGTCTGCTTTATAGCGGCTATTTCTGTGCCTATTTTACTAACTTCTCCCCGTAATTTTTTCTTGAAAGGCAAGGACTGTGTTTTGGAGTCCTGCAATTTGTTCAGATAGGTCCTTAATTGTCTTTGCCATATCTGATTCACAGCTTTGGGAGTGGCCTTAAGAATCTCAAGGCTTTCCTTTCTAACGCAGCAATAAATTAGGTTCTTACCACTCTGAAGGTGTTCTAACCAGTTGCTCCCTGGTTATCAGCCTCTTATCTGGGTTTGCATAGCATTTACAAACTTTGAGCTATAAATTCTTTAGTTTGAAGGAGGAGCTCAGAGGAAACACAGCCGGCTTGGTTTAACGCATGCGTGCAACCATGCCTTTCAATATCAGGGAGTGTGGCTGGGCTGACTACTGAGCTCAATTTCCTGGAGTTTTTTCCTATTTTGGTGGCTGTTCATCTGTGGGGGGATGAGCTGGCTAATCACACCGTACATTTTTGGTGTGACAACATGGCAGTAGTGCAGGTCATTAATTCCCTTTCCTCTAGGTCAAGTCGTGTGCTGGATTTGGTGCGGGCTTTTACTTTGCGGTGTCTCTCATTTAACATTTTGTTTTTTGCCAGGCACATGCTGGGAGTTTATAATGGGGTGGCTGACGCTGTCTCTCACAAACAGATGGAGAGATTCCGTCAGCTGGCCCCAGAAGCCGACTTGCAGCCAGTATGGCTAGTTGGAAAGCAGAAGTATGCAGGGCCATAGGCTTAGCCAGAGTGTCCAATACCAAGAGAGCTTTTGACCAGGTGGTCGGTCAATTTGCTGCCTTTAGACGGGAGGTAGGGTATCCTAATTGTTGGCCTGTGCCTCTGGAGCATCTCTTACATTTTTGCGTGGCATCGAAAGGTAAGGGCTTAGCTGTTGGCTCTATTAAAGAAATTTTATCTGCGCTGGCTTATAACAGTAAGGCCCAAGGGTTTGAGGATGTCATGGGAGATTTTTGCATTCGTTGGATGTTGGAGGGCTAGTCATGCAAGGCTGGGATGCAGGCTGACCCTAGACAACCTATTTCTCCAGAGGTGCTTCAGGGTTTGCAGGCCACCTGGAGGGAAGTTTGTTCATCCGAGTTTGAGGCACGCCTGTTCCATGCGGCCACTCTGGTGGCCTTTTTTGGGGCATTCAGGATCAGAAAATTGGTTGCCCAGTCAAAAAATGATGAGTCAGGGCGTGCACTGGGGATTCAGGATGTTCGCTTGGGTGCTGTTAAGGCCAACCTCACCCTCAGGCATTCAAAAACTGACTAATGGCAGAGGTGAGCAGTGGTGGAATTAGGTGCTTGTGCTGAGAAGCAGTTATGTCTCGTGTCGGCACTGCTGCATATTTGGCAGTCAGGGGCATGTGGGCAGGCTTGCTTTTTATGCATCAGGATGAATCTCCCTTGACCAAGCACCAGTTCTGGTCGATCACATCCAGGGCCCTGGGTAGGCTTGGGTTGGAAGGGGTGCATTTTTGTACGCACTCTTTTCGTATTGGTGCGGCCTCCACAGCTGCAGCGATGGGATACCCAGCTAGGGATATTCAGCGGTTGGAGAGGTGGCATTCCTCAGCATTTAAGTCCTATGTGTGGCCCTTGTCCCATCATCAACAGAGGCCACAGCCAGTTATGTTTGCAATTGTTCCTTTGCTTACTGTTCTCTCATTTTAGGTTTGGTTTGCTGGCAGCAGAGAAAGAGCGTGTTAATCTGTGGGCACAATTTTGTTTTTTGGGCTGCGCATCATGCCAAAAGGATGCCTGTGGGTTCCCAGTTGGGCCTTAGCCAGTGGGCCACAGTTTGAGTGGCAGGGACGCCGAGGCCTGTAATGGCCAGGTCTCTTGCACTTGTTATTCAAGGAGTGAACCGGGCCTCCTCCACAAGTTCTGGTTCTGGTTTGGCTATGATTGGGGAGAAATGATTTAGGTTTGATTAAAGGAAAAGCTTTGTTTCTTCAGGCACAGGCTGATTTTCAATCTATTCAAAAGCTGTGGCCTGGTACCCTCCTTATGTGGTCTGCCATGATCCTGCGCAGGGTCTGGTGTTGGGCCAATAGCCCACTGGCTATTGATAAAGCTCGCCGGAAGGCAAACTGGGAGTTGAGAATGGTTTGGGCCTCTTTTTACCACATTCTGGCATTCATGCAGGACAGGTTGAATTGTACAGACAAGATGGTGTTCATTTGTCTGATGTGGGCATGGACATATTTTTGGAGGACTTATGGCAAGGGCTTTAGGGGGCTTTAGGCCTCCAAATGGGCACAAAGGCCTAAGCAGAGGCTTGGTCTTGGTGGTGGCAGGGTTTATCAGATTGTGGTCCGGTGAGCACCAGCTGGCATCCTGCTTTGGGGTTGAAGGGGTCAAGTGAGTACAGCCTTTGTGCCTGGTGGCATGGGGCAGGGAAAACAGACCGCCTTTGGGACTGTCATGATTGGGCCATCCCTTTGGTCCCTGCAGTTCGAGGGATGGACCCACGTGGCTGTCCTACAACAGCTAGCCAGCTGGGCAGGAGCCACGGCTGGAGGCTCTCACTTGGGGCAGGGTGGCTTGCCCTATTTCACATGGCAAGGGAGGAGGTCTTTGACCCCTTGGCCTTGGCCATACCACAAAAATTCTGTTGCCCTTGCTGTTATGTTCCAGTTGAAGTTATTGTTAATAAAATGGCCCTATAATTATTCCAATATCTGTGTCTGCCTCTTTATTCCTGCTTGGGGGGCAATCCATTTCAACAGCCCCTGGTCCCTGCGACCGTGGGGCTGGGGAGGTGCCTTTGCTTCCCAGCTGGAGAGGTGGGCCATTTTTCAGGTGGCAAAAACGCTGCTTGTAAGTCTTCTAAGGGGGAGGGGCCAAAAAGCTTATATATCGGCCCCTCCCTCTCCACGTCTCAGTCCGGCGGCGAATTTCGGCCCACCCTCCCAATCTGTTAGTAGTGCAGGCTTTGGCTGGTTGCCCGGTTTTTGGGGGTCTGGGTAGGAATTTTTCGCCCTTTCCTGATTGGAAGGGGTGTTTTTGCCTACCCTGCACTGCAGCAGCGTTTGCAGGGGCTTTTTGTTGGGGTGGAGCTGTGTTACCTAGATTGGTCACCTATAGTTGGGCAGGGTTTATCAGGCTGAGACAGATTGCAGTCTGGTGAGCACCAGCTGGCACCCCTGCTTTGGGGTTGAAGGGGTCAAGTGAGTACAGCCTTTGTGCCTGGCGGCATGGGGCAGGGAAAACAGACTGCCTTCGGGACTGTCATGATTGGGCCATCCCTTTGGGCCCTGCAGTTCGAGGGATGGATCCACGTGGCTGTCCTACAACAGCTAGCTGGCTGGGCGGGAGCCACGGCTGGAGGCTCTCACTCGGGGCAAGGTGGCTCACTCTATTTCGCATGGCAAGGAAATGCCTGGAAATCTCCCGGGATAACAACTCATCTCCAGGTGACAGAGGTCAGTCCCCCTAGAGAAAACAGCTGCTTTGGAGGGTGGACTCCAGTGTTCCCTCTAAGCCGAGTTAGTGTGAGCTAGTCTTTGAACACTGCAAAAATTCTGTTGCCCTTGTCGTTATGTTCCAGTTGAAGTTATTGTTAATAAAGTGGCCCTATAATTATTCCAATATCTGTGTCTGCCTCTTTATTCTGGCTTGGGGGGCAAGCGTTAACTGGGAATGTCACTGGTGAGGCTGGTGGAACTTATTCTATTTCTGCATTGAAAGCATATTCTTAATAGACCATCTCTCAAAATATGATTACCATCTTGTGTTTGAATTGTTTTTAGTAATTTCTTCATCCATAAGTAATTGTGTATTCCTTCTTTAATATCAATTGCTTCCAATTTCACATTCCTTTGATTAGAATTTGTAGTCCAGTCTGACACCCAGACTAGTGCGGCTGCTTGGTAATATAGTTTGATATTTGGTTCAGCTAAACCTCCTCTTTTGTCCCCATCCTGTAATACTTTAAATCTCATTCTTGAGTTGTTTCAACTCCATATAAAGTTGTTTATTATTTTCTGCCATTGTTAAAGGATCTATATGAATTCGAAACATTTGAAACAAAAAAGTCAACTTTGGTAATATGTTCATTTTGACTGTAGAAATTCTTCATAACCACAAAATTTTCATTTTTTCTCACCCTTGTAAATCTTCAATAATGCTTACCCAAACTTTTTGAAAATTATCTTTTAAAAAATTATCATTTTGTCATGTTAGATATATTCCCAGTTTTTAATTGATCTTTTAGTAACCACACATTCTGTTATTTTTTTTCTATCTCTTCTTCTTCTGCTTTGATTCCACTAGTAACATTATCTTTGTCTTCTTTTTATTCAATTTGCTCCATTGTATATTTCAGGAAAATATTTGGATTTACTGATATAATGACATCATTCACATAGCTTTTCATCTTGTATTCTTCTTTATCTTTTTTTTATTCCAGAAATCCTAATGTCTTGTCTAATTTTTATAGCCGATATTGCCATTGCCAGAATAAATAGTAGTGGTGATATCAGACAACCTTGTCGGGCACCTTTTGCTATTTAAAATTTTCCCATTAAAGAACCATTATTAAAATTCTAGCTTGTTGATTTGTATAAATACTTTGCATCCAGTTTAAAAATTCTGTTCCACAATTCATATTTTGTAGAACTTTCATTAAAAATAACCAAGATACGTTGTCAAAAGCTTTCTCTGTGTCCAGGAACATAAATGCAATTTTTTCTTCTTTTCTTCTTGAATATTCAATTGCATTCAACAAATATATAATATTATCTTTCATATATCTTCAGCAATTTCTTTTCCTAAATCACTGCAGTACACATTTTAAGATTTAAAGAGGCCTGTCTCTGTGGCAAAGATCAATTGCATGCAATAGTAAAGAAAATATACTTCTCCCCAGCCCAAATGAGTCTCACACTGGGATGAATTTTACTGTTGAATAATGGCTGTCCCTCCCATGAGCAATCTAATAATGCAACAAGCTCTTGGCCCTAATACAGGAGCCAGTAAACAGGCTTTCCCACGTGCAAAGGAAGGCACAAACTCCCTCCTCATTCCTTGTAATGCCCACCTACTTTTAATCATTCCCTTTCCTTTTTGTTATAGAAGAAGAAGAAGAGGAGGAGGTGGAGGAGATTGGATTTATACCTTGCCCTTTACTTGGATTCTCGGAGCAGTTTACAAATTCCTTTCCTTTCCCTTCCCCTCCCCACAACAGGTATCCTGTGAGGTAGGTGGGGCTGAGAGAGCTCTTTCCAGAATTGTCCTTCAGAGAACAGCTCTGACAGAACTACATCTTGCCCAAGGTCATCCAGCAGCTGCAAGTGGAGGAGTGGGGAATTAAACCCAGTTCTTCCAGATTAGGTCCACACACTTAACCACTATACCAAACTGCCTGTTTCCAGCCCATATCCAGTATTTATTTTTATTTATTATATTTTTTTTCTTTCCCTCCTCCAAGGAGCTCTGGACACCAGTCATTGTCCTACCATTTTATTCTTAAATAACCCTTTACATTGGGGTAAGAAATTGTTACTGAATTAAGCACACTCATCAGTGAGCTTCAGGGCAGATTGGGGATTTCACCCAGACATTCACAGCTGTAGTTACATGAAGCTAACTTACAATGAATCAGGCCATTGGTCCTTTAAGGTCAGTATTGTCTTTTCAGACTGGGCAGCAGGTCTCTAGAGTCTCAGGCTATCCAGGCCTGAGACTTTTAATTGGAGATGCTAGGGGTTCAACCTGGGACCTTCTGCATGCCAAACAGATGCTTTACTGCTGAACCACAGCTCCTCTCCTCCCTAGTTCCATATTCTAACCATGAAACCACAATGGCCTCCATTGCATAATTGAATGGGAATTATGTGTATGCTCCAATTTAGTTTCACTTTTTCCCTCTTCCTTGCTTCCAATGTTCTAGAGTTGGACAGAATGACTCATAGAAGAATATGCCACCTCTGATTTGCAAGCCTGAATTTCAGGACTCCAGACCTACAGATATGAGTCAACTATTTATTTTCATCTACATCTGAGCAAGTACTTTAAAAATCAGTATATTCCTCTTTACTGCAGTACTGTATATCAATAAAAGCATATGGATCTCAGCAATTTCTGAAAAATGCTCTAGCCCTTTACAGATGTTCAGTTTTGGCACTCCAACTATGTGTGCTCCTACTATGGGTAACAGAAGCACACACTGTGTGTCATCCTCCCAATACATGCAATGACCATTTTATATGAATGGGCCAATGTGAGAATTTTCCATGTATGTAAAAGCTGTGGTACATTCAAGGGGAATTCCAGATCTTTGAGGGCTGTTTGCTCCAGCAACCTTCAGTGAAGACATGAGACATCAGCTTGGGTTTAACTACTTTACTTAAGTATTTAAACTGATCTGTGTCATAATTAAATATGCTAAAATATTTAAATGGACAGGCTGTACTAGTCAGCCTGCCTATGGCTGCTTTTGTTGGCAGACCCACCCTGACTCCTAACACAGACAGCATTTTCTGCTGGCTTTGTTTGTCATCGCCTGCACACAATATGCAAAGAGGAGTCTGGCACCAGCCCCTCACCTGATGCTCCACACCTGAACCCACACTACTGGGTTCAGAAAAAATGTTGCTCAGCACCAAGGACTGCTTCTTTCCAGTTGCATCCAGTGCCGGATTTACGCATAAGCTAAACAAGCTACAGCTTAGGGCCTCGCAATCTGCTGGGGCCTCAAATAAAAAAACCAAAAATAAAATAAAATATAAATAATGATTTTTAAAATCTCATAGAAAAATCACTCAAATGAAGTCAGACATATCACAATGATAAATTCTAAATAATTTTAAATATACGAAATATAGGTAAAGGTTTCCCTTGCTCAAAAGCCAGTTCCAGGGAGGGCCCTGCAGGAGTATCACTCACTGGGTTGAATGGTGCTTCCTCATCTGCCTCTGCAGGGGTGGAGGGGAGAGAACAGCCCTTCAGTGTATTTTCTGTTGCTCTCTCACTCCCCCACCCCAAAAAGGGTCTTACTCTTGTAATCTTGTGGTATATTCATTGTATACATGTAGTGGAATTGTCTGCTCTTCCCCTAATATCTGTGTGATTTGGTTTGGTCCTGCTGGGTGGAGCTCTTGTTTCAGTTTCATTTTGTATATGCTGAATGGACCTGAGAACAGGTGGCGCAGTGAGTACTCTAGCCTGGGAACTCACAGCCAAAGGGAAACATTACAGTGTAAGATGATGAGATGATGAGATGATATTGGATTTATACCCACCCTTCACTACCCAAAGGTGTCTCAGAGCAGCTTACAAACTCCTTTCCCTTCCCCTCCCCACAACAGACACCCTGTGAGGTCGGTAGGGCTGAGAGAGCTCTGACAGAAACTGCTCTTTTTCAAGAACAGCTCTTGTCAGAACTACGGCTTGCCCAAGGTCATCTAGCCAGGTGCAAGTGGAGGAGTGGGGAATCAAACCCTGTTCTCCCAGATTAGAGTCTGTGCACTTAACCACTACACCAAACTGGCTCTCAGTAAGCCTTTAAGCTCCTTTTTAACTGCTGGGGGGGGATTTGGAACTTGGGGGAAAACAAACATGCACAGAGGCTTTCATTTTCTTTCCCTTTCTTCCCTTTCTTTTCTTCCCTTTCTTTCTCTCTTTGTTTCCTTCTCTTTCTTTGTTTCCCTTTCCCCCATTTCTTTCTTTCTTTCTTTCTTTCTTTCTTTCTTTCTTTCTTTCTTTCTTTCTTTCTTTCTTTCTTTCTTTCTTTCTTTCTTTCTTTCTTTCTTTCTTTCTTTCTTTCTTTCTTTCTTTCCCTTTTTCAATTTATTTCCCTTCCTGGGAGCCCTCTGTCCATGCCTTGGCTAGGCATCAGGGAGGGAGAGGGGGGTGCATCTCAGTGCTGAGCATATTTTATCTTTATTTGAGTTCTTATTTGTTGTGATGTCAGTGCACTTTTTGTGATGTCAGTGCACATGCATGGGGCTTTTGGGTCCCCGCACTTTCCCCAGGCCCCCCCCACTAAAAATGTCCTAGCTACGGGCCTGGGTGGGGCACCATCAATATAGACTCCAGCCCATCCAGGGAGGATTGTGTTTAACCCCTGTTGATTTATGCCCTATTGGTTGGTAAGTGTATGCTTACTCCTACAGTTGTGCCTTATTCATTTAGTGTGTGTTTGTGCTCCATAATTGTGTAAATAGTAAAATAAATTATTCTGTTTGGTCCAGTAATCTGTGTTGTGCTCTGACCCCATAATCTCCCCCACACTGCACAAGACCAAAGGGAGGGGGTAGCCCAGGGAAGCAAGGAAAGGTCAGACCCTTGGGTTGCCAACTTTTCAGGGATCCCCCAAAGATTGGGGATTCCATCTCCAAATAGGGAGATTTGGCCACAGGGGTCTCACTGTCCATCTAAAAAGGCAGTGACAATTCAGTGAGTGGTGGCAGGGAACTTAAGAAGTGAGATACACCCACAGGACGAGGGTGGAAGGCGAAAAGCTGAATTGTAAACTGGAGTGCAAAGTTGATTTCAGCAAATGCCGAGGACAGTCATATGATAATGCAGAGAATATGGCTGGCAAATACAAGGGAATGCAGCAAAAAATCCTTGAGTTAAACAAGCATACTATATATATTCCGTGTGCTGGTCATTCACTAAATCTTGTCGGCTGTGCTGCTGTAGATTGCTGTTTAGATGCAGTAAACTTTTTTGCTGTTGTTCAAGAAATGTACACTTTCTTTTATCTTCTGCAAAGTGATGGTCTGTGATGTTATCTTTCTTGAAAACAGACTCAGATACCAGAGTACTAAAAAGACTGACACTAGATGGGAAGCAAATGTCAAAGCAGTTTCTGCCATAAATGTGAGTTATAAGCCAATCATAGATGCTCTAAGTCACATTTATGATGATGAGAATGAAAAGGGAGCTACAAGATTAGAAGCCGATACTCTTCTGGAAAAAATGGAGCCACTCGAGTTAGTTTTTATGCTACATTTATGGAATAAATTGCTGCCAGAGTTTCACAAAACCAGTATGGCTTGCCAAGATCCAAAGATTGCACTTACCACATGTGCAAATCTGTACAAATCACTTTCTCACTATGTTAAAAACATTTGAGAAAATTTTGATGATTTTGAAGAAGAAGTTAAATCTAGATTGCCTGGTGTAGAATATAAGTCTGCAGTAAATAGAAAGAGGATGAGAAAAAAAACAAGCCAATGATGGAGCTGCACCTGATGCTGATGAACAGCTTTCTCCAAAAGACAAATTTCAAGTGAAATCCTTCATTCATATCGTAGACATCCTTGAGGCAAATTTAATGAGAAGAGCAACACTCTACAATTATGTTGGAAATAAATTTTCATTTTTAGTTGATTTAGAAATTTCAGAGGTACAACTACGAAAAGCAGTAAATACATTAATAAAAGAGTATCCACACGATGTTGATATTAATCTCACAAGTGAAGTGAGGCACTTCGATGAGTATGTCAATCAGAATTATCCTGAAAAAGAACATTTTCAATGCAAAGATTTGTATCAAATCATCTTTCAAGACAAGATTGAGTTGGCTTTACCTAATGTGGTAGCAATATTACGACTATTCCTGTGTTTAATGGTAACAAGTTGTTCAGGAGAAAGATCATTTTCACAGCTGAAGAGAATAAAAAATGAACTGAGAGCAACTATGTCTCAAGAAAAATTGTCTGCACTTAGCATCATGTGTATAGAAAACAATAAGTTACGTAGCATATCTCTTGATGACATAATTAATGATTTTGCTTTTGAGAAATCAAGAAAGAAAATGTTGTAAGCTATAACTTAGAACTTTTTATGTTATTATATAATATAATTATTTCTATTAAATAGTGTTGTATCATAACAATTTATCCACTCCATGTTTTCAATATTAATTATATATATATATATATATGTACCTGTTTTATTTGGAATTTTGGGTACCCAATTTTATGTGATGTCTACTGTCAATTTTTTTAACTGAATAAAAGGTTAATTTTTATACACTAACAATTATGTTGTTATATTAATTTAATGTTTACCTTTTATTTTCCTATTTTAATTTAAAACGTTCTGTTCTATGAGGCTTATTTGTCATTTTAAAACCTTTTAATTATGTAATTATTTCTGTGATTTTGTATACACATCCTTTATTATTTTTTAAATAAAAATTAAAAGACAATATATTTTCAAATATTAAAAAGGTGTATATATTTTAAATTTTTCTGAGACCCGCTGCTGTAATTTAAAACAGTAGGGGGACTCTGGGTTATGTATAGTTTAGGGCCTCAGCAAGTCTAAATCCGGCCCTGATTGCATCCCGCTGCCCAGCAAGTGATATATTGTTCTGGATACTCCCTTCACCACTTTAGATATCTCAAGGTGCCTGCCAATCATCCCTATCTATCCTGATCACCCCGCCCAATCCCTTCCAAACTATTTAAGGCTGACACTGTCAACAACCAGGCCTATTTAACCAACCTCCATCATGACATAATGAAGCAAGTGAAAAAACACACATCTTGCAGCCAGTTTAGGGGAACCCAACAAATACGTGCTTGGTCCCAGGGGTGACCAGCTATCCTGTGATGACTAAAAGTAGGGTGAGGCAGTCAGCAGCCAGCAGCAAAAGCCTGCTCAGGGGAAGCACAGCTAGAATATAATTCAGACAGTCACACTTCCCTATTGGCTGCTACTCTTTCAATCACCCAAAGGTCTTCATGCCTTCTTTGAATCCCAGTGGGCCAGGGCAAACTGCTCCCAGGCTTTAATGCCAGGAATTCTATATGTGCATGGAACATATGCAGACTGCCCCATTCATGCCAAATAACAACCATGCATATTGGAAAGATAAGTGCAGTGTCCATTCTGTACAGTTGGAGCATCAAAACCCAGTGTCTGGTAAGGGCTAATGGGAGATGCTGATCAGGGCAGAAAGGAAACACATCCATTCCTTCCATTATTACATAGCAAGATGCTGGTCTCACTAATCATCATTTATTATTGTCACTATAATATACCCAGAAAGAAATTCTGTGTACAGTAAAATCAAACATTTAAGCTTATGCATAAAATGCTTAATAGAAATTGCTTGAACAAAATGTTATAATCCACAGAGGCACCCTTTCAAGGCAAGAAAGATTTCTCATCATGCCAGCAACTATTCAATTTGCTTAACAGAGACAGCAAAGGGCTTCTGTTTATAAAAGTTCTTGAAAACTGTCCATAGGGTACACATAAATTGGGTTTTTTAAAACTAGGTCAGTGCAGCTTCTGCATAGCACAATTATGATGTGCATATAGATGTGTAAATTCCATTCTAAATTGTGAAAACTTATAGGGGAAGCTGCATAGTAAGCAACTTCTTTTGCTTTCTCTGTTTCATGTCTCCAAGTCTGTGAAATCTGTAGAGACCTTAATTAACATTTAACAAAACAGTGGAGGCAATCTTGAGATATTAAAAAGCTTTAAACATCTGTTGTTCTTTTCTGGACTGTTAGTGAAGCTTTCAATTTTCCCTGCTTGCTTTACCCAAACCTTGATTACAGAATCAAAGAACCATACATTGGGTGCAGTGGCAGGGTTTTACTAGGGATCTCAGCAACTGGGTTCCACCACCACACAGAAGCTAACTCTGTGCCAGTGCTCCAATTTGGGGAATAATCTTAGACTTTCTTCCAGATTTTTATCAAGAAGATAGACTGTAAGAAGCCCTAGAAGTGTATTGTTGTAACATCATGGCCCTATCTGGATGGCCCAATTACATATAGGGGCCCAATTACACTTCATATAAAAATTCCAAAATCATACACACAAGGGCTAGTGGTCCTAACCTGATGCATTTCAGTCTATTTAGGCTTTCCTCAGAGGTCAAACACAATGAGGAACAAATTGGCTTATACCATAATACAATACAATTATGCAGCATGGATACAAAATGGACCAGAAAAGAATTGCTGTAAAAACAAAAAAATAAAAAACATGTGAAATACATATAATAAAATGAATGAATAAATAAAATAAAATACATATAATATAATGAATAAATAAACAATGCCTATATGATACCAAGAAAACTTATTGACTTACTTCCAAAGTGAAATTACTAAGCATAGAATAAAACTATAAACAAGGCCTCCCATGATCCAATCATATGCCAAACAATATTTCACTGATAATAATCTAGAAGCAAAAAAATTATTAACCAATGCAGTCTATAATATTGAAACTTAATTCAAAAGTAATTAATAAATAAAAGCCAGTGATTGGCTGGTCTGGATGCTTCCTCCATCCATGATGCTTCAGAGTGCTTGAAGATCATCCATGCCTGTGATGAGCAACCTGCCCACTTCCTGCCAAACTAGTTATGGCTTAAACAGTGAAAGACCAGGCCTATTTATTTATTTATTATGTATTATTACCCCCAGGAAATCATGAAGCAGGCACAAAAAAGCACCCCACAGCCAAGTGGCAGAAATCCTTCCCCAAATTCTTTCTTGGCCCCCAAGCCAGTGACTGGCTAAGTCTATGTTATTCCAAGGGAGGCTGAGTGGGTCAGCAGCAAGCTGGAAAAACCTGCCAAGAAAGTGCAAGGCTTTCTAAAATACTCCCCAGCTTGCACTTCCCATTGGCTGATTCTTCCCAGCCACCTAATTTTTCCCTTGTGCTTCATTTGAATAGGGGCAGGGGCAAATGGATCCGCAGCCTGACTGCCGTGAATGCCACCTGCAGTGGTTTTTCTGAAGGGCAAAAGAAAGGATAATATTTTACTAAATGGAGCAAAGGAGAATGTTTGGATCCTTCTGATTGTTTGAGGCATATCCATATTATTATTTATTGTCAAATTATTATTTATTGACTTATCAATGTTGTAAGCCACCTTAAGCACTTACGGGAAATGGCAGGATATAAATTGAATAAAATGAATGAATGAATGAATGAATGAATGAATGAATGAAAGAAAGAAAGAAAGAAAGAAAGAAAATAACAGACTAGGAAAGGCAGCTATTCATGTCTAACAGTGACATGTGCATGAATAAGTTCTCCCATCTGTGTAACTTGATGTATTTCAAAAATAACAGCTGGTGCCCAAGTATAATACTGCTCTCCAGAAACACAGGATTCTTACATATGTATTATTTTGCACATGGTATGTTTTTGCCCCCCAAGCTGTAATAACGAGGAAGACACAAGAGATGGATTTAACTATTGGGCCACTTTATTAAGTGATATCTCAAATGGAACAAAATGGCAAGGGCAAAACAATGCAGTATGGTCAAGACCAGGGGTCAATGACCCCTTCCCTGAACTCATCAATAGGGCGAGCCACCCAGCCCCGAGCGAGATCCATCATCAGTGGCTCCCGGTCGGCAGGCTAGCCATTGTGGGACAACCCCATAGTCCCAACCCCCAAACCACCAGGCTCAAAGGGAGGGCTCAATCGGGGTGTTCCCGAAGGCAGTCTGTTTTCCCAGCCCTGTGCTGCAAGGCACAAAGGCCGTACTCACTAGACCCCTTCAATCCCAAATAATGGGTGTCAGCTGGTGCTCACCGGACCGCAATCAGTAAACCACCTAGAACCTTGCCACCGCCCAGGCCAAGCCTCTGCTTAGGCCTGAGCACCCATCGGGAGGCCCAAGGCCCCCCAAAGCCCTTGCCATAAGTCCTCCAAAAAGATGTCCATGCCCTTGTCAGATAGGTGGATACCATCTGTCCGATATAGCTCAGCTCACCCTGCATGTATGGATGGATGTGACAAAAACATGTCCAGACCACTTTCAAGACTACTCTGCAACTCCTGGTTTGCCTTAAGTCGAGCCCTATCAATGGCCAACGGACTCCACACACCCCGCCAAACCCTGCGGGGTACCATGGCCGACCAAACTATGATGGTATCCGGCCAACACTCATGGATAAATTCAAAATCGTGACGAGCTTGAACAATTAACGCCTTTAATCCTAAATCATTGCCCCTTAAATGCAACGGCAAGATCTGCGGTGGAGGGGCAACCCTCTCCTGAAACAATAACTGCAACAGGCCTGGCCACTGCAAACCCCAATGCCCTGCCACTCCACAGCCGTCCACTGGCTAAGGCCCAGCTGTGTGCCAATCGACATCCTTTTGGCTCCATGGGCAGCCCAAAAAATAAAACTGTGCCCGCAGATCAAAACCATCTTCCTCTCCTGTTGAGAAAAAACACCTGAAATGAAAAACACAGTCAGCAACTGGCAACAATATAACAACAGTCCTTACTAATAGATTCCTAACGTCCTGACAAATGGTGCACGTAAGTCTTATAGGCCCTCGAGCGCCACCTCCCCAGCCGCTGAATGTTGCGCGCTGGGTACCCCACAGCCGCAGCCGTGGATGCAGTACCAATACGGAAAAAATGCGTGCAAAAATGCATACTGGCTAGCCCCAACATCGCCAATGCCTTATTGGTAATGGACCAAAACTGATGCTTCATTAACGGGGAGCCATCTTGGTGCTGAAACAGCAGGCCGGCCCGAATGCCCCGAACCGCGAAGTATGTGGCCAGGGCAGTCACCGGGCACAGTTGTTTCTCTGCACAAGCGCCCAACTCAACCCTGCTTCCATGCTGCCGTTAGTCTGTCTTGGACAGCCTCAAAGTAATGGATGCCTTAAGGGCACCTAGATTAACATCCTGCACCAGTAGGGCCCAACCCGATTTATCGTTCCTTGATCGTGTGACCAATTCACTGATTCGGAAAGCTCCAAAAAAGGCAACTAAGGCAGCAGCATGGAATAGAGCTGCCTCAAATTCCGAGGAACACATTTCTGTCCAAATGGCCTGCAAACCGTGTAGCACTTGCGGTGAAATGGGCTGGCGATCATCTGCCCTAATACCTGCCTCACGGGCCCATCCCTCAAGTGCCTTGCGAATACAAAAATCCCTGGTATGGTTAGCAAGCCCTTTTGCCTTACTAGCATAGGCTATCACCGACAACATCCCTTTTATTGAGCTAACCGCCAAACCCTTACCTTTGGAAGCCATGCAAAAGTGCAATAGATGCTCCACAAGAACGGGCCATGAGTTAGGATACCCTACCTCCTGTCTAAATTCCAAAAACTGAATGACTGCCTGGTCATAAGCCCTCTTGGTGTTAGGCGCAACGGCTAGTCCAATTGCCCTGTGCACTTCTGCCTTCCAACCAACCACAGCCAAGGAGGCATCCGCACTGGCTGCAGGTCGGCGTCTGGGGGCAGCTGACGAAACCTCTCCATCTGTTTATGAGAGAGAGCATCAGCCACCCCATTGTCAACCTCAGGGACGTGCCTGGCAAAAAATACAATGTTCAGCTGGAGGCAACGAAGTGTAAAAGCCCTAACCAAACGCATGACCCTTGGGGACCTGGATGATAGGGAATTGATGACCTGCACCACCGCCAGGTTATCGCACCAAAAGTGCACCGTGTGGTTGGCCAACTCTCCTCCCCAAAGGTGGATGGCAACAAGGATAGGGGAAAAATTTGAGAAAAGTCATATCAGCTGTCAGCCCGGCTGACACCCAGGATTCAGGCCACTCCTCAGCACACCATCGCCCTCGAAAGAACACACCAAAACCAAAGGACCTGGCTGCGTCCAAGTGGACCTGAAGCTCAGCCTCCAATCTTAGATCATCCCTCCAGAAAGAAATGCCGTTGAAGGAAGAAAGAAATTCAAGCCACATTTCCAAATCTCGCCGGATACCAGTGGTAATTCGTACCCTGTGGTGAGGAAGCCGCAATCCCACCATGGCTGCACACAGCCTTCGCAAAAACACATGGCCTGGAGCCACCATCTTGCAGGCAAAGTTCAAATGACCAGCCAACAGTTGCAGCTCCCTCAAAGTGGCCTTCCGCTTATCCAAAAATTCCCTAATGTGGTTGCGCAAATCCCCCAGCTTGCCGGCAGGCAGCCGAGAAGTCTGCGCCACTGAGTCCAGTTCCACCCCCAGGAAGGTAAGAACCTGCGCTGGGCCCTCAGTCTTTTCCTGTGCCAAGGGCACACCTAATTCGCTAGCCAATGAAATAAAAGAACCTAACAAATGCTGACATCGGCCTGACCCCAAAGGGCCCACAAACAGGAAATCATCTAAATAATGCACAAATGAGTGGCTGCCGGTGCGCGTGCGGAGGGCCCACTCCAAAAATGAACTAAAACGCTCGAACGCAGTGCAAGACACCAAACAACCCATAGGCAAGGCCCTATCCAAATAAAACTGGCCCTCAAAACAAAAACCCAGAAGGTCAACATCACCCGGGTGCACTGGGAGGAGGCAAAATGCTGACTTAATGTCACACTTTGCCATTTCAGTGCCCCTCCCGCAGCTGCGCACAATACACACTGCCTGATCGAACGATGTGTACCGTACTGAGCACAATTCCTCGGAGATGGCATCATTAACTGAGCCACCCCTGGCAAAGGAAAGATGATGGATGAGCCGAAACTCCCCTGGTGCCTTTTTTGGAATGATCCCTAATGGGGAAACCCGCAGGTTAGGGACAGGGGGGTGGGAAAAAGGTCCCAAAACCCTCCCCTCCTGAAGCTCCTTCCCAATCTTTTCCCGAACAATGTGCTCCATACCTCATAGAGATCGGAGGTTACATGTCATAAAAGGAACCTGGGCACCCTGATAAGGAATTCGAAAACCCTGTGAAAAACCTTTTTAACAAATATAAACTGTCGACCCGTCGCGGATAAAAACATAGCAGCCTCTCAAGCACTTTCAACTTCATGGGTGTTGGCCCCCTTTCCAGGCCCTTGTCCAGGTCCACCCTCTTCTGGCCGTCTGTGGCCCCGACGGGATTTTCCCCGAAAACAGGCAGAGAATGGATGTGGGCCTGCGCACAAAGGGCACTCATGTCGATACTGGCATGCTTTTCTATTACACACCCCTTGTGCCCCATATTCCCAGCAAATCTGGCGGGGTTGAACTGTCCGCCCCACCATAGGGTGGGAACTGGAGGATACAGACACATGCTCGACCAAATGGCCACTATGTGAGCAATCCCCCATGTTAGGCCTGGAAGAGGCCATCACCTGAAGCCATAAATGTGGGTGGATCTGGTCCCACTGCAAAGAAGGGTACATGGCAGCCCACATCCTGAACTCCTCATCGTATTGGAGCCAAGTGGGGCCCGTGAAGCCAGTGTAACCCTTATAAATTATGTCAAAGTATTGGAACAATGAGGCGGCCCTACATGGTTGAGCCTTAGACAGCACGCCAGCATATATAAGGAAACCGGCAACCCAATTGGCCCAAGTCTTGTCCACCCTCATCCTCCTATACTTTTCTTTGTTCCTATCCTCAAGGTCTTCCTTCTCTTTCTTTTCCATTTCGCGGAACAACAGCGTAAAAACATCTACAAATTCACCCCTACAAATCTTATCCCTAGTTGCTGGAAGCAGGTGGTCTCCAAGTGGAAGTGCTAAATCCCCAAAGGGGAGGGCGGTGGCCAGTGTTGCTGCATACAAAACAGCATAAGGGGAAGGGCCACCCCACGATGGTGCACTGGGTATGCCACCTGGCTGTATGGATGCAACTAGAGCACCCTGAGGTGAGGTGCTAAATGATGAAGCAGAACCACAGGCCTGACCCACCCATGGTTGCAACCAACAATGCCCAGTTGCTCAGGAGCAGAAACATCAGCTACCGGGTGGCCCCAGGGCCAACAACCTGCAATGAGGGAAGAGCCACACTTACCAGCTGGCATAGAAGGGCCAGTCACAGCAGCAGCCAGGCTCTGTGGTCCTAAAGGCATCGGAGCAGAAGGTGCATCGAGGTCCTGAATCACCGAGGCACCCTCGGAACCTGCCCCAGATGGGACTGCATGTCCTTTTATAAGAGACAATCGCATTAATACCTCCACCTGGAAATGCTTGTTAGCTGCAGAATGTGTCTCCTTCTGCCCGTGGGCCCCACCCGCAGGCCTTGTTGGAGGAGTTAATCCTGCGGCCTGCTCAACAGCCTGAAATCGGTTCAAAATAGCTTGCTGGATCTCACCATCCTCGTTGTCCGATGAGGACAAGATTGGAGCAGGTCGCTTAGGTGGCGGTTGGGGGTAGGCTGTTTCCCTTTAGACCAGCCCAAACCCTTTCTGCGAGGCATAATGTCAAGCTACCACCACAAAACAAACTAAAGCAACCAGAACTCTGAATGCAAATTATTAAAACTGAAACCGAAATCTGCCCAAGTAAAAACAAAATGGCCATTTAGCTGATAACAAAATGGCCACTGAAGGGACCCAAGCTGGCCACCAGCCGCACCCTCAGTGCGGGGCAGGAAGAACAACTAAATTGGGCCTCTGCCTTGCCTGCGGCCAAAAGGATGGGGGGGGCGCACAGCAATATCCGCTATCTCACCCCCAAATGGCTCATGCTGCAAGCCTACCGGGCGACAAAAACACCCTCCCCTTAACCAGTTCGCCCACACAATAGCCCCCAATCGAAACACAGGGGCAAGCCCTGTGCGAATGGGTGCAGCCCCAGAGTCCTTTGGTCGTCCTGCGGTGTCCTCAGCCCCGCCGCACTCAGCCTCTCGCCGCCATCTTCATCAGCTGCCCATAGGCAAATCAGCCTCACACAGCTGTTGGCATGAGTGCCACCACCTGTCTGGAGCCGCCTGCACCCGCACTTGCCTCCCAAGCACCTCAGGCAAGCCACTCTCACGCGCCCGCACTGAAGAGATGCCCGAACCCTGTCGTCGGTGCAGGGAGGAATGTGCTGCTAGGTGAGCTAAGGGCCGCGAGCAGCAAGCCCCAGCAATGTACCCCTCACTGGCCGAGAACGAAACCGGACTGCTACAGCAGAGGGGAGGGGCCGGACTTTTATTCCCCCAGCCCCTCCCCTCGAGAAGGCCCGTATGAGGTGCTCTTTGGTGCCTTCGCTGTGTCCGCCCAGTTGGACAAACTCATTTCCCCAGCCCAACGGCCGGTAGGCGTGGGCTGTTTAAACGCATTGTCTGAAAAACTAGAAGGAAAAGGGAGGGTGGAGTAAAAAAACTAAAGGACTTTTTTTAAAAAAAGAAGAGAAGGTCATTTGATAAGCAGAGAATAAGACTTTTTTAGAAGAAGTAGGAAGCTTAAAACGAATGGCTGGAGGAGTACAAAATGTAAGATTTTGCTCTGAGGAATTGTGTTGAGATGTTGTTTGTGCTGGAGATGGAAAGAGATTACAGGACTGCAGTGGTGAAAGAAATGTTGAAAGAATGGGAAATGTTAAGAGAACATTTATATCCCTACAGCAAATTCCTTGGCGTCAGAAGGATCTTCAACATGAAAGAAGCATTTTCTGTTCTCTTCTGTTGCTAATGATGCTTTGGTAAAAGTTCTGCTGTTGCCTATTACTGCTTATCTGGCTTCCATTGACTTTGGAATTTGGCAACATGTACATTCTAAAAGAGTGGAGAAAATCAAATGGCTGAGCCAGAGGTAGAATATACAGAAACATCAGTGTTGCAGCTAAAGGTAAGAATCCCCCCCCCTTTCTTTTCTTTTGATAAAAAAACTTACTATGGAAATAAATCCCACAAAATGATTACAGCCAGACTGTAACTTTTTAGGCAGTTTTGACAGCAAGCATGCCTGATTTTTTTAAAAAATCATAATGTACTAAGTGGGATTAGTTCATGCTTATTGAATGCATTAGCTAATGCTATGGCTGATGAAAATGCAGGAGTGGAATTCTTTCTGGCAGCACAGCACAGATTGAATGTAGAAGGTCCAAGTTTAAATCAATGAGATTTCCAAGTTAAAAGGATCTTAGGAAAGGTCATTTGCCCAAGACTTTCAGCAGCTGCAACAAGTACTTGGAGGACAGATAGATCAATGGTCTGACTCAATATAAGGCAGCCTTATAGGACCATAAGCACATGGTTTACAATGTGTTGCACTGACCTTTTAAAAACAATCTTTCTAGTTGCTGAATGTTAAAAATTATCTGTGCAGCTGTGGCGGATGGTGACATGACTTTGCTAGAAGTAAGGTAGGTCAGCCCTGCTAAACCTAGTGCACTTGTTTCAAGACTATGGGGATATGCAAGGTGCCTTTCTCCATCTGTATGCTAAAGTCTTTGGTTTTAAATGAATGCTTCCAAAGCAGTCATGTAAGACTGTCAGTGTTATTTAGTGTTATTTAATGTGTTGACAATAAAGCATGGCTTTGAGTCAAACTGTGACTCCTCTCATTAAAAACCTGTGATTTCCTCAAGATAACTCTGTGTGCAGCATGGTTCCCCCCTCCCCCCACACCCCTGATTGTGCTGTCATTTCTGGTTTCACGTTTCTGATGGGCATTGAGAAAACAAACCTCTTGAGCCATTTGCACTCTATTAGCATTCACTGAATTAGCACCAAATGACAAGTTTGTTGTTAGAATAAGAACATAAGAACATAAGAGAAGCCGATGTTGAATCAGGCCGATGGCCCATCCAGTCCAACACTCTGTCATACAGTGGCCAAAAATACCAGGTGCCATTATATCTGAGATCAAATGGAGACTGTGATGACTTTCACATGGAGGCTTATGTCCAAGTTGGTCTTGGAGCTTCAACATGACATGCTGTAATCACCATCTTTCCAGGTTTGCCCTGTCCTTAATATGCCTACTGTACCCCAATCTGTTCAGGAAGAACATTATTCAAGCACATTATTGTGTTTTCTGGAAGGAACAGTGCAAAGTTTCCTGCCTTGCAAAGCTCCTGCCTACTTCACTGCTATTGTCCTACCATCAACTGTTTGCAGGTGTCATTTTCCTGCCACCCCCCTTGCTTTTGTGTTTTATATGATCAGCTCCTTTGCTCCCCCCCCCATCAGCACTTTCTTCATGGCTATACCAAGAAAAAAAATTGAAGTCAATTGTACTTTTCAAATCCAAAACTTAACTCCAATTCATCCTTCATTTTGCGAAAATGCTTGAATCTGAATTTGCATCATTTGGAAAAAAAAAGTTATGTCAAGAAAAACTAGTTTGTGTCTTGTCATAATTTCTGTTCATTTGCTTAGGTAACAATGCATGTCTTCTGCTCAGTTGAAAAAATAGTTCAAAGTTCAAGACGCTAGATTCAGATTTTAAAATTACTGGAAAATTGTCTGGTTGGTTCTTTTTTTATTTGGTTATGACTCACATTTTAAAAATCTACAGTGTATTTCAAACATTTGTTATTTTAAATTATTTTAAAAGCCCTAGGACTACTGAATGATTTCAAGACAATTTAGTTGATTAATACAATCTTGTCATTAAGAAGTCTGCCTAGTCCCTGACTCCCTACTAGGAAATTGATCCCAGATGACACCATGATGGCTCAGACATCATGATTTGCAGCATGTTCCTGAGTATACAAATAACTTTTTAATACCTTAAATGAGTTGCTGGGCATGCTCAGTTCATTGCTGATGGACCTGTTGGCAAGTATCAGGTTCCAGCTTTGCAGTGGGAATTTATTTATTTACTAGGAGCAAAGGCCACTGTAGAAACAATACAACAGACTCTAGAAAGATGTGACACATTGCCCTCCCAGCTCCCTGCCTTCTACCCACTCCCCAGACCCCACTGGCAGTAGGCCTGGGCTGACTATGACCACTGAGGCGGCAGCAGGATTGGCCTCGGCCTGATGACCCTCTGTCTGCTGGAGTGGGCCATCTGCCACCTCCAAGCACACTGAGGCCTGGTCCCCCACTTTCTCCCCCCTCCCCAGACCCTAGGGATGAAGGGCGACGGAACGCCACTGGCTCCCTGCCTGGCTGCATCTGGCAGCCTGCAGGCCACCTCCACCGCCCTCTGCCCTGGTGGCACACTGGCCCCTGTCCAGTCACAGGCCAGCCACCTGCAGTTGGCCTTGGTCAACAACAACTATTGTGGCACCAGTGGGATTGGCCTTGGCCCCCTAAGCCTCCAGCTGCCAGAGTGTCCATCCCATCCGGTGGCTCCCTTCAGACTGAGGGCAAGACACTGGCCATGGGCTCTGTGGGCGGGACTGAGACAATGGCCCCACTGCTGGACCTCCTGATGGCACCTGGTATATTTTGGCCGCTGTGTGACAGAGTGTTGGACTAGCTGGGCCATTGGCCTGATTCAACATTGGCTTCTCTTATGTTCTTATGTAATGCAGCAAGGCAACACAGTTAGTGGATGCAGAGCCCTGGTGAGTGACACATCAGGGAGCCAATTGATTTGGGAGTGCATGGAATGTTGCCACTCCAAAATAGATTTATATATAAGGAGAGATTTATGCCCTGTTCTGCAAGGAATTCTGCCATGTATCATTTTTACACCAACAAGAACCTGATAAATTATGAAAACTCAGGGACTGTAAATTGTTTGAGCCCTATAAGAGCAGTTTTTTGTCTTTGGAAGGAGGTCTTGTTTCTTTTTATTTACCTTTTCTTTGCTCGGAGGCTCAGTCATAGGAAACTACACAGTGAACTCTAGCCAACTGTTTCATTTGCTGCAGAAACATTAGCTGTCTCAAAAAAATGCCTGGAGATTGCTCTTGAACTGAATTTGAGGGCTATGCATATGTGAAATGTTTATGGATTCTCAGCATAGGCGTCATCTTCAGGGGGGCTGGGGAGCTCAAGCCTCCCCCGAAAGTACTGAGCCCCCCCTGGAGGCAACTGGTGTCAGCCAGAGCCTTTCTACCCCCCCTCCCGTCCTTCACCCCATTTTGAAAGCGGAGGGTTTTCCCCTCCGCTTTCTGAGACTGTTCTGCTGGGCTAGGAGTGGGAGGGAAGTCAAGGGGGTGGGGGCTTGCTTCCTCCTGGAAGCTAAGCTCCACCCACAGTTCCCAGCAGCCCCGCTTAGTTCAACGTGGAGAGCTGCACGTGGAGGCTGGCTTCGAGGCAGCACATGCTGCCTCTGCTTGCTGCCGCCACCAGCCTGAAGGGTAAGTAGGTGGGGGTGTAAGGAGTGGGGGATTGTTTCAGGTGAGGTGGGGTGGGTTGAGTGGGAGCCCAGGGCTGCAGCCACCCAGCCATCCTGCAAGTCCAAGCAGGGGAGGTGGGAGAGCCAGCATAAGAATGTGCCTGGCTGCCACTTAGTGGGGAGGATGGAGGATTGGGGAGGGGAGCTGGGCAAGAATGGAGGGAGGGGGAAGGTGGGGGGGCCCTTCTGTGGCCTCTGGTTGCTTGCCCCTGCCATCAGTGAGTGGCTTGTTTTCTCCTGCAGTCCAGTTTAAACTGGGCTGCAGGAGAAAACAAAACCCAGGAACCCTTGTGCTGTACGGAGCACATTGCTCCAGGATACAGAAAATCCTGGGCTCACTTTCTCCTGTAATCGGGAGGGGCGGGGGGGCTGCGCTTTCTGTCCCTCTCTCTCTTTCTGTTTCCCTTTCCCTTGAGATGTGTGAGAGCTGGAAACGCTGGGCAGCTGCCCCACCCCCACTCCAGGCTGCTTCCCTTCCAGTCTGACTTTCTTCCCTTCCCTTCCCTCTGTCTTTCATTTCTCTCTCTCAATCTATATGTTTTTCCCCCCAGCTTCCCCCCTCTCCCTTGCTAAAATAGCCCCAGTTAGGATTGCCAGGTACCCCCTGGCCACCTCTGGGGGTTGAGGGGAGGGTGGCCCAATCCAGGTTAGGAAACTCCTGGAGATTTGGGAATGGAGTCTGGGGAGGACAGGGACCTCAGTGGGGCACAATGCCATAGAGTCCACCCTCCAGAACATCATTCCCCCCCAGGAAAACTGATCTCTTTAGACTGGCAATGAGCTGTAATTCCAGGGGATCCCCAGGTCCCACCTGGAGGCTGGCATCCCTAGCTCCAGTGCTGAAATTGGAAGCTCTGGTTCTGCTGTGTGACTTGGTGCATGCAAACCTCTGGCATTGGCTTACATTTGCCAAACCACCCAGGTGGAGGAGGGGAGGGGTGTCATTCTACCAAAAATGAGAGTGTTTGGGTTTCTCTGTGAGTTTGAGGACTGGAACTGGCACTGAAGTGAGATTGGAAAAGTTTGTGTGTCTTTCTTGTGTTACAGTAATAATTATGCTACAATACAGTTTGTTAGTCCTAAAGGTGCTACTGAGTGTTTTACTATTTTGTATGCTATGGCAGTGATATGAGAGCCAATTGAGCTGTGGGTCCATCTCATGCTACTGACAGTAGTTATACATTACACCTTGCCCAAATGGTTCTGGGCATTAAAGCGCACTTGCCCTGGTGTGATGTAAAATGCTAGCAAGTCATAGCCAACTCATGGTAACCCTGTAGGATTTTCAAGGCAACAGACATTCAAAGATGATTTGTCATTGCCTGACTGTGCATCATGTCCCTGGTATTCCTTGGAGATCTCCCATCCAAATACTAGTCAGAGCTGACTCTGCTTAGCTTCCAAAATCTGATGAGATCAGGCTAACCTGAGCCATCTGGGTCCATGGCATGGTGCTGTGTGGGTGCTTCCCAGGCAATCATCTTCAACCTATTCTTGGAAGCCACAATCATTAGGAAAGAGCCATGTGATAGAAGTGTAATAATAATTTACTCATAGTTGCAAGAGCCAATAAGATTTGAGTTTGATGGGGGATTGGGCAAATTGATCTAAGGAACTGAAAGAAGAGAAAGTATTAGCAAGCTCAGTGGTTAAGGATTTGAATAGAGCTCTTTATAGTCCAATCCTGAGGACACTGAGAAAGAATGTCAGAAAATGTCATACAGGTTTCTGTGGACCTTGCAATAGCATTGTAGCTAACCCCAACTAAGAAACTTCCATGCTGTTTCTATAATTTCTCAAATGTACTTCACACCAACTGTGCATCTCTATTCCTTTCTAATTCCTCTCAACTATGTACAGCTTTCTATGTTGTGTTTCATTTGGACTGCTTTGCTTTCTCAGTTCCTAGCCCCCTTCTTTTCTATAACCATGGATCTACATCCCCTTCCTCAAGCCTTGCTGCTTGTCCCAACTCTCTAAAGTTAGACCAGTTTGGCCAGTGGCAACCGAAAATACATCTGTCTGTCCAGGAAGTTCAACTAAATGCCACTAGAGGTTTTGTCACCACTGCTACATCACTTAATGCATTACAATATAGGTTCATGTTCAGGCTATAATTTATGATGTTTTAGTTTGGGAAGATCTGTGTTCTTGGTCACATCAGTTGGTGCTATTTTTTTCCTGTAAAATCCTCTTCCATCCCAATGGACTCTGCTGCTCACATGTTGTCTGTCAATCCCCTCTTTATTCCACCCTTCCTCCAGTCTCCCTTCCCTTATATTGACCTCACAACAATGGCAATATCACCCAGCCTGATGAAGGGGGCTTTGACTCTTGGAAGCTTATTCCCTGAAACTCTTGTTGGTCTCTAATCTGCTCCTGGACTCAAATCTAACTGTCCCAGTATCACCGAGTGTCATGCAAAATGTAGATCTGAACATGGGTCTCCTCAGTCCACACTGGTCTTTATGCCATTGGTCCATCTACTTCAGCATGGTCTGCTCTGATGCAGGTGAGCTCTACAGGCTCAGACAGAGAAAGATCCTTTCCAACAGCTGTTCTCTTAGACCTCCTCAGTTTAAACCTTTATCCTTTGACACGCAAAGCATGGTCTCTCTACCATCAGTCCATCAGTGTAATCATTGTCTGCTCAGACTGGCAGTGGTTCTCCAGGGTTCTTTGCAGAGGATTTTGCCCATGCCGTGCTTTGTTTCTGAGCCATTGGGGCTTGGGGGGGGAGGATGCAGGCGGGCTGCTTTTATTTGTAATGTAAAAGTATATTACCTCTTTCTAACAACATATGTCCATGCAAGATGTACATATGTTCACTGTAATATGTAAACAGGGCTTTTGTTTCCCCGAGTGGTGAGCAGGAGAGAGGGAAATGGCAACAGATATGTTCTTGGTATGTACACCATGAAATTGGTATGAAATTGAGCAAACTTCAGCAGACAGCGGAAGACAGGAGGGCCTGGCACAATCTGGTCCATGGGGTTGCGAAGAGTCGGACTCGACTGTGCGACTGAACAACAACAACACCATCCAGGGAGAACACTTAACACTTAACTCATGTTTATGCCACACATCATTATCCTTGATTGGCATGCAGATCAGAGGCCTTTTAAAATTTCCTTTTGCCCTGTGTGCAGTCCAGAAGGAACATTGGCAAGGAATGTACACTCTATACGTGTGGTACAGTTTCAAAGGGACAACTAACTGGGATGTATAAAAGAAATGACAGGATTGCCCATTACAAACAATGGGAGAGACTTGAAGGCCCACTGGAGATAATAGGAGCCAGGAATGCCACATGGCTCCGCCTCCATAAATAGTGACAATGGCTTGTGATGTCACTGGCTCCTCCCTATGATGTCACTGGGCCTCGGTTCTTTTAAGGACCTAGCACAGCAATGCCTCTGGCCCAGCCCCAGCCCCCCCTGGGAAATTGGAAAGTCTACGCCCTTGATTCTCAGTGAATAAAAAAGGCACTTTACCAAAGCTCAGAGACCATCTGCTGACTTCAAATGCAGAATCCTCTCAGCAAAAGTTTTTCATTTATTTTATTTTGAGATTTATATCCCACCACTCTCCCACAATGTGGGGGTTCAGGGTGGTCTGGTATACCCCTGAAGAGCATTATGCTCTGCAGATAAGAACCTACTTGTGTTCCCCAGCCAGAGAGATATCCGGCTGTCCTCGACCAGGGCCAGGGCTTTTAGTGCCCTGTCTCCAAAGTGTTGGAACTCTCTGCAAAGTAACTTCCATGCCTTGCAAGTTTTAATAAAGTTCTGAAGGGCCTGTAAAGCAGAGATGTTCCAACAGGCATTTGGCTGAGGACAGCAACAGTACCCATCTGGCTGGCACTCTTACCCCTCGCCTGCCCTTCAAGGTAGTGGCTCAACCAGAAGTTTTGCTCATTATCTAATTAACTTGACTACTATAATTTTACTGTAATTTTAATGTTTTAATTTTAAATTAGTATGAATGTGGTTGTTTTATCTGTTGTTGTACACTGCCTGAGCCCTATTTTCAGGGAAGAGTAGTATAAAAATAGAATCTAATAAATAAAAAAAAAATAAAAATAAAACAGAACCATAAGGTTAATCATTAAAACAATTAAACATCTTGACATTTCCCAGTTCCTAGGAAATATTCAAAAGAGAAAATGTCTGACAAACCAGTTACAGGTAAAAATAAAGACTGACTAGAACAACTCCATTTTGCATGCCCTGTGGAACCTTGGCAGGTCCCGCAGGGCACATTTCTTGTCTGAGAAGGCATTTTAGCAGAATGCTATGATGGAAATAGCCCCCGCTCTGGTGGAGGCCAGATAGACTTCCTGAGGACTGGGAATTGTCAATGATGAGTGCAAGCAGCATGGGGGTTATATCAGGAGAGGCGGTCTTTCAGGTGTGCTGGTCCCAGACCATTTAGGGTTTTAAAGATTATAAGCCACACCTTGAACCTAATTCAGAAACAAATTAAAAACCACTGCAGCTGCCTCAAGATTGGCTGTATGTGGGTAGACCAAGATGCGTCAGTCAACAGCCTGGCAGCTGCATTCTGGATCACCTGAAGTTTCCAAAGTATCCCCAAGAACAGCCCTGCATAGAGTGAATTGCAGTAGTCCAGTTTGGAGGTGACCATGGCATGGATCTCTGTGGTAAGATCAGGCTGGGCCAAATGGGGGGGGGGGCAGTTGGTGTGCTTGGCATAGAAAGAAAAACATTGACCTCACCACTTTATTTTTTTTTTTATAAAACTCTCCTAAAAAGGAGAGGAATTTATTCTTTTCATATAAAGAAAGAGGGAGGGTATATAGATGGATTAAGAAAAAGATGTGAGTGAGTATTCTGTTAAAGAGGGTTAGTTTTAGTTAATATAAATGCGTTTTTGACATTCACCGCGGTTGAAGAGTCTTTTTTTTTCATTTTAACAAACTTCAAAAAAGAAAAAGTCTCTGTTAATATGGTTAGTAATGTCCATTGGGGTTAATGATTATTCAGTCCCATTCTGGCGTTCTGTGAACAGTTACTTCTTAGGCAGTCTTTTCTTAGTGTCCCTTAGATTATATGATGGGCCCACTTTAGCTTTCGCGGCTCCCGCTCCGGCACCTCCATCCTCCGGTCCGCTGTCGTCTTTGCTGCTTGATTCTGTCCACGTTGCAAGTGCTGCCTCTTCCTCCGTGCTGGCGTGTCTCTTCAGAAATTCTTGTGCTTTGAAGATGGAGTCAATCTTCTCTCTTTTATCCTTATACTTAAATTCCAGTCCTTCAGGAAATCTCCATTTATAAACCACCTGATTTCTTTGCAGAAAAGTGGTCAGTCCTTTATATTCTTTCCTTTTCATACGAATTTCATAAGGCACATCTTTGAGTGTTCTTACAGTCTGCTCTCCAATCTTCAAGGGCACCGCTGAAACTGCACGCAAAATCTGATCTCTCGTACGCTGCTTAGTGAACTTGACAACAACTTCTGCTGGCAGATTATTTTTCTTTGTAAAGGTGGAATAGGCCCTGTAGGCCAAATCCATCTCTTCTTTTAAATCTCGCTCTTCTCTGCCAGTTACGTGTGCCAAGGCATTCGCTAGTGTCGATCTGAGATCTTCTTTCTCTTCTTCTTTAATGCCCTGGAAGCGTAGGGTCAGATTCGATTTTTCCATCTACAACCTTAAGATTCTTTTTTCTTGTTCATCCTGATATTTTTCTAGTTTGTTGACCCTTTTCTTTATTTTTCTAGTATCTTCCGTCGAGACCAGACATTTTTGTGCAATCTCCTCCATCTTCTTAGAAGTTTCTGTTAACTGTTTCTGTTGGCTGTTGAGAACACCTTGCATGCTTATTAAAGTTTCATTGATTTTTTGCATTTGATCCAGCAGGGGGTGCAGTAACTCGCCTTTCTGCTGATTGACAGCAGGCTCTGAGGGAGGATTGCCCGGACCGGAAGTCCCTCCTCCCTTCTTTTCCGGTTTAAGTGGGACCTTTTTCATGGCTGACATGTTTCCCGTTTGTTTACTTTCCTCCCGTTCACTTCGCGACCCTCCGGAGACCCGCTGATTTTCAGTTTCAATAAAACCCCAACGGTACAGTCACTAGCCTTTTTTCCTCTTCGCCCCCTCTACTTTCCCTTTATAAATCTCGCTTGTCGATGGGGGGGGGGAGTCACCCCTCCTCCCTCCGCTTGTTCGCTTATCGGGGGAATCGATTTTGCGCTTTAATTCAGACCTCCAACTCACGGTTTAATGTCAGTTCGTCTTTTTATGTTATTCCATAACGCTTTGCCTCACTCCTGGAGACCTCACCACTTTAGACAAAAAGTGAGGTTCTTCACAAGCCATAGGTCAAATGAAGGCAGGAGAAGCAAGGAAAAGGGGGATATATATATGTTCCCCTGAAAAATACTGCACAGACTGGTAATGCTGATGTTAGTTTGAACTGTATAAGATAACCAGTGATAAAGATCCCTGTGCTACTATGGCTATGATATTTCTTCATACTGCGTGTTATTTTGAGTTACATCAGGTTAAAAAAACTACCAAATATTTTCCTCTTAGGATTTTATTTTGTTATATTTCTTCTTCTTTTGAACCTCAAAACAGTGAGGTTTCAACACCTGTGTTACATCTGAAATTAGAGGTGTTTGGTGTAGTGGTTAAGAGTGGCAGACTCTAATCTGGAGAACCGGCTTTGATTCCCCATTCCTCCACATGTAGCCAGCTAGGTGACCTTGGGTCAGTCACAGTTCTCTCAGAGCTGTTCTCTCAAGAGCAGTTCTGTCAGAGCTCTCTCAGCCCCACCTACCTCACAGGGTTGTCTGTTGTAGGGAGAGGAAAGGAATTGTAAGCCACTCTGGGACTTCAAGTAAAGGGCAGGGTATAAATCCAGCTCCTCCTCCTCCTCTTCTTCTTCATTTGAATTTCATATATTCATATACTAACACTCCTAGTAGGCTAGTAATTTTTCTGAGCCCATTTGAAAAACTCGATTAAGATGAGTTTAACAAACTGAAATGTGCATGAAATTAGTGTGTTTTTGACAAGGAAGTTTTAAGGATAGACACAATCTCACACACACAATAATCCATCCCCAGTTCCCCCCTGTACCAATTCCAAAGATGTCATATCAAAATATATATAGAGAGAGGTGCACACTTGCAAAGCCCCAAAGCCTGCCACATCCGACATTCTAATGCTGTCACTCTACCTCCCTGGTCCTGTTTCTCACATTTCTGCCTTTTCTTGAGGGAAAATATCAAAGTTCTGTTTACTTTAGCAGATGCAACTACTGGACAAAGACAGAAGGACTAGAATAGGATGGCTTTCCTGATATTGCTCTGCTCAGAGTTAACACGTGGACATAGTGTGAAGAGCTGGCTTCAGGTAACCAGAATCCAGTCTTGGCGGAATTCCCATACAATGCCAGCACCATTATCCACATCAGCAATGTGGAATGAGGCTGACTCACCCAGCTGTCTCCCTCAAACAAAATCAGTCAGGATACAAATTTAATCAAAAGGAAATCAATTAATCACACTGTTTACCATTGCACACACTTTAAATGCAAATTCCAGAGAGGTAGCCATGCTGGGTGTTCCAGCAAAATGTTTCATGGTACTTTAAAATACAAAGACATTGACTTTGCACAAGCATTTGTTGTCTGATAAATCCTCTCCTTCCTTCCAGACCATCCAAGTAGCTGTCGTGTTTCATCTGGGCAGCTTTAGAATACCTTCTTTCTTGCAGCTTCAGGAGTAATGGGGGGGGTAGTGGTAGTAAGGCCCAATCTGCATCTAGCATTTGCTCCGCTGTTTTACCAAACTCATGTTGGAACAGAAATTCCCCTCTGCATTGCATGCCTCTTTCACTTTGATTATCAGATTTTATGGCAGAGTCCAGACTGCATGCTGCTTTCACTTCATTTGATCTCTTGGTTTTATGGAACTGTCCTCATAGATTTATGGCCATTTTATGGTCATTCAGGGGTGACTCTGCAGTCAGTATGGTGATGGCTCAGGGTATTTGGATGTGGTTTTGAGCTGCATCTTTTTCCGTTCCAGTGTGGGTTTGGTAAAACAATGGAACAAAAAGAAGAAATGTTTTGTTTTGTTCAGTAGCCTTCAGTTGTTATGGAAGTTAAATAAACCTTCCAAAACAGTGGCTTGGGCACACAAGCCATTGTGCATGCCTGATAAACTGATAGGGTTATGTGCCCCCTCTGTAGGAAGGTGAAACCCAAGAACAGTCCCCAGGAAATGTCCCTGTAAGTTAATTGAAACCTGTCTCCCCTAATAGGTTAAATAGACTTGTCAGGTCAGTTCATGCATGAAGAAATACATATTCAAAGCCTTGTAAACATTTGGCATGACTGAAAGGACATGTATATTTATTTACTCATCACCCACAAATAATATACACCAAAATGTTAACTTGTTTAGGTAGAAGGTTTACTTTTCTTTCTTTTTATTTTATAGGATGTGAAGGCACACAGAATCTTTCTTACATATACAAAGATGCTCCATTCTCCTCTGGAATTTCAAGGACAGGAGAGCCAAGTTGTTGCCCCCACTATCTGGAGCATTCCCTGATCCTGAGTGAGAAGCCCATATATCCTTCAAGCTCCATATGTGCATTAGACTTCAGGTACACTAAAGTTACTACCCCTCTCTTCCCAAATGCCCATATGACTATTGAGAACAAATAGTCTCACACTTCTTCTCTTCTTTTGTCTTTAGCTGTAGCAAGATGTCCCTAGTTTCCCTTGTCACTGCCTTGTTCCTGTTGTCTCCTTCCCTCTCCTACACACATGATAACAAAATTGTAAGGACAAAGTCTGAGTCCAGTGGCACCTTTAAGACCAACAAGGTATGAGCTTTCATGCGCACACAGACTTCTTCAGTGCAGACAAAAGCTTATAACTTGAATAAAACTTTGTTGGTCTTAAAGGTGCTACTGGACTCAAACTTTGTTCTACCAGTCCAAACCAACATGGCTACCCACCTGAAAAGTGTAAGGAGCGCAACTTCCTTTGGACTGCAAGATGTCTGACTGATTGTTGAAGGACTATGGCACTATACAAATGTTCTCTCATAGTGTCCCATAGAACTGCAATTTTGGCCCCAGTCACACGGGAGGATATGCCATGCGAGAGGGACAGATCAGGGGCGCATCAAGTGGATGCGATCATACTGCAACATCTGGCAAGCGTTGTGCACCTGCCCCAACCCATCCCATCTGGCCAAAAACACAGATTGAAAAGATACTAGGCAAAATGGAGTACCTACTGGAAGATCCGCATCAACGGCGGGCAAGGGATTGTGGACGCGCCGGCAGCCTGTTGCATCCTGCAGTTGTCTGTGACCTGCACATGCACCTTAATGCAGGACCATCATGTTGCCTCGCTAGGACTCCAGCCTTTGCCTTCCCAGTGTGATCGGGTGCCGACAGAGGGAGGACGGAGCTGCAAGGGAGCGTAAGATCGCCCTCCCATGCTTCTTTTAGCTCCACATCTAATATGCCTCCCTTCCCCGACGGACTTTCCCGCTCGTGTGACCGGGACCTTTGTTGACTTTCCCCTGGTTGAATCACTTGTCATTGCAGGTAGTGAAGATTGCATCTGAAAGCTGGGGGGGGAATGAAAAGTCATATATAGTTTGGGGGCAGCCTGAAATCTTTCTCCTTCTGCCTTGGAACTGCATAGGGAAATTGGGCTGTTTCTTTCTTTCCCACAAGCTGCATTCAGTGTGTCAGTGAAGGTCACTGCTCCAGACTCTTAACTCAGTCAGTCCTATTTGCCAAGCATATACCACCCCTTAAGGAAAGGGGAAAGATGTACAGAGCTTAACAGGCCTGGGAGCAAAGAGTTAATGAGTGTTGGCATACAGAGATGAACAACAGCAAGCACAGCTAGTGCCTGAAAACATCACTGAGTGACAGTGCTTGATTTGGAAAAACAAGGACACCTGTTTGAAGCAACAAAAACAAACTGATGATTATTATTATGCACGATCAGGGCCATCTCTTGAGCTTATTTGCATATACAACTTACATCACTGTGCATCCTGCTAGCAGGGATCATTCACCATTTACAAAACAGGCCATTGACTTACCTTGCTCACAATGTCTCTTGATGGCTGAGTCAAGTGCCTTCATATGATCACCTCAATGTTTTGTTTGCAATTCAAAATGAGCAACATTTTGAGTAGCCTTGAGCAGGAGCAATGGTGGCATTCAGCATGGTGACTGGTGGTGAAGTCACTGTTTATGCATGCTTACAGTTTACTGACTTGCTAGGTTCTTCACTAGTAGGTCATGCATCTTTAAAATCAGCTAGGTTCTTCACTAGTAGGTCATGCATCTTTAAAATCAGCTTGTTTTGTTGGTATATACTATTTTTGGTCATGTGGAATTGATTTTGTTGGTATATACTATTTTTGCTCCTGTGGAATTGATAGCAGCATTGACCAGTCAATAATATTCATCATGCTGGTGCATGCTCAGAACTTACTGGATTGAACTACAGATCCCAGGCAGCAGTACAAGAACCCATAAATGCAACCCAATTAACTCCAGCAACAAGTATACTTGGCCCTGGAGTCAGGCAGGTGAAAGCTATCAAGTTTCCCTCACCCCATGAGGACTGAGATATCTAAGGAAAACACTTTCTTGGTAAGTTAGTTTATTTTTTCTGCCATTGCTTTGTGCAGATTGATGGGACAGGACCCAAACATTCCCAGGAATGAACACTGAGGTCTTAACTACATGATATGCTGAGAGCACCCAGCATCTTTTAAATACATCTCTGGGACTGTCTCTCCTGGTATGTCCCTCAAAGAGCATTATGTTCAATGGATCAAAATCTGCTGGTGTTCCCCGACCCAAAAAAATATCCGCTTAGCCTCAACCAGAGCCAGCCTTTTCAACTCTGGCACAGGCCTGGTGGAATGCTCTCCTGAGTGAGATCCAGGCCCTGTGATACCTAATGCAATTCTTCAGGGCCTGTAACATATATTTATTCATTCATTTAGTTCTATTTGTATCCCGTCCTCTCTGCAAGTGGACTTAGGGCAGGTTCCATCATAAAATTCACAATATAACAATGTAACAAATCAACAATGGCTGAGTTCAGACTGGCAGTTTGAAGTGCAAGGGAGTCGTGGCAAAAAGACCCGGAACAATTTGTTCCCAGGTTTCCCCGGTCACACTGCACTGACTAATGTGGGAGCATACCGGGAAGGATGCGCAAGGGAGCGTTCGTACTGTTGGCCCACCCCTGGCAGAGGCACAGCTGTAAGTGGCTTTTTGTAATGTAATCTGATTATATGCGCTTATGTGCTCATGCGCATAAGCACTCATGTGCATAAGAGCATCCCTACCAGATCAGCTTGTTTGCATTCACACTTCTGGGAAGTGGAATGAACACACTGTCCAGGGTTTGCTACCACTTTCACCTGGTATCTTTTAAACTCGGGAGGGAAACATTACAAGACGGGTTGAGTACGGCTGGGAAATGCCTGACAGATGTCCCTGTGTGAACCAGCCCTTTAATCCATTTGTGAAATGCCTCTGAAACGTGCCTATATCAAGCCAAACTGCCAGTCTGAACTCGGCCAATTAAACTCTATCTAAAAATCTATCTAAAAACAACATCAGTATAAAAACCCAATGCCTCAACAGATCTTAACAAGAAGCAATTGGTTCCCAGATGGCTATTCGCATCTGAGGTCACTGGAGGGGAGGCAAAGCAGCCCACTGCCCCAGCTAAAAAGCCTGGCAGAACAGCTCCATCTTGCAGGCCCTATGGAACTGTAATATGTCCTGCAGGGCCTTGATTTCTAATGGGAGCTCATTGCACCAGGTAGGGGCCAGGGCTAAAAAAGCCCTGGCCCTCACTGAGGCAAATCAGATGTCCCTGGGGCCAGGAACCACCAGGAGATGTTGATTAATTGATCATAAATTCCTGCAGGGCTCATATGGGGAGAGGTGGTTCCAAAGATATGCTGGCCCCTGGCTGTATAGGGCTTTAAGGGTAAGTACCAGCACCTTGAACCAGATCCGGTACTCAATAGGCAGCTAGTGCAGACTGGGCGGATACGTTTCCACATAGATGATGAAGTCTGCACCAGCTGCAGTTTCTGGAGCAAGGTCAAAGGTAGCCCAACATAGAGTTACAATAATCCAGCCTGGAAGTGACCACTGTATGGGGCACTGTAGCTAGGTCATGGGGGCTCAGATACAGGACCAACTGTCTGATCCAGTTCAGATGGAAAAAGGCAGACCTAGCAGTGGTGGTAACCTGGGCCTCCATAGTCAGTGAGGCATCCAGGAACACGCCTGGGCTCTTTGCCCTTGATGTCAGCTCGAATGGTGCTCCATTGAAGGTTGGGAGCCTGATTCCCAATCTCAATCCCCTGCGACTCAGGTGCAGGACCTCCATCTTCAGTGGATTCAGTTTTAGTCTGCTGTCTTGTAGCCCTCCAGCCACAGCTTGTAATTCCCTGTCCAGATTTTCTGTGGCAGAGTCTGGGTGGCCATCCATCAGTAGATAGAGCTGGGTGTCATCTGCATACTAGTGACAACCCAGCCCATACCTCTGGATAATCTGGGTGAGGGGGTGCATATAGATATTAAATAACATTGGGGAAAGAATTGCTCCCTGTGGCACACCACACTTTAGTGGGTGTCACTGAAACAGTTCTCCCCCAAGCTTTACCCTCTGTCCCCAACCTTGGAGAAAGGAGGCCAGCCACTGCAAAGTGAGCTCCTGTATCCCTATGTCCATGAAGGAGGATACACATCATTGAATACTGCAGGCAAATTGAGGAGTATCAGCAACACTGATCTGCCTCAATCCAGATGTCTCCAGATGTCATCCACCAAGGCAACCAACACTATCTTCATCCCATCAGCAGGGCAAAAGCTAGACTGGAAGAGATCCAGGATGTTAGCATCCTCCAAGAAAGCCTGGAGCAGTATCACCACCACCCTTTCAACTACCTTTCCCAGAAACGGCAAGTTAGACACTGGGGGGTGGTTGGTGAGGACCATAGGGTCCAAAGATGGTTTTTTAAGAAGAGGGTGGATCACTGCGTCCTTCAAACCCTTTGGGAATATCCCTGTTCATAGAGTAAGTTGATAATCTCCTCAGGGGGATCCAGGCCTCATTGCCACAAGCTTTAACTAGCCATGATGGGCAGTGATCGAGGGGGAGCTGTCCTGCCACGCCCATGGTTGAGGCAGCAGAAAACCCATCAGTATTGGCCTCCCTTAGGGTTCCCAAGTACTTACCCTCTGGGGGCAGGGGACAAATGCTCCCCGGCCGGACCAGTCTTCCTGGTAACGCACCATGCCATTGCCAGGAAGTGATACCGGGTGACGCTCTGGCAATGGGGCTGAAAACTCGATGGTACCATCGAGTTTTCAGCCCCATTGCCAGAGCGTTGCCTACCGTCCCTTCCTAGCGACGGCATGGTGCTCCGCGCCTCTCCTTCCCCTGGGGATGGTCCTGCGAGGACGTATCCATCCCCCACCGGCACGCGGTAAGTTCTTGGGAAGCCTAGCCTCCCCTCTGCTCTATGCATATGTCCACCAACTATGTTATCATTCCAACATCCACAGACAAACATGAAGCATAATCTCCATTGAGATGTATTGCTTGCCATCTGATTGCTTAGTTTTGTGTTTTATTGGGGTTTTATTGTTTAATGATTAATTTATAGTTATTGTTTTAATGTTGTTCCACTACTGATGTTATCTGCCCTGAGCCCTGCTAAATGATAAATGAAGAGAACACCAAGATCAATTATTCAGTAACTCTAAGAATTATCTGTATATCATTAAAATACAATTTTAATGCTAACCAAGTCTTTATGTCTTTTGTAATGCAATCTCTATATATCCAATAATATAATCATTGACAGAAAACTTCATGAGCCAAACAAGCAGCTTAGAAGGCGCAATGTGCTCACAGACAGTAATCAATTGATACATGATTTAAGTGGGTGCACGCAGTCCGTCCAGCAAAATGTGCTCACAGGCATTAATCAATTTACACACAGTAATCCAATCTAATGTGACATGAATTTGTAAATTTTTCCAGAATTGGGATCATAAACATACTTTTTAATTTTAAAAATACTTGAAATTATTTTATTCCATGCATCTTGTAACACTTCACTTGTATATTTAAACTTGAACTTGATGAAACACATATCCTAGGTGTAAATCAGGTTTCAAAAGGAAAACCTTCTTCATGCCATAATAACATAGTGTAGATGGAACCCAGGTAGAGTATTCAGATTCTCAAAACATGCACTAAGACTGACTAACTTGTTGCAGACACCGTTCTCATTTATTGTTTTAATGTTGTTCCACTCCTGAAGTTATCTGCCCTGAGCCCTGCTATGCAAGGAAGAGTGGTGTTATGTCCTGAGACCAGGGACGAGTGTCAACCAGAAGCAGCCTAGCTTCAGTCCAGAAAACAATAGGGACTAGGCTCCTGAATTCCCAGTAAGGAGCCAATAGGAACCTTGGCAGGAAATTTGAACCCACCAATAGAACAACGGGGCGCTCCCCCCCCTTTTTGTATATCGTTGGCCAATTGACCATTATTTGTTGTTCAGTATGTAAAGTACCAATAAATGCGTCTTCGCTTATGTTGTGGTTCGAGTCCTAATGTATGGAACCCAGTACTTTACAGTGGTGACGAAGGTAGGATTCTGCTTATTCGGGCCTGAATTGCAGCACTGAGCATCACTCCAGCCAACGCCACACCGCATCGCTCCCGAGCATCGCACCGCGCCCCGCATCCCGGACACCGCTCCTGCTCCAGCAACACAATCAAGTCATGGCTGCGGCTCATGGAAGCCTCGATAAGTTTGACCCCTCCAAACTGGACCAGCTGGTGGCCCAAGGAGTGCTGGAACCTGTCTCCCACTCCCCATGGGAAACCCCGATAGTAACCCCCATAAAGCCAAATGGTGACATCCACATCTGCGCGGATTATAAATGCACCATAAATCAAGCCCTACAGGCACACTCCTACCTGGTACCGGTGGTGAGCCATGTGCTGGCATCCCTGGCATGGGCCACTATTTTCAGTAAGCTGGATCTCGCTCAGGCGTACCAGCAGTTACTGGTTGATGAGGCCATGGCATTGGCCCAAACGATTGTAACACACTGGGGGGTGTTTAGAAGGTTGCAGTTCGGGGTCACTGTGGCCCCTGGGTTATTCCAGCAACTAATGGACACTTAGTTGAAAGGGATCCCTGGTGTGACGCCATTTTTCGATGACGCCCTCATTGTTGCTGCGACCTCTGAGGACTTCGCCTCCCACCTCCGCGCCGTGTTGGGGCACTTCCATGATGCCGGACTAAAAGTGAAAAAGGAAAAATGACTCCTGGGGGTGTTGGAGGTGGATTTCCTGGGGTACTGGGTGAATGCGACAGGCCTCCACCTCACACGGAACAAGGTGAAGGCAATAGTGGAGGCCCCAATGCCACAGTGCAAGGTGGAGCTCCAAGCCTTCCTGGGCCTCATTAACTTTTATCATGCCTTCCTACCACACAAGGCTGTGGTGGCTGAACCCCTCCACAGATTCTTGGACAAATCAGCCCCCTGGGCCTGGGAGTTGCGGGAGGAAGAGGCATTCCGGGGGTTGAAAGCCTTGTTGATATCTAACGCGGTCCTCGCTCATTTCAATGAGTCCCTTCTTGTAATACTTGCGTATGATGCATCGCCCTATGGGGTAGGGGTGGTTTTGGGTCACCTCTTCCCAGACGGGAGGGAGGTCCCAGTAGCATATTATTCCTGCACACTATCACCCGCTGAGCGCAATTACGCATAGATAGACTGGGAGGGGCTCGCCATCATGGCCGTTGTGAAAAAAATGCCACAATTTTGTATATGGCCGCCCCTTCACGATTGTCACAGATTATAAGCCACTCCTGGGGTTATTTGCGGCTGACAAGCAAATGCCACAGGTCCTATCACCCTGTGTCCTGCATTGGTCCCTGTTCTTAGCAGGGTACAAATACAGGCTGGAACATTGGCCGGGCAAAGCGATGGGGTACGCTGAAGCCCTGAGTTGGCTTCCATTCCCTATGATGGCTGAAGATCCAGCTCCTGTCCCAGGGGTACTCATGCTAGAAGGTCTCCCAGACCCCCCCCCCACAAGCTTCGGATGTGGCCACATGTACTTCCAAGGACCCCGTCCTCTCCTGGGTCTTGAGCTGGGATGGCCACTGGCTCCCACGGGGATGGAGTTCACAGCGTTTAAGGCCAGGAAAGATGAGCTCTTGGCTCTAAAGGGATGCTTGCTATGGGGGGACAGGATGGTGATACTGGGATCCATGAGACAGGGGGTTGTACACACACTACATGAAGCACACCCGGGCATAGTCTGCATGAAGGCCCTTGCGAGAAGTTACGTGTGGTGGCCTGGGATAGATGCAGAGATAGAGACATGGGTCCGGGGGTGCAAAATCTGCCAGCCCCAACCCTCTGAGTGCCCTGAGTCCACTCACAAACCCTGGTCCTGGCTACATGTGAAGTTCACCAGGATGTTCCAAGGTCTACTATTCTTAATTATCATGGACGCATACTCAAAGTGGATAGAGATCAGCCCGGTGTTCACCACATTGTCCAAGGCCATAATAAAGTCCCTCCACTGAATCTTTCCCACACATGGGTTACTGGACACAATCGTGTCAGATAATGGGACCGCATTTACCTCAGCCGAATTTCAGGCTTTCCTGCAGTGAAACCTCATCCAACACATACGGTCGGCCCCCTTCCACCCTGTGGCTAATGGACAGGCAGAAAGAACGGTCCAGATGGCCAAGGAAGCCCTGTGCCGCATAACAGACGGGGATTGGGAGTTCTGGCTTGCCCAATTCCTCTGGACACAGAGGACAATGCCAAACCCAGTCTCTGGCCACAGCCCCATGGAACTGCTAATGGGCTGCCACCCTGCAACCCTCTTGGACTGGCTCCACTGTCAGGTAAACCTGCCATTTACTGCGGAGGGGAGAGGAGAGAGGAGACATCTTTCACTGCTCTGGAATGCGGAAGTAACATCAAGTCTCCAGAGCCTCTAATTTACTGTGTCTACGCTATGTCTTATCTAAACGGCTGGCCTTGGGTCCCAGGCCTCTTTGGCCTTTGTGGAAATGTCTGGTGGCTGTTAATTTTCTGCTTACCGCGCGCAGGAGATGTAACCATTGGCTTGTAGTGGGGGGGCATTTCAAGGGGGCTATAACCGATGAGGTTCTGTATCACTCAGTATCACTGACAATGAAGGGGTTCACGTTGCTCTAAACTTAGTCTTAATAAATGCTATCTTCTCATGAAGCCTGGTGTTTGACTGACTATCTGGAGATCTTGAGAGATTGTCAGTGATCCTCAACTTTGGGCTTCCACAACCCTACATCTCTTACACCCAAGATGAGTGGAGAAGAAGACCTGCTGGTGGTACCCACATCCGGGGACACAGTACCCACCTCAACAGCACCTACCACCTCAGCGCCCACCACAACCGCGGAGGCTCCGGTCATGACTGCCCTGCTTCCATGGGACCTGGAGGGAGACCTCATTGGAGATTGGTTTGGGGGGGCCTCAGCTAGTGTGACTACGAGGCCTTGCAGATGATGAGAATGGGGGAAACCCCTTGCAGAGACTTATGAGACTTGGTCCCTGACCCCTCAGAGAGCGAACAGGGAAAGTCACTACGAACGGTCCCTCTATCGCCTGAGCACAGCAACCGCTGTAGAGGCACCCCGGGTGCCCGTGTTCCAGATGGAAGGGGCAATAGAGCTACGGCAGGGTCGGGACCGAAGCCAGGAGTGGCTTTTCTGCATGGTGGAGGAATCCTTCCAAAGAATCCCAGAGATGATTGCCGAGGGCATCCAGCGAGAGTTCGATTGCTGACAGCCGCAACAACCTGATGGAGCCCCAGTGATCCCTGCTGGCCCCCCACCCTGAGGAGTCCCAGCAGCGCTGCCTCCTGACCAGCCGGCCCTAGTGGAGCCAAGGGTGTCGGCAGGCCCCAGACCGCGGGGGCCCCCGAGGGGTTGGTGCTGCACGTTTCCAAATCTGGCTGAGTTGCTGGATGCAACTTTTGATGGGACACTGGAGAAGCTGTCTTTCTTTCTGGTGCGAGCCGAGAAGTTCGTAGACAACTGGGGCCATCTCTTCCTGAATGAAAAACACATTGAAGACGCGATTGCTTCAAAACTACGGGATGCCGCAGCAGACTGGTATGTTACCTTACATCATGCTGATGGGCGAGAGCTGTGCGAGGTGGATGCCTTCATGTGGGCCTTGCATGACCACTATGAGGATGCTAATGCTAGAAAAATGGCCCAGGCATTCCTACGTACCTTCCGGCGGGGAAAGAAGTCAGTGAGAGAGTACACCAAAGAGTTCTGCCGCCACACCGCAAAGATTAGGGAATGGCCAGATGGGGTTCTGGCTCAACACTATCAGTTGGGGCTGGATCTGGAGATACGAGACACGATCCTCTGGGGGGGGAAACCCCGATCCCTGTTGGCATGGATAAAAGAGGCAGCAGACACCGAGAGCTGACTACGCACCACTTGCATTGATGATGCCACATTGGGTGGAAAGGCCACCTCACCCAACACCACTCCAGGGAAACCCAAGAAAATGACCTCAATGCCCCGGATGAAAGATGACACCCAGGAGCAGCGGATGAAGCAAGGGCTGTGTCTCAAGTGTGGGAAGCCTGGGCATTTTGCAGCAGGGTGTCCAGAATCGGGTCCCGGCCCCTCTAGCTCAAAAGGGGAGAAGAAGAGGGTCAACACGCCAACTAAGAAGCCGACTGCGAAACCCAAGGGGGCGAGAGCACTGCAGGCGAGCCTGCTGGAGGAAGACTCCGAGTCATCAGGAGAGGAACCGTGCCAGCCAGCGGGAAACGGGGAGGACCTGCTGTGAACAGCACTGAACAGCAGGTCCCTGACTCCCAGGCGCTAAGACCAGTGAGCAATTATCCCTCCCTCTTCTTTGTGACTGTGACTTTGATCTGCCCCATCCTAAACACCCACGTGCGGGTAAGGGGGCTAATTGACTCGGGATGTGGGCGAGACCTCATAAACCCCTCACTGGTTACGGGACTGGGGGCCAAGGTAGTCAAGTTGGTCAACCCGTTAATCTTTACCCAAATGGACGGATCCACCATGAAGGATCCCTGCAAATATGAGACTGTTCCACTCCACATGGGGTTGGGCAACCATTGGAAAACATGGCCTTTCGTAGTAACCCTGGCGGCGAGGTTCCCTTTAGTGCTAGGCAGCCCTTGGCTCTATGACCACAACCCCCACATCCTGTGGGAAAAGGGGGTTGTAAACTTCATCTCCTCCCAATGCAAATCACGTGTGGAATGATTCTTGGGAAAAGCCGTTGTTAGTGCACCAGGTGCCGGTGGGGTTAGCGGAGTTAAACTGCATCCCGCGTGAATACCGAGACTTGGTGGCTGTGTTTGGGGAGGAGGAAGCAGATGAATTACCGCCACACAGGAACTCTGACTGTGCTATTGAACTGTTGCCCGATCAGAAATTGCCCAAAGGGAAATTGTACTCAATGAGCCCAGCTGAAACAGTAGAACTAAGGCGGTTCATTGATAAGAATTTGGAAAGGGGATTCATACGTCCCGCCTCCTCCCCCTGCGTGGCCCCCGTGCTGTTCAGGAAAAAGAAGGACGGTGGGTTACGTCTGTGCACAGATTATAGGGGGCTGAATGCAGTGTCAGTCACTAACGCTTACCCCCTGCCGTTGATCAAGGACCTCCTGGCTGCAGTGGCTGGAGGGAAAATCTTCTCCAAATTGGATTTATGTGATGCTTACTTCAGGGTGCGCATCAGGGAGGGGGATGAATATAAAATGGCGTTTAACACCCCTCTGCGCCCCTGAGTCCAGGAAGTTCATCAAGGACCGAGAGGCGCCTAGAGGGTTCTTCCCCAGGGAGCCTGTCTATTTTAAAAACTACGGATCAGGTCCTCAATGGCTGGCTGGTAAGATCATTAGGCCCACCGGCCCGGTGTCCTATGAAGTCATCACAGAAGGGGACAAGCTGCTGTGGAAGCACATCGACCAACTGCGACAGCAACAACCCTTGGAAGCTGCAGCCCCCTCACTGCAACCCGACAATCCTGAGATCCCCACACCGGCAACCAATGAGCAGGGCCCAACCTCGGAGGGGAGTGAGTCCCTTCCCCAAGGAGAAGCCAGACTGGCTGCAGGTGACATGGCGGTTCCACCGCCACAGCAACCACAGCAAGAAACATCTCAGCCAGTGCTCTGACCTTCAGCCCAAAAGGCCTACCACAGACCTGGTACCGGCCCCCGGAAGGTCTCTCAGGGATTGACGGCCCCCTTCATATCTGCAGGACTACGTCACCTGGGTAGGGACAGAACCAAGGAGGGAGGGGTGTTATGTCCTGAGACCAGGGACAAGTGTCAGTCAGAAGCAGCCTAGCTTCAGTCCAGAAAAAAATAGGGACTAGGCTCCTGAATTCCCAGTAAGGAGCCAATAGGAACCTTGGCAGGAATTTTGAACCCACCAATAGAACAACAGAGCGCCCCCCTCCGTTTTGTATATAGTTGGCCACCCAGCCGTTATTTGTTCAGTATGTAAAGTACCAATAAATGCGTCTTCGCTTAAGTTGTGGTCTGTGACCTAATGTATGGAACCCAGTACTTTACAAGTGGGCTACAAATTGAATATAATAAAAACTCTCCAGACATGCAGGGGCCCAATTTTGCCAAGGACAACAAGGTGAAAGGGCTTTTAAGCCTTCCTCCTGTATTCTTTTTCCCAATAAAAAATGACACCCAGGGAGTTCTTTCTGTTCCATTGTAAAAATATCCAGACGCTGATATTAAGTTATTTTTTCTCAACCTATAACAAAGATTATAGATGAGGAATGGAGCTGAAGCAAACATTAGGGATACACAAAAGCACAAAGCATTTCCCATTCAATTTCAAATGTTCAAACAAAATGAATTCTGTTTTTAAATTGAAGGTGCTCTTGCAGTTTGTAAACAAATGTGATCCAAACAGATAAGTAATCAAACTTCCATACATGCTAATGTGACCAATGGAATGGATCACAGCCAACAGAACTGAAGGAAAGGGAGAAGGAGGCAGCAGGCATGAGGGTGAAAATAACACTGTGGACAACTGTGAGGGAACAAATAAAGGGAGGAAGCAAAGGCCAAGAGAAAGGATGATGGAGCAGAGCCAGCTGAGATGGGACATTAGGGCTAGCACTCATTCATCCTTGCAGTCAGCTACAGTGATGTTTATGGCCTCATTTCAATAAGTTTTTCTATAATGTGGTGAGTATATCACTAGTTAATAAAAGAGTTAAAATCAGCTACCACAACTATCTAAACAACTTTGATAACATTTCACACTGTGCAGTCAATCATTTGAACACTTATTGTCTCTTGGCCTATTTGTAAAATGACAAAATATTGTCTAAGTCAAATCAATTTTCTTGCTTTAATTTTCTCCCAAACGAAGGATTGCAAATGTGCAATGTTTCAACATACAGAAATGATGACAGATATACAGACACAATGGCTGTCTACCAAGATTCTAAATGACTGGCATCCATTCCACTCCTGGTAATGTTTTCCACCTTATGTCAGAGTAACAAATGAGTTACCTAGAGAAAGTACATTTTTCCCCTCAGTGTTAGCAAAACTGTGAGTGTTTTACTATCAGGTAAGGTTACAATTAAAGAGCTGAGAATATGATGCAGTACAGTTTATGACAAGTAGACGTTGCCATTTGTTTTAATGGATGCTGTCTGGAAAAGATGATTATCAATTAAACTGCAGTATGGTACAGTAAGAGAATTATGGGGAATAGATACCCTGAACCATTTTGTGGGATTTTTTGTTCTACTATTCTCAGCCCAGTTACCACAGTACAGTGACATGAGTTCCTGGCATAGTTTCAGTTCCATGTTCTGCCAGGAAAGGTGCCCTTGGAGGATAAATATAAATAGGTAGCAAGGTGATTGACTATGACATTCCTACCACAGGTTGTGTCACAAGAGGACAAGAAGCAGCCTACAATATGAAGGTCTATGGGTGAATGGATGAAGGGAGAAGGAAATCCCAAGCATATGTTAAACCATTCAGCAGATGAGTAACACTTCCTAATTTTCTTGACACATTTTTAGCAATCCTGGCAGCTTCTCCTCCTGCAATTAACATCTTCATTTTGTTGCATAATAAAGGCATCATAGTATGCACCCTAGCTCACAGGGATCTGGTATCTTAATCACAACTGAAGGAAGTGAAAAAAGACATTGGAGAATGATACTGAAGAACTTACAATTAAAATGTTGTAGTCCAAAGGGAGGACAAGGACAGTGTCCTCCCTAAAATGCCATGCACTTCTCCAGCTATTTCTCCCCCTTCTTTATCCTGCCAGGGGCGTCATGACAAATTGTTGAACCCTCTATCCAGTCCAGTTATTGATTAAGATAGCTTAGCCTGTACAGCTCCTAGTGAGTTGATCACGGGAGGTGGTGGTTCTGCTCTATTCTGCTATGGTAAAGCCTCACCTGGAGTACTGTGTCCAGTTTTGGGCACTACATTTTAGGAAGGATGCTGACAAGCTCGAGCGTGTTCAGAAGAGGGAAACCAGGATGGTGAGAGGATTGGAATCCAAGTCTTACGAGGAAAGGCTGAAAGAGTTGGGTATGTTTAGCCTGGGAAAGAGAAGGCTTAGAGGGGACATGATTGCAGTCTTCAAATATCATGTAGAAGATGGAGCAGATCTATTCTCTCTTGCTCCAGACGGCAAGACTAGATCTAATGGATGGAAATTACAAGGGAGTTGTTACTGGCTAAATATCAGGAGAAACTTCCTAACTGTCAGAGTGGTTGAGCAGTGGAACAGACTGCCTCGAGAGGTGGTGGATGCGCCTTTGCTGTACGTTCTTAAGTGGAGGCTGGACAACCATCTTTCGGGTATATTGTAGGGCTGTTTTTCAGCTATGCTCCTGCAGGGTGCAGGGAGTTGGACTAGATGACCTGCAAGGTCTGTACCAACTCTAACATTCTATGATGCTGTTCCATGAAAAGCAGCTGTTCCTGTAACAACTTATGCCAGACCTCCCCCTCTACCCTCCACTTAGTTCTTCAGGGTTGCAGTTTTGTGTCTGAGGTGGTCTCTTCCTTACAAGTGAAAAAGGGGGAAAAGAAGAAAATTAGTTAATTTGGATAAAAAAAGAGGAGAGGTTAAACATTTAGACATGGGGGTCGTGCTTACATTTGAAATCATGGAACCATAACTACAAGTTGCTTGGAAAAAGACAGTTTCATTACCTGCAAATTAGTTTCAAGATACCTGTGTCCCTCAGACTAATACTGGTTCTAACAGAGGAAAAGTTCAGACACTGGATCTGTGTTAGCCCTGTTGATCCAACTAGAATAAGAGAGCATGGGCTTTATCCAAATTGCATCTCTTTTTGCCTGCTACTGTAACACTTGTCATGGGTCCCTCCTCATTGTTCCCTTTTTCACTGCTTTGCATGGATGTGGGGAGGCTTGCATGAGTCACTACAATAGGTCTCTCACCATCTGCCAGTGCTACTAGATGATGCACAGCCATGTCCTTACATTTTCCATATGGATACTTTCTCATATAGTGGCACTGTCCACAAATGCAAGGGTAGCTGATGGTATTGAAAGTTGCTAAGAGGTTCACAACTAACAAGGATACATGCCTCAGTCATGTACATCTTTCATGGTATGTAGAATGTATATATTATGATAGGCCCTACTCCCCTCAATTAGCCTGGATTACTAATGGCTGAACAAATTTGCTTAACAACTTCACATTTATTATTTATTTTATTACTTCAATTTATACCCCGCTCAATTTATACCCACCCAAATTATACCCAATTTATACATGAAATTGCCTTATAGTGAATCAAGCAATCGGTTCATCAAAGTCAGTATTGTCTACTCAGACTTGCAAAGGCTGTCTGGGGTCTCAGGCAAAGGAGGTCTTTCATATCACCTCCTACCTGATCTTTTTAACTGGAGATGCTGGGGATTGAACCTGCTACCTTCTGCATGCAAAGGAGAGGCTCTTCCACTGAACTACAGCCCCTCTAAAGAGCCATTTTTCATTTCCATTTTTCTAATGCATGGTGCGCAGTGTCCTTGAAAAGTTTCTTCAGCAAGCATGGATCTACTCCAAAAGCTTCTCATGAATAACCATTTTTCTGCCAGCACAAGTCCCAGGAAATTAGGGTTGCCTGCATGCTCCAGCATTTGACCAAAACTCAATGGTTTAAGCATAGAGTTTTGATTGGATGTTAGAGCATCACCAGTGATGCAAAGGCATCACTTCCAGTCATGCCAGAACTGATGTCATCACATCAAGATGCCAGAGTTGCTCCCCCACTCCATTTTTCTCCCACTGCCCAGCTGAGCAGTGGTAGGAAAGCCTGGCCAGGGCAGGAGATCTCCCACCCAAAGCAAAACCTGGTAAGCCTACAGAAAACAACACTGATACAGTAAGAAGCTGCTAGTACTGAGCCTCCACAGTTTGTAAAAATATTGCTTATATATGCCAAGGAACATCATGAAATAGACAATTCAGCTGAAAACATTTTTTCTCATACATGTACACTATATAAGCTCTCATATATTAACATCTCAGATCTGGATTCAGAGAGGGTGCCTTTCCTACATATGATTTTTGATAAGTATGAGACAACACACCGGAGGTAAATTCAAAAGTGATTCAGCTTTATTTCAGCTCCAAGTTAGACCAGCTAAGGACTAGACCAGCTAGACAAAATACAGTCCTAAAACAGCAGTTTATATACAGTTCTGGCTGAAGTAGCCACGCCCACAATATCATAACGCGCCAATAATATTTGAAAGTAATAACCAATCACAGTTAATGTAAAAAGGCCAATCATAACTCAAGTCCATAACCAATCACAGATGTATTTTTATAAGCCCTCTGATTGGGCAATACAACACAGTATTTCCGATCCGCATAATGAGCACCTGCTCGATTATGCTGTCACTTATGTCTATGAAGACATAACAATTTTGGTAAGAGATCTATAACTTTGATTCATTAGATTTAATGTGGACAGCACAAAAATACCAAACATTCTCATTTATCCATAATAGCTTTAACTTATGCTTGTGTGATTTGTGTTTCTTTAATACTCCTGTATCTTTTTTCTTATGTTTAATTAGATTCCTTTTAAATAAAATTTTTCAGCTAGAGCACAGAGTGATTATTGTCTAGGAAAGCAAGGTGACCACAGTGGACCTGGAATAAATGAATGAACTCAATCCAATTTGAAGCTCAGTCCAGAGAAGCTGACTTCTAAGCTGCCTTGGCCAGTTTCCCTGTAGAGGCTGTGTTAAGTATGCAACTCAACATGATTGGATTTCAGCAAAGTTATTTCAGCTTTATTGTAACAGCAAACTCAACTCAATACCACACACACCGAACAGTGGAGCACAGCTCCCTTTTTAAATGATCTAGGCTGTCAAAGCCACACCCATAAATAAGTTAACAACCAATAAGAAACTCAGGATAAAGAGCAATGTGGTGTCAGAAAAGCTTATTTGATGTGTTTCACTGAATCCATTGTTGTGTGTTCCCTAACCTGCTTTGCGCTTGCGTAGGTATGCAGGCAGTAACGTGGGAGCTTCTTCCCTGCCGCTTTTCCTTATCTCGGTGGCCTTGAATGTAGGCTTTGGGCTATTCTTGTGTTGATGAGAATTTTCCAGTTCTGGGAAGGTGAAGGGAGGAGGGGAGTCGTCTCCCGCTCATGAAGTAAATCTCCCGCCGGGAGTTTCCCGCGCGCGCGCTCATAGCTTATTCGCTGGCCGCTTTTATGCATCACACTATAAGTTTGCTTGCATTGCTTTTGCCCCCCATTCCTGACAATGACCTCCTACTGTGGGTTTTAGCATTGTAATCCAAATAAAGCCTTTCTTTTGAAGAGAATGCCTGGATCTACTTGCTTTTGAACCTGACATGTGGTCTGTTCCCTCTAAAACACATATATACATTGTCATTGGTTATTTACAGAGGTTTCATAGAAACCAACCAATAGGAATGTGACAGATTACAATCCTCTTTATGTTTGAAGCTTAACATGTAAAAGTATAGGCCAGATTCAGCTTCAGAACATAACAGGCTGCATAATTTTTTTCTAAATAAATGAATAAACAACTGATTACTCCTATAAGTTGGAAACCTGAGTTCTATAAGTGGGCTCAGGACTATGTGTACTGCAAAGATTCAACCAAAGAGATGTCTTAAATTTCCATGTGGTTATTTTAGTAATACCCTGTCACATATGGTGTCTCAGACTAGCACACTTCCTGTGAGTCAGCCAGTCTAGATGACAAGGCAACCAAAGCAGTTTCCATAGCATAAATGGTTGGAAAGGGTTCAGATAATTAATTTCATCGGAGAAAGTTATTGACAGACATAATTTTTGAAGCATTTTATTTATTTATTTTTAAAAAACAGAAACAAAGAACAAAGACAGGGAGGACTTAAAATCCAGCAGTGAAATGAAGTAAAAGAAAAGAAAGATACATATAAAGTAGAGAAAGCCATTATATCGTTGGTATACTTGCTTTTTTTCCAAAAAAGAAAATGTGTGAATACTTTTTAATTTTTTATAATAAATTTTTACTGGTTTTATAATCTAAATCATACAACCTAAAGGTAAAGATGCAGTGAAATGCTACCACTAACTTAAGACAAGAACTATATGTTCGGTTACAGATAGATAAATCACTCCTGCAATAACGTGATATACTAAATGATATAAAAAAACCCAGAGAGTTCAAACTTCTGTCAAATAGGATTTATCTACGCTAAAGTCAAATATTTTGTAATCCAGAATAAATTATTTATTTCTTGGGCTTCTTCTTGTTCACTTTTGATGTTTTAGGTGCTGCTGCTCCTTTCTCAGATGCTGAAGTCGAACTGCTGGAGTCACTTGAGGTATTATCCAATTCTTCCTCACTAGGTTCCTCTCCTTCCTCCAAATTTGGATCGTCATCTGCACTCAATTGTCATTTCAAAAAGTTTTTGGCCTTTTGGACAGAGTCAATTTTAATTTTCTTATCATTATATTTGAACACAAGTCCTTCTGGGAAGCTCCATCTGTAGGTTATTAGTTTATTTTGCAACTTTACATTGACGTCTTCGTTTCCAGATCTCAAATGGAATGTCTTTTAAAATTTTGATTTCTTTCTCATTGACTTTTAGTGTTTTTCCCATTGGAGCTTTTAAAATGTTGTCTCTCATTGTTCTCTTGGCAAATTTGACGTAGATTTCACCAGATAGTTTATTTTTTCTTATAAAGTTAGGGTATGTATCGTATGCCAAGTTTATGTCGCTCTGTAGATCCTCTTGTTTTAAATCCGAGATTGAAGCAATCGCTCCACTTAATATTGTTTTTAAATCTTCTCTCTGCTGTTCAGGGATTCCTTGGAAGCATAAAACATGCATAGTATTTCCAGTTGAAGTTGCAGTAGTTAGATTTATCCATATTTCTTTTTAATTTCTTCCAGTTTTTGCTTAATGTTTCAACTTTCTCGATCCTTTTGTCTGTCTTGTTGGCTCTTTTTTCCATATGGGCAAGTTGTTTTTGCATGGAATCCACTCGGAGTTGATAGTTGACATCTGCTCCAGCAGAGGGTGCAATGCTGTGGCAAGCATATTGGGAAGGTCTGCAGCTGCTTCCTGTACCTGGGTGGGAGTCGTTGGTACAATACTTCCGGGGGGAAGTTTCTTTTCCACCACCATTCTACTCGCTCTCCCAGCCATTTGTTTACAGAGAAGGAAAGTTTTATTTTTAAAGTTTATCTGAATTCAACATTTCTTGGCTTAAAATGTAGCTTTCAAGCTTAAAGGAAGTCTCATGAGGTTAGTTCCATTTTTTATCTCTTTTCTATAATGCTTAAGAACTGCTCTGTTTCGAGGCGGGGGTGCATCTACAACCCTTCCCCACCCACCGCTCCTTCTCTAATTGATCTGGCAGACTGAGACTTCTCCGCTTATACAGAGGTTTGATTGACTCGCTGTTCAGTTGCCGGGGTTAATTTTGCTTATTTTCTTGTCCACTTGTCCGGAGGTTGGCTCTGAGTACCATATTGGATCCTTGGCATCAGGACCTCTCAGGGACAGGCAAGTCTTGATCTGTCAGCCATCACCTTGGGAGAGGCTTATCCCAGCTCCCCAGGCTGGGGGTCTCCTACAGAGGCCCAGGGGGGGGTCTGGAGCCAGCCATGACCCCTCCTGATCACCTCGGCTTGGTGATCCATTGGAGGTTGATGGGACACGTCCAAGTGCAAGCCACTAAAAACTTTCTTTAAATGTAGAAATCCAGCCCAGGCAAGTCCAATCTCATCAAATCTTGGAAGCTAAGCAGGGCTGACCATGGGAAGTACTTGGAAGGGAGACCTCCAAAGATTACCAGGGCTGGGATGCAGAGGCAGGCAATAGTAAGCCACCTCTTTGCACCTTCCAAGCCCCACTAGGGGGTCACCAGAGGTCAACCATGACTTCCAGGCACACATGCACATGTGTGCGCGCACACACACAGACACACTAAAATGTAGAAATCTGGTTATGTATGTATTTAGCCTATTTGTATCCTTCCTTTCTCCAAGGAGCTCAGTGTGGCATACATCGTTCTCCTGTCTATGTCTTAAAGAAAGCAGATTAACAAAAATGACAGTAATGATTTTTTCAGTTGTCCCTTCCACATAGATCTTTGCTCCAATTTGGCAGCAAAAGCGGAATAGGGACTTTTTGAGCATTCATACAACATTGGTCTTTTTTCACCCACTTTCCATTTTCCCCTGTTATGCTTTGTTCTTTCTCAAACCTGCTTTGCCACCATCTTTCCTGCAAGATTGCAGTCAAAGTAGGTTTGCAGTTTTGTGGATGGGAAAGTGCATATGTTTGACTGTCCCACCCCAGCAGCCCATTTTATTGCTGTCATCCCCTTGTGCCCCCTCTGTGCACCATCACAGCACTTTTTGCTGCTTCAGAAAAATTGGTACTTGCTATATTGCTAGAGAAATAATGATATAGTGATATGATGGTGGAAAGTGCTATCAAATAACGGCCAACATCTGGCAACCCCATAGGGTTTTCAAGGCATGAGACATTCAGAGGTGGTTTGCCATTGCTTGCCCCTGTGTAATGACCCTGGACTTCCTTGATGATCTACCATCCAAATGCTAACCAGGGCTGTCACTGCTTAGCTTCCAAGAACTGATGAGGTTCGGGCTGGGCCATCCAGGTCAGGATATAGTGATATAGCAAATAACATTTTTAAAAATGTTGAAGGGGGGATGACTGACATGAAGAGCTGACCAAGGAATGCATGGAGAAACTCTTCATGTGGTTTTTCTGCTGTTGCTGTGAATGCCTCTGTATCCTCAAGGGCAATGACTGCACAAGAGGGAAGCAACCAGGCAGAGAATACATGGGTTAAGGATTCCAGTACAGAATATATCAACTGATTAAAACAGTATCTGTATCACTGGAGGCTATAACTGAGAGGGATGGTGAGCGGTAATTTATATGTTGCATCCCTCTAAGCTGAGTTAGTGTGAGCTAGCTCACAGTTTTTTAGTCTCTGACTCACACATTTTTGTCTTATGTGGGGAAGGATGGCTCCAGAGCAAACTAGTTTATGCAATAGCTAAATCACTCACACACAACTTTAATGGCAGTGTCAGAGTCCTTAACTTAGTCAGCAAAATACCAGGCCTTGTTCAGTGAAGCAAGAATAGTATTTATTTTTAAGCTGCAATAGTAGGTTACTGGAACAGAAGCATTGTTAAGAATACCTTGGTTACATGAAGCAAGCAGTTATACCAGAAGGGGGGAGAATGGGGACCCCCCCCTCCACCAATAGAAGCATAGTGCGTGCGGGGGAACTGGAGACAGTGATAATTAATGTAGTTCCCACCGCCCCCATTTTCCCAGCCTAGCTGTTGCTTTTGAAAGCGATAGGAAGCTAACAGCCTGTCTCCTCCAAGGTCAGCATGTTAGGTCTGGGTAAGATACGGCCTGCATGGCCAGGCAGTCGAGGCAGCTCCCCGCATTCCATTCGAACACTCCAGGTGCATAAATCAACACCCCACGATCCCATCCACCCTCCCTTCATGAAACAAAGCCCATCCGCCCTCCCTTCTCCATCCATCATGGCAGGGCTACCTGACAGGCAGTAGCTCACAAAGTAGAATTTTTGCTCACAAGACTCCACAGCTTAGAGGGAGCACTGGTTGCATCTGAAATGCAACAGAATGCAGCATGGAAATATGAGTATGTTTGCAGGGTTTAGCCATATCCCTGCCATATATTCTATTTTTGTTTTAGTTTTGTAATGTATTCATCTCTGAACATGTGCAAGGTAAGGTCCCCACGGGGTCATGCGAAGTATCTGAGCTTCACTGGCAGAGACAATGGCCAAGCGGATCCTAGCCCAAGCCACTCAGAGGGCTAGGCTCCCTGCCGTAAACCTATAGAACTCTCAGCCACTTTATAGAGCCTATCATGAGTGTGGGGTGTGTTTGGGTTTGGGGTTATTTGCACATATAAACCGGCCTGCGAGCTGGGAAGTTTGTCTTGTTCTACACTGGAAATAAAGTATGAGAGCTGAAATCACTAGTAAGTCTCAGTACTTTTCAAGTTTGGTTGTTTAGACCTCATTCCCTTTTAAGAAACAAACACATGTACTAATTTATGAGCCTCACTCAATATCTGTATGTATTTGTGTGTGTGTAGTGTATATGCATATATATTTATCTGTATTTGTTGGTTGCCAAATGTCCGTCTGTGTCTTTTTTGCTTTCTTCTGCGGAGGCGTCATTTTACCTTCTAGAAATTTGGCATAGTGGAACGTCCGCAAAAATCTATTAAAATATTGATGGAGGATATCCAATCCTATGGACAAGTAGCTGGTCTTAAGATAAATCTCCAAAAAACGAAATTGTTAACCAAAAATTGTCAACCAGATACCACACAGGAAATTCAAAAAATAACTTCCATGGAGATAGTGAAAAAAGTGAAATATCTGGGCATTTATATAACCAACAGAGCGAGCTCCTTGATAGAGGACAACGATCGTAAATTACTGGATGATATTAAGAAAGACCTATCGAGATGGAAGGATGTACCGCTATCTTTTTTGGGCAGAATTGCAGCAATAAAAATGAACATACTGCCAAGATTTTTATTTTTAGCCCAAAATATACCTGTATTAAAGAACCTGAAATTCCTGGAGGAATTAGATAGGGTTACTAGGAAATTTATTTGGCTTCATAAAAGAGCAAGAATAAAATCAAAAGTCCTTCAGGATAGAAAGGAAAAGGGTGGGATGGGTGTACCGAATCGGTCATTGTATTATCAATCATGTGCACTTACCTGGATAAGAGAGTGGATTGTGTTAGAGGATGAGAGAACATTGGCATTAGAGGGTCACGATCTCTACATGGGATGACACTCATATGTGTGGTATGAAAAGGTGAAAGTTCATTCGATATTTAATCAACATGTAATAAGGGGAGTTTTAAATAAAATCTGGAGTGGAATAAAAGAGAGATTCTATAGGAAAACACCAAGATGGGTGTCACCCTTGGAAGCCTTTGTAAAACCATCACTTATGACGGAAAGTAAGAAAGCCAACTATAATATATTGTTGGAAAAAAATAACGCTTTAAAAACAGAAGAAAAACTGGAAAAGGTACATCTAATCAAGTTATCATGGTGGGAACGTGCACTATTACATGACAGATATAGTAAAGACAAAGTAATCGGCTTTGATGAAGGGAATACGCAACTTGACAAAATGTGGTTATCATCCAGTGACAAACTAGTCCAGAAACTTTACAGATTTTTATTAGATGAGTTCGAGCTTGATGAAAATATTAAAACTGTAATGATACCTTGGATGCAGGATATAGGAAAGGAAATAGAAATAGAGCAGTGGAACGCAATTTGGAAAACTGTAAAATTTATGAGAGCTGTATCGTATAAAGAAAATATTTATAAAATGTTCTACAGATGGTACTGGTCCCCAGACAAAATTGCTAGGTGTTACGCACAAGTATCCAACAAATGTTGGAAGTGCAAGGCAAATGTGGGGACCTTTTACCATATGTGGTGGAAGTGTAGCAAAGTACAAGCATACTGGAAAATGATACATAAAATTGTATATGAAATATTAAAGATAGACATTGTGTTAACACCAGAAACATATTTATTGAATATAACTCCCAAAGGTTATGGTAAACAGGATGTATACATATTAGTATATATAATAACGGCTGCAAGATTATTACTGGCTAAGAATTGGAAAACGGATAGAATACCTTCCAAAGAGGAACTAATAGTAAAGCTCCTTGAGCTAGCACAAATGGATAATTTGAGTTTAAAGCTTCAGGCTAAAGATCAGGATTTACAAGAAAAAAGATGGTTGAAGGTATATAACTGGTTAAAAAGTGTAAATTAGAATCAGAAAAATGTAATAACCAATGTTCAAATGTTGTAATGACTCTTAAAATGTATGCTATCGTTGATGTTGAAAAGTTTGTAAGATGGTGGAAAATGGAATAAATAAATATATTAAAAAAAAATAGAAATTTGGCAGAGAGAATCCTGTGCATGAGTCTCTGAGAATTTTATCATAAATGAGTATGAAAAAAGAAGTTGTACCTGAAAATCTCTTTTAAAAAACAAAATAAATTCAGTATAGGGAAAACATTGTGCTCGTTCCTCATGTTATATATGCAACTTCACTTCAGAAAATGCTTGTATAATTCTTCTTTAAGGGTTAAAAATTCATGGTGCACTAAATCTTGTCCAGTAGGGGTTGGGTAATTTTATCCATAAAGGGGTTGCTATTTGGGGAGAGGAGTGTAATTTTGTGGACCAAATCTCCATTTCCTTTCATAGGCAGCACATTTCAGCCTGCTGTAAGGCTTCTCCCTTCAGAGACAACATGGCTTGAAGCATATTGATAAGCCAGTACATGGACTATTTCATATGCTGCTATAGGAAAGGAAACTGCAGCAGGCAACTAACGCCTTCAGTACCATCCCAAAGAGAGATTAACTAAGGAACAGAATGAGCTGTAATTTAATTGGATACTGTTTGGATAAAATACCCTGCCTTTAGACAGTGAGACTGAAGGAAATTTTAAATATTACTTATGTTTAAAACACAGTAAAGGTATGATAAGACTAGAGAAGGTAAGAAAATTATTTGCTGGAAATACACACATAATGGCTTTTTTTGCTCTTATTACTGTCCTCACCTATCAATTTGTAGAACAAGGAAATCATAGGGCTGTCAGGTGTCCTGTTATGTCGGCAGACCGCCTTCTAGCCACTCTGCTTCCCACCACCACTCTGTTGGCCAGAAGAAGAAAAATAAATTTAAAAATTGCCATTGTCATGATAGTGTTATGTCACTTCCAGAGAAAAAATGGAAGTGATTTCATGCCTCTCTAGGGCTGCAGTAAGATGGGCAGTTTCATTCGTGTCCCTCGTGGTTCCCTTGTGGATTAAAAGGGGACGATCAGACTGTGACATCTGGCTGCCCTTCCCCAGTCGTCGTGTTCCCATTCTAATCCATCTCCCAAATGGATTAAGCAGACACCAGGGAAAGTCTGATGTTAATGGGAGCACTCCGCAGTCCCGGACATGTGATTGCTTCCTTGCACAGCCAAGCTGTTTGGGAAGCCTGGAGCTTCCAATTCATGGTTGCCATTTGTTTTGCAAAGTAAGTGAGGTACACATAAGTGTCTATGCATGCCCAGCTTGGGAGTCCCTGCCAACTGGAAGACTACACTTCTGCACATACAGGCATGAAACTCCCTTCCAGAAGAAAGGTGGCCGAGTCTGGACAGCCAGCAACAGGGTGCTCGTGCACTGCAGCCAGTTACTGGGGGATGTATGATCAACATTCCCTGGCACAAGGCACACCAGAGTAAAGTTGCGGCATGATCAGAACATGACACCCTTGTCATCTGACCATAGCCTAGGAATCACAGTGGTTTGCAGAGAGGCATGGCATCACTTCCAGGTTTCCCTGGAAGTGACTTGATACTGTTGTACTGACGGTGCCTCCCATCTTCCCACCTGACGGTGTCTCCCATCTTCACACATCCCCCGGTAACTGGCTGCAGTGCACGAGCACCCCGTTGCTGGCTGTCCAGACTCGGCCACCTTTCTTCTGGAAGGGAGTTTCATGCCTGCATGTGCAAACTCCGGCCATTTGTCAGCCACTGGCTGCCAACTCTAGATCACACACTGAACCCAGACAGCCCACTTTAGGACATGAAGGGAGCATGTATGTTACTACTTAATAACAATGGTTGCATTTGGACTGCCACATAACATATAGTAAGAAGGAACAATTGCATTGCATTTCATGACCCAAGTATTTTCCATTGCTTGGAATTGAAACTTTTTGCATCTCTTCTGAGGGGAGATATGGAAACTCCTGGAAATAAGCCCCACTGAATAGATCTCAATAGGATTCTAAGTAGACCTCCTTAGGATTGCTCTCTACATGTATGACATTTCCAGGACAAATGGGGAGCATAAATGCATACATGGGGAGCGGGAGCCAAACTATGCATAATACTAGATTTTTATGATTGGAGCTCCAGATGCTAATTGGCCCTAAACTTCATGCAAGGAGGCCAGATTAGCACAGGGAGTGGAGAAAGGAGAGTAGGGCTGCGGTCACATCATAAATAATCCACTTTCAATCCACTTTCAATGCACTTTCCAACTTCATTTTTACTGTGTGAACTGGCAAAATCCAGTTCAAAAGTGCATTGAAAGTGGATTGAGATTGGATTATTTAGTGTGTGTGACTGCAACCTAGGTTAACTTTCTCTTTTCATCGTTGAAAGTTCCCATTCTCCAAGGCTGCTTTAAATCTAAGTAGGGAATAGTCAGCTACCTGTGTTGTGCATACCTCCCCCTTGAAAACATTTTAGGGAGTCTCGAGCAGTTTTTATCATGGAAACTGCGCAGGCAAAAGAGTTTATCCTTCTCCCAGCATTGTGGCCCTATTGGGCCTCATACAGTAAAGTAAAGGTAAAGGTTCCCTTGCTCGAAAGCCAGTCGAATCCGACTCTAGGGTTGCGGTGCTCATCTCCGTTTCAAAGCCGAAGAGCCAGTGCTGTCCGAAGACATTTCCGTGGTCATGTGGCTGGCATGACTAAACACCAAGGCGCATGGAATGCTGTTACCTTCCCACTGAAGTGGTACCTATTTATCTACTTGCAATTTCTTGCTTTCGAACTGCTAGGTTGGCAGGAGCTGGAACTAGAGACGGGAGCTCACTCCATCATGCGGCACTCTTGGGTCTCAAACTGCTGAACTACCGACCTTCCACAGCCTGCAGTTCAGTGTCTTAACCACTTGAGCCACCGCAGCTCCCTCATACAGTAGCGGGACAATTTATAATAGAAGAAGAGGAGGAGGAGGAGGTCTGGAGCAGGGGGCTCTGTTTTGGCAATTAAAATCACTTCAGATATCTACAAGGTATCTTTTCTGCTTTCCCACTTTCTCTTTCCAATAGAATTCAAAACTGGAGCAGCAAATCAGTTCTGTTTTATATGAGCATTACTTAGCTCCCTAACAGAAAAAGAGGAAAACAGCAAGAGTCCAGTAGTACCTTAAAGATTAACAAAATATGAAGAACTTCTGGGTCACGGTATGGTGAGGGGTGGTATTAGGCTCATGCTGAGCTGTCTGATTCCTTTCCACTCCTTTTGGAGCCTCCCGGTCAGCGGGAGAGCTCCGTCGGATCTCCTGGGGAGAGGTCTGGAGCAGGGGGCTCTGTTTTGGCCCCTCCCACAGCTGGCAAATGCGGGTGGGGTGTGTGTCCATTATTTGCCCCAAAGCAGGAGCAGTCCATGGGAGGAGCATGGTCGCCATGTTTTATGTAGCCGCCATCTGTTTTTTTTTTTTTTTTAACTGTGTTTGGATTAAATTTCCTAAGCAGAAGAAGCTTAAGAAGTGAAATTGTGAGTACAACTACTTCTAATTTTGAAATAGAGAAGATCGGTGCAGATATTTCCCTTAAATTATTAGCCCAAAAAGAAGGTTAGCGGCCAGAAGAGGATTGGAAGTGGCTTGAATGTTTTCCTTTTGGAGTGCTGGCAATCATGGAGAACTTTTCTTCTTTTGCTCTCTTTTTCCCTTGGCAAGGATTTATTAGGCGAAATGGACAGGAAAAAAAAGTTAACTATTTTGAATAAGAGTTTGTGTGAATTAAATTGAACTACGTATTCAAAATGGCTTTGATAAGACAAGAGGAGGAGGAAATGGATGAGAACACACTTGTGGGAGACTTGTCATCCTGCAGATTTTAAGAGAACAGATACAAAAGGATATTGAAAAAGCCTGTGCAGACTTCTTAGAAACAATGTATAACCCACAATTAGAAATAAAGAAAAAGAACCAAATAGAAGAATGTACTGAGTTCCAATCTATGTCGATTAAAGACAAAGTTTGTGTAAAATTAACAGAAATGACATGTAGACTACAACTTCAACACAAGGAAGAGGGAAACACAGAACAGTTCACTCAAAAAGTTGTAGAGAATATAGGATGCTCTCCTATGAAAGAATGCCTTGAAGTACAAGTAATAGCAACTAAAGTAAAGGGGAAAAAATTAACAAAGCCCTTCTATTTAAAAACTGAGACACTAATCCAAAATGTGTAAAGACTTTTCTGTACAGATCAAGAAAAATCAGGAAAAAAGAGGAAAAAATGTCATGGAAGGAAGTTAAAGATGAACAATAAAAATTTGGAGATAGGATGGCAGAAAGCTGAAAGAAAGAGGCTAGGAAAAAATTTCCACACAATCAAAGAAAAAAGGCATGCAGCCATGTTACTTCAAAAAAACAGACTATTGATTTATAGGAGACAGATTAAATTATATGATAGTGTAAAATGCTTGTTGTTGCTGAAATATGTCTAGCTGGGAAAATCTGACCTTAAAATGCCTGTTATAACAAAATAGCTAATAGATAAGAGTAAGATGCTGATAAGTTATGGTTGATGATAGTTGAGGGGTGTTTAGAATTAAATGGTTGTGTCTTTAGTTTTGGAAAAATTTTAAGGTGGTGGTATGTGAAAATGCATGTTAATAGATAGAATAATTTAGTGATAGTTTCGGTTTTGTGTTGGTTGATATATTTTTAGTCTGAAATGTTTGAGTCTCTAATATAAAGGGATAGTTAGGGTAAATTAGGATAAGGGTAGATAGAAAGATGTGGTGATTTATAATAATAATGTGAAAGGTTTGTTATTATTTGGTGAATGTGTGTATTTTTAGCTACCAGTTTATAATTTGAAGGAAGATAATATTAGTGAAGGTATTGGAGCTCCCGGACTCCCGCCGAAGGCAATGGAGTCCGGGGGCTGTTTTGCCGCCCCAAGGAATGATGGGGCAGCAGTATACATCGGGGCGCAATGCGCCATGACGTGGGCGGGGAGGAGCCAGTCCTATTTAGGACGGCTCCACTCCTGCCCAAAGCAGTTGGAGCCTCGTGCTTGGCAGGGCTGACAGGAGGCTTTTGTCTCTGCAGACCTGTCGGCTCTGCGGGCTGTTTAGCGGCAGCACGTCGGGCTGGTGAGGGTTTAGGCGATGGGCTCTCGGGAGATGCTGATTGTTAGGCGGCAGCTGCTGTGGGGCTCTTGGGCGACGGGGGTAGTGAGCGGCCAGGAGATTGGGGCGGCGCGGCAGCGTACTGCTGCTGTGGGCTTTGTGGCGACGGTGATCGAGGCGGCCTGGAGGCCTGGTAGTGCAGCAGCGTGCGGGTCTGAAGCGGCCCGGAGGCCAGACGGCGTGGCGGTGCTCTTCCAACTCAGGCGGTGGTGATCGTGCCGAGGACCTCCTCGGCTTCAATATTATTGTTTTGAATACTTTATTAGCTTGTCGGCCATTTGGGGGAGGGCTGTCCCTGGCATTTGTCTAGGGGTGCTTTATTTTTTAGGTTAGGCCTAGGGGTCACTTTTGCCCCCCCCCCGCCACAGCGGCTTTTGCTCATCATTAAATTACAGGGCCTCCTTGGCTGCTGGATTTCTATTTTCCTGGTAGGGGAATTTCCACGGCCGTTATTTTAGGCGGGCTATTGCCCCCTGGTGGTTATTGCAATTTAATTATTACATTTGTGTGGTGGCCATCTTAGGTGTGGCTTAGGGGGTGAGGCATATACTGGGAGGCGGCCATTTTGGGGATTTTTAAGGGCTAGTTGCAGTTTATATTTTTAGGGTGGCCATTTTAGGGTAGTTGTTTCCTCCCTAGGCCCTTCTGCTTGACTTGGCAATACAGTTTAGCTCGGTTGGTGATTTAGTTAGGCTTGGTCCATATCTTAAGAGGATGGCTCCCAAGAAGGGGCAGGGCAAGCCAAAAGGTAAGCAGCCTGCACCTAAAATTCCCCCGGCTGCTCCTGCACCGCCAATTTCTGAGGATGAAGATTCTGATCCGATCAGTGCAGCAATTCTAGCTAGGTTGGAGGCTTTGGAGAAGCAGAGGGCCAGGCCTCAGCAGCTTGATTCCGCTCCATCAGTAGCGAAGAGGTCAAAAAATTCTGGTATCTCTTCTTTTCAAGCGCAGGTGTTAGCAAGAATAGCTCTTCTCGAGGATGGTCAATCGTCCGCTTCTGGGGTTGCTGATACGGAAGACAAGCCGGCGGAAGAAGACGAGGGATCCCATTAGTTGGAGATCTACAAAGGGCCTGTACGTCCTCCTAGCCAAGATGGTAAGGCTGGTGCTGTTAGTCAGGACGTCACATCGTGGCCTTGGGGTTCAGGTAACCAGGACACATCAGGGGTTTCATCTTCGGGCAAGGGTTCCTCAACATGGGCAGGGGCCTCCTCGTCGCCCAGCGGTTGGCACTTTATACTGCCTGCCTTAGATGGGGGAACCATGCAATATTCTGGACAGGGTGGGTGGTATCCATCTACTCCATCTACTCCGATGGGTTATTCTTATGATCAAGCCCCAGCCAAAGTTCTGCTTGTGGGTGATATCGCCCTGCCATTGGGAGATCACCTTTCCCTGGCTACTAGGGAAAAAATTCTCAAAGGCTCCTATGTCGATGTTTTTACTTTGTTATACCGTGAATTGGATAAAAAAGACAAAGAGGACTTAGATGAAAGGGAAAGAGAGCGTATTAAGAAGCATAGAGTAGATAGGACCTGGGGTAATTGGTACCCAGGTTTCCTCATTTATTCTGGCGTGATAGTGCGTCACCAGCCCTGGAGGGCATCAGCACTCTTACAATACATGGATATAATTTACAAAGCCTTTACGGGTTTCACTGGACACGCGTGGCTGGAATATGATGAGGGTTTTCGCACACGGGCGGCCATGAATCCGTCTTTGCGTTGGGACCTTATTCATCACCACCTGTGGCTGCAGGTTGTGTCTGCACCTAAATCCTTGTATTCCGAGCACTCTGACAGTGGTCACGTAGTGCAGAGGTTACAGGGTCAGAACCCTTCTCGAGTGCAGACGGGGACTCCAGTCCAAAAGCGACCCCTGTGTTGGGAATTTACATCACAGGGTACTTGTGGAAGGAAGTCTTGTTCCTTTCGGCATGAGTGCCCTCTCTGTGGGGGGCAGCATGCACTGTCTGGTTGCCCCAAGCCAAGGGGATGTTTCGGAGCAAGGGGAGGTAAGCGTCCCAGTGGGAGTGGAAGTCAAGCTGCCTTTAATGACAAAGGGGCCCAGCCCAATTAAGATTCAGGTGTTGGAGAGAATTTTGAGAGGTTACCCAAATAAAACAGTTAGTAGGTATTTACTTGAAGGGTTTTTGTTTGGATTTAGGATTCCTTATCGAGGTGAGAGGTCATCTTTCCATGCTCCTAATTTAAAGTCAGTCATAGGGATGGAGGACATAGTACGAGCGAAAATTGGGAAAGAGTGTAAAGAGGGGAGAATCCTGGGGCCATTTCTTTCCCCGCCGGTGCCTACTCTACGGGTGTCTCCTTTGGGTGTTGTACCAAAGAAGGCTCCGGGTGAGTATCGCCTCATTCATCATTTATCGTACCCTCGGGGCGGATCTGTGAATGATGCTATACCTGATGAGCTTTGCTCGGCTAAATATACTTCCTTTGACCAGGCCATGAGAGTTGTGCGGGGTTGTGGACATGGAGCATTGTTAGCTAAATGTGACATAAAAGCGGCCTTCTGGCTCTTGCCGGTACATCCTGCAGATTTTGATTTGTTAGGTTTTGCTTTTGAGGGTTACTACTATATGGATAGGGCCCTCCCCATGGGTTGTTCTGTGTCCTGTGTGGCATTCGAGAGGTTTAGTTCCTTTTTGGAATGGGCCTTGCGATTTAAGACCGGATTGGGCTCTACAGCTCATTACTTGGATGATTTTTTGTTTGTGGGAGGGGAAGGGACTGGGCAGTGTGAATTTTTGCTGTCCAGTTTCATCGACTTGGCGGCTGAATTGGGAGTTCCCTTGGCAGAAGAAAAAACGGAAGGTCCAAAGTCTATTTTAACCTTTTTAGGTATCGAGATAGATATGGTTCAGCAGTGCTCTAGGCTCCCTATGGAGAAGTTGGATAGCCTTCAGGTTTTGATTGACAAAATTATAGTTTTGAAGAAGATATCCCTGTGGGAGTTGCAGCAATTGGTGGGCCATCTCAACTTTGCATGCAAAGTTGTGGCTCCTGGTAGGACTTTCGTCAGACATCTTTGTGATGCCATGTGTGGGCTTTGCCTCCCACATCACAGGACTAGGGTGACTAGTGGGATGAGGGAGGATCTTTTGCTCTGGAAAGAGTTTTTAAGGTCATTTAATGGGGTGTCCTTTTGGAGAGAAGAATTGCACTTAGAAGCTGAGTTGCAGGTGACGTCAGATTCTGCAGGCTCCTCAGGTTTCGGGGTTTACTTCAGATGTCATTGGTGTGCTGAGGACTGGCCGCAGGATTGGTTCCGGGCAGGCTGGGTCAAGGACCTAACCTTTCTGGAGTTTTTCCCGATTGTTGTGGCAGTGGGGATTTGGACAGCTGATTTTGCTGGTCGTTCTGTCCACTTCTGGTGCAACAATCAGGCTACAGTACATGTGATAAATTCCCTAACATCCCGGTCAGTATGGGTCATGAAGTTAGTTAGGGCATTTACACTGATCTGTTTAAGGAATAATATATTGTTTCGTGCAAGGCACGTTCCGGGCGCAAGTAATGGGGTCGCTGATGCTCTCTCTCGGAAACAGATGGAGAGGTTCTGTCAGCTGGCCCCGGAAGCGGACAAGCGCCCGGTAAGGATGCCCCCAGTTTTTGGCAGATTGGCGGCTTGAGGCTGAGCGAGTGATAGGTATGGCTCTCGCCCCTTCAACGCGTAAATCGTACATGAGGGCTGGTCACCAGTTTGTGGCTTTCCAAAGGGAGGCCGGATTACGGCATGAGTGGCCTATTCCGGTCCATCATTTGATGCAATACTGTGTTTATCTGAAGGGCAAGGGTTTGTCGGTTCACTCTATAAAGGGCAGGTTATCTTCTCTAGCTTACGCAGGTAAGGCCGCTGGACATGAGGACAAGACTAATGATTTTCGAATTAAGAAAATGCTTGAAGGGTGGTCTCGCGAGGTAGGGCAGCTGCCTGATTCCAGGGAGCCATTGACTCCTTCAATTTTAAAGGGCCTAAAGGCGTTGTGGCCGGACCTTTGTTCTGATGAATACGAGGCCGCTCTTTTTCACTCAGCGTCTTTGCTGGCATTTTTTGGAGCGCTCCGTGTCAGTGAGCTTGTCCCTGCTTCGCGACATGATACTTCTAATCGGGCTCTTAATTTGAGTGACATCCGGGTTACTGCAGACCGTGTTGTCATTCATATTAAGCGGTCTAAGACTGACCAGTTGGGTAAAGGCTCAGCAATAGAATTGGGACGTTGTTATGAGTCGGATTTGTGCCCGGTAGCAAGTTTACATCGCTACCTGCAGTTGCGGGTGTCTGACATTGGGGTCTTATTTCGACACAGAGATGGTTTCCCTCTCACAAAGTTTCAGTTTTGGGCATTGACAAAATGGGCACTTGATGCTTTGGGTTTAGGGGGCTTCCGTTTTGGGACCCATTCATTTAGGATTGGAGCTGCTTCCATGGCAGCTTCCATGGGGTACTCTCATGAGGACATAAAGGGCATAGGGCGTTGGAAAACTCATAGTTTTAAAAGTTACGTTCATCAGTGTAAATTTTAAGCAGTTCATGTTACTAATATAGTTCTTTTTCAGATGCTGTGGGCCTGCAGGTGCGACGGAGAGTCATATTATGCGGCCACAGTATGGTTTTTTGGGCGGCTCACCAGGCCAGGAGAAGAAGAAGAAGAGTTTGGATTTATACCCCGCCCTTCACTGCCCAAAAGCATCTCAGAGTGGCTTACAAACTCCTTTCCCTTCCCCTCCCCACAACAGACACCCTGTGAGGTAGGTGGGGCTGAGAGAACTCTAACACAAACTGTCCTTGAGAGAACAGCTGTGCCAGAGCTTGTGACTGACCCAAGGTCACATCAGCAGGTGCAAGTGGAGGAGTGGGGAATCAAATCCAGTTCTCACAGATAAGAGTCCGCGCACTTAAGATCGGGGTTGGTGGCTCGCCTGTATCCTGGACAAGGAAGCTGGTTTTTTCAACACCTGCCTTGTCTTTTCTGCTGATTAAAAATTGCTCCCTTGCTGTTTTTAGTTGGTTAATTGTTAAGTAGTTAATAAAGTGGCCCTTGTCTGATCCAAAACTGTTGTCCGTCTCTTTATTCCGTCTGGGGGGGCAATAAACAGTCACGAACTAAGCAAGGGTTTGAGTAGTTTTGAGAGGTTTGCCTTGGGAGAATGAAATAGTTTTAGGAGCTCTAAATTCTAAAGGGTGATTATAGTGAAAAGGTGTGTTTAACTTTTGAATTGTTGATTTGTGGAAAAGTGGAAAGCAAGTAGTCTGTTCTTCTCTCATTGTTTGTAACATGGAGATTGTGCGGAACAACACTGATCGTTGATAAGTAAATAAATTAATTAATTAATTTTAAAAAACAGTGTAAAACAAAAAGCAGTGTAAATTAAAATTAGTGCTGTTAAATCACTACAGGTATTGTTGGTAGAAGAGTGTACTCAAAAGGGGAATATTTTAAATACTTTGGTATAGGAGTTAGTAGATATTATGAAGTAAGATTTAATTGCTTCTTTTTCTTAGCTTGACTGTGTTATGATACAAAATTTGAATCCAATTTTATGTATTTGTTGATGTTCAAGTATGTGTCTATATGTTTGTCTTATTATCTTAAAAAACCCAATAAATATAATTTAAAAAAAGATTAACAAAATATGTGGTAGGATATGAGCTTTCATGAGTCACTGCTCACTTCTTCAGATTTAGAACAATGACTCACGAAAGCTCATACCCTGCCACATATTTTGTTACTCTTTAAGGTGTTACTGGATGCTTGCTCTTTTCTACTGCTACAGACAGACTAACATGGCTACCCATCTTGATCTATCTTAATAGAAATAGAGATGTAATTGCTCAGGGAGACTACTTAAATGATTCACAGAATTAATGTGCTGATTTTGGAAAGTAAATTGGATTATGAAATGATACAATGATAATGTCCTTTTCTGCCCACTGTAAAGTTAAGTCTCAAGCAATTCTGAATAGGTTTAGCAAATGCTGAAGATGGTTGCAAAATTTTGAGACGTATGTAAAATCTGACCATATTCTTCTTTATGAGTGGTTATGATTTATGAGCAAAACTGTGACACCACATGACATGCTAAGTGGATGTCTATGCTGTTTGAAAGTCATAACTATGTATAATTTGAAACAACACACTGCATAGCTCACATATAGGACATAAAATAGGAACTAAAAAATAACCAATATTACTAGTGTGTGCTTTTAAAAACATTGTTCCCAGTGGAAGTAGAATCAGCTCCACTCCATAGTTAGGATCATGGTAAAAAATACACATATGGATATAGTTCCATCTGTAGGGAAAAGAGAAAAAAACAACTTACCACCAAACTAGGCACCGCCCCCTCTCTGCTTTGCCTATAAGATAGGGATGATTCCTCCTAGCTGTCTGCCCAGGAGAATTCCTTGAAGAAAGGAGATGTTATCCTTGAAAATTTTATCCCAGTTGGATATGGAGAAAATAAACAGGCAGAATTGTATTTTCAGTTGAAACCAATGGATATGAAAAACACACTGAACAAATAATCATTTCTTTAAAACATTTATGTGACACCTTTCCACCCAATTCAGGGTCCCCAAAGTGGTGAACATTAAAATAATACAGACATTTCAAATGTTAAAATATGAAACATTTCAGACATGAAAATAGTATTAAAAATACAAATATATATAAAATATTTAAAACAATGAATTAAAACACATAATAAGAGGGTTAATAAAAGTTAACAAGGGAGTGCCAAACAAAACCCACAGTCAAAAGACTATGATACAGAAAGACTACAAATCTCCCTGGGGAGGGAGTTCTAGAGTTTTGGCACCCCTATCAAGAAGGCCCTTTCTCAGGTTGCCACATATTTAGACTCAGAGAGAGGGGGCATCTGAAGCAGGGTCTGTAAAGATGACTCATAGCTTCACAGAATTCAGAGCTGCAATATAACTACTAAATATAACAAAACAAAATCAAGTTGATTTGCAAAGTTTTGGGTGTGTTTTCCCCCACACACACCTCTCTTCTCATTTGTGCAATGGTATGTTGTGATGCAAGTAACTGCATTGTGTTGGAAAGAATGGAATCCAGGGGACTCTGGAGTGAAGGAAATGATGTGGCACTTGGTATTTATTGTTTTTTTGTCCATCTGCTTTTCCAGTTGACTGCACCTTGCAAGTCTTTGTCAAAGATTTGGGCACCAGTAAAGCCACTGGCAGATGACATAGTAAAGTTCACAAGACCATCTACCCAACAGTTACAGTTTGTTTCTTGAAAAAAAATGTGAAAGTTGGCCTGGACAGTCTTTAGGATAGCTTTATTTATGTGTTCCTCATAGTCTCAGCACAGATGAAAATAACTCAAATACATTTCCAGCTGTGGAAATTCAAAAGAAGTGGCAAGAAATTACCTGAGCAGTCTGTTTGCAGATTACAATTTGAGAGGAAGAGAAGCAATATTGCTGCTTCCAGTGTTTTTATTTGATGAATCTTGTACCAGTTTGGTCTTTGGCCAATGTAACAATACAGTGACAGCCTTTAGTCAGTGATTAATAGAATGGGAAGCCCAGATGACAGACATGATGAAATTTGAAGAAGAGACTTTCTTCAGAAAATGTAATGCACTTTGTTAGCCTTTTTCCATCTACCAAAACAATACTTTAGACGATAACTCTGTAAGAGTATTCACCAACTTTCTAGACAAAATGCCTCTCTGAGTTAATAGAGTTTCTTCAGCAGAATCTTTGTCATTTACCTTTTTATCCTACTCAAATTGTATGACCTATTGTTATGACCAGGAGATCCTGGCAAAATAAGACTGGATTAACACATTTTTATTCCCCATACATTTGACCTTTAGTCTATATTCAGTGGGGGCCAAACTATACATGACATTGGGGACCATTGATGTAAATTAGCTGCACATAGTTCTGATATGAATTAGCACTGCAACACTGGTGCAGGTGTTTAACTCTATGCCCACTCCATTTTCTTGACTGGAAATGCTGCCCTGGCTGATACAAGTCCAGGGATGCAGGGACAGGCACAGTAAGGGGTACCTATTTTTTCCCCCACTTTCAGAACTTAAATCAGCCAGGAGGCTGAAATTTTCATCAAGATTTCTCCTCTTCCCTAGCAAAATCCATACTGGGGACCTTGCCCACTGCTGATTTTTGCTACCAAGTTGCTCACTGGACATATCCAGTCACAAATCTTCAGCATCCCTTATAGTTTGGCCCATATACTACTACCCTTGTTTAAGCATTGCTTTACCTAGTAAAGGTAAAAGGTTCCCCTCGCTTGAAAGCCAGTTGAATCTGACTCTAGGGATGTGGTGCTCATTTCTGTTTCCAAGCTGAAGAGCCGGTGCTGTCCAAAAACATTTCCATGGTCATGTGGCTGGCATGACTAGATGCCAAGGCACACGGAATGCTGTTACCTTCCCACCGAAGTGGTACCTATTTATCTACTTGCAATTTCTTGCTTTCGAACTGCTAGGTTGGCAGGAGATGGGACCAGAGATGGGAGCTCATTCTGTCATGTGGCATTCGGGTCTCAAACTGCTGAACTACCAACCTTCCAGTCTGCAGTTCAGCATCTTAACCACTTGAGCCACCGCAGCCCTTTTGTTGCTTTACCTACTGTTCCTATATTTCTATAATCTGTATTTACACCTCTTATCAAAATACCCTCTCCTTTCCCCCACATTGTATCAACTCATTCCTATTCTTTGTTCAGAGTGTATATTTTAAAATACTCCATTTGCAAAGCTACTTTTGAAAGCATATGTGTGCCTAAGGAGGAGGAAAAAATTATTACCTCACAAAGTTGTTGTGAGGATAAAGAGAAAGACTGGAGAATGATGTCAGCTGCTTTGGGTCTCCATTGGGAAGACAAGCAGGATATAAATGAAATAAATAATCTTGTCAGTGAGTGAATTCCATAGCATCACAATGTATTTAGTATTTGCTTTATTTATTTTTGGTAACTAGGCTCAAGACCAAAAGAGGGGAAAAATGACATCTTGCTGTGCTGCAGTACAAAAATTATATGAACTGTTCCTGTGAGGGGTTCCTAATAAAAGCTAATGTTGGCTTACGAAGAATTAGTGAATGAATCTGATAGTAGAAGAAGATTTTTGTATTCAGAGCTGACCTCATTCAGTTTTACATCAACTTAGATTAGGATCTGAAGCTGTGAACAGGACTCCAACTGTTCTTCCTTTGCATCAGAACATGCAAGAAACATCTTTCCTGCTTTATTTAGCATGTGGGATAACCACTAGCTGGCAGGCATGGTTTCTTTCATTAGATTTCAAGCAACACTCTCTCACATAGTACGTTAGTGAACAGACATGTTAGTATTAATTAAAAGAGATGGCTCAAACTGATTATCTGTTAACATGAAGGAGACATCAAATATGCTTGAAGAGAAGATTCAACCACTGCATCCTGTCTTATTATATAAAAGGGTAGTGGTCTGGCAAGATTCTATGCTTGGCAAAATCAGTTCGCTCCCTGGTATGTCGCTCAGAATCTATTCCTATCCACTAGCTGCGTTGCCTGAGTTCTCTCCCACCCACTGCAGCCTAGACCACTCTTCTCTGATTGGGCCAGCATTTCAAGCTCATTTGCATATGGAAGCTGATTGGACTTCACTCCATTTCGCACCTCAAACTCCCCCCTCCCACAAGACAGTTGGAATTGTCAGTTGTTTATGCAACCTGTTGTATTCTGAGGTGAAATATGTCCTCAGTCACAGCACTTCCCCTTCAAAAGAAACAAGCCCAATAACACAACCATGCCACACCACAAAAAAGACAGGTCATACCACAAGCAGAATACCACAAGGCAAAAAAAAACTCTGGTACTAATTCTGGCAGGGGACGCTGTGAGTGTAGAAAATGATTTATTGACACAGTGGAAAATCTTTAGGAATTGTTTGGTGCATTTACCATGGGTCATCCACCTAGAGCAGGGGTGTCCAAACTACGGCCCGCGGGCCAACTGCGGCCCGCGGGTCAGTTTTTATTGGCCCACAGCAAATTCTGAAAATATAATTGAATATGGCCCGCACATGGGCACCAAGGTCTAGCAAGGGCCGGCAGCGCGCTTGGAGGGACGCACGCTCCTGCACCTCCCCGCCCCTCCCTCCCCAGACTCCCCAAGGCACAGGCTCTGCTCCACAAACTGGAGACGCACGCGGCGGGGCAGGTGACTTTGGGCTGGGTGCCCCTCCCTCCCTCCCTGGCCGCGCGCCTTCGGGTTCCCCCTTCCTGCAGCACTTGGACTTGTGGGGCTTCCTGACCGAGCCGCCGAGGGCTCCGCGCTGTGTTTCCCTCACGCCGTCGCCGGACTCTGGCTTTCCTTCTGGTGCTAGCCTCCCCGGGTACTTCGGCCGCCTCCCCCGTTTCCCTCCGCGACCCGCGCTTTCGGGCAGGTCCCTGCGGCGGGCGATTCCCTTCCTTTTGTAATCAATAAACGGTGTTTGTTTGGCTGCTTCCTCAGGAAAAGAAAAAAAAAACCCTCCAGCAGGCTCATGACTTCTGTTTTATTTTCCCCGAAGGCAGGGAAGCGAGGCTCCAGGCCGGGTGGCCCCCCTCAGGTGTGTGTGTGGGGGAGATACTGCAAGGCTGCAATCGTAAAAACACTTACTAGCGAGTAAGCTCCATTGACCTTATTTACGAATTACCTCGGGGGTATGTTATGTGGTTAAGACGCTGAATGCCGATCGTTAGGTTGGCGGTTCCAGACCTTAGTGCTGCATGAGGGAGTCCTGCCAACCTAGCAGTTCGAAAGCAAGAAATTGCAAATACATAAATAGGTACCACTTCAATGGGAAGGTAACAGCTTTCCGTGCGCCTCGGCCTCCAGTCATGCCGGCCACGAGATGGGCACTGCATCCCTAGAGTCGGATTTGACTGGCTTTCCAGCAAGGGAAACGTTTACCTTTACTATGTTATGTTTAGGATTGTGCACTTCAAGGTGGGGAAAGGGGTGATGAGATGAGGAGGGGTCCCTGCAGACCCACAGGATTAGATTCAAAGGGGGGGAAAAATCTTCCAGAGTCTGACTTCTGCGCAAGGTTGAAACCCTGTATCATTTAACCCCCCACACACCTTTTTCCAACTTTCACCTGCAGATTCAATATGTCACCTCTTGTGTGTGGCCCGGGCCTTTGCTTATTTTTCTGTATTTGGCCCTCACCAAAAAAACTTTGGACACCCCTGACCTAGAGCCTCTGGCATTTTCTCACTCTGCTGGCATCAAAACCAATTGAAGGCAAAATAGAGATATGGAGACTTTTCCATCCTCCTTTGCATCAATTTGTCTTTGTTGGCAATGGCAACCCTAGGCCTGGCTGCTTGCTCCTGTTCAGCAGGAGCATCCCTATGGAAACTGCCTGGGTGATTTTGGACCAGCCGGAGACTTTCTGCCTAACCTGCCTTACAGGGTTGCTGTACAGATCACAAAGCCGAAAAGAATGAAGTAAACTGCTTTGCTCCCTGCTAATGAGAAAGACAGAATTTTGCCTAGGAAGTGGCTGCTGAAAGGGGATGAGATAAAGTTGCCAACTATAGGTATGGAAATTCCTGGAGATTTGAGGAGTGGAGCTCAGAGAGGATGAGGTCTGAGGAGGGGTGGGACCTCAGACAGGTACAGTGCCATAGATTCCACCCTCCAAACCAGCCATTTTCTCCTGGGGAACTATTGTTGCCAATTTGGCCCAGTGGCCATCAAACCATTCTCTTCCACCCCCTGCTGTGCAGCTGTCTTTCCCCTAGGGTTGCCAATCTCCAGGTGGGACTTGGAGATCTCCTGCTGTTACAATTGATCTCCAGATGACTGAGATCAGTTCCCCTGGAGAAAATGGCTGCGTTGGAGGGTAGACCCTATGGCATTATACCCTGCTGAATCCTTCTGCCCCCCCCAATGCTGTCCTTCACAGGATCCACCCCCCAATCTCCAGGTATTTCCCTACTTAGAGCTGGCAGCCCTACTTTCCCCTCAGTGCCTGTTGGTAGGCAACCAAGCTTGGTCCTGTCACCTGTTTTGGCCTTTGAGAGAAAACTCATTGGAGCCAGTCCTGATAGGGTTGCCAACTCCAGATGGGAAATTCCTGGAGATTTGAGGGATGGAGCCTGAAGCGGAGGAGGTGGGACCTCAGACAGGTACAATGCCACAGGTACAATGTCATAGACTCCACTCATCAAACTAGCCATTCCATCCTGGGGAACCATTGTTGCCAATCTCCAGGTGGGGGCTGGAGATCAATCGGAATTACAACTGCTCTCCAGTAGGGAGGGGGGAGGAGATGGAAACCTGAAGTCAGGGTGCAGATAATGGTAGGTTGACAATTGGCTGGGAGGGAGATAGGGTTGCCAACTCCAGGTTGGGAAATTTCTGGAGATTTGAGGGGTAGAGCCTGGAGATGGTGAGGTTTGAGGAGGGGTGGGGTCTCAGACAGGTACAATGCCATAGACTCCACCCTCCAAGCCAGCCAGTCCCTCATGGGGAACTATTGCTGCCAATCTCCAGGTGAGGGCTGGAGAGCACTCAGAATTACAACTGCTCTGCAGGAGAGAAGGTAGAAGTCAGCTGAAGTCAGAGGGGCAGATAACAGTAGGTTGATGGTTAGCTGGGAAGGAGACGGGGTTGCCAACTCAAGAATGGGGAATTCCTGGGGATTTGAGGGGTGGAACCTGGAGAGGATGGGGTTTGAGGAGGGGTTGGACCTCAGGCAGGTAGAATGCCATAGACTCCACCCTCCAAACCAGCCATTTCCTCCTTGGTAACAATTGTTGCCAATCTCCAGGTGAGGGCTGGAGATCACTCAAAACTACAACTGTTCTTCAGGTTGTGGTTGTTGTTCAGTCGCACAGTCGAGTCCGACTCTTCGCGACTCCATGCACCAGATTATGCCAGGCCCTCCTGTCTTCTTTGCAGCATCGTACTTTTCTTTCACTGTCAGACACATCCACAACGGAGCGTCCTTTCGGCTTTGGCCCAGCTGCTTCACTCTTTCTGGGGTTACTCGTACTTGCCCTCTGCTCTTCCCCAGTAGCATATTGGACACCTTCCAACCTGAGGGGCTCATCTTCTGGCGTCATATCTTTTAGCCTTTTGTTACTGTCCATGGGGTTTTCTTGGCAGATACTGGAGTGGGTTGCCATTTCCTTCTCCAGGAGATCACGCTTGGTCTGAGTTCTCTGCTGTGGCCTGTCCGTCCTGGGTGGCCCTCCACAGCATAGCCCACAGCCTCATTGAACCACGCAAGCCCCCTTGCCATGACAAGGCAGTGATCCATGAGGGATGTTCTTCAGGTAACAGAGATCAGTTCCTCTGGAGAAAATGGTGGTCTCTGTCATTATACCCTGCTGATGTCGCCACAGAAAATTCACACTGTGTGTCCAAAGCCAGGGCACTCTCCCAGAGTCTCTTTCTAGAGCCCGTTGTATTTATTTCCACAACGGGCCTTACTCCTAGTGAAAATATAATTTCAATAGCCATTAGAACACATTTAGCAAGTTTGCTGGTTGGCTTCTGGTCGGGGTAAGATGGCAATTTGACGTGCCCTGTAATTGCTCAGGGTGGATGGCCATCCTTTTTGACAATTTGGGCCCAACGCAGCTTTCCCCAGGCAGGGGAAAGACCAGCAAGCACTGAAGACCCAAGAGAGAGTTGAGATTGGTGAGAGATAAGCCTCAGAGGAGACTTGTTTCTAGCTTTGATCCCCTCTCTCGAAGTAGGCGTTGCAATCATCACTAGAGGACTGAGCTGGGCTGGAAATCCAGCTTAAAACCGCCACCCCCAATTTCTTGAGACAAGAAGAAAGAGTATAAAAGAAGAAGCATTGTGTACACCTTAGAAGCAGCAGCAAAGGTAACGAAAACTGATTTGCTTACCAGGAACAGTAAGGAACGATTGGTATAATCATCTGGAGAAGCACTTGCAGCATAACAAAAATAACTGTGTATTTTCCGATGAAAAAAGTTGAGATTTCAAGCTAAAAGAACCAAAAAGGACAGATTGTTTACCATTCCTATGGCTAGCAGAGAAATAAGGGGCTGGAAACTACGTACTTTAACGCGAGACTTTCTAGCTGGGCAGCCCCAATTGATGGATCGTATAACCGGATGTGATGACTGCTACCAGAGGAGACAAGAGGACTGTAACAGACAGGCTCAGGGAGGACTACTTTAAAAGAGGAAGGGACAATCTGGAAATGTAAGGAGGACAAGAGAGGCAGACGGACAGGAAGAAGCAATAGGAAGTGGTGGACTCTGACCTTATACCATAGAGAAAAGATGCCCGCCATTTTGAGGTCTAAATTTTAAAATTTTAATCTAAAAGTGCCGAGTAGTCTGTAAGTTTGGTGATGCGAAAAGCAGGCAATTTGGTTAAGCGCATAAAGGGCTAAAGAACACTGATGTTAAGCTTCTCAAGCCTTAATATTTGATCAAAACTACAGTAAACAAGGCTTGTTAAACCGCTTGATTGAAATACTAAAAACAGATTTAAGACCAAGGCAGAGAGCGGGCTCGTGGTCCTCACCAAGGATGACACAGAAAAAAGATAAAGATTGGCAAGTAGCAATGGAGGCGATGGAGAAAAGAATGATGGAGGCGATACAAGGATTGGGGAAACAAATGGAGAAGATGGAAGAAGTCCAAACTTCGAATTTAGACAAAGTGGCTGCTGAACTTAAAAATGAGATTTCAGGAATTACAAAGGAACTGCAGAATCTTACACAAAACTCTACTGATATGGAGAACAAGATGCAAGAAATGGAAAAGAATGTCCAGTGTCAAAAGAAACCCACAGAATTGATACAATGATGGAATATAGGGGAATGGAGACACACCTTAGACTAAGAGGTATTGAAGAAAATTTGAATGAGGATATCTATAATGTGATCATTGAAGCATTGACAGATTATCTGAAAATGGAAGAACAGGAAATAAAATACAGCATTGATCTGATTTATAGAGTTAACTCAGTTTATGCCCAGAAGAAAAATTTACCAAGATATTTGATAGTTCAGTTCACGACTAAGAGAATTAAGGAAGAGACTTTTAGAAAACAATTTAAGGAACCATTGGAAATAGATGGGAAACAGATAATAATTATGAAAGAACTCCCAAGGGCAATCATCCAAGAAAGAAAGAAATTTAAACAGCTAACGGACAAGTTGAAACAAAAGAATATGAGATTCAGATGGGAGATCCCACAAGGTTTGAGCTTCAGCTTCCAAGGTGCGAGACATACCACCAAAGATTGAGACCAGATGTTGACATTCATATTGGACAATGATAAAGACTTTGGAGACAAATAATTACATACCACTATGGATTACAAATTTATTTCTTGGAATGTAAATGGACTAAATTCACCCAATAAGAGAAAAATAATAAGACATTGGTTGGAAAAACAAAAATGTAACCTAATTTGTTTGCAGGATGTCCACATTAAAAAGCAAGACTACAAATTTGTAATTAACAAAAAATTGGGTGAAGAATTATTTTCCTTAGCAGTCAACAAGAAGAAAGGAGTAGTAACATATATTAAAAAAGAATTGGAACCTAAAGAAATTTTTAAGGATAAAGAAGGAAGATATATTGCGGTAGAAATTGTCTCACATGAGAAGAAAACATTGGTTGTTAACATTTATGCACCAAATGGAACAAAAGAAAAAAAATTCAAGGACTAAATATCTGAGTTAGACCAAGTGACTTATGATCAAATCATTTTGATGGGAGATTTCAATGGAACGATCAGTAACAATCTAGACGGGAAAACAAAAAGATTCGATGAGAAAGTGGGGAAGCTACCAAAGGCTTTTTTTGAATTAGCCAAACAGGGAAATCTGGAAGATGTATGGAGGAAATGGAATCCTACATGTAAAGATTATACTTTTTATTCCAATAGGCATGACTCATTCTCCAGAATAGATATGATATGGATGACAGGAGACCTTGCATTGAAAACCCATAAAATTGAAATAATGCCAAAAATAAACTCTGACCATAATCCACTAATGTGGACATCTAAACAAGGGAAAAAACAATTCAGATGGAGGTTGACGGAAGATTTACTGGATAAGCAGAGTATAGTCGAAAGTCTGCATAAAGAAACAAAGCATTTTTTTTCAGGCCAATTTGAATCAAGATATACAGACCCAAACGGTATGGGATACCTATAAAGCAGTGATGAGAGGAATATTAATTTCGTTAAAGAACAAAGAAAGAAAAGAAAGAAAAGCACAACAGAGTCACCTCGTGGAAAAGATCAGAACAAAAGAGAAAGAATTAAAGAAAAGACCAGGGAAAAAGAAAATACTGAAAGAGATACAAATCTTACAAGATCAACTGAATGTTATATTAAATCAAGAAATCTATTGGAACTTAAAGAAACTTCAACAAAAGTCTTTCGAAGGAGCTAACAAACCAGGAAGATATTTGGCATGGCAACTTAAGAAAAGAAGGGAAAAGAAGGTAATAAACAAAATTGTGACAGGAGATAAAGAAATTGTGGACTGTAAAGGGATAAAGAGAGAATTTTTTAAATATTATGCAAAGCTTTTCCAGGAAAATCCAATAGATCAAGTAAAAGGTCAAAAATATTTGCAGAACTTAAAAATGTCAAGTCCTACAGGAAAAATAAAAGATATGCTAAACAGTCCTATTACCACAGAGGAAATTTATAAAGCTATTGATGTCACAAAACTGGGGAAAGCTCCAGGTCCAGATGGCTTTTTTAGTTTATAAAAAACTAAAAGAGGAGCTAGCCCCGATTTTTGAAGTTTTGACAAATGAGATCAGAGATACAAGGAAAATACCAGATTCTTGGAAAGAAGCAACCATTTCTCTTATCCCAAAAGAAGCACAAGAGCTAACAAATGTGAAAAATTATAGGCCAATTTCGCTTTTAAATAATGACTACTAGTTATTTGCCAAAATAATGGCTGAGGGACTAAAAATATATTTGAAAGACTTAATTGAAGAAGAACAAGCTGGATTCTTGCCAGACAGACAAATAAAGGATAATATTAGGATGGTAGTAGATGCAGTAGAGTATTATGACAAGCATCCAGAAAAGGAGGTCGGCTTTTTCTTTGTTGATGCAGAAAAAGCTTTTGATAATTTGAATTGGGAATTTATGTTTAAAGTTATGGAAAAAATGGATATTGGAGAACCTTTTTTAAATATAATTAAAGCAATATATTCGGAACAAAAAGTAACAATAGTGATCAACAATGAAACAACTGAATACTTCAAAGTGCAAAAAGGAACTAGACAAGGCTGCCCACTCTCTCCATTATTATTCACATGAATCCTAGAGGTTTTGCTTCGGAACATTAAAAAAGATAAGGAAATTAAAGGTTTGACAATTAAGGGATTTACATACAAGTATAGAGCCTTTGCTGATGATGTTATGTTTTTAGCAGAGGAACCATTGAAAACCCTTCCACTCTTAACTACATAAAATAAAAGAATTTGGAGATTTGGCAGGCTTCTATGTGAACAGACAGAAATCTAAGGTGATGTGTAAAAATATGACAAGGTCTAAACAAATGGAGCTGCAGAAGTCTATAAGCTGCGAAGTAGTGAAAAAACCCAAATATCTAGGTATTGAGTTGACAATGAAGAATATTGACCTTTTAAAAAACAATTATGAAAAATTATGATCACAAGTTCTAAATGACATTAAAAAATGGACTATGCTAAATCTATCTTTGTTGGGAGGAATTTCAGTGGTTAAAATGAATATTTTGCCACATTTTATGTTTCTATTCCAGACGATTCCCATTGTAAAAGACCTGAAAGCATTTAATTCTTGGTAAAAGGAAATCTCTAAATTTGTGTGGGCAGGGAAAAAACCAAGAATCAAAATGAAAATTTTGTGTGATGCAAAGGAAAGAGGAGGCTTTCAACTACCAAACTTGAGACTATATCATGATGCGGTTTGTCTGACATGGTTAGAACAGTGGATTACTCTTGAAAATAGAAAATTGTTGGCATTAGAAGGACATGACTGCAGGTTTGGCTGGCATGCATATCTTTACTATGATAAGTTGAAAATGGATAATTTTTTTAAGCACCACTATATCAGAAGAACGCTCTTTGATTCATGAGTTAAGTACATTTTTTTTTTCCTGAAGAAAAACCAATGTGGATTGTACCAGCAGAAGTAATAAAACCCTTCTCAGAACACAAGGGACAGGACTGGTTGAAATACAGCGAACTTTTGAGACCAGAAGGGAAATCGTATATGATAAAAGAAGAAAGCCAATTAGATTTTAAATATGATTGGTTGCGTTATAGACAGATCTATGATTTGTATAAAACTGATAAAAAAATTATTGGGTTCAGGGGAAACCACAATGAAATTAAAAATCTATGACTGGAGAGAGGAAAGAAAATGATATCAAAAATGTATAAAATTTTGTTAAAACGGTATACAGAAGATGAAGTAGTTAAAGAGCAAATGATTAAATGGGCAATTAATATGAATAAGGAAATATCTATGTCATCTTGGGAATTCTTATGGAAAAATGCTATGAAAATATCTACATGTACCAACCTTAAAGAAAACTGTTTTAAAATGATGTATAGATGGTATATGACACCAAAAAAGATAGCTAATATAGGGAAAAATCTGTCTAACAAATGTTGGAAATGTAAACATGTTGAAGGTTCCTTTTATCATATGTGGTGGACTTGTGATAAAGCAAAAATATTCTGGACTGCAATACATATAGAGATGGAAAATTTTTTGAAATGTACCTTTAAGAAAGAACCTGAAATGTTTCTTCTAAGTCTTAAACTAGAAGAAATAAACGTGAGTAAAAGAACATTGATATGGTACATGGTAACAACTGCCAGAATGATCTATACTCAAAGTTGGAAAAATGAAAAAATTCCTGAACTCTGGGACTGATTAAAAAAACTGCTATTTATGGCAGAAATGGATAAATGGACAAGAAAACTTAATAACTTAGAAGCAGAAACTTTTTTGGAAGATTGGAATGACTTTAAAGAATATATAGAGAAACACTGGGAAATGAAGGATAGCATATTTAGTTTGGAAAACAACTAGAGATGTAACAAATGTATACAATCAATAAGTACTAGTAGTAGGTGCAAATAAGTAAACTGCGTTACCTGTAGCATTTATATGATAACAGTGAATTAATATGTATTATGTATTGATAAAATGGTGGAAACAATGCTGGGAGCCAACGGGGGGGAGGGAAGTTGAAGAAAAGGATATGATTTATATTATTTTAGCTACATTGTGAAGTATGGTATATCCCAATAAAATTTGTTTGTTTGTTTTTAAAGCAAGTTTGCTGGTTCAATTCTACAATCTCTCATTTCAGTTTTGCTTCTCCTTTGTGATACACAAACCTCTTCCTTTCTGTACCTTTCCCCATTTTCCCTGGCTGAATTTTTCTCTCACTGATGTATAGATTTCCAGTTCCGTCTGTGCATCAATTGAATTCTGACTGAGAAGAGTACTCATACCAATATGATGGATCATTTTGTGAGTGTAGATTGAGGCCCTGTGAGTGTAAATTGAGAGGGAGATCCACAATCCCAGACAAGGGGGTCAGATCCACATGGCTTGCCCTTTTACTTTGGATTTCTGGAAAGAGATGTTCTAGGAAATCCCTGCTGTTTTTTTAAAAAACAAACAACAGCAGCAAGAGCTGCTAATATGTATGCATGATGGGGGGCGGGACATTGGCGAGGAAGGTGGCAGACGCCAGATGGTAGAGCTCTGACCAACCCATTCCCTCCTGACTGAAATACATAAGTCTAAGAAACAGTTTAGTAGTGAATGGCATGGGGACCACACAACAAAACAGGAAACCCATCTTCTACGCAGTTTAAAACTTACTTTAACACCGAATCCTCACAAGGAGAGGGCCATGGGAACCGTGCTGTCAGTTCCAATATGGCTGCCAGAACTGCAGCTGTGAGTGCTGAAGCATAGAAATCGAATGCAGCTTTAACCAAACTTGAATTTACTGAAATGCTCAGCACTTTTAAAGCTGACATGCTGGCTAACATAAACGAACTGCTGAAACCCATGTCAGAGCATCTGGAAACACTGCAAGTATCCATGAAAAAAATCTCTCAATCAGCAGAAACAGCACTTGAAAATACTATTTCCAACCAGGAAGACATCCAAGAGTTGCAAAGAAATGAAACCTGGACCTGGGAAAGGATACTGGTACTGGAACACCGTTACAGGGAGTGTTTTCTTAAACTCAGAGGCTTTGAAGAGAATTTTTTTTTTGGCCCCCAAAGGGGATTTTTTATTGCTTTTTTATTATACAACCAAAACTACAATGAAAAAAAGGGAGGGGAACAACAACTAAGGAGAAAGAAAAGTATACCCACACTAAACTAAAAACCCAAGAGTAGGAGATCATTATCCCAGTTAGAATCTATGTTAGTACTACACTGTTAGTAAACAATGCATGCTGTGAGTTGCTATCTATCTCTGCTCAAATATTAACTGGTTACTTGTTATGGGAGAGTTCCAGAGCATCCCCAAACTTGCTTCATAAAGGCCATTTTCAGAGTCCTTCTGCCTGTACTTAGGCTTTCTATCTCTAAAAGCATAAGTTGGTTTGTGGGCAGCAGCGCCTTCTTCTGCAGCCAGGTCCTCATCTGTCTCCAAGGGTGTGGAGCCACTCAAACCAGTTTCACCGTCTTCTTTGGTTCCCAGGTGGCGTTTCAGGAATTCTTTAGCCTTATATACAGAGTCAATCTTCTCTCTTTTTTCATGGAGCTTAAAGGCGACCCCTTCTGGGACTACCCATTTATATCCAATTTGTTTAGTTTGAAGAAAAAGGATTAAGTCCTTGTAGACCTTTCTCTTTTGATGAATTTCAAATGGAATATCTTCTAGAGTTTTGATAGATGTATTCCCCAATTTCAGTGGAGTTGCTGATGTGGCTTTTAAAATTGCATCCCTAGTTTGTCTTCTTGAGAATCTGACTGATATCTCTCCAGGCAGGCTATTTTTTTTTGGTGTAATTAGAATACACCCTGTACGCTGATTTCATATCATTCATAATTTCCTCCGCTTTCAAGCCTGTTACTGGTGCGATAAGCTCACTGAGTAGCTTCTTCAAATCCTCATTTGGAGATTCAGGAACTCCCTGGAATCTGAGGACCATATTCGCTTTTTCCATTTGTAGAAATAACAGTCTGTTTTCTTGGTGATTCTGTTTATTTGTTAATTCGTCCACCCTTTTCTTCAAAATCTTGTTCTCGGCGTGCATCTCTTTCACTACTTTTACCGTTTGCTCCATCTTTTTAACCATTTCTGCCAGCTGGAGCTGTTACACTGCAAAGTTTTGACTGAGAGCGGTTAACTGCTGGTTAATACCAGTGAGTTGGTCCATCACGGGCGTGAGCGTATCCGCTAGGAGTCTCATGACATCCACTCCCTCTTCTTCCTACCTCGGGCTTTGGCCGCCTGTAAGTTTCAGTTTCGTTCCTTTCCTCCCTGTGCCTGACATCTTTGCAGATTGTTTACAAAAGCCAACCACTATTTCACAACCTCTGAAAATCGCTTATGATTTAAATCCGCTCTGGTAAGTCTCTCAAAACATGCCAAATGTTCCTTTTCCCCTTCCCCCCCTCTTCTCCGCTAATCTTTCTCGCTCACGGGAGGTGTCCCTCCTCTCTCAGCTTGCCGATGTGGGGGGGGGGGTTGAGGGATTTTCCAGTTATTTCAAAGTTCACTTACATCAAACTCATGTTCATTGTCAGCCACTCTCAACCTCGCTTATATTTTCGTCCATCGCTCAATCTCTATCGCTTGATCCAGCCAGCTCAGCTAGTGCCCGAAGGCCACACAGTGGCAGGACTGTCAGGGCAGAGGGGTGCCTCAATTCTCCGGCATTATGCCATTGAAGAGGCTACCCCTCAAAAGCCCTATGGCTAGGAGCCCTACTCTCGGGCTCTGTGGGGAAACTGCTTCAGCAGCCTCCCTCCATACCACTGGTGTGTGTGTCACTCCCCCAAGCGAAGGGGAGAGCGACTGCCATTGTTGAGCCAAAAAATGGAAGCCTGAGAAAATTGAAGGTACAGTAGACCTGGCTACTTTTGTCTCAACTTGGCTAATGACTGTAATTACTTTTGAAGATGAAACTATTCCAATGATATTAAGAGCCCACAGCCTACAAAAGAGACGGTCTCCACTTCTCCCAAGAAGGAACTAAGCTTCTGGCACTCAAAATCAAAAAGGAGGTGGAGCAGTATTTAAACTGAATATTGGGGGAAAGCCGACAGGAGATGAAAAGTCTCTGGTTCGGGATGGCTCATCTCAAAGAGATGAAGGGGTAGCTGTTACTTTTGGATTACAATTGTCCACTGGACTGTGGCTAACGATAGGGACTGCCTGTCAAGGTCTCAAGACAGCAAGAGGAAGCTTGTGGGCTTAACAAGTGTAGGAAACTATAGGTATTTATACACAAATGCTACCTGTCCTACATACAGGGCCGGAGAGACAGGCACAGATCAGGAGTCTCAATGCATGGATGAGACAATGGTGTATGGGGGAAGGTTTCAAGTTTGTTAGGCACTGGGATGCTTTTTGGAACAAGAGGGAGCTGTACAAAAGAGCTGGTCTCCATTCGTCCCAAGAAGGAACTAGGCTGCTGGTGCTTAAAATCAAAAAGGTGGCAGAGCAGTTTTAAAACTGAATATTGGGGGAAAGCCAACAGGAGATGAAAAGTCTTTGGATTGGGATGGCTCATCTCAAAGAGATGAAGGGGTAGCTGTTACTTCTCTACAAGGAAAAGGATTAGAATTGTCCACTAAGAATGTGGCTAACAATATGGACTGCCTGGCAAGGTCTTGAGGCAGTAAGAGGAAGGTTGTGGGCTTAACATGCATGGGAAACTATAAATGTTTATACACAAATGCTAGAAGTGTCCAAGGTAAAATCTTGGAATGCTTGGTGTTGGGGGAAGATACCTGTGGGTATTTCAGAAACTTGGTGAGATGAGCAAAATCAGTGGGATATGGTAATTCCTGGTTATAAATTATATCAGAAGGATGGGGGGGAAGGGTTGGAGGTGAGGTGGCTCTGTATGTCAGAGAGGGTATACAGTCCAGTAAGACTAAGAGGGTAAGATAATTGGATTTGCTTCTGGAAATGCTATAGGTTGAAATAGTGGGTCTAAAAGGAAGCTTAACACTGGGAGTTTGTTATTGCCCCCCAGATCAAAAGATAGAGGAGGATTATAAAATGATGAATGAATTAAAGATAGCGGCTAGATGAAATAACTGTGTCATAATAGGTGATTTGAACTACCCACACATTGATTGGGTTAATATGTGTTCAGGTCAGGAAAAAGAGATTGAGTTTCTAGATACTATCAATGACTGTGCTATGGAGCAGATGGTCACAGAACCTACCAGGGGAGAGGTGATCCTGGATTTGGTCCTAAGTAACGCCCAAGACCTGGTGAGAGATGTAAAAGTGATTGCACCACTTGGGAACAGTGACTATAATGTTATTGACTTTAACATTTGTATAAATAGGGAGTTGCCCAAAAAGACTGATGCAACCACTTTTAACAGTAAAAGGGGTAACTTCTCCGGTATGAGGGGACATGTGAGGAAGAAATTGAAAGGAAAAGCGGAAAAGGTCAAAACTCTTGAGGAAGCTTGGAGACTATTTAAAACTACAATCCTAGAAGCTCAGAAAAAATATATATTGCAGGTTAGGAAAGGCACAAATAGGTATAGAAAAAAGCCTGCATGGTTAACAAATAAAGTAATGGAAGCTGTAAAAGGTAAGAAGGATTCCTTTAAACGGTGGAAAGCTAGTCTCAGTGAGGTTGATAAAAGGGAACACAGGCTGTGGCAAATAAAATGTAAGTCTGTGATCAGGCAAGCAAAAGGGGAATATGAGAAGTATATAGCAAAAAGCATAAAGGCCAACAATAAAACTTTCTTCAAATACATTAGAAGTAGGAAACCAGCCAGGGAGGCAGTGGGGCCCTTGGATGACCAAGGGGTAAAAGGAGTAGTGAAGGATGATAGGGAAATGGCTGAGAAGCTGAATACATTTTTTCTTCTGTCTTCACTGTGGAAGATGAGAAGTGCTTGCCCACTCCAGAACCACCGATTTTGAGAGGGGGTTTGAAAGACCTGAATCAGATTGTGGTGACAAGAGACGAAGTCCTCCGGCTGATGGACAATTTAAAAACTAATAAATCACCAGGCCCGGATGGCATTCATCTGAGAGTTCTGAAAGAACTCAAATGTGAACTTTTGGATCTCCTTACAAAAATATGTAATCTTTCTTTAAAATATGCCTCCATTCCTGAGGACTGGAAGGTAGCTGATGTCACTCCCATCTTTAAAAAGGACTCCAGGGTCACATTGGAGACAAAAATCATCCAGGGGAGATCCGGGAAATTACAGGCTGGTCAGTCTGACATCGATACCGGGTAAGTTGGTGGAAACTATTATTAAGGAAACAATTTGTAGGCACATTGATGAACAAAAACTATTGAGGCAGACACAGCATGGGTTCTGTAAGGGAAGAACTTGTCTCACTAGCCTGTTAGTGTTTTTTGAGGGAGTGAACAAACATGTGGACAAGGGGGACCCAATAGATGTTCCTCATCAAAGGCTCCTAAGTAAGCTCAATAGTCATGGGATAAAAGGACAAATCCTTTTGTGGATCAAAAACTGGCTTATAAATAGGAAACAGAGAGTGAGTATAAATGGGAAACTTTCTCAGTGGAGGGTGGTAAGCACTGGGATACCACAGGGATCATTACTCAGTCTGATGCTTTTTAACTTGTTTATTAATGATTTGGAATTGGGAGTAAGCAGTGAAGTGGCTAAATTTGCAGATGACACGAAGTTGTTCAGGGTGGTGAAAACCAGGGAGGATTGTGAGGCACTCCAAAGGGATCTGTCGAGGATGGGTGAGTGGGTGTCAACGTGGCAAATGGGGTTCAATGTGGCCAAGTACAAGTGATGCACATTGGAGCCAAAAATCCTAAATATAAATACACATTGATGGGATTCTGACCTGGCAGAGACTGACCAAGAGAGAGATCTTGGAGTCGTAGTAGATAACTCAATGAAAATGTTTAGACAGTGTGTAACTGCAATAAAGAAGGCCAACGCTATGCTGGGGATTATTAGGAAGGGAATTGAAAACAAATCAGCCAGTATCATCATGCACCTATATAAATCATTGGTGCAACCTCATTTAGAATATTGTGTGCAGTTCTGGTCGCCACACCTCAAAAAGGATATTATAGCATTGGAAAAAGTGCAGAGAAGGGCAACTAGAATGATAAAAGGGTTGGAACACTTTCCCTATGAACAGGCCCGGCCCCAGGTTTCTGGGCACCCTAGGCAGGACTGCCTGGGGCGCCCACCCCACCGGGGATGCCAACCTCCCGGTGGGGCCTGGAGATGGCCCAGCGCCTGGAAGAGCCAGGGAAGGGGCGGGCTTAGAAGCCCCCCCTTCCCTCCCAGCAGGGGCAGCGTGCGCGGCTCTCCCGGGTATCTCGCAGCCGCGAGGCACTCGGGACAGCTGGGGAAGGGGCGGGCTTAGAAGCCCCCCCCTTCCGTCCCAGCAGGGGCGGCGCGCGCGGCTCTCCCGGGTGTCTCGCAGCCGCGAGGCACCTGGGACAGCCGGGGAAGGGGCGGGCTTAGAAGCCCCCCCTTCCCTCCCAGCAGGGGCGGCACGCGTGGCTCTCCCGGGCCCCTCGTAGCTGTGAGGCGCCTGGGAGAGCCGAGGAACGGGCGGACTTGCAATGCCCACCCCTTCCCTCCCAGCAGCAGCGCAGGCTCTCCCGGACCCCTCGCAGCTGCGAGGCGCCCGGGGAGAGCCGGGGAACGGGCGGACTTGCAACGCCCACCCCTTCCCTCCCAGCAGCAGCGCAGGCTCTCCCGGACCCCTCGCAGCTGCGAGGCGCTCGGGGAGAGCCGGGAACGGGCGGGCTTGGAACGCCCGCCCCTTCCCTCCGAGCAGCGGCGCTGGGCTTGGGAGGGCCGTGGGGGGGGTGGAGAAGCCGCTCCGCCGCCGCCTGCCCGCTCCGCGGCCCAGCCCAGCAACCGCAGCCCCGCGGTGGGCTTTGGAGGGCGGGGGTGGGGGTGGGGGAGAGAAGCCGGCTTTGGGGAGGGCGGCGAGCTCCGCTGCCACCTCCCGAGCCCCGGTGGGGCGCTTGGGGAGGTGGTGGGAGCAGCGGGTGGGACTTTTTCTGGGAGGGGCCGGGGCGCGGTTTGGCGCCCCTGCAGCCGGCGCGCCCTAGGCGAGCGCCTAGCTCGCCTAGTAGGCGAGCCGGCTATGCCTATGAAGAAAGTTTAAAATGCTTGGGGCTCTTTAGCTTGGAGAAACGACAGCTGAGGGGTGACATGATCGAGGTTTATAAGATTATGAATGGGATAGAGCAGGTTGAGAAAGAAGTTCTTTTCTCCCTTTCTCACAATACAAGAACTCGTGGGCACTCAAGCAGTTGGGTTAGAACAGAAAGAAGGAAGTATTCTTCACCCAAAGAGTGATTAACACATGGAATTCACTGCCGCAGGAGGTGGTGGCAGGTACAAGCATGGCCAGTTTCAAGAGGGAATTAGATAAACATATGGAGCAGAAGTCCATCAGTGGCTATTAGCCACAAGGTATAGATAGGAACTCTCAGTCTGGGGCAGGTGATGCACTCTATTCTTGGTGCTGGGGGGGCAGCAGTGGGAGGGGTTCTAGTGTCCTGGTCCCACTGCTGGACCTCCTGATGGCACCTGGTATTTTTGGCCACTGTGTGACAGAGTGTTGGACTAGATGGGCCGTTGACCTGATTCAACATTGGCTTCTCTTATGTTCTTAAGGTCTTGGGGTTGTTTAATGCAACCAATTTTTTTATTGCCCTTTTCTTCTGTTTTTGGAACATTTCTGGTTAAGGAATGTTTTCTCAAAAAAGTTTGTTGGGGATTGGGTAGAGGGAGGGTTTCTGAGGTGGAAGGGGGAGGTTACGGAGAGTTAGAAAATATGAGGAACAAATTGTTTGCAGTTCAGTTCTTAAAATAGCTTTTGAATAGTAAAAGTCGCATAAGTACTGTTATTAATAGTTTGCACAAAAAATGCAATGTTTACAATGTTGCAGTTAACTTATATGCAAATTATATTTGGTTTAATCTGCAGCTTGCTTTTGTATTCAAAGTTAAACGAGTCACCTTGAATGTCACTAGTTTTCACCACACAGTAAAATCCTACTGCTGGACCACAATTATCTGGGAAGTTTTGCCAAATTTTTATGCGATTATCTACTGATTTTAATGGATCTAATAATTATTTCCCTCAATTGTAGAGGATTGAATGATAAAATAAAAGCAAAACTTATTGCCACTGATCTTAAAAGCATGAAAACTGATGTAGCACTCTTACAAGAGACCTCTATCAAAAAGGGCCCTAAAGCCATTAATTCCAACTGGTTCCCTGCACAATATCTTGTATATGGTACCACAAAATCCTGTGGAGTGGCCATATTAATTGCTAAAAATGTTTCTTTTACCCTCGATGCAATGGAAAAAGATGCAGAAGATCATTATATTTTTATACGTGGAGACTTACTAGGTAGTGCTGTCATGCTGGCATCCATCTATGCGCCAAACACAGGCCAAATTGAGTTTCTGAAATCTACTCTTACTAAGGTACAATTATTTAGTAAGGGCCATATTATTGTTGGAGGAGACTTCAACTATTTATTTCATAGATATCTTGATAAAACACCGTCCCCCCAAAAGAAAGTGAGAATTATGCTCCAAGCCCATTTCAACTTTTAATGAATAACCTAAACCTCAGTGACGTATGGAGAGCTCATCATAGGCTGGAAAGGGATTATTCATACTATTCTCCTCAACACAAAGTCTATTCTAGACTAGATTATATTTTTACATCTAAAGATTCACTCCCAGTTTTTAAATCGTCTGATATTGGCAGTATCAGATGGTCAGACCATGCCCCAATAGAATGCGTCATCAGACTCAGTAACAACAATAATTGGAGGTACAACTGGGTTTTTTACAAAAATTTATTGATAGAACCAACATCAAAAAGTGAATTACAAAGAGAGCTGAAGGAGTATTTCCAAATTAACCAAAACTGTGGGACATCCAACATTACAGTGTGGGAGGCCTCCAAGGTGGTGATCAGAGGTAGAGCGATAGTATTATCAGCAGCCTGCAAAAGAGAAAAAACAAAAAAGAAATCAGAGCTTTTAGCTCTCATTAGACTACTTGAAACTAAACATAAAGAGACCGGTAGCAATCGTATTTACCAAAGACTCAGTAACTTAAGAAAGCAACTTGAAATTCTAGACACATCCACATTAACACAATATGATTTTTTATCTAAGCAGATTTCTTCTAGCAAAGGCCCAAAGAAACTTCAATACCTTTCATGGAAACTAAAGAAACAATGTTCAGACAGATGGATTCATAGCTTAAGGGACACCAAAGGTAATCTACATACTTCATTTAAAGACATTATAAAATCTTTTGAGTTATTTTACACAGCATTATATGCTCTATCACAGCCGAATGAAGCAGCAATAAAAGACTTTCTGGACCAATACCCACCAGCGAAGGAACTTTCTAAAGAACATCAAACACTTCTTAATTCACCTGTTAGCCCAGAAGAGGTCGAATCAGTCATCACAGCACTGAAAATTAATAAAGCTCCGGGTCCGGATGGCTTTTTTCCTGAATACTAAAAAACTTTTACACCTATAATAGCTCAACCTTTAGCGAAAGCTTTCAATGAAATATTAGTATCTGGAAAGCTGCCAGATACCTGGTGCGATGCTAATGTGATCCTGTTACCCAAGAAGGATGAGGACTTGACTGACACTAAAGGATACCATCCGATCTCGTTGCTTAATACGGACTATAACATTTTCACATCCATCCTGGCTAACAGACTTAAAAACATAATTGGAGAGTACATTCATAGTGACCAAACGGGATTCATCCCGACAAGGGACATCACTGATAATATCCAAAAAATGATAAACATTATCCATCAAGGCAGATCAACCCTGCTGCATAACATACTGATTTTAATGCTTGACATCGAGAAAGCCTTTGATACTTTGGAGACATCCTTTTTGAAAAAGTTATTGGATACTTTTCTCAAAGCTATTTTGGCTATTTATAACAAACCCAAAGCTTCTCTTCTAATCAATGGTGATTCATCCTCCAATATCAATTTGCAACAGGGCGTGAGACAGGGTTGCCCCCTGTCACCTCTTTTATTTATATTAGCTATGGAGCCATTGAATTTAGCCATACAAAATAACCCTATAATCAAAGGAGTAAGTATTGCAAAGAAGGAATTTAAAGTGAGCCTATTCACTGACGATCTTTCCATTTATATTTCAGATCCCCAAACAACACTACCCAAAATCTATAGAATGCTGACATTATTTGGAGACATGGCCAGTCTAAGAATAAACCTAAGTCAATGATTTATCCTATCCAGATTTCCAATGCAATGAAAACATTTATCCAAGCAAAATATCCTTTTCAATGGGTCTCAAAATACCAAACTTCTTTTGGTATAAAATTACCATTATGCATGTCTGACCTTCTAAAGTTTAATCACTTTCTAGTCAACAAGGAAGTTAATGAACTAATGAAAAAATGGGACCTTAAACCACTACCTTGGTTTGATCACATTCAAACATTTCTAACTATTATTTTTCCAAAATTTCTTTATTGTTTGCTATTTCAACAACCTTACTAACTAAATGGCAGAGGAATGTATCTAAATTCTTATGGCACTATAAAGCACCAAGAATTAAACACAGTACAGCAAGATGACCACTCCGCAAAGGAGGTCTGGCAGTTCCTGATCTACAGTTATGTTATAATGCAATGCCCTTGTCCAACCTCCTGAGACAATACCATCACCAAGACAACCTGGATTGGCATTACATGGAAGAATCTACACTTTAACCAAACTGTTTCAAGGAAGCTCTGTGGGTAGTTCAACTGTACAAAAGGTTAAAAGCATGGCACAACCCCTATTTAGAGTCAACACTAAGAATCTGGTGCAAACTTAGGCCACTTCTGACAACCACACGATCTACCATCAGTACCTTTACAGGCCAAAAATGGTTCCCACCTGCGGAAGACCCAAATTCATTCTACCACTGGTGGAAACAAAGCTTAACTAGAATAGTAGACCTCTTAGCCCATGGTACACTTCTAACTAAGCTGGAACTCGATGTACAGGGTTTGAGCCCTCTCACCCCCAGTCCAGGGGATAAGAGAGGCACAATTCCTGATACTCTGCCAGCATGTACAGGATCTTACTTCTCTCTCACGCCCCTCCAGGAATGAGAGATACCAAAATCCCATATGCTTAAAAAAACCCAAGAGTATGTCTGCACACACTCCTGGCTTATCAGTAGTCTGCCACCAAGATCTCTTATATCAGGGCCCTCACCAAGATTCAAAAGCAGAGATCTCAACTCCTGCCTGGTCTAGAGGACTTAGCAAGTTTATCAGCCCTGTGCCAGAGCTGCAAACTATTAATTAACACATAGCGGTAGCCTTCTAGGTGAACAGCTTAGGCACAGGGTCTAGGCCTAGAACCCAGTTGCAATCCAGGACACAAACTCAGATAATATTCATTGATATTACCTTTATTCAGTACAAAGCAGTCATATATATTTGCAGTTCTGGCTTACCTGGGTGCCCCGCAGCTGTGGAGCATCCAGGAAAGCCGGCGCTAGGAGGGAAGGGGCGGGGGTTAACCCCCTCGCCTCTTCCCTGGCTTGCCTGGGGGCCCCACAGCTGTGGAGCACCCAGGAAAGCCGGCAATTGGGGGGCAGGTGTGGGGGTTAAACCCCCCACCTCTTCCCTGGCTTTCCTGAGGGCCCCACAGCTGCAAAGCACCCAGGAAAGCTGAACTGGGAGGGAATGGACTCAGGTTAAAAACCCCCACCTCTTCCCTGGCTTTCCTGGGTGCCCCACAGCTGTGGAGTGCCCAGGAAAGCTGGCGATTGGAGGGAAGGGGCGGGGGATAACCCCCCTGCCTCTTCCCTGGCTTGCCTGGGTGCCCTGCAGCTGTGGAGCACCCAGGAAAGCCGGCGCTGGGAGGGAAGGGGCAGGGGGAAAAAAACCCCACCTCTTCCCTGGCTTTCCTGGGTGCCCCGCAGCTGTGGAGTACCCAGGAAAGCCAGCGCTGGGAGGGAAGGGGCAGGGGGTAACCCCCCACCTCTTCTCTGCCTTGCCTGGGTGCCCCACAGCTGTGGAGTGCCCAGGAAAGCCAGCAATTGGAGGGAAGGGGTGGGGGTTAAAAACCCCCACCTCTTCCCTGGCTTGCCTGGGTGCCCTGCAGCTGTGGAGCGCCCAGGAAAGCTGGTGCTAGGAGGGAAGGGGTGGGGGTTAAAAAACTCCACCTCTTCCCTGCCAGCACTGGGAGGGAAGGGGTGGGCATAACCCCCATCTCTTCCATGGCTTGCCTGGGGGCCCTGTATCTGTGGAGTGCCCAAGAAAGCCAGCGATTGGAGGGAAGGGGCAGGGGTTAACCCCCCCAACTCTTCCCTGGCCTGCCTGGGGGCCCCACAGCTGTGGAATGCCCAGGAAAGCCGGCGATTGGAGGGAAGGGACAGGGGTAACTGCCACCTCTTCCATGGATTGCCTGGGGGCCCCACAGCTGTGGAGCACCCAGGCACACCGGTGCTGGCAGGGAATGGGTGGGGGTAACCCCCACCTCTTCTCTGGCTTGCCTGGGCCCCCCACAGCTGCAGAGCACCCAGGCAAGCCAGTGCTGGGAGGGAAGGGGTGTGGTTAGGACCCCCCGGTCTCCAGGCCCCACTGGGAGGTTGGCATCCCTGGTGGGGTGGGTGCCACAACCTGGCCTGCCTAGGGCACCCAGACACCTGGGGCCAGTCCTGCAAGGGATGAAGACAAAGTGGAATTACTCAACTCTCACTTTGCATCAATCTTTAAAGATAAGGAAAGCTGTATATGGAAACTGAAGAATGCAGGGCATATGAAGGAAGGAAGAAATGCCAGTCCAGAGTAAGTAAGGAAATGGTTAGAGAGCATTTGGCTGCATTAAATACTTTCAAATCTCCAGGGTCAGATGGCTTGCATCCCAGGGTGCTAAAAAAAATTGCAGATGTTATTTCAGAGCCTCTGGCTCTAATCTTTGAGATGTCCTGGAGTACAGGTGTTGTGCCGGAAGACTGGAGAAGAGCGAATGTTGTCCTGGGCTTCTGGTCGGAGTAAAATGGCGAACTGACGCACCCCTGTGAATGAGTGGGGTGGACGGCGGCTTCTTCTGACAGTTTGGGCAGTTTTACTGTCCAACGCAGCATCCCCCAGGCAGGGGGGTGACAGGCAAGCAACAAGGTCCAAGTGAGAGTTGAGATCGGCATCCACAAGTCCTGAAGGGGGCTTGTTTATGCTCTGAACTCCTCTCAGAAGTGGGCGTTTGCAAGTCAGCACTTAAAGAAGCTAGCTGAGCTGAAGAATCAGCTTAAATTCGCTATTTCCCGATCTCTTAAGAAACGATTTACTGTTGAAAACAAAGAGAAGCGATGCGAAGTCCCAAGATAAACATTTAAGGTAACTGAAACGATTTGCTTATCGGGGAGAAGATATAATGAGATTTGAACAAGACAGTTAAGCGCACAAGGTTTTAAGCTGTATAATCGATCCATCGTTAAAATCAGAAGAGTTCGTTAAAGCATTAAAAACGGATTAAATTGACTTTGTTTAACATTCCTGCGGTTAGAGGCTGAGCGATAAGCGTATGAGCGAATGCGACTGGAAAGATCGTGAGACAAAGGTGTAACATTTAACTGTGTCTGGCTGAAACCGGAATTTGGCTAGAGAGTGTGTTGGAGGACCAAAAGAGAGGCAGACCAGATGTGTTTCTGGTAGGACATTGTTAATGTGGGACCGGAAACAGGAAGTTTAGAGAGAGCCTACTCTAGCCAAGAAAACCATAGAGAAATTGCACCCACCATTTTGTGGAGGACTGAATTTTAAAACGTATTTTTAAGACAAAATAGACTGTCAATAAGAGCGAAAAAAGTGGAATTTGAAGGGAAGTGAGAAAACAATTGAAGTGTACTGACAAAGTTTCAAAATGGAATCAAAACTCAGGCACAGAGTGGCGTCAGCTGCAAGTCCAGGTATGTCATCTAAAGACAAGAAAGAATGGCAGGCAGCAATAGAAGCAATGGAGAAGTGCATGCTCGAAGCGATCCAAGGTATGATGAAACAAATGGACAAGCAGTTTGAGGAGAAAATGGAAAAACAGCTGGAACAGTTGGAAGAAGTTCAGGAAAAAAATGTGGCAGCCTTGAGAGAACTAGTACTTGCGGAAGTGGCAGAGTTTAAAAAAGAAGTGGAAAATACAAGTAACCAAGTTAAAGCTTTGGCTACAAAATCAACTGAAATGGTGGAAAAGACACAAGACTTGGAAAAGAAAATTGAAGTGAATTCACAAAGCAACCAGAATCTTGAGGCAGTTGTGGAATATAAAGCAATGTCAAACCATCTGAGACTGAGAGGAATAGAAGAAAAAGTGGGAGAAGATATACGTACTGAAGTGATGGCAACTTTGACTGAATACTTGGGAGGAGATCAGGGGGAGTTAGATCAGAATTTTGATCTTGTATACAGAGTGAATTCTGCTTATGCACAAAGAAAAAATCTACCAAGAGATATAATTGTTCAATTTGTGACAAGGAAAATGAAAGAGGATGTATTTAAGAAGCAGTTTACTCAGCCACTGGAAACTGATGGTAAAAAGATAATAATAATGAAGGAACTCCCAAGGTCCATTTTGCAGGACAGAAAGAAATATAAGAAGTTGGTGGATAAGCTGAAACAGTTGAATATCAGATTCAGATGGGAGATACCACAAGGACTGTCCTTTACATATAATTCAAAAAGATATATGATCAAATCACCGGGGGATATGTATAGGTTGAAAGCCAAAAATTCTGAAGATTTCGGAGATATTTAAAAAGACTCTATGATGGATTACAAATTGTTATTGTGGAATGTAAATGGACTTAACTTACCTAACAAAAGAAAAGTAGTGAATTATTGGCTACAAAACCAGAAATCTAATATCATCTGTCTACAGGAAACCCACATAAAAAGTCGGGATAAAAAATATTTGATTAACAAAAAATTGGGAGAAGAATTTTATTCTTTGACAGAGAAAAAAAATAAAGGAGTTGTGACTTATGTAAATAAAAAATTGGAAACCAAACATGTTTTTACAGATAAAGAAGGGAGATATGTGGCTGTTGAGATCACATTACTGCAAAAAAAGACACTGGTTGTTAATTTGTACGCTCCTAATGGAGCCAAAGAGAACTTTTTAAAGGATTTGTTGAGGGAATTGGACCAAGTGCATTATGATCAGATAATTCTAGCTGGAGATTTTAATGGTACTGTTAATAATAAATTGGACAGACAATCACAAAAGGGTGATGAGAAGATTGGAAAGTTACCCCAATTTTTTTTCAAACTGATTGAACAAGAAAAGTTGGAAGATGTATGGAGAAAATGGAATCCAAAAATTAAAGACTTTACTTTTTATTCCAACCGACACAGATCCTTCTCAAGAATAGATATGATTTGGATGTTGAGTGAAATTGCATTAAAAACCCAGAAGGTGGAAATTTTGTCAAAGACTAATTCAAATCACAACCCGTTAATTTGGATATTAAAAGAAAAGGCTAAAAATACCATTGGAGAATTAATGAAGATTTATTGGATAAGACGAAATTAGTGGAGACATTGCGGAAAGAAACTCAGATTTTTTTTCAAATGATTTTAAACCAAGAGGTTAATATACAGACAGTTTGGGATGCTTACAAATCGGTGATGAGAGGAGTATTAATTTCAATGAATGCAGCCAACAAGAAAAATAATTTGAAACAACAGAAAGAGTTGCAGGAAAAAAATCAACAAAAAGAAAATGAGTTGACACGGAGACCAGGCAAAAAGAAACTTCTTAAGGAAATTCAAATCTTACAAGAACAATTAAAGGTGATATCAAATAGAGAACTTTATTGGAATTTAAAGAAATTGCAGCAAAAATCTTTTGAAGGAGCAAACAAGCCAGGGAAGTATTTGGCGTGGCAATTGAAAAACCGAAGGGAGAGAAGGACAATAACCAAGATAATGGAAGAAGGTAAAGAAATTGTTGATATGAACAGAATAAAAAGAGCCTTCTTCAAATATTATGCAAAATTATTTCAAAAAAAGAATATTGATCCAGCGAAAATTAAAAAGTATTTGGACAAAGTAACTTTACCTGAGATGGATAGTAATACTAAAGAAATGCTGAATGGTCCAATACAGAAAGAAGAAATATATAAAGCAATAGAAGACGCCACATTAGGGAAAGCTCCAGGACCAGATGGATTTACCTTAAAGTTTTATAAAAAATTAAAGGAGGAGCTGACCCCGATTATGGAACTTCTAATTAATGAAATTCAGCGGACTAAATTAATACCAGAATCTTGGAAAGAAGCCAACATATCACTCATACCCAAGGAAGGACAAGATTTGACAGACGTAAAAAATTATAGACCAATTTCACTACTTAATAATGATTATAAATTGTTTGCCAAAGTTATTTCGGAAAGATTGAAGACTTATTTAAAAGATGTCATTAGAGAAGAACAAGCTGGTTTTTTACCAAACAGACAAATTAGGGACAACTTAAGGATTGTGACTGATGCAATAGAATACCACGATAAACATCCAGAAAAAGAAGTTGCCTTTCTATTCTTGGATGCGGAAAAAGCCTTCAACAATTTAAACTGGGAATTTATGCTTCAAGTGTTTGATAGAATGGACATTGGGCAGCCCTTTTCAAACATGATTAGGGCTGTATATTGTGAACAAAAAGCTTCGCTGAATGTGAATAAAGAGTTGACGGAATACTTTAAAGTTCAAAAAGGGACAAGACAAGGATGTCTGTTATCTCCTTTACTATTTATTTGGATTTTGGAAGTGATGCTAAATAAAATAAAAGACAAAGATATAAAAGGACTTACAATTGGAAGTTTTGAGTATAAATACAGAGCCTTTGCAGACGATGTAATGTTTATAATTGAAGATCCAGTATTGAATGTACCGTTATTGATGGAAAAGATTAAAGAATTTGGAGATGTGGCTGGATTTTATGTGAATAAGAATAAAACAAAGTTACTTTGTAAAAATATGAGAAAAGAAAATCAACTAGACTTACAAGAAAAAATCCAGTGTGAAGTGGTGAAGAAAACTAGATACTTGAGAATAGAGGTTACAGCAAAAAATATAGACTTGTTTAAGAATAATTATGAAAAGACCTGGAATAAAATTCAACAAGATATTAAAAAATGGAATACTTTGAATTTATCACTTTTGGGCAGAGTCTCAGTAGTCAAAATGAACATTCTACCTCGTCTGTTATTCTTATTTCAGATGATCCCAATTGTGAAGGACTGTAAAGTGCTGAATCTATGGCAAAAAGAAATCTCAATGTTCATGTGGGCAGGAAAGAAACCAAGGATTAAAATGAAAATTCTCTGTGATGCTAAAGAAAGGGGAGGTTTTCAACTCCCTAATTTTAGACTATATCATGATGCGGTGTGTCTGGCATGGTTGGAACAATGGATTAATTTGGAGAATAGAAAGCTGTTAGCACTAGAAGGACATGATTGGAAATTTGGTTGGCATGCCTATTTATGGTTTGAGAAGTCCAAAGTCGATAATCTTTTCAAACTCCACTTCATACGGAGATCATTATTCATGACATGGATGAGATACAAGAGATTTTTTTTTGAAGCAAGACCATTGTGGATTGTTCTGGCGGAAGTAATTAAACCACTCTCAAGACATAAAGGGAAAGACTGGTTACCCTATAGAGACATTCTGAAAATTGAGGGGAGAAGTTTCGCGATGAGACCTAGAGATGAACTGGACTTTGAGTATGACTGGCTAAATTACAGACAGATTTATGATTTATTCAAGACTGACAAAACGAGATATGGTTTTAGAAAGAAAAATAACGAAATTGAAAAGGTTTGGATAGAAAAAGGTAAAAAAATGATTTCTAGAATTTATAAGATTTTGTTAAAATGGTATACAGAGGATGAGATTGTAAAAGAGCAAATGGTGAAATAGTCTATTGCCCCCCTAGTCGGAATAACGAGACAGACAACAGTTTGGAAGTAAACAAGGGCCACTTTATTAACTATTTAACATAACATTGCTGCAAGGGACCAGCTAAGCGAGCACGGAACAGACAAGGCAGGTGTCTCTCCGTTGACCAACCTCCTTGCCCTTTTCTCGGGCGGGTCACCCAGCTCTGGTCTTGAGCCTTCGGTCTGGCTCGTGACCAGCAGCCCAGCAAACTGGTCGCCACCTAGGAGCGCCTACCCCTGAAGCCTTCAAACTTGCAGAGAGGAGCATACCCTAAGAGGTTCCCAGAGGAGGTGATCACCGTTCCCCACTCTAGACCTTAGAAATCCGAAGGCAGTTCCTGATGACCCCCTGTTCCCTAATGGGGGAAAATGCCGTAAGGTGCTCACCGGTTCCGGTTTCTTGCCCGCACCAACCTGCCACAGCCAAGACCAAGCCTCTGCTTTGGTCTTTGCTCCCCACAAAAAGGCCAAGGCTGAGCTGATCCCTTGCTGCAAGTCATACAGAAGAACCTTTTGCCCTTGTCAGATAGGTGTACCCCATCAGCACTATACGGGTCCCATAACTCCACCACCCTTCATGGCCGTCCTCATCTAGCGGGTGGCTGTATGCCTTGCGGGGTCTCCTCTATTGTGCCATACATGGCAGAGCAGAATAACAGACCCCACTCTCCGCATTACCAGGCCACATTGCTCCCATCATTGCAAGGCCAGCCACCACTTATAACACCAGGCCTTGCCCTTCATGGCGAGTCAGAATTGTTGTCCAGAGGATCTGCACTCTGGGCCACCTTGCTCTTATCATCACAAGGTTAGCCTCCAGATATAAGACCAGGGCCTTGCCCTTCATGGCGAAGCAGAGTAGCCTGCCAGACTATCTGCACACCTGGCCACCTTGCTCCTATCATCACAAGGTCAGCCACCACTCATAACACCATGTCTTTGTCATTCATGGCGAAGCAGAGTAGCCTACCCGACTATCTGCACTTCAGGCCACCTTGCTCCTATCATTACAAAGTCAGCCTCCACTCTTAGTACCATGTCCTTGTCCTTCATGGCAAAGCAGAATAGCCAGCCAGCCTGTCTGCAGGCCACCTTGCTCCTATCATCACAAGGTCAGACTCCACTTGCAGCACCAAGGCCGTGTCCTTCAAGGTGAAGCAGAATAGCCAAACAGTCCATCTGCACTCTCTGTCATCTTGCTCTTATTAATGCCAGGTCTGCCTCAGCTCATAGCACAAGGGCCTTCACAACCAGGGTGTCCTCCTGGCCTGGTGGGTGGCCAAAGGACCATGCTGTGGCTGCAGACAGTGACCCTTTGTCTCGCCCCACGACCAGCAGCACCTGAAAGAAAACCTCATTAATAACTTTAAACTTTGTAATTCCATTGTCTGAATGCTAGGAACAAACCCGCCACTAGCTCACTGAGCCACGATGCCACCCCCCAATTTGGAGTGTAGGGACCAGATAAAAGTCTTAATCTGAACAAGGTTCCATTGACACCACCATAAGGTAAGGGAGCCTGTCGCCAGGGCAGCTGCAGTAGAAGCGGCACTGAACTGAGAAGAGTGAGTACCAAACTTCACCCCAGGAAAGGCCCAACCACTGCAAAGAGGATGCCTGATCAGAAAAGTTCCATCTACAGGCTTAAAGTGATAACCGAATAACCTGAGGTACAGCAACATCCCCTGCTGCAAAAATGAATCCTTATTTCACTGCCAGATAAATAAGCTGCCTCCGGTCCTATAGAGTTCCCTTTCCCCAATACCCTCATAGAATGCTGTAGAATTCCACTACATCCACACCACAATGTTTGCATTTGCGCAGCCATTGTGATCTGCAAGGCACTGTCCAACATACCTAGAGCTTACGTGTGCCCTGATCAAATGACCTAACTCATGTATAATCCTGTGTAACCAAGCAAGCCTCCCCCTTTAGAAGGATGTTAATTATCAGGAGATGCTATTTATCTCCAAGCCATGAAAACTAAAGCTGTGCATTTTCATGCATTAAGTCTCTATTAAACAGACAAGACTCTTTTCCTTTGGATCTTCTGGCAACCAGCATCCTGAAGATAGGAAACTGAAGCCAGTAAGATCACTACCTAAAGTCTATGTCAGAAGAGAGCCTCTCTAATCTAGTCCCAGGTTACCTGGATTGTCAAACTGTGAAAACAACACTAGAGGAGATGCAGATCAATTGTCTTAGTATCTTGGCGTTTTTTTTAAAAAAAACTATTCCTACTATTGCAAGCAGACCTAAACAGGTAGGCCCCCGTTGTTACAAAGTCAAGGGACCGTCCCAATAAGGCATTTGAAAATGCTTCTAGGTATATGAAATGCTCCTATAATAACCACTAAGAACCCTCCTGGCCAACCAGTAAGTTCAGCTTTAAACATTGTGATTTTTTCAATGTGGTGTCACATTAAAACCTATATAATTAATTTTATTTGCTTGTTTGTTATTTATTTATTCATTTATTTAAAAATTCCTTACCCTGAAGAGTACATGGTATTTCTTAATAGCAACAGGGTTCCTATCCTAAAGACTGGGACAAGCACACAGAAATGTGCAATGACTCCAACTTACCATTCGCTGTATGCACATACGTGCAAGCTGCATGCACACTCACCATAAGATGAATATGGCTCCAGTTGAACCCATTTACCCAATGTAAGTAACGCTGGGCTGCCAGGTCTAAAAGTAAATTCATTCCTCCCAGGTGCGTGGGCAGAAAAGCCCTCTGGCCTCCCAAGCCATGCTGATCCACAATGGGTCCTGCTTAACCCTTGCCCCACTGAAACCTCCCTGGAAGCCACCTGCTCCCTTTCCAATTGCTGTGGCTGCACCGCTGCATCACAGCCGGCAGCCGGCACCTCCTGCAGCCTGTTGTAACCAACATCCCTCATCTAGGCCCTGGACACTCACTGGACTTTCCTCTAAAGACAAATGCACAATTAAACCTGTGAAGAATGCTCATTGTACCAAACCAATGACATGTAATGACGTGCCAGCTGTCCGATTCCCAGATCACGCATCCGATTGAAAGTCACACCGTATCCCTGCTAAAACAGAAAACATAAGACACCAATGATGTATTGCATGGGTATTAGGAATCCTAACACATGACAAGTACTAACCTGATTTTACCCACTCAGCAAGCATTCACACAGTCAAAGTCATATGTTGCTGATAAGGATTCCTTCACTGAAGGAAACCATTAGAAGTTCAGTTGTAGCCAGGCTGACACCATTTACAAGTGCTCTCCCCCTTACTTTCCCAAGAGGGAGGCCCACAATAATGCTCCACAAGGAGTGCCTCTGTCCTGGCTCCCAGAGTTATCATCTTAGTGCTGTCTCCGAACCAGATGACCAGATGTTGCCACTACCTTGCCTGCCACAGTGTCTTCGCCTTGTCAGTCCTCGGGAAGACCCAAGCAGACCTCACCCAGGACCACCCACCGCGCATCTGACTACTGTATCACAGGCTGTTGGGCAGATGTTGACATTCCCCCACCAGCTTCTAAGGAAGCTCCTTGTCCATACTCCAAAAAGGGGTTAGGAAAGCCAGCACCTCTGCTTGAAAGATTATAGAATCATAGAAGGTTAGAGTTGGAAGGGACCCCGCAGGCCATCCAGTCCAACCCCCTGTACTCTGCAGGAGCTGAGCCAAAAACTAGCCTTACAAACAATGTTCCTTCTATCTAAGTTAGTGTGAGTCATCTCACAACCCTCTATCCTCCAGCTTACACCAGCAGTCCCTGACACCTGAAGGTGGGGGATTATTATTATTTGCTTGTTTGTTTGTTTGTTTTTCTTTTCTCTGCACTGCCTCCGGGTATTGCTACCACCACCGTCCCTGTCTTGGGCTATGGTTAGGCGGGACAACCTCCTAACCTTCCTACCGGAGTCACTAGAAACCCGCACAGGGCTTCCTGGCAATCTTCAGGGCTCCCCTGGAGAGTTGGCAACTGGTGGTTCTGCCCCCAGTCTCTTCCGCAGGGAGTCTCCAACCCATCCCTAACGTGCCCAAGCACCTAGGGGAAACGCGGTACATAGGGACTTCTCGCAGTTAACAGATGAAGGATTTATTGATCAATTTATGCAGCAGCCAAATTGCTCGCTTATTAGCAACTTATTCCAACCAAGTTAATTCTAGGAGGAACACCGCTGTTGCTCACATGCCTTTATTCTTTGAATATAGCTGCATAACCAGCCCCGGCTTAGTAGTTATTGCAGTTGTATTATGTTCAATATTTAACTATCTATTAATATTATTTTAAATTTATTCCTATTAAGCAGTGGCCAAATCACATATCAATAAGCTGTTCTGTGCCTCATGACCTAACCCAAAGAGGCCACATGGTTGCCTCTTCCTGACCTCATCAAAATGTCCACCCCAATGTACTTCACACAAAATGGCTAACTCTATCAGACCTCACTAAAATGAGAGAGAGTAATAAGGCCATAGGCTAAGGAGAGGGGAATAAAGCTGAATCCTTAACCTTCCCCAGCAACAACGCACACCTGGGGGTGGAATGTAACTGGGCAATACTGGGTGAAACCTGAGGAGGAAAAGGGGGGCGGCAAAAGCAGCCTCACCAACTGCAGCCACAACCCCCCTCTTGAAGCCAACTGTCTGTGTGAGTGGTGAGTGTGTGGGTTTTTTTTTTTTTAAACCAAAGAACGCCGCTGCTGCCGCCCCGGATAGGTCGCCACCGCCTCAAACAGGCCATTGCCAAAACTGGCACCTGCCACCCTGATGAGCCACTGTCAGCGCTGGGAAGGGGCTGCCGCCTTTGCCACAAAATGGGTAGCCACCCCCGCAAATGGGCCGCCGCCACAAACAGGCTGCCGCTGTCGCAAATGGGCCGCCGCCACCACCTAGAACAGGCTGCTGCTGCTGCTGCCACTGCCACCAGTAATGGGCCGCCGCCGCGAACGGGCTGCCGCTGCCACCACCGCGAACGGGCTTCCGCTGCCGCCGCTGCGAACAGGCTGCCGCCGCCGCCACAAACGGGCCGCCACCATGAACGGGCTGCCGCCACCGCCGCGAACGGGCTACCGCCACCGCCGCCACGAATGGGCTGCCGCCACCACGAATGGGCTGCCGCTGCCGCTGCCATGAACGGGCTGCTGCCGCCCCCGGCCTGCCATCAGCCTGCCTCCCAGGCCCTCTGGAGAGGCCCCGGCCCTCGCTCCCTGTGCTCCGAGCTGTTAACAGCTCGAGCACTTCAAGCAACTGAGAACGGGCAGGAACAGAGCCTGGCTGTTTGCCCAAGCCGTCTCTACTCCCCGCCCACGTCACGACGCTAAACGTCGTGACTCTGTTGCTGCCCGTCTTCCTGAGGGCGGCAAAGCAGCCCCCGGTGACCAGCGGTGCTGCTGGGTCGCCGGGAGCTTCGTAAATATAAATAGAGATATAGAAATGTCATTATGGGAATGTGTGTGGAAAAAATCGATCAAAATTTCAACATGTGTTAATGTGAAGGAAAATTGTTATAAAATGATGTATAGATGGTACATGACACCAAAAAAAATTTGCTAATTTAAATGAGAATATGTCTAACAAATGTTGGAAATGTAAGAAAAAGGAGGGCTCATTTTACCATATGTGGTGGACATGTGAAAAAGCAAGTGCTTTTTGGACTGAGATTCATAATGAAATTCAGAAAATTCTGAAATGTACTTTGAAAAAAGAGCCAGAAATGTTACTCTTAGGACTTAAATTAGAAGAAGTCAAAATGGCAAAGAGAACTTTGTTATGGTACTTAATTTCAACTGCAAGAATTACTTATGCTCAGTTTTGGAAGCAGGAGCAGGTACCTGACAAATGGGAATGGATAAAAAAAATGATTTTTATGATTGAAATGGACAAGTTGACAAGAAAACTTCATGGAAAAGAAGATGACGAATTCTTAGCAGATTGGAAAGACTTTAAAGACTATTTAGAACTTAACTGGGATGTGAAAAATAGACTGTTATGTTTTGATAGTTATTAATAATAGAGGTGTTGTAAGAAAAGGGATTGTAATAGAAAAGTTACCTAACAGTAGAAAATAGAAAAGGAAAATATTGAAAATTATGAACTGAATATTGAAAATGAATTGAATGTAAAAGAATATTGTTAGAAATGTTAATAGGGCTGGAGCATCGTTGGAAGCCGGGGGGGGGATTTCTTTTTTCAGAAAAGGATATGTTATGAATTGGTTGCCAAATATGTAAAATGCCACTATATCCTGTTAATAAATTTTCTTTAAAAAAAAAAAAAAAAAAAAGCGTGAATGTTGTCCTGATGTTCAAGAAAGGATAAAAGACAGTCCCGGGAAATTACAGGCCTGTCAGCTTGACATCAATACTTGGAAATATTCTGGAGCAGGTTATCAAACGCTCTGTCTGTGAGCACCTTGAACAGAATGAGTTAATTGGTAGTAACCAGCATGGGTTTATCAAGAATAAGTCATGCCAGACCAACTTTGTCTCCTTTTTTGACAGAGTTACTAAAATGGTTGACTCTGGCAATGCTGTGGACATAGTGTATCTAGATTTCAGTAAAACATTTGACAAAGTTTCTCATGATATCCTTGAGGATAAGCTGGTTAAGTGTGGGCTGGATGGTGCAACCGTTGGATGGATTCCTGGTTGGTTGAAAAATCGTACCCAACGAGTGCTCATAAATGGCTCTGCATCTACGTGGAAGGAAGTCTCGAGTGGAGTGGCACAGGGCTCGGTCCTGGGCCCGGTGTTGTTCAATGATTTTATAAATGACCTGGAGGAAGACATAGAGGGGATGCTTATCAAATTTGCAGATGACACAAAGCTGGGTGGAATTGCTAAATCAGAAGAAGACAGAGTCAGGATTCAAAATGATCTAGATAGGCTGGAACAGTGGGCTGAGGCAAATAAAATGAATTTCAATAGAGATAAGTGCAAAGTCCTGCACCTAGGCACAAAAAAATCAAAGGTACAGATATAGACTGGGAGGGACTTGGCTTGACAGTAGTACATGTGAAAGGGATCTAGGTGTTCTGGTTGATCACAAGCTCAACATGAGTCTGCAGTGCGATGTGGCTGTGAAGAAAGCTAATGCAATCTTAGGATGCATTAACAGAAGTATTGTGTCCAGATCACGGGAGGTGGTAGTTCCGCTCTATTCTGCTATGGTCAGGCTTCATCTGGAGTACTGTATCCAGTTTTGGGCACCACACTTTAGGAAGGATGTTGACAAGCTCGAGCATGTCCAGAAGAGGGCAACCAGGATAGTGAGTGAGTTTGAATCCAAGTCTTATGAGGAAAGGCTGAAAGAAATGTGTTAAGCCTGGGAAAGAGAAGACTTAGAGGGGACATGATTGCAGTCTTCAAGTATTTGAAGGGCTGTCATGTAAAAGATGGAGCAGATCTATTCTCTCTTGCTCCGGATTGCAAGACTAGATCTAATGGGTGGAAACTACAAGGGAGTCATTACCGGCTAGATATCAGGAAAAACTTCCTAACTGTAAGAGTGGTTGAGCAGTGGAACAGTCTGCCTCGGGAGGTGGTGGATGCTCCTTCCCTGGACATTTTCAAGCAGAGGCTGGACAACCATTTTTTGGGTATGTTGCAGGTATGTAGGGCTGTCTTTTGGCTATGCTCCTGCAGAGTGCAGGGGGTTGGACTAGATGACCTGCAAGGTCCCTTCCAACTCTAACATTCTATGATTCTATGATCCTCTCAGATATTCCTTTGTTGTTCTGCTTCCATTTCATTCTGAGTAGACAGATGACTTTGAGCCCCTTGTTTGGCTGCATGGGTCTCCCATCCTGCTCAGCTGTAGTTCTAGTGCAGAAAGCTATAATTTGTTGCATGGAAAAATAGAACAGGCTCCTGCTAACACAACGTTTTCTGGGTTTTTTTTTAATCTGCATTAGATGGTCATAGATACTAAAGTTTTGACCACTTTCTGTGACATAGGTTACATAGATCTGATCACTGAGAAACTTACTTTTAGAAAATCCAGTAATTGATAAGTCTTGCCTCAGAATTGTATAATACTCTAATTGTAAAGTCAGTTGGAGTACTTGCTCTTATTCCATTTTGGAATCCCAAATGAGCAGGCTTCAATGGTTTGTGAACCTCTGCCATTACAGTGCTTCCCCGGTTTTGCTAAGAATTGTTTAGAGCCAGGTGACAGAGCTGCCTCTATAAATAGTCATGTGAAAGGCTTGTTTACCAGCCCCAGGAAGATGACAAGACATTAATCAGAGGCTGAGGTGATTGGATAGCCTGAGGAAAGGGAGGAAATCCCTGCATCTGAAGCTCTTTTTATGACTCCCTTTCACCTTAAAACAATAGCACAGTCATTGTCTTGAATACACAACAGTAAGTGGAGTCTCCGTGAAATGAAGACCATGAGCTGCCTGATAAGCAGAAATTCAATAGAAATTCAAGCAGAAGTTCAAAAAATATTTTAGGAGTGTGCAAAATCAATCTTGCATTTCAAAGTCATTTATTTGTCATTAAAACATAAACTTGATTCTGCCTTAAGGCCGCTCTGAGGCTGAGTTCAGACTGGCAGTTTGCAACGGGAGCCAGTCATGGCAAAAAAGCCCTGGAATAAACTGTTCCAGGTTTTCCCAGTCACATGGGGCCGACAGAGGTGGGAACATACCGGGAGGAGGCGCATGGGAGCGTTCAGACTGCTGGCCCGGAGGTGCGGCTATAAACGGCTTTTCCCTGGTAAATCGGCTGGATGCCTAATAGTGTATGGGTGCATGGGCGCATGAGCACTCATGCGTCCATGTGCCCATATGCACACAGGCATCCAGCTGATTTGGGAAGGATCTCATTGTGCATTGGGCGGTAGAGCAGAGCACAGCCAATCATATGTGCCTTATGTGGTAGAGCGGAGCACAGCCAATCATATGCACCAATTATATGCACTGGGAGCAACGTGGATTGCTCCTGGCTTTTCGGCTGAGCATTCACACTTCCAGGAAGCGGACTGACGTGGGATAAAGGCACTCTCCAGGATTTGCTACCACTTGTAACAGGTATCATTTTAACACAGGAGCAAAGCGGAACAGCATGGGTTGCCTACAGGTGGGGAATGCCAGGCAGACGTGCCTGTGTTAATGTCCCCTTTAATCCGCTTGGGAAACGAGGCTGAAAAGTGGCTATAGTGGGGCAAATTGCCAGTCTGAACTCAGCCTGAAAGGCTCCAGTAAAGGGTTGCCACTGTGTGGCACACATATAGCACACCAAGTACAGATAGAAATGGGCAGCTCACCATCATTCGGGACAGGAAAAATATCACCAACCTTTTTCTCTTACTCATTCAGATTGAAGGGATGAAGGAGCCAATGGCAGTTCCCTCAGCAGCTACAGCCACAACAGGAGCAGCTCCCCAGGGATCTTGATGCTGTGAAGAACAGACCCTGAGTCTCCTTGCAGCAGTCTGTCTGGCCCTAACAGCCTGCCAATGGGTACTGCTAGTATCAGGGAGGGCAAATTAACCTGAGCTTCAGCCCTGATTCCTTCTACCTAGTCTGCACAGCACCCTGAGCCCCAGCTGTTGTTCTTCCCACCCTGTCTACCTGCCAGAGATGAAGGAAAAGTTTTGTCCAGGTCTAGCAAGTACTGTTCAAAATGCAAGAATAATTAACTTCAACAGGGGCCATGCTTGCATAGAGTCAGAAAGCCGTCCCGTAATATGATTGGGGAACGCCTCCTATGCACCCACTATATGGTGTTTCTATTTTATGTGAAGAAGGCAGATTTTCTATTCAGGTATAGCTTTCATAAACACTACATGAAATCCTCATTATGCTAATAAATGACTACACATAAGGCATAGCTTATAAACGTTTTAGCAGAGAAGCTACATGGTTTTCAAAGTAATATTATATGCTGAAGTTAGTTTATTTATAGACCACCTTTCAACTGAAAATTCCTCAAAGCTGTTTGCAATAGTATAAAATGCAGTCAAAATCAATACAAGTCAGTAAAATTAAGTGAAAATCAGTTGAAATACAGTAACATCAGTGAAATATCAATAAAAGTCCATTTTACAAAAGTGCCACCCCATGTCACACTATTTATTCTTGAAATTTTAGCTATAAAATTATCTGAATAAAATTGATCTTCCAAGTAAAAACAAACAAAACCATGGAAGATGGCACTCCCATTTCAGATGACCAAAACAAAAAAAACAAAAACCTGAAAAACCCAACCACAAGGCTTGGGTAGAAAAGCAGAACTGTGGATTCCCCTTTTATTCTTTATCAAGGTATCCCGACAGTTGTGATAATGAATGCTATTAAAATGCATTTATTTTTTGACAAAAACATAAGTATTCTGTCATTGTGAGCCAGTTTGATGTAGTGGTTAAGTGCGTGAACTCTAATCTGGGATTCCCCACTTCTCCACATGCAGCTGCTGGATGACCTTGGACAAGCCATAGCTCTGTCAGAGCTGTTCTCTCAAGAGCAGTTCTTGAAAGAGCTCTCTCAGCCCCACCTACCTCACAGGGTGTCTGTTGTGGGGAGGGGAAGGGGAAGGAGTTTGTAAGCCGCTCTGAGACTCCGAGTGAAGGGTGGGGTATAAATCCAGTATCTCCTCCTTCTCTTATAAAATTGAGAAATTACTGATAGAATAAACAATGATCTTTGCATTGCCAAACAAAGCCTGAAAGTAAAGAACAATTCATTCTCTCTTCTGATAAGATCCCTCATATCCTGCCATGCAGTAGCTATACTGAAAAGGTGTTCTTGCTTCTCTGCTCAGGCATTAACAAGCCATGTCCCACAGAAAGAGGGACTAAAACAATTGTTCAAGAGACCAGGCAGTACAGAAACCTATTTCTGTGTTGGGTTAAAGTACTGGGAAGAATAGCAGAAGACTGATATGCTGCTTAAAAATCTTTTTCACAATCAAAAGTGCAAAAAATAAATCTGTGGAAAATGGGTTACTAAGGAAGCTGGGTTACTAAGGAAAAATTAGGATGCAACAGTTCTTTTGCTTTTTGGAATTCAGAATTTTCTGGAATTCCTTATTTTTTGCAAAGGACTGCTTAGTCCCTTTCTTAGCTCCCCCATCCACAATTGGTAGTTCAACTAAATATCAGACATTTGTTTTATACTTATTACACATGTCCTTTTTAGCATCAAATGATCAATAATCTCCTGGTATGTAAATTATTTCAGACATTCTGGAATTGATAAGATTCCTTTTTTACTGGGGGAGTGGGGGAGAAGGAACAGGAAATCTGAAGCTGACTGCAGTCAGAAAAAAGCTAAAACCCCTGAGAAACAGGCATCAACATTTATTACATTTCTAAGTATGCTTTCCATACCTGAGAGAATATTAGAAGAAATTATAAGGTCTATAAGCACATCAAGGAAAATGAAGCAATAATCAACAGTGAACAAACAAACCACAATCAGACTGAGTGTCACTGGCTTCCTGGGATAAATTAACCAATTCAGTCAGCAGGAAGAGATGAGCTATCATAACAGTATTATACATCTAGTTTTCTTTTTTAAAATATTAATGAAACCAAAACAGAAAAACAAAGTTGACAATTCCAAAAATGAGAGACAACACATTCAAATTCAAGAAGTTTCAAGAAAAATAAATAGGAAAATATCCTCCTATTAAAAATAAAGGGTTTCTCTTCATGCTTATTATTCCATACACAGCTAAATGGTTGCTGTAATTTTCAAAATCATTCATTCTTTGTCTTCTTTTGCTAATTTGATATTATTTTAATCATAAGAGATAAATCCCATAATTTGAATAATAATGCATTTTTACAATGTTTTCCTCAAACCTGTCTGGCAGCTCTTAATGTATGAGGAAAGAGCATCTATTTATACCTTAAACTTGCACCTTTCAGGTAAGTCAGCAGACTTAGTTTAGGGTCTAGTCAATATACCTGGTGTTCAAGAAGTGCTGTGGGGAATGTCTTACATGCATGGCAATATTGCCTATAGGTTTGTTTCTTTGCTACATTACTAAAGGACAAACACTAAGAGCCAAATCAGATGTCACATTGGGAGAACCATGAATGGATATCCACAGCTTTTTAGAGGAAAATAGCAGTTGCAGAAAAAAAGTGAATTGATTCTTAAATCCTGAACAACTGTCATCAGTAATGTATATCTTTTTCTGTTAAAGTTTATCTATGATCGAACATGTCCAGAAGCTACAGTTCTGTCCCTCAAGTTTCATTTTTTTTAAAAAAAAACAACAACCTTGAATGATCATTGAACTAATGAATGTGAGAAATTCTTTTACATCACTAGGAAAAATGCAAAACCCAGGACTATATAATCATTTAATCCCTGTACATTTTTGCCAATTGAACTCCTTTTATTAACTCTGGAAGGGAAAAAGATAGTCAAGCTCTCTTTTCCTGTCTTCTGTGATACCGGGGCGTATAACAACATGCAAGCTGGGGGAGAGGGAGGTCAAGCAGTGAAACTGTGCTAGAGGTGAATGGCTCACATCCCCCATGACCCAAATTAGGGTACCCCATGGCTGCTATTTCACTTTCGAATATGCTAGGGCAGATCCATTCATGGATCACCCAGTTATGTCTTAGTTCTAAGCCCTAGGAACCAAACCAGGTTCCTTCCTTTCCCCTTCAACAATTTGAAATTCTAGTGCAAGATCCAAGACAAGCCTGATTTTTTATTTTAAACTAAATCAAGTGAGATCCCTTATGGCTTGAGATAATAATACTTGCTCTTCCACACGTTTACTTGTGCAAGTCTGAGTAAACACTTTCATTTTGGAAAGGAAACAACAATTCAATTTAAGGAGCACGGTTTTCACTGGAATTGCTTAAAGTGTGTTAAAGAGTTTAACGAATGTGAAGAGGTAGAGGGGGAGTATAAAACAGGTGAGAAAATGGCTGATGGTATCTGCTACTGATGGAATAATTTCTTAGCTAATAGAACAATTGTGTATATACATGTGCACTCAAAAGAGTTGTGTTCCCTGTCAAATCACATCAAAAATGTAGGATGACATAAAATCTTCCAGTGTATTTTCACACCATTTAACTAATTTGTGTCATTCGAGAAATTGTATGTTTGTTGGAATTGGTGTCAATCACTGTGGCTTTGCTATTGCTTTATATGTGTTGAAGAAGGCTTGACGCTTGAAACTATAATAGCAATTCATGTAACCTATTACTCTGTATCATCCCATCACTCTCCTTATTTTCCAGAAGATTTAATGCTGATGCTGGGTGAGGGGATGATGCACTGAGAGACATTATTTTAAAATTATTATTTTTCTTTCATTTGAGAAAGTGAGGAATTGGAGGAAGATCAAGGTGTTATTTCTGACAGTAGTCAAGGCACACAACCAGTGTGCCAGAGGAAGGCTCAGGTTGTACCCTCATGACATTGAGACCCTGTTTCTGAATAACAATGACTGATAATATTACTTTTTCTCTTCAGAACCTGCCCTACAGCTCTGGCTCCCAGAATATGGTTTATCCTGACAAGGTGAGCAGTTCTTTCACTTTTGAAGACATCCCTCCCTCCCCAAGATGGTTCAAATTGACCGCTGTTCCAGAAGGAAAGTGGGCTAGCTTCACTATTGATGTTGTCGTTTACATTAAAATGAGACTTATTGAGTCAGTCCTTGTGAGTAACAGATACAATTTCTACTGGTGGTGGAAAGTGCTGTCAAGTCACAGATTCATGGAGGATAGTTCTATCAGTGGCTATATTTCTTGGGTAGAGGGCTGACCTGAATAAAATCTTTACCAGGAGGTTTTAAATGTTTTTCTCTCTGGCAGAGAACTGGCAGGAAGGGGGAAGTCAGTTCCATTACTTTCCAGACTTACCTCAACCCACCTTCATACAGATCTAGCAGGAGAGGTAATGGGTGGGTCAAGCTCTCCCCCTTCTCCAAGAAGGGAACAGAGATTTGGAGGACTTTAGACTAGAAAGGCTCCAGGAATAATCTCCAGGAATAATCTTCAAGAAAAGCTTCTCTAACCTGGCCTGACTTCATCAGTGGGTAGGGAAAAGAGAGAAGATAAAACTCCTGGAAGCAAGGCAGAAGGTCTCTTTTGTGCTGGGTCCATTAGAGCAGACAAAACTGAGGTCTAGAGGAGGCAGCCATTTCCATGTGCTGGCCTAGGCAGCTGGAGGAAGCTGCAAGTTAATGGTGACTCTGTAGAGATCTATGACATTCTAAGCTAAAGAGCCTGTCCTATATTTTAACATCTGATAGGGTATGTATAGAGAGAGGGACTGAGGAATTGCATTTTACCCATTTCTTTGGAGTCCCTTGCTGTGTTAAAAATATGTTTGTGAACATTTTCTTTTTAATAAATATTTTATAACTTTTGATCCTGGTAGTTCTCTATACCACATAGACCTCCACCTTCCTGGACACACTGTTTTAAAAGGAGTGTCAGGGGTGGGCAGGCAATTGGCAAATGGCTATTCCTCCAGGGGAGCACAAGGCAATAAATGGTCCCCATGGTGACCAGGCATTGGGCAGCAGGAGACACAGAGGCAAGGCTTCAGAACTTGGAATGGCAGTTGGGAGTCCTGACCCTCCTAGAGGGCAATTCCTTACAAAGGTCAGATGGTGGCAGTGGTGGCAGTGGTTACCTGAGAGAGTAAAGCCTCTCCAGGTATTGGGAAAACCTTGGAGAACAGGGTGGAACAGGGCCTGCAGGCCTGAGAAGGCCTGTTCCACTACAGTGACTAAAGGGAATCTCCATGTTCATCAGTGGAAAGCCTTGGCCTCTATGCCCTGTTGATGGCTTTCCGGAGTATCTGGTTGGCCATTGTGTGAGGCAGGATTTTGGACTAGATGGAGCACTGCAGGGCTCTTCTTATGTACTCTCTTATAGAATTGTCTCTGTGTCAATAGTTAGGTCACAGATTTTTTCTGTGGTGGGTCCAGTTCTCTGGAATGGTTAATAGGGGTGGGTGCACAGGGTCCTTCACTCACTTCATTCACTGTATTCAGGAAAGTGTGTAAGACAATTTTATTTCAGAGGGCATTAAAATCTTTTGGCAGATTTGGCTGCATTTGAAACCCATGAACTTTTTACGTGTTCATTTTTATCTTGTTAATAAAGTGTTATGTCCAGCTTCCTGTTGCTTTCTAAGATGTCTTGAATCTAAAGAGAAGTGTTTGTTGTTGTTCAGTCACACAGTCAAGTTCAACTCTTCATGACCCAATGGACCCCATCATAAGAACATAAGAGAAGCCAGTGTTGGATCAGGCCAATGGCCCATCCAGTCCAACACTCTGTCACACAGTGGCCAAAAATACCAGGTGCCGTCAGGAGGTCCAGCAGTGGGGCCAGGACCCTAGAAGCCCTCCCACTGCTGCCCCCCCAGCACCAAGTATAGAGTGCATCACTTCCCCCAGACTGAGAGTTCCTATCTATACCTTGTGGCTAATAGCCACTGATGGACTTCTGCTCCATATGTTTATCTAATTCCCTCTTGAAACTGGCCATGCTTGTAGCTGCCACCACCTCCTATTAATTATCCAGTTTTTGATCCACAAAAGGACTTGTCCTTTTATTCCATGACTATTGAGCTTACTTAGAAGCAATTGATGAGGAACTTTATCAAAAGCTTTCTGGAAGTCAAGGTAGTGAAAAGTAAAGGTAAAGATTTCCCTTGCTCAAAAGCCAGTAGAATCTAACTCTAGGAATGCAGTGTTCATCTCCGTTTCCAAGCTGAAGAGCCAGTGCTGTCCAAAGATGTTTCTGTGGTCATGTGGCTGGTATGACTGGATGCCGAGGTGCATGGAATGCTGTTACCTTCCCACTGAAGTGGTACCTATTTATCTACTTGCAATTTCTTGCTTTTGAACTGCTAGGTTGGCAGGAGCTGGGACCAGAGACAACAGCTCATGTACCTGGGGGGTGTATTTCAAGTGAATGGGCATATGACAGCTCACTGTAACTTGAGGGCGGACTGTGCTGAGAGATCCGCAAATGCAATTCTAAGATTCTTTCAGGTCAAAGGTGGCTCCTATGTCCATGCAGCCCTAAAAAATTTCTATGCCAAAGTCATTAGCCAACTTCTCTATGGCACTTATATAGGGATCCCGGTGACTAGTTTACATTTGCTGGAGAAAGTACAATCTAAATTCCTTTGATCTATTTTACAAGTTCCACCAAATGTTTCCAATTCTTTATTTCGATTGGAAACCGGAGAAATAAAAATTGAAGCAAGAATTTTTCTTGCCTCAGCATTACTCTGGCTTAGGTTACACAAAAATGTAGAAGGTTTATTCCCTCTAATAGCTCAGGATCAGTACCAATCAAAATAGATACGCTTGATGGAGGGTAACTTAAAGTGTATAGGTTTTTCTCTTGATGATCTGTTGACCCAAAATATTAATGCTGCAAGATCTTTAATCAAGCAAAGGGTCTGCACGTCAGCAAGACCTGATAAGAAATCCAAAACTTTAGGGTGCCGGAAAAAGATAGGTACACTATGAATATGGCCCAATATCTTAAAAACATAGAATACCCTTCATATGGAAGGGCTTTTACTCTTGCCAGGTGTGACGTTATGCCATCTAAGGTAACAGAAAGGAGATATTGACGGATTCCATATAGTGAAAGAATCTGCACCTGCCCTATCAGTGAGGTGGAAACACTGGAACATATTTTTATCCATTGTCCTTTCTATAAAGAAGCTAGGGACAAGACAATCCTCCCTATTTTGAAGCAAGTTAAGGTGCGAACTAACAAGATGATTGTGGGAAAATTGTTAGCGGGTGAAATACCAACAATCACCAGAGTGACAGCTAGATTTTGCACCCAAGTAATCAAACAGAAACACAGTTTTAAATTATAGGAGGCTTCATTCATGGTGTAGTCATAGTGGAGCTATTATATATATCAAAACACTATTTATATTGGAATGCTGCTGTTTAATATGGACATGTGTTTTAATGAAAGTATATCTTCATAGATTTGTAAATTTTACCAATGTGTGTCATTGGTCGATGACTGTTATAAGAATAAGAAAATTCATATTAATTCATAAGGATATTATATTTAAATGAGGAGATTTTTTGCACAGGCTCACCAAATTAGATAGAGGAATAAGGTACGTTTTAACTAGCGTAATAGTTTATGTTTACAGTTACAACATGTATCTAATTTTAATGTAATTAATGTTATGTAATCTTCAGAATTTTTCTGATCTCAGATCATAATAAACTTGACTTGACTTGACCATCTGACTCAGGTCTTTCAACACCCCTACCAAAATCAGTGGTTCTGGAGTGGGCAAGCACTTCTCATCTTCCACAGTGAAGACAGAGGCAAAAAATTCATTCAGCTTCTCAGCCATTTCCCTATCATCCTTCAGTACTCCTTTTTCTGCTTGGTTATCCAAGGGCCCCACTGCCTCCCTGGCTCATTTCCTGCATCTAATGTTTTTGAAGAAAATTTTATTGTTGGTCTTTATGCTTTTTGCTGTATGTTCCTCATATTCCCTTTTTGCCTTTCTGATCACAGACTTTCATTTTATTTGCCACAGTCTGTGTTCTCTTTTATCAACCTCACTGAGACTAGCTCTCCACCACTTAAAGGAATCCTTCTTACCTTTTACAGCTTCCATTACTTTATTTGTTAACCATGCATGCTTTTTTCTATACCAATTTGTGCCTTTCCTAACCTGTGGTATACATTTTTTTCTGAGCTTCTAGGATTGTAGTTTTAAATAGTCTTCAAGCTTCCCCAATGGTTTTGACCCTTTCTACTTTTCCTCACATGTTTCTTCCTCACATGTTTCTTCCTCACATGTCCCCTCATATCAGAGAAGTTACCCCTTTTAAAGTTAAAAGTGGTTGCGTCAGTCTTTTTGGGCAACTCCCTATTTATACAAACGTTGAACTCAATAACATTATGGTCACTGTTCCCAAGCGGTGCAATCACTTTTACATCTCTCACCAGGTCTTGGGCATTACTTAGGACCAAATCCAAGATCACCTCTCCCCTGGTAGGTTCCGTGACCATCTGCTCCATAGCACAGTCATTGAGAGTGTCTAGAAACTCAATCTCTTTTTCCCAACCTGAACACATATTAACCCAATCAATGTGTGGGTAGTTCAAATCACCTATTATGACACAGTTATTTCATCTAGCCGCTATCTTTAATTCATTCATCATTTTATAATCCTCTTCTATCTTTTGATCTGGTAGGCAATAACAAACTCCCAGTGTTAAGCTTCCTTTTGGGCCCACTATTTCAACCCATAGCATTTCCAGAAGCAAATCCAATTCTCTTACCCTCTCAGTCTTACTGGACTGTATACCCTCTCTGACCTACAGAGCCACCCCACCTCCAACCCTTCCCCCCATCCTTCCGATATAATTTATAAGCAAGAATCACCATATCCCACTGATTTTGCTCATCTCACCAAGTTTCTGAAATACCCACAATGTCTATTTCTTCCCCCAACACCAAGCATTCCAAGATTTTACCTTGGACACTTCTAGCATTTGTGTATAAACATCTATAGTTTCCCATGCATGTTAAGCCCACAACCTTCCTCTTACTGCCTCGAGACGTTGCCAGGCAGTCCATATTGTTAGCCACAGTCTTAGTGGACAATTCTAATCCTTTTTCTTGTAGAGAAGTAACAGCTACCCCTTCATCTCTTTGAGATGAGCCATCCCGATCCAGAGACTTTTCATCTCCTGTTGGCTTTCCCCCAATATTCAGTTTTAAAACTGCTCTGCCACCTTTTTGATTTTAAGCACCAGCAGCCTAGTTCCTTCTTGGGACGAATGGAGACCATCTCTTTTGTACAGCTCCCTCTTGTTCCAAAAAGCATCCCAGTGCCTAACAAACTTGAAACCCTCCCCCCTACACCATTGTCTCATCCACGCATTGAGACTCCTGATCTATGCCTGTCTCTCCAGTCCTGCACGTAGAACAGGTAGCACTTCTGAGAAGGCTACCTTGGAGGTCCTGGCCTTGGGTTTCCTGCCTAGCAGCTTAAATTTTTCTTCCAGGACCTCACAACTGCATTTCTTCACATCGTTGGTACCAACACGTACCATGACCACTGGCTCCTACCTAGCGCTATCTACCAGCCTATCTAGATCACATGTAATGTCCGTTACCTTCGCACCAGGCAGGCATGTCACCATACGGTCAGTACATGGTTTTGCCATCCAGCTGTCTACCTGCCTAAGGATTGAATCACCAGCTACCAAGAGCTCCCCTCCTTCCCTGCCTAGGATAGTTCCTTGGTGTGAAAGGATACCCATTCACCAGCTAAAGAAGAGGTCCCTTCTGAGGGCACATTCCTCTTATCTGCAGCATGGTGCCCTGTTTCCTCTCCACCCTCATGTTCCCTGACAGCTCTTCACTTTCTGCCATTAGAGTGATATCATCTGCATATCTGAGACTGTTGATGTTTTTCCCAGCAATCTTAATTCTAGTTTGTGATTCATCCAGGCTGGCATTTCGCATGATGTACTCTGCATATAAATTAAAATAGCAGGGTGACAATATAGATCCTTGTCATACTCCTTTTCCTATGCTAAACCAATCAGTTGTTCCATATCTGGTTCTAACCGTCGCTTCTTGACCCTTACAAAAGTTTCTCAGGAGACATGTGAGGTGGTCTGGCACTCCCATCCAATATTCCCTCTAAGCTGTGGAGTCTTGTGAGCAAAAATTGTACTTTGTGAGCTACTGGCATTAAAGTTGTGAGCAAACAATTTGGCTGCTGCATAAATTAGTTTGCTCTGGAGCCATCCTTCCTGAGCTAAGACAAAATTTTATGAGCAAGAGGCTAAAAAACTGTGAGCAAGCTCACACTAACTTAGAGGGAACACTGCTCCCATCTCTTTAAGGACTTGCCGTAGTTTATTGTGATCCACACAATCAAAGGCTTTAGCGTAGTCAATGAAGCAGAAATAGATGGTTTTCTGGTACTCCCTTGCTTTCTCCATAATCCAGCAAACATTGGCAATGTGATCTCTGGTTTCTCTACCTCCTCGAAACCCAGCTTGTACTTCTGGCAGTTCTCTATTCATGTACTGCTGAAGCCTAGCTTGTAGGATCTTGAGCATGACCTTGCTAGCGTGTGAAATGAGTGCAATTGTGTGATAGTTTGAACATTCCTTGGCATTGCCCTTCTTTGGGATTGGAATGTAAACTGACCTTTTCCAATCCTGTGGCCACTGTTGCGTTTTCCAAATTTGCTGGCAAATTGAGTGCAGCGCTTTAACATCATCATCTTTTAAGATTTTGAATACCTCAGCTGGGATACCATCACCACTAGCTTTGTTCTTAGTAATGCTTTCTAAGGCCCATTTGATTTCGCACTCCAGGATGTCTGGCTCATGGTCAGTGATCACACCATCTTGGCTGTCAAGGACATCGAGGTCCTTCTTGTATAGTTCATCTGTGTATTCTTGCCATCTCTTCCTAATCTCTTCTGCTTTTGTTAGGTCCCTACCGTTTTGGTCCTTTGTCATGGCCACCTTTTCACGGAATGTTCCCTTGATTACTCCAGATTTATTGAATAGATTTCTAGTCCTTCCCATTCTATTGTTTTCCTCTATTATTTTGCATTGTTCATTCAAGAAAGCCTCCTTATCTCTTTTTGCTGTTCTCTGGAAATCTATATTCAGTTGGGTAAATCTTTCCTTTTCACATTTGCCTTTCCCTTTCCTTCTTTCCTCTGCTATTTGTAAAGCCTCATCAGACAGCCACTTTGCTTTCTTGCATTTCTGTTTCTTTGGGATGATGCTGATTGCTGCCTCCTGTACAATGTCACAAACCTCTGTCCATAGTTCTTCAGGCACTCTGTCTATCAAATCTAGTCCCTTAAATCTATTCTTCACCTCCTTTGTATATTCATAAGGGATGTGATCTAGGTCAAACCTGAATGACCTAGCAGTTTCCCCATCTTTCTTCAGTTTAAGCCTGAATTTTGCAATGAGTAGCTCATGATCTGAGCCACAGTCAGTTCTAGGTCTTGTTTTTACTGACTGCATGGCACTTCTCCATCTTTGATTGCAAATTATATAATCAATCTGATTTCAGTGTTGCCCATCTGGTGATGTCCATGTGTAGAGTTGCTTCTTAGGTTGTTGGAAGAGTGTGTTTGCTGTGATCTTTGTGTTCTCTTGACAAAACTCTGTTAGCCTTTGCCCAGCTTCATTTGTTCTCCAAGGCCAAACCTGTCCGTTATTCCAGTTACTTTTTGACTTCCTGCTTTAGCATTCCAGTCTCCTATGATGATAAGGACATCTTTTTTGGGAGTTAGTTCTAGGAGGTGTTGTAGGTCTTCACAGAACCAGTCTACTTCAGCCTCTTCTGCATCAGTGGTTGGGGCATAAACTTGGATTACTGTGATGTTGAATGCCTTGTATTCAGACTGATATTATTCTGTCATTTTTGGGACAGTATTCCATTACTGCCTTTCTCACTCTCATGTTGACTATAAAGGCCACACCATTTTTTTCTATGGGATTCTTGGCCACAGTAGTAGATATAATGGTCTTCTGAGTTAAATTCGCCCATTCCTGTCCACTTTAGTTCACTGATTTCCAAGATGTCGATATTCAGTCTTGCTATCTCATTTTTGACCACATCCAACTTACTTTGATTCATAGATCTTACATTCCAGGCTCCTATGCAGTATTGTTCTTTGCAGCATCAGACTTTCCTTTCACCATCAGAAACATCCACAACTGAACATCCTTTCAGTTTTGGCCCAGCTGCTTCACTTTTTCTGGGGTTACTTTTACTTGCCCTCTTCTCTTCCCCAGTAGCATATTGGACACCTTCCGACCTGATGGGCTCATCATTCGGTGTCATATCTTTTAGCCTTTTGTTATTGTCCATGGGTTTTCTTGGCAAAGATACTGGAGTGGGTTGCCATTTCCTTCTCCAGTGGATCACACTTGGTCTGACTTCTCCACTGTGGCCTGTCCATCCTGGGTGGCCCTCCATGGCATAGCCTGCAGCCTCATAGAACCACACAAGCCCCCTCACCACATCAGGGCAGTGATCCATGAGAGAGAAGGAAAAATGATGGGATGTAAATATTTTAAATAAATAAATAAAAAGGATTAAACCTGTCAGGAGGCTGCTACAGAATACAAGACTGGAGCAGAGAATGAGACTTCCCAGTATTACCTTGAAGAGAGCTTTGGAGGGATCCATAAAACATTTAAATGAGAAATATTCTCTGACTTTGGAGGTTTGAATTGTTCATACATGCTTGTGTTTTTTCTGTATTCTTAAGAGTAGAAAAATCATTTATTTAAGATACACATATATTGCCTGCTTGTTCTTTTTACTATACTCATCTCTTAGTCTGTAGTTTCACAGATATCAAGACATGGGATCACATCAAGCTGTGAATCCATTCATCTCATTTTTGGTTATTAGGTGAACATCTATGCAGGAAATTCAATTTATGCGGAGGTTACATTTGCACTTCCTGGAGCACAGACAGCTTTCCAGATGGAAGAAGTGGCTAAATTTGCAGATGACACGAAGCTGTTCCAGGTGGTGAAAACCAGGGAGGAGTGTGAGGCACTCCAAAGGGATCTGTTGAGGATGGGTGAGTGGGCATCAACGTGGCAAATGGGGTTCAATGTGGCCAAGTGCAAAGTGATGCACATTGGAGCCAAAAATCCTAAATATAAATACACGTTGATGGGGTCTGAACTGGCAGAGACGGACCAAGAGAGAGATCTTGGAGTCGTAGTGGATAACTCAATGAAAATGTCTAGACAGTGTGTAGCTGCAATAAAGAAGGCCAACACTATGCTGGGGGTTATTAGGAAGGGAATTGAAAACAAATCAGCCAGTATCATCATGCCCCTGTATAAATCATTGGTGCGACCTCATTTGGAATACTGTGTACAGTTCTGGTCACCACATCTCAAAAAGGATATTATAGCATTGGAAAAAGTGCAGAGAAGGGCAACTAGAATGATAAAAGGGTTGGAACACCTTCCCTATGAAGAAAGGTTAAAACGCTTGGGGCTCTTTAGCTTGGAGAAACGACGGCTGAGGGGTGACATGATCGAGGTTTATAAGATTATGAGTGGGATTGAGCAGGATGAGAAAGAAGTACTTTTCTCCCTTTCTCACAATACAAGAACTCATGGGCACTCCATGAAATTGCTGAGCAGTCAGGTTAGAACAGATAAAAGGAAATACTTCTTCACCCAAAGAGTGATTAACATATGGAATTCACTGCCACAGGAGATGGTGGCAGCTGCAAGCATGGACAGTTTCAAGAGGGAATTAGATAAACATATGGAGCAGAAGTCCATCAGTGGCTATTAGCCACAGGGTATAGATGGGAATTCTCAGTCTGGGGCAGGTGAAGCACTCTATTCTTGGTGCTGGAGGGGGCAGCAGTGGGAGGGCTTCTAGTGTCCTGGCCCCACTGCTGGACCTCCTGATGGCACCTGGTATATTTTGGCTGCTGTGTGACAGAGTGTTGGACTAGATGGGCCGTTGGCCTGATTCAACATTGGCTTCTCTTATGTTCTTATGTTCTTAAGAAGACAAGGGTGAGAATAAAGGCAAATGCTACATCTGCCTTCCTGATTTTTTGGGTTACTAGCTTTTCCTAATGATATCTATGCATGTAACTGTTAGCGAAATTGCTTAATGTATTAACAACTATGGGGAATTATGATATTTAAGAGCAATTGGCACTAAGGGGACACATGTCTATGTATACAGAAGTCCCACCTTATCCAGTAAAATTGAGAATAAACACAGAAACCAAGTCTTTTAGAGAAACTGATTCTTTACTGAGAGTTTTTCACAAACATACAGTAAATTCAAGCACACACATAGTTACACTGTCCTAGGAAAATTAGATAGAAAGGGATAGCGATGTTCACATTAGCAGGTAAAAACATTGATTGGGTGATACTTGCCTCTCCTGAAGAGATGAAGCAATCCACAGAAAAATAAGGGAGACTATAAATGAAAATGGGATTGCATCCTGAGCCAGCAGAATATGTGGAAAGACTCTTGTGCAGCTACACCAGAGTCAACAAGATAGGGCAGGGTTAGGTATAGAGGCAGAGAGAGAGACAGCATGGCTGGTCCTGCTCTTTTATACATATTTTGAACTTGGTGGTGGGCTCTTACCAGCCACTTCCTTTTTCATGTCCCCAGGAAGTTACCTAAACAAAATCTAGTTCCAAGAGGATGGGGGCTTAATAGTTGGACAATCTGGTCTCTATGGCTACTGACAGTGGTCACCTTTAGAGGACAGTAGTAGCAGCAGCTAGAGTCATTAGTTTTGATGGCCCGCTGATGGTTCTGGCTGAGGGGTTTGGCAGGTAAAATGAGTCATCTGGTTAATTTGTTTGTGTCTTTGTTATGCTGGTGCGATCTCTGGCAAAGGTGGGGGAGAAGAGGCTGCCTGTGTGTTGAAGGAGAGGTTTGCTGATGGAGTCTCTGTCCAGATACTCAGGTCATGGCATGGCATTTCTTCTACAGCATACTTTTACTGGCATCTGTGTGCTGTCTGTGGCCAGGGTGCTTGGCTCATCTCTGCTGCATTGCAGGTGAGTTGGCAGGTAGCCCATGGATCCATCCTTGGTCTGGCACATCATCTCAGGAAAAGGCATCCCTCATCTGGGTGCATGTTCACAGTCCAGGCAGTTGGCATCAGCTTGTGGTCACCATACAGTCCATCCCTGGCACATTCTCTACACAGTCCAGCTATCAGTTATGGCTGATAAGTCCATAACAGTGTTATAAACTCCTTGCAGGACAACAAGTCATCCCCCTCAGGATCCTGGAGATGTCAGGTGAAAGGGTCCCACACACAGGTATAGAAGATGCAGCATCTGATGGTCAGGCAAGTGTGGTCATCTCATCTGGAACCAGCGAGGTGGTAATGCTAAAGGTGCCACTGACTTCTATACAAGGGGATGGTAAAAATCTAACCTACAAAAATGGTCAAATGGGCTGTTGTTCACTTCATCCTATCAGGCAAATAGGTATGACCCATGTACTCATTTACCAAGGGAAATAATTAATGATGGCTAAACATGGAAATTTTTTCAAACCGCTAGTAAAAGAACTCATAAAAACTCCTTATTAATAATAAAAACTTCAACTATTAATAAACTTATAAAAACACTTATTTGTAAAAATAAAGAATAACCACTAATAGAATAAAGCATAAATAACTGGAGATCACGTGACCGCTAAATAAGAAAGGCATATAGAAAGCTAAACACACATTCATTTAAAACCATAAAGAAAAAGACATTGGAAAAGGTTCAGAAGACATTGCAAACATATAGAATCTTCTTTTCTCCCGCCCCCAGCACTCAGTCAGTCTGTTGTGCATACAGGCGCTAACAAGATTCATTACAGGGAGAGGGAGGAGGCTCTTAACATTTTAGTTTATTTATTTTTATATGGTACAACTCCAGGAGCTGCTCAGAGATCTTTGGATCTTCAGGGTTGGGGCAGCTCTGGCAAGCTCGATCTTTTTCACATGATAACTCTGGAGGCACTCATCCTTCCTCAGCATGAGCATTAGCTAGCTTTGCTGGGAGGGAGGAGAGGATTTTGCATAATGGGGAGTGGGCTCCCCCCCTTGCTCGCAAGTTATCATGGGCACAAAATTTTTGAGTTATGGTGGCATTTTAAAACACATCATGGCATAAAAATACAAGAGATGGTCACTGACTTAAGGCATTAGATCTAAGGTGTCACATTTTGCATCTTGGTTGGCATAGAAAAACAATAAAAGTAAAATGAAATGATATTCTGGCGGACCCTGTTCCTGGTTTTGGACAGGTTAAACCATTCTCTCCTTTGGGGGAGGGAGGGTCTCCCAGCCATCCCTTTGAACCCAGGGGCTTGCAGACCTTACACACCTTGGGTTCAGGGGTACAGACCACGGAGTACAGGGGTACAGACCAGTTCAGGGGTACAGACCACGGAGACCCCCTCTGTTTTTATCAGGGGGCCCTTGTGGCTCTGAGGGGATGTTGTCATGATGTTCCCTTTTTAACCCGAAAACTTCCTAATGGTGAGTTTTCACTTAGAGTAGTCAAAGAATAGAACACTCCAGACCCCTCTGGGAAGGCCCTAATGTATTCTCCCCCTATGATTGAGATAAGGCCAGCCCCTTTGGTAGGAGACCTAAATTAAGAAAGTGGAGTGTAAACGGGCAGAATCTTGAACAGGTAACTAACTTTCGCTACCTTGGCATGATCATTCAAGCCTCGGGCTCTAAGTTTGCTCACAGTCAGGCAGCAGCATGCACGGGTGATAAATCTGCCCAAGGTATACTCAAGTTCTTTCGTTCTACAGGGGGCTATTTTGTGCCAGCAGCTCTGAAACTTTTTAAGGTTAAAACATTAGCCCAGATGCTCTATGGGACGCTACTTGGAGTGCCATCCTCTTGTTATGCCCCATTAGACTTGGTTCAATCGGAATTTCTGAGATCAGTGCTTCAAATTCCAAAGTGTGTTACCAACGCAATGGCATGGCTAGAGACTGGCATGTTGAAAGTTGAAGCCAAGATCACCATGCACTCCATTTTTTTCTGGCTAAAGATAAATCTAAATCCATGTGGTTTAGTGCCTTTAATCCTGACGGACGATTACCAATCCGAATGGCTGACCTCTACTATTCAGAAAATTATGTTACTAGGGCTTTCCCCTCTAGAGCTTTTGGAAATGGGTGGCGATCAAGCTAAGTTAGTGGTTAGGCAGAGGATTGAAGACACTGAACGCCAATTGGACCTATAGGTGACCCCTGCCTTTATAGCGCCATATAGTAGTAAATATATTGTTGCCCAAGCCTCATATTTATCTGTTCTGGAGTCAAATAAACTTAGGAGGGCGTATACTTTGGCTAGATGCTCTGCTCTACCTTCTGCAGTTCTTGAGGGTAAATTCAAGAAAATCCCCCGAAAGGAGAGGCTATGCATGTGTGCATCTGGGGAGATCGAATCTCAGGAACATGTGTTCCTGAGGTGTCCATTATATAATGAAGCGCGCATAAAAATTATTGACCCTATTTTGGTTGGCCCCTCAGATCAGGATAAGATAGAGAAACTGCTTTCTAATTTTGACCATACAGCGCTGCATCAGATAGCGAATTTTTGTCTTTTGATTGTAAAAGCTCATCAGCGTCCAGGCAGCCATTTGGGTTAGGACTGTCCGATCTCAATTTTTACTGATTTTTTTTCCTTTTTATTATCGCTATTTTACCTTTTAAGATCCAATTTTGTCCAACATTATACTGCACCTTTACTTTTATTGATCAAAATGCCTGTACAATTTTATCTTTTATTAATCTTGTTTTACCTTTACCATCTGGATACTTTTGTCATTGTAGTTTATATGGTAAATACTTGTAGGTATATTGCTGGCTATGTGCTGTAATAATAAATTCATTCATTCATTCATAAGGCCAGCCTCTAACTAACACTCGAGCATACAGAGATAGTAGAGCATTTTCGGGGCCTGGGGTCATCATGTATGCAAATACACAAAGCCCTCAAGCATGATGAGTACCTCACAAACATCTTTGTCTTGTGTCTATAGATCTTGCTGTTTAACCTTCTTTTTCTTGGTCCAGTATTGGTTATCTTATTGTAATATGTATTATTGTTATGTGTACCTCAATATTCTTTGACCTCTGAAGAAGGCCCCAATAGGGCAGAAATGTGTCATGTCATGTCTTTTGGCTCATGTGTCTCGGCCACTAATATTTTTTAATGAGGCTTTCATTGGGCTCTTATATGTTTTCAACTGTCTTTCTAATAAATACATGTATTTTTGTATATTATAAGTTTTAACTAGGTTTTTAATCTTTGCCCTTTATCAAGACTTCTTTCTTACCCTTGTGGTTCTTGATTCCAATTTTTGGATCAAGTTTGTTTTCCCCTCCTTGTATCTTACTTCTTAGTTTACACAACAATAAATTATTTGGTACAAAATAAATAAACCTTCTTTGTAGTAACAACAGACATTTGTTCTACATATAACATAGACAAAAAGACTCAAGTTCTGGGGAGTGGAAGATCTCCCACTCTACTCTTAAAGATTGCTAGAAAGCAAGGGCTTGCTGTGCAGGCACTTGTAAGGGTAACGCACGCTGAGCTTTTTTTCTCGGTTGAGCCAGGGGCAGAATGCCTGGGCACCCCAGCTATAGGTTAGTTGGAATTGCATGCCCAGAGCATCCACTCCGTAGCTCCAAACCCAAGAATTGTATGGCCCAATGCATATGAGGTATTTCTGACCTGAGGTGGTGACTCTCAGTCATCTGGTGGGGGATCCTCTGTTTGCATTTGGCAGTACAATTTCTTTAGTTTGGGCTATGCATTAGCAAAATTGACCAGGTCAGGGCACACCTTGCACAAGCTGCTGGTCTGGTTGTCCTGAATGGGATGCCCTCAACACGCCAGCAAGCTCAGAGCACGGTGCACATACTCCCCCACGAAAGTATATGCCATGGTCAATTCTGCCTCTGCACACCCCTTGAGTTTGATGTCCTTATGCTGCCCCTGGGTTCAACCCCTGGGTTCAACCTCCAACACTTTGGGCTACTCAGCCCTCCAAAACTTGTTATAGAATAGAACAAAAAGGATAAAATCCTTTGCACCAAGAGATACAGACAGAAAGAGAGAGTGCTTTTAGTACAGAAAGAAAGGGGTTAAGAGGGATAGATTATGAGGGAGGGGGTATTGAGGCAAGAGGTAGAACTGCCAGGTATTTACTCATGTGGGTGAGGGTTTCCATTTTTTTAATTTGTTTTCTGACCCAACACCCTCTGCAATTTAAAGCAATATGAGATTCCTGATATGAGATTAGGGGTGTGCATTCGGGATTCCGAAACCCGAAAAAAACCCGAAAAAACCATTTTCGGGTTTTTTCGGGTTTCGAGATCCCGGCAAGCTGTTCCTTAAGCCTCCATGAATCCCGAAAAAAAAATCCCGAAAAATTCGGGATTTTTCGGCATTTTTCGGCATTTGCCGAAAAGCGGCATCGGGGGCTTTAAACCGGTGTTAAAGGGCCCGGGAATCCTTTTCCCGCCCTTTCCTCCTCTTTCCCGCCTTTTCCTCCTGTTTCCAGGAGGGGGGGAGGAGGCTCCCAGACAGCCAATCACTGCAATGCATTTGCAAAATGCATTGCAGTTTGCAAAGTTTGCAAGGCTGTTTTGTACTGCCTGCAGCCCAAGCACAGTTTGCTCCTTTCCCAGGGAAGGAGCACTGGTGGCCAATAGGGTTCTGGCATCTGCTCTCTGGCCAATCACAGAAGGTTTTTCCTTTTTGAAATCCTTCTGTGTATGCTCAGAGAGCATAAAAGGAGCCAGTTCTGGCTGCTGCCTCGTGGTCGTGGTTTGGCTTGGCTGGCTGGCTTTTGCTGCTTCTGCTGCTCATCCTCCTCCGAGTCCTCCTGAGTCCTCCTGAGAGTCCTGAGTCGTCTGCTGCTGCTGCTTTCATCCCTGGCTGGCCCTGGAGTCCCTGCTCTTCAGACTGGTTTGATTTATTAGGGCAATTTTAATTTCTTTTCTCCTTATTTTATTCTTCCTTCTGGGTTAGGGTTGGTTTGGGAGGGATTCTCAGGTCTCTTTCTTTCTGGTTTTCTTTGGTTGGGTGGGTTAGGTTCTGGGCCTGGGAGGGTTTTAGTTTGTGTAATTGCATTTAATCTCTGTAGTTTTATTTATTTTCTGTCTGCATTTTAATTTGTATTTAATCTCTGTAGTTTAATTTTTTTTCTGTGTTGTGTGCATTTTTTGGCCAAACTTGATTTTTTTCCAGCCTCTCTCTGCTTTTGGTTCTTTCTTCTCTGGTCTTCTTGCTTGCTTTGCTGGTCTTTTTGCAGCCTTGTTTAATTTTTAAGTTCTGTATTTTGTTTTTTTTGGGGGGGGGGTTAGCCTGGGGCCTAGGTGCTCCCTCTCTCTCTCTCTGCCTTTGATTTCATTTCTTTAAGTTTTTGTATTTTGTATTTTCTTTAAGTTTTTGTATTTATTTGTACAATTTGTGTGTGCTTGGCTTGTTGGGTTTGTTTGGCTTGTTGCTGTTTGGGGGGTCTCTGTTGTGCCTTTTCTATTGTGTTGTACTAAAGGTTTTGTTTTGTTTGGGCTTTCTTTTCTTAGGTGTGTGGGGGTCACTGCTGAGTGTGCTTCTGGTTTAGCTGCAGTGCACCACTGTTAAATAGGCTGTTAAACAAAGTTGTCAGGTTTACTTTTTAATTAATATTTATAAAACTCAGTGTAGGGCTTTAGCTGTTCTTCTTAACTAGGTCAGTGGTAGGACAACAAAAAGAGGCCAGGTTTGTCTTCACAATATAAAACAAAGGTTTAAGTAGCACTAAATTCTTTAGAAAGTAGTGTGCTGTTGTGCTGCTGTGCTGTGTTCTGACTGACCTTTGGTAAAGCCAGGCACTTTCCCCCTTTTAGATTGTTTTTCAGTTAGGGAGCTTTTCCTGAATCCACAAGGTAATCAGGAGGTTCCAGTAGACTCTAGATACTAGTAGTTTTAAACCCAAAAACTTTTTAAAAAGGTTTGAATAAGCCATCTCAAGGATAGTCTTTAAACCATAGTCAGGGTCAGTGTAGGAATTCACTAGTTTAAAAAAAAAACCAGAAAAAAAGTGAAGCAAGGCTAGGTTAGGCTCTACTGAAAGAAAAAAAAAGTTTTTTGGTGGGAGGGTTTATAAAAAGGTGTGAGGCTGTTTTAGGGTCAGGTGGTGTAGTGTAGGTAAGTCAGGTGCCTAATACCCTCCCCAGAAGTTAGCGTGAGTTTGGCCAGGGGTACCATGAGTGGCAGGAAGGAAACGCAGAGGGGCCCTGGGGGTAAGGCAAAGGACAAGACTAGAGGGGCGGAGGGGAGGGGAAGGGGAAAGCTGCGGCTCTCCCCGCACCTAAGCGCAAGGCCACAACAGAGCATCCTGACACCACTCCAACCTCTGGTCGGAGTGGTGCCATGAAGGTGCCACGGCTGGCACTCTTCTCCATGTTTATGGATGCTCCTGGGGCGGCCCCAGCAGAGGTGCCTGTAGGTGCTGCTGGCACTGTGCAGGGGTCTGCTGCTCAGGCAGTCCCTCCTCCAGCCGTTGCTGCTGAGTCTCAGCGGCAGGAGGAGGGGCAGCAAGAGCTGTCCATGGGGTTGAGCTTTGGGGACACTCTGTTTTCAAGGCTCACTCCAAGAACTAAGAGGGCTATAGAGGAACTGGAGGAGGGGCTGGCTGGCCAGCCCACTCCTCTGGTATCTCTAGGCTCCAGCAGACCTCCTGAGGGAGGACAGGAGGAGAGGCTGGGAGAGGAGGAGGAGGAAGAGATGGAGGTGGTGCGCCCCATGCACTTGCCATCTCAACCCCCTCCCCCTGCTCAGCCATCTCTTCCTGTCCCCCCAAGACACGATGTGTCTGGCCCGAGCTCCTCACAGGAGGCAGCTCCAGGGATGCCCAGAGCTGCTGGTCAGCGTGGGTGCCCCTTCACCTCTGGCGTCTGGAACCATTTCCAGGTTGTTACAGAGAATCCCCGCTTTGCACAGTGCCAGCTGTGTAGGGCCCAGGTAAGTCGAGGGAAGAACATCGATCATCTCTCGACCTCTGGGCTGTGGAACCACCTGAAGAAGCACCACCAGGCGGTGCTTCTTCGGGAGGGGAGACAGGCTGCTGCTGAGGTGCCCAAGCGGCCACCACCAGCCAGCCAGGAGGTGAGTCGTCCTGCGACCACCTCCAGCGCTCCCCTTGCGCGTTCCACGGTAGGGACGGGACAGGGACGCCAAGCATCTCTGACGGAGATGTTTGGTGAGGTCGGCACTAGAGTGCCTAGGGGGGGGAAGCAACAGGCCAGCAGGAGGGTCACTCGCCTCCTTGCTGAGATGGTTGCTATAGATGGGCGCCCCTTCTCCGCAGTGGAAGACATCGGTTTCCGCAGGGTTCTCCAAGATGCCTATCCCTGGTACACGCCTCCTTCTCGCACCACGATGAGCAGGAGCGTGATGCCCTCATTGTACAGGGCTGCCAGGGACTACGTGAAGTCACACTTGTCCCGTGCGCACGGGAGATATGTGCACTTCACGTCCGACATCTGGACCTCCTGTCAGGCGCATGAGTCGTACATTTCACTCACTGCGCACTGGTGGCAACCGAGCGAAGCTTTGGGTGGGGGAGGGGAAACTAGTGACAGGCAGGGTCAGGGCCGCCGGGCCGGCTACCGCAAGGCTCTGCTTCACATCGGGAAACTCGATGGGTCGCACACGGCGGACAACATCATGAGCGCCATCCAGACACAGTTAGACATGTGGGTAGGCAGGGGCATCACCAAGGGCTTCCTGGTGACCGATGGCGGCTCGAACATTAGGGCAGCGGCAGACAAACTGGGCCTGACGCGCATTTCCTGTGCGGCCCACCTTACCCACCTCGTGGTTAAGGATGCTCTGGGGTTGGGTTCAAAGAATCCCAATCTGGACGCTGCGACTCTTGAGTTCCGGCATATCGTCGAGAAATGCCGGTTCATCACGAGTCACTTCTCGCGCAGTACGAAGGCCCTCAATCTGCTGCGCGAGAAACAGGCGCTGGCAGGTCTGCCGGAGCACGACCTGCTAGGCGACGTCTCCACACGCTGGAACTCCACCTGTGTCATGCTTGAACGCTTGGTGGAGCAGGAGAGCGCCCTGACTGCCCTGATCTCTGAGAGCGGGGTCATTCAGGAAGAGAGCCGGCTCAACCGCGAGGAGTGGTTGGCCATCTCTCAGGCTGTGGAGGTTCTTAAGCCCTTAAAGACCTTCACAGAGTTGCTCTCGTCTGACACGGCAGGTCTGGCTCTCGTCATCCCCATGGTCCAGACGGTCCATGAGGAGTTGGCCTTGTTTCTGGAGCCAGCTGCAGGACGTGCAGACATTGTTCCAGCAGTGTGTGCGCTGGTGAGAAGGCTGCAAAGTGCACTGCAGAAGCGCTTTCAGCCTATCCTCCAGAGTAGGATCTACATGATGGCGACCATGTGTGATCCGCGCATTAAGGGCAAGATCGCCGAGCGGGCCAACGAGTTCACTCAATGGAGAGACGTTCTCTCCGAGCGAGTTGAGCGCATGCGAGCCAAGAAGGGCACGTCGTCACAAGCTGCGGGAGAGGAGGGTGCCAGCAGCTCGACTGCTGTTCATCCTCCACCTCCCCTGCTAGGCAGCGTCCCCCTCATGGCTCCCGCCACCGTGTTCCCTGAGATGGCGTTCATGGGGCGGATCCTTGGCCCCTCTGGGAGCGGCAGGCGCATGAGAGAGAACACGGCGGCTGCGATGGTGAGGGACTACCTTGAGGAGCCCTACGAACCGCAGTCCACCTGTCCGCTGAGCTACTGGGCCATGAAAGAGACGGTTTGGCCGGCCCTCTCTGCCGTGGCCCTGAAGCTCCTCTCATGCCCTCCGACGAGCGTGCAGAGTGAGCGCGTCTTTTCCCATGCGGGCGACATTGTCTGCCCGCATCGCTCACGCCTGAGCCCCTGGGCAGTTGAGCAGTTGGTCTTCCTGAAGATCAACTTGCGGCTGTTCGGTTTCCCGACCCTAGACTATGAGAGTGATTGAAGTGAGCACGCATACTTGTGCCTGCAATCCCCTCTCAGTCTGTGCTGGGAAGTTGGGCTACGCTCTTCCCATGTTTAAAACTAGAGGCTAGGGAGAAGTACCAGCCGGCCAGATTTGATTGGCACAGAGAAGCCCCAGACTTTCATCCATCCCACCTGCAGCAGAAATACCTAAGCAGAACTCTGGTAGCAGGGTGATGCTGAGGGTGGTGCGTGTATGCACCTACACTGCTGGCAAGCAACCACCCCACCAAAATTGCATGCTGAAATTAAAACAGCATCACAAAAACAAGGTAGAAGAGTAGGGCCAAGTAAGCAGCCAGAATCCAGCAGCACCCACAGGAGCACCACCATTCACCATAACTGTAATGCATGTTGTGTGCAATGCTCCCTCTAAGCTGTGAGAAACTTTGTGAGAAACAATGCGTGTATTATTTGAAATACATAACTTTTTTTTTTTTTTTTCAGAGGTGAGGTGGGATAAGGGAGGGATGGCCTGTGATGAATGACAGCTGCCACACCTAGGCCAAGCCTCCTCCACTGAGGCAGGCAGTGATGGCTGGTGTACTGCTGTGAGAGAGGAGGAGGATCCCTGGACAGATAGACCCACCCTATCCCCTCCCTTTCAATTCTGAGGCATTAGTGGGCAGGGCTTCTTGTTGTGATGGTTTTTCATGTAGGTTACCAAAGCAAGTCTTGGGCACATCAACGCACTGAAGTAAGCTAGCTGACATCATGAGACAGAGAGGCTGCGTGCTTGGCTAGATGCATGGAGAGTAACACTGTGCTACCTAGAAGTGTATTACTGTACATGCATTTAATGAAGTGGGCTGCATCACACCGAGCCACGGTTTTTGGGCATATCATTGTTTAAAACAGACCCCAAATCTTTTTGAGCCTGTGGGCAGTAGTGGGCACTGGGCACCTGGATTTTCAAAATAGGCAAGGCTCACCTTCTGGGCATGGAGAAGAGGCCACTGGCGGTGCAGGGGAGAGGTACTTGTGAATTTCCTGCATTGTGGGGAATTGGGGAGGGGACCTGCCCTCAGACCTGGGAGACTGAGCAGCCATTCTGTGGCTCACGCAAGCCCCTGTTTTTGCTTGCCCAGTGCCCGCCCTGTCTGGTGGGGCTATTTTCCTTCCTTAGTTGCTGCCACCACTCACTGGATTCACGCCCCCTTCCTAGAGAGACAGTGAGACCCCCTGGCTGATTCCCCAACCCAAGGAATTGGGTACCTCAATCTTTGGGCGCCCCCTGGAGTGTTGGCAACCCCAATGATTTGGGCCAGTTTGGGTTCTTCTGGCCTCCCTTTGCCTCTGGTAACATGCTGAGTGGGGAACTGCACACCCCTACTGATTAGTACCCTTGAGCAGGTCCTGCCTGGCCCCCCTCAGTTCACATATGTTGCAGAGGTCCTCTGGTTTGACCTGAGTCCAGTTGGGTTCTGGCAATGACTGGCACAGTGGCACAGGTTGTGGAGGCCACTGTGCAGTGGTCCTCTGGTTGTCTAACCTAAGCATTTTCTTGACGTAAGCTGATAGGAGACAGAGGCTGCTTGCTTGGCTTAGTGCATGTTTTTTCACCTTGTGTGCTAAGTAGAGGTGACACTGCATGCATTATACGAGGTGCGCCACGTTCACCAAGCCATGGTTTTTGGGCAAATCATTAGGGATTGTGTGCAGGCCAGGGGGTTGGACTAGATGACCCTGAAGGTCCCTTCCAACTCTGTGATTCTACTAGCCGCAGAGAGACTCATTGGTTGACTTGCGAGGGCCGGTTGGAAGGAACAGGTTGCGGGGGCCACCCGTGCACTGATTCTGCTGATGGCCTAGTGGCAACTGGCAAATCCTTCCTCTCTTATGCTGCAGAGGTCCTCTGGATGTCTGACCTGAGTAGTTTTGGACGTAAGGAGACACAGCCTGGCTGCTTGCTTGGTCTCGATGCATGAGGCGAGCGCTTTGTGTACTAAGTAGAGCGGTCACTGCATGCATCGGACAAAGTAGGCATTAGGCAGCATTCACACACCAAGCCATGGTTTCTGTGCGAGTCGGGGTCCAAAACCTTTTTCAGCCTCTGGGCACCTTTGGAATTCCAAAGCAGGCTAGACTAGTCGTCATCTTCTGGGCATGGAGCAGGGGTCACTGCTCACTGCTGGGGGTGGAGGGGGAAGTATTTGTGAATTTCCAGCCTTGTGCATGGGCCGGGGTCAGACTAGATGACCCTGAAGGTCCCTTCCAACTCTATGATTCCACTAGCCGCAGAGAGACTCATTGGTTGCGAGGGCCGGTTGGCACAGGTTGTGGGGGCCACCGTGCACTGATTCTGCTGCTGGCCTAGCTGGCAAATCCTTCACTGCAGAGGTCCTCTGGTTGTCTGACCTGTGTAGTTTTGGACGTAAGCTGACAGGAGAGGAGGAGACACAGGCTGCTTGCTTGGTCTGGGTGCATAAAGAGACCACTTTCTGTACTAAGTAGAGTGGGCACTTCATGCATCAGACAAAGTAGACACTAGCATTCACACACCAAGCTAAGCTGACAGGAGAGGAGACAGAGACCGCTTGCTAAGCTGGATGGCTGAGAAGAGCCACATTCTGTGCTAAAAAGATGTGATGTGACACTTCAGGCATCTGACAAAGTGGGCTGCGCCGGCATTCACACAAGCCACGGTTTCTGTGCGAATCATGGAGGGGGAAGCATTTGTGAATTTCCAGCCTTGTGCATGGGCCGGGGGGTGGACTAGATGGCCCTGGAGGTCCCTTCCAACTGATTCTATGAATCTGGCTGCAGAGATGTCAAACTGTAGTCTGGAATCTGGATCATCAGACATGTTGGGCTGAATTCCACACACAGGTCCTCCTGCCCTCTTTACTCAGTTTATGCTGCAGTGCAGTACAATCTTTGAACTGAGTTCTGTTGGGTTTGGGGGTGCTGGCACAGTGGCACAGGTTGTGTGTCAGGGGGCAGATTGTCGAGGTAAGGTGGAAGTGGCAGGCACGAAGGGGGCCAGGAGAGAGTGCGACGAGTATCCAATAAATACTGGAGGCTTTGGCTATGTGCAAAATATATACATTTATTTACCACAGCCATCATCAAACAGAGTGTCAACTGTCTGTCAAAGTGCTCTGCTGCAATCATACATAAGAGAAGAGGGAACTGTACATCATCACTCACTGTACATTTATACAAACACTAGCCAACCAGGCTGCAGTGCTGAGTCACATCAGGCAGTGGCAAGACTGCCCTGAACCAGCTGACAGCTACATATCAAACACATCTAGACAGACTTATATGAACATGTGGATCTTAACACAGATTGCTCTGGTTCTGCTGGCCTGGAAACGTGCTGCTCCCTCAGTAGTAATGTAATGTGTGTGTTGCAGTGTGCAGAGATTCTCTGGTTTGAACTCAGTCCAGTTGGATTGGCACTGACTGGCACAGTGGCACAGGGGGTGTGTGTGTGGGGGGCAGACTGCTGCACTGGTTATTCTGCTGCTGCTGGCCTGGCTGGCAAAAGCCAGCAGCAATCCATTCCTCCAATGTGGCAGGGGATTCTCTCTGGTCTGGATTGGAACTGGGTTCTGTTGGGGTGTGGGCACTGACTGGCACAGTGGCACAGGTTGTTGTGTGTCAGGGGTCAGATTGCTCTGGTTCTGCTGGCCTGGAAACGTGCTGCTCCCTCAGTAGTAATGTAATGTGTGTGTTGCAGTGTGCAGAGATTCTCTGGTTTGAACTCAGTCCAGTTGGATTGGCACTGACTGGCACAGTGGCACAGGGGGTGTGTGTGTGGGGGGCAGACTGCTGCACTGGTTATTCTGCTGCTGCTGGCCTGGCTGGCAAAAGCCAGCAGCAATCCATTCCTCCAATGTGGCAGGGGATTCTCTCTGGTCTGGATTGGAACTGGGTTCTGTTGGGGTGTGGGCACTGACTGGCACAGTGGCACAGGTTGTTGTGTGTCAGGGGTCAGATTGCTCTGGTTCTGCTGGCCTGGAAACGTGCTGCTCCCTCAGTAGTAATGTAATGTGTGTGTTGCAGTGTGCAGAGATTCTCTGGTTTGAACTCAGTCCAGTTGGATTGGCACTGACTGGCACAGTGGCACTGGTTCTAGGGGGCACATTGCACATGGTCTGCTGCTGGCTTGGCAAACATGCCCCCTCACACCACCACCACACCTCTCAGTTTTTTTTACAGGGAGAATCTGCTTGCCTGATAAATTCCCATAGGAAACAATGGAGAACTGGGGGCACCCTCTTTGGATGCCCCTGGAATTGGACCCCCTGGTCCAATCTTTTCAAAACTTGGGGGTCTTTTGGGGAGAGGCTCCAGCAGCTACAGTCCAAATTTGGAGTCTCTACCTCAAACCCCCCCCTCCAGCCCCCTGCAAACTTTCCAGAAAATTTTGCCATTGAAGTCAATGGCCCCATTGGATATAATGGACCCGAAAAATTCGGGAATCCCGAAAATTTTCGGGTTTCAATGCTTTACCGATATAGGTATTCGGGTTTTTTCGGGAATACCGAAAAAATTCGGGTCCAATATACCCGAATCCGAATTTTACCGAATTTTTTTTTTTTGCACACCCCTATATGAGATATGATCAAGAAAATTACAATGAAAAAGGATGCAAAAGGGGGAGAAACATTTTTTTGTTTTCATAAATAAAAGATTTCAATTAAAAGAAAACAAAATCACTAAATAAGCATTTAAAGTAGCATCCTATTAATTATAAAAAATTTAAGGTATAAAAACAATATAATCAGCAAAAAGGACTTTTAAAGCCAAATTTTGTTGTTGTTGTTCAGTCGCACAGTCGAGTCCGGCTCTTCGCGACCCCATGGACCAGATTACACCAGGCCCTCCTGTCTTCCGCTGTCCGCTGAAGTTTGCTCAATTTCATGTTCGTCGCATCGATGACACTATCTAACCATCTCATCCTTTGCCGTCCCCTTCTTCTTTGACCTTCAATCTTTCCCAGCATCAGGGTCTTCTCCAGTGAATGCTCCCTTCTCATTTGGTGGCCAAAGTATTTGAGCTTCAGCTTCAGGATCTGGCCTTCCAGGGAACAATCAGGGATGATTTCTTTTAGGATTGACTGATTTGATCTCCTTGCAGTCCAAGGGACTCTCAAGAGTCTTCTCCAGCACCATAGTTCAAAAGAATCTATTCTTCGGCGCTCGGCCTTTCTTATAGTCCAACTCTCGCAGCCATACATTACTACGGGGAATACCATTGCTTTGACCATGTGGACTTTTGTTGGCAAGGTGATGTCTCTACTTTTTATCATGCTGTTTAAGTTTGCCATCACTTTCCTCCCAAGGAGCAGGCGTCTTTTAATTTCATGGCTGCAGTCACCATTTGCAGTGATCTGGGATCCTAGGAATGAGAAGTCTGTCACTACTTCTACGACTTCCCCTTCTATTTGCCAAGGAGTGATGGGGCCAGATGCCATGATCTTAGTTTTTTTGATGTTGAGCTTCAAGCCCACTTTTGCGCTCTCCTCTTTCACCCTGAGCAAGAGGCTCTTTAGGTCCTCTTCACTTTCTGCCATCAGAGTGTTATCGTCTGCATATCTGAGGTTATTGATCTTTTCCCCAGCAATCTTAACTCCAGCTTGTGATTCATCCAGGCCAGCATTTCGCATGATGTACTCTGCATATAAATTAAATAAGCAAGGTGACAATATACATCCTTGTCGTACTCCTTTTCCTATGCTAAACGAATCAGTTGTTCCATATTCAGTTCTAACTGTTGCTTCTTGACCCTTATACAGGTTTCTCAGGAGACGTGTGAGGTGGTCCGGTACTCCCATCTCTTTAAGAACCTGCCATAATTTATTGTGATCCACACAATCAAAGGCTTTAGCATAGTCAATGAAGCAGAAGTTGATGTTTTTCTGGTACTCTCTTGCTTTCTTCATAATCCAGCGAATGTTGGCAATTTGATCTCTAGTTCCTCTACCTCTTCGAAACCCAGCTTGTACTTCTGGCAGTTCTCTATCCATGTACTGTTGGAGCCTAGCTTGTAGGATTTTGAGTATGACCTTGCTAGCGTGTGAAATGAGTACAATTATGCAATAGTTTGAACATTCCTTGACATTGCCCTTCTTTGGGATTGGAATGTACAGTGACCTTTTCCAATCCTGTGGCCACTGTTGTGTTTTCCAAATTTGTTGACAAATTGAGTGCAGCACTTTAACAGCATCTTCTTTTAAGACTTTGGATAACTCAGCTGGGATACCATCACCTCCACTAGCTTTGTTGTTAGTAATGCTTTCTAAGGCCCATTTAACTTCGCTTTCCAGGATGTCTGGCTCGAGGTCAGTGATTATACCATCATGGTTGTCAAGGACATTGAGGTCCTTCTTGTATAGTTCTTCTGTGTATTTTTCCTAATCTCTTCTGCTTCTGTTAGGTCCCTACCGTTTTTGTCCTTTATCATGGCCAGCTTTGCATGGAACGTTCCCTTGATTTCTCCAATTTTCTTGAAGAGATCTCTAGTCCTTCCCAATCTATTGTTTTCCTCTATTACTTTGCATTGTTCATTCAGGAAAGCCTCCTTATCTCTCCTTGCTGTTCTCTGGAAATCTGCATTCATTTGGGCAAATCTTTCCTTTTCACCATTGCCTTTAGCTTTTCTTCTTTCCTCTGCTATGTGTAAAGCCTCATCAGACAGCCACTTTGTTTTTTTGCATTACTTTTTCTTTGGGATGGCGGTGATTGCTGCCTCCTTTACAATGTCACGGACCTCTGTCCATAGTTCTTCAGGCACTCTGTCTATCAAATCTAGTCCCTTAAACCTATTCTTCACCTCTACTGTATATTCATCGGGGATGCGATCTAGGTCAAATCTGAATGGCCCTGTGGTTTTCCCAACTTTCTTCAATTTAAGTCTGAATTTTGCAATGAGTAGCTCATGATCTGAGCCACAGTCAGCTCCAGGTCTTGTTTTTACTGACTGGATAGAGCTTCTCCATCTTTGACTGCAAATTATATAGTCAATCTGATTTCAGTGTTGCCCATCTGGTGATGTCCATGTGTAGAGACACCTCTTAGGTTGTTGGAAAAGGGTGTTCGCTATGACCAGCGTGTTCTCTTGACAAAAATCTGTTAGCCTTTGCCCTGCTTCATTTTGTTCTCCAAGGCCAAACTTGTCTGTTATTCCAGTTACCTTTTGATTTCCTACTTTAGCATTCCAGTCCCCTATGATGATGAGGACACCATTTTTTGGTGTTAGTTCTATGAGCTGTTGTAGGTCTTCATAGAACTGGTCCACTTCAGCCTCTTCTGCAGCAGTGGTTGGGGCATAGACTTGGATTACTGTGATATTGAATGGTTTTCCTTGGATTCGGACCGAGATCATTCTATCATTTTTGAGATTGTATCCCAATACTGCCTTTCTCACTCTCTTGTTGACTATAAAGGCCACACCATTTTTTCTATGGGATTCCTGGCCACAGTAGTAGATATAATGGTCTTCTGAGTTAAATTTGCCCATTCCTGTCCACTTTAGTTCACTGATTCCCAAGATGTCGATGTTCATTCTTGCCATCTCATTTTTGACCATGTCAAGCTTACCTTGATTCATAGATCTTACTTTCCAGGTTCCTATGCAGTATTGTTCTTTGCAGCATCGAACTTTCCTTTCACCATCAGACACATCCACAACAGAGCATCCTTTCGGCTTTGGCCCAGCCGCTTCACTCTTTCTGGGGCCCTCTGCTCTTCCCCAGTAGCATATTGGACACCTTCCGACCTGAGGGGCTCATCTTCCGGCGTCATATCTTTTAGCCTTTTGTTACTGTCCATGGGGTTTTCTTGGCAAAGATACTGGAGTGGGTTGCCATTTCCTTCTCCAGGGGATCACGCTTGGTCTGAGTTCCCTGCTGTGGCCTGTCTGTCCTGGGTGGCCCTCCACGGCATAGCCCACAGCCTCATCGAGCCACGCAAGCCCCCTCACCATGACAAGGCAGTGATCCATGAGGGAGTTAAAGCCAAATAGTGAATTTAAAAATGAGGGAGGAAGAGAAAAATATTATCAGGGCCTTTTCTTCAAAAGGGAATTGAAACTCATTCTTAAAAACAACAAAATTATAAAAATGGACCTTAAAATAAGTGTCCTCCAATGGAGAAACTAGCTGCAAATTTAAAATCTATGATGCTGGGGAAGGGGGAAAGAGAAAGAAAAATCATTAAAACAATGCATTGGACTTCTCAAAAAATCTCTCAACCTTACAGGCTGTTTACAAAACAAAGACTTTCAAATGACAGGGCAATCTCCTTTAAAAAGCTGGACTTAGGGATGGGGGGGAGGAGGATCTACCTTAAACAAGCAAGGAATTAGAAATTCAAGGGGGATGTTACAATATGGTACCATTGCCAACTCCAGGCCAGGCAGTTTCTGGCGATCTGGGGATGGGACTTAGGGAAAACAGGGCCTGCAGGCCACTTTATAGAGTTGGCAAAGTTTCTCCTGGGACGCTGACCTCAGTATTCTACAGAAAGGCGGTAGGGTTGGGAGAGTCTCCAGGTGCTGCCTGGAGATTGGTAGTCCTGCAATAGTGGCCGTGTTTCTAGCCTCTGTATTCATTCCTGCTGACTAATGTTGAAGTCTTACCCAAAGCATATGTTCCATTTCCACCCAGGCATTTTTTCCTAAAATGAATAAGTTTCTCAGATAGACTGCCTCTGTCTGATGAGGCTGTCTCCCAAACTATCTGCCACATGGCCAATTTTGAATTTCACTATGAGTCCCAAAAGATTTTAATAGAATTGCTGTTGTGGTTCAAAAAACTTGAACGTCTGTCCTTTAATGACCAGAATAAAAAGGAAAAAGAAAAATAACCAATTTTTTCTACTCTGCCCCCCTCAATTCCTTTAGGATGGGGGTGATATTAAAAAAAAAACTTATCTCTCTCTGGCTGCATAGGGAAATTACTTTTAGCAAAAGAGGGAGAGGTAACAATCACCAGCATCCCTCTGTCTTATCTCCTGCCAGTAGCTCTTTTCTTATGCAGAAACACCAAGCATTCTGCTGTGATGCGAATGTCTGAATATTGATGTCTTTCCATATTTTTAGGTAAGGCTGAAATGGGCTGAATCTTTCCTTGAAGGCAGCTGGAAGGAGAGAGTCTGCCTGGGTTTTGCCAAACAGCACTATCTCATTGCTAGTCACTGCTCTCGGAGGTAGAAACTCTACATTTGTACTCAAAAGAAGAATTTTGCTGCTATCTTCTGCTGTTATCAGTTCTTTGGCTCTGAAATTGTCCTGAAACAAGAGGGACAAAGTTGCTAGGTGTTAAGTATGGACAACTTAACAATGAAGTGATTTCAGCAAGTGATTCAGCTTTATTTGTAATGGCAACACCAACTCAGAACACACCAGTAAACACTCACAAAACAGTGGAGCACAGCTCCTTCTTTTAAACTCTCCCGGGCTGTCAAAGCCACGCCCATTGTCGAGTAAGAACCAATAACAACGCAGGGATAAAGGCCAATCAGGACCGTTCCCTCTCTGATACATTCTCACATAGTGATTGGGTATTTACAAGGTTTCGCAGAAACCGACCAATGACAATGTGACATCTGAGGAGCCACATTCAGAAGCAAGCTTAACATGAGAAAAGATAGGCTTGATTTATAGTTTAATACACAACAAATTCCTCCCCCCTAAGATGGAGCATTACCCTGCCAAACATAATCTTTCAGGTAGGAGGGGGCACAACAACTTCTGCTCGACCGGCGCAGCAGTCTCTGCTCCATTGGAGTTGGAGCGGCACACTCTTCGGGGACTCTGGTGACTTCTCTCGCAGGAGAGTCAGGGGACACCAATACAGGGGTTTCAGGCTCTGGAGTTGTGGTCTGCCCAGACTCCGATTCCCGATACGCAGCACTCACCTCCTCGGCGGGAGGCCCCTCCTGCTCGGGGACCAACTCAGGTTCGGGCACTGACTCAGCGCTTGTGTCTGCCCAGTGCTCCCTGAGTTGGTCTATGTGGCGGCGTATCTCCCGTCTGCTGGGAAGCCGGACCACACACCGCCTGGAACCTGCAACCTTGGTGACTATAGCTGGTAGCCACCGATGACCTTCCCCGTAGTTCCGGGTGAAAACCTTGTCCCCACACTGAAAAACTCTCCCCTGGGCTGGAACCTCAGACCACTGCCTTGACTGGTCTAAGTCAGGGTGCAGGCGATCTAGGAGCGAGGCCAGCTTCCTCCCCATCAATAACTCTGCGGGGCTCCTCCCCGTTACAGAGCAGGGCGTAATGTGCTGGCGCAGAAGAAAGGAGGCGATCTTCTGGCCCCAGTCCCCACACGTCAGGTGCTCAAGTGACTCCTTTGACGTTCTCACCATGCACTCCGCCTGGCCGTTGGAGGCCGGGTGGAATGGCACAGAAGTCACATGGCGTATTAAATTATTTGACAGAAACCCTTTGAATTCTGCGGACACGAACTGAGACCCGTTGTCCGAAACCAAACAGTCCGGCAGCCCGTGGGTAGCAAAAAGCTTTCATAGGGCATTGATAACAGCCCCAGACCCAGTCGACTTCATGTTAACAATCTCTAACCATTTAGAAAAAGAATCAACACAAATCAAAAACATTTGCCCATGGTAGGGACCCGCAAAATCAATGTGGAGGTGGGACCATGGCCTCCTTGACTTCTCCCAGGGCTGGACTGGAGCATGAGGTGGTTCCGGGCGTGACTGCTGGCAAGACATACAGCTCTTTACCCACACCTCAATGTCCACATCCAGCTTTGGCCACCACACATACCCTCTAGAGAGAGACTTCATATGCACCATTCCAGGGTGCCCGGCATGCAATGCCTCTAAGACCCTTTCCCGCAGACGCGAGGGAACCACCACCCGATTCCCCCAAAGCAGACACCCTTTGGAAATGGAAAATTCATTTTGGCAGGAAACGAAAGGCCGAAACTCCAGCTCCATTTTTTCCGCCGGCCACCCCCTCCATGCCCAATTGAGGACGCGGGCAATTATCGGGTCTTTTGCCGACGCAGCGGCAATGTCTGCAGAAGTCACTGGTGCCTCAGGAAGCTCTTCCAAGGCAAGAATGTCCGAGTCCCTGGTCACAGTCCAAGTTTTTTAGCGGAGCTGGGCAGCGGCTAAGGGCATCCGCATGCCCAATAGCCTTCCCCTGTCGGTGTTCTAGTTCAAAATCATAAGCGGACAGAAATACTGCCCATCGCAACATCCTTGGAGACAGTATGTTAGGTGTCTGTCGGTCCGGAGAAAATATGCCCAGTAAAAGTTCGTGGTCCATCACAAGGAGGAACCGTCACCCATACATGAAGTCGTGGAATTTTTTAACTCCAGCTATTAGAGCGAGGCCCTCCCTGTCAATTTGTGCATATTTTTTCTCAGCTGCAGTGAGGGACCATGAGTAGAACGCAATGGGCGCCTCAGTGCCATCTGGCATAAGATGGCTTAACACTGCGCCCACCCCATAAGGGGATGCATCGGCTGCCAGGATGAGGAGCTTGTCCTCGTCGAAATGAGTTAATACAGCGTCTGATGACAGCAGGTCCTTTACAGCCCCGAACGCTTGTTTCTGCCACGGGCCCCACTCCCACTTTGCATCCTTGTGAAGTAGGGCATGCAGGGGCTGTGCCATGGAGGCCTTGTGAAGTAAAAAAGAGTGATAAAAGTTTAATATGCCCAAGAAGGACTGGAGGTCCTTCTTGGACTTAGGCAGGGGAGCATTTTTTATGGCTGCGACCTTGTCTGGTGTGGGGTGTACCCCATTCGCATCAATGAGGAACCCCAGAAATTCCACTTTGTCAACACCAACAACACATTTTGATCATTTGACATGCAACCCCGCACCTTTAAAGTGATTTAACACTGCTCGAAGTCGAGCCATAAGTTCCCCTTCATCTGTGCCCGCAATTAAGACATCGTCAAAATAGGGCACGATGCCAGGTAGCCCACGCAGAAGCCCCTCCATCAGCCCTTGAAATATGCCCGGGGCGACATTAACCCCAAATTGTAATCGCTTTACCCGGAAAGTACCTTTGTGGGTAACGATTGTTTGAGCCTCAGCAGTTGCGTCGTCCACCGGCAACTGCTGATAAGCTTGAGCCAGGTCAAGCTTGGCGAAGACTTTTCCTCCCCCCAGCGATGCCAGTACGTGACTGATCACTGGCACCGGGTAGGAGTGTTGCTGCAGGGCTTTGTTGACTGTACACTTGTAGTCAGCACAAATTCTGATCAAGCCGTCGGCCTTGACAGGCGTTACAATCGGAGTTTCCCATTTCCCGTAGGGTACTGGCTCAAGAATACCCTGCTTGACCAGTTTATCTAACTCGAGCTCGATTTTTCCCTTTAGAGCGAGAGGAACCTTTCTATACTTCAGTCGTATCGGATGAACTGAAGGGTCTAAATCAAAAGAAACCAGGGGGCCGGTGTACATGCCGAGCCCCTCACCAAACACCTCAGGAAACTTGCTATACAATGAGTCCTGTTTATTTATACAAATTTTATTGACACCAGTGATAGCGATCCCCAATGCCTCAAACCAGTCAAGGCCCAACAGGCTAACCCTCTCACCCTCTGCAACCAGGAGAGACAGCTCAGCCTTGCGATCTTTGAACTCAACATGGAAGGTCGCCTTTCCTGCCAACGGAATGCGCCGTCCCTGGAAGTCGGTCAGGTGAGTCGACACTGGTGCCAGATGGCGGCAGCTTCGCCTCAGGAACAAGCGCTGCCATGTTTCTGTAGAGATGACGGTGACGGACGATCCGGAGTCCACCTCCATGACGCAGGGGACACCGTCCAGTTGAATCGTCACATGGATCTTCTTGCTGGGCTTGCCTCCGGTGGTCAGGACTGTCGAAGGGCAGCAGCAGGAGTCGGTCTGATGACAGCCAGATGCCCTGTCGCCATCTTGAACACGAACCCTGGGGTCTGCACGTCGCAAAGACGGAGGAGATTTTTTGGCGGCCCGACAGACTCGGGCTAGATGACCTCGCTTACCACAGGAGTGGCAGATCAGCTCCTTGGCCCAACAGAGGTCTCTCTCATGCTTGCCTCTCATGCAGCCGGCACAGGAACACAAAATTGAAGTCTTCAGTCTGGTCCACAGTGGGCGTGTCTCTCTGGTTCTGTATACGTCATCAGCCTCTTCGTCGGACTCACTGGTGGATTGCTGGTGGACTGCAGGCTCTTTACTCGCTGGTGGCTGTCGTTGGCACACCTCTCGGGTTGATTTGTCAGCGGCCTCGGCGGCAATGGCCTCAGTGTAGGCCACAGCGTACGTGAGCTTGGTGCGAGCAAACAGGCATTGCTGAAGGCATCCGTCCTGTAGGCCGCATACCAGTCGGTCGAGGAGGGCCTCCTCAAGGTCAGTGAATCCGCAGGTCCGGGTGGCTTTTCTCAAGGCAGTGACAAATTCCGCTATTGACTCAGATGGACCTTGGCACCGCTTGTAAAAAGCGTGCCTGCAAGCAATTTTTGACGGCTGCGGTGCGAAATGGCCCTTCAGCTTTGCCGTGATGTCGGCCCACGTAGCTGCACTAAGCTCGGTGGGCACTACTAGGGACCGGGCAAAGTTGAAAACAACCTTGCCGCAGGAGCTCAGGAGTGTCGCCTTCTTCCTTGCCTCGTCTGTGATCTGGTTTGCCTGGAGGTGAAACTCAAACCGAGCTAGGTATGAGTCCCAGTCCTCTGTTGCCGGGTCGAATGCTTTGAAAGCCAGGTTGACGGCAATCTCGGCTGGTTGATTGTCCACAACTGCCTGTGGAGCTTCAGCCAGCTCGGCCGGGTGAGTGTTCTCATCTGCCGTTACTGCGTTGGTTCAGCGGGGCTGCCTACCCGCTCTAGAATCCCATCCTCGTCGCCAATTGTTAAGTATGGACAACTTAACAACGAAGTGATTTCAGCAAGTGATTCGGCTTTATTTGTAATGGCAACACCAACTCAGAGGTAAAGGTAAAGGTTCCCTTGCTCGAAAGCCAGTCGAATCCGACTCTAGGGTTGCGGTGCTCATCTCCGTTTCAAAGCCGAAGAGCCAGCGCTGTCCGAAGACATTTCCGTGGTCATGTGGCCAGCATGACTAAACACCAAGGCGCACGGAACGCTGTTACCTTCCCACTGAAGTGGTACCTATTTATCTACTTGCAATTTCTTGCTTTCGAACTGCTAGGTTGGCAGGAGCTGGAACTAGAGACAGGAGCTCACCCCATCATGCGGCACTCTCGGGTCTCGAACTGCTGAACTACTGACCTTCCACAGCCTGCAGTTCAGCGTCTTAACCACTTGAGCCACCGCAGCTCCAACTCAGAACACACCAGTAAACACCCACAAAACAGTGGAGCACAGCTCCTTGTTTTAAACTCTCCCGGGCTGTCAAAGCCACACCCATTGTCAGATAAGAACCAATAACAATGCAGGGATAAAGGCCAATCAGGACTGTTCCCTCTCTGATACATTCTCACATAGTGATTGGGTATTTACAAGGTTTCGCAGAAACCGACCAATGACAATGCGACATCTGAGGAGCCACATTCAGAAGCAAGCTTAACATGAGAAAAGATAGGCTTGATTTACAGTTTAATATACAACACTAGGGTTTCCAGAACTGAATTTAAGTTCTTTTGGAGTTCTGCAGAATTCTGGTTTAAGAAAATACTGGAAGCCAGGCTAGGAACAGGAAGTTCTTTGTAACCTGAAGGGAAGCTTGCCTCTGCAAGGACATCTGTGGCAAGCTTTTCCCTGCTGAGGGAAATATCTGGGGCAATAGGTTTGGAACTCTGTGCAGGCTCAGAGGCTAGGCTTGCTGCACTAAATATTTTCTCATTTTCGTGAGAAAGAAGTGAGGTTGGGGTTTGCACAGCTTGATCTTTAGAGCTGCTGTGTTTTCCTTTACTCAGTTCTAGAATTTTTAATCTCTGGTTCGTGTTCTGCACTATGGTAGTTTGTTCTAGTTTGGTAGAACAAATGGTAGTTTGTTCTAGCTGAGTCTTGATTTTAACAAGTTCACTCTGGAATCCCTCCTTCTCTAATATTGGCTTCTAATATTTTTTGGTTCCTGATTTTTCCTAGTAAGCTGTGCAGTGTCTGAATCCTTTTTCCTATTAAGGTATGAGAGTTCTCTTATTTTCTCTAGAAGGGGAAAATTTTCCCAAGTAGTAGCTGTGCAGAAACTGCTGCTTTCCTCTGCAAGCTCTGTTGCCATGAGAGGAAGGTCTCCCTGAGAGGTTGGATTGGGGTGAAAATGACTGGCTCCTGTGTCTACAGAAAGGGTGGCAGGTTTTAAATTCCTGGAAGTCCCAACCCCTGCCTGGACTGTCAGTCTCCCCCAGGTGTCAGGCTTAAGTTTAGCCACAACTTCCTTGGGAGGAACCGGGGATCCCGGGCAGCCCTAGCTTGACGTCATGGCCATGGTGGACAGTATGTCCTCACTCTGGGATGTTTTAACAGCGGCTATGGGCTGGTTCCCATTCTGTTCACAGTGTGCAAGGGCTTTGATAAGGACAGAATCTGGTTGTTTGTGAAACCGCTCCATGTCTGTGCCCCTCTCCTTGAGAAACATCCAGAGGTGCCAGCGGAAGGTGTCTTGCCCTGGTGGGGGGTTTCCCAAGGAACATTATTCTGCATAGTAGTCTGGCTGCGGTCTCATGGAATTGGGCTGAGAGTATGGTGGGGCGTATGATGGGGCAGGATTGCTGGGAGGGAGCTGAGGGTATAAAAAGTAAGAGGGCTGTTCCTTATGGGACCCCTGTGGAGGTGCAAAATGTGTTTGTTGATACTGGGGGTAGGGAGATCCCTGTGGTGTCTTTGGGTAAGGAGGAGGATACCCGACTGTTGGTGGGAGTGGAGGAGCAGTCGGTTGGAGTTGAGCCTGGGCTAGAGCAGGACCATTGCAGTAGTCCTTTCCATATTTTCCTCGGCCTGTGCTTCCTTTCCCTCTGTTCCAGCCTCCCCTCTTGTTTTTATATTTAGACTTATACCCCCCTGTCACTGGAAATTGGGAGTGGGGGCCATGGCTAGCATGGGTGATAGCCTGGATGGGCTCTTCATCCTCCTTATCTTTGTTTTTCCTAGATGATTTAGGGGGTTTAATGAGCAAGCTTCTGAATTTGTCTCTCCAAATTTGGCCATGAGATATGGGCAGGATCCTGTATGTTTAAAGACAACTGGGTCTGGCCATGTAAGCCTTCAACCAGTGCTTCCTTGAATTCGTCCTCATCATATTCTGGGAGTGAGGTATCTGGATCTAAGTCTACTCTGCCTGCTATTATTCCAAGGAGCTGCTTCCTAGCCATGTATACCTTGGGGTCTTCCCCTGGTCCTTGCCTCTCCAATACAAACAGAGATGCAGCATTTCTGCTGGGCCAAAGATATGGCAGGACTTCCTTCATCCATTGATATTTAGTTAATTCATGGAAGTTCTTGCTAGCTGCTGCAGAGTTAAGGACAGCTAAATCTGAACCTGAGGTGCAGCATCTTGCCAAGATTGTAAGATCTTCCCCACTTATATTACAGTAGACGGTGATGACATTTGTCATCCAGTGGATTGTATTCTCCTTAGTGAAGGGACCAACTTGTTCAGCTATAGCTTTAACCTCTTCAGGCTTCCATACCCATGTTTAAGTGATTGTCTGAGTGGTAGTTTGGTTCCCTGCCCTGGTTACTGTTTCTCTAGTATTAATAGGGTTCACCGGTCTGGTTGCTTCCCAGTCCTTGTTACAAGGTGGGCTTATTACATGTTCTTCTGAGTCACTGACCAGGGGTTTCCCTGCAGCGCCTGGGTGAATTGCAGATATCACACCTTTTGGAGCCCTAATTGCTCCTTAAGGGGCTGGATTTTCCCCTAACCTGTGGCGAGCTTCTGCTCTAGGGCAGTCTAAGCTATTTGCTGTGCTTTGGGACCTTTCCCCTACAATTTTATTTTATTTTTTTATGAAGTTTATTTATAGGTTTTCCAGTATACATAAATCAACAAAATAAAAACAAAACAAACAAAAAAAAACCAAGCAAAAATAAAGGCTTATACAGATCATTTGAGGTTACAATGGGAAGCTATTCTTTTCCATCCAGTTATAAACTTTTTTCCATCTGTTTACAAATAATGACTCATCTTTCCCTGAGAGGATTAAGTTAATTTTATCAGATTCTGCTATTTCCAGTAAGTTAGTTATAATTTCTTCTCGAGACGGGACAAGTGTTTTTTTCCAACTTTTTGCCACTGCTATTCTTGATGCCGTGACTCTATAGAGAATAATTCTTGCATCCTCTTTTCTTACTCCCACCGGGAGGATATTAAATAAAAATATTTCCGGTGCGAATTGTATATTAACATTTGTAATTTCTTCCAGTGTCTTACAAATCATTTTCCAAAAAGGCCTAATTTTCCTACAATTCCACCAAACATGAAAATAGGTTCCTATCTCTTTTTTACATCTCCAACAGATATCAGAGCCTTCTTTAAAACATTTGGCTATCTTATCAGGTGTCCAGTGCCATCTATAGAACATTTTATAAATGTTCTCCTTATAGTTTGTTGCTCTGAGGAGTTTAAGAGATTTCCATAACCCAGACCATTGATCCAGAGTGATATTATGACCTATGTCATGCATCCAAGATATCATGCTTGGTTTAACCACTTCATCTAATAAATCCTCGGTGAGCAGAAAAGTATATAACTTCTGTATCAGCTTATCTGCCGAGGAGAGCCAAATTTTATCTAGGTGTCCTTTCTTCTTCTAAAAGAATCCAATCTCTGATCCAACCCATTGCGGCCGCTTGATAGTATAAACTCCAATTCGGTAAACCCAATCCGCTGTTTTCTTTTCTGTCAGTAAGCAATTTTCTATTAATTCTAGGTTTCTTAGCATTCCATATGAATCTTCTCACCAACCGATTTAAGTCCTCGAAAAATATCTTATTTGTTAAGATGGGTAAACATTGCGCTAAAAAGAGACCTTTCCCCTACAATTTTAGAGGGTTTTGAGAAAGGGATGGGCCTCTCTCCTCAGTCTCAGGGCTAACCTCACAACCCTATATGGCACTCAGCCTATTTATTTAGGGTTTTAAGAAAGGAGTTGGCCTTTGACCTCCATTCTCAGGGTTGACCTCCTAACCTTATTTGTGGCACATAGTCTTCTTAAATGGGAGAGCTATGACTTGTTCCCCAAAAGCAAAAAGAATGAAACAAGGGTGCTGGGCAGTTTCTCACCAGATTCTTTGAGTACCACTGTAAACTCGAGCAGTGACTCCGCCCCAAAGTGCTGGCACTCTTCATGAGCATATTGTTTGTGTGAAAGGTGGTGTGGGGAGTGTGGTGCAGGGGAGGAAAGATGCCCTACACTGCACTCTTCAGATCCCACCCACAAGATAGCATGAAAGATGGCCCACAAATTGGCTGTAAGTCTTCGCAGAAACAGTCTTTTGCGTTCAGTTACTGACCAGTTATAGTGGCTTGCGCCTCACAGTCAGGCTGGTATGGCTGGCCAAATCCAACTGAAGGGGGTGTGTGGAAGCCACCCATGATAGATTGCTCTCTAGAGCCACTCACGCAGACAGAAACCTATCACTCATGTTTACAACTGGTGGAATCAATGCTCCCTTTAAGCTGTGGAGTCTTGTGAGCAAAAATTCTACTTTGTGAGCTACTGGCATTAAAGTTGTGAGTGAGAAATTTGGCTATTGCATAAATTAATTTGCTCTGGAGCCATCCTTCCTGAGCTAAGACAAAAATGTGTGAGCTGGAGGCTAAAAAACTGTGAGCTAGCTCACACTAACTCAGCTTAGAGGGAACACTGGGTGGAATTGGAAAAGGTTTTTCTCTGATGTCTGCCTGCCTGAAAAGCACATATCGACTCATGTGTATTCAGACGTGAAGGGCCTGCCTGCCATTTCTCCACCACTAATCTGTTAGCCAAATTGCTTCAATATGTTATTAATATGGGGAATTATGATTATTAATTAGCAATTGGCACTAAAGGGAGCAAAGCCTTTGTATACAGGAGTCCCACCTTTTCCAGTAAAGCCAGAAATAAATACAGAAACCAAGTCTTTAGAGAAATCGATTCTTTACGGAAGGATATTCCAAACATACAGTAAAACACAATCACACATACACTTATTCAGACCTAGGAAAATTAGAGCAAAAGAGTGATATTCGCACAAGCAGGTAAAATCATTGGTGGATGATATGTACCTGGTCCTGGAGAGATGAAGCGATCCACAGGGAAAATAAGGGAGACTATAAGGGATTAAGGGTCATATTCTGTACCAGCAGTACACGTGGTTAGACTCAGGCAGTGCTACACCTAGAGTCAGCAAGATAGGACATGGTTTGGTTCTAGAGGAGAGAGAGAGAGCACATGGCCAGGCCAGCTCTTTTATGCTATTTTGGGCCAGAGGTATGTGTATCTACTAATCACATCCCTCTAGTCCGTCCCCCTGGTCCATCCCCCTTTAATCCACCCCCCTAGAAGTTTCCCAAAAAAAGTGCTTGCAGGAGGATGGGGCTTAAGGGTTGGGCAATGTTGCTTCTAATTACTTTAACAGTGGCACCTTTGGAGAACAATAGCTGAGTCCAGAGGTATTGTCTTTTGATGGCTCTGGCTGATGAGTTGATGGGTTTGGCTGGGCTGTGGCAGTCAGCTATCCCTATTCAGCAAGCAGTCCTTTTGTTATGCTTAAGAGCCTAATGCAGTCTCTGGTGAAGGCGAAGAGGGTAGGGGGTTTGCCTGCATGTTGAAGGGAAGGGTTACTCATGGCATCTCTGTCAGGATAGGGTGGTGAGAGCCTGCAAGTGCTCAGCAGAACAGAGCCCAGTCCAAAGAAGTCCACTGTCCACACAGTTAAGTGTAGGAAGTATTTACAAGGGTTACATAAGAACATAAGAACATAAGAGAAGCCAATGTTGAATCAGGCCAATGGCCCATCTAGTCCAACACTCTGTCACACAGCGGCCAAAATATACCAGGTGCCATCAGGAGGTCCAGCAGTGGGGCCAGGGCACCAGAAGCCCTCCCACTGCTGCCCCCTCCAGCACCAAGAATAGAGTGCATCACCTGCCCCAGACTGAGAGTTCCCATCTATACCCTGTGGCTAATAGCCACTGGTGGACTTCTGCTCCATATGTTTATCTAATTTCCTCTTGAAACTGTCCATGCTTGCAGCTGCCACGACCTCCTGTGGCAGTGAATTCCATATGTTAATCACTCTTTGGGTGAAGAAGTATTTCCTTTTATCTGTTCTAACCCGACTGCTCAGCAATTTCATAGAGTGCCCACGAGTTCTTGTATTGTGAGAAAGGGAGAAAAGTACTTCTTTCTCAACCTGCTCAATCCCATTCATAATCTTATAAACCTCGATCATGTCACCCCTCAGCCGTCGTTTCTCCAAGCTAAAGAGCCCCAAGCATTTTAACCTTTCTTCATAGGGAAGGTGTTCCAACCCTTTTATCATTCTAGTTGCCCTTCTCTGCACTTTTTCCAATGCTATAATATCCTTTTTGAGATGTGGTGACCAGAACTGTACACAGTATTCCAAATGAGGTCGCACCAATGATTTATACAGGGGCATGATGATACTGGCTGATTTGTTATCAATTCCCTTCCTAATAATCCCCAGCATAGCGTTGGCCTTCTTTATTGCAGCTACACATTGTGTAGACATTTTCAGCGAGTTATCCACTACGACTCCAAGATCTCTCTCTTGGTCAGTCTCTGCCAGATCAGACCCCATCAACGTGTATTTATATTTAGGATTTTTGGCTCCAATGTGCATCACTTTGCACTTGGCCACATTGAACCCCATTTGCCACGTTGACGCCCACTCACCCATCCTCAACAGATCCCTTTGGAGTGCCTCACAATCCTCCCTGGTTTTCACCACCCTGAACAACTTCGTGTCATCTGCAAATTTAGCCACATCACTGCTTACTCCCAATTCCAAATCGTTAATAAACAAGTTAAAAAGCATGGGACCGAGTACTGATCCCTGTGGTACCCCACTGCTTACCACCCTCCACTGAGAAAGTTTCCCATTTATACTCACTCTCTGTTTCCTATTTATAAGCCAGTTTTTGATCCACAAGAGGACTTGTCCTTTTATCCCATCACTATTGAGCTTACTTAGGAGCCTTTGATGAGGAACTGTATCAAAAGCTTTCCGGAAGTCAAGGTAAATAATATCTATTGGGTCCCCCTTGTCCACATGTTTGTTCACTCCCTCAAAAAACACTAACAGGTTAGTGAGACAAGATCTTCCCTTACAGAACCCATGCTGAGTCTGCCTCAATAGTTTTTGTTCATCAATGTGCCTACTAATTCTTTCCTTAATAACAGTTTCCACCAACTTACCCGGTATCGATGTCAGACTGACTGGCCTGTAATTTCCTGGATCTCCCCTGGAGCCCTTTTTAAAGATGGGAGTGACATTAGCTACCTTCCAGTCATCAGGAATGGAGGCAGATTTTAAAGAAAGATTACATATTTTTGTCAGGAGATCCACAAGTTCACATTTGAGTTCTTTCAGAACTCTCGGATGAATGCCATCCGGGCCTGGTGATTTATTAGTTTTTAAATTGTCCATCAGTCGGAGGACTTCCTCTCTTGTCACCGCAATCTGATTCAGGTCTTTCAAACCCTCTCCCGAAATCAGTGCTTCTGGAGTGGGCAAACACTTCTCCTCTTCCACAGTGAAGACAGAGGCAAAAAATGCATTCAGCTTCTCAGCCATTTCCCTATCATCCTTCACTACTCCTTTTACCCCTTGGTCATCCAAGGGCCCCACTGCCTCCCTGGCTGGCTTCCTACTTCTAATGTATTTGAAGAAAGTTTTATTGTTGGTCTTTATGTTTTTTGCGATATGCTCCTCATATTCCCTTTTTGCTTGCCTGATCACAGACTTGCATTTTATTTGCCATAGTCTGTGTTCCCTTTATCAACCTCACTAAGACTAGCTTTCCACCGCTTAAAGGAATCCTTCTTACCTTTAACAGCTTCCATTACTTTATTTGTTAACCATGCAGGCTTTTTTCTATACCTATTTGTACCTTTCCTAACCTGCGGTATATATTTTTTCTGAGCTTCTAGGATTGTCTTTTTAAATAGTCTCCAAGCTTCCCCAATGGTTTTGACCTTCTCCACTCTTCCTTTCAATTTCTTCCTCACATGTCCCCTCATACCAGAGAAGTTACCCCTTTTAAAGTTAAAAGTGGTTGCGTCAGTCTTTTTGGGCAACTCCCTATCTGTACAAATGTTAAACTCAATGACATTATGGTCACTGTTTCCAAGTGGTGCAATCACTTTTACATCTCTCACCAGGTCTTGGGTGTTACTTAGGACCAAATCCAGGATCGCCTCTCCCCTGGTAGGATCTGTGACCATCTGTTCCACAGCACAGTCATTGAGAGTGTCTAAGAACGCAATCTCTTTTTCCCGACTAGAACTCATATTGACCCAATCAATGTGTGGGTAGTTAAAGTCGCCTATTACAACACAGTTATTTCGTCTAGCCTCTATCTTTAATTCATTCATCATTTTATAATCCTCCTCTATCTTTTGATCTGGTGGGCGATAACAAACTCCCACTGTTAAGCCTCCTTTTGGACCCACTATTTCAACCCATAGCATTTCCAGAAGGGAATCCAATTCTCTTACCCTCTCAATCTTACTGGATGGTATACCCTCTCTGACATACAGAGCCACCCCACCTCCAACCCTTTCCCCCTATCCTTCCGATATAATTTATAACCAGGAATCACCGTATTCCACTGATTTTCCTCATCCCACCAAGTTTCTGAAATACCCACAATGTCTATTTCCCCCCCAACACCAAGCATTCCAACTCCCCGATTTTACCTCGGAGACTTCTAGCATTTGTGTATAAACACTTATAGTTTCCCACGTTTGTTAAGCCCACAGCCTTCCTCTTGCTGCCTCGAGACCTTGCCAGGCAGTTCCTATCATTAGCCACAGTCTCAGTGGACAATTGTAATCCATTTCCTTGTACAAAAGTAATAGCTACCCCTTCATCTCTTTGAGAAGAGCCATCCCGAACCAGAGACTTTTCATCTCCTGTCGGCTTTCCCCCATTATTCAGTTTAAAAACTGTTCTGCCACCTTTTTGATTTTGAGCGCCAGCAGCCTGGTTCCTTCTCGGGACAAGTGGAGACCGTCCCTTTTGTACAGCTCCCTCTTGTCCCAAAAAGCATCCCAGTGCCTAACAAACTTGAACCCTTCCCCCTACACCACCGTCTCATCCATGCATTGAGACTCCTGATCTGTGCCTGTCTCTCCGGCCCTGCGCGTGGAACAGGTAGCACTTCCGAGAAGGCTACCTTGGAGGTCCTGGCCTTGAGTTTCCTGCCCAGCAGCCTAAATTTCTCCTCCAGGACCTCACGACTGCATTTCCCCACATCGTTGGTGCCGACGTGCACCACGACCACTGGCTCCTCCCCAGCACTATCTACCAGCCTATCTAAAACATGCGTAATGTCCGCTACCTTCGCACCAGGCAGGCAAGTCAGCATACGGTCAGTACGCGGGTTCGCCACCCAGCTGTCTACCTGCCTAAGGATCCAATCACCAACTACCAAGAGCCCCCCTCCCAGCCTTCCCAGGGACGGTTCCTTGGTACGAAAGGATACCCGTTCACCAGCTGAAGAAGAGGTCCCTTCTGAGGGCACATTCCCCTTATCCTCAGCATGGTGCCCCTTTTCCCCTTGACCCTCATGCTCCCTGGCAGCAGCCGGGCTGCCAGATCCAGAGTGGGACATATCTAACAAGTCCCCGAGAGTCTTCCCCGTGCACCTAACTGACTGTCCCTGCTTCTCCAGGTCAGCCACCTTGGCCTCAAGGGAGCAAACTCGCTCCCTGAGAACCAGGAGCTCCTTGCACCGAGCACACACCCAAGACTTCTGACCAGTGGGCAGATAGTCATACATGTGACACTCCATGCAAAACACTGGATAGCCCCCAACCCCCTGCTGGCATTCTGGCTTCATAATTGTTTTTAAACAAATACTTTTCTATAACCCCCTTTTAAAACCCTTTGTATTTATATGGCTCCTGTTGTAGGAGTCTACTTACCTTACCTTACCAAGGAGCCAAGGTCCTGGCTTCCTGGCTCTTCCTGGGCTTCTTACAGAGCCCCTAGGCCAAGAGCCACAGGCAAAGAGCCTCGCCCTTTTGCCTCTTGCAAACTTCCTGCCTTAAATGGAATTGTCTCCCAGGAGAGGGTGTGGCCAGCAGCTACTCAAAATCACCCAAGGCATTTAATGACGGTCAAACAAAGCCCCTTTCACACTCCAACTCCAGCAGCCAGGAGTCTGCTATTCAATCTCACCCAAGCATTTAATTACAGGCAAACAATGACCCTTTCACACCCTAACTCCAGCAGTCAGGAGTCTGTTACAACTCACCCACACACTCCCAAATACAGTCCCTGACACAGTACCTTTTCAGCTAAAGCACCTCAGCTGAAAGTAAATAAATAAAAATACCACTCACCCCTCTGGCAGCTCAAACACCTTGCTCCTTCTCAGAGCTCAGAGGAGATCAGGGCCCTGCGAGACCTTATGCAGTTCCGCAGGGCCTGCAAGATGGAGTTCTTCCACCAGGCCTTTAATTAGGAGCTGCCCGCATTACCATCAACGTCCACAATTAACATCTGTGGTGGAGGCTGGCTGCAGTGAGATCAAGCCACACCACCTAGGAGCCTGTATTTGCCTGAGCCTGCGGTGATAAGTCATGCCATCTTGGTTAATAATCACTGAATGCACTTTAATCAGAAATTGTTGATTGTTTTAAATGTTTTAACAGTGTTAAATGTTTTAATGTTTTAACTGTATATGAACCTTGGCACACTGTGCCAGGCAACGTGAGCCACCCTGAGCCCGCTTGTGGGGAAGGTGGGTTATAAATACAACAAATAAATAAATAAATAAAATACCAGACTTTCCCTGGTGCCTGGTTACTCCACTTCCAAAGTGGGGCAAGATGGGGTGCCGATGACTGAGGCACAGAAGGCAGATGTCATCTGATTGTGCTCTTTAAATCTGCAAAGGTAATGATAATACATCATGGCTAACTGCTCATGTGACTGCAGCCATTGTTTCCTGATACCCATTTCCTTCTCCAAAGCAAAGAGCTGGTTCTGGTTTTTGGAGTAGGAGGTGATTCAGAAGAGGCCAGGAGGAATCATCTTTCTATTTGCAGATAATACCTGTGGTGAAACAGCTGTCTCCATCTCAGACAGATGCTTGGCAGGGAACCACTCTGCATTTTCTGGCTGACCCTAGTCTCCATGGCTGTGCCCCCATGATCATTTTGTGGTGGAACCCACTACCTGTTCTCAGAATTCCAATAATTTCCAGAGACTCAACTAACCTAGGAACCACTATTCTTGGACAGATAAAATATTTTCCACTGTAGGTAAAACTGACTCATTTTTGATGGAAAAAGAGCTTGATACAAAAGCTTTAGAAAGCCTTGTTCACCTATGTTTGTGCCTCCTGGATACATTTAGTAAAACAAAATCAAAATGGGGTTGAAGATCACACAGTGAATTTATAACTACTACATAAATAATACTTTTGTGTTTTGGGAAATGGAAAGGAATAAAAATTCAGATGTTGCAGTTGCAAGGAAGACAGAAGGGTTAGATGGGAATTCTGCATGCTGAATCTTTGTCCAGCCCCTTCCTGCCTGGTAACAGATTTCCCAGTTTGCTATTAAGCATGATGCCTGCTTGATACTTGGTTATTTATTTCTCATGTGCACCTCGTATTATTGTTAACCTTGCTACCTGCTTTCTTGGGCTGCCAAACACCTTGCCATGCCCACATTCTGCAGGTGAGAATATTAATTGCCTGTAAGACATCACAGTGTTTTCTGTCTGTCTGAAATTTTTCAGGTGTGATCTATTGTAGGTGGCAGTTCCCGAGAATGCCTTCCCAACTGAAGATGGGGGGGGGACTACAGCTTGTAATATATTTGCCATCAATAACTAAAACAAATAGCTTTATTAATGGATTGAATGAAATCAAATCAAATACTATAAAAAGAAAATGAACCCAAAATGAAAACATGTGCACATGCCTACTAATTACAAGGGTTGTTCTCTTCTGAAGGTGTTTGCTGCTTGTCTACCATGTAACAAGATATTTCCCTAAAGTGATTGCTTGAACAATGCAATCAAGTACTGCTCCAGCCAGCCAACAACTTTCTTTATTTGAAAGCAACTTAATTGCTTTTCAATTGTACAATCAAAACAAAATAAAGGCTTGTGTAGGGTGCTGGTAATTGTCAGTTTGATAAACAGCAATACAGTATATAGTCTGGAATGTGTTTTATGCTATTGGTCTGATTAAAGGCAGTTTTTCTCTGAGGTATACATGGAACCCATCCATCCACATGTGTGAGTTCATTCATAGCAATGGAAGGAAGGTCACTGGGTGTTGCCTACTTGCTAAAATAAATGAAGATATTCCATTGTACACTTCCCCACTGTTTTTTGGCTTAACATGATTATCAGGATTGGTATTTCAGAATATAACACTTTCTTGGACTTCCGGTCGGAGAAAATGGCGAATTGACACACTTTGCGAGTTGTGCAGAGTGTACTGCGGCATCTGACGACAGTCTGGGCTCTATCGGACCCAGCGCAGCACTCTCCAGGCGGGAGAGTGGCAAGCAAGCAGCGAAGCCTGAGGGGGAGTTGAGATCGGTGGAGATAAGCTTCGGAGGAAGCTTGTTTACACTTTGATCTCCTTCCGTGAAGAGGGCAGTTGTAAATCAACTCTACAGATGCCAGCCGGGCTGAGAATTCAGCATAAATTCGCCATCTACCGATCTCTTTACCATCAGATTAACATTGTTTACAGAAGAAGCACCGCGAAACCCCGAGATTACAAGCAAGGTAACAAACAAACAAACGAATAAGCGCTTACCGGTTTAAAGAAGATTGTGATATTGAAACGCACGGATAAGCGCTGAAACATTTAAGGAACTATTCCGCTTGAATTAAAAGTAAAATGAAAGCTTTCCTTTAGAGATAAAGGCTGAAAAGTGACTTTGTTTTGCATTCCTGTGGTCAGCCAAGTCTAAACGTTACATAGCAGAAACGAAACTAACTGTGACTCTGTGATACAGGAAGTGGGCTAGAGTGGAGATTTTAGAGGCTGTTGTGTTTGAAGCGGATGGACATTTTACTGTGTGACACTATCCTCATCGGAAGTCGGATTACAGAGACGGACAGAGGTACAGGAAGTTAGAAAGGAGCCTACTCTAGCCGGAAAACCATAGAGAAATTGCGCCCGACATTTTTGGGAGGACTAAAATTTAAAAAGTTATTTTTAAGCCGAAAATGTGTTTAAGCAAGTTATAAAAGTGGCGATTTGGCTTGGAGATTGCTAATATAAAGATTGATTAGCAGTGAAGTGCCCTCCAAGACGGATTTGAGAACAAGACCCAGAGCTGCTTCATCACCTAGCCCAAGAATGACTGCAAAGGAAAAAAAGAGTGGCAAGCAGCTATGGAAGCGATGGAAAAACGGATGACCGAAGTGGTGCAGAATCTTGGAAAACAAATAGAATCACACCTGGGAAAACAAATAGAATCACAGCTGCAACAGCAACTGCAAAGTCAATTGGAGCAAATAGAACAAGTGCAAGTTCAAGTACAGAAAAAAAATATGGAAGAATTGAAAGAACTGGTACTTACTGAAGTGTCAGGGATAAAAAAAGATACAGAAGAACTTAAAAAAGAAGTCAAAAGTCTGGTGACAAAATCTGAAGATATGGAACAAAAGGTAAAAAAAACTCTGTCTGAAAATACAAGGCTGGAGACCATGATGGATTACAGGGCTACTCAGAATCACCTGAGATTGAGAGGGATAGAAGAGGAGGAAGATCAGGATCTACGGGCTCTAGTAATTAAGACACTGACAACTTATATAGGAGAAGATGAAGGAGATTTGGATGCAGACTTTGACTTGATTTACAGAGTAAATTCAGCTTATGCCAAAAGAAAGCAACTACCCAGAGATGTGATTGTTCAATTTGTGACAACAAAGATGAAGGAAGACGTTTTCAAGAAACAATTTACACAACCGTTGGAAATAAATGGAAAGAAAATAATAATTTTGAGAGAAATTCCGAGATTGATTCTACAAGACAGGAAGAAGTTCAAGAAATTGACAGACAGACTAAAAGAAATGAACATTAGGTTTAGATGGGAGATTCCATATGGACTTACATTTATGTACAACTCGGTGAGAACTACTCTTAAAACTGAAGGAGATTTATATAGATTTAAAGCGAGCAATCTGGACGATTTTAAAGATATTTAATCCAACACCATTATGGATTACAAATTTTTATCTTGGAACGTAAATGGACTAAATTCACCAGGTAAAAGAAGACTGGTGAATCATTGGCTGGAGAAACAAAAATGTAATATAATTTGTTTACAAGAAACACATATAAGAAAACAAGATGACAAATATTTGATTAATAAAAAATTGGGAGAAGAATTTTATTCCTCAGCAGCTAATAAGAAAAAAGGAACAGTGATTTATATCTCAAAGGATTTGGATCCTAAACAAATTTTCTCGGACAAAGAAGGAAGGTATGTTGGCGTGGAAATATGGATGAATAGAAAAAAGACATTGCTTGTAAATATATATGCACCCAATGGTGCAAAAGAGACTTTTTTTAGTGACTTGACCAAAGAGTTGGAGTGTTTAAACTATGACCAAATTGTTCTTGCTGGAGACTTCAATGGTACAGTGAATAATACATTGGATAGAAAATCTAAAGCAAGTGGAGAGACAGTTGGAAAGTTACCAAAAAATTTCTTTCAACTGATGAAGCAAGAGAAACTGGAAGACGTTTGGAGGAAGTGGAATCCTAAGACTAAGGACTACACGTTTTATTCGAATAGACATAATTCCTTTTCTCGAATTGACATGATTTGGATGTCAGAGGAGATGGCGCAAAAAACTTATAAAATACAAATTTTACCGAAAACTAATTCTGATCATAATCCCTTACTTTGGATATCTAAAGCAAAACCTAAACAGTTATATTGGAGAATTAATGAAGATTTATTGGATCAAAAACAAATTAATGAAATCTTAAAAAAGGAAACGAAAAGTTTTTTTGAACTGAATTTGAATAAAGGCACGGACATACAAGTTGTTTGGGATGCATACAAAGCAGTAATGAGAGGTATGCTTATCTCTCTGAACTCCAAGGACAAAAAACAAAAGATCCAACAACAGAAAGACCTTCATGAAAAAATTCGACAAAAAGAAAAGGAATTAAAGAAAAGACCAGGGAAGAAGAAGATTATTAAAGAGATCCACTTTCTGCAAGATCAGCTGAATGTTTTACTAAACAGAGAACTATATTGGAATTTGAAGAAATTACAGCAAAAAGCATTTGAGGGTGCAAACAAACCAGGAAAGTTTTTAGCATGGCAATTGAAAAATAGAAAAGAAAGGAATTTTATAACTAAGATTATTGAAGATGGAAAGGATGTTATGAGTTTGAATGGTATAAAAAGAGTTTTTTTTAAATATTACGCCAAATTATTCAAAAAGAAAGGAATTGATCAACAGAGAATTAACAAATATTTGGAGACGATTGAAGTTCCAGAGCTGGGAAAACAAATTAAGGAATTATTAAATGGTTTAGTAACGAAAGAAGAAGTGACAATGGCGATAGAGGATGCAAAGTTGGGCAAGGCTCCAGGACCAGATGGCTTTACAGCAAAGTTTTATAAGAAATTTAAAGAGGAACTAACCCCTATTTTGGTTCTTCTGTCGAATGAGATAAGAAAGACCAAACGGATCCCAGATTCATGGAAAGAAGCAAATATTTCATTGATACCCAAAGAAGGTTTGGATTTGACTCAAGTAAAGAATTATAGGCCAATATCGCTATTAAATAATGATTACAAATTATTTGCGAAAATAATTTCAGAGAGACTGAAAAAATATTTGAAAGATATAATAGCGGAAGAACAAGCTGGATTTTTACCAAACAGACAAATCAGAGACAATTTAAGAGTGGTGATAGATGCAATTGAATATTATGACAAGCATCCTGAAAAAGAAGTTGGATTCCTCTTCCTAGATGCGGAATAAGCTTTTGACAACTTAAATTGGGAATTTATGCTGCAAGTTATTGAAAAAATGGATATTGGACAGTCCTTTTTAAATATGATTGTGGCAATATATTCAGAACAAAAAGCGGCTTTGAATATAAACAAAGAAAAGACGGACTTCTTCCAAGTCCAAAAGGGAACACGTCAAGGCTGCCCGTTATCCCCGTTGTTGTTTATTTGGATATTGGAAATATTATTGACAGCGATAAGAAAAGATAACAGTATTGAAGGACTTACAGTGAAAGGTTTTGTCTATAAATACAGGGCATTTGCAGATGATGTAATGTTTATGATTCAAGACCCAATCGAGAAAATACCACTACTGATGGAAAAAATTGAAGAATTTGGTTCAGTTGCGGGATTCTATGTTAATAAAAGTAAAACCAAAGTGATGTGCAAAAATATGACGAAACAAAGACAAATAGAACTTCAAGAGAAAATTCAATGTGAAGTAGTTACAAAGACTAAATATCTTGGAATTGAATTAACCATGAAAAATATTGACTTGTTTAAAAACAATTATGAAAAGGTGTGGCACAAAATTCAGCAAGATATGAAGAAATGGGACACTTTGAATTTATCATTGATGGGAAGAATCGCGACTGTAAAAATGAATATTTTACCGCGTTTGATGTATTTATTTCAGACTATTCCTGTACTAAAACAAAGGAAAGTATTGGATTCGTGGCAGAAAGAATTATCCAAATTCGTATGGGCAGGAAGAAAGCCAAGGATTAAAATGAAAATTTTATGTGATGCAAAGGAAAGAGGAGGTCTACAACTACCAAATCTAAGACTGTATTATGATGCCGTCTGTTTAACATGGTTGGAACAGTGGATTAATTTGGAGAATAAGAAGCTATTGGCCCTGGAAGGGCATGATAACAAATTCGGATGGCATGCATATTTATGGTATGGAAAAGTAAAAATGGACAAATTTTTTAAACACCACTTTGTAAGACAATCACTGTTCGAGACATGGATGAGATATAGAAAATTCTTCTCAGAAGAAAGACCACTTTGGATTGTACCAGCTGAAGTGATCAATCCATATTCAAGAAATCAAGGACTAGACTGGCTACCTTATAAAAATCTTTTAAAATCTGAAGGGAAAAATTTTGTGTTAAAAGATAGATTTGATGTTGAATTTGAATATGATTGGTTGAAGTTTAGACAGATTTATGATTTATTTAAGACCGATAAAAGAGAACATGGTTTTAGAGAAAAGAATATCGAAATTGAAACTGTATGGCTTGAGAAAGATAAAAAAATGATTTCTAAACTCTATAAGGTGCTATTGAAATGGTATACTGAGAATGAAGTTGTAAAAGAGCAAATGATAAAATGGGCTGTAAATGTTAATAATGAGATATTAATGACATCTTAGGAATATTTGTGGAAAAAGTCGATGAAAATTTCAACTTGCGTAAATGTTAAAGAGAATTGTTATAAAATGATGTACAGATGGTATATGACGCCTAAAAAAATTGCTATCATAAATGAAAGTATGTCTAACAAATGCTGGAAATGTAAGAAACATGAAGGGTCTTTTTACCATATGTGGTGGACATGTGATAAAGCAGTAAAGTATTGGACAGAGATCCACAATGAGATACAAAAAATTTTGAATTGTACTTTTAAGAAAGACCCACAGATGTTATTGTTAGGTCTTAAAATGGAAGAAATAAATGTAGCCAAGAGAACATTATTATGGTACTTGACTACAGCTGCAAGATTGACTTTTGCTCAATGTTGGAAACAAGATAAAGTACCTGAAACATGGGAATGGATTAAAAAGACGTTGTTTTTGGCAGAAATGGACAAATTAACGAGAAAGTTAAACAACGAAGAAGATGAAACGTTCTTTGAAGACTGGAAAGACTTTCAAAAATACTTGTTGAAAAATTGGGACATTAAACGTGGTTTGATTTGTTTTGATAGTTATTAAGAGGAAAATGAAATAGAATTAGATTTTTGAATTGTTACCGTTAGTAAGAGAAAATAGGTTTAGAAGTAACTGTAACAGAACAAGAGAGATATTAATGGGGTTGGAGCAGTGCGGGAAGTCTTGTTTGGGGGGCTAGAAGGGAAATTAGAAAAATGGATATATAGGTTGGTTGAAAATGTATGAGTATGTGATATATCCAATAATAAATTGTATTTACTAAAAAAAAGAATATAACACTTTCTTTTTAAATCAGCGATTGCATCAGTCATCGGCAACAGGAGGGCTTTCTGGTTCTTTATAAGCATGAGCCCTGTTTGCATGTGATGTTTGGCTTGTTGGGGCTGCTAAGCAGCCAGGTGCAAAGCTATTTATAGAGGTGTTGAAGGCAAGTGCTTCTTTAGTGAAAGTCAGTACTAACTGTGAGGAGGTATAAGCAGTCTGGGATGATGAAGGATATGAGTTTTGCTCCCGCAGTCGGAATGAAGAGACAGACACCAATATGGATTTAACAAGGGCCACTTTATTAATTATTTAATAACAACAAATAATAGCGAGGGGTTGTCAGAAATGTACTGAGGAATATGACAGGTGTCAAACTCCAGACTACCTGCATTTCGTTCTGGGCGATGCACCTGCTCCGATCGTAAGCCACCGAAGGTAGCTTTTGACCAGCAGCTTAGCATGTTGAAAAGAACCCCTGACCCACCACCCCAGAAGCCGCAAAGGCCCGCTAAGGTAGGCCGGGCCAGATTGTTCCAAGGAAGATCACCCCTTCCTGGCCTTGAGCCGCAAAGGCCCGAAAGCCGTTACTGGAGGACCCATTATTTCCTTTATAACAATGCCTCGGTGCTCACCATTTCCATCCAGATCACGCTACCCCGCCACAGCAAAGGCCAAGCCTCTGCTTAGGCCTTGGCCCCCACCATGCGATCCAGCACCGCCAGGACCCCTCGCCTCAGATCTGAAAGAAAAATGTTGTTGCCCTTGTTAGAAAGGTGCACCCCATCCCCCCTATACAGGTCAGGGAACTCGACCCGTATATCAAGGTGCAACAGAAAGATGCCCAAACCGCCCTCCATGGCATTCTTAAGCTGCCGGTTGGCATTCCACCTCGCCCAGTCCAGACACCTAGGGTCACCAATGCTGCGCCACATCTGACGCGGTAAAATCGCTGACAGGACCAGTTGCACCCCAGGCCAACGGTCTGCAATGCCAGCCAAATCTGCCTTGGCCTGAATGACTAGGGCCTTACCTTTCATGAGACCCAAGTCATTACCACCAAGGTGTATCATCAGAACATCAGGCGGAGGACCACGTCTCTCCCCAAGCAGTAGCGGCATCAACTGAGGCCAGTGCATGCCTCTTCGGCCAAGCCACTCGACCTCTGCCCGCTCACTGCATCCCAACTGGGATCCAATGGTCATTCTCTTGGCCTGGTACGCGGCCCAGAACACCATACTGTGGCCACAGATCAGCACACGTCTCCTCCTCCGGCCACCAACCGCACCTGAAACAGAAACTAGTTAACCAAAACAAGACAAGAGCACTAAGGCTCAAAAACAACATGCTCCATTCCCGTTATAACAAAACTGAATGAGCAGCTCAGACTTTGCAGGTCCGGACATATGTCTTGTAACGCGCTGACCGCCACCTGCCTATTCTTTGGATGTCAGTTCCCTGATATCCCATAGCTGCAGCAGTGGAAGCAGTCCCAATTCTGAAAGAGTGAGTCCCAAATTAGAAACTACCAAGGCCCAAAGCAACCAGAGCCCTCTTGGTAATTGCCCAAAACTGAAACCTGGTCAAGGGCGATCCATCCCTGTGTATAAACAGGAGACCTGCACTACTCCCCCTCAATGCCAAATATGAACGGAGTGCCACAACTGGACACAGGTCAGAATCAAAACAAGGGCCAACTGAAATTATAGTGCCTTTGCCCAATTGGTCCGTCTTAGAATGCCGGATTGTAATTTGTAGGCCCTCCTCATTTTCCCGGACATCCCCTATGCTTAACGCATAGCCTGACTTGTCCTGTCGGGATCGGGCCACCAACTCACTAATTCTCAGGGCCCCAAAGAATGAAACCAAGGCTGCTGAATGAAACAAGGCAGCCTCGTATGCATCCGAACACAAAGAAACCCATTGGGGTTTCAAATCCTTAAGTACAGAAGGGGAAAAAGGTTCTCTCATGTCAGGAGGAGCACCATCCTCCCGGGCCCAGCCATCCAGCATTTTCCAAATACGGAAATCCCCAGTGTCATCCCTGAAACCCCCGGCCTTACTTGCAAAGGCAAGGGCTGATAACTTGCCCTGGAAGGAATGGACAGACAGACCCTTACCTTTCACAGACACGCAGAATTGGATCAGGTGGGACACTGGGATAGGCCAGAGTTGCTGAAGACACACCTTCTGCCTAAAAGCCAGAAACTGTTGGCCGGCCCGCATATAAGCCCGGCGCATGCTGGGTGCAAGAGCTAAGCCCATTGCCTTCTCTGCTTTAGCCCTTCAATCTGCCACAGGTCTTCGGGCAATCTTACCACTACTTGGTCGGAGTCCGGGGCCAACTGACGAAACCTCTCCATCTGTTTCCGAGACAGAGCGTCAGCGACCCCGTTATTGACTCCTGGCACATGCCTGGCTTTAAACAAAATATTGTAGCGCAAGCATTGGAGGGTAAAGGCCTGGACAAGTGCCATTACTCTGGGTGACCTAGACGTTAAGGAGTTGATGACCTGTACAGTTGCCATGTTATCACACCAAAAGCGAACTGTCTGGCAAGCCAGGTCATCAGCCCATATGTACACAGCTGCCACTATGGGAAAAAACTCCAAAAACGTCAGGTCACGCACCCACCCAGCATGAATCCACTCAACTGGCCAGTCTTCCGCACACCAGTGGCCCCTAAAGTAGACACCGAAACCCGAAGAGCCTGCTGCATCAGAGGTGACCTGCAGCTCAGCCTCAAGTTGGAGATTGGTCCTCCAAAAGGACACCCCGTTATAAGAGGCCAAGAAGTCCCGCCAAACTGACAGGTCATCTCTCATCCCTTGAGTAACCCTTGTCCTATGATGTGGACGCCGTAAACCTATTGTTGAGTTGCACAGCCTGCGCAAGAATGCCCTCCCTGGGGCCACCACTTTACACGCAAAATTAAGGTGCCCAATTAGCTGTTGCAACTCCTTGAGTGTCAATTTAGTTTTAGTACACACTTCCTCAACTAACTGAAGAAGGTTAGCCAATTTATCAGGAGGCAAGCGTGACACCTGTAGCACAGTGTCCAACTCAATACCTAGAAAAGTTAAGACCGTACTAGGGCCCTCTGTTTTCTCAACGGCTAAAGGAACTCCAAGTTCCATAGCCATCTGCTCAAAATTAGACAATAACTGTGCACAAATTCCAGATCCCGCAGGGCCGGCAAATAAAAAATCATCTAAATAGTGGGCAGCACTGGACAAGCCCATGCGTGCATGCAGAGCCCATTCCAAAAAGGAACTGAACCTTTCAAATGCAGCGCAGGACACAGAGCATCCCATCGGGAGGGCCCTGTCCATATCGTACTGCCCATCAAAGGAGAAACCCAGAAGGACAAAGTCATCTGGATGGACCGGCAGAAGACGAAAGGCCAACTTGATATCACATTTAGCCAATTCGGCCCCTCGTCCGCAGCTACGGACCATGCCAACCGCCTCATCAAAAGAAGTGTACCTAACTGAGCAGAGTTCACTAGGTATGGCGTCATTCACCGAACTGCCGAGAGGATAAGACAAATGGTGAATGAGACAATACTCCCCAGATGGCTTTGGCACCACGCCTATGACGCACAGACTGCGTAAGCAAGGTGTAGCCACCTTGAGCCACCAGGATTGTGCAGCAACTCCAGCACTTTAGCAAAGTAACTGCTATATAGCACCACACAGAGTCAGAGCTGTGGAAAACTATATACAGTGTTTATTCACAAGATACTCCAACAAACTGCTCTGCCAGACACACACTTTGAGAGAAGAAGAACTGTACAGTACAAGACATTTACATTTATACATATGACAACCAATCAGCATCATGCTGAGTCATTGCCCACTGACCTCATACCTGGGCCGGTCTGAACAGGTCAGGACTTGTTCCGAGCAGCTTGCCAGCTGTCAGTTAGATCATGCTGATCTAGCTGCTGGATATTAACAACCAACACTCCCCCTTAATATACAGCAAAGTTAGATCAGATGCAATTGCTTCCTAAGGGTCAGGAATTTGGTTTCATCCACACTCTTCGTAAACATATCAGCAATGTTTTCTTTTGAAGAACACTGTTGCAAACTAACAAGTTTCCTCTGAACAGTATCTCTTACATTTTGATATCTGATGTTTATATGCCTGGACCTAGGCTTAATCCCTTGGGAATCAGCTATTTGTGTTGCAGCCGCATTATCACACATTACAGTCATTGGCATATTACATTTCACATCAAAGTCATCCAATAATTGTTTCAGCCACTCCAATTGAATAACACATTCGTTAATGGCTGCAAATTCGGATTCACATGTACTAGTGGAAATAAAATATTGTTTCACTGATTTCCACATAACCAAGGATCCATTTACAAATATGACATAGCCAGTAGTAGACTTGGCATCATTGTTTGTACCCCAGTTGGAGTCACTGTGGGCCAGAACCTGTTGAGAATGGTTCCCTTCCAGTACCAACTTGAATTTGGATGTGCCCCTTAAGTATTTTAAGACTCTTTTGGCAGCATTCCAATCTCTTACATAGGGCTTTGAACTCTTTTGGCACAGTAAATGGACTGCATTGCTAATATCAGGGCGAGACCATGTGGCAAGATAGGTCAATGAACCCACAAGCGATTGGTACAATTGTTTTTGCTCAAACAGCTTATCATCTGGCTCCCTAACATAGCCAGTAGACATAGGCGTTGAGACAGGATTTGCATTAGCCATCTTATACTTTTCTAACAAGGCTTCAATTTTGTTTTCCTGGCTAATGGTAAAGTAGCCCTTTTCATTTCTGGTAATCTCCATACCCAAATAGTACTTGATTTCACCCAGATTTTTCATTTTTAAAGTGCTGTTTTGTAGTTTCTTCGAACCAAACCAACTGCACATTTTGTTTGTACATAAAGCAGATATCGTCCATGAACACCATTAGATAGCATTTATCTCCATTAATTGTCTTGTGGAACATGCATGGGTCAGCAACGCTTTGTTTAAACCCCATGTTCGTTAAAGTACCAGTGAGATATGCATTCCATAAACGCCCACTCTGTTTTAAACCGTATAATCCCTTTTTCAACCTCAATACCAGGTTGGGATTTGTACTTTCAAAACCAGGTATTTGTTTCATGTATAGTTGCTCATCCAGAGCTGCATTCAGATATGCAGTTGTGAAGTCAAAATGCTGAACCTTCAACCCTTCTGCACCTGCTTTTGACAATGCTACATTCAAAGTATTACTTTTTACTGTAGGAGCAAACGTTTCATCATAGTCCACCCCTAACTCCTGAGTATACCCCTGTGCTATTAATCTAGCCTTCCTCTGAGGCATTTCACCTTGCACAGGTTTCAGTTTGTACAACCATCTGCACCCTATGACCTTTTTCCCCTCAGGCAATTCAGACAGTTCAAACACTTCATTTGTGCATAGAGAATCATACTCCACTTGCATTGCTTTTAGCCATGCTTGCTTTTCAGTTTCCTGCATCATAGTTACATCATTGTAACAAGTAGGTTCTTTTACACACACAAAATTTGCCACTTGTGTATCATACCCATATCTTTGTGGCGGAACACCTTTTGTACTTCTCTCAGACCTCCTGGGTGTGGTGCTTTCTGTTTTAACACCACCTGTTACACTAGGCTGAGAAGAACTTGCCTCTGGAACGTCAGAACTTACATCAATATCTGTTTCACCAGTAACAGGCAACACTGTTTGTTCAGGTAGAGAGTTTGCATGAATATTGTGCCAATTCTTGCCCTCAGAAAAATTGGCAGACCTGCTGAAAGTGATTTGATGGTGTTCATTAGAGAACCTGTAGGTTTTCATACCTGATTGATATCCCAAAAAGAGCATCTGCTTTGATCTGGGACCACCTTTTCTGTGCTGATCTACAGGTATGTTAACCCACGCTTTAGACCCAAACACACGCAGATAATTTAACTTTGGCATTTTTCCATAAAGCAAATAGAAAGGTATACTATTCAAAACTCTTGACCAAGTCCTATTTGATACATACACTGCACATTTCAAACCTTCAGCCCAAAATGACTTTGGTAACTGGGCATCAGCCAACATTGCATACATAATGGTCTGTAGGGTGGAGTTTTTTCATTCTGCAACCCCATTCTCGGGTGGTGCCACTGGGTTAGCAACCCTGTGTTTAACCCCTATTTTTTGCAACCATTGTTTCATTGCATTTGACATAAATTCTCCCCCCATATCAGTTTGCATGGCTTTTAACTCACCCAATTGGTTTCTTACTTTCTTGTGCCAGTATTTCAAGGTTTGGCAAGTATCAGCCTTACTCTTTAAGATATATACCCATGAATAATGAGAAAAATCATCTGTTATAATCAACGCATAACAATTATGAGATAAACTAGGAGGAAACGGTCCCATTAGATCCACATGCACTAATTGCAAAGCATGCTTTGATACTCTGTCACTTTTACAAGCTACAGGAAATGCCTGTGACTTAACTTGTTTACAGACCTGACAGTCAAGGAATGTTTTACAATCCTTCACTCCTTCCCTGCCTGTTAGAGCTAGGGTTTGATTTATGCAATGGAAGGAGGCGTGGCCTAGGCGACGATGAAGAAGATGTAAACATTCATGGTGTGGATTCTTATTCCCAGGCACGCTTGCTGACGCTGCCATTTCAAGGCAATCTAAAACATACACACCATTTTTCAAATTAGCTGTAGCCCTCACTTTCCCACCTTTGCTAATGCTGCAAGACTCATTTGCAAACACTAATTCAAACTGAGCTCTGTCCAACGCCAGGACACTGAGCAAATTATTCTCAAGGGAGGGGACACAGAGGACGTTTTGAAAAGTATGGTTTAGACAAGAAATAGTTAACTCTCCACAGCAAGATACAGTAGCCACGTGACCATCAGCGAGGGTCACATGTGGTAGTTGTGCTTTTCGTTGATTCTGGAGCATATCTGGAGTCTTACAGAAAATTTGACTCGCCCCACTATCAATTATCCAATCATGTGTTAAATCAGTACCTGTCAACACAAGCGAGGCATTAGAACGTTTAAACAACACGTCCTGCTGTCCATTGACGGGTTTCTTCTTCTGTTGCAAGGGACAGGTTTTTCGTAGATGAGATACAGACCCACATAGGAAGCATTTTTTCATGCGCAGAGCTCTTGCCGGCTCACATTTCACATTGAGTTGCTCTCTCTGCCTGCTGCTAGCCTCTTTGCATTCCACAGGCTGGGCATGCTGCCAGGAAACAGATAAGTGCTTTGTGTTGATTTTAGCTTCATACTCCAGCGCACGGCCAACAATCATTTGTAGATTTAATTGTTCAACAGGTAAACCTTCCAGGGAGGTGACTAAAGTGTCAAAGTTTTCATTTAAAGAACTTAATAAACAATAACACCTGTCCTCCTGGCTTATCAATTTCCCTCTTCCCTGCAACTGCTGAAACAGCTCTGTCAGAGTGTTCACATGCGCCTGGACAGACTCTGTTGGAGCCTGATGCTTTCTGTACAGACGCCGCATCAAAGACATAATAGTACCTGCTGATGTTTGCACGTAAACGGTTTTAAGCGAATCCCACACTGCCTTCGCATTAATTGCAGACGAAATATGAATTAATTGGTCATCACTCATGGCCAGAACGATGCATGCCAGAGCTTTCTCGACCTTTGCCACATCTGCTGCCGGAACTGGATCAGGAGGGTCGTTAACGTACACCCAGAGCCCTTCCCTGATGAGATAGTGTTTCATCCGAAACGCCCACATATCATAATTCGTGGAGGTCAGCTTGTCCACCACCTGCATTGTTGGCACCAAAGCCATGCTTCCTCCGGCTTTCTCAACATGCTCGGGCTGGAACTGTTATCAGTCTCTCTCTCACACACAGCGTGACTCACCACAGCCAAGGCTTTCCCGGGCAGGCTTGTTCACTCCCCCACTCCTGGAAGAAGTCAGCACCCTTAGCTCCTTGTCCACTGCGGCACGCTCACTCTCGGTCTGGCTCACCGCCGTTGTTCAGATAGCAGTGCTGGCTGTCAGACTCACTGGTCCCCGACAGGCACGAATCCCCACTGGGCTGGTAGGCTCACCGTTGCTCTGGACGGTCCTCCCGCGAGGCTGGGCCCATAACCCTGACGCGCAGACTGCGTAAGCAAGGTGTAGCCACCTTGAGCCACCAGGATTGTGCAGCAACTCCAGCACTTTAGCAAAGTAACTGCTATATAGCACCACACAGAGTCAGAGCTGTGGAAAACTATATACAGTGTTTATTCACAAGATACTCCAACAAACTGCTCTGCCAGACACACACTTTGAGAGAAGAAGAACTGTACAGTACAAGACATTTACATTTATACATATGACAACCAATCAGCATCATGCTGAGTCATTGCCCACTGACCTCATACCTGGGCCGGTCTGAACAGGTCAGGACTTGTTCCAAGCAGCTTGCCAGCTGTCAGTTAGATCATGCTGATCTAGCTGCTGGATATTAACAACCAACAGCCTAAGGGCGATACCCACAAATTAGGCACCAGAGGAAAGGGAAAACGACCAACTACCCTTCCTTCCAAACATTCTTTCAGAATATTGGCTCTAACCACCCGCTCCATGCCACGAACTGAGGGCAAATTAGGAGCTGAAAAGGCACGTCTCTCACCCATATAGGGAATGTGAAAACCAAACTTGAACCCCTCCAGCAAATACTGCCTATCGGCAAACTTAGGGTAAAGGCGCAACAGGTGCTCCAATACCGGACCTTAATTGGACTGGGTCCCTTTGTCAGGTAAGGTCTGACCGCCCCCCCCCCGACGTCTGCCACCTTTGCCATCCCTAGCAGCAGATCTGAATTTTGACTTGGGGCAGAATGGAAAGGAGTGGGGGCTGGCACAGAGGGGGCATTTGTGCTGAAAGGGAGATGGTCTACAGCCACAGGACCCTAGTGAGGAAAACTCCCAACATAAAGGGCGACCTTGCACTGCCCGGCCACCCGGGGACCGAGTGATCCCAACATTGGCTGCATTAGCCTTTTTTACTACATGCCCACTGTCTGAATGCTCCCCCCCCATTGGTTTGGCTGGGGACATCGTCTGCATCCAAATATGTGGATGTATCAAATCCCAATGGAGAGCTGGATACATAGCTGCCTTCATCCTGAAGGTCCTATCGTACTCCATCCAGGCAGACCCAGCAAAATCGGAATAATCCTTATGGATTATATTCATATATTGGAGCAACGATGAAGCCCTTTCAGGTTTTGCCCTAACTAGCACCCCCGCATAGATTAAAAAGCCAGGGTACCAGTTAGCATAAATCCTGTCCACACTACGACGCTTCAAACATTTTTTGTTGTGTTCATCAAGGTCCTTGTGATCCTTCTTATCTAATTCCCTATACAACAAGGAGAAGACATCTACATAATCTCCTCGCAGAATCTTCTCCCTAGTAGCTGCAGTAAGGTGGTCACCTAGTGGCATGGCAAGCTCCCCTGATGGCAACTCCTTTCCTGGCACCATCTCGTAAGTCCTATTACCAGGATCTGGGGGAGCACAACCAGTCCACACCCCACCCTGCAATTGCATACCTGAGCAGGCCGGTGAGGCTGTGCCCGCTGCGGCTAATGAAGATTCACCAGGCAGTGACGTCAGTAAACCATCACCGGCGGGAGGATCCACCAAAGTGCCAGCCGCTGTTACCCCATCTGCTGCAGGCTGAACCTGTGTAGCCTCAACTGATCCGGATGGAGCAGGCATACTGACTGCTATAGGCAGAGGTGCCCCTCCTGGCATGAACATAGGCGACACAGTGGGAGCCTGCAAGCCCACCGGGCCCCATGGCCAAGTGATGTCTTGTGTTTGAGTCGCGATAGGCCTACCTGACACCTGAGATGGGACACTGTGAACATCCACCTGCTGATCCTCGCCCTGTCGTTCCACCACGGCAGCCTCCATCAGAGCCGGTCGTGCATCACCTCTCACTGGTACAACAGCCTGGCTTGGAAGACCTGCACACCGGCCCTCAATAGCAGAAAGACAGGTCAGTACCTGGGCCTGAAAAGACTCCATAGAAGACATAGCTGGCGGCGCCGAGGGCAAAGTCCCATCCAGACACCGCTCAATGCTAGCTAATCTATCCAGAATGGCCCTACTGACCGGACCATCCCAGAACGCTTCCAAAAGAGCCGGTGAAATAGCACCAGTGGGCATCCCAGGAACCACAGCCAATTGCACAGAGCCTGACGGTGGAGCAGGCGCCAAGAACCCCGGTGATGTAACTACACCTGCCGTAACTTCCGCAGGCACTGGTTCCTCTGCAGGAGCATATGAAGGGACCAAAGCAGGCCATTTTTGAAGAGGCTGCCTGCCCAGTACAGGAACTGTCCCAGCCCGTTTGGGAGCGGGTTGTTTCCCCTTAGAAACCCCAGTACCCTTCTTAGGAGCCATGGCTAAGTGATCTAAGATGGCCCACCCAACAAGCCCCACAAAATGCTGCTGTAAAAGAAGGCCCCTAAAATGGCCGCTGGTAAGGAAAAAATTAAAATGGCCGCCTGTAGAACTAAATAGAGCCAAAGAGAAGTATCTAAAATGGCTGCCGAATTCAAATATGGCAAACGGCCACCAACTTCTCCCGCCAAACAGCCGCCCTATTGCCAAATGGACTATGGGCCTATATACCCCCACCCTGACTTTAAGGGGAACTGGGGGGGGGAGGAAGATGCAGGGCGAGAAGCACAGCCCACCGCAGCCTCACCACACTGCATGTGGGGGGGAGACACTACCCCACTAACCCCTATAGCTCTTTCTACAAAGGAAGGGTATACAAGGACCAGCCCACAGCACCAAAACCTCCCTGAGTGGCCTCTACAGCCAAGTGGCCCCCGCTGCGGTATCAGCGCTTCTATCTAAGGCAGCCCCGACAGCCGAATGCCGCCAAACGCTGATTGCCTCCGTTCACAAGCCGCTACCGCTGCTCAGAAGGGCACAGAGACTGCTGAAGCCGCCGCCGCCTCCAAGCCGAGATTGAAGGCCGCGGGATCGATGATTCTCCAGCCGCGTACTGCTGCTGCTGCTGCTGCTATCTGACCAGCCAAAAGGCCGACAGCACCCAGCAGCGCAGCGCTCCTTCTCCTGCGCGCAGGACCTCTGACACAGCAGTTGCTGTCAGGGCCGAGCGCGCCGACGAACAGGTGAGGAGGGGGGCGAGAGCCAGATCTAAATAGGCTGGCTCTGCCCCCTATTGGAGTCCACTCTCTTCCTGCCTCTCACGGAGGCAAATCAGCCCTCCCCCACCAGCGCAGGCTCGGTGGGGGGTTGGGGCTCGCCTTTTCTCTACATGACAGATTAGTGACAAGGATCATATTTCCAAGATCTCGCAGTAACTGTCTAGATATAACCCCTCTGTGCACTGAACGGATGCTGGCTTGTGAACACAGTGCCTACACATGAAGACCGTGTCCACATGTATGTTGGCTTTCATGAGTAGGGATGCTCCTTTCTGAATGGTGCCAGTAATGGGGAGGAAGTATAAGTGTGGACAAGGCCTCTCCACACAAGTGTCATGCTCACATGCCAGCAACCATGTGGAAGTGGGGGTTGGGGCTAGCACACTTGTCCCCCCTCTCCCTCTCTGTGTGTTCGGTCAATTAGCAGAGGGGTTGTGTGTAGACAGCTAGCATTTATTGTACCTGGGGGAGGGAAAGTGAAATTCAAAAATGTGCTTTCCATAGAAAAAAGTCAGTTTTAAACAAAAAGATAAAAGAACTAACTCAGGAATCAAATTTCAATAAAATATACTGTACATCCTGCAATTCTATTGCTCACTGTGTCCTGTGCCATACCTATGCTACTGTACAGATCCATTCAGGATTAGGATTTGTGTTTGCTGATTTATCAGCTGGAGAGGAGACTATGATGTAATGTCTATTTCTCACATCTGTCTGAGCTCTATGTATCTTAAAAGTTTCAATCTCTCATAAACAAAAAATGGGACAATACATATTATTCACTTCCAAGCGTTGTCTTCTTCAAATTGAATATAATGGCAATAGAATTGCATGTTAAAGAGACATCTCTTTCCCATTCTTTCAAAATTTAATGATTTGGAACCTATGAACTGCCAAGAGAAAGCCTGCTGGTCTGAGATCCCCCCCAACCATTTCTGGTCTCAGGAAACTTAGGGAGGTAGGGCGGGAGGAAGTTTATTCCTGGAGTCAATGGATTTTTCCATATTAATAGCTATACAAAAGAAGAATGCCCCTTTTGCCTCTTGCATGAGCAGAGCTCCACTCATGGAAGGAAAAGAAAGGCACAACTCCCCTCTCTTCTCCCTCCCCACTGCAGCAGCCCTATCAGTGCAGCTATCAGCACTGGCAAATCCCTCTACTCCAGGAATAAACTTTTCTAGGGATAGAAAGGGCTGTGGGATGAAGGGGGGGGAAGATCCTATAAGCCTTGTACCCATAGATCATGGAATCCAGTCCATAGTCTCTTAAGGCATACATTTGTATTTGAAAGCTTGCTGGGTGACCTTGGGCCAGTGACACTTTCCCAGCCTGACCTACTTCACAGAGTTGTTACTGTGAAGATAAGACAGGGGTATGATGTACGCTGTTTCGGATCCCCATTAGGGAGAAAAGAGAGGCAGGACATTTGTTACAAATCTAATTTGGCTAACATTTTCAAAAAGGACAGTACATAAGAACATAAGAGAAGCCAATGTTGAATCAGGCCAATGGCCCATCTAGTCCAACACTCTGTCACACAGCGGCCAAAATATACCAGGTGCCATCAGGAGGTCCAGCAGTGGGGCCAGGACACTAGAAGCCCTCCCACTGCTGCCCCCTCCAGCACCAAGAATAGAGTGCATCACCTGCCCCAGACTGAGAGTTCCCATCTATACCCAGTGGCTAATAGCCACTGATGAACTTCTGCTCCATATGTTTATCTAATTCCCTCTTGAAACTGGCCATGCTTGTAGCTGCCACCACCTCCTGTGGCAGTGAATGCCATATGTTAATCACTCTTTGGGTGAAGAAGTATTTCCTTTTATCTGTTCTAACCCAACTGCTCAGCAATTTCATGGAGTGCCCACGAGTTCTTGTACTGTGAGAAAGGGAGAAAAGTACTTCTTTCTCAACCTGCTCAATCCCATTCATAATCTTATAAACCTTGATCATGTCACCCCTTAGCCGTCGTTTCTCCAAGCTAAAGAGCCCCAAGCGTTTTAACCTTTCTTCATAGGGAAGGTGTTCCAACCCTTTTATCATTCTAGTTGCCCTTCTCTGCACTTTTTCCAGGGCTATAATATCCTTTTTGAGATGTGGTGACCAGAACTGTACACAGTATTCCAAATGAAGTCACACCAATGATTTATACAGGGGCATTATGATACTGGCCAATTTGTTTTCAATTTCCTTCCTAATAATCCCCAGCATAGCGTTGGCCTTCTTTATTGCAGCTACACACTGTCTAGACATTTTCATTGAGTTATCCACTACGACTCCAAGATCTCCCTCTTGGTTCGTCTCTGCCAGTTCAGACCCCATCAACGTGTATTTATATTTAGGATTTTTGGCTCCAATGTGCATCACTTTGCACTTGGCCACATTGAACCCCATTTGCCACCTTGACGCCCACTCACCCATCCTCGACAGATCCCTTTGGAGTGCCTCACAATCCTCCCTGAACAGTTTTGTGCCATTTCATTGCTTACTCCCAACAATCATTAAGAAACAAGTTAAAAAGCATCGGACTGAGTACTAATCCCTGTGGTACCCCACTGCTTACCACCCTCCACTGAGAAAGTTTCCCATTTATACTCACTCTCTGTTTTCTATTTATAAGCCAGTTTTTGATCCACAAGAGGACTTGTCCTTTTATCCCATGACTATTGAGCTTACTTAGGAGCCTTTGATGAGGAACTGTATCAAAAGCTTTCCGGAAGTCAAGGTAAATAATATCTATTGGGTCCCCCTTGTCCACATATTTGTTCACTCCCTCAAAAAACACTAACAGGTTAGTGAGACAAGGGCCGAGGACAGACTGACAATTTGCCGCGGGATGGGACCCGGGCTGACAACGACTCAATATCGGATTAAATGGAATGTTCACACAGGCACATCTGCCTGGCGTCCCCCACCCGTAGCCTACCGGTGCTCTCGCGCTTCACTGCCGGATTAAAAAAACACCTGATAAAAGCCGACGCAAATCTTGAAAGCCTGCGTTTGTCGCGCGTTTCTCTGCTTCTGGGGAGTCTGAACGTGCAGCCGAAAAGCCGGGAGCAACCCGCGTTGGGCATGAGGCAGCAGCGGTGTGATTGGCTGCGCTCCGCTCCACCGCCCAATGCGGTGCTGGTGTTGCAGGGCAAAAAAAAAAAATCGTCAAAATGCGCTTATGCGCATGAGCGCATGAGCGCTCAAGCGCTCATACGCACATACGCCCACAGCCGAAATAATGGGGAAACAGTGAATATAGCGCGCCTCTGGCGCGGCAGTCTGAACGCTCCCGCGCACCTCTGTCCAGTATCTTCCGGCAGAGGCCCCCGCTGTGTGGACGGGAAAACCCGGTATCGTTTACTCCGGGGTTTTTTTTGCCGCGACTCGATACCGGGGCAAATTGCCAGTCTGTCCTGGGCCATGATCTTCCCTTACAGAACCCATGCTGAGTCTGCCTCAATAGTTTTTGTTCATCAATGTGCCTACTAATTCTTTTCTTAATAACAGTTTCCACCAACTTATGCGGTATCGATGTCAGACTGACTGGGCTGTAATTTCCTGGATCTCCCCATGAACCCTTTTTAAATATGGGAGTGACATTAGCTACCTTCCAGTCCTCAGGAATGGAGGCAGATTTTAATAGACAGTAGCTCTTGCTGTTGCTTGATCAGGTATTGCTGCAATTCTTCTGGCAGAATACTGCTTTTAAGTATTCAAACTACTGTTAAATATTTAAGTGTAGTGAGTTATGAGGTTGGTAAGCAGAGCAAGCAGAGGCAGGCCCCTAGTAAGGGAAATAAGTGTGTGTATGTGAACACATGCCACAAATTTCTGTTACAGTAAATAATTGTTCTTCCATCTGACTGTCACTTTAAGAATGCTGTGTGATTAATGGGACAATGGATTGTTCTGTTTCTGATAGAACAATTCCTATGTTCTTATAATAGTATCTGCAGTTGGGCTAGTTGGGATAAAAACTGCAAAGGCTATCCATCATTGTGATCCAAGGCAGTAGATGATAAGCCACTGGGGTCAAGGAAACATTCTTCATGGCATAGTTGGCCATATGCATTATGGGACTTTTGTTGCTATTTTCTTTGAAGCATTTCAAATGGGTCACTAAAATATGCAGAAGGAAAAATGGACCATTGATTTGCTACAGTGTGGTTTTGCTAGATTCCTAATGACAAAATCCATTAACTGGAATAAAGATGCCTCTCAAAAAAAAAAAAAAAGTGAGGCTAGATTGTCAAGTATTTGATCCCTAATGATTTCTTTCAGCTGCCTGGCATCACATAGGAACAGATCAGTGGTTTAATCCTATACCCTCGATGAAAACATCCCATAATATTGTTACTGTAACTTGTTTATTGATGTATTTCGCCTTACCCCTAATTCTCCAAGGACCTCTGTGCAGCATACATGGTTTTCGCCTTTTACCAGTTCATCCTTACAGCACTCCTCTGAGTTAGGATAGGCAGAAAGCAAATGAATGGCCCCAGATCACCTGTAACTTAAAGACTGTGCAATTTGTGCTATACCCCATAGCTCTGATGGGCATCCTGACACAGTCATTCTGCTTGATTGTTCCTTGTTGTTGCAATGTTATTGCCCTTTCAAAACAATTAATGATGCTTATATTTAGAATGGATCCTGATGTATAAGTGGGCTGAATCCCATGATCTGTGGACATGATCAGGAATCTTTCCCATGTTCCCTGTCTCTTATCAGTCTCTCTTCACCTTGGGAAAAATGATTCCCAAGGTTGTGGAATCCACAGGTAGCTGTGTGGGGGGGGGAGGCTGCCATGAGGAACTGGGAGAGGGAGCCAATTTGGAGTGGAGGGAGAAAGGAAATCTCTCTCCTTTGCTGCTGGTTTCTTCTTCCTTACAGGTCCACCAATAATATTTAGGGATAAAAGAAAATACAAGAACATTGCTTCTCCACTTAGACAATTTATAACATGTTTGCATTTTTAAAGGTGAGTAATCTATCATAATACATTACTTAGTCCCTTGCCAATAAAAAACCCTACAAGCAATTTCAATTGTTTTTATAATATGTAAATGAGCACTGCATCTGAATATACTGCATATTGAACCATTAAGTATATATTCTTTCAGAATGCTGTGCCACTGTGTTTTCTTTAAGGAATAAAGTGGCTTTGAGCATAGACATCTTGGTGTTTTAGAATGAAAAATATTCAAAACTTTGCTTTCATGGAAATGGTTTATTTATCTGAAACATTTATGAGCCGCCTTTCTTCCTTACAGAGCTCAAGATGGCTTGTTGTTGTTGTTGTTCAGTTGTACAGTCGAGTCCAACTCTACACGACCCCATGGACCATATCACGCCAGGCCTACCTGTCTTCCGTCGTGCTCCAGAGTTTGCTTAATTTCATGTTCATAGCCTCGATAACACTGTCAAACCATCTCATCCTTTGCCATCCCCTTCTTCTTTTGCCTTCAATCTTTCCCAGCATCGGGGTCTTCTCCAGTGAGTGCTCCCTTCTCATTTGGGGGCCAAACTATCTGAGCCACAGTCAGCTCCAGGTCTTATTTTTACTGACCAAATAGAGCTTCTCCATCTTTGACTGCAAATTATATAATCAATCTGATTTTGGTGTTGCCCATCTGGTGATGTCCATGTGGTGATGCTGCCGTTGGAGTGCCCAACCTGTAATGGTACAACCGAACAGCTGCCTAAATGCCGATGAGCAGCCATAGACCTGGAACATCTAGTGTTCATCATCGTGCAGTGGCCATCTGAATTGACAAGCAAAGAACACTAGCTTCTCTAGATACTTTTGAAACACCGGTTTTAATGGTTTTAACCGCTGCCAGTATCTTGTATTCTGTATTTTGTATTTCGCATTTCACATTTTGCATTTGTAATGTATTGTTTAATTGTTGTATTTCTAACTATGTTTTATTCATGTATTTTATGTCGATTGGAAGCCACCCTGAGCCTGCCTTGTGGAGAGGGCAGGGTATAAATCTCATAATAAATAAATAAATAGAGTTGCCTCTTAGGTTGTTGGAAGAGGGTGTTCGCAATTACCAGTGTGTTGTCTTGACAAAACTCTGTTAGCCTTTGCCCTGCTTCATTTTGTTCTCCAAGGCCAAACTTGTCTGTTATTCCAGTTACCTTTTGACTTCCTACTTTAGCATTCCAGTGCCCTATGATGAGGAAGATATCTTTTTTTGGTGTTAGTTCTATGAGGTGTTGCAGGTCTTCATAGAACCAATCCACTTCAGGCTCTTCTGCATCAGTGATTGGGGCATAGACTTGAATTACTGTGATGTTGAATGGTTTGTCTTGGATTCAGACTGAGATCATTCTGTCGTTTTTGAGATTGTATCCCATTACTGTCTTCCGCACTCTCTTGTTGACTATAAAGGCAACACCATTTTTTCTACAGAATTCTTGGCCACAGTAGTAGATATAATGATCTTCTGAGTTAAATTCGCCCATTCCTGTCCACTTTAGTTCACTGATTCCCAAGATGTCGATGTTCAGTCTTGCCATCTCATTTTTGACCATGTCAAGCTTACCTTGATTCATAGATCTTACATTCCAGGTTCCATCCTATGCAGTATTGTTCTTTGCAGCATCGAACTTTCCTTTCACCATCAGACACATCCACAACAGAGCATCCTTTCGGCTTTGGCCCAGCCGCTTCACTCTTTCTGGGGTTACTCGTACTTGCCCTCTGCTCTTCCCCAGTAGCATATTGGACACCTTCCGACCTGAGGGGCTCATCTTCCGGCGTCATATCTTTTAGCCTTTTGTTACTGTCCATGGGGTTTTCTTGGCAAAGATACTGGAGTGGGTTGCCATTTCCTTCTCCAGGGGATCACGCTTGGTCTGAGTTCCCTGCTGTGGCCTGTCTGTCCTGGGTGGCCCTCCACGGCACAGCCCACAGCCTCATCGAACCACGCAAGCCCCCTCGCCATGTCAAGGTGTCAGGGCAGGACCCCAAGGTGCGACACGAATGAGCACAAGTCCAGGAACAGTCCAAGGTTAAAGCCGAGTAAATCAGGTAGCACGGTTCAAACAGGTTTTAAATCACAGTCCATAAGTAGGGTCAGACATACCAGAGAGTCAAGTCCATAAATCACAACGATGCCAGAGGAGTCAGAGAGAAACACAGGGTCCACGAAGCCAAGGGTCAAAAGCCGGTAAGAGTTTCACAAGGGTTGAGGCCGAGATACAAAGATTCAGGTCCTGACAACGACGTTGCTAGCACAAGTGTGCTCATGGCCAGAGGCTTTCCTAAATAGTGCTCTGGCTCCATAGCCCATGAGCACCTGTGAGCAAGGTCCTGACTGCTGCTAATACTCAGGGCTCAAGGTTCTTTGCCCTCTGGAGCGTGACTCTTTTCTTCAGCTGGCCAGGTCTTGACGCCAACGATCCCTTAGCCGGTGCACAGGTGGGGGAGAGGCAGGTGGTGAAGTGCTTGCTTCAGGCACCGCTCCAGGTGAAAAGCGTCCCACAGTTTGCTCAGGCTGCTGTGCATCCTCCACAGCACTTACATCGGTTGCAGGTCCTGGTGCTTCTTCAGCCCTTAAAGGTACCGAAGCCTCCCTGTTTTGGCTGTCAGGGGCTGATTCAGGGGCTGAGTCAAGGACAGGCATGACACTATCCCCCCCCAGGACCCCCCCCACCGGAAGGGCCAGGTTTGTCGGGGTAGGCGTCATGGAACTGCCGCACGAGGTCCGGGGCACGCAGGTTGGAAGTGGGCTCCCAGGAGCGATCGTCAGGGCCATAGTCCTTCCAGTCGATGAGGTATTGCAGGGTGCCCCTGTGCACCCGGGAATCGAGGACCTGCTGGACCTCGTACTCTTCCTCATCGTCCACCAATACCAGTGGTGGCGGTGCAGCGGGCGTATCCCGGTTGGGATCTGGAGGGGCTGCCAACTGGAGGAGGGAGCAATGGAATACGGGGTGGATCCGGAGGTGGTCGGGCAGGAGCAGACGAAAGGCAACAGGGTTGACTTGGGCGACCATCTCATAGGGGCCGATGAATCATGCGCCTAATTTATGGGAACGACCAGGAGTCCGAAGGTAATGAGTGGACAGCCACACGAGGTCACCCACTTTGAGGGGCGGCCCCTCCCGACGGTATCGATCAGCAGCCAGTTTGTAGGCGTCCTTGGCGCACTGTAATTGGTCCCGAAGCAGGGCGTGGAGGGCGTGTAGTTCTTGGAGCCGGTCATCTGCGGTGGGAACGTCCGACAAGGGGCCGAGGGGTGCAAAGAAGCGGGGGTGGTAGCCATAGTTGGCCGTAAAGGGTGTGGTTCGGGTTGACGTATGCACCGCGTTGTTATAGGTGAACTCAGCTAATGGCAGCAAGGAATACCAATTATCCTGCTGGTAATTGGTGTAACAACGCAGGTATTGCTCTAGCGTAGCGTTGGTCCTCTCGGTTTGTCCGTCGGTTTGAGGGTGGTAAGCCGAGGACAGATGGACTTCAGTTCCTAAACCCCGCTGCAGAGCCTGCCAGAACCGAGAAGAGAACTGTGGGCTCCGATCTGAGATGATACGCGTTGGAGTCCCGTGCAGGCGAAAGACGTGGTGCAGGTATAACTGGGCCGTTTCAGGTCCGGTCGGGACTTTGACGCACGGGATGAAATGGGCCATCTTTGTGAATAAGTCTACAACCACGAAGATGCAGGTGTGCCCTTGGGAGCGAGGGAGGTCGACAATAAAATCCATCGATATGACCTCCCAAGGGCCTGATGGAACAGGGGGCTTGGCAGACACGTCTTTGGCACAGCGGCAGACATCACACGTGCTGACATACTGATCACTGTCAGCCTGCACTTGGGGCCACCAAAAGTCCCGAGTGAGAAGGTGAGTTGTTTTGTGACACCCAAAGTGCCCAGCTGGGAGGGCATCATGGGCGAGGTGCAAGACTCAGGCGCGGAGTGGCCCTGGAGGGACGTAGAGCCTGTCCCGATGGAAGAGTAAGCCATCGTGGGAGGTCAGGTTTCTGGAGGCACTTTGCTGCAGTTCTCGGAGGCATTTTTGTGCCCAGGGATCCGTAGCCTGCCTTGCTCGGATGTCCTCAGAGAGGCACGGCCATTCCGTGGTAGCGGCAAATACCGCCGGCTGCAGGATGGTAGCTTCTGGGGCTTCTTTGGCTAGTGCGGGCGTGTATTCCGGTTTCTGGGATAAGGCATCTGCCTTTTGGTTCTGGGAGTGAGGGATGTATGAAATCTTGAAGTCAAAACGGGAAAAGAAGAGAGACCAGCGGATTTGGTGCTGGTTTAACCGACGGGTTGCCTGGAGGTGCTCTAGGTTCCTATTGTCCGTGAGCACTTGGACCGGATGTCGGGCCCCCTCAAGGAAGTGGCGCCAAACCTCGAAGGCGGTCTTGATGGCCAGCAACTCCCTCTCCCAGATCGTATAGTTCCATTTGGCTGGGGAGAGTTGCCTGGAATAGTACGCACAGGGTTGTAGCGGTTGGGCGGGGTCATCTTGCTGGGAGAGCACGGCCCCTAAGGCGACACTAGAGGTGTCAGATTCCACGGTAAAGGGGAGTTGAGGATCAGGAGAGCGGAGGAGTGGTCCGGAAGTAAAGCGCTGTTTCAGCATGGCGAAGGCTTGTTCGGCTTCAGAGGTCCACTGAAAGGGTTCTTTGGGCCGGAGGAGGCGAGTCAGGGGTGATGTCAGGTCGGCGTAGGATGGGATGAATTGGCGATAGTAGTTCGTGAAGCCCAGGAGGCGCTGAACATCTTTACGGGTCTGCGGAGCTTGCCATTGGAGAATGGCTTTCACCTTCTTGGGGTCCATCGCGATTCCTTGGGGTGAGACGATATGGCCCAGGAATTCGACCGCTTTCAGGTGAAAAGCACACTTTTCCAGTTTGGCGTAAAGCCCATGGATGCGGAGTCGCTGGAGCACTTGCTGTACATGCTCGATGTGTTGTGGCACGGAGGTTGAGTAGACCAGGATGTCATCCAGGTAAATGATCATGAACCGGTCCAGAAGATCTCAGAACACGTCGTTAATAAAACGTTGAAAGACCACGGGGGCATTGGTCAACCCGAAAGGCATGACCAAGTGTTCATATTGCCCGTAGCGGGTGCCGAAGGCCATCTTCCATTCATCCCCGGCCTTGATACGGACCAAGTTGTACGCTCCTCGGAGATCCAGCTTGGTGTAAAGCTGGGCCCCGCGGAGACGGTCCAGGAGTTCGGGGATCAACGGCAGGGGGTAGCGGTCCCAGATGGTAATCTTGTTCAGCGCCTGTAATCATTACAGAGCTGAAGGTCTCCTGTTGTTTTTTTTAACAAAGAGAACCGGAGACGACAGGGGAGAGGTGGATGCTCGAATAAAGCTGCGGGCCAAGTTTTTATCAAGATAGTCCCGGAGTGCGGCCAACTCCGGTTCTGCCATGGGGTACAGGCAACCCGTGGGCAAGGGAGCATCGGGTATCAGGTTGATGGCACAATCGTATGGCCTGTGCGGGGGTAACTGGTCTGCCTCTTTTTCATCGAACACGTCCGCAAACGAGTGGTATGGTGGGGGTAAAGTCGTAGCTGCTCCAAGCAGCAATGCGGATGAAACAGGATCAGGTGGGAGAGTCGAAGGCAAAGGGTCGGGGGAGCTGTTCGGGGGAGCTGGTGACTGGGTGCCTGGTGAGAACTGTAGGTCCTGGTGGCTTCCGTTCTGGGATTCATGGCGTCCTGACGTGCTCTGGCTTGCTCGTAGAGCTCCCAGAGCAAACGGAGGGTCTTGACGACAGGGTGGGCTTCCAATAGCCCACCGCAGATCCCCCCAGGCAGGGGGGTGACTGGCAGAGAGCCTGGCCCGAGAGAGGAGTTGAGATCGGCTGATAGCGGGGCTTTAAAGAGCGCCGCGACCAGCCTTGATCCCCTCCCCCAGAGAAGGCACTTCGGAAAATCTCTACAAGACCCCACCGAGTTGGATTCTCAACATAAGAACGCATGACCCAGACCTCCAAGACATTCTACGGAAACTGATATCAAGGAAACACTGCTATAACAAGACACTGACTTTGAAGGTAACTTTTTAAAATTGCTCACCGGAGACGCGTTTCGGCCGAAAATAAACAACATCCGATGAAGCGCATGATCGTGCACTATCTGTTGTACTAACATTGGAGCGGAAAAAGTGCAGTTAAACAGCTAAAAAAGGCCAAAAGCCGAATTGTTGATCATTCCTGCGGTTAAATTATTGACTTTAAAATAGAAACTAACAGTAACTCCGCGAGAATTGCAGTGGAAAAGTACTGGAGCTGCTGCAGCAGAAATCGGCAAAACAGGAAGTGACTTCAGAACAGACAAGTAATCATCCTAGAGAAGACCAAGGAGGCCGGAAGAAGGGAAGAAATCAGGAACAAGGGGGACCATTAAGATTGCCGGACAGGAAGTGAGTACCCGGAAGAACCATTTACCATAGAGAAATTGCGCCCGCCATTTTGGGAAGGTCAGAAAAATTTTCTTTGATTTTAAACGAAAGACTTAATATAAAAAAGTGAAACCAGTGCGATTTAGGTGGGCACAAGAAGGACTTTGATTTAGAGTGTGTTGGAGGGAAGATTGTGAACAACGGCTTACGACCTGCGGCAACGACAGAGGGCAAATACCTGGTCCTCCCCGAAAATGGCTGGAAAAGAGGAAAAAAGCTACAGGGCATGATGGAAGCTATGGAAAAACGAGTGATGGACGCGATTCTGAAGCTTGAAAAGACCGTTATATCAGAGGTAACAGAGCTGAAAAAAGAAATGTCTGGAATTACAAAAGAGATACAGACGCTGACCAAAAGAGCAGATGAGATGGATGTAAGGGTGAAGGGAGTAGCATCCAATATAGCTGAGGTCACTTTAGAAACAGATAAAGTGAATGTGATGGTCCAATACAATGCAATGATTAATCATATGAGATTCAGGGGGATCCCTGAAGATAAGAATGAGGACATCCATTCAGTCATGGTAGATGCTGTTGCAGATTTTTTGAAAATGGAAGAGGAGAGAGTGGCGGCACAGATTGATGTGGTATACAGAGTCAATTCTGCGATTGCGCAAAGGAAAAAATTACCTAGAGATGTAATTGTCCAGTTTATATCTAAGAAGTTGAAGGAGGATTTGTTTAAGCAACAATTTCAGGACGACTTCACAATTGGCAACAAGAAAATCATGGTCCTAAAGGAACTACCCAGAGCGATGCTTCAGGACAGACGACTTTTTAAAGACCTGATTGACAAGCTGAAATCAGAGGGCATAAGATATAGATGGGAAATTCCTAAAGGTGTCAGTTTTTCATTCAAACAGAAGAGAGTCACCATCAAGTCAGTTGACCAAATGACCAGATTCATCAATGATAATTTTATAGACTCTGATAAATAATTACAGAATCAACATGGAGAGTCAAATAATTTCATGGAATGTTAATGGACTGAACTCACCCCAAAAAAGGAAAAATGTCAGACTCTGGTTGGAAAAACAGAAATGCGATATTGTTTGCTTGCAAGAAACACATATTAAAAAATCAGATGCCAAATTTTTGATTCAAAAAAGATTAGGAGAGGAATTTTATTCACTCTCCTCTCAAAAGAAAAAAGGAGTAGTTACATATATTAAAAAAGAGTTGGAACCAAAAGAAATTTTCAAAGACAATGAAGGGAAATTTTTGGCGGTAGAAGTTGTGCTGCAGAATAAAAAGACATTAATTGTTAATCTCTATGCTCCCAATGGGGCAAAAGAAAACTTTTTTCAGAATTTGTGGGAACAACTACGACAGTTGACCTATGAGCAAATGATTTTTATGGGCGATTTTAATGGTACTGTTGACAATGTTGTTGATAGAAAATCAAAAAAAGGAATCGAGGCCATGGGCAAACTTCCTAAAGTCTTTTTCCAGTTGATTAAACATGAACATTTGGCAGACGTTTGGAGAACTAAACATCCCAGAGACAGTGAGTACTCTTTTTATTCATCAAGACACGAGTCTTTTTCCAGGATAGATATGATGTGGATGACAGAGAACCTAATCTTGCAAACACGCAAAATTGAGATACTACCTAGGACTCTTTCTGACCACAGTCCGATAAAATGGTCAACGTATGTTAAGAGAAAAAAATTTCGATGGCGACTCAACGAAGATTTGCTGGACAAGCAAAATATTGTGGATAAAATAAGGACAGAAACCCAAACATACTTTCAACTGAACTTAAATAAAAGTGTACAGACGCAAACGGTATGGGAAGCCTACAAGGCTGTGATGAGAGGACATCTGATTGCAATTAATAATAATGAAAGGAAACAACAAATGAAAATAGACAAAGAAATTATGGAAAATATTCGGAAAAAAGAAACAGAACTTAAGAAAAGGCCTGGTAAAAAGAAGATTTTGAGAGAATTGAGGATCCTAAGGGAGCAATATGCGGCAAGGTTGAACAAAGAAGTATTTTGGAACTTGAAAAAATTGCAACAGAAATCCTTTGAAGGTGCAAATAAACCTGGCAAATATTTAGCATGGCAATTAAAGAAAAGAAGAGAGAATAAAACAATCACTTGTTTGAAAGATGGAAATAAAGAGATTTTGGACCCAGGAGGAATTAAAAGGGAATTTTTCAAATACTATGCGACTCTCTTTCAATCGAAACAAGCAGATCCTCAAAAAATGTTGGATTACCTATCCAAAGTTAATTTGATACAACCAAATCCAGAAATGAAAACACTCCTAAATGCTGCAATAACTAAGGACGAAATTAGTAAAGCAATAGCCGAGGCAAAAATCTCCAAAGTCCCAGGCCCGGATGGCTTTTCAGCTAAATTTTATAAAAAATTTCATGAAGATTTGGTTCCGGTGCTGGAGATTCTTTTAAATGAAATTAGAAAGACAGGAAAGATCCCTGACTCCTGGAATGAAGCTGCAATCACCTTAATTCCTAAAGAAATGCAAGATTTAACAAATGTTAAAAACTATCGGCCCATTTCATTATTGAACAACGATTATAAAATATTTGCAAAAATATTGGCAGAGCGCCTTAAAAAGTTTTTGAAAGATACTATTGTGGAAGATCAAGCTGGTTTTTTACCAAATAGACAAATTAAAGACAATATGAGGGTTGTATTGGACGCAATTGAGTATTATGACAAACATCCTGAAAAAGAAGTCGCTTTTTTATTTTTGGACGCAGAGAAGGCCTTTGATAATTTAAATTGGGAATTTATGTTTAAAGTGCTTGAGAAATCTATGATGGGCGTAGAATTTACAAGAATGATCCAATCGATATATAAAAAACAAAAAGCTTCGGTGATTGTTAATGCAGAATCAACAGATATGTTCCGGGTAAGAAAAGGTACTAGACAAGGTTGTCCCCTGTCACCATTGTTATTTATCTGGATTTTGGAGATTTTGCTACAAGCGGTCAGAGATGATGTTAATATAAAAGGGTTGAATATTGGAGGTTTTTCATTTAAATTAAGAGCATTTGCGGATGATATCATGTTTATTGTTGAAGATCCTGTTAATAATATGCCTAAGGTATTTGAAAAAGTAAGAGAGTTTGGTGATCTTGCAGGGTTTTATGTCAACAAAAATAAATCTAAGATACTGTGTAAAAATATGATTGGTACAAAGCAACAAATGTTACAAAATGTGACAGAATGTGAAGTGGTTAAAAGGGTTAAGTATCTGGGAGTTGAAATTACAATGAAAAATATAGATTTGTTCAAGAATAATTATGAAAAATTGTGGGGTTCGATAAAGAGTGATTTAGAAAAATGGGAAAAACTAAGGTTATCTCTTCTTGGAAAAATTGCCGTTATTAAAATGAATGTACTGCCCAGGTTAATGTTTTTGTTTCAGACAATACCAATTGTGAAAGATGGAAAAGTGTTGGTAAAATGGCAAAGAGAAATCTTTAAGTTTATCTGGGCAGGGAAGAAGCCAAGAATAAAAATGAAGATAATGTATGATACTAAGGACAGAGGTGGCTTCCAAGTCCCGAATTTGCGTTTGTATCATGAAGCAGTATGTATGTCTTGGTTATCTGAATGGGTAAATTTGGAAAATAGAAAACTTTTAGCTCTTGAGGGGCACGATTGCAGATTTGGCTGGCATGCCTATCTTTGGTATGGGAAAAACAAAGCTGACTCTATGTTTAAGCATCATTATGTAAGGAGGACATTGTTTGATGCATGGACCAGGTATAAGGATACAATATCGGATGAAAGGCCTCTGTGGATTGTTCCAGCTGCAGTTATACATTTGTTTTCAGAATATAGAGGCAATGATTGGTTGAAGTATCAGGAATTGTTGCAAAGAGAAGGGAAAAAATATGTTTTAAAACCAAATAATGAATTAGAATTTGAGTATGGTTGGCTACAATATTGTCAAATAAGGGACATTTATAAAAAAGATTGTAAAGAGTTTGGTTTTAGGGCTATGAATGATGATTTTGAGAATATATGGTTGAAAAAAGAACGGAAAATGATATCAAAAATGTATAAAACTTTGTTGACTGTATATACTTTGGATGAAATGATAAAGTGGGCCATAAATATGAACAAAGAAATTTCTATGGAATCATGGGAATTTTTGTGGAAAAGATCTTTTAAAATGTCCACTTGTATTAACGTAAAAGAAAATTGCTATAAGATGATGTATAGATGGTATATGACACCAAAAAAGATTGCTAATATTAGCATGGATAAGAACTTGAGTAATAAATGTTGGAAATGTAAAAAAGTAGAGGGTTCTTTTTACCATATGTGGTGGTCATGTGATAAAGCGAAAGCATACTGGTCTAATATACATTGTGTGATGCAGAAAATATTGAAAACCCCAATTGAGAGAAAGCCTGAACTTTTTCTCCTCAGTTTGACAATGGAAAAAATTCCACAAGAGAAAAGGACACTGTTATGGTACATGATTACGTCGGCGAGAATGGCCTTTGCTCAGCATTGGAAAATGGAGAAGGTACCAGATATACATGACTGGTTGAGAAAATTGTTATTTTTAGCAGAAATGGACAAAATGACAAAGAAATTAAATGGACAAATGGCAGAACAGTACTTAAAAGACTGGGAAGGATTGAAATTGTATCTAGAAACTGAATATAGAATGAAGGGGAAAATATATAATTTGGATACGTACGGATATTGAATGAGAAGTGAAATGAATTTTGAACTGTATGTACTGTTATACATAATATGCTGAAATTGTAGAGGTTATATATAATTTAAATGTGTTACCTGGTTTGTCGAGGTATTTAAGTCTAAACTTGATTGCCTTATAATTTTTTCTGTTTGTTATTAGCAGTGTTGGAAGCCTATTAGGGGGTGGGGGATTGGGATCTTACTTTTTGGAAACTGTATTGGTAACGTGATTGGAAATGTTGAATATATCCCAATAAAAATTTTGTTTCAAAAAAAAAAGAACTGTAGGTCCTGGTGAGCCCAATTGATTTGGGGGTTGTGGGTTCGGAGCCAGGATAGTCCAAGGATAACGGGAAACCGAGGCATCTGCACCAGGTCGAAAATCAGTCGTTCTTGGTGTTGGTGGACCCAGAAGATGAGGGATTGGGTCTTGTGCACCACAGGTCCGGAACGAAGCATGCGTCCATCAATGGCTTCCACTAATGTTGGATGTTTTTTGTCCCGGAGGGGGATGCCATTTTCTTTGGCGAAGAGGTTGTCCATGAAACAACAGGCGGCCCCCGAATCCAGCATAGCATGGATGAACAGCCATCTGCCATCCGGGAGCTGTAGTCGCACTGGCAACAGGAAGGGTGTCTGTGGTGGATAGGAGGAGCTGGAGGACCCTAGGACAGGCCCCAAGCAGGAGGGTCCCTTCAAGACTGGGGCTGCCCTTTTGCTGGTGGGGCAAGAGCTTGAGGGCGCCTCTGTTTCACAGGGCATCTGGAGGAGAAATGCCCCGCCCCTCCACAATAGAGGCATAAGTTCTGGGCACGCCTTTGTGCCTTTTCTTCAGGAGTGAGACGTGGTCAGGCGACTCCTAGCTGCATGGGTTTGACAGCAGGAGAAGACAGGGAGGGACCTGGAGAAGTGGCCCGGGGAAACTCGTGGGGTTTGCCAGGCAGGGTGATGCTGCGCATTTTGCTCTGTTGACGGCTCTGCAGCTGGCCATCAATGTGGAGGCACAGATAGATGAGTTGTTGCAGGGTCTGTGGGCGGTCACTGCGAGCTAGTTTGTCCAGGATCTCATCAGACAGCCCTTCCGTGTATTGGTCCATAAGGGCTGCCTCTGTTCCACGCCAAGTCTTGGGCTATGAGCTGGAAGTCCGTGGTGTATTGAGCCACTGATGCCGTGCCTTGTTTGAGAGCCCGAATCTTGCGGTTGGCAGTCTCGGTTTTTACAGGGTTGGCATAGGCTGCAGAAAAGTAAGCTTTGAAGCTGGCGTAGTTTGATAATAAAGGGAAGCTCCCACTAGCAAGGGAGTTGCCCATTTGGCAGCTTGCCCTTTAAGCAGGCTTAATACAAAACAGACCTTTGTTTTGTCTGAAGGAAAGTCCCGGCTACGTAGTTCCATATACAGTTCACACTGAGCCACAAAGGTGGGGAATTCCTCCACGTTCCCAGCAAACCGGTCAGGAGGATTCAGGGGGCAGCGTGGGGGAGGCACAGCAGCAGCTGTGATAGCAGCAGCATTGGCAGCAGTCTGCTGTTGGAGCGTGAGCACAGCTTGAGTTAATTGCTGCACTTGGTCCAGAACACCTACAAGCGAGTCTGCTCCTTCTGTTGCACCCTCCATCATGCTACAGACGGGTAAATGTGTGGGGTTGTGTGTGGGGTGCTAGCAATCTGTCAGGGCAGGACCCCAAGGTGCGACACGAATGAGCACAAGTCCAGGAACAGTCCAAGGTTAAAGCCGAGTAAATCAGGTAGCACGGTTCAAACAGGTTTTAAATCACAGTCCATAAGTAGGGTCAGACATACCAGAGAGTTAAGTCCATAAATCACAACGATGCCAGAGGAGTCAGAGAGAAACGCAGGGTCCACGAAGCCAAGGGTCAAAAGCCGGTAAGAGTTTCACAAGGGTTGAGGCCGAGATACAAAAATTCAGGTCCTGACAACGATGTTGCTAGCACAAGTGTGCTCATGGCCAGAGGCTTTCCTAAATAGTGCTCTGGCTCCGTAGCCCATGAGCACCTGTGAGCAAGGTCCTGACTGCTGCTAATACTCAGGGCTCAAGGTTCTTTGCCCTCTGGAGCGTGACTCTTTTCTTCGGCTGACCAGGTCTTGATGCCGACGATCCCTTAGCCGGTGCACAGGTGGGGGAGAGGCAGGTGGTGAAGTGCTTGCTTCAGGCACTGCTCCAGGTGCAAAGCATCCCACAGTTGGCTCAGGCTGCTGTGTATCCTCCACAGCACTTACATCGGTTGCAGGTCCTGGTGCCTCTTCAGCCCTTAAAGGTACCGAAGCCTCCCTGTTTTGGCTGTCAGGGGCTGGTTCAGGGGCTGAGTCAAGGACAGGCATGACAAAAGACAGTGATGCATGAGTGACCAAGATGGCTTACAGTACAGATAAAATACATAAAATAGAATACATAAAATACATTAAAACCAATTTTTAAAATCACAATTTAGGACAGCTAGTAACTTAACCAAATGTAGTCCTAAATAAAATTTACTTCAACTGTTTCCTGAAGATTGAAAGTGAGGGGGCCAGGTAGACCTCTCTGGGGAGGTTGTTTAATCATTTTGGGGTTGCCACTGAAAAGGTGCTCTCTCATGTACCCACCAAACACATTTGATTGATGGGACGGTCAGGAGGGCCTCTTCCTGTGATCTTAATTCCTGGCCAGGAACATGTGGGAGAAGGCGGTCCTTCAGATACTCTGTTCCCAAGCCACATATGGCTTTAAAGGTCAAAGCCAACACTTTTTTTTTGCATTTGTGTGTGTGTGGGTGAGTGGGTGCCTGTGCCTGGAAGTCATGGCAATCTCTGGCAACTCCTACTGGGGCATGGAGGACATTCAGAGAACTGACTTGATGGCCTGCCTCTGTCTCCTGGCCCTGGTATTATTTGGAGGTTTTCCATTCAAGTAGATAAGTAGGTGCTGCTTCAGTGGGAAGGAAAGAGCATTCTGTGAACCTCAGCATTTATTCATGGTGGCCACATGACCATGGAAATGTCTTTGGACAGCGCTGGCCGGCTTGGAAACGGAGATGAGCACCACCCCCTAGAGTCGGATTCAACTAGCTTTCAAGCAAGGGAAACCTTTACATTTTACCTTTATTCAAATACTTGCCCGGGTTGGCCCTGCTTAGCTTCTGAGGTCTGATGAGATCAGGCTTGCCTGGGCTATCCAGGTTAGGGCTAAAGCCAACACTTCCAATTGGGCTCAGGAGTGGATCAGTAGCCACTGTAATTGTTGTAGCATCAGGATCACATACTCCCAACATCTGGCCCTACTCAGCAGTTTAACTACAGTGTTCTACACTAGCTGCAGCTTCCAAACACTCTTCAAGGGTAGTGTTAGCCAAATTGCTCTATTTTAAATATAGCAATTGGTATTATTATTATTATGGGTTCTCACCTGTATATACAGAGAATGCTGCTGCTCTGTAATGGTTCCCAGTAAAAGACACAGAGACCAGGTATAATTAATAAAATATTATTTTACTGAATATAATCCTTATTTATCCATTCACAAACACACAAACAGTATTCAAACATTCACACACATAAAATAGAACTAAGAAAGCAGAGGGGATAATGGCTTATGGAGAGGTGATACTACCTGTCAGATGTGCAGAAGTCCATGAAGAAGGATTGTGGCCTAAACCCAGAGGGTTCAGGGGTGGACTGCCATTTTGGCTCATGGCAGAGACACACACTCTAAGGCCATGCGTCTGCTGGGATATACCCACTGTAAGACAATGCAAACCAATGGGTGGCCCAGGGGGCTGGTCTCAGGTGAGAACGAAAGATTTCCTGGACCACTGATGAGTCCCAGGGGTGTGTGATATCAGTAGAGGCAGGGTCTGGATTAAACAATAGAAGCCAGGTGTTGGGTAGCCAATTAAATGGATTATAGGACTTGCTGGCCAGGTAAACAAAAGGTGGGAGACTTCCCTGATTGTCCCTGATTAGCATCAGGAAGGGTCGTTTACAATTTGAATGCTTGATTGGGTCAAATACTTATTGGCTATGCTGTAGGTTGGATACCTGGGGGCTGGACAGAGGAAGCTGGCTGGCAGATGATCTCTTCAGGTAACTGATGGCTCTTCTATTGTTCATGTATATGGCTCAGGTGGGGCAGGCACTTAATCCCATCATGCAAACGACTGGCAGAGGGAAAAGTCCTTTGTCTGCTGTATGGCCTTTAATCCATGTATGTGACATGTGGCAGGTATGCAATGGAGTCCCTCAGAGTAAAAAGACAACTTTTCCCTTTCTCTATGGGCTTCTCTCTTGGCATCCATTTTACAGTCTAGCAAGTACACAGACCATGTGGCAACAGCAAGCAGTCCATAGCAAAGCCCCATAATGGCATCGGGGCTAACATATCCCCCCCTTGCAGACGTGGCAGTGTCAGATGACATTGTCTGCACATACACACTTCAATGGAGACTTCCCGGTATCTTGAGGGACAGAGGCAAGAAAGACAAAGAATTTACACTTAGGACACAAAAGGCTGGGTGAGGTGCTGTAGAGTGCCAGGTGGCTTCTAAAGACTTACCTCTGGAACTCATTGTTATTCCATAAGCATAATCTCTGCTGGGTGGAGGGGGAAGACTGGAGGCTTGCTCTGAGGTCACCTTATGAAACCTGAATATGAAATCTTTTTGCAGACCACTTGCAGCCCAACTCTGTGATCAAGCTGAGAGTGCCTGGCTTTTTTGGACTTCAGGTTAGAAAGTAGGGCACCCCTGTTTTGGGGCTACCCAAGAATAAAAGGCAGTGCCTCTGGCAACAGTAGCCCCATGTTTATGTTGACTCAGAATCTAAATATATATTAGATCATTTATGCATTTATATTTATTTATTATAAATATTATCTATGGATTATTTGCAGGATGAAGACACTGGTATATCACCTCTATTATAAAAAAGTTTAAAGTTTCTTAAAAATATGTGTGAATTCAGTCATCTGTCTCAGTAGCTGAAACCTGGGCTGCCAGCTTGATGCTTCTTCATCATCCTTGTGGGCCTGTCTTCTGCTGGGTGGAGGGAGAACTTGAGGGATGGGTAGTCCAAGATCTGGCCCTACAAGAGAGGAGGCTGCTTTCCCTGGAGTCTGGCATGTTGGCAGCATCACCTGGAGCTAAGCCATCAGGGGCAGGCCTTTCAGCTGAGGCCTTGGGATCCAGAAGTCTGAATCTGGAAGAGGCTATGTGTCCAAAAGGGGTCCAGTGGTGTCTGGTGTCCTCTGAGTCTCCTAGTATCTCCCCAGGGTGGTCTCTGGCTTCTCCTGGACATTTTTTAAGGAATCTGTTTTTGAGCCCAGCCCAGGGTGGGTGGGTCACAACAAGCATGTACAAGTGAGGATAAACAAAGCCTGCAATAAATGCCTTTGGAACAAGGGTGGAGTTGCCCACCTATCGGTAGCCATGAAATGGGACCTTGTACAGCTCATCCATTGCACTCCGGGTGCAAGCCTTTGTACATCCACATTTATGATGTAGATTACCAATTTTAATATTAATTAAGTTTCATTATTTGGGAAATGGATCTAGAACAAAAACAAACAAACAACCCAGCTGTTTTTGTGGCTATATTAAATATCAGAATCTTGGTTCTGTACCAGAATCAGAATCGTGAACTGAGGATAGTATTCTTTTATGTTAGTTCTGCTCTCCCTCTCCCTCCCTCCCTGCCTCTGTGTGTGTGTGTGTTAAAGACTTTACTAGGCTTCATGTAGTCCTGATAATCATTTGTGTAGTGGCGGCATATATAAGACTGCTTATTTGAACATTGCCAAACATTCAAACTCACCACAACATGAATGATTTTTTCAGCCATAGGATTTATCTGACATTTCTGCTGTCAACACCAGCTGTGTCTACTGGAGAACACTGATCTCCTTGTCCAGAGAGATTTCTTCTTAAACAACCTCTGAGGCTGTTCAGCATATATATATATATTTAAATCCAGCTTCTGATAAAGCAGGACCAGTGTCTGCTGTTTCTCTTCCCATTTCCATTTTTGATATCATATAGATTAAGAAGAATAGCAGAGGTGATAAGTTGTTCTACGGGATTGCTTGTGGTTTGTTAAATGTGCAGCCTGCAAAACTCACAATTTCTGCTTTACTCAAAGATTTACATGAATGACCAAATACTGCTTCTTATACAGAATAATGTTTTCTCTTGATGAGGGTTGTATAAATAGTGATGGTGGGGTCCAACATTCTGTTTTCTTAGCAGGAAATTTAATACCTAAGAGCTAAAATCTATTGATGAAAATCAAAAACAGATGAGGCATGGCAAACCAAGATTCCATAAGATTCACATGTGATTCAATATGCTTATTAAATATTCATACAAAATGCAAGTAAACTCAGCTTGCTTTCTGTAAAGTCAGTACCTTATGCATTCCTAGCTGCTACTGGAAATTCCTGGAATGCATGTTGGAAGAGACATTTTTATTCAACTGTTTATAATGATTTCAAATAGAGATTTAGGAATAAAAATCTAAACTGTCATTCACATGGGGCCTTTAAATACATCCTGCTAGAAAATATTGCCCCCTCCCAGTCAGAATAAAGAAGCAGACACAAGAGTTGGGATTAACTAAGGGCCACTATTGATTATTTACAACTATTGGGGCAAGGGCATAACCCAGACACAGACTTCCAGCAAGGCAGGTGTCAGCCCTCTGACCACCTTCTTGTCTTATGCTGGTGACCATCCCTCCCCCAGATTCAAGCCATGCCAACTTGGCTTGCCCCCAGCTGGCATGGCTAACTGGGAGCTGCCCTGTAGAGCCCCAGCCCCCCCACCCGAGCTGCAAAATTCACCAACCTGCAAGTGGAGCCTGATGGACCCCTTTTCCCCCAAACAGAATAGTTGTTCCTCATATCCACTTTACCTCTTTCCACACCAATCCGCCACCAGCTCAGGAAGTGACTGACCTAAGTAGTGGCTCCACCTTATCCAAAACAGCATTCTGCTGCAAGCAGTGCAAGGTTGGCCCAGCCAATCGTAAGGAGGATGCAAAAAAATCCTACCTGGCCCCAACAATGGCAACCAGCCAGCCTACACAGCATACAGGGTGGGAGGGTAGGCCGAGCACAAGGCACAAAGATCAAGTGGGAGAGAGGGGCTAATGGATATATTGCTGCTGGCTCCTTCCCCCACAGAGACCTGACGCAAGGATGCCTGCATCCCCCATCATTGCTTTGTCCCTCCCAGGTGAGGAAAAGGCAGCCCCTCCCTGTAGGAGCCAGTTAGCTCCATGGGCAGGGGAGCCGTGATGTCAAAAGAACCAGTAATGTTGTGGCATTCACCCCCTCTCCATTTTCAATTGGTTGGAGGATTTAACATAGCTAAACATTATTCTGTTTAAAATATCTTATTTTTTACAGTTCACAAGAGAGAATACTCCGGTGGTAGACTACATGATTTGCACACAAAGGTTCCCTGGGTTCAGTGCTTTGGCTCTCAGGAAGCAAGTGCTGGGGAAACCAGATGAATCTGCCTGGAGGGCCGTTTGCAGTCTGTGTAGAATGATACTGTGTAAATGAACTAATAAGCTGATTCTGTCTAAAGTAGCTTCACATATCCAGTCTTTCACTATGAACTAAAAAGTTTTTTCTTCCTCTTCTACCATAATGCAAGAGTTACCTAATTAATTCTCCCTAACACATCTTCCCTGAATTAATTGCTACTTTGAAAGGGCATCTCAAATCATGAATGAGCCAGGGCAGAAAGGGTTAAACACCTCACCTAGCAACACTTCACTGAATTTAAAACAGCAGACTGAGCAGCTAAATATTTTTAAAGCAAGGTTCTAATCTTACTTAAATGATACTTTTCATTTAAACAATAGGTTTCGAGTAGTGCCATATTAGAATCCATGTATACCAGACTGAAGAAACATCTTAAAATCATTTTCTACTCATTGTAATGAATGAAAAAGTTCTGCAACTGCCAAAGTAACCATAAGGTCCTAATCATGGAGCTTCCATGTCTTTTTAAATATTTTGTTATTTACTAAGATACTTATATCCTACCTTTCCTCATGCTTCAAAGCAGCCTACAAGCCACAGTGAAAAACATCAATACTGAAATGCAACAAAGCAAAACCTCAGGTAACCCCATCACCCTCTTCTTGTCTGTTTTGAGCCTAAGGTGCATTTAGGAGTGGATTGGACAAATAACTTAAAAATAAGTCCATCAATAGCTGTTAGTCATGATGTCTAAATGGAACCTCCATGTTTGAAAGTAATGAGACAGGGCAATGGTGTGTGTGTGTTTTATTTTGTTGCTGTTGCCTTTATGAGCCTCTTGCAGGCTCTTTGGAACATGTCGTGGATAACAGGATAATCCAGTAAATCTTTTCTTTTGTTCTAGAAGAAACTGTTTTTAAAATGCAGTTCTGCAGTAGAACCAGTAGGAGAACTTATTTCTTTTTGCACTTTTGATACAGAAAAGAGTGATGATCCATGTACAAGTAATGCCATATAACACCTGTCAGATTTAATCATGCATACAAACCCAACAAATAGTAATTTCCTCTGTTAATAACTGCAGTGGTGAACATGTGAAATATTATTTTTTTTGTAATCATTTTTCTAATCGCCAGTCTCTGTGGCTGTTTGGACACACACATTATTCTCTGAGGATTCACTAAGTAATCAATGCTAAACTCTTTCAGTGGGTTCATTGCTAAGACTTTTGTCAAATGCTGGATAAACCAACACATCTTAATGAACAGTAGCTTGTCATTAGTCAGAGGATTAAAAGGTTTAAGGGAGTTAATGACAGGATAAAGATCTTTTTAATTTTAGGTCACTAGTGAGCCAGGTCAATCGATATCGACCAAAATCATTAAGGCCTGACAGCTGTTCCTTGACCTTCTGAATGATTCTTTTTTTTCGGTTGGCCTTAGTGCACTCTTCTCCATGATGCAAAATTTTATAGTAATTAGCACTGTTTGACATCCTTTCTATCCAGTGATGAGGATCTTGTTCAGCATGAACAGCACATTCGAAACTTAGTTTGAGCTGCAGGATTGCTTTTAATATGTTGGATTTAAATATTGCAATTGCAATGGTTAATGTATTGGAAATTACAATTAATGCTGCTTCAAATGGCTGCAGCTTCTCTCCAGCTCATGGGTTCAAGAACTCTGCAAATATCAATGCAGAGATTAAAAATTATGTCAGGCCATTCATTTATGATATTAACATTAGGAGGTGCATAGGCAAAGTTGGATAAGGGAAGTGCCAGGCATTGCCCCCTTTCTCTTACAGCTAGAACAGCTGTATTATCAGAGATGTGAGATGTGGTCATCATGAATTAACCACATCTGTCATGTCTTCAGTTATCACACACACACACAAAATAACATGCAGACTTAGTGTACATTTTTAATACAGAAATAATGAAACACAGACATAGTTACAGTGCGAGAACTTGTGCAGGGATAGGAGGATTTTCCCCTTTGTAGCTTCTCATTTCACCTTTGACTCTACTCTAAGGAGTGTCTGATTTGACTGTTGCGGGAGTAAATGACTAGAATGGAAAGGGTAAATCACCTGAGTTGCATTGCACTTTGGTCACAATTCTTTGGATTTAAGCCATTCACTTCAAGTCTGCAACACATCTTATTTCATTTCCAGTGCAGATATTAGGACTACAGTGTTTGGTCAACTGCTTTGCTAGTTAACACACTTTTATTTCACACAATTATTTGGCAAAGGTTATTTTTAAAGAATTAATTTAAAAAACATATATAAGTACATATCAAAAGTGTAGGTCACAGGTGCCATCTTAGTAAATAAGCTACCTTTAGAAGCCTAATCTTTTATAAAATCATCTAGAGTAAGGAGTTCACCTACCAGGTTTCAGGTCTATACATCAATTTTTCAGTTGATTACTTGTATATGTTAACATCACTGGAATTATTCCACTTTACTTGTGCATAGTTGTCACAGATATGGGACTCATTAAAAGGCCTTCCTTTTTTGGTGATGTTCTATGAATAGGAAAAAAGTGATATCTAAAAATGCCATTATGTTAGGCCATTCATGTATGATATTAACAATAGGAGGTGTATACTGTAACATTAGGAGATACATTCTCTAACAGTAGATCATGTTAGACTAGGTAATTTTGTATTCAGCTATCACCCTTTAAGAAAGAGTGTGCTAGTGTTATACTGAGGCTGTGAGACAGGTGCAAATCTCAGACTGTACCTATGTTCACTGGATAGTCTTAGGCAAGCTGTGAGTTCACCGGTTGCATTATATGGATAATAATACAGACCAGTCTTACAGGTGTGTACAGGTGTATGGGCAAATCAGGATAGTCTTAGGCAAGCTGTGATCTCTTAGTATGAGTTCACCAGTTGCATTATATGGATAATAATACAGACCAGTCTTACAGGTGTGTACAGGTGTATGGGCAGATTAGGCCCATAGCCACAGGGGACTTTCAGGGGCAATGCCCCCCGTGACACCATGGCTATTTTGGCAGCTGCTGCTGCTGCTTCGCCTGCCCAGTCCTGCGCCCGTCCAGCCAGCAGCTTAGCATATGAGCAGGAGCAGCTGCTGGCCAAAGCACCTCCAATGCTGCTATTGCCTGCTCCTCCAGCTGCAGGTAAGCACAGCCGGATGCCAGACCTCCCCCGCAGCTGTGCTTATCTGCTCGCTCCTTAGTAGGCAGTTGCTGCAGCCTCCCTGCTCTTCCTGCTGCTTCCTGCCTCACTGGGCAACAGGAAGCAGCAGGAAGAGACAATTAGGCCATGGCAACTGCCTGCCGGGGAGCAAGCAGGTAAGCACAGCCAGGAGGGAGAGGGCCAGAGGGGAGGGAAGTCTGGGTGGGAGGCTGGCCAGAGCTTGAAACTTGTGTCATGTGACATGGGTGTCACATGACATGACAGCATGTGGCATCACTGCATTGGGGGCACCTCCCCCTACCCAAGATTTTCTGGCTATGAGGCTGTTTAAGACCATATGTGTGAAGCTCTTTAGTGCTTAGGAGTAGTACCATTTCAATTTGAATTATTAATTCCAACATATCTGCATGTCCTCATTGATTCTGAGTTTGTGATCTGTTGTACATGCAACCATGTGGACCATTTTGTAGCTTAAGTAGCACAACATCCTGTATTGTAAACTCTATGTAAGTTATCAGTTAGTGCCCACCCTTGGGGTAGGCAAGGGGAACATTGTTCAGTTATGGCAGAGTGCATTTTGGAGGTAAAAAGCTTGACTGTAAATAACTAAATTTAACAAAAAGACTCATTGCTTTACAGTTAGTTTCTGAACTAATTTTCCATGCACCATCAATTTCAAGACTTCAGTATCATGACTTGAGCAATGTTCCATGGATAAGAGAACACATAAATTAAAGCATAAGCAGGTCATTTGAATCACACAAATAAATATAATAGACCCCATATTGTCATTTAAGTGGAGGCTTTGCAGACTGTTATGTTTTGATAGTTATTAATAATAGAGGTGTCGTAAGAAAAGGGATTGCAATAGAAAAGTTACATAACAGTAAAAAAATAGAAAAGGAAAATATTGAAAATTATGAACTGAATACTGAAAATGAATTGAATGTAAGAGAATATTGTTAGAAATGTTAATGGGGGTGGAGCATCGTTGGAAGCCAGGGGAGGGGGGGTAAAATTTTCTTTTTTCAGAAAAGGATATGTTATGAATTGGTTGCCAAATATGTAACATGCTACTATATCCTGTTAATAAATTTACTTTAAAAAAAAATTAAGTGGAGGCTTTGCCAGCTTTAAAAAAGGAAGACTGGCTGACAAGCCCAGAAATGATACATTGGATAATTAACCTGTTGTAAGGACACCCTTCTATCTATCCATCTCTGTAGCCTTGCAATCTTACACTGTTTGGCTTGTCAGCCCCTTGAATGCCAACATTTTAAAAGGTTTGGCTGGCTCTTCAACACACTTGGCCAGCAGGGCTTGGGAAGGGCAGCAATCAACAAATCCATCTTCCCAGTGAGCATCCCAGCATGACCATGAATCCAATCAGTTGTCAGCTTCTTTTCTGGAGGGAAATTTCCTGAAAACACTTAATATGGAACTGAGGAAAATTAAGCTCTCTAACCTGACATATTTTCCCAGGGCATACTGTCAATTTCACATTGTTTCCAAAATACCCTTAAGTGAATCCAACAACTGTTGCATGCAGGGATTGCGGGGTATTCAAGATGGAATTTAAATATGTATGTCTGTGTATTCCCCACCACATCTTTTTGGCCCATATTTATTAAACACTGTAAATGGAAATTTTAAAAAGCAATCATAATATATTCAGCCAGAAATGCAGGACATAACCCAATTTTTGCACAAGTACTCATGTAGGTGTTACTGCTAGGCAGATGTGCACTGGTTCCCTTCTGGAAATCAGTGTATTGAAGGCTGGGGTGGATGATCAAGAAGAGCTGGAGGAAAGAACCCAGGCTAAGTCCAGACTGGCAATTTGCCCTGCTATAGCCACTTTTCAGCCACGTTTCCCAAGCGGATTAAAAGGGGCGTTCACACAGGCACATCTGCCTGGTGTTCCCCACCCGTAGGCAACCCATGCTGTTCCGCTTTGCTCCCGCATTAAAAAGATACCTGACAAAAGTGGTAGCAAATCCTGGAGAGTGCCTTTATCCCACGTTATTCCGCTTCCTGGAAGTGTGAACGTGAAGCCGAAAAGCTGGGAGCAACCCGCTTCTATAGTGTGTGCCGGGTGTTTCTGTGCATAAGGCAGCAGTGATTGGATTGGATTGGCTGTGCTCTGCTCTACTGCCCAATGCGGTGCCAGCACAATGGGGTCCCCCCCAAATCGGCCGGATGTGCTTATGTGCATGAGTGCATATACGCCCATGCACCCATACACACATAGAGGAAAAAGCCATTTACAGCAGCGCCTCCGAGTCAGCAGTCTTAATGCTCCCACGTGCCTTCTCCTGGTATGCTCCCGCATCCGTCGGCCCTGTGTGACCGGGAAAACCCAGAACAGTTTATTCCGGGGCTTTTTTGCCATGACTGGCTCCCACTGCAAACTGCCAGTCTGAACTTTAATGTGTATGGAAGGAAAATTACCCAGACAAGCCATTCAAAGAAGAGATTTCTTAAGAATTAAGCTGATGGGTATCATTAGAAAGAACAAATCCCTTCAGGGAGCTTGAAATTTATTAATTATAATAAAGATTCAAATAAAATATCTACCATAGATTAGAAAAGTGCACACAAAAGATGCCAGCATGGTTGAATAGCACAATCAAATTTGGAAAGAACGTACTGGCTATAAAAAAACCTAGTTATTATTTTTATTCCAAGTACATTGGAAACAGGAAATGAGCCTGTGAGATTGTGGCATTCTTTAATTTCAAAGATATAAAATGAGCACTGAAGAAAAATGGGGGAAAAAAACATATAGCAGACAGATTGAGAGAATTCATTCCATCATTCTTCACTGCAAAATATGTTAGATAGTTTCACCTGGATTTTTCTTCTTCCTAGTACTGAAGATTTATGTGAAATAATATTCAGTTTTGAAGTATTCAGAACAAATTGGGAAATTAAAAACTACCAAGTCATCCAAGCATTCCCAAAGATGTCCAATGTAAAATGGCTAAACGAGTGTGCATGCAACTTCTGAAACCTAGACATATTGGAGTATGGCCAATAACATCCATTTTTTTGATCCAGACATGTCAACTTAATTCTTGTCCCCATTGAAACATCCTTGTTAAGCTAGAGGTTTTAAACATTTAGAAAACATTTAAAAAATAACAATCGCCAAGGAAGAATCCAGATGGTTTCTGTAAAAGGAATTTTGGCTTCCCTATCCTTATGAATTTTTTTGAAGAAATCACCAACTGAGGTAATCTAGTAAATATTTTTTACTTAGATTTATAAAGGCATCTGATAAAACTTTGAGTTTATTGTATAAGAGGGTAAGACATTTGCAAGTTGGTTAAAAAGGAAGGACCAAATGAGTTGCTTAAAAGACAATGGAATTAAATAGGCCTCAAGTATTTGTTCTAGAATGAGTGTTCATTATTTCCCCCCATAAATGATCTGGATTCAAGTTAAATCATGAAGATGATTTTGTACAAATTGTACAACTAGACAGAGAATCTCAAATGGATTGCAAAATGTTCTAAAAGGGTATTTCCAGTTTTGAGTGAAGATGAAGTTCAACGTGTGTAAGTGCAAAGTGGCATAAGTTGGGATACAAATGCCTAACTGCCATATATGTTAATGTGGTCTAAATCTGCTACAGCTGTCTAAGCAAGAGATTTTATAGTGCAAGAAAATGTATATTGAAAATGTCAACTCAGTGAATCAAAGCAGTGAAAAGAAATAAATTCTGTGCTAGGAATTATTAAGCAAAGGAGACCGATAACAAGAAGTATCAGATAAAACTAGGGTACTGTGAGCCCCAACCCCCGCCGAGCCTGTGCTGGCGGGGGAGGGCTGATTTGCCTCCACAAGAGGCAGGAAGAGTAAGGATACCTATTGAGGTCTGGCTCCTGCCCCCTACCTTCACCAGTCCGTTGGAAAGCTTGGAAGATTGGCAAGTGTGGGCTCTGCTGCTGGGTGCTCAGGCCTTTTAGCCAAGCAGAAGCAGCACCAGCAGCATCGGTGGGGCTTGTGGTGGCATCGATCTGGCAGCGGTGCGTTCAGGCACGGGGCGATCCTCTCCAGAGTGTGCATGGCTGAGTTTCAGTGACTGGAGGTGGCGTGGTGTGGCTGGGCTGAGGATGAGCTGGTTGGCTGCGGCGGCAAGGGGGACTCAGCTGCAGCAGTTTGTTGGGCGTTGCATGGGTTAGGGCTTAGTTATTTGGGCTTGCAGGGGATCAGCCACTTTGGGTGCCAATCAACTCCAGCCTTTGCCCTAATAGACAGTTTCCACGGCGTGAATGTGCACTGGGGTAGGGTTCTCCCCCGCTCCTTTGTAGAGTAGTAGTTGTATGCAGCTGTTTATTTAGTATTTTAGTGGGGCTTTTCCTTTTCCCGCCTTTTTTCCCACCAGGCTCTGTTCAGAGAAGTGTGGTTTGTGACAGGGGGCCTGTTTGGGTGGGAAAAAATAATGGCCGTTCAGATTTTTTTTTTTTTTTTTAAAAAGCAGCCATTTTAGGCTTTTTGGCTGGGTGGCCATTTTGGGATGATTCTCCTTGGCAGCCATTTTAGACATCAACCTCCTTCGTTTTATTGGCAGCCAATTTGGGCTTTAGCCAGTTGATCACTTTTTTATAGCCATCTGGGGTTAGAGTGGGAGTGTTTAGCAGAGCTGCTCATGGGGGACATCTGCTTTTCACTTGGCATTGGCATGGCTCCGAAGAAGGGTGCAGGGTGTCCAAGGGGAAGCAGCCTGCCCCCAAAAGGGTTGGGGTTGTTCTGCCGCCGGTGGATACTCGAAGTGTCCCATCACAGGTGTCAGGTAGGCCAATTGTGACACAAACACTGGACATCTCTTGGCCTTGGGGCCCAGCGGGCTTGCAGGCTTCTGCCGTGTCACCTATGTCCATGTCAGGAAGGGCACCTCTTCCTGGGGCACCTCTTCCTATGCCTATTCCATCTGGATCAGTTGGGGCTATACAGGCTCCACCAGTGGCTGATGGGGTAACACCGGCTGGCACTTTGGTAGATCCTCCCATTGGTGAGGGTTTATTGATGTCACAGGCTGATGGATCTTCACCAGCCCCTGTGGTCACTACTTCCCTGTTCTGCTCAGGTCTGCAGTTGCAGGGTGGGGTATGGACTGGATGCGCTCCCCCAGGTCCTGGTAATCGGACTTATGAGATGATGTCAGCAAAGGAGTTGCCATCTGGGGAGCTAGCTATGCCGTTAGGTGACCACCTCACTGCAGCTACCAGAGAGAAGATACTGCGGGGAGATTACATAGATGTCTTCTCCTTGTTGTACAGGGAGTTGGATAAGAAGGATAGGGAGGAATTGGATGAATGGGATAAAGAGCAGTTGAAGCGCCACTGCATAGACAAAATCTATGCTTATTGGTATCCCAGTTTTCTAATTTATGCTGGAGTGATTGTCAGGGCTAGGCCAGAAAGGGCATCATCACTGCTCCAATATATGGATATAATCCATAAAGGTTATTCGGACTTTGCCATGACTGCCTGGATGGAGTATGATAAGGCCTTCCGGATGAAGGCAGCTATGTACCCGGCACTCTGTTGGGACCTAATCCATCCACATATCAGGATGCAGACGATGTCCCCTGCCAGGCCTACATTTGGGGATCATTCAGACAGTGGGCACGTTGTGAAAAGGGCCAATGTGGCCTCTGCAGGAGTTCTGCGTTCTCTGGGTGGCCAAGTAATCCAAAGGTGCTCCCTGTGTTTTGAGTTTTCCTCACATGGGAGTTGCAGTAGGAGACCTTGTCCCTTTTGGCACGAATGCCCCCTCTGTGCTGGCCCCCATGCTTTTCTGTCTTGCCCCAAAGCAAAAGCCAGACCTGCAGACAAGGATGGCAAAGGTGGCAGACATCAGGGAGGGGGTGGTGGTCAGGCCTTACCTGACAAAGGGACCCAGTCCAATTAAGGTTCCTGAGTTGGAGCGCTTGTTGCATCTTTACCCAAAGTTTGCTGATAGGCGGTATTTGTTGGATGGGTTCCAGTTTGGTTTTCACATTCCCTGTGTGGGTGAGAGATGTTCTTTTGCAGCTCCTAATTTGTCCTCAGTTCATGGCATGGAGCAGGTGGTTAGAGCCAAGATTCTAAAATAATGTTTGGAAGGCAGGGTAGTTGGTCCTTTTCCCTTTCCTCCAGTGCCTAACCTGCAGGTATCACCTTTAGGCATGGTACCAAAAAAGGCACCTAGGGAGTATCGCCTCATTCACCCATTTGTCTTATCCTCATGGCAGCTCGGTGAATGATGCCATACCTAGTGAACTCTGCTCCGTTAGGTACACTTCTTTTGATAGGTTGGTCGGTATGGCCCGTAGTTGTGGGCGAGGGCCCGAACTGGCTAAATGTGATATCAAGTCAGCCTTTCGTCTTCTGCCAGTCCATCCAGATGACTTTGTCCTTCTGGGTTTCTCCTTTGATGGGCAGTACTATATAGATGCAACGAACATGAAATTGAGCAAACTTCAGCGGACAGCGGAAGACAGGAGGGCCTGGCGTAATCTGGTCCATGGGGTCGCGAAGAGTCGGACTCGACTGTGCGATTGAACAACAACAACAACAACTATATAGACAGGGCCCTCCCAGTGGTATGCTCTGTGTCCTGTGCTGCATTTGAACGGTTCAGCTCCTTTTTGGAATGGGCCTTGCGTGCACGCACGGGCTTGTTCAGTACTGCCCATTATTTGGATGACTTTTTATTTGCTGGCCCTGCTGGATCTGGAATTTGTGCACAGTTGTTGTCCAATTTTGAGCAAATGGCTATGGAACTTGGAGTTCCCTTAGCCACTGAGAAAACGGAAGGCCCCAATGTGGTCTTAACTTTTCTTGGCATTGAGTTGGACACTGTGCTGCAGGTTTCACACTTGCCTCCTGATAAATTAGCTAACCTTCTTCGGTTAATTGAGGAAGCGTGTACTAAAACTAAATTGACACTTAGGAAGTTGCAGCAGCTGATTGGGCACCTTAATCTTGCGTGTAAAGTGGTGGCCTCAGGGAGGGCATTTCTGCACAGATTGTGTGACTCCACGATAGGTTTAAAGCATCCACATCATAGGACCAGGGTTACCCAAGGGATTAGAGATGACCTGCTAGTTTGGAGGGACTTCTTGGTCTCATATAATGGGGTGTCCTTTTGGAGGACCAATCTCCAACTTGAGGCTGAGCTGCAGGTCACCTCTGATGCAGCAGGCTCTTCAGCCTTCGGGGTCTACTTTAGGGGTCACTGGTGTGCCGAGGACTGGCCATCTGAGTGGGTTCATGCTGGGTGGATGCGTGACCTGACATTTTTGGAGTTTTTCCCCATTGTGGTAGCTGCATACATCTGGGCTGATGACCTGGCTAGCCAAACAGTTCACTTTTGGTGTGATAATATGGCAACAGTTCAGGTCACCAACTCCTCAACGTCTAGGTCACCCAGAGTAATACCACTTGTCCGGGCTTTTACCCTCCAATGCTTGTGCTATAATATATTGTTTAAGGCCAGGCATGTGCCAGGAGTCAATAACAAGGTCACTGATGCTCTGTTTCAGAAACAGATGGAGAGGTTCCGTCAGTTGGCTCCGGACTCTGACCAAATAGCAGTAAGAATGCCCGAAGACCTGTGGCAGATTGAAGGGCTGAAGCAGAGAGGGCAATGGGCTTAGCTCTTGCACCCAGCACATGCCGGATTTATATGAGGGCTGGCTGACAGTTTATGGCTTTTAGGCAGGAAGTGGGCCTTCAGCAGCTGTGGCCTATCCGAGTGTCACAGCTGATCCAATTCTGCATGTCTGTGAAAGGTAAGGGTCTGTCTGTCCATTCCATTCAGGGCAAGCTATCAGCCCTTGCCTTTTCAAGTAAGGCCGGAGGTTTCAGGGATGACACTGGGGATTTCCATATTCGGAAAATGCTGGATGGCTGGGCCCAAGAGGATGGTGCTCCTCCTGACATGAGAGAACCTTTTCCCCCTTCTGTACTTAAGGGGTTGAAACCCCAATGGGCAGGGGTCTTTTCGTAGAAAAACAGCTGCAGGAGCTCATTAGCATATGGTATGCTAATGAGCTATTAGGCTATTAGCATATGCCACGCCCCCTGACATCACAGGAAGTGATGTCAGAAGGGGAAGCAAAAGGGGGGAGGCATCTTCAAAAGCCTCCCCTTCCCTTCCCCAGCTGGTCTGGGTGGGGGAGCTAAGAGAGAAGGGGTTTAAAGTTTAAACTCCTTCTCACTAGAGTTGGGCCACAGAAGGAGGAAAGAGAGAGAGTAGAGAGAAGGAAAGAAGGAAGGAAAGAGAAGGAAAGAAGGAGGAAAGAAAGAGAGGGAAATAGGAGGGAAACAGGGAAAGGAGGAAAAAAGAGAAGAGAAGAAGGTGGGAAAGAAAGAGAGAAGAGAAGAAGGAGGGAAAGAGGAAAAAGAGAGAAGGAAAGGAGGGAATGAAAGAAATTCGGCGGCAATTCGGCCCCATTACATCCTATGGGCCATTGAGGTCAATGGTGAAAACATAGGGTATATTCTGGGGGCTGGAGGGGAGGGGGTTTGAGGGAGAGGCTCCAAACTCACAGGGTAGCTGATGGAGCCTCTTCCCAAGATACCCACCAAGTTTCAAGAACATTGGACCAGGGGGTCCAATTCTATGGGCCCCCAAACAGGTTGCCCCTATTCCCTCCATTGTTCTCTGTAGTGGGAAAAAAGTAAGTTTTTTTCCCACCATAGAGAACAATGGAAGGAATAGGGGCAACTTGTTTGGGGGCCCATAGAATTGGACCCCCTGATCCAATGTTCTTGAAACGTGGTGGGTATCTTGAGGAGAGGCTCCATTAGCTACCCTGTGAGTTTGGAGCCTCTCCCTCAAACCCCTTCCCCTCCAGCCCCCAGAATATACCCTATGATTTCACCATTGACCTCAATGGCCCATAGGATATAATAGAGCTGAAATTGACATTCGGCTGCCTGAAAGACTCCCCAGGACGCTGCTGGGGGCGGGGCTTGGCTCCTGAGCTCCCGGAGCTGTGCTCCGGTGGGCTCCCCCCCAAAAGACCCCTGCCAATGGGTTTCCTTAAGTGTGGATGCATACGAGGCTGCCTTATTTCATGCAGATGCCTTGGTTGCATTCTTTGGGGCACTGAGAGTCAGTGAGCTGGTGGCCCAATCCCAACAAGATAGGTCGGGCTATGTGTTAGGCATAGGGAATGTCTGGCTGAGCGGGGATGGCCTGCAAATTACAGTTAGGCGTTCTAAGATGGGCCAATTGGGCACAGGCATTATGATTTCAGTGGGCCCTTGTTTTGATTCTGACCTGTGTCCAGTTGTGGCACTCAGGTCATATTTGACATTGAGGGGAAGTAGTGCAGGTCTCCTGTTTATACACAAGGATGGATCGACCTTGACCAGGTTTCAATTATGGGCAATTACCAAGAGGGCTCTGGTTGCTTTGGGCCTTGGTAGTTTCTAATTTGGGACTCACTCTTTTAGAATTGGGGCGGCTTCCACTGCTGCAGCTTTGGGATATCAGGGACCTGATGTCCAAAGAATTGGCAGGTGGAGGTCACCGCGTTACAAGACATATGTCTGGACCTGCAGTGTCTGAGCTGCTCATTCAGTTTTGTTATAACGGGAATGAAGCATGCTGTTTTGAGCCCTCATGCTCGTCTTGTTCTGGTTAACCTAGTTTCTGTTTCAGGTGCTATTGGTGGCCAGCGGAGGAGCCATGTGCTGATCTGTGTCCACAGTATGGGGTTCTGGGCTGCGCACTGGGCCAAGAGAATGACCATTGGATCCCAGTTGGGATGCAGTGAGAGGGCAGAGGTTGAGTGGCTTGGCCAAAGTGGCATGCACTGGCCTACGCTGATGCCGCTACTGTTTGGGGAGAGACGTGGTCCTCCACCTGATGTGCTGCTGATACACCTTGGTGGTAAAGACTTGGGTCTCATGAAAGGTAAGGCCCTAGTCATTCAAGCCAAGGCAGATTTGGCAGGCATCGTGGACCATTGGCCTGGGGTGCAACTGGTCCTGTTGGCGATGTTACCACATCAGGTGTGGCGCAGCCTAGGGGATCCTAGGTGTTTGGCCTGGGCAAGGCAGAATGCCAACCAGCAGCTTAAGAATGCCATGGATGGTGGTTTGGGCATCTTTCTGTTGCACCCTGATATACGGGTTGAGTTCCCTGTCCTGTATAGGGGGGATGGGGTGCACCTTTCTAACAAGGGCAACAACATTTTTCTTTCAGATCTGAAGCGAGGGGTCCTGGCAACACTGGATCGCATGGTGGGGGCCAAGGCCTAAGCAGAGGCTTGACCTTTTCTGTGGTGGGGTAGCGCAATCAGGATGGAAATGGTGAGCAGCGGGGCATTGTTATAAAGGAAATAAAGGGTCCTCCAGGAACAGCTTTCAGGCCTTTGCGGCTCAAGGCCGGGAAGGGGTGATCTTCCTTGGAACAATCTGGCCCGGTCTACCTTAGTGGGCCTTTGCGACTTCTGGGGTGGTGGGTCAGGGGTTCTCTTGAACATGCCACACTGCTGGTCGAAAGCTACCTTCAGTGGCTTGAGATCAGAGCAGGTGCATCGCCCAGAAGGAAATGAAAGTGGTCAGGATTTTGACACCTGTCATATTCCTCAGTACATTTCTGGTAACCCCTCACTAGTATTTGTTGTCATTAAATAATTAATAAAGTGGCCCTTGTTAAATCCATACTGGTGTCTGTCTTTTCATTCCAACTGGGGGGGGGGCAAATCCATATTTAGAATACTGTATGCAGTTTGCTTCATCACATCAGGACTGGGATAGGGATTGTGGCCTGTACTACTGTATTGCTGCCTATTACTGTAAGTATGCTCCAAACCGGGCAGTTTCTACACCATTTATTGTATCGTGTCTAAATGCTTATGCGTTGTTTGAGGTTTGTTTTAGCTCAGTTTTATATTTTGTTTGTTTTTATATTCCTATTGTACTCTTCATTCGATGTTCCGTCCTGTTGAATGTGTTTGACTTGCTCTATGTAATCTGCCTTGAGTCTCAGTGAGAAATGAGGACTATGAATAACTGAAATAAATATTGTAGAGTTGGAGAATAGAGAAAATCTTCTGCTTTGATCAGGAGGAGCATGCATCTTATTTCATAAGACTTAAGAAACTGAGGTTTTAAGCAGGAATTCCTGGCAAAGTTCACAATAAATGTGACCAGCATTCAAACTTACTACAATTGAATTGCTCATTGGCACATTAATCAATCCCCTAATCTATTTCACTGTTTCATTCCAAGTTCAAATTGCATTGTCAATTTGCATCACCTCAATTTGTGGCACTCAGCTGGCAATTAGTAAGTAAGTAACATTTATGCTGTGCTGCAGCCAGTCCAAGGAGCTCTATATCATTAAAAAGGACTCTTTTCCCAACACCTTTCATTGGCACAAAGTTATTCTCCTTGTCCCTAAGAAGCAATAACTCCTTTTACTATTTGGCTTGTATGGGAGTCCTCTTTAACTACCCAGACCTTCTACCAAATCCTTCTCTATTATCCATTCTGTAGATTTCTTGGCTGAGAATCTAAATTCTCCCTCAGAGTAAGACAATAGAGCCGCTCTCCTTCTCTCTGTAGAACTACTTTTCTCACAATTCCCTGACAGAAATCACTGACTCCCAAAGTCTCTTCCCACAGAAGCCAAACCCTTTGGATTCTGATCCAGACATTAGATTTCAGACCTAGACTATTTGAACAAGCCAGTTTCTTCCTGCCTTACCACCTTCCCCTTTATTAAAGAGGAGGCTTTAGCACACATTACATTTTTCCCCAGAGATATTTCTAAGGTGTGTGATGCTATCTCTGAGTATTTAACTTTTCCAGAAGTAGTTGAATATGGACCACACAATATTGATGACAGAGGATCTCAAAACCAGTCCTTATTATTTTTATTCAGAGAGCCCAGAGAACTTATCTTTCTTTGACTTCCAGTTAATGATGGCTTGAAAGCAGATGTGTCTCCAGGACGCTCCCGGGACATGATCTGCACACCAGCGGCTTGGAGGGGGGTGAGCAATTGCTACTCCCCAGGAGACTTGGGGAAAAGGCTACCATGCAAGGGGTTTCTGAGGGGGCTGCCTCTTCTCCAGTGCGATGCTGGAGAATTGAGGTGCTCCTTTGCCCCAGTGGTCCAACTGCTGTGCATCCGAATGGACCTAGAGACGCTGGCTGGGACAAGAGGCAGAGATTGTGTGACCAGATGACTACAAGCGATGTCGTAAGATGAGCAAGGAGCAGTGAGTTATTTAAAAATGTTGGATCGGCGGTTTAAAAGGAAAGCACCCCCCCTTGGCAGAAGCATGGGAAGCGAGCGGGAGAGGAGCCCCTCCCACACGCAGAGACTTTAAAGCAGATTAGCAAGGGGGGAGCAGAAGAACAAGCAAAGAAACCAATTTTAAGAGCCTTACCAGTTAAAGTCAAAGCATATTGGAGGCTTTCAGAGACTTTATAAACTTTCAGTTAAAGTAAACAATCAAGAAAGATGGCGGGGAGGTGACCCAACAAAGGACAGAAACCGACACCACCAGCGGCATGAGCCCAAGACCGGAAAAGACCATAGAGTTTCCTAGGCTTTTAGCAGACTCTCTACGCCCTCTGCTGGACCAGATGACTAACATTAACCAGCAACTGACAACTCTGAACCAGAATTTTGCAGCACAGCAATTGCAACTTGCGGAAACTACAAAGAAAATGGATCAGGTGGTTGAAAAAGTAAAGGAACTTGATGTCAGCTCTATAAAAGCAGGGGAAAAGATGCAAATGCTAGAAAAGAAGCAAGTTTCGGTGGAAACTCAACTGTTACAGCTACAAATGGAAAGAGCAAATATGGTACTCCGGTTCCAAGGGGTGACAGAAGCCCCCAATGAGAATCTAAAGCAATTATTGAGTGATGCATTGGCCCCACTGATGGATTTAAAAGTAAAAGACATTCTAAGCAAAATGGATGTGGCCTACAGAGCCTATTCTACATATATCAAAAAGAATAATCTGCCAGGGGAAATTGTTGTGAGATTCTCAAAGAGACATTTAAGAGATTTAATTTTAAAAGTGACCACAAACACATCCCTGAAAATCGGAGGCAACAACATAAGGATACTAAAAGACATTCCATTTGAGATAAGAAAAAAGAGACAGAAGTATAAGGAATTAATCCTTTTCTTACAAACAAATATCATTGCATACAGATGGTTAATCCCCAAAGGTGTCACTTTCAAAATAAAGGAAAGGAGAGAAAAAATTGACTCTGTTTTCAAAGCTCAAGAGTTTTTGCGGCTGCAACTGGGAGATCCAGAAGAGGGGATGAAAGAAGAAGAAGATAGCAAATCTACTGGCGAGTTGGACTCTGTGTCTTCCAACAAGGACTTTGATGCAGAAAAGGGGGCGGCTGCTCCCAAACAAAGCTATCAGCTGAAAGAGCGCAAGGAGAAGCAAAAGAAGAATTGAGACTCTGAAAGTTCATATAAAGCCTTTATTTTATGAGATGATTTGGGGAGGGTTCTTGAATTGGGAAAATAGTTAAGCTGATGCAGAAATGGGATTATTAGATCATGCTCAATGCTTTTCAAAGCTTTTTATGGACTAACATGGATACAAGCATTATTGAAGATCTCCATCTCTTGGGGTTTTAGTTAGTTGTGGTTATCTTTCCTTTTTCCCTAGGTGTAGATGTTTCCCTCCCTGTTCTCTGTTGTAGTTTGTAGTGTTTAGAAAATGCAAATTAAAAAAAATTTCCCCTTCGGGGGGCCAAAAAAAAGAAAAAGAACTTATCTTTCTTTGTTTCTTTGTCTGTCTGTTTTTGACTATTCCCACCTGGACAACAGGGACTGGAGATCCTGGAAAGCCACTTCCAGTCAGAGTAACAATATTGGATTTAGATTATCAGTGATCTGTTTTGATATAAAGTTCTTTAATGTGAGATCTGATTTTTTTTATATTTGTAATGTATGTGGAAACATTTTGAATACAATATTAATGCCACCCATAAAAGACTCTTCCCAGTTATAATAAAGGGGTGGGTCAGTTACTAGGCCACTTTGTTGGTCTGTAGTTATACCTTTAAGGATTCAAGTGTTGAATATGTTATATAAATATTTATTACCAAGGACCTTCCTATAGATAATATGGTTAGCACTGATGTCAGACCAACTACAGAGGGAACTTGGAAGCTAATGTGCAGTATAGATGCTCAGCATATGCACAGTTTGCCCCTTGAAGTTTGTTTGTTTGTTTATTTATTTATAATATTTATAACCCGCCCTCCCCGCAAGCAGGCTCAGGGCGGCTCACATTGCCTGGCACAAAGTGCCAAGGTTCATATACAGTTAAAACATTTAAAACATTAAGACATTTAACACTATTAAAACATTTAAAACATTCAACACACTTAAACATTCAGCTGTTTCAATGAAAGTGCAGCCAATAAATAGCCAAGATGGCATAACCTATCATGCAGGCTCAGGCAAGTACAGGCTCCTAGGTGGATTGGCTTGATCTCATTACAGGCCGCCTCCACCACAGATGTTAATAGTCGTCATTGGTGGTAGTGTGGATGGCTCCTAGTTAAAGGCCTGGTGGAAGAGCTCTGTCCTGTTTAGCGCAGGAGTTTGATGTTTAGCATGGTAGCTAATGTCATGCAGCGTTTGGAGTGTTTGGCTGTAGCTGGGGATCTTCAAATTGCCACAGAGCAGCAGGGCTGGACTGGGACAAAAGAAACAAGCATGGCAAAAGGGCCCTGTCTCCAGCCCACCTTGTCTACCCCCCCACCAAAAAAGAAGGGAGAAAGAACCTGCCCAGACAGCCTTATACTGCAAGTGACCTGGCAGGCTACCTCCTTTCCTGCCTGACCTGACAAACTACCTCCTTTCCTGAACATGACCTGGCCGGCAACCTCCTTTCCTGCCTGGAAATGTCCTTCCCTGCTCCATGGGGTGAGTCATGGCTGGGTGCATTTATTTATTTATTTATTATTTAAACTTGTATCCCACCCTTCCTGCAAGTAGGCTCAGGGCAGCTCAAAGAATAAGTTTAATACAATCTTAAAATAAGTCAATTTCCCCCCATTCTTTGTCAGGCAGGGTGAGGCCAGGACAGGCACATCCTTCCCTGTACCATGCTGCATGGGGCAGGGCAGGGCTGGGCTGGCATGTCTTTCCCCACACTGCACTGACTGGGTCGGGTGAGGCCAGGTGGACATGTCCTTCCCTGTATTGTGCTGGGTGGGACAAAGCTGCCCATTTGCTGGGTAGTGTGAATTTGCACTGGGTGGTGGGGTGGGGTGGGATTAGGCACATCTTTTGCCACAGAAGGCAAGGCTAGTGGCTAGCAGCATGAAGGCAAGGCTAGTAGTATTAAGGCAAGGCTAGTGGCTAGCAGCCATTTGCTGGTGGTGGGAGGTGGCCCCCAAGGCCATTTGACCACCAGTTGTTTTCCCAGTGGCCTTAATGGCCAATCCATTAGGGCAGCTGTGAAACTCACCAGGTGTTGTTAAGGAAGTCTTTTCTTAGATAGGTATGTGGAAGTGGTGGTTTGGTCTGCACATAGCTAGTTTCACTCTTAAACTTACCAGAGGGAACAGTAGGTATACAGTTCTCTTTGGACATTCACAAAATTTACAGGGCTCTTTTACTGAGTTATCTGAGGATATGTAAATGTTCCTTCATAAGTGCCCCTCCAAATTACAAGCAAGGCACCTTTGGTCTGTGATTCAATAGATGCAAACCTGGACAACATCTCAGGAAGAGATTTGTGGTAGCAGTCAGTGAGTGACACAGTTCTTGGGTTTTAATCTTTACAGAAAATGTGAAAATAACAGAAGGGAAAACAGAAAAACACTGGCAAATTGAAAGAGCAATGTATAATACTAAGTTTGGGGAATTACTGAGCTGTGAGTAACAAGATGACATATAAAATCACATAGGCATTCAGGGAATAAGCAACAACAAACAAACCAGATGATTCCTAGTGGAAGCCATTCAAATTATACTAGAACTAACTCCCTCAGGCTAGTCCAGTGTTAAAAGCCATCCTCGTTACAAGCAAAGACAGAGTGTATCCCCAGAAGGAGATAGACAGATGGAAAGGCAAGGGTTGAGGTTTGAGTTTCTTTCTGAGAAGCACTCAGAGTGGAGGCAGGAAGGAATAGGTTTGGGGAACAAGGAGACACAGGATTAGGAGGGAAGGGAGAATGAATTAATGAAACAGAATGGGAAATTTCATATGTTGTCTCGTCCAGCAGTCTCAGTTTAGTTGGGAAGTTTCAAAGTAGTGAGTGGAGGAACAATTATGGGGAAAGGGACATATCTTTTACACCACTAAGCCTTGTCCCATAGTAGAGGAACAGTCTGGGATGGAAAATTGAACCCAATTTACTCATACCAGGATGCCACCTTTACACTATTTTTGCCTGGGCATTTAATATTGGAGCAAATCCTATTGATGCAACTTTTGAATCCTCTCTGACATTGAGCACATTTCAGAATTTTGCCTATGATTGGGGAAGAAGAAGAAGGATGAGATGGTTACAGTGTTATAGATGCAACAAACATGAAATCGAGCAAACTCTGGAGGATGGCAGAAGACAGGAGGGCCTGGTGTGATGTGGTTCATGGGGTCGTGGAGAGACAGACTTGACTGTGCAACTGAACAATAACGGGGAATCGGGATGCTCTGTGATTGGAGAAATATTAGAATTCTTGTTCTTATTGGGGAGAAATTCATAATCCTGGTTCCTACTAGCAAATTTGAATTTTTCTTTGTGCGAGATGCTGGTGGAAAGGAGGTACCAGATGAGATAATGGGAAGGTGAAATGAATCTAGATGGGGGATTAAATTACTTTAGTGATAAATCTGAATAATTGGGCCAGGCTCTTGATCAGATTTCAAAAAAAACTTGCATTGTAAAGCAGATTCCTGGATGGTCCCAGAAGATTGATTATTCTCTTGCAAACCTCAGTTGTTAATCATTGCCTGGATTATAATAAATTTGCAAGAAGCCACAGAGTACCGCAAATATCAGAATGCATGTGGTATCTAATGGAAACCTGGCTACTTTCTCTCTTGCATGCTGGCATCTTAACAGCATGTAGTCTGATCTTAGTGTCTCAGTCTTAATATCATGCCTTGGCCCTCCAACGATCTCATACATCACAAGACCTGAGATGTTTTGGAGGAGGTGATCCCAAAGGGACTTTTGTGGGTAACAACTCATGCAAGTGATGTAGTCTGACCAATATTGTGGTCTTAACAGACATTTTAAAGGAGAAGAAATGATTGATAGAGTACTATATGTCAAAGATCCTTCTTCTACGATTCTGGTAGTTAATTTGTATGCGCCTAATGGAGCTAAAGAATTTTTTTTTAAAGACTTGATGAAGGAATTGGACCAAGTGAACTATGAGCAGATAATTCTGGCAGGGGACTTCAATGGTACGATTAACAATAATTTGGACAGAAAATCTGATAAGAAGGACGAGAAGGTTGGGAAATTACCAAAAAAATTCTTCAAATTGATGGAACAAGAGAAATTAGAAGATGTCTGGAGAAAATGGAATCCCAAAGTTAAAGACTTTACTTTCTATTCCAACTGACACAATTCCTTTTCCAGAATAGATATGATTTGGATGTCTGGTGACTTGGCGTTAAAAACTCAGAAGGTGGAGATTTTGCCAAAGACTAACTCTGATCAGAATCTGGTGATTTGGACGTTAAAACAAAAAGTGAAACGGTTTCATTGGAGAATAAATGAAGATCTATTGGATAAGACGAAAGTAATTGAGACACTACATAAGGAAACACAGTCATTTTTTCAATTGAATCTGAATCAAAATGTTAAAATACAGACAGTCTGGGATGCATATAAGGCTGTGATGAGAGGATTACTTATATCGTTGAATGCGACAGATAAGAAACAGAATACAGAGCAGCAAAAGGAGTTGCAAGAAAGAATTCAGCAAAAAGAAAAAGAATTGAAGAGGAGGCCTGGAAAAAAGAAAATTATCAAAGAAATTCAAATTTTACAAGAGCAATTGAACGTGATACTTAATCGGGAACTTTATTGGAACTTAAAGAAATTACAACAAAAATCCTTCGAAGGAGCAAATAAACCAGGAAAATTTCTGGCATGGCAATTGAAAAATCGAAGAGAAAAAAGGTTAATAAACAAAATTATTGAAGAAGATAAAGAAATTGTGGATATGAATGGTTTAAAAAGAGTTTTCTTCAAGTATTATGTGAAGTTATTCCAAAAAAGAATATAGACTCCGAAGAAATTAAAAAATATTTGGACGTGGCAGAAATTCCAAAGGTTGGAACAAAAAGTAAGGACATGTTTAATGGCCCAATTCAAAAAGAGGAAGTTTATAAGGCAATAGAAGAGGCCAAATTGGGGAAAGCTCCAGGTCCAGATGGATTTACAGTTAAAATTTTATAAAAAAATAAAAGAGGAGCTAACCCCAATTTTGGATCTTCTAGCAAATGAGATACAGGTAACCAAAGTGATACCAGAGACATGGAAGGAAGCCAATATATCACTCATACCAAAAGAGGGACAAGACTTAACAGACGTCAAGAATTATAGACCAATTTCTTTACTCAATGATTACAAGTTGTTTGCCAAAATAATTTCAGAAAGACTGAAGAATTATTTGAAGGATGTTATAACTGAAGAACAAGCCGGGTTTTTTTTTACCAAATAGACAAATTAGGGACAATTTAAGGACGGTGATAGATGCTATTGAATATTATGATAAACATCCAGAAAAGGAGGTTGCTTTCCTATTTGTAGATGCAGGGAAAGCCTTCAATAATTTAAACTGGGACTTTATGTTTCAACTGATGGAAAGAATGGATATTGGACAGCCCTTTTTAAATGTAATCAGGGCAAGGTTGCCCGCTATCCCCCTTATTGTTCATTTGGGTTTTGGAAGTATTGTTGGCGAAGATAAGAGAAGATAAAGACATAAGGGGACTTACAACAGGGGGTTTTACCTACAAGTACAGGGCATTTGCGGATGATGTAATGTTTTTGATTGAAGATCCATTAATTAATTTACCATTGTTGATGGAAAAGATCAAGGAATTTGGAGATTTGGCAGGATTTTATGTCAATAAGAACAAAACAAAGGTGTTATGTAAGAATATGACAAAAGAGAAACAGCAGGAACTGCACGAATCAATACAATGTGAAGTTGTTAAAAAAACAAAATATTTAGGAATTGAGTTGACAATGAAAAATATAGATCTATTTAAGAATAACTATGAGAAGATTTGGTGTAAAATCCAACAAGATATCAAAAAATGGGACGCGTTGAATCTGTCATTAATGGGAAGAATTTCGGTAGTCAAGATGAACATTTTACCGCATATAATGTTTTTATTCCAGACGATTCTGCTAGTGAAGGACTGTAAAGTGTAGAATTTATGGCCGAAAGAAATTTCAAAATTTGTTTGGGCTGGAAGAAAACCGAGGATCAAAATGAAGATTTTGTGTAATGCAAAGGAAAGAGGAGGATTCCAATTACCTAATTTTAGACTGTATCATGATGCGGTGTGTCTGACTTGGTTGGCTCAATGGGTCAACTTGGACAATAGAAAAATGTTGGCGTTGGAGGGGCATGACCGTAAATTTGGTTGGCACGCTTATTTATGGTATGAGAAATACAAAATGGATAATTTTTTTAAACACCACTTCATAAGAAGATCACTGTTTATGACTTGGATGAGATATAAAAGATTTTTTTTAATGCAAAAGCGTTATGGATAGTACCGGCTGAAGTAATTAAACCACTTTCGAGGTATAAGGGAGAAGGCTGGATACCTTATAGAGATATCTTGAAGGTAGAAAGGAGTAGTTTTGTGATAAGAGCGAGAGAAGAACTGGAATTTGAATATGATTGGTTAAATTACAGACAGATTTATGACTTATTTAAGGCTGACAAAAAGAGGTATGGCTTCAGGAAGGAGAATAATGAAATTGAAGTTGTGTGGGCGGGGGAGGGAAAAAAAGTGATTTCAAAAATTTATAAAGTTTTGTTAAAATGGTATACTGAGGATGCGATGGTAAAAGAACAGATGGTAAAATGGGCTATAAATATAAATAGAGAAATAGATATGTCATCTTGGGAGGGTCTGTGGAAAAAGTCAATTAAAATTTCAACATGTGTTAATGTGAAAGAGAATTGTTATAAAATGATGTATAGATGGTACATGACACCAAAAAAAATTGCTAATATGAATGAGAATTTGTCTAACAAATGTTGGAAGTGTAAAAAAAAGGAAGGCTCATTTTATCATATGTGGTGGACTTGTGATAAAGCGGTAGCTTATTGAACAGAGATTCATAATGAAATACAGAAGATCCTGAAGTGTACTTTGAAAAAACAACCTGAAATGTTACTTCTAGGTCTTAAAATGGAAGAAGTGCATGTAACATAAAGAACATTGTTATGATATTTGATTACAACAGCAAGAATGACATTTGCCCAATGTTGGAAGCAAGAAAAAATACCAGAAAAATGGGACTGGATAAAGAAGATGTTTTTTATGGTAGAAATGGATAAACTGACAAAGAAGCTTAATGGTAAAGAAGACTATCTTGAAATGAATTGGGATGTAAGAAATGTTACTCTGCTTGATAACTATTAAGGATAGAAAAAAGAAAGTAATGATTGAATTATAGCTAAAATGTTACCTAAGGGCTAGATTGAATGAATTAATATGTTTTTAAAAGAAGAATTGAATATGGGATAAGTTTTACTGTTATTGAATATTGAATGAAATAGGTAGCGGGGTGGAGCATTGCTGGAAGCCAAGAGGGGGGGAGGAAGGGGATAATTGAAAAGGATATATTTAAAAGTATTATGAGTTATGGAGCATGTTAATATATGCTATCAATAAAAGTTTTTTTTAATTAAAAAAAGATCCTTCTTCTACTGTATTTTATAAGACATACAGTTAGAGTAAACACAGAGGAGAGCCCAGACCTATTTTGAGGTGCATGGACTTTAATGCATATGTCTTTTAAAAGCAATAACAAGCTGATCTCATATGCTTTTCAATATGAGATTTTAAAATGTGTAATGAACACAGATGTGGAAGCTCTTTTATTTCAATACCTTACTTCTGCACACTTTTTTTTATTGACACTGGCCAGACAACATGTCCACAACATGTTACTGAGCTACCAAATGTCATTTGGAAAATAGGCTGCCTGAGGACTTGTTCATTGGCAGTGATAGTATTCAAATGAGAAACCTGTGCAAAGGATGAATTAGTTGGCCCATGTGATAGCTATCACAAACTGATGAATTTTGTATTGGCGAATGAGCAACCTTATTGCTTTCCACTCTAATTACCTTCCTGTCAGATGTTCAATTAGCGTGGCAGGGTCCTAAATCCCCAAAGATCTTCATTTTGTCTTAGAAGATTAAAGGATGGCAACTATTTTTGAGTATGATTATTATCATTACCTCAGGGAGATTTTAGACTTCAGAAGTCAAAGTCATAATAGCCCTGCATACAGCAATTATTTGCAAATTGCCTTAATGTATTTTCCAAAAGCACTTTTTTGCGCTCAGTAATTTGTTTATTTATAAAACCATTAGCACATGGAAATGATAACATTTCGGCAAACCAGTCTGACAATACTTTTGAAGCAGAATTTTTGCCAGGATCACCATTTCATTTTCCTTCCTACCCACATTTTCCTTTATGCTACAGAACAAATCAGGTTTCCCCCCACACTTGCAAACATGGAAACCTTATTAACTTAGGGTGGCATTTATGTTTGCAGCTGTGTCATTGCTCCTTTGGTGGATAAGTTTATTTTCTCCTGGTTATGGATTTACTGACCTCAAAACTGCAACCTTATGAGCCTTGACTAACTGCAAATTTGTGTGCAATATAACAGAATAGAAAAACGACCTGATTAGTTTTGTACAAAAATCTATTTGTATTCACTTCATCCAATGTGCTAACCCACTCCCACCCCCCCAGAAGCATGGCCTGCTCTTGTCTTTAACTCAGCTTAATATACAGAAATTAGTTAGTGAAATGGTGTACAAAAGTATCAGCACCACCTCCTGCATTGTATATCAGCTGGGTGAAAAGCTGGCCATTTTAGAAACACTGTATAAAATTGGCAGAAATGTTATTGCTGAAGCTCAGAACAATAATAGTCATCGTTCATCAGTATCAGCCAGAACACATGCACTTGCATTCTGCTTGAATAAATAAACTGTTATGCATTCCCATTATACTGATCCCATTAGTGAATAATGCAGTAGTTTTTCCTGGCCGTTTCAGAATTATTCTCAAAGATGGTATCCCAAGTTCTCCAGTTCAAGCTCCTCCCTTTTTCTGAACCTAAGCCATATCATCCTGTTATACCAAGTGGCTCCAATCACCATTCGTCTTCAAGTTCTTTCTTTTCTTTGTCAATATACGTGGGAGGGGCTCTGTTATTCTGGTAGAATATTTCCCAACTCATGAAGAGAACACTGATGATTCTTTTACATTTACATAGGACTGAAGGACTGTGCTTGCTATTCTAAATCATCACCATCCATATGAAATGGTAGCTGGATTTCTTCTTGGGTGTGCTTTAGAGCTGGAAAGAAGTATGTTCACTATGGTACATTCTCCCACTCCTTATCCATTATCACATTAAGACAAGACAGGCTGCTATATAAAGAAACGTGTAACCTTGTTCTGATGGCCCATTCTAAAGTCAGTTTTGATGGGGCAAATGGGATTGCAGACATAGCAGAAGAGAGGTGCACTTAAATATCCTACCACACATGCATCACACACTCCCCAGCAAAGAGTTCAGAATATGAGCAATCATTTGTGAAAGACATTTAGGCAATTTGGAGAAGAGAAAGGGCTGTACCTATTCCCTTCAGCTGCTGCTTAGATCTCAATCATTACTGTGGAAATAGCATTTCCAGTTTAAAAGGGTCATTGGGGTAAACATACCTGAACATAAAGCCTAGTTTGGCCTTTATGGAGTCCCTTTTCATATATAAAAAAACCTCTCATTTTGAAACAGCCTCTCTTCTGGGTGCAAACTAATTTTTTGATACATGAATTTTTGATGTTGAGGGATTTTTACCCCACAGTTAATTTTATATTTTCAAGGCATAATAATATAATATCACTGAAATAAAAAGGAGTGTACGCAACTAGCCCCTTTTGCCAAGGTCACTCACATTAAAGAAGATTTGTGTGCATGTTGGTTTCCTCCCAAGAAACAGATAAATCGTTTCAAATTCTTTCTTGTTTCCAGGAGACAACTATACTGATGGTGAAACATTCTCATTCAGAGACTGCCCTCATCTCCCAGCATACTGTCATTATCAGAAGAAATGGGCAATGAGCTTTGCCTACTCTGCCCTTTTAAACGTAGCCTTTCCATGGGAGAATATTTAATCATATTCAAGGACCTGATATTAATATTGAGGGAAATCCATTGCTTTATTTGACAGAAATCTAACAGGCTTTGAAATTTACTTGCATGTCTTGGCACATGGCAAAGTTTTTAGTGAATTTTGAATGTCAACATGAATCACTTGCCACTAAATCCTTTCAGTTCTCAAAAAGGGAAAGCACCTGGTTCATATAAGATCAGCTGTGAGTTTCTGATCTGATCTGATCTGATCTGATTTGATTTGGTCTAACTTATTGGGCTCTGTGAGTCATTCTTAAATACAGCCAACAGTGTTGTGCAATCCTTAGCAGCATTAAAACCTTCTAAATCCACTGAAGTCAAGGGGCACAGAATGGTGTAATTATGTTTAGATTTGCACTGAATGTGTCTTGTAACTTTAGAATGAGTAACACATACAGATTGAGCAAGTTTTCACTTGATTAAAACATATCCACTGTATTCAAACCTTTCTATAAAAGTATATATGTATATAGACTAATGTCCTGCAGATATTGCTTATATGGTAGGAAGGAATCCAAAGATCACCAATGCTTTGGCCTTTTTACTCTTGGGATAGCTCTTCCTTAGCTTGATCTTCCATACCTAGAACCTCTTTGCCCTTTAGTCAAGGTGCTCCACTTACAAGTCCATCCACCACAGAAGCTCTACTTAACTTTCCAAGACTAACTCCTCCCACCCAATCATCACCCCTCACTCCAGTCACAATTCCAAACTGTTATAGATTAGTTTAATAATAAATGCAAGTCAAGGTGATTAAAATGACTTTCAAACTAAGGCCCCACTGAACTCATGACTGAACTGAAGACTCAGTTCACTGCTTATACTCCTAACAATTATACAATGTCAATTTTCTGTGCAATGTCATCTTCCAATGTGTGCAGATTGGAGGCTTCCTTGCTGATTCCAAGAAGGGCCAATTCTTCACTCAAATGACACCTGTAGCATAATGAGAAGTATGCCAGCAGCAGAAAGCTTTCTGTTTAGAAAGATTTTGTCATCCCTACTTAGCCATTTACAGATTAATTGCAGCCGCTTTGGAGCTGCAATGCTGCTGGAGTCTGTTTTTCTTTTGGCTGCCAGTGGTATGGAAGGATGGACACCTTCTGAACCCACATTACCTGTCCAGGTCCAAGGTGAGTCCCCTGGGGCACTGCTAACATCTGTGAAACTTGGCTTGGACTTATAGTGGTGCTTCCTGCTGCTTGGTACTGCAAAATATCTTGAACCACCCCTGACTCCCTCACTATACTTCAGCAGTTTTCCATGTACCTTCAGTTCAGTGTCTAACATTTTCATTTTAGAACTGGCAACAGAATTTGGTCTATGCTGTTTAACTACACCAAATGTGCTTTTACTGATAGAACTGGATTGTAAGTCCATCCAGTAAGCACATCTTTCTGCCATGTTCCTTTTGAAAAGCACTAGCAGCGGTGTACCAAAGGGCTGTGAGGTGGCCAGTCCACCCCAGGCGCAACTTAAGGAAGGCCTTTGAAGGGTGCCCTTGAAGCCAGTGCTTTCCTGCTGCCTCCAGCCACTAGGGACACAAGGAAGTCTGAGCATCGCAGAAAGCTCCAGGACTGACCAAGCTTCCCTTTTCTCAAAGACATAAGCAAGCTTCAATAACAGATTGTGCTGATAGCTACTACAGTAACTGCCAGCCTGCAGGTCATTTTCTCGAATAGCCTAGGTTTTCTCTCCCCTTTCCTTGTACTGAGCTCAGCCAGATCTTGCAAAGCAGTAGTTAGGGTGTTGCAACAAGATTAAACAGACTTTCCCTCTCTTAATTTCTCTCCCTTTTCCACACATTCATCATTCATTTCTGTCTCCCTTCACCTAATTTTTCCATGTCCCCGCTTTATTTTCACCTCTTGGTCTCAAGATCTTCTCATCTCTATCCTGCTTGGTGACAGAATGTATTTAAGAGTAATACAGTAGCAAACCTTTGTTAGTATTATGCTGGGTACTCCATAATTGTACTGATAATGCTGGGGTGCAAAACCCCCCCCCCTTCAATTTCTACTGCAGAGATTCTCTGGTTTGAATTTAGTTCTTTGAAAACAATGGAGGATGGAGGCACCTTCTTTGGGGGTAGTGTGTTTCTTAACATCTAGTCTGGAGAAGCTTGCGATCATTATTTTATGATGCTTTGGCTACTGTTAGTTTGTAAAAGTTAGCAGAAAGGGAGAGTCCTAGCTCTCAAAAATGTCTTGTAGATGGTTAGAATGGTTATTTCTTGGGCTTCAAAATGGAAAATGCCCTCCCAAGTGCCTGCTGAGAACACGAGTGGTATGATGGGGTTTCTTTTGTTTTTTTTTGCCATCAAGTCACAGTTGACTTTTGGTGACCCTGTAGGGTTTTTAAGGCAAGAGGCATTCAGAGGTGGTTTGCCATTGCCTGCCTCCATGTCGGCCTTGCTTAGCTTCTGAGATCTGATGAGATCAGACTATCCTGGGGCTATCCAGGTCAGGGCTAGGCTGAGAGTAATGTGACTAGCCCAAGGTCACCCAGCAAGCTTCCATGGCATGAGTGGGGATTCAGATTCGAACCTGGATTTCCCAGATCCTAGTCCAACACTTTAACCACTACACTGGCTCTTGTGATGGAATAGCATGTTGGAATTTGAATATTTTTTTACTGACACGATTATATATATGAAGGTAAATAAAAGAAATTTTTCACTGTCTGCCTTTTTTCTGGTCATTGAAACAAAGTTTGGATCCAGTGGCACCTTTTTTAAAAATATTAATTTTATTAAATGTTGGGGGGTATATAGGGGTAGAGAAAGGAAAGGAAACAAAGATAATAAGTCTTCTGCATGCAAATCTTCTCCACTTATCATTTCACATTGCAAAAGGATAGACTGTGAAATTTTAGAAGTTCATAAAGGCTTCTTCATATCATATTATCAAAATTTCATATCTTTATGTTTCCTTCTTATCCAGTCGTAAAAAGGAGACCGTAGTCCAAGGAAATCAATTTATTCATTTCTGCACTTTCCATAGGCATGACTATTAAGTCTTGTTCAAAAGTATTGAAAGTTTCCAAAGGGTTGCAAATAAGATGCTAGTTGCTGTTACTACCTGAATTATAAAGTATCTTTGATTTTTGTCAAAATCATCTGGTCTACAATTCAGTAAAAACAATTATGGTTGAAAAGGTGTTGAAGTCTGCAAAGCTGTCTGTATCAATGTATGCAACCATAACCCAAAACTTACATGCAATTTCACATGTCTATGGCATATGGTAAAATGTACCTACATGATTTTTACATTTCCACCAATTATTTGGCATGTTTTTATACATTTTAGCTAATCTATCTGGTGTTAAATACCATCTATAGAACATCTTTTACAGATTTTCTTTAAATGCTACCTATTTAGTTATTTTCATATTCACTTTCCACAATTTACTCCACTGTGCAAGATCAATATTATACCCTAGATTTTGCATCCATTAAATCAGTCTTTAACCACTTCCTCTTCCATTTTCATTTGCATTAAAAATACAATACATTTTCTTAATCAACTTATCATTAGATGTACATAACAATTTTTCAAATAAACATTGTTCCAGATAAAAACCAGATTTTCTACCTCTAGCATATCTAGATTCAATTTGAGCCCTTCCCCACAAATCTAAATTAACACCTTGCCTGATCCAGTGACACCTTTAAGACCAAACTTTGTTCTGCTGCTTCAGACCAACATGGCTACTCACATTAATCTATTTTCTGGCCATTATTATTATTCATTTTATTTCATGATTATTAATGAAAATAATTTTGTCATATAGACTAGGATAGCCCCAGGATAGTCTGATCTCGTCAGATCTCAGAAGCTAAGCAGGGCTGACGTGGAGGCAGGCAATGGCAAACCACCTCTGAATGCCTCTTGCCTTGAAAACCCACAGGGTCACCATAAGTGTGACTTGATGGCAAAAAAATAGAGCAGGGCCTCGGTCATATGGGCCAGAAAACACGGGGGAGAGGCGTGGCAGTTCACCCCAGAACTAAATAAGGCGCGGTAGCCTGATCACACGGGCCATCGGGTTGCCACGCTCCAGCTCTGTGCCCCTATCACACCGTGCTGCTGCAGCGTGGCAAAAAAGCAGCGCAGCAGACCATGCAAGTGCGAAGTGTTGCAAAGTGCACATGTGCCATTGGGGGGGGCGGGCCGCTGTAGGTGTCTTGTGTGTGCACATGTGCTGTTCAGCGTTGGTATGCATCCTATGGAAATTTACAACATCCGGAAACCCCGGGGACATGGGCAGGTGTCGGAAGCCGTGGGATACTGGCACTCCCATGATCAGACGCCAGCCTTTGCCCCGGGGTTTCCGGAAACTAGTACTTTGGACCTAGTAGTTTTTTACTCCACGTTTTCAGAGGGAAGCCGTGGGTTGGCCATGGGAACACTACGCCCAGATGTTCTCGTATGATCGCGCACGGAAAGTCCGCAGGGCTCCCATGCCTTCAGCGGGGCAAATGCTTAGTGTGAACGGGGCCCAGGATGAGTTTTAAAAAAGTATCTTCCTCGGGCACCAAATAGGCTAGATAACCATTGGAAAGCAGCAGCAGCTACTAAAAGAAAAAATCTGTATTTATCTACATACTTTGGATTCCTATAAGAATGTTGGTTTACAGTAGGATTCTGAGATCCTTAATGAGCTCTGGTCAGGCCAGTATCCTGACTGTGAGGAGCTACAGCATCTCAGACTTAAAATGGCAACTGGTATAGAGAAACTAAAGCTGCAGAATAAAATGCATTTTATTCATGATGACCCAAGACTTCACATGAAAGAGCCTCTTTTAAATGTCTGAAATGTTAATAATGTGTATTTTATTTGCCTCCAGGAAATGGTGTACTCAGAAACAGAAGGTTGATGAACTGAGCTTATTAAATAGACGTGCAGCTGATGAAAACAGTATTGATGAAAAGACTGCAGTATGCTTCAAATACATTTATGGCTGTAATGAAGAGAAGGCAAAAAAAGTTAAAATTGCCCTATATACTGGCACAGAGTTTCCAATGAGATGCTAGCTGTGTAAGCAGGATTTCAGGATAGAAAGGAAAACAAAGTTGGAAAATGGAAGCAGGACTCAGTATCATGCAAAAAGCCCAAGTTCTATTTTTACACAGCAGCATTGTTTCCATACATGGAATACTGGGCACTCATAGTAGTATAGTATGTAATTTACAACTGGATTGTCTTGTTCACGCAGAAAAATCTGGTTGGAAATTATTGCTAAAGTGTGAGGACAGTGTAATATCCAATGATGAGTGGATGCATGCCAGCTTTGTTTCCTTCCAGTTCAAATCCCCTTGTACTATCACTTGTCCCTTCATATGCTAGTACTATAAAAAATTGGTTTGGAGCACTCTTCACCAGGAAGTTCTTCTGCACCTTGAAGTGAATGGGAGCTCGAATGGAGAAAGAAAAATTGCCAACACTCAGAAAATACAAAACAAGCAGTTCAGCAGATCCATCCCTACCCCTGACTATTCAGACTACAGAGGTCCCTCATTGCCAAGCAGAGAGCAGCTGAAAATTTTATAGTCCTTGTAACTCAAACTAAATAAAACCACAAGCATAAATGAAATATATAAAATGAATATCAAATAAAGCATGCATGTAAAACATGTTAAACCTTATAACAAATTACATCTATTCATCTTTCACTAGCAGCTTTCTAGTCCTTAAAGCTAACCAGCCAAATTTGGCAAGTTTAGCTGTAACTCGAGGCACCTACTTTCTAGGATGTTCTTCAGCAATTGTATCTTTTGACTAGTTGAGGATAGAGTACTTGTAGAGAGTGGGAGAATATGCTTGTGGTTGTATGAATTTAGTTTGAGTTATAGTCCTTGTATTTGAAAAGGTAACATAAGAACATAAGAGAAGCCAATGTTGAATCAGGCCAATGGCCCATCTAGTCCAACACTCTGTCACACAGTGGCCAAAAATACCAGGTGCCATCAGGAGGTCCAGCAGTGGGGCCAGGACATTAGAAGCCCTCCCACTGCTGCCCCCCCAGCACCAAGAATAGAGTGCATCACCTGCCCCAGACTGAGAGTTCCTATCTATACCTTGTGGCTAATAGCCACTGATGGACTTCTGCTCCATATGTTTATCTAATTCCCTCTTGAAACTGTCCATGCTTGTAGCTGCCACCACCTCCTGTGGCAGTGAATTCCATGTGTTAATCACTCTTTGGGTGAAGAAGTACTTCCTTTTATCTGTTCTAACTTGACTGCTCAGCAATTTCATTGAGTGCCCACAAATTCTTGTATTGGGAGAAAGGAAGAAAGGTACTGTGAGAATGGGAGAAAAGTGGTTAAGTGCGCAGACTCTAATCTGGGAGAACCAGGTTTGATTCCCCACTCCTTCACTTGCACCTGGCTGGATGACCTTGGGCAAGCCATAGTTCTGATAAGAGCTGTTCTTGAAAAAAGAGCAGTTTCTGTCAAGAGCTCTCTCAGCCCCACCTACCTCACAGGGTGTCTGTTGTGGGGAGGGGAAGGGAAAGGAGTTTGTAAGCCGCTCTAAGACACCTTTGGGTAGTGAAGGGCAGGGTATAAATCCAATCTCCTCCTCCTGCTCAATCCCATGCATAATCTTATAAACCTCGATGATGTCACCCCTCAGCCATCATTTCTCCAAGCTAAAGAGCCCCAAGTGTTTTAACCTTTCTTCATAGGGAAAGTGTTCCAACCCTTTTATCATTCTAGTTGCCCTTCTCTGCACTTTTTCCAATGCTATAATATCCTTTTTGAGGTGTGGCAACCAGAACTGTACACAGTATTCCAAATGAAGTCGCACCAATGATTTATACAGGGGCATGATGATACTGGCTGATTTGTTTTCAATTCCCTTCCTAATAATCCACAGCATAGTGTTGGCCTTCTTTATTGCAGTTACTCACTGTCTAGACATTTTCATTGAGTTATCTACTACAACTCCAAGATCTTTCTCTTGGTCAGTCTCTGCCACTTCAGACCCTATCAATGTGTATTTATATTTAGGATTTTTTGCTCCAATGTGCATCACTTTGCACTTGGCCACATTGAACCCCATCTGCCACGCTGATGCCTACTCACTCATCCTCAACAGATCCCTTTGGAGGACCTCACAATCCTCCCTGGTTTTCACCACCCTGAACAACTTCCTGTCATCTGCAAATTTAGCCACTTCACTACTTACTTCCAATTCCAAATCGTTAACAAGTTAAAAAGCATCAGACCGAGTACTGATCCCTGTGGTACCCCACTGCTGACCACCCTCCACTGAGAAAGTTTCCCATTTCTCACTCTCTGTTTTCTATTTATAAGCCAGTTTTTGATCGACAAAAGGACTTGTCCTTTTATCCCATGACTATTGAGCTTACTTAGGAGCCTTTGATGAGGAACTTTATCAAAAGCTTTCTGGAAGTCAAGGTAAATAACATCTATTGGGTCCTCCTTGTCCACATGTTTGTTCACTCCCTCAAAAAACACTAACAGGTTCGAGAGACAAGATCTTCCCTTACAGAACCCATGCTGAGTCTGCCTCAATAGTTTTTGTTCATCAATGTGCTTACTAATTCTTTCCTTAATAACAGTTTCCACTAACTTACCCGGTATTGACATCAGACTGACTGGCCTGTAATTTCCCGGATATCCCCTGGAGCCCTTTTTAAAGATGGGAGTGACATTAGCTACTTTCCAGTCCTCAGGAATGGAGGCAGATTTTAAAGAAAGATTACATATTTTTGTCAGGAGATCCACAAGTTCACATTTGAGTTCTTTCAGTACTCTCGGATGAATGCCATCTGGGCCTGGTGATTTATTAGTTTTTAAATTGTCCATCAGTCATAGGACTTCCTCTCGTCACCTCAATCTGATTCAGGTCTTTCAAGTCCCCTCCCGAAATCAGTGGTTCTGGAGTGGGCAAGCACTTCTCCAGGTCAGCCACCTTGGCCTCAAGGGAGCAAACTCGTTCCCTGAGAACCAGGAGCTCCTTGCACCAAGCACACACCCAAGACTTCTGACCAGTGGGCAGATAGTCATATATGTGACACTCCATGCAAAACACTGGATAGCCCCCAACCTCCTGCTGACATTCCGGCTTCATAATTGCTTTTAAACTAATACTTTTATATAATCCCTTTGTATTTATGTGGTTACTGTTGTAGAAGTCTACTTACCTTACTGGGAACCCAAGGAGCCTTGGTCCCTGGCTTTCTGGCTCTTCCTGGACTTCTTACAAAGGCTCTAGGCTAAGAGCCACAGGCAAAGAGCCTCACCCTTTGGGTCATGCCAGAGGCTCGCACCTCTTGCAAGCTTCCTGCCTTAAATAGAAGCTTCCCCCAGGAGAGGGTGTGGCCAACAGCTATTCAAATCCATCCAGGCACTCAATTATAGGCAAGCAATGACCCTTTCACACCCTAACTCCAGCAGCCAGGACTCTGCAACAACTCACAACTCACCACACACTCCCAAATACAGTCCCCCAAACACTACCTTCTCAGCTAAATCACCTCAGGTGAAGGTGAATAAAAAACACTCACCCCTCTAGCAGATCTAACTCCTTGCTCCTTCTCAGAGCTCAAAAGTCTCTGGTTCGGGACTTTTCTGGGAATCAAAGATAGACCATTATTTAAGGTAGTTCCACAGATAAGTAGCCAATACAAAATGGGTGGAATTAAAAAAACCCTACATAGAGAAACTAAAAGAAATGAAAAGTGACATATTCATATATCACTAGTTTAAAACAAACCACAATATATGATGTATTCTATTCAGCCTCCATCATGTCTGCTAGCTCTTGTCCAGCACAATTATTTAAGGTGATTAGATCTTTGATGTCCCTCACTGAGAGGCACCAAAATAGATAAAGAAATTTGGCCATTAGCTCTGAGGCATTTGCAAACTTTTTCATGGATGCTGTTGTAGCTTGACCTCACTGCAGCATTTGACACAGTCGATTACAATCTTCTGACTCACCACCTTGCTGATGTAGGAGTTCGTGGGGTGGCCCTTCAAAGGTTTTCTTCATTTCTCCATGGTTGGGGACAGAGGATGGCACTGGGTGAGGATGTGAGGAGCCTTATTATGTGGGGCTCCTCAGGGGGCACTCCTCTCCCCAGTGTTAAGAAGAGGAGGAGGAGATTGGATTTATACCCCACCCTTCACTACCTGAAGGAGTCTCAGAGTTGCTTACAATCCCTTTCCCTTCCCCTCCCCACAACAGATACCCTGTGAGGTAGGTGGGGCTGAGAGAGCTCTCTCAAGAACTGCCCTTAAGAGAACAACTCTGAAAGAACTCATGACTGACGCAATGTCACGCCAACAGCTGCATGTGGAGGAGTGGGGAATCAAACTGGTTCCTAACATCCTAGCATCTGGCTCTTTAACATCTATATGTGCCCCCTAACCCATCTGGCAAGGAATTTTGGGCTTAGGTGTCATCAATATGCCAACTGCATCCAGCTGTATCTGTTACTGAATGGTCAGCTGGCTACTGCCCTGCAAAACCTGCCTGAGGGACTGGAGCAGGCTAAGACTGAATCCAATGAAGACAGAGCTTCTGTGGCTGGGATTGGAGTCCAGGCTTCTAGCTCTTGACAGGGTGCCACTGTCACTATCAAGAGTTTGGGCATGATCTTGGATGCCTCCTTATCTATGGAGGCCCAAGTCACGCATGTTGCCAGGCTGGCATTTTTCCATCCTTGCCAAGCTTGGTAACTGGTTCCTTTCTTTTCACGCCCTGACCTAGCCACAGTAATATATGCCTTGGTCACCTCCAGACTAGATTACTGCAATTTGCTCTATGTTGGCTTACCCTTGAGACTAATCCAGAAACTCCAGCTGATCCAGAATGTGGTGGCATGAGTCCTGACAGGAATGTCATGGGTGGCATATATTCATCCTGTGCCACGCCAGCTACACTGGCTTCCAGTGGAGTACTGAGTCAGGTTCAAGGTTTTAGTATAGACCTTTAAGGCCTTGAGTGGTCTGGAACCAATGAACCTACGGGACCGTCTCCTCCAGTATGTCCCCGGGAGAGCTTTGCACTTGTTGTGGGCCAGCTTGACCAGTTGGAAATTAGCCTGGTCAATTAGACTCCTCACGTGTCACAGAACCTGGGTCCAGCTCACAAGAAACAGCTGAAATAGCTGAGAAGAGAGAGGATCTCCAAGATTAATCACCAACAGCTGACTTTGACTCCTCCAGGCAGACCATGGGAGGGAATGATGAAGCACAACTGTTGCTGTAAGAGTCTTCTGATGCCTCCTCATTAGTAGAACTCGTCCCCAACTTACGGAGAGAAAGTGCAGTGCATGTCTCTTGGCTCAACGCCAGCATTTGGCTTACAGCAGCCCTGAGCTTTTCCTTGTGTAAATCAGCTTGTGAAAGGCTTATTTAAGCCAAGCTGGCATGCCTTCAAGCCGTGATAGCAACACATCACGTATCTGTGAACCTAGAAATCACAAATAACAACCTGCTGGTGATTCCTGACACTAGGGATGTCTGGCTGTCCTTGACTAGGGCCGGGGCCTTCTTGGTCCTGGCTCTGACCTGGTGAAACTCTCTGCCAAATGACAGCAGGACCCTGTGGGATCTTATGCAATTCCACAGAGCCTGTAAGGCAGAGACGTTCTTCCAAGTTTTGGTTGAGGGCAGCAATGGCTTCTTCATTGGCTGACACCTTTCCTCCTCCCCCTCTTGTTCTGAGTTTCCCTCTCTTTCTGCCCAGAAAGTGGCCAGGTAGTCCAAAATTGGGATAGAAAAATTTATAGGACACTAACTTGGATTTTTTTTTCCTGATTCTTTAGTTTTTATTAAATTGTGTATTGAATTTTAATGTTTTGTATATTTTATGGCATTTGGCCCTCTGTATATCACCCAGAGCCTAGCATATGCTGAGATAAGGTGATTAATAAATTAAAATAAATAATAAATGATGTTCAAATTGGGTTCCTTATGCATTGTTTCTGGTCTATAAAACAAGATTCTAAAACAGGATTAAGCTGTACTTTAGAACACTTATTTGTAGACAAGGAATACAACACAATTTGTTAAAACATCCATTTTGGACAGTATGAAAATTGTGGCTAGTTCTAAATGAAGAAGTCTTCAGTATTTTTCCAGGGGTTAGAGAGGGTTTCAGAAATGGAAAGAAATGTGAGGAAAACTTTCATACATGAATGTTTGGATAAATGCAAATGTGCCAAGCCGCTGCTGTGGCCCTGAGACTCCAGCCTCTGCCAAAGTCCTGATTTTCTGGCCGCGGCCATGGCCCTGCTGCCCAGGCTGCCACCCTGGCTGCCACCGAGGCTTTTCCCCTGGCCGCCAGCTCAACCAGATGCTCTGGCCTACACCACAGCATCTGTCCCCGGCTGCCACCATGGCCTGACGCTCCAGCCGGCGCTGGGGCCCGATGCTCCAGCAGCCGCCACAGCCTCTGCTCCAGCCACCACTACGGCCAGACACTCCAGCTGGTGCTGTGGCACTGGTACTCCGGCTGCCGCCACGGCCCTGCACTCTGGCCGTCACAGCCCCAATGCTCTGGCCATCAGCCCACCACCTCCCAGGCTCGAGCACATCGGAGCAACTGTCAATGGGCAGGAGCAGAGCTTGGCTGTTATTGAAGCCCGCCCCCATCACGACACAATGTGTCATGGCTCCGTTGCTACCTGTCTTCCTCAGGGCAGCAAATCAGCCCTTGGCGGCCAGCGGTGTTGCCAGGTCACCGGGAGCTTTGGCCCTTCAGTCAGACTTGTGTTAAAACAGAGCAGGGGGGGGGTTGAAGGGTTGTTTTTAAAATCTCTCTTTGTGAAATCTTTCTGTTGACATGATTCCCACACTTCAAGCTCCAAACACTTCTTCCCAACTAGATTTACATGGTGTTTTGCTCAAAAGTGAATTTTCAGTACTTTCCGGGTTAAAGCCCAGGAGGGGGGGTTTCCAAGCTACAAATTCCCCTCCATAGAAATCTGATACCCTTCCTTGGCTGAGTTCAGACTGGCAGTTTGAAGTGGGAGCCAGTCGTAGCAAAAAAGCCACAGAACAAACTGTTCCAGGTTTCCCCAGTCACACTGCGCCAACTGATGCAGGAGCATACCGGGAAGAGGCGCACGGGAGCATTCAGACTGTTGGCCTGGACACGCGTCTGTAAATAGCTTTTCCCTGGTAAATCGGCCGGACGCCTATGTGTGCATGAGTGTATGAGTACATAAGCACATATGCGCTCATGTGCTCATGCACACATAGGCATCTGGCCAATTTGGGGAGGATCCCATTGCACTGGCACCACATTGGGCAGTAGAGTGGAGCACAGCCAATCATATCGCTGCTGCCTTATGCACAACACGGGTTGCTCCCGGCTTTTTGGCTGAGCATTGATACTTCCGGGAAGTGGAATACAGCGGGCTAAATGGGCTCTCTGGGATTTGCTACCACTTTCAACAGGTATCTTTTAATCCTGGGAGTGAAGCAGAACAGCACGAGTTGCCTACGGGTGGGGAACACCAGGCAGATGTGCCTGTGTGAATGCCCCCTTTAATCCACTTGGGAAATGTGGCTATAGTAGGGCAAATTGCCAGTCTGAACTCAGCCCTAATTCTTATAATTGAGCTTAGTCATTGCCCATCTGGTTTCGATTTAAAGCCTCCCACTACTTTACAAAAACATGCGTCATGTGTCAGTGCTATTGGTATTCGACAGAAAAGTTGTGCAGTCTGAGGCCTCTTTTAAACCAGCAGCCTTCAGCAATGGTTTTATTCACATATTCTAGGCCTATTTGGAATCCATGTTAACGTGCAGAAAACAAGGACCTAAGCGAGGCAGGTATATAACCTGAATCCCTACAAGATGGCATATGACGCCAGAAAATTTAGCAAAATGGTATCCAAATATGTCAAATGTATGCTGGAAATGTAAGCAGAACGCTGGTTCTTTTTTTCATATGTGGTGGACTTGTAATATGGATACATGAGATATTGCAAAAAATATTAGATAAAACCAGGGGTCTTTTCGGGGGGGAGCGCACCGGAGCGCAGCTCTGGGAGCTCAGGAGCCAAGCCCCGCCCCCAGCCGGCGTCCCGGAGAGTCTTTCAGGCAGCCGAATGTCAATTTCAGCTCCATTATATCCTATGGGCCATTGAAGTCAATGGTGAAAACATAGGGTATATTCTAGGGGCTGGAGGGGAGGGGTTTGAGGGAGAGACTCGAAACTCACAGGATAGCTGATGGAGCCTCTCCCCAAGATACCCACCAAGTTTCAAGAACATTGGACCAGGGGTCCAATTCTATGGGCCCCCAAACAGGTTGCCCCATTTCCTCCATTGTTCTCTATGGTGGGAAAAAAAAGTTATTTTTTTCCCACCATAGAGAACAATGGAGGGAATAGGGGCAACCTGTTTAGGGGCCCATAGAATTGGACCCCCTGTTCCAATGTTCTTGAAACTTGGTGGGTATCTTGGGGAGAGGGTCCATCATCTATCCTGTGATCTTGGAGCCTCTCCCTCAAACCCCCTCCCCTCCAGCCCCCAGAATATACCCTATGTTTTCACCATTGACTTCAATGGCCCATAGGGTATAATGGGGCTGAATTGCCACTGAATTTCTTTCATTCCCTCCTTTCCTTCTTTCTTTTTCCTCTTTCCCTCATTCTTCTCTTCTCTTCTCTTCTCTTCTCTTCTCTTCTCTCTCTCTTCTCTTCTCTTCTCTTCTCTCTCTCTTCTCTTCTCTTCTCTTCTCTTCTCTTCTCTTCTCTTCTCTTCTCTCTTTCTTTCCTTCTTTCCCACCTTCTTCTCTTCTCTTTTTCCTCCTTTTCCTGTTTCCCTCCTTCTTCCCTCTCTTTCTTTCTCTCTTTCCTTCCTTCTTTCCTTCTCTCTACTCTCTCTCTTTCCTTCCCTCTTTCCTCCTTCTGTGGCCCAACTCTCATGAGAAGGAGTTTAAACTTTAAACCCCTTCTCTCTTAGCTCCCCCACCCAGACCAGCTGGGGAAGGGAAGGGGAGGCTTTTGAAGATGCCCCCCCTTTTGCTTCCCCTTCTGACATCACTTCCGGTGATGTCAGGGGGCGTGGCATATGCTAATAGCCTAATAGCTCATTAGCATACCATATGCTAATGAGCTCCTGCAGCTGTTCTTCTACGAAAAGACCCCTGGATAAAACTATACAATTTGTACCAGAACTGTTCCTATTAAATATTATTCCAGAGAATTTTAAGAAACCAGATGCATATATGATCATACATGTTATAACTATGGCTAGGATTTTGTATGCAAAATACTGGAAAAAAGAAGTCCCATTCAAAGAAGAAATAATTTATAAGCTACTGGAAACAGCAGAAATAGATAAACTAACTTTACAATTACAAGATAAAAAAGAAGAAATTTTTGAGAAGAACTGGTCAAGAAGATTCTATAGATGGATTGAGGACTATCTTAGAAAACGTGAAACATAATTATCAAAGTATAAGCCCTATTCATTAAATGACTAAACTGGTTTAGGTGCATAAGAGAATGATTCTATGTTAAATTTAAGTAGTTATAATGAATACATACTCCATATTTGTTGTGTGTTAGTTTGTCTCTGTAGTTGTCTTCTTTTTATTTTTAAAAAACTAATAAAACTCTTTTTTAAAAAAAAAGAATGAATTACCTCCAAAATATCTTATTGTTAACAGCCTTACTCAGGGCTTGCAAACTGAGAGCCATGGCTTTCTTGATTGAGTCAGACTATCTCATGTTGTGTTTTCCTCTTTCCCCGCTACCTTCAATTTTTCCTTCTCATAATGTGACTAAAGTATGATAGCCTCAATTCAGTCATTTTAGATTCTAGGCATAGTTCAAGCTTGCTTTGATATAGAACCCACTTATTTGTCTGTTTGGTGGTCCACTATATGTGTAGAACTCTCCTCCAACTCCACGTTTCAAATGAATCAACTTTGTTCCTGTCAGCTTTCTTCATTGTCAAACTTTCACACCTATACATAGGTATGAGGAATACTATGGTATGAATTATCTTGATCTTGATTACCAGTGACACATCCTTACACTTAAGAAGTTTTTTCCAGCTCCTTCATGGCTACTCTTCTCAATCTCCTTCTGATTTATTGGTTTCAGTCTGCCTTTTCGTTGATGATGGAGCCAAGGAAAAGAAAATCTTGAACAATTTCAATTTCTTCATCATCAACCTTAAAATTATTGTTGGGTCCTGGTGCTGCTGGGTGTGAGCTCAGTGAGACAGGGTGAGGTCCTCCAGGGTATGACTTTTAGCAAGCTGGTTCAGCTTCAGCCTCAGATAGCAAAGGGGAAGTTGTTTTTTTTACAAGCACCCTATTCCCTCTCCCCTGCTTGCAGTAGCCCAGCCACTCTTCTGATGTCTCTGGGTCTTGGCTGTGTTCTTCCTCCCTGGCCTGCCCCAAATCTGCTGCTTAAGTCGTCCCCCTCAGGGTGGATCACCACTGGGCTCTACAATTCCCCCTCTCCCAGTTAGGACTTGAGTGATGGACAGCCCTCACACCCAACTTTCCCCCAGCCTCACCCTCCTGCCTTACCCTCAGCATGTGATGGAGCTGCTGCCCCACCTCCAGCCGCCTTTCCTTGCCAGTACACTCATTGCTGCTGGTACTCCCATTTCCTTCCCTGTCACCTGCCTCCTACACACCGGACCACCACCTCTCTCCTGCCCTGAGTAAAGGATATCTCAGTGGTGCTGATGACCCCCACACACACTCCTTGGGGTCACACTATCCATTCCTTCATCAGGTGATCATCCAGTCTCCTTCCTGGCCAGTAATTATGGGGTGAGTGGGCATCATCCCCAGACAGTTGTGTAATTCCCCAGTAGTCATTGCTTTCGTCTTCTTGATATTCAACTGTAATCCTGCTTTGGCACTTTCTGCTTAACCTTCATCAGGAGTAGTTTCAGGCCTTCATTGTTTTCTGTCATTAATGTGGTGTCATCTGCATATCTCATATTGTTAATGCTCTTTCCACCAATTTGCATTCCACCTTCATCTAAATCTAATCCAGCTTTCATGATACGTTCTGCATATCATACATGCATTTCTACAAGCAGAATTATATAGCACAAGTAGAAAGGGAGTTTAGGATCCAAACCTCTGAAAATCAGGTCTTAAGCAGAAGGCAATCAGAATTCACTAAATGTATTGATGTACTGAAGCTTAATCAAAAACTTGATCCTTCCTCTTGAGGCTTGCTGATGTTGATTTCTTTTAGGCATCAAGCCAAAACATCTCTGTTCACACAGTCTTTTAACTAACGGGTTGATCGTTTAATACTATTTTAGTATGGAAACTGTTATTTTAAGCCGTCAGGGGTCCATTTTTATAGTCCATGTTTGTATGCTGGACTAGGTTTTAATGCCAGATTTTAATTAATATCTTTCAATGTTTATCCTTTTATGTTCCCCCCCTTATTTTATTTTGTAAGCTACCTTGAACAGGTTGTTGTAGGGGATGAAAATAAATAGATCCTGATAGGGCTATCATGAAAAGAAAGATATGACGATATTTGGATTTTTTTTTTGGCGCGGAAAAGCTTTTTATTCCTACTCATAATTAAAACCTTTTTATTCCTACTTATAATTAGAACCTCATCTGTTTCATCAAATTATTCAATTGGCACCTCTTAAGGGTTTTTATGTATTAGTATTGTTCTGGAATTGATAGTTTTTATGAATTGTACTGTATTTTAAGTCTTTGTATTTTTTAAGAATGATGTAACCCACCCTGAGCCTGCTGTGCAAGGAAGGGCAGCCTAGAAATTGCATGAAATTATATATAATAATAAATTCTTCCTGCTGACAAATGCTGCTCTGAAGAGATAAAAAGGATTATGATATGGACAGTCAGAATATGAGAATATGCAGAGGAATAGTTTAACTCATCAAGGGAACAATATGGTTGCCTGCAACTCAGAATTCTTTATTTATCAACTACCAGGCTCACAGCCCTTTTTTGTGACATCTCCTTTCCCCTCAGAGTGGCTGCAAGAAACAAACACCAGCTATTGAGATAGTTGTACTGTGTTGCCAGTAGTCAGTGATTAGGGATGGGCACAAACTGGCTCATGAACTAAAGTTTGTGATGAACTTTGGCCAGTTTGTGGTTCATGAAGGGAAGTTCATGGCAGGTCAACCAGCATGAACTTTCCATGAACTTTTAAGTAGTTTGTCGAAGTTCATACAGCTTTGTGAACCTCTTGAAACTGATATGACTGGTTTGAAACTGACACCAGTATTTCCAAGGCTAGAGAATTTCACCACCACCCCCTGGTTTCTTTGAAGTTTGGTAAACATTTTGATACATTTCCAGGCAGTCTCCCTGCAACCAAATGTTTATCAAACTTCAAAGCAACAAGGGTGTGTGTGGAATTCTCCAGTCTTGGAAACACTGGTGTCAGTTTCAAACCAGTCATATCAGTTTCAAGAGCCCCTCCCCCCTTTGCCAAGGTTCCTGTGTTCCCTTCACATTTTCTTGCACAGATCTAGCAATATCCCCCCCTCCTTGCTTAGATTTGTTGTGATTCTGTGCTTTGAGAGCAGTTCATTTAAGCTTGCAAGGCCAGTGGCACTGTGTTCTGCTGGGCATTCTGCACATTGTAACTGCAGAGATTCTCTGGTTTGACATTAGTCCTCCTTTTGCTTGCATTTCTACAATGGTACTGGGTTCTGCTGGGCACTAGTACATTGCACTGGTTCTGCTGGGCTTTGCTGGGCAGTAGTACATTGCACTGGTTCTGCTGGGGGATGTACTAGAAGGAATGAAATAATTGTCTATTTGGAAGAGGCCTGGAGACCCATTAAAAATAATGGGAACCAGGAATGCCAATTGACTTGCATGGGCTCCATTGAAATGCCTTATATAGCACAAAATAGTTGTGATGAAAATGCAGAGTGAATTTTCAATTAATGTCTCTGGACCCAGATAAACTGCTATGGGACTGGAATGACAGCCCCTGGGAGTGGCAGAAGTATTCTGGGAGTGGAATGATAGCCCCTAGAGTGGAATGGGACCCCCTGAGAGTAGGAGAAGTCTACTGGCACTGGAATGACAGGTCACAGAGTAGAATGACAGCCCATGGGAGTAGCAGAAGTGTTCTGGCATTGAAATGACAGCCCCCCAACTGGAAAGATGGCTCCTGGTAGCAGCAGAAGTGTTCTGGGACTGGAATGACAGACCCTTGAGTGGAGTAAGGAGAACTGTTTTGGGACAAGAACAACAGATGGAACAACATCCCCTGGAAGCAGCAGAAATGTTTTAGAGCTGGAATGGTGGCCCCTGGGGCTAGGATAAGTTTTCTGGGACTGGAATGACCCCCCTAGAGTGGAATGACAGCCCCTGGGAGGAGCAGGAGCAGAATCATTCTGGGACTGGAATGTCAGCCCCCAAAAGGGATTGTTGGCTTTTCATTTCATTCCCAGAACTCTAGGGGTTATCATTCCACTCCCAGAACACTTCTGCCACTCCCAAGGCTGTCATTCCAGTCCCATAGCAGTTTATCTGGGTCCAGAGACATTAACTGAAAATTCACTCTGCATTTTCATTGCGAGTATTTTGTGCTATATAAGGCATTTCAATGGAGCCCATGCAAGTCAATTGGCATTCCTGGCTCCCATTATTCTTAATGGGTCTCCAAGCCTTTTCCATTGTTTCCAAATAGACAGTCCTTTCATTCTTTCTATTACATCCCCCAACAGAACCAGGATTGGAACCCTAGAACACTTTTGCTACTCTCAGGGGCTGTCATTCCTGTTCCAGAATAATTTTGTTTCTCTACTCTAGAACAGTTATGCTACTCCTAAAGGCCATCATTCTACTCTGTAACCTCACATTCCAGTGCCAGTAGACTTCTCCTATGCTTAGGGGTCCCATTCCATTCTGGGGACTTTCATTCTAGTCCCACCACACTTCTGCTACTCCTAGGGTCTGCCATTTCACTCTGGGGGCTGTCATTCCGAAAATGCCCCTTCACCTTCTGTTTCTACTACAGATATTCTCTGGCTTGACTTTAGTCCTCTTGGGTTTGCAGTGCTGCTGGTTCTTCTGGGCACCTTGCACTGGTTCTGCTGTGCTTGCAAAAATGCCCCCTCACCTTCTCTGGGACTTTGATTCTGTTCTGGTGGGTTTCTATTTCCCTTGCTTTTTCTTTTTCTTTTGCTGTTTTCCCCCACCATTGCAAACAATGGAGGATTGGGCATCTTCTTTGGGGGAGGGGCATAATTTGGACCCCATAAATCTAATCTTCACTAGACTTGGAGGACAGGTAGAGGAGTCAGCCAGAGATCCCCAGCAAGTTTTGTGTTTCCAGCATTCTGCGGGGCCATTCTACCACATAATGACCTTACAAATGTCATCAGTTTGTTTAGCCCCTAAAAGTTCATGGTTTGTGAACAGGGCACACCATGAACCAAACCACAAATCAAAATGCATTTTCCTGGTTTGTGCCCATCCTTATCAATGATTTGAAATGATGGCATATATTATCTTGTCTCACAAATAAAATAGTCAAATGTTTATTCAAAAGGAATACTGATAAGCTCTTAACTTGTAAAAGTCATGCTGATAAAATGATACTTCAGAAACAAAATCATTGCCCAACTCTGCATTTGTATTTCTTTTGCATTTTGATGGTATGCTTTCCATCCACAATAGCCAACAAGAAAACAGATGGTTTTGCTGCTGAACAGCAGTTTCACAGCTGCTTCTCAGCAAAATGTCCTCTGATCCACTGAGGAAGAACTGAAATTTCTCTCTACCCCTGAGCAGCAGTGATAAGCCAGATAATGAGGTGTTAATGGGTTTGGATACTGAGGAGAAAGGAAATAATTTTCTGTTATTCATAAGGTCAAGAAAGACTTTCCAGATGTCAATGAATGTAAACCTTGATGCATCCAACTTATCTGAGTCAGCCTCTGACATCTGGTAACCATAGATAAACTACATGAAGTTTGTCTGCACCTATATATGTGCCCTTGTGTTAGAAATTCAGATTAGTTTGTCTGTTTCTGTTTATGAAACCATTATTTTTGGTTCATAAAATGAACAATGTGCAGCAGGCAAAAAAAAGAGTCCTTCCTGGCCAACTCTAAAGAAGCCCCCCAAATTCTTGCTTGGACCCCTCAAGTGAAAGGCTATTATTCAAAAGAGGTGGTTGGTTTGACCAGTTTGGGGCAAATGTCTGCTATGAAGAAGTGGAGCTGCCACTAAAAGGTGAGGGGGGATGGATACAATTTATTTCCACTGGAAAGCAGGCAAACTTACCCATGAAGATGAATATATATGGAGAGAACACCTCATTTCTCAGTGCTGGGGGCAACAATGGGCCCTGGTATTAATTACCTTTTTGTAGACATTCAGAGACATCTGGTCAGCTTCAGTGCAAACCAGGACACTGGACTAGATGAACTACTGGTCTGATCCGGCAGGACTGCTCATGTTCTCTGACAACATTAGGTATTTATTACATTAAATTATTAATTAATCTGTCTGTAGATGAAACTAAAAAATGTTCCTCAGCAGTCGTCATATCTCCCTGCCACCGTTTAAACAATTTTGGGAAAGTTCTGGGAAAGTTCAGTTTGTATGCAAAAAAATAACATAAAGCCAGGGTAGACTCAGGTGGGAAGCTGTGTTGGTCTGAAACAGCAGAACAAAGTTTGAGTCCAGTGGAACCTTTGAGATCAACAAAGTTTTATTCAACAAAATAAAATTAGAGCCAAAATGCATAAGTAACTGAGCAAAATTATAGTCAACAAAACTCAAACTTCATTCTCACATCTGTTTGTTAACTCTTGTATTTGTATGCTAATTTACTGCCATTCAGATATCTTACCAACTGCCTTAATCCAGTCTCAGCTATAATCACCCAGTCACTTATGCATCTTGACTCTAACTAGCCCTTCCTGGCAACTAACCCCCCACTCTCTCTCTTCCTATATGTAATGGCTGAGAAAATTCTGTTTCACTGCATCTGAAAAAGTGTGCATGCACACAAAAGCTTATACCTTGAATAAAGCTTTGTTGGTCTTAAAGGTGCCACTAAAACCTAGGGGCAGATCAAGTACCTACATATTACAAAATTCCTACATGGAAAGGACTTTAGGAAATAACATGGTACACATGGCAGATCATAATAGAGATTAATTTGTATTTTATTTATGATCAGTTTTCCAAAACCAACAATAAAAAAAGTAACTGGTAAATATGAGACTACAAACACCACCATATACAGATAAATAATATTTATGGACACATAGACATTCTTTCATGTTTATTCTAAGCTTTGGTGACAAAACACTGTAAAACACTGGCAAAAAATTGTCATTATCCTTTTTTTCTTTTCTTCTTTTATCATCCAGTATTTCAAAGTTACTAGTACAAGATTCAGCCAGTTCTTTCCTCCAGAGGCTGACATATAAAGGATATACTCGTAGACAGTAACTAAAAATCTAGAATAGTGTTTATACTATGTTAGATGGGCAATACCCTACTTTCTAGCAAAGGCACTGATTGCCTGAGCTCAAAGGGATAAGGGATAGGGAAATGGTGAAAGCTGTCTTTGCTGCCCACAAAGGAAACTTCATCTCTTAGCAGGCAGGTTTGGAAATGTTTGAATGGGGATGAGATTACATATTGGAAATGACTACACATGGATCAATGCCTGGGATATAAAAGGAGGCTTGAGTCAAGAGAAGACCAATTTGAATTCTGCTTTCTTCACTCACACACTTTTACACCCCTTAATTTCAGTTTATCCATTTACTATTTCTTTTGGTTGATGTACAAAGAACAAAATTTTACGAGGTTCCCTGACTGGTAAGTGTATGGTCCTTCCTCACTGAGAAGTATGAGAAGTATTTTGTCTTTAAAAAAAACAACAACAACATAGGATAGTTGATTCAAGGAATGACTTTGTTCTGCTCTACCTAGTGTCTCAATTGGCAGCTGGAATTTAGGAAGAGGCAACAGCCACAGCTAGGGTTAAGTAGGAGAGAGCTTTCTACAATCCCTCATTTGGACTACCTTAAGGTACATCATGCATATAGTATAGGCTTATATGGACTATGATGACCAGCCATCCTGCAAAACTGACATTTATGGACAGCATGAGAATGCATGCTGTTTGTTACCGTAGGACATTTTTCTCTCCTCAGTTTACACACACACACACACACAGAATAACTCATTTTTTCTATTAGCAGCAGGATTTTCAGCAACAGCAAAATATCCTGAACACTATATACTGATTTATAGAAGCCACAAAAATAACATGTATATTTTTATTAAACCCAGCTAGTTGTTGTTGGTGGGATGGTTCCCATTCCTTCTATCCCCTGTACAATCCATTGTTATATTCCAGTCCAGACAATTGATTTCTTTTATGAAATTTTGGTCAAGTTGTACTTTGCAATGAATTGTACTTCTGTGAAATTGGACTGTTATGCAAATAGAGAATCATGCAAACCTCCAACTCTCCTCATCTCAGTTGACATGACCACATCTTTTGCTGACTCAGTAATTTCACTCAGTCCAGTTACCCAACCTGTTTAGCCTAAGACATTTCTTAACATCATTTAGCAAGGGAATATGTTTCTTGCAAATACAGTCTGGCTAGTCAATTAGATAATCAGTTTTGCTTTCATTACACAATATCTATAGTCAAGTTTCATATACTTTCTTACATACCTGTTCTTTCTTGAAAAGACAGTGAAGCAATCCTCAGTACCCACAGGAGAAAACAGTAAAGTTGTCTCAGGCTGCAATTCTAAGCATGCTTATGAGGGACTTCCATTCAACTCAATAGAATCTAATTCTTTTGAGTATACATGCTTTAATATTGCACACATTATACATTTGTATAAATTATTAGAACTGGTGTAAATGTTAAATGTGACGTTTACATAACTCATGTTAAATGAATTCAGTTTTAATTCTCATTATTTAGAAATTAATCTTGCATTAGGTCTATGACTTGGATCCCTATAGAATTTCACTGGAAGCAAGCAGAGGGACATTTTTCAGTGGTTCCCCCCCACACACTGTAGCTTGACAGACACTGTGTTGCTCCTGGAAGAGGGCAGACCCCCAGGAATAGCTTGGAGGGAATTGTATCTCCGTGTCCCTGTGGAAATTCTAGGCAGCATCCAAGTCTATGTTTCTACAGTTGGTAGATCTTTTATTCCACAGTGTGCAAGCTAGTTAAACCCTTTGTTCAGTCACACAGTCAAGTCTGACTCTTTGCGACCCCAAGGACCACATCATGCCAGGCCCTCCTGTCTTCTGCTGTCCTCTGGAGTTTGCTCAATTTCATGTTCATTGCATTGGTAACACTGTCTAACCATCTCATCCTTTGCTGTCCCCTTCTTAAGAACATAAGAACATAAGAGAAGCCAATGTTGAATCAAGCCAACGGCCCATCTAGTCCAACACTCTGTCACACAGCGGCCAAAATATACCAGGTGCCATCAGGAGGTCCAGCAGTGGGGCCAGGGCACCAGAAGCCCTCCCACTGCTGCCCCTTCCAGCACCAAGAATAGAGTGCATCACCTGCCCCAGACTGAGAGTTCCCATCTATACCCTGTGGCTAATAGCCACTGATGGACTTCTGCTCCATATGTTTATCTAATTCCCTCTTGAAACTGTCCATGCTTGTAGCTGCCACCACCTCCTGTGGCAGTGAATTCCATATGTTAATCACTCTTTGGGTGAAGAAGTATTTCCTTTTATCTGTTCTAACCCGACTGCTCAGCAATTTCATAGAGTGCCCACGAGTTCTTGTATTGTGAGAAAGGGAGAAAAGTACTTCTTTCTCAACCTGCTCAATCCCATTCATAATCTTATAAACCTCGATCATGTCACCTCTCAGCCGTTTCTCCAAGCTAAAGAGCCCCAAGCATTTTAACCTTTCTTCATAGGTTACCTTTATAGATTCTTCTGTTACCTTCAATCTTTCCCAGCATCAGGGTCTTCTCCAGTGAGTGCTCCCTTCTCATTTGGTGGCCAAAGTATTTGAGCTTCAGCTTCAGTATCTGGCCTTCCAGGGAACAGTCAGGGTTGATTTCCTTTAGAATTGACTGATCTGATCTCCTTGCAGTCCAAGGGATTCTCTTTTTATATATATAAAATTTATTAAATTTATTAAAATAACGACATGCTACATCAGAGATACACAGTACTAAGCAGAGTATAATAACAAACAATATGAAAAAACTGGTGAATAAATTTAAGCAATTTGCTTTGAGAGACTGTAACTATGTTAAGGCTTAAGCCTAAGAGCACTTTTGAATAAAATCATTACTGAGTTTGTTTGGAATAAACATGTATCGGCTGAAGACTGGTGTTAAAAGGATACTAATGAGGACTATATTACTATATATCGATTGACTACAGTGCAACAGTTGTAGTGATAGGGTATGTTATACTGTTTTATGTTCATAAGTGTAACCAGGAAGCATAAGCCGAGTTGTTTGGAAGTAAATCATTCTCTGTCATGTATTGAAGGTAGGAAAACCAGGTGCACACAAAGGAGGATTGCGTTGTGTGGAAATTTGTTTGAGCTATATTTAAAGTGTCACTTATTTTGTCCATCAGGAATTGTTCCCACACTGTATTTCTCCAGGCCTCTAAACCTGGAGACTTGGGTGACTTCCAGGCAGCTGCAATGGTGGTTTGTACTGCCATGAGTAAGTATGATGTTAGCTGTTGTAACGGTTCTTTGTCATAATCTGGATCTCTAAGATGTAATAGGATAACTTTGGGAGAAAGCGGGATGTTCTGACTTGTTATTTTCGAGATTTCAGAGGTTACCTGCACCCAGAAGCTTTGCACGTGAGGACATTGCCACCAGCAATGTATATAATCTCCCACCTCCCCACAGTTTTTCCAGCATATTGGTGAGTATGTTTTATTCATGTGGTTTAGGCGACTAGGAGTGTAATACCATCGGGAAACTATTTTTAAAAATTGCATTCTTACTTTGAATATTTTTGATTTATTGGCTTTAGATGACCAAATTTGAGACCATTGTTGTTCAGACAGTTCAGTTTGTAAATCTCATTGCCAGGCAGACTGGAATGCCATTTTCATTGAGTTCTGTTAAGATTTTATATATTTTTGAAAGAAGATATTTTGAAGAGTCAGAGAATGTTTCTAGCAGTATTTCAAATTGGGTTTTCCAGCCAGGTGCTCTACAAGATTCCTTAATTGATAGTATCTGAGCCATGGAATAGGTTTGCCAATTTGCTCCTTGAAATTATTCTTGTTCATTATTTTTCCTTTCTTGGCCAAGTCTTGGAGTTGGTTGAAGCCATCCAGACTTGAAATGCCCCCGGTTCCTGGCCTGGTGGGAACCACCCCTGGTGTGTAAACACTGATAGTTGTGAAATAAAAGGTATCAGATGTTTCCTCTGTCTATCCCGGATTCGTATTGTGTGACTTAAATAAGGATTGTCAATCGCTAGTTTGGGTCTCTGCTGTTGGGGGCACCATAAAAATTCTCATAATGTAAGAGGGGCAACACTGGTTTGTTCCATTGTCATCCAATTGGTTAGTGAGGAGCCATCTAACATCTTCAGAGCATTAGAGAAAGCTGTGGCATGATAATAGTTTTGTAAATCGGGTAAATTAAGACCACCGTTCGAGGTTGGTCAAGATAAAATGCGTAGATCGAGTCTGGCTTTTTAAAATGCCCACGCAAAAGTTGACAATGTGTCTTGCCATGCTTTGATGTCTACATCTGATATATTGATGGGCAGCGCCCTGAAAAGGAATAAAAAGCCTGGAAAAATGAAACTTTGGATCAAGTGTATTCTATCCGGGAGTGAAAGTTGAAGATCATTCCAATCTTTAATCCTTTGTTGGGTATCTTTATGTAATTTGTTAAAATTACATGCCATGAGATCTTTAAGATTCAATGGGATCTGGGTGCCGAGGTGTCTCCACGAATATTGTACCCAAGGGAAATGAAAATCTTGTAGTAAAGCCTTTTTCACCTCTGCATGAATGGAAATGGGGTAAATTTCAGACTTTTGGGTGTTGACTCAAAGGCCCGAGACTTTCAAAACCCTCTAGAATTTTGTTGATAGCTGGTATAGATTTTAACGGATTAGAGACGTATAGCGTAAGGTCATCGGCATAAATCGTCATCTTGTGTTCTGTGCCATCGATTGTCAGTCCCGAGAACTCTATTTCTTTTCGTAGTTCTTCTGCCAGTGGTTCAATTGCTAACGTAAAAATCAGCGGACATAGCGGGCATCCTTGACGGGTTCCCCTGTGGGATGAAAGAAGTTAGAATTGAGTCCATTAACTCTAATTCTGGCTGATGATTGTGATAGTAGTAAATGCAGCATGGACAGGAATTTCGATCCAAAACCCTTCTCATTTGGTGGCTAAAGTATTTGAACTTCAGCTTCCAGGCCTTCCAGGGAATAGTCAGGGTTGATTTCTTTTAGGATTGACTGATTTGATCTCCTTGCAGCCCGAGGGACTCTCAAGAGTCTTCTTCAGCACCATAATTCGAAAGAATCTATTCTTGGCACTCAGCCTTCCTTATGGTCCAACTCTCGCAGCCATACATTACTACTGGGAATACCACCACTTTGACTATGTGGACTTTTGTTGGCGGTGTAATGTCTCTACTTTTTATTATACTGTCAAGGTTTGCAATAGCTTTCCTCCCAAGGAGCAGGCATCTTTTACTTTCATGGCTGTAGTCACCATCTGCAGTGATCATGTAGCACAAGAACGTGAATTCTGTCACTGCTTCCATGATTTCCCCTTCTATTTGTCAAGGAGTTATGGGGCCAGATGCTATGATCTTAGTTTTTTGATGCTGAGTTTCAAGCCAACTTTTGTGTTCTCCTCTTTGACCCTTAGCAAGAGGCTCTTTAGGTCCTCTTCTCTTTCTGCATATCTGAGGTTGTTGATATTTTTCCAGGCAATCTTAATTCTGGCTTGTGATTCATCCAGGCTGGCATTTTGCATGATGTACTCTGCATATAAATTAAATAAGCAGGGTGACAATATACATCCCTGCCATATTCTTTTTCCTATGCTAAACTAATCAGTTGTTCCATATCCGGATCTGTCACTTCTTGACCCTCATACAGTTTTCTCAGGAGACATGTGAGGTGGTCTGGTACTCCCATCTCTTTAAGGACTTGCCATAGTTTGTTGTGGTCTACACAATCAAAGGCTTTAGTGTAGTTAATGAAGCAGAAGTATATGGTACTCCCTTGCTTTCTCCATAATCCAGCGAATGTTGGCAATTTGATCTCTAGTCCCTCTACCTCTTCAAAACCCAGTTTGTACTTCTGGCAGTTCTCTATCCACATACTGCTGAAGCCTAGCTTGTAGGATCTTGAGCATGACCTTGCTAGCATGTGAAATGAGTGCAATTGTGCCAGTTTGGTGTAATGGTTAAGTCTGCAGATTCTAATCTGGGAGAACCAGGTTTGATTCCCCAGCCCTCCACTTGCAGCTGTTGGATGACCTTCAGCAATTCATAGTTCTCTCAGAGCTGTTCTCTCAAGAGCAGTTCTCTCAGAGCTCTCTCAGCCCCACCTACCTCACAGGGTGTCTGTTGTGGGGAGGGGAAGGGAAAGGAGTTTGTAAGCTGCACTGAGACTCTGAGTGAAGGGTGGGGTATAAATCAAATCTCTTTTCTTCTTGTTCTTCTTCCTTGGCATTGTCCTTCTTTGGGATTGGAATGTAAACTGACCTTTTCCAATTCTGTGGCCACTGTTGCATTTTCCAAATTTGTTGGCATACTGAGTGCAGCACTTTAACAGCATAATCTTTTAGGACTTTGAATAGCTCAACTGGGATACCATCACCTCCACTAGCTTTGTTGTTAGTAATGCTTTATAAGGCCCATTTGACTTTGCAGTCCATGATGTCTGGCTCATGGTCAGTGATTAACTGTTGTGGTTGTCAAGGACATTGAGGTCCTTCTTGTATAGTTCTTCTGTGTATTCTTGTCACCTCTTCCTAATCTCTTCTGCTTCTGGTAGGTCCTTACCGGTTTTGTTCTTTATCATGGCCAGCTTTGCATGAAACGTTCCCTTGATTTCTCCCATTTTCATGAAGAGATCTCTAGTCCTTCCCATTCTATTATTTTCCTCTATTACTTTGCATTGTTCATTCAGGAAGGCCTCCTTATCTCTCCTTGCTGTTCTCTGGAAATCTGCATTCAGTTGGGTAAATCTTTCCTTTTCACCTTTGCCTTTCACTTCCCTTCTTCCCTCTGCTATTTGTAAAGCCTCATCAGACAGCCAATTTGCTTTCTTGCATTTCTTTTTCTTTGGGATGGTGCTGATTGCTGCCACCTGTACAGTGTCACAAACCTCTGTCCATAGTTCTTCAGGCACTCTGTCAATCAAATCTAGTCCTTTAAACCTATTCTTCACCTTCACCCCTAATTGAATATAAATCAATATCACTTGCACATTTGGGATATATATATTCCATAAACTCAGAATATCCCAAGAAATCTTGAATTTGTTTGTCCACACCATAATTTTGTCACTTTTATCTTCTAGCTGCAGACCAGTTAAAGCTGTAACACTTCTCAAAAATAATACAATGTAAATAAAAATATGTAAAATCTGAAGCAGCTTTTAGATTAATAACACAGATGTCTCTTGGAACTTTCATAACCATTGTATTGCTGACACTCTATACCCACATTGAGAACTGGGGCTTGACTTGCACATAAATGTAGATTTTTAGCACGGTAAATTTTTCTAGTGATCATTTTCATGTTGATGTACTCAGAAATCCAGCAGGAAATCTATAACCACTGACAGGCCAATGCTGTGCATATTCATAGGAAGTACACAGTTAGAACAAGATGTGTAGCTGCTTCAAATACTTTCAGTTTACCAGGCATACAATCCAAGCAGTGTTCCCTCTAAGTTGAGTTAGTGTGAGCTAGCTCACAGTTTTTTAGCCTCTGGCTCACACATTTTTGTCCTAGCTCAGGAAGGATGGCTCCAGAGCAAACTAATTTATGCAGTAGCCAAATTGCTCACACACAACTTTAATGCCAGTAGCTCACAAAGTAGACTTTGTGCTCACAAGACTCCACAGCTTAGAGCGGACATTGAAGTCTGTTTTTCATAAATACTAAAAACTTGGCTCTTTTTTCTAAATATACTAAAAATGTATGAAGTACCCTACTGATTCTTCCACCACTGATTTAAAGAGCAAGTGTAATGCAGTAGTTAAATGCAGTAGTTAGAGGGGTGCTGGGGTTCACCTCATTGCTGTGATGGATCTCATTTGGTGATCTTTATATAATCACTCTTTCTACATCAAGCCTAGCTCACAGGGGTATTGTGAAGATAAATGGAAAAGAAGAGAGCCATGTATACGGGCCTATGACACTCTGAGGGAGCATGGAATGGAAGAATGAAATAAATATTTAGTAGATTTGAATTGTTTACATTATATAAATCTTACCTTTTGGTTTGGCTTCAATTTTAAGTTTTATATTTTACACAATTTTAAAAACAATTTTAAGTTTTTTAAATTGTTAAAATTATAGAAAATGTTAAATTGTCTTCCCTATACCTGAAAGTTTTTGTGCCTTCTCTGCCTCTTCTGCTAGTGCCATCTGTAGTTTAGAGCCTCCCTAATGGTTCCTCCTTTTAGAACCATGCTGTATCTACTTTTGAATTTGTATCAAGAATATAGGCCTGAAGATGGCATATCTCTGAATATGAACTGTGCATTAGCATATAAGGGTTCCCTTGCTCAAGGAAACAATTCTTTCATATGTCTTTATTGTTGGTCCTCTGAGAAATGGAAGGGAAATTGGCACAGCTAATTTTCTTTCCATTGAAGGAAGGAAATTCTTAAATCTGTGATGTATCTATTCCATGCTTGTTAGTATTTTCCACAAAGCTAAAAAAGACTCCATAAACTAAGACTCATTTATCCTCTAAAGGATTTGGTACAGGAATGGCTACCGGGAGTTGTCTGCATCTGTGTCCTGGGAAGGTGGATAGGATGAAAACAGGCTTATCACCAGAGAGGGAATTTTGAGAGAGAAAAATATATTTAGAATAGAAACGCAGAGTAGAATTTATATGGGCTGTGGGTAGAGGTAGATTGCTTCCCACTTATATGAAGCCTGCCATTTTCACTTAATAATTTCAAAAACCTTTTGTTACAGCAAAGGCAATACTAACACAATAATCTGTTGGTCAAATGACACAGTAGAATTAATGCAAAATTGAAGAGCCTAGAGAACAGCTGGCCAGGGAGTGTTTTATTCTCCCCAACCAAGTTTTATTGAACATTGAGTGTACTCCTCTTAAAGCATGTACATGAATAAAGTCCATAAGAGTTTCTTACCCCAAAAGTAAGCAAGGAGCCCCTTCTGAGAAGAAGCTCTCAATCAATACAACTTCCCTTATTTACAGGATTTTAGAATAATCTCCTAACAATAGCTAACTGCCCTAACTGATAAAGGTGCACATTCTTGGCTAACTCATTTTTTTTTAACTTCAAACACCATTCAAGGTTATCTATACTTAAAACAACTTCTTAGAATATATAAAAATGTTACTTCACTCTCAATAGTGATTATAAGTTTCTCATACATATGAATATCTCCTGACCCCCAACCAATATTCCCATCCTTGAATCAAATCTTCACTTCTGTGAAATTGGACATTCTTGCAGTTCTCAGAGGCTTCTATGCCTGAGCCTCAACAAATCTATATATCTATTTCCCAACAGTCTCCTCTACATGTGGATACTTATTTCTGCAGATGGGGGGCACACTCTCCCCCAACTGGTTTTTCTACAGACTCAGGGGACTCCTTTGGTCTGAAGAAAAATCCAAAAAGTAAAAAGAACCCAAAACTTTGGGGAGGGTTGAATTCCTCCCCATACCTTTTGAAATAGCTGCTGCAGGGATCTACTCCAGCCCCATGGCATCGACAGTGAGAGACAGACTACCGGAGAGAAAGAGACAGAGGGAGATGCATGCATGTGCTGAATAAGCCGGCTGCAAGCCCGGACCTCTCCGAGGAACTAATATCTTTATAGCTCAAAAGAATGTAAATAGTCTTATCTTTGGGGGGGGAAGGACAGGGTCAGTTGAGGATAAAAAGAAGGAGCAGAAGAATCAGTGCTCAAGCTTCAAGAGCAGTAAGATAGCAATTATTCATTATTTTCCTAAAGAGGAAATGCCCAGGAATGACAAACAACCCTCATTATACTCTTTAAGAGCCGGTGGAAAAATGGCAAAAACTATTCGAGAGCTATCAGGGCAGCTGTCTGCCTTTGAGAATAAAGTAATAGCTTCTCAGGAAAAAATGAGAGAAGAGATTAAAGCAGTGAAGGATAAGGTTATGGAGATTGCAGAGGAAATTAGAGTAATAAAACATACGGCAACTTCTGCTAACGAGCAGGCTCAAAAAAATAAAAGATAGATTAATTAACCAGCCAACTCACTGAACTCTCAGACCAGAATAGAAGAACAAATTTAATTCTCGTAGGGATCATGGAAGATGTAGGTTTCAAGTCTCTGGAAGAGACTCTGAGGGTGTGGATAGAAGAAAATGGAGTAACAATAAAACAGGAAGAAATAGAAAGGGCACATAGATTACAGAGAAGAGGGGGAAGAGGAACTCCCAGGGATGTTATTGTGAAATTTAGCAGGGAAAAATTGCAACAAGAAGTTTATAAAAAAATTAAAAAGAGGAAAGACCTGACTTTTAGAGGGGAAAAGGTTTGGTTGAGGGAAGACTTCTGCCAAGAGACTGTAAAGAAGAAAAATCAAATGAGACCCTTTGGTCAAAGACTCTATGATAACAATGTGAAATTTTCTGTTCAATACAGGTTTGTCAAAGGTAGAAGCATAGCACACCCCATAAGAAATATTCTCAATGTTTTATATCACGCCCACCAGAAGAAAGTAGGTCTACTAAAACTAGATGTTTATAAAGCTTTTGATACCCTCTCTCATGAATATTTATGGCAAATAATGAGTAAAGTAGGAATAGGAAAGGAATATTTAGAGACAATCCAGGAAATTTATAAAGGAGAGGCAATAGTAAGAGTAAATAATGAGCATTCACAAGCATTTCCTATACAAAGAGGGGTACGACAGGGCTGCCCCTTATCACTGTAACTCTTCATAATGGCAATAGAACAGCTAGCAGAATGGATTAGAAATTCTGGAATAATAGAAGGCTATAGGATAGGTAAAGTGAAAATGAAAATTAATTTATTTGTGGACAATATCATAATTATCATGACAAACCCAAAAGAGGGGGTAAAAGAAGTAAAAATTATTTTAGATGACTTCGAAAAATATTCAGGGTTAAGCATTAACATGACAAAATCAGAAATAATATATTTAAATGTAAATAGAGAAGAAAAGAAAGAAATAAACAGAGGCACAAAGATAGGGTTAGGAGTAAGAAAATTTAAATATTTAGGTATAGTAGTACAAAAAAATATGGATAAAATGATAAAGGATAACTATGATAAAGCATGGAGAAAAATAGAGAAGGGTATGAGAAGATGGAAAAATAAAACAATAGGAATAACCTCTAAAATTAGAAGGGTTAAAATGTTTTTTGTACTCAAAATATTGTGCCTATTTCAAACACTACCAATGGGAGCAAAGGAAAATAAAATAGTACAATGGAATAGACAACTAAAAGAATGGATATTTGGCAATAAAAAATGTAGATTTCAAAAAAGGATAGTGTATAGCCATAAGACAGAATTTGGATGGGGAGTTCCAGAGCTAAACAATTACTATGAGGCCTTCCAACTCAAATCGGCGCAGTTGGGTCCCGGTTGGAGGGCTGTGACATCCGGATTAATATCACCTGGCCCTGTATATCCTCGCCTGCTTGGCACTCTGACACGCCCGTGAGCCTCGATGCCTGCGGTGGTTGTTCCGGCCAGGAGAAGGAACTGGACACCAACAAGAGCCTTCCCCCTATATGGGAGCAGGAGGGGACTTTTCCAGATCAGACATACTACCGGGCAGTTTATATTAGATTCTACTGGAAACTGAGCGACTGGGGATGAATGGAGAGTGGCTGAGGGTTGCTTGTGGTGGCACGAATGCTGAGTGTGTGATTGTTTGTTGTGGTTACTGGAGTTAGGATGTTGTGGGTGTTAAGTGTCTTGTAACCAATAGAAGTGTTTACAGCATTTGTGTTTGTAGAATCTCTGTGAAGGCAAGGAATTGCTCAATGTTAGTTGTTGTGGAAGTGGTGCAGATCCTGTGGTTATGGACTGGTGGCCTGATAATTGCGAAGGCGGCCAGGTTTGTGCCATCATGAGGGGTCAGCATATCCTGGTGCTCTTGGGGAAGGGGAAATATAGCGGTGGGCCTGGGCATGTGGTTAAGGGAAGGATATGGAGACGGAGCGAGCCTCGGCGCCCTTCCAGCCTTCAGCCCATCCCAAGGATGGCCGGCAGTGTGGCAAGGATTGTAAACCCCCTTCTGTCATTGGTGTTGTATAACGCCAGGTCCATTAATAATAAAACATCAACCCTTCGGGACTTTGTTATAGATCAACGGGTGAACCTGGCGTGTGTGACCGAGACCTGGGTGAGGGAGGGTGAGACAGTTGCACTCACCCAGCTTGCCCCACCGGGTTACTCAGTCCTTCACCAATCATGAACTAGGGGGCGGGGGGGGAGTGGCCATTTTCATTTGGGAGGCTTACTCCTTCAGGGCGCTCCTGCCTGCGGAGATCACGGGCATAGAATGTGTCAGTGTGATGCTGGAGGCTACAGAGAGTTTGGCGATCTGGCTGGTGTACTGTCCGCCCAATGCACCAGCCAGTAGCCTGCCGTCCCTGCTGGAGGCCATATCAGGCCGGGCGTTGGATCACCCTAGACTGATTGTCTTGAGTGATTTCAACGCCCATGCTGAGGATGCGGCTTCCAGCCGGGCTACAGAGCTAGTGTCGACCATGGCGACACTGGGACTCTCACAGTACATCTCGGCCCCCATGCATCGGGACGGTCACATGCTTGATCTGATCTTCGCGGCGGGGGTGGAGGTGGACTGGATCACTGCGGAGGCAGTGCCATGGTCAGACCACCTGGCCCTGAGGGCCCATTTGAATGTTCTACCCCGACCCTTTGTGGGCAGCGAGCAGATTTAACCCTAACCCTAACCCTATACGGCTCCAGAAGGCCCTGCGGGATCCGAGGCCCCCTGGTGGCTCATTGGATGAGCTAGTGGAGGACTGGCATGACCGGCTCTCTGCAGCCATCAATGAGATCACTCTCACCTGAGGAGAGCTCCTTGGTATACCCAGGAGCTGCGGCGGATGAAACGGGAACTGAGACGACTAGAGAGACGGTGGCACCGTGCTCGCAACAAAGTGTCAAGAGCATCTTATAGGACGCTTATGAGAGCCTATGAGGTGGCAGTCAAGGTGGCTAAGAAGGATTTCTTTGCGGCTGAGATTGCATCTGAGTGCTCACGCCCAGCGCAATTATTTAGTATGATTCGGTCATTGACAGATCTGCCACAGGGCAGACGAAATGATAGGGAATTGGACATTGGCTGTGAGGCTTCTGTGAGCTATTTCGCAGATAAAGTCTTGGCACTCCGATGTGACCTCCCGGCCATGATTGAGACAGTGAACTCGAGGCCCCTTGCATGCCTTCGATTCCGGGTTTAGAGTGCTTTAGTCCGCTCAGCTTGGACGAAGTTGACAGACTGCTGGCTGCTGTCCACCCAACCACATGTGACCTTGATCCGTGCCCCTCCTGGCTTATTAAGGCAGGCCACAAGGGGTTTTGAGGTGCTCTGCGGGACATTATCAACAAGTCCCTTACAGACGGCCAGTTCCGTAGAGCACTCAAGGAGGTGATGGTCCGCCCGCTCTTAAAAAAGCCATCCTTGGACCTGGCCGAATTGGCCAACTATCGACCGGTGTCCAATTTGCCCTATTTGGGCAAACTGATAGAGAGGGCAGTGGCAGTACAGTTGCAGGGCTTTCTGGAGGATGCTTCAGTCCTAGATCACTTCCAGTCCGGCTTTTGCCCAGGTAACGGGACGGAGACAGTGCTGGTCGCCCTGACTGACAATCGCCGAAGGCATCTGAATCGAGGAGGTGTGGCGGCATTGCTGTTGTTAGATCTGCTGGCCGCGTTCGATACGGTTGCCCATCAGCTGCTGACCCGCCACCTCACTGACGTGGGGATTCAGGGGCTTGCCCTGCAATGGTTTGCCTCTTTCCTTCAAGGTCAGGGACAGAGGGTGGTGATTGGAGGTTGGCGGTCCCGGAGGCACCCCCTTGATTGTGGGGTGCCACAAGGGACAGTGCTGTCTCCGATGCTATTCAACATCTATATGCACCCCCTCGCCCAGATTGCCCGGAGTTATGGGCTTGGGTGTCACCAATATGCAGATGACATCCAGCTCTATCTGATGCTGGGCAGCCAGTCGGCCTCTAGCCCTGATGACCTGCATAGGGCATTGCAGGCCGTGGCTGGTTGGCTCAGGTGGAGCCGACTGAAGCTAAACCCGGCAAAGACAGAGGTCCTGGGCCTGAGTCGGACTGGTCTGGGGTTGGGGCTCCCTCTCCCAACCTTCAATGGGACACCTTTGGTGCTGTTGCTGGAGGTTAGGAGTTTGGGGGTGCTCCTGGACCCCTCCCTAACAATGGAGGCCCAGGTGGCAGCCACTGTCAAGTCAGCATTTTACCATCTTTGGCTGGTGCAACAGTTGGTACCCTACCTTGACCGTGATGACCTGGCCACTGTGATCCATGTGACGGTCACCTCGAGGGGCTGCCTTTGTCGCAGATCTGGAGGCTCCAGCTGGCACAGAACGCTGCAGCCAGGCTGTTGATGGGGCTCACGAGGTGGGATCACATCCAGCCAGTGCTTAAGGTGGTGCACTGGCTGCCAATAGCGTACCAGATCCGCTTCAAAGTGCTGGTGCTTACCTTTAAAGCCCTATATGGCCAGGGTCCGGCTTATCTGAGGGACTGCCTTTCCCCATATGTTCCCCCAAGGGCACTATGGTCAGGGGGGCAGCATTTATTGGTCATCCCAGCCCCCAAGGCAGTCAAATATGCGGTGACTAGGGCCAGGGCTTTCTCGGTGGCAGCCCCTACCTGGTGGAATGAGCTCCCAGAGGAGATCAGGGCCCTGCGGGACCTTATGCAGCTCCACAGGGCCTGCAAGACGGAGATCTTCCATCAGGCTTTCAAGTAGGGGCTGCCACCACAATTGGACCATCACCATGGGGATACCACGAGGCATACTGGCCCTGGTATGAGATTACAATGTGGTGGGACATTATTGGAGCAGGGGCAACATGCTGCCAGAGTGTTGAGAGTTGACTGGTTCTAACAGAGTTACATGTTTTGTTTTCCGCTGTTCTAATGGTTTTATTGTTAGCTGATTTTTATGCTTTTAAGTATTTTATATGTCATTGCCCCCATGTGTTATCGGCAATGTATGGCTTGCTGCCTCTTGTTCACCACCCTGAGCCCATGTGGAAGGGCAGGGTATAAATCTAATAAATAAATAAAATAAATCACTACTAGAGATAGGAGAAGAAAGAGAACAGAAATAGGTAAGATTTGAAAATGAGATTAACAACAATATAGGAAGACTAGGTATCTTTTACAAAACCAAGGCTAAAGACCTAAAATTAACAATAGGCCCCAGAAGAACAACACTGAAAGTGTGAAGGAAATGACAACCAAACTGGCTAGGAAGACCCTCTAGATGGGCGCCACTAGAAACTATCAATGAAAAAGAGCAAGAAATTAAATGGTGGGAAACTTTAAGGTCCAAAGGATACCACAGAGTGGGGGATATGTTTAGAGGGAAAACTCTAAAGCCATTACAAGAAGTAATAGAAGAGATAGGCAAGCAACACTGGTTAAAAATAGCAGGTTTGCACAAGGCAGTAAAGAAGATTAACAGAAAAGAAGAAATGTGGATAGATGAGCCAATGGAAGAAATATATAAAGAAATGATTAAGAAGAAACAAGGTGTAGCAGGGAAAATATATAAAAAGATGATATTAAATAAAGATCAAATAACAGAATATTTACAAAAAATGTGGAGTAGAGAAGGTCAAATAACAGAGAGGATGGTAGGAAAAATTATGAAAGGAATAGACGAAATTAAGGTAATTAAATTTAAAGAACTTGAATATAAATTTCTCAAAAAATGGTACATGACACCAGCCCAATTGGCTAACGTTTCCGGGATTAAGTTCCCTTTGCTGGCATTGTAGACAATTTAAAGGATGGTTTGCACATATGTGGTGGGAATGTAGAGAAGCAAGGGCATTTGGGGCAGAAATTATTAAAGCTATAAGAAAAGTATGTAAAATAACTTTGAGCATAGATTTCAACTTAATGTTGATAAGCACAATGGGATGCCCGATATTGGATAAAAAGGATCAAACCATAGTAAAGGCGATGATATCGGTGGGTAAAGCAGTTATAGCTTGGGGTTGGAAAGACAAAAGTAGATGGACAGTTGAAATCTGGCACAACTATTTGTTTGATTTTATACAGTCAGATATCACTGCAACTTTATGCAAGGAGACATCATGGGAAGGAAAATCAGCAGAAATATGGAACAGATGGAAGACCTATTTAGACTGGATATCCAAGGGAGGAAGAAAAGACATTCAGTGGAAGATTCAGACTTTGTGCCCATGGCTGGGGTTAAAAGACTAAGGACAACAGGAAGATAGGGAAGGGAGGAGGGAGGAAGGGGAATGGAAGGGAAGGGAAATTGTAAGAAGTTGAATAACATGTGTTGTAAAAGGAAAAAAGGGAAAAACTAATAAAAAATATACTTTAAAAAAGAGAGAGAGAGACAGAGAGGGCAGGAAGCAAAAGCAGGACTGGAGCTTAAATTGGGAAGGATTCGTCCTGCAGTATGAATGGCTAAACAGCAGGGGTTTGGAGCCAGGCCTGGGACTAGGATTGCCTGCTCCAGGTTGGCAAAATTCTTGGAGATTCTGTGGTGAAGTCTAAATTATGCAGAGTATGGGGAGAGGAGAGGCCTCAGCTGGATATAATGCCACAGAGTCCACCCATTTTCTCCACGGGGACAGATCTCTGTTGTCTAGAGTTCAGTTGTAATTCTGGGGGATATCCAGGTCCCACCGGGAGGCTGGCAAACCTAGGCCTAGCAGCACCCTCTGGGTGACTTGAGACCACCTGACTTGCATGATTCAACTAGGCTTGGCTGCTTGCTACTGTTCAACAGCAGTCACCCTATGAAAGTCAGTATAATGTCAGTATAATGGTCAGAGCTTCAGAGTAGGGTTTGCAAGACCTGGGTTTAGATCCCCACAGGCCCATAGCCAGTATTTTATAATTTGGGGGGCCTTTAAATAAGTCAGGGGGCACTGACGTCACAAAATAAAATAAAATATTGGCTTCCGGTCTGGGATCCATGGCGTCCTGACGTGCTCTGGCTTTGATCCCAGAGCATACAGAGGGTCTTTATGACAGGGCGGGCTATCTAGCCTGCCGCAGCTCTCCCCAGGCAGGGGGGTGACTAGCAACGAGCTAGTTGAGATTGGCTGATAGTGGGGCTTTAAAGAGCGCCACGACCAGCCTTGATCCCCTCCCCCCAAGCGGGCACTACGGAATTTCTCTAAAAGACCCCACCGAGTTGGATTCTCAACATAAGAACACATGACCCAGACCTCCAAGACATTCTACGGAAACTGATACCAAGGAAACACTGCTATAACAAAACACGGACTTTGAAGGTAACTTTTTAAAATTGCTCACTGGAAACATGCTGATCCCGAAAATAAACAACACCCAATGAAGCGCATGATCGTGCGGTAGACTGTGTACTAACACTAACTCTGGGAAACGCGGTTGAAAAGCAAAAAAAAAAGCCCAAAAGCCGGTTTGTTGATCATTCCTGCGGTCGGGATATTGACTTTAAAAATAGAAACTAACACCAAGTCCTGCGAGAAGCAATGTGGAAAACTACTTAAGCTGCGACAGAAAACACCAGAATAGGAAGTGATCTCAGACCAGACAAGCAGCGCTTCCTAGAGATGACTGAGGAGGCCGGAAGAAGGGAGGAACCAGAAGACAAGGAGGACGACTAAGATTGCCGGACAGGAAGTAAGCAACAGGAAGAGCTATTTACCATAGATAAATTGCGCCCGCCATTTTGAGAAGGTCGAAACTATTTATTCGGATTTTAGCTAAAAGACTTAACAGAAAAAAGTGAAAATAGAGCGGTTCAGCTGGGCACAAGAAGAGCATTAATTTGATATAAGTTTTGTAACAACTGTAAACAACGGCTTATGATCTCTGGCAGAGACAGAGGGCGAACTCTTGGTCCTCCCTGAAAATGGCTGCTAAAGAGGAGAAGAAACTACAGAGCATGATGGAAGCCATGGAAAAACGGATGATGGATGTTATGCAAAAAATGGAAAAAACTCTAGGTAAAGTGGCTGATGAAGTAGTTGATTTGAAAAAGGACCTGGCCGGAATCACAATGGAAATACAGACGCTGAACAAAAGAACAGATGAGGTGGAGGAGAGAAAGGAGTGGAAACTGGCGTAACTGAGGTCGCTAAAGAAGCATCAAAAGCCAATGTAATGGTGGAATACAATGGAATGCTTAACCATCTGAGATTCAGGGGAATTCCTGAAGACAAAAATGAGAATATCCACTCAGTCATGGTGCATGCTGTTGCAGATTTTTTAGAACTAGAAGAGGAGAAGGTGGTGGCACACATTGGTTTGGTATACAGAGTCAACTCTGCGATTGCCCAAAAGAAAAAACTACCCAGAGATGTGATTATCTAGTTTATATCCAAAAGATTGATAGAAGACCTGTTTAAGCAACAATTCCAGGAAGATTTCATAACTGACCAAAAGAAAATTATGATACTAAAGGAACTACCCAGAATGGTTCTTCAGGACAGACGACTTTTTAAAGACCTGATTGACAAACTGAAAACAGAGGGCATTAGATACAGATGGGAAATTCCAAAAGTTGTCAGTTTTACATTTAAACAGAAGAGAGTCACCATCAAGTCAGTAGAGCAGTTGACCAACTTCTTTAAAGACAGTTTTAAAGACTCTGATAAATAAATACAAAACCAACATGGAGAGCCAAATTATTTCATGGAATGTTAATGGACTTAATTCGCCCCCAAAAAGGAAAAATGTTAGGCTATGGTTGGAAAAACAAAAATGTGATATTGTCTGTTTACAAGAAACACATATTAAAAAGACTGATGCTAAATTTCTGATTCAAAGTAGACTAGGAGAGGAATTTTATTCCCTCTTCTCGCAAAAGAAAAAAGGAGTTGTTACATATGTAAAAAAAGAGTTGGAACCAAAAGAAATTTTTAAAGACAAAGAAGGAAGATTCTTGGCAGTGGAAGTTATGCTTCAGAATAAAAAGACCTTAATTTTAAATCTCTATGCCCCGAATGGAGCCAAGGAAAAATTCTTTCATGATCTGTGGGAGCAATTACAACAGTTAACCCATGAACAAATGATATTGATGGGTGACTTTAATGGTACTGTTAATAATGCAATTGACAGAAAATCCAAAAAAGAAAATGAAGGTATAGGCAAGCTTCCGAAAGTATTTTTTCAAATGGCAAAACATGAACACCTGGAAGATGCATGGAGAGTTAAAAACCCTAAAGACAAAGATTATTCTTTTTACTCATCAAGACATGAGTCTTTCTCAAGAATTGATATGATGTGGATGACTGAGAACTTGATTATGCAAACACGTAAAATTGAAATACTACCTAGAATTCTTTCCGACCACAGCCCAATAAAGTGGTCAACTTATGCTAAAAGAAAGAAATTTCGATGGAGACTCAATGAGGATTTACTGGACAAACAAAACATTGTGGATAAAATAAGGACGGAAACTAAAACGTATTTTCAGCTAAACTTAAACAAAGAAGTTCAGACGCAAACGGTATGGGAGGCATATAAGGTTGTGATGAGAGGACATCTAATTGCAATTAACAACAATGAAAGAAAACAACAATTCAAAATAGATAAAGAAATTTTGGAAAATATCCAAAAGAAAGAAGCAGAACTTAAGAAGAGACCTGGCAAAAAGAAAATTTTGAGAGAACTGAGGATCCTAAGGGAACAATATGATGCGAGGTTAAATAAAGAAGTTTATTGGAACTTGAAAAAATTGCAACTAAAGTCCTTTGAGGGAGCGAATAAACCTGGGAAATATTTGGCATGGCAATTGAAGAAAAGAAGAGAGAACAAAATAATAATTAAATTGAAAGATGGGAACAGAGAAATTATGGACCCAGGAGGGATCCGGAGAGAATTTTACAAATACTATGCTACTCTTTTTCAAGCAAAACAGGTGGATCAACAAAAAATCCAAGATTACTTATCTAAGGTGAACTTGACACAACCAAGCTCAAAAACAAAAGGATTGTTAAATGCTGTGATAACTAAAGAAGAAATCAGCAAAGCAATAGGAGAAGCAAAAATCTCCAAAGTTCCAGGACCAGACAGATTTTCAGCCAAATTTTATAAGAAACTTCAAGAAGACCTGATACCGGTTCTAGAGATTCTTCTAAATGAAATTAGAGAAAGTGGGAAGGTTCCAGATTCCTGGAACGAAGCAGCAATCACCTTGATACCGAAAGAGACCCAAGATTTAACTAATGTCAAAAATTATCATCCAATTTCACTTTTGAACAATGATTACAAAATTTTTGCAAAAATTCTAGCAGAACGCCTCAAAGAGTATTTGAAAGACACTATTGCCAAAGATCAGGCTGGGTTTTTGCCAGGTAGGCAAATAAAAGACAACATGAGGGTTGTTTTAGACGCAATAGAATATTATGATAAGCACCCGGAAAAAGAGGTTGGCTTTTTATTTTTAGATGCAGAGAAGGCATTTGATAATTTGAATTGGGAATTTATGTTTAAAGTGATTGAAAATTACAGATGGGCGTAGAATTTACAAAAATGATTAAATCAATATATAAAGAACAAAAGGCCACGGTGATTGTAAATGCAGAATCAACAGAAGCGTTCCAGGTCAGAAAAGGAACTAGACAGGGCTGTCCCTTATTGCCGTTGTTATTTATCTGGATTTTGGAAATATTGCTGCAAGTGATTAGAGATGATAATAATATAAAAGGTTTGAGTATCAGGTTTCTCATATAAATTAAGAGCATTTGCTGACGATATTATGTTCATTGTTGAAGATCCTGTCAATAATATGCCATTGGTGTTTGAAAAAGTAAAAGAGTTTGGTGACCTCGCAGAGTTCTATGTAAATAAAAATAAATCGAAAATATTGTGCAAAAACATGAATGGTATAAAGCAACAAGCTTTACAAAATATGACAGAATGTGAAGTGGTTAAAAAGGTCAAATACTTGGGAGTTGACATTACAATGAAAAATATCGATTTGTTTAAGAATAATTATGAAAAATTGTGGGTTTCGATAAGACGTGATTTAGAAAAGTGGGGAAAACTCAGATTATCTCTTCTTGGAAGAATTGCCGTTGTCAAAATGAATGTACTGCCCAGGTTAATGTTTTTGTTTCAGACAATACCAATTGTGAAAGATGTGAAAGTATTGGTGAAATGGCAAAGAGAAATTTTTAAATTTATCTGGGCAGGAAAGAAGCCGAGAATTAAAATGAAAATAATGTATGACATTAAAGACAGAGGTGGCTTCCAAGTTCCGAATTTGCATTTGTATCATGAAGCTGTATGTATCTCTTGGTTAACTGACTGGGTTAATTTGGAAAATAGAAAACTTTTGGCCCTTGAGGGTCACGATTGCAGATTTGGCTGGCATGCCTATCTTTGGTATGGGAAAAATAAAGTAGACTCAATGTTTAAGCATCATTATATAAGGAGAACGTTGCTTGATGCATGGACCAGATACAAGAACACAGTTCCCGATGAGAGGCCTTTATGGATTGTCCCTGCTGCAGTTATTCATCCTTTTTCAGAACATAAAGGTAATGATTGGTTGAAATACCAAGAGTTGCTTCAAAAGGAAGGGAAAAAATATGTTTTAAAACCAAATAATGAATTAGCATTTGAGTATGGATGGTTACAATATTGCCAAATACGGGACATTTACAAAAAGGACTGTAAAGAGGTTGGTTTTAGAGCTAAGAACGATGAGCTTGAAGATATTTGGTTGAAAAAAGGGCGAAAAATGATATCTAAGTTGTATAAAACCTTGTTGACTGTATATACTCTGGATGAAACTGTTAAAGAGCAAATGATAAAATGGGCCATAAATATGAATAAGGAAATTTCTATGGAATCATGGGAATCTCTGTGGAAAAAAGCTTTTAAAATGTCAACCTGTGTTAATATAAAAGAAAATTGTTATAAGATGATGTACAGGTGGTATATGACTCCAAAAAAGATTGCTAATATTAGTATGGATAAGAACTTGAGTAACAAGTGTTGGAAATGTAAAAAAATAGAGGGTTCTTTCTATCATAAGTGGTGGACATGTGATAAAGTAAAAGTATACTGGTCAAATGTACACTGTGAGATGCAGAAGATATTAAAAATTCCTATCAGGAAAAGTCCGGAGCTTCTTCTCTTAGGTTTGACAATGGAAAAAATTCCACAAGAAAAAAGGACATTACTTTGGTACATGATCACATCGGCGAGAATGGCTTTTGCGCAACAGTGGAAAGCGGAGAAGGTGCCAGATATACAAGACTGGTTAAGGAAACTGCTGTTTTTAGCCGAAATGGACAAAATGACGAAGCAACTAAATGGACAAATGGCAGAACTAAAAGACTGGGAAGGCCTGAAACTGTATATGGAAACTGAATATAGAATGAAAGGGAAAATGTACAATCTTGACTCGTATTGAGATTGAATGAGAAATGAAATGAACACTTGATTGTACTGTACCTTTATTGGAAACTATGTTTGAAAGAGTCAGGCATTTATGTATTAGAATTGTGTTACCTGGTTTATCGATTGTTACAAGTTTAAACTTGATTACCTTTTAACTCTTTTCTTTCTGTTTTTAGCAGTGTTGGAAGCCTATTAGGGGGGGTGGGGGATGGGATGAAATTTTTAAACTGTATTGGTAACGATGTTTAATGATGTTGAATATACTCCAATAAAATTTTGTTTAAAAAACAAAACAAAATAAAATAAAATATTTAAAAACTCACTTTTGCAGCATTCACACTCTGCCTGCCTATGCTAGGAAGCAAACCACACTTGGGGAAGGGGAGGTGGTGGGGAGTCCTCTGGGCAGCTCAGTTGGTAGTCCTCCAGGTGGCCTGGGGGGGATGAGGGCTGGATGGAAGTTGGTGGGCCTTGGCAGGAAGTCAGGGGGCCAAGCCCTGAAATGCCTTACTGTAGCTATGGGCCTGGATCCCCATCTTGATGTGGAAGGTCACTGGGTGATTTTGGACCAGTCACATACTTTTAGCCTAACTTACCTCATAAGGTTGTTGTGTGGATAAAAAAGAAGAGAGAATAATGTAAACTGCTTTAGTCCCCACTGTGGAGAAAGACCATGGTTTTCCTCAGTGGAGGCTGCAGGAAGAAAGGAGATAGAAAGCTGAAGACAGAGGGGCAGATAAAGGTAGGCTGGCTGTTGGGTGGGAAGGAGATAGGGATGCCAACTCCAGGTTGGGAAATTCCTGGATATTTGAGGGGTGGAACCTGGGGATGGTGGGGATTGAGGTAGAAAGGGAGGAAGTAAGTGGAAGGCCAGGAGAGTGACAGGGGCAGAAAGAGTGATGGGGTAGGAGCAGAAAGAAAGTGACAGGCATGGAGGGGAAGAGAGTAAGAAAAGGGGTGGCAGAAGGAGAAAGAGTGTAAGTAGGAGGAGAGGGGAAGAAGCAGAGATGGGGGGAATAGGATAGCTGCTCCCTCAAGTTTCTTGCGGATCCTCACTTGCTGTATCTAGTGATAATGGGTTAAATGGCTTCTATCTATGCAAGGCCATATAACTTCTTACTAATTTCAAGGCTGTTCTATTCTGGGTCTCTAGACACCATTCTTTGCATGCTTCCCTGAAAGGCCAGCTTTATTCTATTTATGTGTGCCACAGCCTCCTCTAGGGTCTTTCTTGTCAAATCTAACTGTTCCCTCTATTTCTGGCCATATCTTTAAAAGCAGGTTCTTTTCTCCCTACCCAAACAAAAAAAAAATACTGACTCCCCCTATGGCAGCTATTTTGTTACAGCATCTACAGCCTTTTCTCAAAATTTCAAAACTTCCTACAGGCTCAAAAATCCTAGGGACTCCAGGATTTTATGGCACATGAAGACTTAGTGTTATGATAAAATACATCAATTTCAATGGAATTTAAATGTTAATTACCTGCTTGCAACATATCATATGTGGAAACATGCAAAAAAGCAATAAAATATTGGACAGAGGTACATGAAGAAATGCAGAAGATATTAAAATTTAAGTTTGTGATGGACCCTAAAAGTATGCTACTAAATAACTTACCAAGTGTTATTACAAATACACATAGTGAATTATTTTAGTATATGGTGACAGTGGCAAGAGTAATATTCACAGCAAAGTGGAAAGCAACGAAATTTCCAGAAGGAATGGAGGAATAAATTGAATGAATATGTGACAATGGCAAAGTTAACATCTCTCATTCATAATAGATTGATTTCAGAATTTCAAGAATGATGGAAAGGTTTTTTAAAACTATATAGCTGAAAATCAAGAATAAATTTAAATCAAAATAGAGAATGAAAGAGAGATTTAGGTCAGACATGCTTTATTGAAAATGATGTTAGATAGGAAGATAGATGGAAAAGATAGAAAAGTTTGTAAATGTATGTTTTTAACATAAATATAGTTTATATTTTATGTCTGTATGTCTGTAAATTGAAATAAAAATTATTTTAAAATGTTAATTATATCTGCTTACTGGTAATCAGTTCAAAGACATTTTATTTCATTTTTTTTAAAAAAAGACTGATACAAAATGCCAGAAAGTATGTGATCGGGTGATTCTGTGTGTTCATTCCATTTGTGTTTGTGCCTGTTGTCCCTGGAAATACATTCCCTCTTGTTTCTCATTGATTAATTAAACCATAGGAGTAACTAGCTTTACTAGTAGAAGTGCAAAGACTGTTTCATCACAGTCATGCTGCTCCATTCATTAATTAGTCACATACGTAGCTCACTGAAGAATTCTTGGCAATAAAATATATACTCTGCAGTGAAATCCTGCTAAATTCAGACCTTTCCAAATTTTGCCTCTAGTGGCCTTTGTTGAAGAAACTAAAGAGAAATTATGGAGAGAGGTTATATATGTGTAGTCCTCAGCTTCATCCATTCCCTATAAGAAGAAAGAGGGCTCTTTGATATGCTCCTGTGTATACAATACTGGTTTGCTACCATTTTCACCAAAATGGAAATATTAGTCATGTGCATATATCCATTCATACAAAACCTGACAGGAACTTCAGAAAGAAAAATTTAATCAAAGGGAAAGCAACTGTGAGTCAGTACTTGAATGATAACTTGGTGAAAGTAGGAAAGTATGGTTGTGGTCACACAAGCGAGATAACATAGGGGGGAAGCAAGGCTATTTGCTCTGTAGGAATTCGACCCACATTTGCGCAATCACACAGTCCCTGGGAGCTGTGGGGGCAGCCTGCCACTGTGTGATCAGATGCAACCACGGGTGAATCATTATTTTTTCACTGTGTGTTTCTGGTGCGCTTCAAAGAAGGGATCAGTGTTCTGCATCTCTTCACTGAGTGCTCCCTATGCAGTATGCGATGATGCTCATGCTGAAATAGGAAAAAAAACAATGGCATGGAGTCGGGATGGCCTGATCAGACCATCCTGATGCCATGGGAGCGCACTGGAGCGATCACACAGGGGAAAGCCCATTCCTGGCCCATAGCAATTCATTTGCTACCGGACTTTCCCTAGTGTCTTTTTACCCCCTTCTGCCGACGGGTGCAGGACACTTCCCAGATGTTTGCATCTGATCACGCCCTTAAAATCCATCCAGCATTCATGCCTATGGCGTGGCTACTTCTGTGTGTGATCACAGCCCACATATTGTTTTGGTACCTGATGCTACTTGAAAGTATGTGGCTAAAATACTACCCTTTGAAGAATTAAATTGTTGGAGGTTCCAATTCACTGCAAGAACTCAGTTCCACAATGAATTTATCCAAAGCCTTCCAATTCCCTTTAACTAAGACTCCTCCAACTCACAAATCTAGGGCCAGTTCACCTATGACATCTTCCCCCTCCACCCCAAAACCAGTATGGGGAGGTGATGGGGGCCTGGTGGTTGCTGCTGCTGGCCGCAATTGCACCTGCTCACCTTGGACAGCAGGGCATCACATGGCTTGTGTCTGTGGCAGCCAGGCCCTGTCACATCTCTGGTGTGGTTGGGGTGGCCATGGGTGGACTGGCTAGGTAAAAGGTCGCTGCCAGTCCATGGTGCCCCTGTGGTCACATCTGGATGTGTCCCCAGATATTGCTGGCTGCCATGGGGACCTGACCTGCCAGTGCCAGCCACTCTGACTCCCATCAGGGCCTGCAGTGGTGAAGAGCATGAGCACAGTGGTGTGGCATATCCCTGGGCCATGGCCACATGGGGTGTTGCGACCTCTGCTGGGTCCCTGCCACAGTATTCCCTGCCATGCCCAGCCACTTGCCCTCCTGAGTACTTTGGGGATCCTGTACATTGTGCTCCCACTGTTTCTTGCCTTATGGGGGGGGAGTTTCCAAGCCCTTTGTGGCCTGCAATGTCAACATATGCAGGTGCCATGGGGATGGCCTCACAGGTGTTCACCCTCTACTCACTGTTTTTCAGCTTCCTGGCACTGGCCACAGCCATGACCCTGGGTCCCATGGACTGCTGGTGTCCACACCTACCTGCCTGGCTGCTGCTGGTGTCCTGAGACTTGGTCAGATCCTCTGGGTCCTCCTCCAGGACTTCCTCAGATGGATCCTCATGGGACACATCAGTGGCCTGGGGCATCCCCCGTCCAGGCACCCCCCTCAGGTTCTGGAGCACCTGCTGGTGCTGGATGTCTCCCTCACCCTGGAGGATCCTGGACAATTCCTCATAGTATGGACATGATGTCTTTTGGTTACCAGATTTTGAATTGAGGGCCACCATCCTCTTGAATTTCAGCCGCATGTCCTTGGTTTTTGCACGGCACTGAACAGCATTCCACTTATGGCCGTGGTCAGCCATGGCTTGGGCAACCTCCTGAAAGATATCTATGTTCCAGTGGCCCTCACTCAGGAAAGCCTAGACCTTCGCATCTCCCCACACGGCCAGGAGGTCGAGAATTTCAAGTTGGCTACATGTCAGACCGCATACCCCACACTTCTTTTTTTTTTTTGGCCCCCCGAAGGGGATTTTTTATTTATTTGCATTTTATATAGACTACAAACTAAACTCAGAAAAAAGGGAAGGGGAACTAACACTAGGGAGAAAGAAAAGCTAACCCACACTAAACTAAAAACCCAAGAGTAGGAGATCTTCCACCCCGTTAATATCTATGTTAGTGTTACATAGTTAGTATATCATGAATACCGCAAGTTCCTGTCTGACTTTCCCTACTTAAAGATTAGCTGATTAGTTGTTATGAGAATGTTCCAGAGCATCTCTCCAGCTCGCTTCATAAAGGCCACTTTCAGAGTCCTTCTGCCTTTACTTAGGTTTTCTGTCCCTGAGTGCATAAGTTGGTCTTCGGGCATGAGCGCCTTCTTCCGCCACCAGGTCCTCGTCTGTCTCAGAGGGAGCAGAGCCACTCGAACCAGTTTCACCGTTTTCTTTTGTCCCCAAGTGACGCTTAAGAAATTCTTTGGCTTTAAAAATGGAGTCAATCTTCTCTCTCTTATCATTCATCTTAAAGACCACTCCTTCTGGGACCACCCATTTATATCCGATTTGGTTAGTTTGGAGAAAGAGTATCAAGTCCTTGTAATTTTTCTGTTTTTGACGAATCTCAAATGGTATGTCCTTTAAAACCTTAATATTGTCGTTCCCCATTTTCAATGGAGTTGCCAAAGTTGCTTGTAAAATTGCATCCCTAGTTTGTCTTCTTGAAAATCTGGCTGATATTTCTCCAGGTAGGCTATTCTTTTTGGTGTAATTTGAATACACCCTATATGCTGCTTCAATGTCATGCATAATTTCTTCCACTCTTAAGCCTACAACTGGTGCAAGAAGATCACTAAGGAGCTTCTTTAAATCTTCCTTCGAGGATTCTGGCACCCCTTGAAATCTGAGGATCATATTAGCTTTCTCCATTTGCAAGGACAAAAGCCTATGTTCTTGATGATTTTGTTTATTTATCACTTGATCCACTCTTTTCTTCAACGTTCTGTGTTTCGAGTGCATCTCCTTCACTTCTGCAATCGTCTGCTCCATTTGTTTAACAGTTTCCGCCACTTGGAGCTGCTGCGCTACCATCGTTTGATTTAGGACGGCTAACTGCTGGTTAATACCAGCGAGTTGATCCATGACTGGCTTGAGCGTATCTGCTAGAGAAGAAGAAGAGGAAGAGTTTGGATTTATACCCCGCCCTTCACTGCCCAAAGGCGTCTCAGAGCAGCTTACAAACTCCTTTCCCTTCCCCTCCCCACAACAGACACCCTGTGAGTTGGATGGGGCTGAGAGAACTCTAACACAAACTGTCCTTGAGAGAACAGCTGTGCCAGAGTTTGTGACTGACCCAAGGTCACATCAGCAGGTGCAAGTGGAGGAATGGGGAATCAAACCCGGTTCTCCCAGATAAGAGTCCACGCACTTAACCACTACACCAAACTGGCTCTAGTAGTCTTATGACATCTGGCCCCTCCTCTTCTGGCCTAGGGCTCTGGCCGCCCAGAGGTTTCAGTTTCATTACTCTCTTCCTGACGCCCGACATCTTGGATTATTGTTTACAGAAACAATAATCCGCTCTTTCACCACCTCTGAAAATCGCTTATGCGTAAAGTCCGCTCTGGTAAGTCTCTCAAAACCAAACAGCTTTTCAATGTTCCCTGCGCCCACCCTTCTTCTTCTACTTGCCGCTCATATGGGGGGGGGGGAGCTCCCTCCAAACCGATAAAGAAAAGGGGCAGGGAATCCACTGTTTCTTCATAAAATCGTTTATGTTCAACTCACGTTCATCATCAGCTGCCTCCAGCCTCACCACAGTTATCGCCACTCGCTTGATCTCCTTCGCTTGCCCCAGTCAGCCTAGCTAGAGCCATTTGGCCACCAGCGGCAGGACCATTAGGGTGAAGGAGCGTCTCAATTCCGCGGCATTCCACCGCTGAAGAGGCAACTCCTTAAAAGCCCTCTGGCTAGGAACCCTTACCCCAGGGTTCCATGGGGGGGGCACTTCTGTAGCCTCCCTCCACACTGCTGGTGTGCTAGCCACTCCCCCGAGCCTCGGGGACAGCAGCTGCCATCGCCACACTGTCGACCGGAACAAAAACCCACACTTCTGACCTTTTCCATGGCTCCCCTGGGTGGAATGGGAATTACATCATGGTGGCCTGGGGGCACCTTCCTGTGTTGGCTCCCTTGGTGCAGTGTGCTGTGGGCTGCTGGCTTGCTCCCTAGCACTGTGCATCACCGGTGTTACATTTGGTGGCCTGGGGGTGGCTTTCTGTGTGGGCTCCCTGGGTGCAGTGTGCTGTGGGCTGCTGCCTGGCTCCCCAGCACTGCGCATTGCCAGTGGCATGTTTGCTGGCCTGGGGGCAGCTTTCTGTGTGGGCTCCCTGGGTGCAGTGCACCATGGGCCACTGCCTGGCTCCCCAGCACTGCGCATTGCCGGTGGCACATTTGCTGGCCTGGGGGCACCTTTCTGTGTGGGCTCCCTGGGTGCGGTGTACTGGGACACACTGCCGACCTCCCTACTGCTTTGCATCACCATTTTTTTTGTGCAAGCGCAAACTCACAGTTTGATGCAAGTGCAAACTACTGCTTTTTGCACAAGCGCAGACACACAGTTTTGCGCAAGCACAAACCGATGTTTTTTGTGCAAGTGCAAATGTATGTTTTTGCACATACTATGAAGGCCCACAAAACATCTGGAACTCCTGCAGGATGTGCACAGGCACCGATCAGATGCCCGCATGCACCCCACAGTTTCCAGATGCTACTGCAGTTTTGGCAGTGGTTTTTAACTATGGGATTGCAATGCTAGGAAACGGCATGGCCATGACTGTGGGACGCTAGCCAGATGTTCCCGTCTGATCGCACCACTTTGCTCTGCGGTAGATTCATGCATATGCCACTGCTTCCGGTTCATATGATCATGCTCTGCATGTTGTTATTGTATGTTATTCATGAATTCAGTAAGATGTTAACTGAGAAAAGGCTGGGGGGGGAGGAGGAAGAGGTGGAGGAGCAGCCATAGCCCAGCACCTCTGCATCAAAGAGCCCAACCAAGGAGAAGCCCCACTACTGTTCCAAAACCTTCCCAGGTATAGACTTCAAGCTGATGGGTCAGTAGTTACCCAGATCCTCCTTTTTCCCCTTCTTGAAGATGGGGACAACATTTACTCATCTCCAATCTTCTGGCACCTCACCTGTTCTCCAAGAATTCTCAAAAATAATGGACAGAGGCTCAGAAATTATATCCATGAGTTCATTTGGCCTTGAGAACTTAGTTTCATTTAAAGAAAGTAGGTGTTTATGTCCTTGGTTATAAGGCCCTCCTTCCACTTTCTAAATGAGTCTTTTTTTCTCAAGTCTTTAGAAAGCCACCTTGGCTTCTTTAGGCTCCTCCCATTTTTCCTTCTCATGGGAATCATTTGTGATTATGCCTTCAGTATTTCATTTTTAAGAAACTCCCATCCCTCTTGAACTCCCTTCTCCTTAAGTATTTCTGACCATGGGATTCTACACAGTATAACTTTAAGTTTGTCAAAAATTGCTTTCCTGAAGTCCAAACTATATGGTTGACTATGTACAGCTTTTATCTTCCTCAAGACTGTAAATTCCAAAATTACATGGTCACTATTACCCAGGGTGCCCACTACTTTCACCTCGTCAACCAATTCTTCCCTGTTGGTAAGAATCAAGTCCAAGATAGCAGATCCCTTTGTTTCCCTCTCCACTTTCTAGAAAATCAAGTTGTCAGAAAGACGAGTCAGGAATTTATTGGACCTTTCATTTTTAGAAAAGATGGACTTCCAACAGATAACTGGTTAATTGAAATCTCCCATGACCACCATGTACCGTCTCCTTGAGTACTCTGTAATCTGTTCTAGGAGTGTCTCATCCAAATTCTCTGCCAGGCTTGGTGGTCTATAGCAGACCCTTGTGTTTAGGTCACCTTTACTTGTTTATGAGGCTTTCATTGGGCCCTTATATGTTTTTAATTGTCTTTCTAATAAATACATGTATTTTTGTATATTATAAGTTTTAACTTAGTTTTTAATATTGGCCCTTTATTTGACTCCTTTCTTACCCCTATAGCAGACCCCCACCATAATATCACTATTATTTCTTACTCCTTTTATTTTTACCCAGAGACTCTCAACTGGACTTTCATGCTCAGGCTCACGTATTTCCTCACAAGTATATACCTCCTTTACATATAATGCGACTCCTCTGCCCTTCCTTATTTGTCTGTCCCTTTTAAATAAGTTATACCCTGCAATCCTAATATTCCAGTTATGAGTGTCATCCCACCAAGTTTCAGTAATGCCTATTAGGTCATAGTCCCCTTCCTGTATTAGGACTTCAGGTTCCTCCTGCTTTTTTCCCATATTCTGCGTATTAGTGTAGAGACATCAGAATCCATGTTTTATGCACCCTGAGGTTTTTGTTTCTGTACTTACATGTGAATTAGTGTTATCTAGTATATGTGCCACTTCCTGCAAAATGTTAGAGTTCTTATCTCCAGTTATTGGCATCATACTGGACTCTGCATTTTTGTCTCACTCCCCCACAATATTTAGTTTAAAGCTCTCCTTATTAGGTTTGCAAAGCTGTTTCCAAACACATTTTTTCCTACCCTTGTGAAGTGCAAACCATTTTCTGATAGAAGAGTTTCATCTTGAAAGCTTAAGCCATGGTCTAAAAATCCAAATCTTTTCTGATGACACCATCTACATAGCCAGTCACTGATCTACAGTATTCTTCTTTCTTTTCCTAAGCCATGGCCTTCGGCAGGAAGAACTGATGAGAATAAACCTGTGCTCCCAATTCCTTCACCTTTTTACCCAGAGCCACATAGAGTCTTTTAATATGTTCTGGGCTGTGCTGGGTGGTATCATTTGTTCCCATGTGGATGACCAAGAAGGGATAATAATCCATGGGCTTGATGAGTCTTCCTACCCTGTTACCCCAAGATAGCTTTATTAAATAAATATCTTGCCTTTGCTTTGATTGGGAAATTAGCCACAAAGACAGAACTAGCAAGAGGCTGGGGTATAGCATGGATCTGCTATCAGTTACATACATACACACACATACACAGACCTTTATTGGCATATGTTAGGTTACAGGAAGAAACAAAAGCAGATAAAGAGGTAACAAGGAGAAATGAGTCAATCATATGCATCTATGCATTGTGCAATCGATCCTTGATTACCAAAGTTAAAAATAAGGCTTCATTTTCAGTTATTTCAGGTGACAAGTCATTCAGGAGATGGTGCACCTTTAAAGCATCTGGGCAGCCTATTGTATTACATAAAATTGGATCTAAAAGAGTAAGATGTATCTCATTGTATTGGGGACAGTGTAGGAGAAAACGGAAGACCGAGTCAGCTTGATTTTGATTACATGCACAGTGTCTAGCTAAATATGGAATTCATTTATATCTACCATAAGTAACAGCAGATGGAACAGTATTGCATCTAGCAAGTGCAAGTGTGGGGCATGGAGGGCTGATAAGTACAAAGGCAGATGGCCAATAATTGGAAGGATTCCAAAATTCAAGGGGGAGCAGGATTTATTTGCATCACTAACTAGTTTTTGCATTTCTATATCCAGGATTTTATGTTTAATTAACTGATATGCATTTGTGAAAGATAACATATACAGAGAATCCATGGATAATCCCATTGTAATTATTTTCTTCTCTATGTAGACAATCCATTTAGACGAGGTAGCTTCAGACAGCATTTGGTATATATAGCTCCAATTGTCGGCAGTGAAGTGCATTCATAGCCAGTATTTGATTGATATAAGCCAAGCCCTTGTTTCTATCATGTAAAGGCCTGTTTCTAAACAGAGAGCTGCATATGAAATGCAGCGTGGCAGACCCATGATTTTCCTTGCAAATTTGGATTGAACTCTTTCAATTCCGATCTCGAGGGCAGTTATCCATGTTGAGATGCCATACAATAGCTATGGGATCACTTTAGCCTTAAAAACTTTTAAGGCAGCTGGAACAAACTGGTTGCCTCTATTAAAGAACTGTGAAATGGCTGATGCATTGATGGTGGCTAAATTAGTCATAGATTTGCGATGACATGACTAGGACATGTTATAACTGAAATAGTCACCTAAATATTTAAAATGCTCTAATTCTTTTCCATCAAATGTCCATTTTTGGATTTTACAAGACTTAGCAAATACTAATATCTTGGATTTCTCATAATTGAAGAGTAACTTGTTCTCAAGAAAATATCTAAGACATCTGTTCAGCAGATGTCTTAGCCCCACCCTTGTGCAAGAGAGTAGTACTGTGTTGTCTGCATATAGCAGGATGGGTACTCGACAGGTGCCCAATTTAGGAGAATGATAGTCGTCTTCTGCTAAGATGGAGGCCAAATAATTGACAAATAAATTAAATAGGAAAGGAGCAAGTACGCATCCCTGTTTAACGCCTTTGTTAATTCCCCTAAAGTTGAACATTTGATTTGGCAGGTGGTGGAAGTATGTAATGCTATGATTAATTTACGGAGTCTCTTATCAATGTCTGATTGGTACAGTTTGGTCCATAGTAACTCTCTGTCAATTGAGTCGAATGCTCCTTTAAGGTCCAGAAAAGCTGCATAAAGTTTGGAATTTCTAGATGTGGTATATTTATCAGCTAAATGCGCTAAGGTGATGCAATGATCTATTGTAGATTTACCCTTGCAGAACCTAAGTTTTTCAGGGCCTAAAACACTTTGCTGAGACATCCAAAAGGTTAGTTTAGTTAATAGATGCTTGGCATACAGTTTGCCTATGATGGAAAGGAGGCTAATTGGCCTGTAATTAAAAGGGTTTGTGTAGTTGTCTTTCTTATAGATCGGGACTACAATTGCATTCCACCAGGCATCAGGGATAAGTCCCACTTGATTAATCATGGTAAAAAGGGAAGCAAGAGGGACAGTCCACCATTTAGCGTTCATCTTTAGAAGCTCTGGTGAGATCAAATCAAGGCTGGGAGCTTTACCAGTCTTCAGTTGCTTAATTAGTTCTATTATTTCCTCAGGGGTAATGGGTGGCCAATCTGGTAAGTCCTTATCACAAAAATCATGTGAATTACCCATACAGTCATTGTTCTGCTGAAACAGAGCAGAGAAATACTGTTCTCATGCGTGAGATGAACTCACAGATCTGGCAGAGGGTCCTGTACGCAAAGAACCTGAAACTATGCCCCAAAACTTCTTGGAATTATTTAGGACAATTGCTTGGTATAGTTGTTCCCATTGGTTGTTAAAAAACTCTATCTTTCGTGCTCACCTGTAACTGTTTTTTTACCTGAAAGTACTTTGGTAGGAGGGCAGGATCATTAGAAGTTCGGAATTGGCTATAGATACTGCGTAATTGAGATTTTATTGCTCTGCACTCTGCAGGACACCAAGATTTGGTGGCCCTATTACTCTTTTTTGTATAATGATTGGAATATATACAAAGTGCCTGAGAGAAATGTGAAATCAAGGTATTATAGACTGAAATCTTTAGAGTAGGCTCCATATTATCAATTAGAGAGGCTCTAAGGTCAAGAGTAGGTCCGAATTTAAGTAAACTAAAAGTTACCTGGGTGGAACGGTCGTTCCACAGGATTTTTGGTAAGATTTCTGGCTCAGAGGTTGGGGAGTAGATAGGTAGGGAGAGTCAGCAAAAGAGTTAATTTTAAGAGTTAAGATCAGGGGAAGGTGGTCACTAACAATGTAATCCCCTACCTCAAAATTCAGAACACTAGGTTCCAAAGCGAGGGGCACTAGAAAGTAATCAATTACGCTGATTCCTTTTGGAGAAATGAATGTGAATTCACTGGCTTTAGGAAAGCAGGTAAGTCCATTCAGCCATAGTCTATTAAATTGGAAACAAAACTTAGTAAGATGTATTCCAGCCAAATTTATATGGCAATCTTTGGACAGCCTTTCTAGGGAGAAAAAAGGGGGAAGGGTATCATTCTGGTTCAGTTCGAGAGCTCTGAAAAAAACGAAATGACCTTTTCCTACTCTTGCATTTAAGTCCCCAGCCAAAATAATTTCAGGTGAGGGAAATTTCCTTTCTAATGTTTCCATAAGGGTGGATAACTGTTCCCAATGTTGTAAGAGGGCATAGCTATCTAGGGATAACTATGCTATCAGTTTTTATGGAGATAGTTCCCTTTAGACCTTTAGTTTAAGGCAATGACCAAATTGTAACAGAAATGGGTTTTATTTAACTAATAATAATCTAGATATTTATATTCAGATCAGAGGCTGCAAGCATAAAAGAAGATATAGAAAGTGGTTAGCAGACAAATAGAGGGGATTGGGGAATGCCAGGGTAATACTATAACTATCCTGAAGAGATGAAGGAATCCAAGGTAAGAGGAGAGGAGAGGAGCGAGACCACAGAGGACCTCAATTGTGCTCAGGTTGTTAGCTTTGTGTGCTCCCAGCTAAAGTCACACTGGGCATGTGCAAGACTAGGTATATTTATATCCCAAAATGCATCCAGAAGGTATGTTAAGGTGTGGTAGCTAGTTTCTCAAAGGATTGATGGGATTCCCATTGTGGAATAATAAGGTACTCTGGTGTTTCCCTGGTGCCAGATAGAGGAGAAGATCCTTTCCTTAATGTTTTACAAGATGAAGATGAATGGATTACCATTCTACAGCAATGTTTACCCTGATGGGTCTGGCATAGGTGAGAGAAATGCAGATATCTTAGACACATATATGGAGACAGGTTTGAGAGGATTATTCCAAAGGTATTTCCCGGCATATAGGTGAAACAGGAGATGGGTGATGGAAACATGCAACATACTTCATTCATGACAATAGCACAGAGCAGAGGCTCTTTGTCCCTGCTTGCCTGTACATTTGACAGACAAAAGACTAGCCATTCAGTCAGTAGAAGATGCCTGAGGACAGTCCATTTGAATATGGAGGACGTGAAGATGATGGAACAAGAGATAGATACTGCCTTTAGGATGAATTCCAGGTATGCAAGAAGATTTCAAGTTCCGAGAGAAATTCAAGTGCGCTTCCACAAAAGAGCGGTGAGAGATAAGATTCTCAGGGAAGTCAATGCAACACCCCTTTGGATGGAAGAAGTGGAAATAAATGTTCTGAAGGAAATTCCTTGGCGGGTAAGAGAGAAGAGAATACGCAGATTTAACGGCCCTTTTGAGGAGTAATGATGTTAACAATAGATGGCTTTTACCCGAAGGTGTGTTTTTTTATTCCGAAAAAAAAGATTTAGAATAACATAGGTCTTTAAAGCAAGGGATTTTTTGGATACATATGGAGAAGAACTATCTGAAGACAAGGATGATGAAGAAGAAAGAGAAACAGGAAGCGGAAAAGAGTTGACAGCACTGGAGGGAGCAGCTGCAGCACCAATGCCAAAACCTCCCAGACAGAGAAAGTTCAGATTCAGATCCCCAATTGGTACAAGATAAAGGGTGAGAGATAAACGGGAACAACAGAACAAAGAACAGGATGGATAAGAAGGATAAAGGAAAACTAAAGATATTCTCAGTCAATGTTAACAGATTAAATGGTCCACAAAAAAGGAGAAGAATATTTCATCAATTAAAGAAACAAAATGTGGATGTCATTTGTATACAAGAAACACACATAAGGAAAAAAGATGAAAAATATTTGAACATGAAAAGCCTTGGAAAGCTGTTTGTAGCCTCAGAGGAGGAAAAAAAGAAGAGAGGAGTCGCTATATTTATTAAAGAATTTTTACAACCGGAATTACTTTATGCATCTGAGGATGGAAGAATTGTAATGGTTGCTATCTTTTTTTTTTTTTTTTGACAATACATTTTATTAATTTTCAATTAGAACAAGAAAAAATAAACCGTCAAACATCAAGTGTACACAGATTACAGTTATTTTAGCATTACATTAACAGGTAAGTAATAAACTTTAATATTTAGGTTGGTCTTTCCTACTGAAAGTAGTGAATAGTTCTTCAATAGATTGTATAATGTTTGGTATTGACTGCAGTTTAAAGAAAGACTAGCATGTACATATTCCACAAAAACAACATCATGGAGTACAAGTATTCATTTACCACAGCCACAAATCATCCATCATTTTGGGAGTGTCAGTGTGATTAATTAAGTACTCTAAGAGAGGTAACCAGGTTGCTACAAAAGAGGAGTGGGCAGGTATTCTGTCAAAGCGTGTAAGATTATCCGAGAGTTTCGCCATGATATATAAATCCCACAACTTATTGTGTCATTGTGTAAGAGTGGGTGTCATTGTCATTTTCCAGTGTGTGGCAATGACAGTCTTGGCTGCAAAAAGCATTAGGGAGACCCGTTCTTTAGTTGCAGCAGCAGAGCCATGAACTGCCCATCTGTTCAAAAATAGGTGTGGGAAGGATTTCTGTATCATTAACAGATTTGATTTGTTTTAATACTGCCTTCCAGAATGGTAGTATTTTTGGGCATTCCACCCAACAGTGTACATAACTGCCTAGGTGTCCACAATTCTTCCAACATTTTGGGTTATAATTTGAGGATATTTGTGCCAATTTGTGTGGGGTGAGATACCAATGAGCTAGTATCTTAAAGGATTGGAGCTTCATGGAGATTATGTTTGATTTAAATGGTGGAGAAGACCATATGGTATTCCACTCTGTCTCTGACAGAGTAATATTGCATTTTTTATGCCAGAGATTTTGGTAAATTAGGAGTCCAATACTATCCAGTGATATTAATATTTTGTAGAGTTTGGAGATTAGTCCTTGTTGTTGTACACCAGCAATCCTGATCACAGATTCTAAAGCTGTGAGAGGTTGCTGTAATATTGAATTGAGCTTAATTTGGGAACACATATGGGTTATCTGGAAATATTGAATCCAGGGGATCGTATGTTTTAACTTAGCTTCCAGGTTAGCTTTTGGCATGAGCATATGTCTTAAGCTGAGATCCTGAAGCGTGCACACTTTGGCTGCTTTCCAACTATCAAACTCTGGATTTTTAAGACCGGGGAGAAACCAAAATTGGTTTATGAATGTCTGATGTCTTGAAATTTGCGGTAATAATTTGGGTCTCAATCTATCCCATGTAGATAGCAAGGCAGAGAGTAGTGGGTTAGATCTGAGAGTTTTCGGTCTGCATGAAGGTGCTTGCCATATGATCTCCTGTACCTCAAAGGGTGTAGAGTAGTAATTAGCCATGCTCACTGGATCAGAATCAGCGGGAGAATGTAATAATTTGACTACCTGTGATAGATGAATGGCTTTGTAGTAGAGTTGTAAATTGGGGAAGTTAATTCCTCCTCTTTCTGAGGTCCTATATAGCGTGGTGCATTTGATTCTTGGATGTTTATAGGCCCAAAAGAACTGCAATAACAATTTCTGCCATTTCGTAAATTGGGAGGATGTGATTGTCAGCGGGATTGTCCTGAATAGGAATATAAATTTGGGAAGTATAAAGGATTTAATTAAGTTCAGCCTATCCATCCACGACAGATTCATTTGATGCCAACGTTGCATGTCTGATTGAATATTTTTTTCTACCAAGGTATGATTGACCTTATAAATATCAGAGAATCTTAATGGCAGATTCATACCCAAATATGGTAGATAATCTTTAGCCCATGAGAAAGAGTAAGAGGCTTCAATATCACGTATCGTCTGGTTATCCAAGTTAAGTGGAATTATATATGATTTAGTTACATTTAATTTCAGGCCAGATATCCTGCTGAACTCTAAAAGGTGTTGATGGATTTGTTTCAGTGAGCCAAGAGGGTGAGTTGTGAAGAGCAACATGTCGTCTGCGAAGAGTGAGACTTTAAAGATTTTGTGATTCATTTCAATGCCTTTTATCAAATCATCATTCCTAATTAAGTTAGCTAGTGGTTCAATACACAAAGCAAAGAGGAGGGGGAGAGAGGGCAGCCTTGTCGTGTTCCCCTTTTCAAATGGAAGGAGTCAGTAATGCCGCGATTTATCCTAATTTGTGCTGTAGGATTTCTGTACATAGCCGAAATAGCTATTAAGAACCTATGTCCAAAGCCCATATTTTGCAGGAGTAATTGTAGGTAAGAGACTTCCACTGAGTCAAAGGCTTTCTCTAAATCTAATGACAGGAAAGTGGTAGGAATTTTAGATATGGTACAGTGATTCAGAAGTGTAAGAGCCTTATGGGTGTTTTCAGTGATGTCTCTTTTCGGCATAAAACCAACTTGGTCTTGATGTATGTAATGGGAGATGAATGTATTAAGCCTGTGCGCTAGTATCGATGTAAAAATCTTAAAATCTGTATTCAATAATGAAATGGGACAATAAGATGCAGGTTGCGCTGGGTCTTTCCCTTGTTTGGGGATGACTATGATATCTGCACTATTCCAGGAAGGGGGTAGAATACCTGAAGATAATATGTAGTTGCACGTTTCTGATAGTGGGGCAGCTAGTATCGGTGCAAACTGCTTATAAAATTCAGGCGTAAAGCCATCTGGCCCTGGTGCTTTGGCTGATTTTAGCCCTTTGATAGTATGCAAAACTTCCTCTTTTGTGATCGGATTGTCCAATTGGTTCCTATGCGTTTCTGATAAGGTGTTTATCCAAGGGTGCTTTGTAAAAAACTTTTTTAGGATGTTTGGGTCCTCTGCCTTCGAGTCATAAAGCTTTTTGTAAAAGTCCAAAAAGATTTGAGATATTGATTTAGAGTCATAGTATATTTTTCCTTGAGAGTTTTTCAAGGCTGTTATTAATCTAGATTGTTGCTGTTGCTTGATCTTTTTCGATAAAAATTTTAGAGATCTTGGGGTGAATGCCCATCCTCTTTGCTTTGAGTACAGTATGTTTTTTTTGTAATTGATTCATTTCCAACAGTTCCAATTTCTTTCTTTCTGCTAACAATTGTTTGTAAATTTTTTGATTGCCTGTCTTTTTATGTTGAGTTTCTAAGGAGGAAATCATGTTTTGGATTTCTAACCGCTTTTTTTGTAGGAACCGCTTTTTAATGTAGGAAGCTGAGGAGATTAATTGTCCCCGGACCACTGGCTTCATGGCATCCCAAATTATGTTTGGGGATATCTCCCCCATCTTATTTTCTAGGAAGTAATTACTAATGTTTTGTTCAGTTTTTGCTACAATACCATCATTCAATAATAAAGAACTATTTAGAGTCCACCGAGGTTGTGTTTTTTGTTCACAATTAATATCTATGGTGCAGTTTACCCAACAGTGATCAGACCACAATTGAGTGCCAATGTTCGATGTTTGAACTAGGTTCACTAGAGAAGGAGTAATAAGAATGTAGTCAATGCGAGTGTATGATCCATGTCTTGAAGAATAAAAAGTATAATCCCTTTCCGTAGGGTGCATATGTCTCCAAATATCAACTAAATCATGTGTGGCCAGAATATCAACCAATTTGGTTGCAGTTTTTTTGGGCTTGCTAATTTTGGGTTGAAAATTTGATTTATCTTTTGAATGATCAAGTATAAAGTTTAGGTCCCCTCCAATTATAAGTTCACCTAACTTAAAGGTATCTAATTTCCGTAGCGTTTGTTCCAGAAATGGAATTTGCTCCATATTAGGGGCATATACAGATGCCAAAGTGATTGGCCTATTATTCAGTACACCTTTTGTGAATATAAACCTCCCATTAGGGTCAGCCATGGAATCTTGATGCACAAAATTAAGCCCCTTAGAAATTAAGATTGCAGATCCTCTAGATTTTGAAGAACCTTTGGCTAGGAATTGTTGTTGGAATTTTTGTGTTTTGAACAGAGGGGCTTTGTCATCTCTGATATGGGTCTCCTGAAGGAAAATAATGTCCGGATTAAGTTTAATAATTTGACTCTGGATTCTCTTACGTTTGATGATGTTATTCAAACCGTGCACATTATAGGAGAAAATCTTTATCATCGAGGACATGCTTCCACCCTGTTTCCATAGCAACCTATAAATCGTAGGGAACAAAACAAAAGAGAAGATTCCCAAAGAGATGGTTAAGTAAAAGGTCAAAACAATAGTTCTGTTTACAGTTGTATGTTTCTAAACCAGTGGACTTTTATATTTTACAGTGAGTTGTTAGCTGATCTTACTGATTACTCCACTCAGTATCTTGATGGTTTTATATACTCCGGGTGAGCACTTGTGAGTTTGCGTGCACACAATATTATAGTTGCTATTTTAAATGTGAATAAAAAGCAACTTGTGGTATATGGGTTGTGTGTGTATTGAGGAGAACTTTGTCTACTTGAAAAATAGGTGAGTACACACTAGAATGACTTTTGTATCAAATAAACCAACAAAGCAATATTTATGTGTAGATAATAAAATAATCAAATTATGCAAACAATTAATTAAATAGTGTTGCAAAAAATTAGGAATCAGAAATGAATTGCTTGAAGTTATTTGAAGGAGGTAGAGTTTGGTTGATTAAGTTGTTTAAAAGCACTGGCACTTTAAAAATGAATTAATTAAAAATATTCAGAATACTCACTACAATCAGTATATAAATTAATTACCTTAGTACACTACAAATGATTAGCTTAATTATCTAATAACTTGCTGTATCAAAGATTATGAATTCAAAATGTGCAGACTCTCCAAGCTCCCACTAGCTAAAGCTATGCAGGAGGCTGAGGTTTGCTGGTTACAACACAACCAGCGTGTTTTAAAGAGAGCCAATTAAAATCTGTAGGACTTAAGGATCCCACGTCTCCCGGCTTCCCCCCCCCATTAACAATACAACAATAAAGGCAGTAACCATTCTAGTGAAAACTTAAGTAAAGCACTATTGGGAACGTATTTGTAACCTCTGTATTTTTGTAAATATACCAGTTAAGAGTTTACCAGAGCGAATAAAGGCGCCAAACTCACAGAACTGCATGCCAAGAAGAAAGCAAAGGGTGCCATTAACAACACCATTTAGAGTGATTTAACACAACAAAACAGCAATGCATTTATGTAAACTACTTAGCAAACGAGTTTCAGTTTCTTTATGTCGACTCTTCCTGATGGTCTGGTGTTCTTGGAGGGGACGGCAAGGAGGATCTATTCTTCCTTTTAAGGGATTGCCTAGAGAGTTCCATAGGGGTGATTAAGTCCATAGAACCAAGCACTTTAAAACCTTCTTCTCTGGAGGTGATTCTGTGAGTTTTGCCAGAGTATGTAAATTGTAGAATTAGAGGAGAAACCCACGAATATCTAATGCCTTCTTCTGTGAGATGTGCTGAGATCGGCTTCAGTTCTTTCCGTTTGATGAGAGCCTCTTTTGGTAAGTCAGGAAAGATCTCAACTTTTTCAGATTTGAACATAAGATGCCCTTGTTGTCTGGCTTTCAGCAGGATTTGTTTCTTGTAACGGAGATCTAGGAAAGTCACTATTATATCCCTTGAGGGTCTGGTTTTTAAGATGGCTGTTGAACCTGCCCTGTAGGCTTTTGTAATGACAGGAGAAATATCGCCTGACGGAGCTACTTCGCTTACTTTTTGAGAATGCCAGTCAGATCTTCTTTTTTGCCAACGTGTTCATCCAGACCCCTAATCTTCAAGTTATTTTGTCGTAAAGACATGTCTGATCTCAAAGCTTTTTCTGCTAGTATGTCTTCCAATTGTTGTAGTTGTTGTATTTCATTTTGATTTGTAATGCTAGCATTCATCGCACTCTCTGCCATCTTTTTGGTTTCTGTCATTGATTTTTGCATGTCTTCCATTTGGTTGTAGAGAGGCTTAATAAGAGAGGACATATTGTCTAAAATAGATTTTTCCATAGAAGACAGAGCAGTTGTCAAGGCAGCATGAGTTACAGGGGCCTGTGCAGTAAGTTTCTCTTCAGTGCCGGTAGCCATTTTACTGGTGTATGTCAGTTTCAGGCCCTGATGTTCCGATAGCTGCTGATAAGCGAGGGTTGTTTGAGTCTTTTTAATTTTATGCCGATTAAGTTGTCCCATTGTAATTGATTCAGTCCCCATATAGTGGTCACTCTATAACTTCTTTTGATCGCTGTTATGGCTGGGAGAGCAGGAGGGTTAGTCGGAGTGACAGAATCAGGCGGCCATGCTGTTTTCCCGCCCAGAGGAAGTCCTAATGGTTGCTATCTGAAGACAAAATAAAAGGACAGTTATAATCAATATCTATGCACCAAATGATCATCAGGAGAAATTCTTTGCTGGATTACTCAAAGTTATTATACAACAAGAAGTCCAAGAATTATATTTAGTTGGAGATTTTAATGCAGTATTTGATAAAAAGAAGATAGAAAAGCAAGTGTTTACGGGAAAAAGACAAGAGGGAACACATTCCCGGATTCACTATACAGAATAATAGAAGAATACCAACTAACAGATGCATGGAGACTGAGAAACCCGAAGAAACAACAATATACTTTTTTTTCTGCTAGACATGAGTCCTGGTCAAGAATTGATATGTGTTGGATTTCCACTACAATGGTGAAAGATTTGTTGAAGGTGGAAATTGAAGCAGGGATATATGCAGATCATAGACCAATTTACTTAGAATTACAGGAAAAATGGCCTAGAAACAGATGGACTCTAAATATTTCGATATTAAAAGATAGAAAATTAATAAAACGAGTAGCAGAAGTTTCATTTTTTCTTCAAAGAAAATAACCAACCTGACATGCCACTGAGAATGGTTTGGGATGCTTTTAAGGCATATGCTAGAGGCCAACTAATTAAAGAAGCTTCAAGGATAAATGCAAGGAGAAATAAAGAATATTTGGAGTTGCAAAAGGAGATTAAAGAACAGGAGGAAAAAAGCTTACATGAACAAGATGGAGTAGGAAGAAGAGAAAAGATTAAATTACTACAACATAAGATGAATTGTCTGCTTTCACCTGAACTGGCAAAAAACTTACCTTCGTTAAACAAAACTACTTTGAAAACGCTAATATACCAACAAGATGGCTGGCATACCAGGTACGACAACAAAGAGATAAAACTAATATAAGAATTTTGAGAGGGAAAAATGGGGAAGAAGTTAATAAAATACAAGATTAAAAAATAGTAGAAGATTATTATAAAGAATTGTGTAGAAGGAAGGATGTAAGTAAAGAGCAAATAATACAATATTTGGAGAACCACCAAGTTATAAAATTTACTGAAGATCAAAGGAAGATTCTTAATCAGCCTATTACAATGATGGAGATGGTGGAAGCAGTTAAGCGCCAAAATAAAGGCAAAACACTGGGACCGGATAGATTACCTATAGAATTCTGTATAGCATTTGAAGAACAGATATTGACTTAATTGCAAGAGATCTGTAAAACGATAATGGAAGGAGAAGAAGTTCCTGATTCATGGAGAGAGGCAAAGATCTCTTTGATACATAAACCAAATACAGATGGGAAAGAAATCAAGAATTATAGACCAATCTCCTTATTAAATACAGATTATAAGATCTTTGTGTCAATTATTGCTGAAAGACTCAAGAGAATTTTGGCAAAGAAGATACATAAAGACGAAGCGGGCTTTTTGTCTAATAGACAAATAAAAAATAATTTAAGATGTGTTTTGGACATGATAGAATACTATGAAGCTCATCCGGAAAAAGAGATGGCATTGATTTTCCTGGATGCTGAAAAAGCCTTTGATAACTTGAGCTGGGACTTTGTTTTAGAAGCTTTTAAGAAAGTGGATGCAGGAGAAGATTTTATTCAGATGATCCGAGCTATATATACGAAACAGATTGCTTCAGTCTTGATTAATGGCGAGAGTACAGAAGTACAAAAAAGTACAAGACAAGGATGTCCGTTATCGCCTCTACTTTACATCTTTGCATTGGAGATATTAAATGAAAAGATAAGAGGCTTCTCTAAAATAAAGGGATTGAAGGTGAGAGGAGAAGAATTTAAGCCACTAGCATTTGCTGATGATCTTGTGTTTATACTAGAAGACCCTCTACCTTCAATCTCATTTTTGAATAAGACATTGGTGGAGTATGGTTTGGTGGCAGGGTTGAAGATAAACAAACAAAAGACAAAAATAATAACTAAAAATATGAAAAAGGAGCATAAAGACGAGTTACAAGAGATTTCAGGTTATCAAAGTAGTGATAAAGTGAAGTATTTGGGGATCAATTTAACAAATAAGTGTAATTCATTGATGCAAGACAATTATAAAGAATTACTAAACACAACAAAACGAGATATAGAAAGTTGGAAGAACCTACAAATATCTTTGATGGGACAGATAGCACTAGTTAAGATGAATATACTTCCAAGATGGATTTTTTTATTCCAAACGATTCTGGTCTTACAAAATATGGGCATCTTTAAAGAATTGGATGGACTGGTGAAAAACTTTATCTGGCAAGGGAAAAGATCAAGAATTAAATTAAAGGCTCTACAAGATTTGAAGGAAAGAGGCGGACTTGGACTTCCGAACTGGACTTTATATTATAGAGCAGTGGATTTGGCCTGGATTAGAGAATGGATTATGTTGGAAGATAAAAGACTACTAAAATTGGAAGGTTGGCATGCTTTTGTATGGTATGAAAAGGCTCTTTTTCATAAATATTTTAAAGATCATTGGTTGTGAGCAGCTCTAATAAAAGTCTGGTCAGTAATACAAAAGAGTTGGTTTAGAAAGAAATCTAGGCTAATTGCACCATTGGAAGCATTTACATTCCCTAAGACTCTGAAGAGGAAACACCAAGGAGATATTTAGATATGATAGACTCAAGGGGTAATCTAAAAATAGATGAAGGATTATCGTGGTTGCATTGAATCCAGCTACAGTCAAGATTTGCTAAAGATAAAAAGGATGGAATCTATGAGAAATTTAAGGAAATAGAGAAGGTTCTGATGACAGAGGAGAAATTTATAAAGAAAATGTATGTAATATTGCTGAAAGAAGTGATGGATAATGAAATTGTTAAAAATAATATGATTCAATGAGCTCAGAATTTAGGGCATATTATTGACTTGGAACAATGTGATCAGATATGGTGTAAGAATGTTAAAATAATGAAAGCGGTGACTTATAAGGAAAATATGTATAAAATGTTTTACAGATGGTATGTTACCCCTGAGAAAATTGCATAATTTGATAAGAATTGTTCTAATCAGTGTTGGAAATGCGAGAATAAGGTGGGCTCTTTTTTCATATGTGGTGGAGTTGCAACATTACTAAAAAGTATTGGATTTGGATTCATGAATTAATTTTAAAAAATGTAGGGAAGGTAATTCCTTTTAAACCAGAAGTTATGCTATTAGGTATATTACCGAATGACCTGACCTGGGAGGATCGTTATTTGTTGATATATTTAACTACAGCGGCGAGGATTACATATGCACGTTATTGGAGATCTCCCCAAACACCGAGGAGGGAAGAATATATCGCAAAGATACTGGAAGCAGCTGAGTTGGATAAACTGACATTAACTCTAAAAGGTCAATCAGAAGATATGTTCTTGAACACATGGGGGCATTTTTATGATTGGTATAAGTCAATAGTAAATAGTAAAGATATAGTAAATAGTAAAGATATAGCAAAGAAGGCTTGCAGAAATTGAGATAAGATTTAATAGAGGTGCTTAAAGCCCCTCCATAAATGTTTAATGTTAGGTTAGATTGTTAGTTGGTGTGTTGTATGTAGATGTATTGTATTGTGTGTGTATTGTGAATTGTGTGTGTATAAAATGAATAAGAAGTGGCCTTTTGGCCTTTAAAAAAAAAAGTAGAAGATGCCTGAGGCAAGGGCAGAGATTTGCCCATTCTGAGTCCTTTTGTTCTGAGCTGACAGGAGAGAAGAGTGTGTGTAGGGTGTCACATGGAGGATGTCTGACCATGCAGCTGGCCTGGCACTTGGCCTAAGCTTTCCCACCTAAAATGTGGTTCTCCTAGCCTCCCAGCAAAAGCCACTGTTTAAGCCAAGTACTTTCCTGAAGGCACCTTCTTTGGGGGACTGTAACTCAGACCCTGTACATCCAACCTTCACCAAACTTGGAGGGAAGGTAAAGGAGAGTCATCTGGAAAAGCCCTGTGAGTTCAGTTTTTCTAGTATGCCAGGGGGCGTTCTACCACATCAAGAACCTTACGAAGTGAACTGGTTCATTGTCACTTAAACATTTGTGATGGTTTGTGGCTCACAAACCAGGCATGCCATGAACCACAAACTGAAATGAAACATATTTTCCAAATTTGTGCCCATCCCTATTTATGGTAATCCCAGCTAGGAGTTTTCAAGGCAAGTGAGAAGCAGAGTTGGTTTGCCATTGCCTTCCTCTGCAGATTCTTCCTTGGTGTCCTCCCTTCCAAGTACAGACCCTGCTTAGTTTCTGAGATCTGACAAGATCAGGCTATATCAATATAGGCTTCCCTCCCTATTTGTGTACATAACTGATATTCATAGAGTACCCTAGATCTACAGTGAGAGTCAGATATTTGAAATCTTCATATATGTAATTTAGGGATTACTGGGAAGGCTTTTTGTTGGCATTTCCTTTTACAAAAACTGTGAGCGTGCTCCAGTTTGACTGCAGTATAATGAGTTCATAGAAACATTGTAGTAAAAAGAGATTTCTCATGTGGAAAGAGATTTATACTGTGCTGTATTTTTAATGTGGTCTTGCAATACTGTCACAATAATTTAACAGCTCAGGCACAAAATCAAATTCTCTAGCTATTTCTGTGAGGAACTTCATAAGGAAGAAAATATCATTTGCCTCCTAATCAAAAACATTTTATATGCCATGAGAGAATAAAACTTTCAAAATGACTGAACTGAAATTAATCTGTATAGGCCATCCATTGTTATCACAGGTAAATAACGATCACATTATTCTTCAGAATACCACTGCCACTTTCTAAACAACTTTACAAATTATTGTTTAATAATTTACATGAAAGTTTCATTTTGTATTAAATCTCTCTGAGCAAAACAACAGGCTTTTGATTATCACTTTGTGTTCCACAATGTGTGCTTTCATATTGGTGAGCATTAACAAATTTGCCCCCTCCCATTTCTGAATAAAGTCTGTGGATGCCAGCTGCAGAATAGTTTCAGATTTTGTAGCCTTAATTTGATTTACGGCTACATTACATTTTTCCTACTGTTTTGTTATCATTGACCACTGATTTTAGTGAGAGTTAGACATATATAACTAAGCTGGGTGTATGTTTGGAGATCTGAATGTAAATTGCTTTATAATATATAGAATTGATTCTTACAACTCATTGAACAATGGCCCATGACGTTTTCCATTCAATGGATAGAGCATTTAAATTGAGTGGAGAAGTTGCCTAAAGCTACTCAACATTTTCATAAGCTTGAGCACAGAACCCTGCATTGGACCTCCAATATATGGTTCCTTGTCTTTCATGATTTCACATCTCAGACCTCCAATCAATGCATCTGTTTTGAAGTTAATGCACAATGTAAACTATGCAGCTATAAGATTACTGCAAGGGGGTCTTTGTCTCACATTAAAAGAAACTTGATGTTCTTTTTTACAGCAATGTTTTTTAAAATGTGAAATTCCTGGTTATAGCCTTACAAATGGGGAGAGGCCACAATGGCTAGAGATAGAAGCCTTTTACATTCATTCAGAATGAGCAGAAATGTACTTGTGAAGGGGTTAGAGTTATAATTATGTCTCTCCCCCATCTTCCATAATTTCTGCATAGAAGCTTATGCCTAATCCCCTATGTAGAAATTACCAATACCGTGATTGTAGGTAGGACCAACAGAACAGTCCTAATTTTCCCATCTTTATGGATATGTTTATGCATACTTCTACCATCTGCAAAAGACTAATACTAATGATTCACTGCACACAGCAAGAGACAGAGAGAAAAAGTCTTCAGAATCGTGAGTGATCTCTCTGTTGCCTACAGAAGCTTGAATGTTATTAATGGCACTTCTGTTCTCTTGGGCTATCAGTAATATAGGCCAGTCATCTCTTACACCAAACTCTATGTATGGATATGCTTTGTATACCTTCTGCAGTACTTTGTTTTTGACGCCCATCTTGAAGAAGATATACAGCTAGTCAGGATAACTTACATTACAGGGTTGTGAGAGCACTTACACACTCAGCTTTAAAAAATGCATGTTTTCCCTCATATCCAAATGTCACTACACCACAGACACTATATTTTCTATGCAACCATGTTTATATACATTAATGTCTTCCAAAATGAATTGTCTTAAAGTAGATTAAAGTAGATTCTTACTTTCCTTATTCTCATTAATGAATTCTGAGTATATTCAGCCAGCATGGTTTAATGTTTACAATGTAGCTGCTTGCAAAGGAGCTCAGTATAGAGGTTATAGTTATCCATAAAATCAGGAATGAATTTGGAAGAACAAGGGAGGGAATGCATTTAATATGGTCTCCGCAGTAGACCTGCTTAGATAGGTTCAGAGGCCAAAACATCCCTGGAAATACCACTCTGAGACAGATTCCGCAAAAGCAGTTTCTGCACCCTCAGTCTCCCATTTTCCCCGCTTATACTGCTCAATTTCCCATTATTTGATGTGTGGCTGCATTTTGACCCACATCTCCCCCGATTTCCCCACATCTTCTTGATCCTAAAAAAAATAATGATCAAGAAGACACAGGGGAAATCTGGGGAAGACGCAGGTCAAAATGCAGCCACACAGCAAATTGTGGGAGACTGAGCAGTACAAGTGGAGGAAAGAGGAGACCGAGGGTGCAACAACTGCTCTTGTGGAATCAGTCTGAGTTTCTTGGAGGAAGGGTGGAGGAAAATGCAGTAGAGAAATAAAGAAGACCATGTCTCTGAGAAGATACTGAGTCTGATTTGACATATTTGGTTTGCTTGTCATTTGAGCTTGAATCTGGTCTTTCATTTACAAAATAAACACTGCCTTCGGACAGTATAGGTCTCCTGGCCTATAAGAAAACAAGACTTTTGAGAGTTCTATTCATATCACTTCACCACAATCTAAGGAAGTTTACAAAATTATATTTTTACATATGACTCCATTGTCAAGGGCTTAGCAGGAGGCCAAGAATTCGACTTGTGCAAAGGGAGATGGGACAGATATGGAAAGTGAGGCTAAAGTGAATCAGAAGAGCCAGTCAAAGAGGCCAAAGGGCCCAAGTGGAAAAGGCACATGCCAGAGATCTCTAGAAAATGACACAGTGCAGAGGTGTTTCTTTGGTAATGTCAGATGTCTCTGTGCCAAAATAGTAGTGTTGGAGTGCTTGGTTCTAAAGGAAAACATAGAATGAGCATAATGGAAACCTGGTAGATGGGAGAAAACAAGTGGGATGAGGTCATGTTTGGATACAAACTCTATAGGAATTACAGGGAAGAGCATACTGAAGGGGGTGTTAATATGTATGACAAGGATAGCATAGCATCTAACAAGCTAGTAACTTAAAAATGGCTGACTCCTTCACAGAACTACTGTGGGTGACAATACCAGACCTCCAAATAATTTAGTACTGGGGATGTGCTATCAGTTCCCTGACCAGAAGCTCAGATTGATCTTGAGAAGGAAAATGAAATCATGGAGAAGGCGTTGTAATAATGCCCGTGTGCCCACCAATTTTCAAACATAAATGCATTTTAGGAAGAATGAAAAACACAACAGTTGAAATTGCTAATTTCTTTTTTTTTAATTGGGAGAACAAGTAATACAATCTCTGATTTTCTCTCTCAAACAGAAAAACACGAATCACAAAGCATTTTGAAAAATCCCGTTAATTGTGATGTTGACATTTAAGTCTCTTTAACATTTCCATTTCAGGCACATAAGAATCTCATTTTGCATGCCTTTTCTTTAGCAAATATAGTATGTTAGAATGCACTGGGAGTCAGAAGAGTAACTTCCTGATCATCTAGTCCTAAACTTCAGCAGTCTAGCATTTTAGTGTAATTGTCCTGTGTGCTGCAGTTCGGGGATAGATTAAAAGTTAGCTGGTCATGGGATAAACAAACAGGAAAATACTCATCTAGCTCCAAATAAGAATGGTACAATGCAAAAAAGGAAACATTCCCTCTCTGTGCTGAATTGGGATGGACAGGATAAACTAGGGTTGGGGAGTGCATCCCTCACAGCATACATCCCCCAAACCTAATTTCACCCCATTCTTGGATACTATGAATGATTACGGGATCTGCCGCCTTTGCAGATTATTAATTAGGATTGGAGGAAGGGGCAAAACTGTAACTCAGCAGCAGAGCATATGCTTTGCACACTGAAGGGCCCAGGGTCTGTCTCTGGCATCTCCAGTTAAAACAACCAGGTAAGCAGGTGAGGTGAAAGATCACTACCCTAGATAGCTGCTACAAAAGAAGAGAGTCCTGACCTCAACAGACCAAAAGGTCTGATAGTATAAGACTTCCTATGTTACAGAAGCACATTTCCTCACATCCTAATTAATTCCCCTGCATTCCATTTCAGAATTTAAGCAGGTCAATTTCACCTCTCTCCTGGCTCCCAAAGGGCAATGAGCTGCCTTTGTGGCTACCTGGCCATGTATGGGGTATGGGGCAGAGTGTTTGTCTTAATCTTACAAGAGAGGTGCCTTACTGGATCAGAACAAGGCCAGGCAGTGCTCCTCTCTGTCAGCTCTGCAGCTGCCAGGGACTGGGGGATGGGATGCTGAACACTGGATACATTGCCTCTGTCTGTTTCTCTGGAATGTTTAGTTTCACTTCTCCCTGAATCCTTATTGCCCATTATTCTGAGTTTGTGACCTTGGTACCTTGTTACTCCTTCTCCCTGGGAATGTTAAGTAAGGTGGGCTTTTGCATGACTCCTGACTGGCCCTGAACCACCCATTGACCCTTTTTGATTTCTGTTTATCACTAGCCTGCATGTGCTTGCTTTTAGTTCTGACAATGCTCAGAAGACCTGCCTTTACTGTACTTAATAAATGTGAGCCCCTTGAAGGAGTGTTGTTGAGAACTGATTGCTGCGGGACCCTGACAGATTGTCAGAACTCCCTATAGCCCCAGACCTCACAACACACCATGAGTGGTGAAGAGAACGAGGATGTTCCAGTCACATCGGCTGAAGAGATCCCATTGATGACTGGGATCTCCATCACCACTATGCTGCTCTTGGGGACTAATGGGGGAGTGGATGTGTATGGCTTGGAGAGGCCCCGGCACGATCCTTATTCATGGGCCCAACTCTTGGTGGACACTAGAAAGTCTTGGACAACCACCCCCAATCGGGGGGTGGGGTGCAAGCCACTATGACTACATTTCCACTGCGGAGAGTGGACAAGATGCTGGGAGGTATGGCAATGACAGGGGATCAGATGAAGAGTATGAGCTGATAGTTCCAGGCCCAGCAAGAAGAGCTCCAGCAGGAGATGCATGACATGTTCCTGGACTTGCCTCACCTGGTGGCAACCATGGTGCAACATGAGCTTTGCCTGCAAAGGCCTGTGGGACCTAGAGCCCCACCAGGAGGCCAAGCCCCTCCAGCTCAGCAGCCTCCGGTGCTTCCAGCCAACAACCGGTCCAGGTCCAAGAGCAGATGCCAGGGCAACCAGGGGCACCTGCTGCCCCAGCTGGGCCAGGAGTCCCCGCTGGCACCTGGGCCAGTGGCCCCACTGGCTCTGGGGCTTGAGAGATCATGGGAGCTGTTGGATGCAACCTTCGACAGCAACCCAGAGAAGTTAGCTTTATTCTTCTTTTTTTTAAAAAAACATTTTTATTATAGGATATGTTTCACATATTTAAAATTCCATCTTATAGATATCACATACCTTTTTTCTTTTCTCCCCACTCCCCCCAGTACAAGGCTTCCCGCAATGCTCTTACCCCCTTATAAACTCTATTATCTAATTTCCATTCACAAAATATATCATTTCCATTATCAAATTAGGTAACATTTTAGCAATCTTATCGTTCTTTTTCTTATTTTCTCCTTAATAACTGTCAAAGCAAATCAATCTATTTTTAACATCCCAATTTTTCTCAAGATACTCTTTAAAATCTTTCCATTCTTCAAAAATGCTTCATCTTCTTCGTTATTAAGCTTTCTTGTCATTTTGTCCATTTCAGCCATAAAAAGCATCTTTTCTTGTTTCCAAAATTGTGCATAAGTCATTCTAGCTGTTGTGACCAAGTACCATAACAATGTTCTCTTGGTTACATTTAATTCTTCCAGTTTAAGACCTAACAACAAGATTTGTAGATCTTTCTTAAAGGTACATTTCAGAATCTTCTGTATTTCATTATGAATCTCTGACCAATAACTCATGGCTTTATCACAAGTCCACCACATATGGTAAAATGAGCCCTCTTTCTTTCTACATTTCCAACATTTGCTAGACATACTCTCATTTATATTAGCAATTTTCTTTGCAGTCATATACCATCTATACATCATTTTATAACAATTCTCTTTAACATTAACACAAGTTGAAATTTTCATTGACTTTTTCCACAAACATTCCCATGATGCCATAGTTATTTCATTATTCACATTTACCGCCCATTTTATCATTTGTTCTTTTACAATTTCATCTTCTGTATACCACTTCAGTAAAACCTTATATATTTTTGAGATCATTTTTTTCCCTTTTCCACCCATATAGTCTCAATTTCATTATTCTTTGCCCTAAAGCCATATTTTCTCTTATCAGTTTTAAACAAATCATAGATCTGTCTATAATTCAACCAATCATAATCAAATTCCACATCATCTCTGTCTCTCATAACAAAACTTTTCCCATCAGGTTTTAAAAGATTTCTATACGGTAACCAATCTGATCCTTCATGTCTCGAATATGGTTTGATCACTTCTGCCGGCACTATCCAAAGTGGTCGTTCTTCATAATTTTTTGTATCTCATCCAAGTCTCGAACAGTGATCGCCTAATAAAGTGGTGTTTAAAAAATGTGTCGATTTTTGATTTTTCGTACCAAAAATACGCATGCCATCCAAACTTGTTATCATGACCTTCTAACGCCAACAACTTCATATTTTCAAGATTAATCCATTGTTTTATCCACGTTAAGCAGATAGCATCGTAATAAAGTCTAAGATTTGGTAGTTGAAGTCCTCCTCTTTCCTTAGCGTCACATAAAATTTTCATTTTAATTCTTGGTTTCCTTCCTGCCCACACAAATTTTGATATTTCTTTCTGCCATCCATCCAGCATCTTACTTTGTCGTAGTATTGGGATAGTCTGAAACAAAAACATCAACCGAGGCAAAATATTCATTTTGACTGTTGCAATCCTTCCCATTAGTGATAAATTCAAAGTGTCCCATTTTTTCATATCTTGTTGAATCTTATACCAAATTTTTTCATAATTATTTTTGAATAGATCTATATTTTTCATAGTCAATTCAATCCCAAAATACTTTGTCTTTGTAACCACTTCACACTGGATTTTCTCCTGAAGTTCCATTTGCTTCTGTTTCGTCATATTTTTACACATCACCTTTGTTTTACTTTTGTTAACATAAAAACCGGCCAAGTCTCCAAAATCTTTAATTTTTTGCATCAGTCGTGGTATATTCTCTATTGGGTCTTGAATCATAAACATTACATCATCCGCAAAGACTCTGTATTTATATGTAAAGCCTCTCGTTGTCAGTCCTTTAATATTCTTGTCTTCTTTTATTTTCCCCAATAATACTTCCAATATCCAAATAAACAATAGTGGAGATAGGGGGCAGCCTTGTCTGGTCCCTTTTCGCACTTTAAAATATTCCGTTTTTTCTTTATTTACGTTCAATGCCGCTTTTTGGTCTGAATAAATTGCAGTAATCATGTTTAAAAAAGATTGACCTATTTCCATTTTCTCTATCACTTGCAGCATAAAGTCCCAGTTCAAATTATCAAAAGCTTTTTCTGCATCCAAAAAGAGGAATCCAACTTCTTTTTCAGGATGTTTATCACAATATTCAATTGCATCTATCACCACTCTTAAATTGTCTTTGATTTGCCTATTCGGTAGAAAACCAGCTTGTTCTTCTGTTATAACATCTTTCAAATAATTTTTCAACCTTTCAGAAATTACTTTAGCAAACAATTTGTAATCATTATTCAGGAGGGATATTGGTCTATAGTTCTTCACATTAGTTAAGTCTAAACCTTCTTTGGGTATAAGCGAAATATTTGCTTCTTTCCATGACTCTGGAATCCGTTTTGTCTCTCTTATTTCATTTGACAAAAGTACAAAAATTGGGGTTAGCTCATCCTTTAATTTTTTGTAAAATTTTGCAGTAAATCCATCTGGACCTGGAGCTTTCCCTAATTTTGCTTCTTCTATCGCACTGACAATTTCTTCATTTTTAATTGGACCATTAAGCACTTCAATATTCTCCAGATATTTCTTAAGTTTCTGTGAATCAATACATTTCTTTTGAAACAGTTTGGCGTAGAAATTGAAAAAGACTCTCTTTAGGCCATTCAACTCCACAATATCCTTTCCATCTTCTATTATTTTGTTTATAAAATTTCTTTCACGTCTATTTTTCAGTTGCCATGCTAGGAACTTTCCAGGTTTATTGGCACCCTCAAACGATTTCTGCTGTAACTTCTTTAAATTCCAATACATTTCTCGATTTGACAATACATTTAACTGGTCTTGTAACATGTGAATTTCCCTTATAATCTTTTTCTTCCCTGGCTTTTTCTTTAGCTCTTTTTCTTTCTGTCGGATCTTTTCCTGTAAATCATTTTGTTGTTGCAGTCTTTGCTTTCTATCTTTAGTGTTTAATGAAATAAGCAGTCCCCTTACGACCGCTTTATATGCGTCCCACATGATTTGTAATTCCGTACCTCTGTTCAAATTTGTTTCAAAAAAGTTCTGTGTTTCCCTCCGCAATGTCTCATTAACTGTTTTTCTGTCTAATAAGTCCTCATTAATTTTCCAGTATAATTGTTTAGGTTTTTCTCTCGACATCCAAAGTAAGAGGCTGTGATCAGAATTATTTTTTGTTAAGATTTCAATCTTTTGAGTCTTCGATGCCAACTCCTCCGACATCCAAATCATATCAATCCTGGAGAAAGAGTCATGTCTATTAGAGTAAAAAGTATAGTCTTTTGCTTTGGGATTCCATTTTCTCCAAACCTCTTCCAGTTTCTCTTGTCTCATCAGTTCAAAGAAAATTTTTGGTAATTTCCCGCCACATCTCCAACTTTTTTTGAACGTCTGTCCAGTAAGTTATTCACTGTACCATTAAAATCTCCTGCGAAGATAACCTGATCATAAGTTAATTGTTCCATCTCATTTGTCAAATCTTTAAAAAAATCTCTTTAGCTCCATTGGGTGCATACAGATTTACAATCAAAGTCTTTTTCCTGTGTATCATTATTTCTACTCCAATATACCTCCCATCATTGTCCACAAAAATTTGCTTGGGTTCCAATTCTTTTTTGATGTAGATCACTGTTCCTTTATTCTTTTTAGTTGCTAGTGAAAAAAATTCTTCTCCCAATTTCTTATTTATCACATATTTATAGTCCTGTTTTCTGATATGAGTTTCCTGCAAACAAATTATATTGCTCTTTTGTTTTTCCAGCCAATGATTTACTAATTTTCTTTTGTTAGGTGAATTAAGTCCGTTTACATTCCAAGATAGCAATTTGTAATCCATGGTGTCTTGATTTATATATCCAAAAACTCTTCAAAATTATTTTCTTTAAACCTATACAGGTCTCCTTCTGATTTGATCATAAATCTCACTGAGTTGTATGTAAATGACAATCCTTGAGGTATTTCCCATCTGAATCTAATTCCCATTGCCTTTAATTTGTCGACCAATTTTTTGTATTTCTTTCTGTCTTGCAACATCACCCTTGAGATTTTTCTTAATATTAAATTGCTTCTTGAAAATATCCTCTTTCATTTTTCTTGTCACAAACTGCACAATGACATCTCTGGATAATTTTTTCCTCTGAGCATACGTTGAGTTTACTCTGTAAATTAAGTCGAAATCTGAGTCTAGATCTCCTTGATCCTCACCAATATATGCCGTCAATGTTGTTATTACCAACGTGCGTATATCTTGGTCTTCTGCCTCCTCAATTCCTCTTAGCCTCAGGTGGTTTTGTGTAGCTCTGTACTCCATCATAGATTCTAACCTTGTGTTATCCTGGAGGGTATTTTTGATCTTTTGTTCTAGCTCCGTCGACTTAGCTGCTAAACCTTGGACTTCTTTTTTGACTTCTTCTGTATCTTTTTTAAACTCTGCCACTTCTGCTAGGACTAGTTCTTTCATATCTGCCATAATCTTCTCTTGTACTTGCACTTGTACTTGTTCTATTTGCTCCAATTGCTTTTCCATTTGTTGTTTCATCTGTAATTCCATTTGTTTAGTCTGTAATTCCATTTGTTTTCCAAGATTCTGCACTGTCTCCATCATCCTCCTCTCCATAGCCTCTGTTGCTGCCTGCCATTCTTTTTTGTCCTTTGCTGCCATTCTGGGACTTGATGTAGAGGCGGCCCTTTGTCTTGGCCTCAAATCCATTTTGAAAACTTTTAAATGTCACCAAATCTCTTTTCTTCTAAGTATTCCGTCAAATCGCCGCCTTTATATGTTTCTTCTCTTTAATTTTATAGTTCAAATTCAATTTTAAAAAATTAGTCCTCCTCAAAATGGCGGGCGCAATTTCTCTATGGTTTTTTGGCAAGAGTAGGCTATTTTGTAACTTCCGGTTTAGTGTCCGTCCCAAAAATCCAACTTCCTGTGCAGCGCACTAACTCTTCCTACTCCTTCCGGTTACTCAGTCTTTTGAAATGCCTCTCTTGCCCCAAGCTCGTCTTTTCTGAGCCGGAACTTGTTTTTGGTAGCACAGATTCACATCAGTTTCGTTTTTACAGCTTGCCGTTAATCTCTAACTGACCACAGGAATGCAAAACAAGAGTTTCTTTTTTGCTATTTTCACGTTCTAGAAAGCTTCTTTCAATTCCAAACAAAGCGGATTACTTCAGAAATGCTTTTGTACACTAAGCCGCTTGATTCAAATCTCTCTATGTCTTCAAACCGGAAGCAAAAGTTCCTTGTTACCTTACAGTTCGATCTCGGGGTTTCGCATTGCTTCTTCTTAACTTAATATTGACTTTGATGGTAAAGAGGTTGGTAGATGACGGGTTTATGCTGAATTGTCAGCCTGATTAGCTCCTGTAGTGAAAGCATAAATAGACTTCCTCCGAAGCCTGCCCACGCCAATCTCAACTCCCGCTTGGACTTGGCTGCTTGCTTGCCACCCCCCCACACCTGGGGAGTGCTGCGTTGGACCAGAAAAGGGTCCAAACTGTCAAAAGGAGCTATCGTCCACCCTGCACAGTTTGCAGAGTGCGTCAACTCGCCATTTTAACTCCGACCGGAAGCCTGAAGTTAGCTTTCTTCTTGCAGGTGCGCAAGTTCCTCCAGGATTGGGGTCATACTTTCCCGTCAGAGAAGCACCATGTGGACTATATTGGATCATGCCTGCAGGAGCACGAGGCCGACTGGTGTGTTGGTTTATGCAACCTGAGAGGTCCTGAGCTCAGGGAGGTGCAAGCGTTTATGTGGGCACTGAGACGGCAGTATGAAGATCCCATGGAGGCTGAGAAGGCCCGCACCAGTATCTGGGCTCTCAAGCAAGGATCTTGCTCGTTGCATGAATACTCAGATGAGTTTAAGATGTACGCAGCCAAGATCCAGGGGTGGCCTGAACCCATGTTAGTGGAGCACTACCGGTTCAGGCTGAATCTCCAGATTTTGGAGACCATGCTCCACAGCGTGAATCCAGTGATGTTGGCAGCTTGGGTGAGAGAAGCTGGGGATGCAGAATACTGGCTCCAGATGATCTGAATGCATACCCTGAAACCATCGCAAAAGGTGACAAGGCCCCCCACGAAGCCCCAGCAACAAAAAACCAAGAAGCCACTGTGAGAGCAATGGATGAAGCAAGGGCTCTGCCTACACTGTGGGGAGCCGGGTCACTATGCTGCCTTCTGCTCTGCGACCCTCCCTCCAGCTAACAGCAAGACCCTGGAACGGAAGACGTCGGAGACTCCCATGAAGGGAGGGGAGCACAACCCAAGCATCCACAGGCCCTCAGTTAAGCACCCCATCTGATGTGCTGGATGAGGATTCCCCCAGTGGGGATGAGAACCCCTAGTCAGCAGGAAAACGCCAGGACCTGCTGTAAGTGGCACAAAACAGCAGGTCCGAGAGCAGGCAGTGCCACAAGTGGTGAGCAGCACTCGCCTCTTGTTTTTTGTGGCTGTGTCAGTGATTTTAATTCTGATAATGAATATATGCAGAGTTCTGACAATGAATGTATCTGGAGATGGGGACCCAAGTGAGGGTGCGGGCTCTTAAAGACTCAGGGTGTGCTAGAGACTTAATAAGTCCCTCAATAGTTATGGGATTGGGGGTGGCAGTGCAAAGACTCCCTGAGCTGTTAATTTTCATGCAGATGGATGGCTACACAATGAAGGAGCCCTGCAAGTACCAGACTATCCCCTTAATCATGGGAATGAAAGAACATTGGGAGAAGCGGTCTTTTGTGACTAACCCTATGGCTTGCTTCTCCATGGTCTTGGGAAACCCCTGGCTCCAAGACCACAACCCTTACATCTGGTCAGAGCTTGCCTGGTGCAAGAGGAGCTCAATTGGATCCTCCTGGAGTATAGAGTATTCGATCAGGAAGAGGCCAATGAGCTCCCCCTTCACCGTAACTCAGACTGCGCCATAGAGATCCTGCCCAGGCACAAATTGCCTAAAGGGAAATTGTACTCGATGACCCCGGCCAAAAAGGAGGAGTTACGGAAATTTATTGACAAAAATTTAGCCCAGGGGTTCATCTATCCTGCCTCTTCACCATTTGTGGCTCCAGTCCTCTTCAGGAAGAAGAAGAATGGGGGTCTGAGACTGTGTACTGACAACAGGAGGTTAAATGGTTTGTGTGCTTCAAACACTTACCCTTTACCTCTGATCAAAGACCTCCTGGCAGATGCTGCCAGGAGGAAGATTTTCACCGAACTGGTCCTCTGGGATGCATATTTTATAGTGTGCATCCAGGAGGGGAATGAGTCAAAGACCTTTTTCAACACCCCGTTTGGGCAGTTTGAATACTTGGTAATGCCATTCGAGTTGCAAGGAGCACCTGGAGTATTTATGAAGCTGATCAATGATGTGTTACACAAGCACTTATTCAAAGGGGTTTTAGTTTAACTTGATGATATCCTTTTATATTCCCAAGATAAAAAGTCACATATTAAATTGGTCCGGGAGGTCTTAACAACCCTATATGACAATAAACTGTTTGCTAAGCTATCTAATTGTGAGTTCCACCAAACCAAGGTTGACTTCCTGGGCTACCACATCTCTCAAAGGGGCTGGAGGTGGATCCACAGGAAGTGGCTGATGTCTTGGGGTGGAAGGCTCCTAGGTCCCGACACTAACTCCAGGCCTTCCTCAGGTTTGCAAACTTTTATTGTCCATTCATCCCCAATTTTGCTCAAGTGAGCTTGTCCCTCACAGACTTGCTAAAAATGAAGGGGAAGGGGCAGGACAGTGCTAAACCAAGCACTTGCTTAGAGCGGACTAGCGAATGTGAGGATGCATTTGATAAGCTCAAGGTGCTCTTCATCTCCGAGCACATCTTACAACACCCAGAAGAAAATAAAAAAAATTATTCAAGTCGATGCCTCTGATGTAGCCATGGGGGGACAATTCCCCAGGAGGGGGAAGACAGAAAGCTGCACCCCCTTGCCTATGTATCTAAGTTTAATGCCACAGAATGTAACTGGGCAGTTTGGGACAAAGAGGCAGCAGGTATTAAGCTCGCCCTGACCACCTGGCAGCATTGGCTGGAGGGGGTACAAGTCCTGTTTGAGGTGTGGACTGATCATAAAAATTTAGAAGCATTGCGTGCCCTGTGGAATCTCAATGCCAAATAGCTGCAGTGGGTGGAGTTTTTCTCCAAGTTCCATTTCACTCTCCATCTCTTCCCGGGGAAGTCCAACTCATTAGCTGATGCCTTGTCCTGCCTTCCCCAGCATGCCAGCTAGAGGGAGGAGGTAGTGGACTCTATGTTTACACCCTCCCAATAGGGAGGAGCTGTTGTCACCCACCGACAAGTGAAAGCGGCAGCTGGAGGGGAGGTGGAACCCTGGGCTGCCAGATTCAAACAAGCATTCTCAGAAGTTGACAAAGAGGACATTGCTAGCGATGCTTCTATACAGCAGGGGCATGATGAGTGCTGGTACCGGGGGGGTGCCTTTATGTCCCATGGGCCCTTTGGGGGAGGTGTTGCACTCGGGACACGAATCTAAACTGGCTGGGCATTTTGGCTACCTGAAAATGCTCCACCTGCTACAACACCAGTTCTGGTGGCCTCGCATGAAGTTGGACATTTCCCAGTATGTGGCCTCATGCCAAATCTGCCTAATGAGTAAGAAGTGACTGGGAAAACCTCCCTATCATGAGCACCGCCCTGTCACAGGACGTTACTGTGAGGTAGCTGTGGCGTTGCCGCCTTTCTATATATGTAATGTCACTGTATTTCGTTTATGATCTTATGAGGTGACTGATCAGTCCTAATTTCTATCTCTGAGGGCTGATCAGCTCACCCTTAACAGTAGTCTCTTTGGGATTCGCTTTAACTTCTGGATATATGGAGGACAACTGTCCAGTATTATTCTTCCCCACAGAGTCAGGGACCAGGGCTTATAAATGTCACACAGCACAGATCTTTATTATACAGAAAATTCCACCGGGGATGGGATATATTTACACAGGATACTTTGGATACTTTGTAGTATAAACACTTCACTTTGCCTTTTCGTAAGCTGTAGGTTTATCACTCTCTGACTCAGAAGTTCTTTGGTTCACAAAACCCTTCTCTGACTCCACTCTCCCAAACCTGTTTGGTGGTTAACCTTTGGGCTTTAACTGCCTGGCCTCCTAAGTCTACTGGTTCAACAAAACCCAGCTCTCCAGACTCTTTGCCCTTCCTTAGCCACCTTAAGTTCACATGGAGCAGGGTATTTGTGATTTGTGACCCCTGAGGTCTTGTACTTTTCACTCTCTTACCATTCTCCTCTTTATGTTAGAGGATACCAGAGCAGGGTGCTTTTCAGCCCGTTTTTCACTGAGTTCGGAGGCTGTTGAGCTCTCAAAGCTCCCTCAGAAAACTCCCTGTGTGTTAACTCTCTGTCACCAATTTACAAACTCACTCACTCTTCCAACGGTCAGCTCTCAACCGTCATTTCTGTACCATTATTTATCACTCCTCTCCCTGAGAGTTCCGAGCCACCTGCCCCCCACCTCTCTCAGTGTTATGTGACTCAGCAGCTGCTGGGTTTACCTTGCTGCTGTCCATAAACCTCTAATTCTGTCACACTCCCAGAACCTTGCAGCCATTGGAAACACCAAGCAGATCTTGGGAGGTAATCTCAATGGACTCAATGGATCTCCCCCCCCAGCCAGGGGAGGATGGTGAGCTGGGTGGTTGTGGACTTATTCTCAAAGCAGGCTCATTTAATTCTCTGTGGCCAATTGCCAACAGCCAAAGCCTTAGCCAAACTGTTTATGCAACATATTGTATGGCTACATTCCATTCCCACCAAAATAATATCCAATAGGGGAAGTACATTAGTAGCCACCTTTTGGAAAGAACTCCTACAGATCTTGGGGATTGAAAGGGGGCTCAGCGGCACATACCACCCAGAAACTGATGGGCAAACTGAGCAGGTGAATCAAATAGTTGAACAGTTTCTCAGATGTTTCACTAATTATCAGCAAGATGATTGGGTGAATTTATTACCTTATGCAGAATACAGTTACAATAACTCTGTCCACTCTTCCACTGGACTATCCCCTTTCAAGGTTTTGCATAGTTATGAGGGGGTGCCTCTCCCTACCATAGGCACAGCTGCCCCCCCCCCCAGCAGCCTCCAAATATGGTGGAAGGGTCTGCAGGATCAATGGACTGAAATTCAGAAGAACCTAAGTAAAGCAAAAACCAGCTATAAAGCGCAGGCTGACAAGGGCAGGGCCCCTGAATGGGATCTGCAACCCAGAGATTCTGTGTACCTATCTACTAAAAACATTAAAGGGCTTCAGCCCTGCAGGAATTTGGGCTGGAAATATCTTTCATTTATTTCAAGTCTATACGACCGAAGTCTCGACCAGGAAAAGGGGAAAGGAGAGAAAAATACACAAAACAGAGTATAAAATGATTATAATAACAATGAGTAAAAACCAGGCTTTGGCCCAGAAGTTAAAACTTCCTAACTAGACTTGGGGCGGAGCAGACTAACTAAAATTGGCCAGTGCTTATGAGGATAAAATCAATGGTGATGAAATTTTCCGTGTCTTTTTAAAAGCAGCTACCTTGGCCAGGAACCGAGCCACATTTGCTGTTATCAGTCCATCGGCGTTTGAATCACATAGTAATACTGATAGAGCCCAGGAATGCGGCGGAAGATTCATCTTGGTAAGGGTAGGAGTAATGTAGGTTCCTCTATCCTGAGTCCAGTGGGGGCAGCGGAACATAAGATGATCTAAAGTTTCAATTTCGCCTAAATTGCAAGGGCAGAGGCGATCTGAATAAGGTACTCCTTCAAATCTGCCCGATGTTACCATTGTTGGAAATGCATTTAGGTGAGCCAATAGAAAGGCGTGTCGGTGGGAAGGAATTGGAAGCGTTGAATGAAAATCGAGGAGTTTCTCTGGTGGGGGCAGCCCCAGGGCCAGAGGTGAGCAGATACATCTGGCTCTAGCCACTGTGCTGGCCCAATCCAACTGCTTAAGTTTCTTCAAAGTTTCCACTAGCTGGGAAGGTACAAGCTCTTCCGTGGGTGAGGAAATTGGAACTCCCAGTGCCCTAAGTTTACACGCCAGGAGGGACAGCCAGGGGTTAGATGCCGAATCCTTTAAGATAGAACAAAGGAAGCCAGCCTGGGGATGGTAACTCGGGTCAGATAACTTAAATCTCAACTTAAATGCCCTTCTCCAGGCACATGCTTCAAGCGAGGGTTGGGCCAATTCCATACGAAGGGCGGTCCCAGCAACGCACCGTGGAGTTCCAGTGATTCTCCTAAGAAATGTATTTAAATAGGAGTCCAATTTCTCATCCACACCAGCAATCCATATTTCTACACCATATAGAATATGGGAGACCACCTTAGCATTATACACCTCAATAGCAGGAGGAATCCGCTTAGCCCCCTTTGTGCGAAAAAATCTCTTAACCATTGCCGTGGCGAATCTGGATGTCTTCTTTACATGAGTCAGGTGAGCAGACCAAGATAGGTTATAATTAAAAACGATACCAAGGTAACGGAAAGAGGAAACCCATTCTAGATGACCATCCCTAACTTTGAAATGATTGGGGCCTCTTCTTTTAGTAGCAGAAAAACGAAGAACCTTGGACTTTGCACAATTCACAGTAAGTTTTTCTTGATCACAATAGTCCAAAAAAGCATTTACAGTGGTCCTCAATCCAACTTCGGATTTTGCCAGCAGAACAGCATCGTCCGCATAAAGTAAAAGTGGTGTAGGAAGACCATCAGGATTCACCCAGACCGAAGCTGATGTACTGGAATAAAGGGCCATGATCAATCCCAGTAGTCTACGATCAATGTTAGTATTTTTTAGTTTCTCCCAGAGTCTACGGCGAGAAATAGAATCGAAAGCAGCCCTCAGGTCCATAAAGGCCGCATAAAGATAACCTCTTGGACGAGAAGAATACTTGGCAGCCAAATGGAGGAGCGTCAGACAATGATCTGTGGTTGCAACACCCTGAAGAAAACCGCACTGTTCAGGGAAAAGGTACATCTCTTCATTGAGCCAGTTCTGAAGTCTCTCCTGTAAAAGCGCAGAATAAATCTTGCCTGGAATTGCAATGAGGCTAATCGGCCTATAATTCCCCGGGTCATTGGCATTTCCACTTTTGTGTATTGGTACCAGAGTAGCTGTCTTCCAGATTCCGAGGATACTGGCTGATTGGTTAATATCCATAAACAGATGGGCCAGACGATAAGCCCACCATTCAGGATTAACAAGAAATAGTTCTAGGGGCAAAAAATCTGGACCCACCGCTTTGCCACGCTTCATCTGATTAAGATGTTCCAAAACTGGCTCTGGAGAGACCCGATCCCAAACCGGACCAGTGGCCAAAACCTCCTTGGTTTCCTTTTCATCAACAGGGTGCTCTGAGGATTGGTATAAAGCTGCAAAATGCTCCGTCCATCTTGCCGATGAAATTGTCGCCACAGTATCGAATTGGCGCCCTGGTCTAACAAGCCTCCAAAAAGCCTTCACATCTCTGGTCTCCAATATGGTAGCAAGGGATTCCCAGTCCTGGGTGGCCATGGCTTCCTTTTTCTTCTGAATTAGATCCTTGAAAGCTTTTTTGAGAGAAAAAAAATTCAATCAGATCCTCTGATCTTCTAGTAAGCCTAAAGCGTAGCAATTTAACTCGAATAGCCTTCTTGGCCAATTGGCATTTGGCATCAAACCAATGGATTGAATGATTTTTCGGCGTCCTCCAATGGTCCTCGGTAATTCTCTTAACTAGAGAACAGCTGTCCACAAAAAAATTAAGTAGATCAAGGTAAAGTGTAGATTGTAGCTGGATGGGATCTATCAAGGAAGGTAGCTTGGGGAGGCTACCAAAATCCAGGTGATCTTGAATTTCAGCAACCTGCATGGCAACCACCGGGGGGTTCCTACGTGCACATCTGATCCACTGTATAACATCCTCACTAGGCTGTGCCACAGCTGTCTCAGGTTTGTTACCAGTGGAAATATTTAGAGTAAGAAACAGTGGAAGATGGTCGCCCCCTAGGTAATCTCCAATAGCAAACTCTTGCACCAAGGGGAAAAATTCCTGAGAAATCAAGAAAAAATCTACAACGCTAGAACCCCTTGGGGTATAACATGTGTAATCGCCTGATTTATCAGGAGAAACTATACCATTAAAAAACCCCAGGTTCTGGGTAAGCACCAATGTAGCTAGTCGTTTGCCTGCCAAGTTGACCTTCGAATCCTTGGACACACGATGAAACCAAGGTAGAGGCAATGCTAGATCATCCAAGTCACCCACCAAAGACAACAATTGGGCATCAGAGGCACCAATCCTGGCATTCAGATCTCCTCCCACAAGTATCACAGAAGCAGGATAAATCCGATGGAGTTTCTCAACCGTTCCTTCCAGCTCACTCCAGTAGTCTTCAATCTCTTCTTCTGATGAGAGCGGGGGGATATAGTTGTTCACCAGGAGTAGAATATGATCAAACAGAGTAATTTTCAATTTAATCACCATCCTATGCGGTGAGGCCACCAGAAGAGAACATGTTGTCACTGGCAGATTATTGGAAATCAAACATGCCACACCAGCCCTAGGACGTCCAGGGCCTGAGCCCTTGATTGCTGAGGAAGAGAAGACCTGAAAACCAGCCACATTTAGGGCCCCAGTGGACCAGGTTTCCTGGAGCATAACAATATGATAGATCAGGAATAACGCAGCAATTGAATGATCGTGACTCTTTGCCTTCCACCCATTCACATTCCAAGAGAGAATCCGAAGCTTCTGAGTGCTAGATTGTCAATCTGTCTTAGGTTTAGCACTGGTTCTCTCAACTTTGTCTGGTATAAGATTTGGTTGTGAAGGGAGAGTCATTATCTCCTCAGCTCCCGAATCATGGAGTATGCAACCATTAACAAAAGGTGGAATCGATTTCTGAAACTGACGAATTCTCTGCTCAGCACAATCTGTAGTTGAGAAGGACTGTTGCAATATGGCTTTTTGGGGAGTATTTTTCCCAGTCCGTTGTTCCCTCATGTTAGGTTGCTCTGCCAATAAAGAGCCACCCTGAGAATGGTGAACCATGGCTGTACACCTCGATTTACGGGAAATAGGAGCTCCATAGTTAGTCTCATTATCATCATAAAGGGCCTCACTTGCTGAAAATGACAAATTGGTAGGACCATGAGTTTGTGACTGAATTTCCTGATTACAAATGCTAGGCCTGTCATCCATTACTTGTGCCGAAGTCAAGACATCATGCATATACTTTATATTCTGTAAAATCTCCTCTTGCCTAAATAAGAGTGACTTCTCTGCAGCCTTGCTATCTTCTACGTTGCTGGAGTTAGAGAGAGAACATCCAGCTTCCCCCATTTCCAGTGTCTCCTTTCCTTTCCCTTGGTCTGTCTCTTTCATCTGGGTTATCAGGGAAGAGTCTTGGAGAGGCCAGAGTGCAATTTGCCGAAATACTCTCTGTGATCTAATCCCAAAACGCTTCAGCCGGACACTATTATTAAAAAGTAATTGAGGGATGTACTTAGAAGCAAAAGTAAGGGTGATTTTCATATGATCTTCAGACTGTGAGACAAGTTGTGTATACTTTAGATCAACCTTCTTATAGGCAATATCTAAAATTTGACTTAAGAAACGTTCAGCTGAGCATTTTGGTCTCCAATCCATAAGCTGTCCTTTCCCAGGATGAATGATGAGTGTAGCTTGATGGAGTTGGAGTATAGTCGAAAATTTACAGTTGGATTTCCTTGTAAGGGACTCCTCTGCACTCAGTCCATATATAGATTTTGTTCTTAGTCTCTTTTGACTAGAATTAGTTACATCAAGGCCAACAGGTTTGGTTTGCTTCCCTAAATCTGCAATCTTAGACTCCATTCCCCTAACAAGAGAGATCAAAAACTGCAAAGTCTCGGCCACCAGTAGACATTGCTTGGCAAAAAGGGCACCACACACCCCTCCTGTGACACCCTTGTAATCAGCCCCAAAAAGTGTTGTCGAGTCAGTTTGAGTTGACTTGTCTACTCCTGAGGAAGAACGCTGCGTAGAAACAAAAGGAGAGTCAAACGGATCATTCACTACCTGCTGGTAACTCCTTATCCCGAGGGGGGAAGGCTCAACTTGATTATCAGTATCCTGTGCTGATGTCTTGTCGTGTTGTGTGGCAAAAAGCCACCTATCCAGAGACTCTGCCCAATTAATTCCATATTTCTTTTTGTGGGGTGGGGAAGCCTCTGGATCCCCCCCCAGTCCTAGACCTCTTCCCCATACTAAAAACCTTGGCTGGTTTCCTGGTGTGATTTGACTATTTCATGAATAACAAGGTGTTTCTCTCACTATTCAGCCAGACGGCCCGACTAGTGCTGTTAATTAGACACAATGAGTAAGAGAGAAGAACGCGGAGTCACGCCCAGGGAGGCAGATAAAACCGTCATAAACTTCAAACTTCCCAACAAAACAGCAGCACTGTTCTTCTTCCCTTCAGCAAATAAATAATTAGAGTGGCCTTACCAAAACTTGCAGCTGAAAGTTTAAGTCCGTCAGTGATAAGAAGTTATCTGCTACAGCTGCAGGCTGCAGACGAGTTTATAGTTCCCTCCTTACTCCAGTCCCTCCTATTCTCCAAAGCTAAAGAGACTTGCAAACTCTATCAGAGTTCAGAAACATAGCTACCAACAAAAATATTTCTCTTGTTGAACCAAATAATAATGAGGAAAAGTCCAAAAGAGAAGAACTTGCCAAGACCTGAGAAAAGCACGTCCGAGCTGGCTGGTGTCAAGCTCCGCCCCTGGGCTGGAAATATATAGGACTGTTTATAGGAAATATATAGGACCGTGCAGGAAGATGGGCTGGAATACATAGGACTGTGCAGGAAGTTGGGCTGGAAATATATAGGATCGAAATCAATGAGGTCACTGTTGAACTTGATTTGCCTAAATCTCTTAAGACTATACATCCCATTTTTCATTTCAGACTGCTCAAGTGGGACCCTGGGCTGAACATGTGGAAACCTTGCCCACCAGCCCCTCCTCCCTCCTGGGTGAACCCCATCAGGAAGTATTGGACTCTAAAGTCAAGAAAAATAAACTCTTCTACCTGATTCAATGGAAGGACTTCGCATAATGAATGGGTTGAGGAATGCCATGTCTGCACCCCCCACTTATTGTGGGCCTTCCATAAGCAATACCCTAAGAAGCCTGGGGGAGGGTCCTTGGAGGGGCAGAATGTCAGCTCTGCAGCTGCCATGGACTGGGGGTGGGATGCTGAACACTGGATAAATTGCCTCTGTCTGTTTCTCTGGAATGTTTAGTTTCACTTTTCCCTGCATTCTTATCATCCATTAGTCTGAGTTGGTGACCTTCATACCTTGTTACTCCTTCTCCCTGGGAATGCTTACCTGTTAGCAGGGCTCTTTTTGTAGAAAAAGCCCAGCAGGAACTCATTAGCATAATAGGCCATACCCAACAACATAAACTCATTAGCATATTAGGCCACACCCCTGACAATGCAGATCTGCCCTCACAGAGGAGGGAGAGCTTGTACCTGAATAAACCTTGGTCTTAAAGGTGCCACTGGACTGTTTTTGATTGCAAGCTATGGGTGTGTGTGTGTGCAGATCTGCTAAGAGAGAGAGAAAGAAAGACTCTGCTAAAAGCTAGATGTGTGTTTGCTATCCAGGATAGGCACACTATGTAGGGTCATTTCCTAAAAAAAGAGGTGCAGGAGTTCATTAGCATAACTCATTAGCATATGCCACACCCCCTGACATCACCGGAAGTATGGCGAGAAAGAGAGAAAGAGAGAGAGAGAAAAAAGAAGTCAGAGAGAGACAGAGAGAGAGATGGGGAGGAAGGAAGGAAGAACGAGAAAGAGGGAGGCAGGGAAAGAAGGCAAAGAACTTTGGGAAAGAAGGAAAGAAGAGAAAAGAAAAGGAAGGAAGGAAGGAAGAGGGGGGAAAAGAGGGGGGAAAGAGGGAAAGAGATGGGGAGGAAGGGAAAGAGGGCAAAGAATGGGAAAGAAAGAAAGAAAGAAAGAAAGAAAGAAAGAAAGAAAGAAAGAAAGAAAGAAAGAAAGAAAGAAAGAAAGAAAGAAAGAAAGAAAGAAAGAAAGGAAGGAAGGAAGGGAGGGAGGGAGGGAGGGAGGGAGGGAGGGAGAGAGGGAGAGAGAGAGAGAGAGAGAGAGAGAGAGAGAGAGAAGAAAGAAAGAAAGAAAGAAAGAAAGAAAGAAAGAAAGAAAGAAAGAAAGAAAGAAAGAAAGAAAGAAAGAAAGAAAGAGAGAGAGAGAGAGACATGGGGAGAGAGACAGGGAGAGAGAGAGACAGGGAGAGAGATGGGGAGGAAAGAAGGAAGGGAAAGAGGGAGGGAGGGAAAGGGGGCAAAGAACTTTGGGAAGGAAGGAAAGAAAAGGAAAGAAAGAAAGAGGGGAAAAGTGGGAAAGAGATGGGGAGGAAGCAGGGCTGGCTCATCCGCTAGGTGAACTAGACATTCGCCTAGAGCACCGGCCGGGCCTGGGGCACCAAACAGTGCCTGTGGAGGGCAGCTTTCCCACCTTCCTCAACTCAGCCAGCGTGGCCCCTTCCTCCCTGCCTCAGAACTTCTGGGCCAGAAGGTGCTCAGGTGGCGGCAGTTGAGGGGCGTTCCTGCACAAGAGACCTTCCCGCAGAGGGGCGAGGAGGAGGACCCCTGCAAGTGCTCCCCCTGGGAATGCCAGCCTTGCCCCCCCATGGGATCTCAGCTTGGCACTCCCCACCTCACCTTCTCCTCCCCACCGGTACCTTCCCATTCCCCCTCCCCCCTGGTTAGCGAAGCACTCCCTCATGGTGGTCAGGGCGGCCAAGGCGGGAGGGGTCCAGCTGTGGGGCCAGGGTTGTTCCAGCAGATGAAGTGGGGGGGATCACAATGCCACTCTTCCAGCGAGCCCATCAGGGCGGCTGCGGGAGGAACCTTGCCTGGCAGCTGAAATCCCACCTGCCCAACTTTTCCAGCGCCTCGGAGGTGGCAGGAGGGAGGTGGTGGGGTGCTCCGGAGAGCTTTCTCTGCTCACGTGCCTTGGCACATGGGCAGAGAAAGGCGGCAGGTGGGGGGGCACTTCAGAAGAAGCTGGAGACCGGGCTGGAGGCCTTCTCGGTGCACTGCGCCTTGGTGCGCCACACCTCAGCGCACCCAAAGAACCAGGGATAGGGCAGGAGGCAGGAAACTTACCTTCCTTCTTCTGCCTCCTTCCTTCTTCTTCTGGGAGCATGGGGGCGGGGCTTGGTCATGTGTCCACCCCCTGGGTGCCTCACTCCCAGATCCACTGCTCCTCCATGCTCCGGCCCCATCTGAGGCCTGCCTGTTAGGTAAGGTGGGCTTTTGCGTGACTCCTGATTGGCCCCAAGCCACCCACTGACCCTTTTTGATTTCTGTATGTCACTAGCCTGCGCTTGCTTGCTTTTAGTTCTGACAATGAATGTATGCTCAGAAGACCTGCCTTTACTGTACTCAATAAACATGAACCCCTTGAAACAGTGTCATTAAGAACTGATTGCTGCAGGACCCTGACACTCACAGCCTGAAAACAGAAGAAACCTGGATGCTGGGAAGCCCACCATTCTCGGAACCAAACTGAGCTTCCTTACCAGCAGGAAGAGCAGGCCCCAGAGGATGGCCCACAGCACCCCAGCAGCCCCCATGCTCCTTCCTTAGTGTGTTTTCCCTGGAAACAGCTGTTCCCTCTAACGTCCACTGGCCTCTCTCATTCTCTCCACCTCCCATGGACAGAGTGAGCAGAGCAGCAGCCGAGCAGGGCTTTTGGTGAGGCAAGGGAGGGAAGAGGTGGCAGGCAGGCCAGTGCGGCATCCTCCAGCTGAGCCAAGGAGGAGCACAGCTGGGGCAAGTGGAGCAGCCAAGCAGGGCTTGAGGCGAGGGAGGGGCAGGGCAGGCGGGGCAGCAGGCAGGCCAGTGCGGCGTCCTCCTGAAGGTGGTACTCTAGTCAACTGCCTAAGTTGCCTCTATGGACAGTCTGGCCCTGTGTGGGAAAGTGCTAGGGAAGTCCAACATGGTCATGTTTGACTTCAAAAGAAGAAACTTCTCTAAAATGAAAATCTAATAAAAAGGAAGTTGAGAGGTACAGTCCAGAGGGTCAAATATCTCAAAAAGATTTGGAGTTACTCAAAACCTCAATACTAGAGGTTCAGTTAGACTGTATATGGTAGATCAGGAAAGGTAGTACAAAGTCCAAAAGGTCATAATCATGGCTAACAAGCAGGGGCAAGCAAAAATGAACACAAACTTACACACAGGTAAGGCAAGTGGAACATTTGGGATGCAAAAAAAAAGAGTTTGAGGAACATATAAATAAAAGCATCAAGACAAACAATAAAGAATCCTTTAAATCAGGATTTAGAAACTGGTTAGGGAAGCAGCTGGACCATTGGAAAACAATGGAATTAAATGAATACTAAAAGAGGATCAGGTGATTTTTAAGAAGCTAAACGAATTCTTCTCATTTGTCTTCACTGCTGAAGATATAGGGTAGATACCTGTTCCTGAATGGATGTTTTCAGGAGGGAAGGATGTTGAGCTAGGGCAAATAGTGATGACAAGGGATGAAATTCTAGAACATATAGACAAATTGCAATCTAACAAATCACTATGACCAGATAGTATCTATCCTAGAGTTCTTAAAGACCTCAAATGTGAAACTGCTGATATTCTGAGATCTGTAACACGTCCTTAAGATCATCCTTTTTACTGGAGAACTGGTGAGTGGCTAATGTAACACCCATTAAAAAAAACAATCCAGGGGGCAGCTGAGAAATTACAGGTTGATTAGCTTAATGACTGTTACAGGTAAATTGATAGAAAACATTATTAAAGATAAAATTGCCAAACATGTAGAAGCAGAAAGGGCCCGGGTAGGCCGGGCCCGACATTTGCGGGGACGGGCAGGGACAGGGAGGTCGGCCGGCCAAAGAAGGGGGAGGGCCTGGCGCGTGGCGGGAAAAGATGCACCTCCCTCCCCTTCCTCAGCCAATGGAGGGCAGCGGGGCGGTCGGGGAGGGGGAGGCCTCAAAAGCTGAAGGGAAGCCGCTCCCCCTCCCCACTCCACGAGGTGAGCCCGGTTTGTTTGCCGGGCCTAGCCGCGATCCTCCTGCCCACGCGGCCTAAGGTAGAGCAAGGGGGATTATGGCAGGCCTGGGCGGGGGGGTAGCGAGACGGACCCACCTCCCCCCCCCAGCGGGCCCAGCAGTACCTGGATGGCCACAGCGGCACCGTGCTGGGCCCTTGGGGCTGCTTTGATGGTCGGGGGTGGTGGTGGTGGAGGAGGAGCGGCCTACCACCTTCCCGGCCCATGCCTACCGTCCCCCTGGCCAGCCCGCCTCACTAGCGCACTCCACGGAGCCAGCATGGGCGAGGGCTCCGGGAGTGCGTCGAGGGGACTCCGCGGGCCCGCGGCGAGGCTCCTTGGCTCCGCGGGCCTGCAGCGAAGCTTCCCAGCGGACCCTGGCTGGGCGGGGCCCGGCCAGCCCGCAGCGGGTTCGCGGCCGCCTCGTTGGTTGGGGGAGGTGGTGGGGGCGATGAGGCCCACCACCGCGACGACTCCTGGAGCGTGTTGGGGGGCTCTGGCGGGCCCGCGGCGTGCCTCCCCGTCCTTGCGGACCCGCAGCGAGGCGGCCCGCGGTGGCCGCGATGGACCTGCCTCGGTGTTTGGGGGGTGGGGGGAGACACGGCCTACCGCCCGCCACGCTGGGCGCCCCTCGGAACCAGCCTAGGCGACGGCTCCGGGAGCGCTCCTCATCCCCGCGGGCCCGCAGCAATGCTCTCGGGTGGACCCCGGCCGGGTGGGGCCTAGTCGGCCTGCGGCAGTCCGCAGCGGGCCTGCCTCAGTGTTTGGGCTTCTGCCTCCCCGGCCCGCCCGCCATGCTGGGCGCCCCTCGGAACCAGCCTAGGCGATGGCTCCAGGAGCGCATCGGGGGGGCTCTGGCGGGCCCGCAGCGAGGCTTTTCATCAACGCGGGCCCGCAGCAAGGCTCTCAGGTGGACCCTGGCCGGGCGGGGGCCTAGTCGGCCTGCGGCGGTCCGTGCCAGGCCTGCATCGGTGTTCGGGGGTGGGGGAGACGGGCACGCTTTTCGGAGCCGGCCAGGGCGAGGGCTCAGGGAGCGCGTTGGGGGAGCTCCACGGGCACGCAGCGAGGGTCCCCACCGGAGCTTGGCCGGGCAGGGGCCCAGCCAGCCGGCAGGGTCTCCCGTTCTCCCCAGCCCCAACCTAGCAGGATCAAGCCTGATTCGTATCTGGAGACTGTTGGGGAAGTCCAGGGCTGCTATGCGGAGAAACCATCTCTGGCAACCTACAGTGTCGCCATTAGCTGCTGGGATGTGACAGCACTTTCAACTGCCACATATGGGCTTTGGTCTTCCATATAGCTACGATTTTCACAGGACCTAGAGATTTCATGCACAGGGGTGTGAGGTGCGGAGCTTCTCCCCTTGACCCAGTGAGTTTTGCAGATGATTTGGAACTGGGACTGCTCAATCCTAGTGCGATCCTTTACCCCATGGGGTTTCCCATGGGGAGGGCCGAGCGGGCAGGCCGCAGCAGCAGTCCGGGCTGCGTGGACGGTGGCTGCCCTGCCCTCCATACCCGGTTGCCTCGCTGGCAGTAGCGGCACCCCCCCTTTCTTTCTGACGAGCCCGGTCGCGGGGCTATGGGTGGATAGGGGCCCCAGGGGCACGGGTCCATGGAGCCCACCCCCCATAAGCAGCCAGTTCTCAGGGAGGGGACCCTCTGCTTTGCACACAAAAGGTCACAGGTTCAACCCAGGTGGCGGACGACGCGGGAGACCTCTGCCGGAGACCCGGGAGAGCCACTGCCACTGGAGACCCAAGTGGGTGGTACTGTCCGAACAGACCAAAGGTCTGACTAAGGTGCTGACATATGGCACAGCATACATCTGGGTCGTGCGTGTTTACAGGTAGAGAGAGCCTGATTCCTGGTCAAGAGCTTTGGCTGGTAACGAAAGGGACCCATTGTTTCCGGATCGCATTATCACGGATTTGGTGATGGATTCCTTCCTGTCGCCACTTAGCACGTAGTTAGATAGGTAAGGTTAAGGGTTAGGCAGTCAGGCAGTGATCAGTTAGGTAGGAAGATCTATCGATCAGTTCGCAATGTGGTTACCTCCCCGCTGGCGGACTCCTGCCACCAGCACACAAACACTCGCCTGCTCGGTGGCAGGTTGTCAGGGGACTGGGGGTCTTAACTTGTCTTGTTTTGCGGTCCTGAGCAGGTATGAAGCCCCCAACACGCAGCACCTGGCGCACGGGCACAGTTGCCGGGGTAACACCCCGGTCATCGTCCAAAAGGCGAGTGTGGCCCGCAGCAGTCAGAACACCAGTGGGAGCGGCGGCGAAGAGGAAGGCAGTGGCCAAACGATCCCAGAAGGCCGAGTCTGAAGGGGGCTCAGCCCAACAGCGCGGGGGGGCTTCGACCGGCGCGGCCAGTCATCGGGGCTCTTGGCCGCTGCACAAGCCATGGATAGGGTTAGGGTAGCTCAGGCTCCTCCGTGCGTTCCCACGATGAGGTGGAGGGCGAGGCCTCCTCGGGTGAGGGTTCCACTGCGGGGTGGAGTGGGCAGCCTCCAAGCGATTACTGGGCGGCAGCGGCCCATGAGCCAGGGCTGCCTGCATGGGCTATACACCGCAGGGCGCGGGCTACGCAGGCCGGGCAGGATCCCGGGGTGGTCTGGGGTGACGTCGACGTCACTGATCCTTCGGCCATCCTCTCCACGTACTCGAATGGAGAGGAGCCGCCAGGGCTCCAGTTATCTGATGAACTGAGGTATAGCGTTCTGGATGGGTATTACGTTAATGGCTTTACATCGCCAAAAAACAAAAAACAAAACAAAACAAACAAACAAACAAAAAACGGTGGGCCAAGGCCCGCACGCTAAAACCTGACAAGAAAGAGTAGAAGGAGAAGACCGCGGAAGAAAACCGCACCTTCCTCAACTGGGTTTCTGGTTACTTGGTGTATGCGGGGGTAGTCGCTGCTGCATACACTGAGAGGGGCTGGCACCTGCTCAACCACATGAGCACTGTGGTCGAGGCCAGGGTTTTGGCAGGCGAGGGACTGGCTACTGATTATGACGAGACCTGCTGTAAACTGGCTTCACGCAACGACAGGGCTCGGTGGGACCTGCTATAGGATAAGGTTCGGCTCAGGTTGGTTGGCCTGTGCATTAAAGGGAAGGAGGAAGGGAAGAAGGAGCGCTGGGCCGTGCGCAAGGACCGGTCGCGCGGGGTCTGCCGGGAATACAATCAGGGCCGGTGTCGCCGGGCTCGGGGCAAGTTCCACCATAGCCGCGGGCGGGTGTATTGCCCACGATCCACCGGTGCCCAGCAGCCCTTTCGGGGTGGAAAACCCTTATCCGGTGGTGCCAGCACAAATGGGGGAGGGGGTCGTCAGGCACCGCTGCCGCTTCTGCTTCCAGACGCCAGCACCCCCCAGGACTGGCGGTCCTTGGCGGCCACCCCGGTTCGGGCGGATGCCCTGAAACCACTCTCGCCGCAATACCCTTTGCACGAGGCCGGAAAATATATCTTGGACGGGTTTACGAGGGGTTTTCCCATTCCTGCCTGTGGCCCGCACATTGCAACCGATTCCAACAGCCTGAAATCAGCCAGGGAGATGCCAGAGGTGGTTGCCGCAAAACTGCAAAAAGAATTGGCGGCAGGGCACGTCACGGGCCCATTCAGCACGCCCCCTATTGACAACCTGCGAGTGTCTTCCTTGGGGTGGTGCCGAAGAAAACACCAGGCGAGTATTGCCTGATCCAGCATCTCTCGTACCCGAAGGGATCTTCGGTGAATGACAGTATCCCCCCCGAGCTCTGCTCGGTCAAATACGCTTCCTCTGATCACGCGGTTGGACTAGTCAGGGCTTGTGGGCAGGGGGCACTCATGGCCAAGGGTGATATTCAGTCAGCATTCTGCGATTCCTTTTCAGTACTGGGTTTCAAGATCCAAGGGGCATGGTACTTCGACAAGGCCATGCCTATGGGTTTTGCAGCGGCCTGCGCAGAATTCGAGACATTCAGTACCTTTCTCGAGTGGGCGGTGAAGTCAAGGACTGGGTCCGCGGGGAGTACTCATTATTTGATGACTTCTTTTCGTTGGCCCTGGGGATGATGAGGCTTGTGCCGGGTCCCTACGAACATTTCAGAAGCTTGCCGAAAAAGTGACTACTTTTACATACCTGGGTATCCACTTAGACTCTGTAGCTGGGGCATCCAGGTCGTCGGAGGACGAACTCTTGGTCCTCCAGGCTCTCAGTTCCTTAGTTAGGGTTCGATCGAAGTGCACATTGAAGGAACTGCAGTCACGGGTGGGACACTCGAACTTTGCTTGCCGGGTTGTTTTGCCCGGCAGGGCTTCCTGCGCGAGGCTGGCCAGAGCAACAGCCGGGGTCAGGGCACCTCATCACCGGGTACGGGCGACCAAGGGCACGAAGGAGGATTTAGGCATGTGGCAGTTGGCAGCATCAGATGGATTTGCAGGATTCCATTCAGATCCACTCTGATGCAGCCGGCAGCACCGGGTTCGGTGCCTACCACGACGGCGAGTGGTCCGCACAGCCCTGGCCCGAGGAACGGGAGGGTTCAGCAGCGCTTAAAGATCTCACCTTCTTGGAGCTTTTTTCCCAATACTGGTGGCACTGATCATTTGGAAAGATCTTCTTAGGGACAAAAGGGTGTGGTGCTGGTGCGAAGACCAGGCAGTTGTGCGGGTGGTGAACAAGCAAACTTCCAAGTCAGACCGGGTGATGTGGTTGGTTCGCCGCCTGGTTTTGGCCGCCTGGCTGATAACATTACCGTTTCTGCACGTCATGTAGACCTTGCCGGTGGAGGGGGACTTGGTACTTCGCTACATGGCATGCCTGCAGGACAGCAGGTTCTCTCACAGCACCATCAGGGGCCGCATGGCCGCCATCACATTTTTAGCAAAGCTGAGGGGTTTGGGGACCCATGCCACTCATTCCAAGCTCGTAGAGCGGTCAAAGGCTGGCGGAGGCAAGCCACGCGGCCTCCAGATAGTAGACGGCCCGCAACCTTTGAGTTGTTGGGGGGGGATTTTGCGGGAGCTGCCAGCGCCGTGTTGGCCCCAGTATGAGGCTGCACTCTTCAAGACCGCATTCGTCTTGGCCTTTTGGGGGCCTTGAGGGTGGGGGAACTGGTAGCAAGCTCCAGAATCTCATTCACCTATACGCCCTTGGGTGTTCGGGACATTTCCTTCGGACCAACGGAGATGTCATCGCATATCCGGAGGTCAAAGACGGATCAGCTGGGAAAAGGGGTGCGCCTGCACCTGGGGCCACTACCGGGCGGCCCGTGTCCAGTGCAGATCACCCTAGCCTGTTTAGCAATGAGGCCTAAGGGAGTTGGTCCACTGCTTATCCATAGAGACGTGGCCTCATTGACAAGGTGTCAGTTCACGGGGGTTTTCAGATCAGCACTGGGGGCTTTGGGCTTACCAGGTGAGGAATTTATGCCTTACTCCTTCAGGAGCCGGGCAGCCACCACGAGTACGGGATTGGCCGCTGGTGCTCTACAGCCTTTAGAGCGTACATCAGGCCACAGCTGGAGTCCAGCCAGTGACCGTCCCTCTGACTCCTCAGTTCCAGGACGGGTATACAGGACAGTCGGGATTTTGGGCACAGCATTGTTCATTGGGCAGGTTTGTATGCATCCTCACCGGGCTGGGGGCTAAGACTTGGGCTTGGGAGGTGCAGTGCGCACTACGTGGATGGCACAGCGAAGCATGCGGTGGAGGTCCCTGCTGCCCTGGTTGAGGCGTGTCGGAGCGAGGTACCACCCTCCTGACAGGCTGCTGCTGCGGCTTCGGGAAAATGATGTGACAGAGTGCCCTGGGGTGGCCTTCGAGCACCAGGTACTGGCCAACCTGGCTTTAGGGCGCGAGCTCCTGCCCAGCACTGTCATCTTCTGGTCAGATTGGTTGGAACGGAGGTCACGGTGGGGTGCAAAGCATCTCAGGAAGGTGGAAGTGGCGAGACGGAAGGTGTCCGGCAGGATGGTCCGGGCAGTCGAGTCTGCAGGCGGTATCCGGATTCGCCACCCAGACAGCTCGTAAGATGGAAGCCCTGTTCCGGGCAGATGGCGTGCACCTATCGTCCTGGGGTATGGATATCTGGTTGCACGGAGTCTGTCATTACCTGCTTGCTTGGCTACAGCTGTAAGGGCGGGAACAGGACTAATGGGGGCGTCCTGTTCTTGTGGCGGTAACAGCATGGGACCGGATCTATTGGTGGAATTCGGCCTGCGTGCCAATTCCGGAGTTGGGGACCCCTTTAAGGGTCTTGGCGTGAGGGCTGAACGGAGCTGGCTAGCTCAAGGAATAACAGTGCTTGCCCTCACAGCCAGAGGGCAGGGGAACTCACAAAGGGGCAAGCGTCCGTGTGAACTCCGATAACCTGCCCTCCCGCCGTCTTCACCCATGCCGGCTGGCTGGGTAACGGGTAACTCGGCTGGCACACGGGTCAGCCAACAGGTCAGATCCGGTGGACCCATGCTGTGCCAATGCTCTACAGCTGTAACCAATAAAAGTTGTGGCCAAATTTATCCACCTAATCTTCCAAAGAAACTGGTTGTGTGAGTTCATTTCAAAGGGGGGGGGGTGTACTAGGCGAGCCGGCCTCGGTGTCCCAAATAAGACATGGAACCGCAAGGGCAGGCCCTGCTGAATAAAAAGCAGGCTTCTGCAGAGAAAGTCCTGTCTCTCTAACCTTGAAAATGTCAGACAACATGTGAACAGGAATGAGCCAGAAGACATTGTTTATTTGGATTTCCAAAAGGCTTTTGACAAAGTCCATCAACCAAAGACTCTTGAGCAAACTTCATAGTTATGGGATAAGGGGACAAGTTCTCTTACAGATTGTAAATCAGCTAAAAAACAGGAAGCAGAGAGTAGGAATAAATGGTCCCTTCTGCCAATGGAGAGATGTGAACAGCAGAATCTCCAGGGATCTGTACAGGGAACTGTGCTTTTCAACTTGTTCATAAATGATTAGAAGTTAGGAGTGAGTAACAAGGTGGCCAAGTTTGCAAATGACACCAAATTATTTAGGGTGGTTAAGAAAAAAATGGATTGTGAAGAACTCTATTCAAACAGGAGGAATAGGCATTAAAATGGCAAATGAGATTCAGTGTGAGCAACTGTAAAATGGTTTATATTGGGGCAACCTCCCCCAATTTCATGTATACAATGATGGGATCTGAGCTGACAGTGAGAGACCAGGAAAGGGATCTTGTGGTGGTAGAGCAAAACTTAATGAAAACGTTCTCAGTGTGCGCCTACTGTGAAAATGGCAAAACTCAAGCTGGCCATAATTAGAAAAGGAGTAGAGAATAAAACTGCTCCATCGTACTGCTCTCATACAAATCTATGGTGACTGGTGAGACCACACCTGGAATATTGTGCATAGTTCTGGTTACTGCACCTGAAAAAGAATATTGTAGAGGCTGAAAAAGTACAGAAAAAAACAACTAGAATGATTGGGTGCTACAGCAGCTGCCCTATGAGGATCAGTTTACATGTTTTGGCATGTTTAGCTTAGAAAAAGGTGAGTAAGGAAAGATGTGACAAAGGTTTATTAAACTATTATGCATGGTGGGGAGAGAGTGGACAGGGAGAAGCTGATGTAGACATGTCAGGGATGTTGGAGATAGAGTGCCTATGTCATGCAGAAGTGATGTAGGCACATCAGTGGTGTCAGGGTGATGCTCTGGGTTTTTGGCAAAGCTCTATGGTTTGAAGCTAATTCTACCATAATGTTTTGTACAAAAACTACAGCACTGCCACCAAATATCATTGCTGTGCCTACGTCACTTTTGGGTGATGTAGGCACATCCCGTTTTGGGTGGTAACTCTCCCCCTGGCCAGCTGGTTGGTGCTCAGGGGCAGTGCTGGAAACCAGGGGATCCCACGCGCACCAGAGGGACCTGGCAACTCTAATTACAAAGTTTACTCCCCTGATATGCTCTATTTTATCAAGCCAGTTTTGGAACATAAGAAGAACCCTGCAGGATCAGACCAATACTCCTTCTAGTCTGTTTTCCATGTTGGTCTACCAGAAGCCCTAGAAAGTTACAAATAGTGTTATGGAGGTCAAAGCTGCCTTCATTGTTGTGTTAACTAAAGGGCCACTTTATTAACTATTAATGACAATTGAAAATGGCAAAGGTTAAATACTTGCGGTATGGTCAAGGCCAGGTGTCACTGAGACCCCTCCCTTGCCATGTAAAGTTGGTCAAGGCACCCTGCTCCAGGCAGGAGCCAACAGGATGTGGCTCACATCCAGCCAGCACAGCAATCGAGTAACCACCACAGAACTCTGTCCTTCAAGTCACAAGGCTCAAAGGGAGGATCCATCCAGAGCAGTCCCATAGGCTTTCCCCACCCCAGGCTGCAGGACCCAAGGACTATACTTACAAGACCCCTAGCCCCCAAGAGGAGTGTCAGCCGGTGTTCACCAGACTGCAATCAGTATTCGAATAAAACCCTGCCAACCATAAAATGACCAACCTATTTAACATGTCCACACCCTAGCCTATTTCCCCAATCCACTGCCACAGCACAAGGTAGGCAAGCCACCAGAGAGCCAATTTAGGAAGGGGCAAAAAAATCCTACCTGTCCCCCAAATGGGGCAACCAGACAAAAGCCTGTACTGCTTGGAGGGTGGGGGCTAAGCAGAAGGCGAGGAATGCTTTGGGGCTATGAGGCCGACTCAGCAGACTTCCAGCCCAGGCCCCTTCCAAGTCCTGGATGCGGTCTTTGCCACCAAAGGGAGGGGGCTGCATCTCCTCCTTGCAGGGAAGCAAAGGCAGCATCCTGGCCACACAGCCACGAGGGCCGGTGACCAGATGTGCCAGATTGTCTGTTCAAAATCTACAGCATTTTATCCTGACTGGGTGCCTCTGAATGCTAGTATTTTGGAAAAGACAGAACAAGTTCTCACTATTAATTTAGTTATATTAGTTTTTTAGTTAGACACCTATTTTCACTGTCACTGGTACTTCAGGCCAGCAGCACTCCCAACTGTACTGGACACTTCAGAACTATCCATTTAGAGGAATAGAGGGGCCTGAATACTGACTTAGATTTGACATGTTTTCTATAGATATTATTTAGTCAATTGTTTAGTGGGAAGATCAGACACTGGATATAAGGATATATTATTTGTATGAGTTGAGCTGCATGATCGGCTTTGCCCTTTTAATTCTGTGTGTTTAAGCTAAAGGAAGCTATAGGAAAGGTTTAAGAAGCTATGCTATTTAGTAAGGATATAGGAAACTTATTTAGCAAGTTGTAGTGTTTTAACACTTAAAACTTTAGTGGGACGCTTGCCACTGTGAGCAGTGAGATGCATACTGTATATGAGGCTTGACTTATTTTACTTCTTAGCTTGGAAAAGCCTTGATTAATGATCTATTGGGTTTACCTATATGCCAATTTGTTTACACACTAGGTAATTAAGCTATTCAGCAAGTTGTAGCATGTAACACTTAAGACTAAAGGGAGATGTTCTAGCAGAGGAAGATATACCATATACAAAGTTTTTTATACTTGAATGCATTATCCACTCTTGTTTGGCTTAAAATAGCCTTGCCATACGATTAGTTGGGTCCCTTAAAATGGTTAATTCTTGAGATCTTGGTACACTTAAATGGAATAATTGGTAGCATGCTACACAGAAAAAGATGATACTGGTAATATTGTTACTGTATCTAGGAGTTTAGCTGTAGAATTGGTGGTGGGTGTTAAAGGTATAAATGTCAATTTCACTTATTAGGAGATAAGGCTATTTAGCAATTTGGAGCATTCAGTATTAAAGATTTAAGGCTTTGAACAATTTGTAGCAAGCTACATAGGAAAAGATGTTGAAGGTAGAAAAATTATTGTCTCTAGGAGTCTAGTTGTAAGATTGGTTCTGAGTGTTAAAAGTAAAGATGCCAATTTTACATGCAAGGAAGTAAGGCTATACAGCTAGTTTTAGCACTAAAGACTGAAGCCAATATAACCTTAGGTGTTCTTCTTGCTGTTTATAGTTGTCCAGTGTTGACAAATACTGTTCTTTAGGAGTTTAATTGTATGATTGGCTTTGTCCCTTTAAATTTTGTGTGCTAAGAGTATAAATGTCAGCTCCACATACTAGGAAGTAAGGCTATTCAGCAATCTGTAGCCTTTGGCACCAAAGACTGAAGGCAACTTAATCTTCTGTACTCTTCTGATTTTTCAAAGTGGTGAGTGTTTCACTTTTGTAAAATGTTTAAAATGCTAAAAATACCATACTTACTTGTAATTCATTTGTTATGTTTATTTGGTTGCAGGAAGTTGACTACTCCTGGTGAACTTTGTTAATTGAATAAGACAACACACCATTGATGGTACATATTATTTATTTGTTTATTTACTATATACATAATTTCCAATCAATTTCTTTATATTATGTTAAAATGTAATAATTGTTGTAAAGTACTGGGTTTCGGGCCTCATGACTCGGACGAAGACATAAGAGAAGACGTGTTTATTCGTACTTCACACAAGACAAGAACAACAGTAATGGCTGGCGGCCAACTATATACAGTAAGGGGGGGACGCCCCCGTTCCTATTGGCGGGTTTGAATTGCCCGCCAATGCTGCCATTGGTTCTTTACTGGCGAGCTCAGGAGCCTAGTCCCTATTGTTCTCAGAGAGCGAGTTTGGCTGCCTTCGCCAGCTCATACCCCTGATGTCAGGACACAACACCCCTCCCCCCATAGTTCGTCTCCCATCAGGTGACGTAGTCTTTTAGGTAGGCGGGTGGCCTCCGTTCTCTTACTGACCTTCGGGGGGCCGGTACCGGACTGGCGGGGCCCCCTTCGAGTGGTCCTCCCGCCCTAGGAGCTTGGATTTCCGGTGGCAGCGATGGCAGCGGCGGTAGCGGCGGCGGCGGCGGTTGCAGCAGCGACGGCGGTGGCTCAACTTGCTCTTGGACCCCCTCCGGGCTCCGCGGTCTTTCGGGCACTTGCTCCGCTGGTGGTGCCGGCAGCCGATCTGGTGCTGGGGCGGCCTCGGTGTCTTCCAGTAGCGGGGCCTGGATCCCTGTGCCTGGGTCTTGCCGTCTCCGGAGTTGGTCCACGTGCTTAAGGAGGACCCGGTCCCCGTCTGCCAGGACCTCGTATGACACTGGCCCGGTGGGTTTTAGGATGCACCCGGCCAGCCACTGAGGCCCTGCCCCGTAATTCCGGAAGTATACAGGTTCCCCCGGGAGGAAGCTCCTGGGCACCTCCCGGGTTTCGACCAGCTTTCTCTCTGGGGCTCGGTCCGGGTGGAGCCTAACAGGGTCGTGGGGCGGCGGCCCATCAATAGTTCTGCGGGGCAATGCCCAGAGATGGGGTTCGGGGTGGTGCGCTGTGTTAGGAGGAAGCGGGCCAGCCGGAACTCCCAATCCCCCTCCGTTATGCGGCTCAGGGCTTCCTTGGCGGTGTGTACCGTCCTCTCCGCCTGCCCATTAGTTGCCGGGTGGAAGGGTGCGGAGCATATGTGCCGGATTAGGTTCCTTGCGAGGAACGCTTGGAACTCCGCAGATGTGAACGCGGCCCCGTTGTCCGACACGATTGTGTCTGGCAACCCGTGCGTCGCGAATATTTTCCGCAGGGCCCTTATTGCCGCTTTAGCCGAGGTGGTAGACACCGGGCTTATTTCTACCCACTTCGAGTAGGAGTCTACCGTCACCATGAACTGGAGCCCCTGAAACGGGCCGGCAAAATCTACGTGTAGGCGGGACCATGGCTTGTGGGTAGACTCCCAGCTTTGGGTAGGCGCTCTCAGGGGATTGGGGCAGACTTCCTGGCACCGTGTGCATCCCCGGACCCAGGTTTCAATTTCTGCGTCTATCCCCGGCCACCACACGTAGCTCCGTGCCAGAGCTTTCATTCGTACAATTCCAGGGTGGGCCTCGTGCAGCGTCTCTAGAACCCCATGTCTCATGGGCCCCGGGATTACCACCCTGTCCCCCCATAGTAAGCACCCTTTCAAGGCGGATAACTCTTCCCTCCTGGCTTTGTATGCCACAAACTCTGGCCCTGTCTGTTCCGCTGGCCATCCCCTCACCACCCAGTTTAGGACCCGGGAGAGAATGGGATCTCGGGATGAGCGGGCGGCCACGTCAGCAGCCTGAAGGGGGGGTTGGGCAGCTCCTCCATTAACAATACTGCTGGAGCCGGAGCCGGATCTTCCCCTGTCTGTGGCAGCGGCAGGCGGCTCAGGGCGTCAGCATGCCCCAGCGCCTTGCCCGGCCGATGCTCCAGCCGGTATTGATAGCCCGCTAAAAACAAGGACCAGCGCAACACCTGGGGCGACAATACCTGCAGCGTTTGTTTGTCCACCGCGAACAGTCCCAGGAGCGGCTTATGATCGGTTACTAGCGTGAAGGGCCGCCCATACACAAAGTTGTGGAATTTCTTAACCCCCGCCACCAGGGCCAAGCCCTCCCGGTCAATTTGTGCATAGTTCCGATCTGCGGGAGACAGCGTGCGGGAGTAGTAAACCACCGGGACTTCCCTCCCATCTGGTAGCCTGTGGCCCAAGACCGCCCCGACCCTGTACGGCGACACGTCGCATGCCAGGATTACCGGGAGCTTTTCATCGAAGTGGGCGAGTACAGCGTTCGAAATCAATAGTACCTTAACCCCCTGAAATGCCGCCTCCTCCCTCGCTCCCCATGCCCAAGGTGTCGTCTTATCCAGCAGCCTGTGCAGGGGTTCTGCCACGGCGGCTTTGTGTGGGAGAAAGGCGTGGTAAAAGTTCAGGAGGCCTAAGAACGCCTGGAGCTCTGCCTTGGACTTCGGGGCGGGGGCCTCCACGATGGCCTTCACCTTGTCCCTCGCCGGATGCAGGCCCGTTGCGTCAACCCGGTATCCCAAGAACTCCACCTCCGGCACCCCGAGGAGGCACTTTTCCCACTTCACCTTCAGCCCTGCGGCTTGGAAGCGTCCCAGAACAGTTCGTAGGCGGGCGGCGAAGCTCTCTGGGGTGGCCGCGGCGATGAGGACGTCGTCGAAGAACGGCGTCACACCAGGGATCCCTTTTAACAAATCGTCCATTAGATTTTGAAAGATCCCTGGGGCCACACTGACCCCGAACTGCAGCCGCTTCACCCTGAAGGCCCCCCCGGTGGGTTACTATGGTCTGGGCCTCGGCCGTGGCCTCATCCACAGGGAGTTGCTGGTACGCCTACGCGAGATCCAGCTTACCAAATATGCGCGCCCCCGCCAATGTGGCCAATACGTGGCTGACAACGGGGACGGGGTATGCGTGCGCCTGAAGTGCCTGGTTAATAGTGCACTTGTAATCCGCGCAGATGCGGATTTCCCCGTTCGGCTTCACGGGTGTCACAATCAGGGTTTCCCATCGTGCATTGGGGACGGGCTCTAGGACCCCCTGGGCCACTAACCGGTCCAGTTCTGCCTCTATTTTTTGGGCGGAGGGCCAGGGGCACGGTGCGGAATCGCCGCCGGATGGGTGTCACCGTTGGGTCTAAGTGGAGCGACACCGGGGCCCCTTTATAACACCTCAGTTCCCCATCAAAGACCTCGGGGAATTCCCTGCACACCGCCCCCCAGTCCCGCATCCCACACTTATTCATGCCCCCGATCGTAATGCCTAGGGCCTCAAACCACGCTCGCCCCAGGAGGCTCACAAGGTTGCCCTCAACCACCACCAAGTCCAAGTTCCCCTCAAAGTCTCGGTACTGCACTCGGAAAGTGCCGACTCCCCGGATGGGGACAGGGTTCTTTTGAAAGTCCACCAAGCTTAGTGGCGATGGACGTAGAGGGGTCCCCCTGCCGGGCAAAGTTTATTTAAAGTGTCCATGGAAATGATGGACGCCGCCGATCCCGAGTCCACCTCCATGCAACAGGGGGACCCCTCGATCCGCACGGTTACTTGGATCTTCGGGGTAGAGGAGAGATTGGGGTTGGGGAGGCGAAGTACCTGCAGCGGTTGGTCGGTGAGATGGTACAACTCGGCGACCTCTTCCGTCGTCTCGTAGGTGGTGGACGGTGCGCGGTGCGGTGGGCCCGATGATCTCGAGTTCCGGGGGCCCTTGGACCGGCAGACCCGTACGAGGTGTCCCTGCTTTCCACACCCGTGACAGACAGCATCCCGGAACTTGCAGGTCTTCCTACCGTGGCCTTCCCCGCAGCTGGCGCACACGGTCCGGTTGCCGGAAGGCTTGGCTGGCTCCCTGTCGGCCTGCTGAGTCAGTGCCGGCCGGTGGTGTTGGGGTCCGAGGGCGTAGACCTCTTCGGTGTCTGAGTTCCCGGGTCTGGGACCCCTTCCAACTGTATGGGCAGGCGCGGCCGGGCGTTCCCCTTCGGCGGCCTCATGTGCGGTTGCAGCGTCGATGGCCTCGTCCAGGGAGAGCCTCCGGTAGCCGATCAACTTGCGCCGCAGCTTGGAGTCCGCCAGGCCCCACACAAACTGCGTCAGCAAATTGTCTTCCACCCGCGGGAACCCGCAGTCCACCGCGAGCACCCTCAGCGCGGCCAGGAAGGCGGCAATGGATTCCCCTTGGGCCTGGACTCGCCTCTGGAAGTCCATCCTCTTGGCCAAGAAGGTAGGCCGGGGGCTGAAATACCCGTTGAGGACATCCAGGATCTCACCAAAGGAGCTTTCCAAGGCCGTGCGGGGCACCAAGAGGCTCTTGGTGAGGCGGACGGTTTGGGTGCCGCACGCGCTCAGCAGGAGCGACCGTTTTTTCTCCGGGTCTCGAATCTCGTTGAATTCCATATAACTGATGAGCTGGTCGACCCATGAGGACACAACACAACAATTGTATTTCACAGTTCTGTTGAACACTGTTTGCATCAATTTTACTTCTGATGAAGTTTGGAAACGAAGAGATGTAATCTGGAAGCTTCGTTATCTTTTGGAAAATATTTGGACAGTGTTGATACTTATTGATTTCCTGTACCCTTTTGAAAAATATTTGGACAGTGTTGATATATATTGATTTTCTGTAACTTCTGATGAGTTCTTTGAGCAATTCTTGTTATAAATATTTTTGTTGTAAAAGCAAAACCACGGTTCAATAGTGTTTGAGTACTTAATCCCGACTGTTGTTTCTATTTTTTCACAGTATTTTGGAAAGGATAGAACAAGTTCTCACTATTAATTTAGTTATATTAGTTTTTTAGTTAGACACCTATTTTTACTGTCACTGGTACTTCAGGCCAGCAGCACTCCCAACTGTACTGGACACTTCAGAACTCCTACAAATGCATTATTCCATGCTGAGCTGTCAAGAACTCAAAACACATTCACTGATTTCTTGTAAGGTAGCTGTGTAAGCTGGAGCATGAGTGCAACCAGGAATTTCCTCTAAATGGATATTTCTCACACCAATCCAGTTATTTTGACCTGGCAGCTACGAATCAATTCATATGCTGCAAGATGGTCCAGCTTGGAAGGTAGTGAATTTTCCAGGGAACTGTTATTGCATGTGCTCTCTTTCACATGTATCCTTAGAAACATGTGAACCACAATCAATTTACGGGAATTAAGCTCAGTATTGGGGGAAAACCTCTTCCCTCAGCCTGGCAAGCTTCAACAACTGGCACACTTGCCCTTCAGGGGGAGCAGAACATGTGATTTAGGGAACCTTCCCTGGATCGAGAGCAAGCAAGCTGAAACTTCCTCTAATAGGCTACTAGTAACCACAAAACAATCAGATCTTTTTCAAAGCAAGGTTTAGAAGTTATTGAGGAAAATATGGGGTAAAAGAATTGAAAAGGTACTCAAGCATAAGAACACTGCAATTGTGTTCAGAAGAATGTGCATATGAAGAGCTACATGACAGGAGAGAAATAGAAAATAAAAGAAAGCAAGTCTCTAGCTGCATGGGAATTCTACCCCAGGGAATGGCCACAAAGAGAAGTGTGTGAAAGAGGGATATAAAGAAAGGGAAAGGAGAGTTTTTAAGAAAAAAGGTGTGAACAGAGCAGGAATTTATCTAACCTCAGTCTGCTGAGCTGGATAGGGGACCTCTAGGCAGAGTTTCCAATGGTCCCAAGGAAATCATAACATTTTCTGGTTCCAGAAGAGAAGAGTGGCCAATCTATGAGCTATCAGAGGGGTAAGACTACACAATTTTGACTGGCAGTGCTCACACAAAAGAACACCAAAGAAATAACTGTGAAATCCAGAAATTCATGGTGAGTCCAGGATGAGAATCTGTGGATTTCCTGACTTTGACTGAGGGAGGGAGGGGGGCTTCCCAGAGAGGTAACAAAAGGTGATTACATCTAGACAGAGGGAATAAATAGGTCTGGCAAGGTAGAGGCTTCACTCCTGCTTGTAGCAGGTTGAGTGGAGACATACTGGCAAGGGCAATAAAAGCAATCAAGCCCACTTTGCTATTTGATAACAGGAAGACCTGCCCTTGCTGATGAAATTACACTGATCTATCTAGGTGGGTGCTTGGCTTTGTGCCTCCCTCCCCCCTCCATGCCAATGGGAAAGCATGCAGATGTCCTATCAGTGAATTAGTTTACCATCAAAAGTTTTGGCCACTCGTTAGCATAGCTTGAGGAGAGTCTTGACCTCATCTTCTCCAAAGCATGGCATTGCTATCTCCTAAAATGGCTGTAAAAGCAAATTTAGCAAAGACGGACTTGGGGCACACAGCACAAATCTAGGAAGGGAGTCTCTGGTAACAGAACAGAACTAACTCCATAACTGTTGAGCTGCCATAAGAGGCTTACTCAAAAGAACAGAGAATAGCAAATCACTGATGCTAGAACACGTCAGTTCAGCTCACATTCTATTTCCCAGTTGCAAACAGGGAGCTGATTTTTCCTTGATTGGTTCAACTGTTTATTGACCTGTTAATGGGAGTTCAACATGTTGCTTCACTGTATTTCTTCCTAACCATACAGTACAATGTAATTGGTGGGGGTTTTTACACATGTGCATTCTCAACCCAATAGAGGTCTAGCGCCCACCAGTTCTTGTTCTATAACTGCTCCACTGAGAAGGTAATAATTGAAATAGACAATTAAATCAATCACAAATCTTATAAATCAGTCATAAATAAATGCTACATTTTAATAAAATCCTACCCTTTTGAAATTTATCCAAGTAGCACTAAATTGGCTAATGATGCTAATGGCTGCCAATTGGTTTGAATCTGCAGTGTCTTTACACATGAGCAGTTACCCGTCCACCCCTTAAATGAAACACAACTTATGGGTTAAACTGGGAATTTATTTACACATAAACTGATCTGCATCATTTATACCATTTAAGCCCATGTTGCATTGTGTCTGCAAAGCAGGCTCCTTAACAGGGCAAACTCACCCTGGCTCAGAGCCAGGTCCACAATCCTTCTGGACCCTCTTCATCATGGCCCACAGTCCAAGTGCATACAGCAGATGGAGGAGCACATTCCTGCCCATGACTGCTAAGCTTTAAGGCTTGTCATATGCTCCCCCAACCCTGAAGAGGCCCCCACCTGAGCCTCCTGGACTGCCAAGCTGCTAGATACTCAGTTTGAGGACCCCCCATTGCTGATATCTCGGAGTGCTTGCCAGATTGAATAGACCCCCTTCAACCTATGCTTTCCCACCTTCCCAGAAAGGGCCTAACCAGATTACCAGGCCTATTTATGCTGCATTCCCCCGGACCAGGGGCGGATTAAGGCTCACTGGTGCCCTAAGCACTGACCAATCTTGGTGCCCCCTCTTGGTGCCCTAAGTATTGACCAATCTTGGTGCCCCCCTCATTGAAATGACTGTCATGACAACTGAATTTGGCTCCATCATTTTACTTTTAAACACATGCATTTTACTTTTAAACATAGCCTATGACACTACACCTCAGCAACAAAAAATAGAAGATAACCCTAGGGTTCACCATGATCAATTTGCACTAGTTTAATCATTTTTTCCCCCAAATCTTCATTCATTTTTTTCTTTTCACCCTTTTCCCAACTTGTGGTGCCCTCTTTGGCTCTGCTGCCCTAAGCACATGCTTAATCTGTTTAATGGTTAATCTGCCACTGACCTGGACCATATGAAGCAGGCAAAAAAAGGCCCCTTCACAGCCAACTGAAGTGAGACCCAAAAAATTCCTGCTCAGCCCCACAACTGGCCACATGGTCTTAAACAGAGGGCAGGCAGGTGGGGATCTTGTACTTGGCTGGAATGGTCAGGGAATGGCTGCCACCACCAGATCTGGCTGGCCAGCCATCCCTGATAAGTCAGTGCTCCCACGCCAAGCCCTAATAGTCTCCACCCCCACCCTCGTGATTCCATCTGAGGATGGGGGGTGGGTGGGCAAAAGCCTGTGCTTGCTCATGGGCAAGCCCTGGTCTTTTGCAAAAACCCAATGCAAACCTCTTCAGCAGATGTTCACAGCTATCTGGCATGAATCAAACAGGCTGGGTGATCAGCTCATGTCTGATCATCGTCTTGGAACACAGTAAGTTCAGCTGTCAAATATATTTGTGGCATAATTTGTGGCATCCCTATAGCAAACCTGGATAATTTCACTGTATTTTAGGAAATCCATTGCAGCCCTGGATGCAACATGTTAGGTATATGTGGAGCAAGAAAAGGGAGGGGGAATCTCAGCAGCAGAACAAGAGAGGAAGAAACTTTAACAACTTGACATATTGATGGCTCCTTCCACCATCTAAATCTTTTTAGATTAGCACATCTATTTAGTTTCCACAGATATGTTTGCTAGCACTAAATCATCAAACCCAATCTGTAAGTGAAGGATATATATCCTCCAGCAGTTGGACATTTTATATTGTTCACCTGTCACTAAGAATAATGAGAAAGAGAGGAAAGATAATGTCAGCCATATTAAGAGGCTAACATATGAGCATGAACCAGCTGGTAATTACATATAGGTATATCCTGTCAGCCCTAGTAATTTTCACAGCCCTTAAAAAAAACCAGTTTGTTATTTTTAAAATAGTCTTTTATTTTGTAAAGTGAAAACCTGTCCCTTAATCTCCATGGAATTTTTCACATTACTTTGTCATGCTCTATGGCATCCATAGATAAACTGAGGAGCAAACGCCCCCTTTGCCCATCTTTTGTATATCTGGGGTTCTTGTCCCCTCTGCAAGCAGTAGTTCAAACTGGAAATCATGGCAGTTATGGAACTGATCTTCTCAACCCAGTCCTCTTCCTCTGTGTGGGGCTTTGCCTCCATCCATTCCCAGGTATTTTTCACTTGTTTGCACTGTGGAATGAATTGCCAGATGCAGTTCAAAAAGGACACATATTGCTTGCAATTTATAAGGGCCATAACACTGTTCTTTTTTTAAAAAATGGATTTTTAAAATAAAGGACTGCTTTTAAGTAGCAAATATATTGTCTTTTATTGGCAACTGATTACTGTGGATTGGAGAGCTTGGTGATCTTTGTGTAATATGGCCTATGGTCATGTCTGTAAACTGCCTTGGGCTACCTTGGACAGGCGGAATATCGATATTTTAAATAAACAAGTGTGTATTATAGTGGATCCATCCATTAATGCATATGCAATATTCATGGTTGCTTCACAATTTCCATTCCATTTACTGACTTGAATGAATGCATGCACAACTTGAGAAGGGCAGTTCAATCTTCAAGCATATAAGCTTAGAGCACCCTGTAACATGCACATGTTGCTTGTTTATATTGTTTGTTAGGCATTCCTGGTGTATGTACCAATTCAGTTCTACTCATGCATAATTTTATGTATAATAACTTGCAGTAGTTATGACTGGCAATGCACATTTGAACACAGAATACACATCCTGCTAAGAAAAAGTGCAGTGCTAACAGACATCCACACTCCAATAAATATTATGTTTCTGCTTTTCCCCTTCTCTGCTTAACTTTTGGAGAATGTGATCATCTAGCCATCAACTATACCCCTCAGCAGAAGGTAAATCTCATAGAACCAGCCCAGTGGAAGAAGGGCTGTGTCTAGCTCCCTGAGCCTCATATGGCACAGAGGAGGTGGTGTCTGGCCTGCCTGAGCCATGCACAACTCATGGGAGGCAGTGCCTCACCCACCCAAGTCTCATGCAACCCAAAGAAGGTGGTGTGTGGTCCCACCCAGTAAATGGAAACTGTTCCCTGCCCTACCTAGCACATAGAAACAGTGTCTAGCTGGCTGGGCAGGCAGGTTGCCCCTGCCTCCCTCTCTCCTTCCTTTGAGGAGGCAGGTAGGGTTGCCAGCCCCCAGGTCCAGGAAGGCTTTCCCCCACTTCTGGGGGCTTCAATCCACCCTTGCTGAGCTGCTGGGCGGGGGAAGTCCCGCACCCAACCGCACTCCCAAGAGCAACCACCTGCTTCACCACTCTCCCACCTCTCTCCCTCCCCTCTTACCCAATTTAAAAGGCTTCAGCTGGTTGGCAGGGAAATCAGCCCTGTGTGCTGCTGCCCCCACCCCACTTACAAAAAGACCCTTTAAAGGGTCTTTTTATGGGTGGGGTCTGCACCCATGACCTCCCTGTTGTTTACTGACTCATGAACCAGCTCTATCTTTTCCTCTGTTAAGCTTGAGTTATGCAAAGGACTGTAAGCATCGACATTCCCATTGGATGATTTGTGTTAAACTTTGTATATAGCCAATGAGAACTGAATGTAACTTTATGGAGGGAGCAGACCTCATTGGTCTTTATCCCTCAATCCCTATTGGACATTAACTAAAGTATGAGTGTGGCTTTGTCAGCCCGGATTATTTAAAAAGGGAGCTGTGCTCCACTGTTTTGTGTGTGTTGTCTCATCGTCCAGTTGGTGTTATAATAAAGTTGAAATCACTTGTTGAAATCACTACCTTGTTAAGTCTCATACTTAACACTCCCCCTCCCTCTGTTGCCAGAGGCACTGCCTTTTACGCTTGGGTAGCCCCAAAACAGGGGTGCCCTACTTTATAACCTGAACCAAAGTCCCCAAGAGCCAAGCACTCTCAGCTCGAACCACAGAGTCAGGCTGCAAGTGCTCTGCAAAAAGGGATTTCATATTCAGGTGACAGGCAACCTCAGAGCAAGTCTCTAGTCTTCCCCCTCCACCTAGAAGAGATTATGCTTATGGAATGACAATGGGTTCTACCAGATAAAGTATCTACATTTCTAAATGTCTGTTTAGAGGCCATCTGGCAGTTAACTCTGCCTCCAGTAATTCTTTGAATTCTTTGTCTTTCCTGCTCTGTTCCTCAAGAATACTGGGATAAAACCAATCAATCATTCAAATGTTTAGCAATCCTTCCTGACGCTAATCAGGGATGTCTCCCACCTTTTGTCCACCCTGGACAGGACCATTAGTAAGTCAGATAATCCATTTAACTAGCTACCCAACACCTGGCTTCTATTGTTACATCCAGACCCTGCCTCTCTGGAAGCTCATTGGTCATACCTAAGGTCTGCCCCTACTGGCATCACACACCCCTGGGACTCATCATTGGTCCAGGTAATCTATTGTTCTCACCTAAGACCAGCCCCCAGGGCCGCCCATTGGTCTGCATTCTTTGCCAAAGCCTATATCCCAGCACACACATGGCCTTAGACCATGTGTTTTCTGCCATGATCCAAGATGGCAGTCCACCCCCAGACTCTCTCTGAGTTTGGGCCACTATCCTTTCTTAACGGATCTCTGCACATCTGAACAGGTTGTATCACCCCTCTATAAGCCATCAATCAATGTTTCCTTAGCTCTGTTTCTATACTGCATGAATATTGTTTGTATGCTTGAGAATATTTAGTAAAGAAATCATTAGCCACCCAGTTTCTGTGTCTATTCTAACTTTCATATACACAGGTCAGATCCTATAGATAAGCCAATTGCATATGAATAATTATAATTCCCCATCTTTATTAAATAACAGAGCAATTTGGCTAACACCTCCTTCCTGCTGGATTTAAAGGGCTGTCCAGCTGGTTGATGGGCCACGTGGTCCCTGCTGACCAACTGAAGTCCTTTAAATCAGGCAAAAGGGGAGGGGGAGGGGTGATTGAGCAGGTAGTTGCTCTCGGGAGCAAGGCTTGAGAGCATCCCTGCTCACACCCAGAAAACCCCCAAATACCCCTGCCAGAGCAAGGAGGGTACCTGGCAACCCTAGAGGCAGAAGCCAAAAGTGAGAGATCGTGGGAGGAGATAGAAGTCCAAACAAAACATCTGTGACAAAAATAACGAAGAGTCAATAAAGATATATATGAGAAATTGTTTACTATAATAATGATAATTCTGTGGAAAACTTTTCTTTTATCACTCACACGCAACAAATTCTGCACAATAAAAATATCTATTTCACAAGGATTGCTTTGTCTGAGCATGTAGTAATTACAATTCCTATCAATTTCCACCAAGAGAGTCAACATAGGATGTTTATTTCAAGAGTTAAGTGGAAATTGATAAGAATTGCATTTACTACATGCCTGGATAAAGCAATCCTTGTGAAACAGATATTTTTATTGCACAAAATTCATTGTGTGTGAGTGATAAAAGAAGAGCTTTCCACAGAATTATCATTATTACAATATTTATTTATTTATTCAATTAATTAGTATCCCGCCCACCCTGCCAAGGCAGGTTCAGGGCGGCTTACATAAAACATTATTAAACATGAAAACACAAGATTAAATAAAACCACAACAATACACTTTTAAAACACAGTATAAAGTGCTAGTGCTGTTTGCGAGCAATGGCGGACGTTAGCAGTGTCTGACCGTAACATGTTAATGATGATGGTAATTTAGGTCTGGCATTAGCATGTTGAAGACAGTGTTAGTTTGGGGCCAAGGTCTCAGTTTATTTGGGCGGCTCCCTACTTGAAGGCCTGGTGAAAGAGCTCCATCTTGCTGACCCTGTGGAACTGTAAAAGGTCCCGCAGGATCCTGATGTCATCTGGGAGCTCATTCCACCAGTTCAGAGCTGCCATTGAAAAGGCCCTGGCCCTTGTCACAGCCAGCCTGGCTTCTCTAGGACCCGGGAGGGCCAGACGATTTTGGGACTCTGATCTTAGTGCTCTCTGTGGAACATGTGGGGAAAGACGATACTTTAGGTATATAGGCCCCTGACCATATGGGGCTTTAAAGGTAAGAAACAGCACCTTGAATGGAATTCGGTATGCTATAGGCAGCCAGTGCAGTGCTTTTAGCACAGGCTGGATGTACTCCTGCATAGGGAGACCCAACAGCAGCCTGGCTACTGCATTCTGCACCAGCTGTAGCTTTCAGATTTGGGACAAGGGCAGCCCCATGTAGAGAGCATTGCAGTAATCCAGTCTTGAGGTGACCATCACATGGAGCACTGTTGCACATGGATCATTGCATTCAAGGAAGGGAACCAACTGCTTGATCAGCCAAAGATGATAAAAAGCTGACTTTGCAGTGGCTGCTACCTGGGCCTCCAATATTAAGGAGGTGTCCAGGAGCACTCCCAAATTCCTAACCTCCAGTGCTGGCACCAGCAGCAGTGTTCCCTCTAAGCTGAGTTTGTGTGCTCACTGTTTTTTAGCCTCCATCACACACATTTTTGTCTTAGCTCAGGAAGGATGACTCCAGAACAAACTAATTTATGCAGTAGCCTAATCGCTTGCTCACAACTTTAATGCCATTAGTTCACAAAGTAGAATTTTTGCTCACAAGACTCCACAGCTTTGAGGGAGATTGACCAGCAGTGCCCCATCAAAGGCCAGGAGTGAGATCCCTGCCCTCAGACTGCTCTGACTCAGGCACAGGATCTCAATCCAAGGAACCGTCCCTGGGAAGGGTGGGAGGCGGGCTCTTGGTAGTTGGTGATTCGATCCTTAGGCAGGTAGACAGCTGGGTGGCGAACCCACGTACTGACCGTATGGTGACTTGCCTGCCTGGTGCGAAGGTAGTGGACATTACGCATGTTTTAGATAGGCTGGTAGATAGTGCTGGGGAGGAGCCAGTGGTCGTGGTGCACATCGGCACCAACTATGTGGGGAAATGCAGTCGTGAGGTCCTGGAGGAGAAATTTAGGCTGCTGGGCAGGAAACTCAAGGCCAGGTCCTCCAAGGTAGCCTTCTCAGAAGTGCTACCTGTTCCATGTGCAGGGCTGGAGAGACAGGCACAGATCAGGAGTCTCAATGCGTGGATGAGACGATGGTGTAGGGGGGAAGGGTTCAAGTTTGTTAGGCACTGGGATGTTTTTTCGAACAAGAGGGAGCTGTACAAAAGGGACAGTCTCCACTTGTCCCAAGAAGGAACCAGGCTGCTGGCGCTCAAAATCAAAAAGGTGGCAGAGCAGTTTTTAAACTGAATAATGGGGGAAAGCCGATAGGAGATGAAAAGTCTCTGGTTGTGGATGGCTCATCTCAAAGAGATGAAGGGGTAGCTATTACTTTTGTACAAGGAAATGGATTAAAATTGTCCACTGAGACTGTGGCTAATGATAGGAACTGCCTGGCAAGGTCTCAAGGCTGCAAGAGGAAGGCTGTGGGCTTAACAAGTGTGGGAAACTATAAGTGTTTATACACAAATGCTAGAAGTCTCCGAGGTGAAATCGGGGAGTTGGAATGCTTGGTGTTGGGGGGGGGAAATAGACATTGTGGGTATTTCAGAAAGTTGGTGGGATGAGGAAAATCAGTGGGATACAGTGATTCCTGGTTATAAATTATATCGGAAGGATGGGGGGAAGGGTTGGAGGTGGGGTGGCTCTGTATGTCAGAGAGGGTATACAGTCCAGTAAGATTGAGAGGATAAGAAAATTGGATTCGCTTCTGGAAATGCTATGGGTTGGAATAGTGGGTCCAAAAGGAGGCTTAACAGTGGGAGTTTATCGCCCACCAGATCAAAAGATAGAGGAGGATTATAAAATGATGACTGAATTAGATAGCGGCTAGACAGAATAACTGTGTCGTAATAGGTGACTTTAACTACCCACATATTGATTGGGTCAATATGAGTTCTAGTCGGGAAAAAGAGATTGAGTTTTTAGACACTCTCAATGACTGTGCTATGGAACAGATGGTCACAGATCCTACCAGGGGAGAGGTGATCCTGGATTTGGTCCTAAGTAACACCCAAGACCTGGTGAGAGATGTAAAAGTGATTGCACCGCTTGGGAACACTGACCATAATGTCATTGAGTTTAACATTTGTACAATTAGGGAGTTGCCCAAAAAGACTGATGCAACCACTTTTAACTTTAAAAGGGGTAACTTCTCTGGTATGAGGGGACATGTGAGAAAGAAATTGAAAGGAAGAGTGGAGAAGGTCAAAACCATTGGGGAAGCTTGGAGACTATTTAAAAATACAATCCTAGAAGCCCAGAAAAAATATATACCGCAGGTTAGGAAAGGCACAAATAGGTATAGAAAAAAGCCTGCATGGTTAACAAATAAAGCAATGGAAGCTGTAAAAGGAAAGAAGGATTCCTTTAAGCAGTGGAAAACTAGTCTCAGTGAGGTTGATAAAAGGGAACATAGACTGTGGCAAATAAAATGCAAGTCTGTGATCAGGCAAGCAAAAAGGGAATATGAAGAGCATATTGCAAAAAACATAAAGGCCAACAATAAAACATTCTTCAAATACATTAGAAGTAGGAAGCCAGCCAGGGAGGCAGTGGGGCCCTTGGATGACCAAGGGGTAAAAGGAGTAGTGAAGGATGAGAGGGAAATGGCTGAGAAGCTGAATGCATTTTTGCCTCTGTCTTCACTGTGGAAGAGAAGTGCTTGCCCACTCCAGAAGCACCGATTTTGGGAGGGCGTTTGAAAGACCTGAATCAGATTGTGGTGACAAGAGAGGAAGTCCTCCGACTGATGGACCATTTAAAAACTAATGAATCACCAGGCCCGGATGGCATTCATCCGAGAGTTCTGAAAGAACTCAAATGTGAACTTGTGGATCTCCTGACAAAAATATGTAATCTTTCTTTAAAATCTGAGGACTGGAAGGTAGCTAATGTCACTCCCATCTTTAAAAAGGGCTCCAGGGGAGATCCAGGAAATTACAGGCCAGTCAGTCTGACATCGATACCGGGTAAGTTGGTGGAAACGGTTATTAAGGAAAGAATTAGTAGGCTCATTGATGAACAAAAACTATTGAGGCAGACACAGCATGGGTTCTGTAAGGGAAGATCTTGTCTCATGTACCTGTTAGTGTTTTTTGAGGGAGTAAACAAACATGTGGACAAGGGGGACCCAATAGATATTTTTTACCTTGACTTCCAGAAAGCTTTTGATACAGTTCCTCATCAAAGGCTCCTAAGTAAGCTCAATAGTGATGGGATAAAAGGACAAGTCCTCTTGTGGATCAAAAACTGGCTTATAAATAGGAAACAGAGAGTGAGTATAAATGGGAAACTTTCTCAGTGGAGGGTGGTAAGCAGTGGGGTACCACAGGGATCAGTACTCGGTCCGATGCTTTTTAACTTGTTTATTAAAGATTTGGAATTGGGAGTAAGCAGTGAAGTGGCTAAATTTGCAGATGATACAAAGGTGTTCAGGGTGGTGAAAACCAGGGAGGATTGTGAGGCACTCCAAAGGGATCTGTTGAGGATGGGTGAGTGGGCGTCAATGTGGCAAATGGGGTTCAATGTGGCCAAGTGCAAAGTGATGCACATTGGAGCCAAAAATCCTAACTATAAATAAATTATAAATTATATAAATTGATGGGGTCTGAACTGGCAGAGACTGACCAAGAGAGATATCTTGGAGTCATAGTAGATAACTCAATGAAAATGTCTAGACAGTGTGTAACTGCAATAAAGAAGGCCAATGCTATGCTGGGGATTATTAGGAAGGGAATTGAAAACAAATCAGCCAGTATCATAATGCCCCTGTATAAATCATTGGTGCAACCTCATTTGGAATACTGTGTACAGTTCTGGTCGCCACATCTCAAAAAGGATATTATAGCATTGGAAAAAGTGCACAGAGAAGGGCAACTAGAATGATAAAAGGGTTGGAACACCTTCCCTATGAAGAAAGGTTAAAATGCTTGGGGCTCTTTAGCTTGGAGAAATGACGGGTGAGGGGTGACATGATCGAGGTTTATAAGATTATGAATGGGATTGAGCAGGTTGAGAAAGAAGTACTTTTCTCCCTTTCTCACAATGCAAGAACTCGTGGGCGCTCCATGAAATTGCTGAGCAGTCAGGTTAGAACAGATAAAAGGAAGTACTTCTTCACCCAAAGAGTGATTAACATATGGAATTCACTGCCACAGGAGGTGATGGCATCTACAAGCATAGACAGTTTCAAGAGGGAATTAGATAAACATATGGAGCAGAAGTCCATCAGTGGCTATTAGCCACCGGGTATAGATGGGAACTCTCAGTCTGGGGCAGGTGATGCACTCTATTCTTGGTGCTGGAGGGGGCAGCAGTGGGAGGGCTTCTAGTGTCCTGGCCCCACTGCTGGACCTTCTGATGGCACCTGGCATTTTTGGCTGCTGTGTGACAGAGTGTTGGACTAGATGGGCCATTGGCCTGATTCAGCATTGGCTTCTCTTATGTTCTTATGTAATCTTTGTCAGATTGAATTTCAGTCTACTCAGTCTAAGCCAACCTGCCATGGCTTTCAACGCCAGGTCCAGATCTTCTGGACTAGAGTCAGACTGGCCATCCAACAGCAGATAGAGCTGGGTGTTATCTGTGTATTGGTGACAACCCAGCCCATGGCTCTGGGCAACCTGGGCAAGGGGGCGCATATAAATGTTAAATAACATTGGGGAAAGCACTGCTCCCTGGGGCACTCTGCAAACTAGTGGATGCATTCAGGATAGCTGTTTCCCCATGGCCACCAATGCTCCGTCTAAGCTGTGGAGTCTTGTGAGCAAAATTCAACTTTGTGAGCTACTGGCATTCATGTTGTGAGCGAGCCATTTGGCTCCTGCATAAATGAGTTTGTGCTGGAGCCATCCTTCCTGAGCTGAGTCAAAAATGTGTCAGCCAGAGGCTAAAAAACTGTGAGCTAGCTCACACTAACTCAGCTTAGAGGGAATACTGATGGCCACCCTCTATCCCCAAACCAGAAGAAATGAGGAGAGTCATTGCAAGGCTGATCCCTGAATCCTGGTGTCGGCGAAGTGGTGGGTCAGTAGTTAGTAGTCAACTGTGTCAAATGCTGCTAACAGGTCTAACAACAGCAACACCACTGAACCACCCTGAACCAGATGCCTCTGGAGATCATCTGTGAGGGTGACCAGTACCGTCTCTGTTCCGTGGCCTGGTCGGAAGCTGGACTGGAAGTGATCTAGCTCAGAGATGTCATCCAAAAAACCCTGCAACTGAATCACCACCACCCTCTCAATTAATTTGCCCAAATAGGGCAAATTGGAAACCAGTCGATAGTTGGCCAATTCGGCCGAATCCAAGGATTTTTTTTTAAGAGAGGGCAGACCACTGCCTCCTTTAGTGCCCCAGGGAACAGTCCCTCTGAGAGGGACTTGTTGATAATCTCCCTTAAGGCACCTTGAAGCCCAACTTGACAAGAAGACACACATGAAGCCTCAAGTTCCCTTACTGTCTCAACTGTGGCAGGAAGGTCATGGCGGAGCAACAAGACTTTGTCTGCAAAATACTGTGGCAGAATAGTATTAGACCGAATCATTCTAAATAATGGGGCTGCGCAAGAGCTCGCAGATGCAACCGTGGCCACGTAGTATTCTTTTTTAGTGGCTTTGACTGCCACCTTATAGGATCTCATAAACGTCCAATAGGATGCTCTTGTAGCTTCATCCTGAGGGCTCTGCCACTGTTTCTCTAGCCATCCAAGCCTCGCTTCATCAGCTGCTGCTCCTGTGTATACCATGGAGCAAGCTTAGAACGGGGGTGCAGAGGGTGTCGGGGAGCAATCTCATCAATGGCTGCTGAGAGTCGGCTATGCCAGTCCTCAACAAGCTGATTTAATGAGCTGCCAGGGGCATTGGATCCCGCAGAGCCATCTGGAGCTGCATTGGGTCCATTTGGCTCTATGGGGGAGCTAAAATACGCTTGCCGCCCATATAGGGTCGAGGTGGAGCCTTCAGGGCCTAGTGGTCCAACCATCACTCTGACTGATGATCTCCGGAGACATCTGGATTGGGGTGGCATAGCAGTACTGATGTTGTTGGACCTGTTGGCTGCATTCAACACGGTCGACCATCGGTTGCTGCTTCACTGCCTCACCAAAACGGGAATACAGGGGCTTGCCTTGCAATGGCTTGCTTCCTTTCTCCAAGGTCAGGGACAAAGGGTGGAACTTGGGGAGCAGCTGTCTAGGAGACACCCGCTGGAGTGAAGAGTGCCTCAAGGGGCAGTGCTCTCCCCAATGCTATTTAACGTCTATATGTGCCCCCTTGCCCAGATAGCCCGGAGTTATGGGCTGGGTGTCATCAGTATGCTGACGACACCCAGCTCTATCTGATGTTGGGTGGCCGGTTGAACTCCAGACCTGAAGACCTGGACTGGACATTACAGGCCGTGGCTGGTTGGCTCAGGCTGAGTTGGCTGAAACTGAATCCAGTGAAGACGGAGGTCCTGTGCATGGGTCGGGGTGGGGCGCAGGTGGGAACCCCACTCCTGACCTTTGGTGGGGTGCCATTGGTACCATTGCTGGAGGTTAGGAGCTTGGGAGTGCTCTTGGACTCCTCCTTAACAATGGAGGCCCAGGTAGCAGCCACCGCGAAGTAGGCCTTTTACCACCTTTGGCTGATCAAGCAGTTGGTTCCCTTCCTCAACTGCAATGACCTGGCCACAGTGATCCATGCAATGGTCACCTTGAAATTAGACTACTGTAATTTTCTCTACGTGGGGCTGCCCTTGTCGCAAATCCAGAAGCTGCAGCTAGTGCAGAATGCCGCAGCCAGGCTGTTGATGGGCTTACCTAGATGGGAGCACATACAGCCTGTGTTGAAGGCTCTGCACTGGCTGCCAGTAGCATACCAAATTCGTTTCAAGGTGCTGGTGCTTACCTTTAAAGCCCTATACGGCCAGGGTCCGACATACCTGAGGGACCACTTTTCCACACATATACCCCAGAGAACACTGAGGTCAGGCTCACAGAATTGGCTGACCCTCCCTGGCCCCAAGGAGGTCAGGCTCACTGTGATGAGGGCCAGGGCTTTTTCAGTGGTGGCTCCTCACTGGTGGAACGAGCTCCCGGAGGAGACCAGGGCCCTGTGGGACCCTTTCCAATTCCACAGGGCCTGCAAGACAGAGCTCTTCCACCAGGCTTTTAATTAGGAACCACCCCCCATTATTACCATCAACAAGCCTGGCCCTCAGTTTCTTAACATTTGGCTCATTTCCATCAAGTGACATGGGACAATAGAGAGCTGGAACTTAGCAGTTATCTAGACATCTGAAAGTGCCATTGTAAGCAATAAATTATATCATCAGTGTTAGGAGAAGTACTTTGAAATGCTTTTATTTGTTATTTTCTGACCTGCACACACACCTGAATGGTGCTTGCAAGCGTCTTTGCATTGGGAGAAATGTATGCTTTGTTTGATGTGACTCTCTGCACTAGGAAGGTACCACACAGCCTGTACTTTCATGCAAGTGAAGTTACACACACACACACCTCGCACACCTCTACCCAGCAGACATTGGGAACAAGAAAGCATCTCCATTATGGTCTGCCAGAAGGATGTATAAACGACAACCTGTCCACCATTGAGGAATCTGAATTCCACATGTAACCCACAGGATGCTTGGCATTTGCATGTGTTAAGACTGTTTCCTGTTTTGTCACTTGGACCAAGCCAGAGTCATCTGCACATCTAAGGTTTCCATGACAACCCATCTTTGCACCTTGGACCAAATGATATCTTTAGTAAAGGTGTAGACTTTCAATATTGCCCCACCTTAGTAGGAGGGTACCCCACATCCTATAGCCAATGGTATAAGGGATGGGACGGACCAGAGAGACCCCAAGCCAGCCCCCAATACTAGCTGATAAAACAAGGTGTAACCTTTGTTCGGGGTTTCCCCTCGTCATCTTCCCCAGCAAGCTAGCTAGTCATCCTATAGGTAACTTTCGTGTGCTCTCTTGGAATCCGGACCAAGAGACCCTTTACACGTGTTGGCGGGTTCCAGCTGTGTAAAGTGAGAGTTTCCCTTCGTTAAGAAACAATCCTTGTATTCTTCACTGTGGAAAGGTCGAGCTACAGGATCAGATAAGTATCACGTGAAGTATCCCTTCCTAAATACTTCTAGTTTAAAACCCCAAATTGTTTTCCATTTCTACTGTAACTAAAGGAACTTGTGTGTATGTGTGAGTGCATCTGTTTTTTTTTGCCTGTGTACTAAAAAGATATTATTCAGTAAAGAGAATCTTTGATTTTACTTAAGAAACCTTGTCAAGTGTTCTCTTTGGGGAAATGGATTCTTGGGACGAAGCTGCTTTCTCTGTATACACAGACCAGCGACTCAAATAAGTTAGTCCGGCCACTGCGTAGATAAGCAGTTCGACTAACATCAGCTAGCAGCTTATGATTTTATATTTTCATCATGTATTGCATTATTATATATTGTTTTATTGGCAACTGATGCCCTTGTTGTAAGCCACCCTGAGCCCATTTGTGGGGAGGTTGGGGTAGAAATCGCATAAACAAACAAACAAACAAACCATGGAACTGCTGTGGCAGTGATTCAGTCCACCATTCCCCCCACTGCGAAGATCAAATTGAGTGTGTGTCCTGCTCAGTGTGTGGGAACCATTACAGATTAGGAGAGTCCCAATGCTGCCATGGACGACACCAGGTCTGCCACCTGTGTGGAAGCCACATTGTCAGCATGGACACTGAAGTCACCCAGGACTCCTAGGGTGCTCCAGTGCCCAGCCTGATATGGGCTCCAGCAGGGATGACAAGCTGTTTGTCGGTGTGTTGGGCAGACAATACACCAACCAAACAGCCAAACTCTGCCCAGCTTCCCCTACAAAGCTGGCACATTCTATGTCCCCTACAAAGCTGGCACATTCTATGTCCATGAGCCTTGGTGGCAGGAGCGCTCTGAAGGCGTAAGCCTCCCAAATGAACAGAGCCACTCCTCCCCCCTCCCCTTTGTCCAGGATTGGTGAAGGACTGCAAACCCAGGAGAAGCTAGCAGGGAGAGAGCTACAGTCTCCCCATCTCACACCCAGGTCTCGGTCTTGCACACCAGGTTCACATCCTGCTCCAACAAGAAGCATATATATATTTATTTAGCATATATATCTTTATTGACTCTGTTATTTTTGTCACAGATGTTTTGTTTGGACTTCCAACCCTAGAGGCAGGGCTGGGGATGCTGGGGTGCAATTTTCCAAAACTCTTTTTCCTTCTTATTCATTCTATTATGCTGAAGTGATGATGGCACTTATTTAGTCCAATCTTTCTTTAGAATTAATATTTTCTTGCATTTTCTTACTCATCTAGAAAGTAAAAACTGTATTTCTGACAACAGCCCTTTTCCTATTTGCATGGCTGTATTTAGCATAAACTATTAAATAATTTGTATATTTAGCAAGTGAGGAGGACTAATAGCTCACCTTAAGGTAGTTTCATGTAGGGAAAATGGTGGTGGCTCCCTGATAGAGCTCATGCTTTATGGCCACAAAGGTCCCAGGTTCAATCTCTATTTTCTCCAAGTATAAGGGGTTGGAAAAAACCTTTCGCTGCCTGAATCAGCTGCCATTCAGAATAGTAAGTACTGAGTTAAATGTGTAGTCTGACTCAGAATAAGACAGCTTCATATGTGGAGAGGACAGAGGCATATATATAGGGTTATTTCCTAGATCAATAAGAGCTACATTCTTAAATTGAAGAAGAAGAAGAAGAAGAGAAGAGATTAGATTTATACCCTGCCCTTCACTCCCCAAAGGTGTCTCAGAGCGGCTTACAAACTCCTTTCCCTTCCCACAACAGACACCCTGTGAGGTAGGTGGGGCTGAGAGAGCTCTTGACAGAAACTGCTCTTTTTCAAGAACAGCTCTTATCAGAGCTATGGCTTGCCCAAGGTCATCCAGCCAGGTGCAAGTGGAGGAGTGGGGAATCAAACCCGGTTCTCCCAGATTAGAGTCCACGCACTTAACCACTACACCAAACTGGTGTGCACCAAACTGGTGTACACTATACCAAATTGATTCCTAATTCCATCTAAAAAGTGGTCAGATCCAACAATTTTATCTATATTGCACAGATGCTAATATGCCTATATATTTGAAATGAGTTTGCCAAAATTATCCAGAAACAGGTTTATTGATGGTCAGATTTGAATGCAGTTTAACTGCAGGAGTCAGGGTATGCTGCTCAGAACAAGAAAGGAGCAAGTGCACAAGTAGTTACAGAATATTTGTTTGTAGGGTTCCCCCTACCAAGCATTTATAATTAATTTGATCTTAAATCAATTTAAAACATAAATAATGCAGCATGATCTAATGGGCTTGAGGCTGGTCAAGTGTTGTGCCACATTGCCTGGCTCACTCATCAAAACGTTAGGGACGAATGACTTGCTTGGTTACGTAAGTTCCTTGTAAAACATAAATAAAAGATTTTCATTTTCTTAACAAGTGTTTCATCCTGTTCTTAGCTTTCAAGAGCATAGCTTCTTCTCATTTAATATACACCAGCAGTTCAAAACTCAAAACAGCCTTATATCTTATTTTATTTTTAAGCTGATGAATACATTGAATGTAATCCTTCAGGGTTTTTTTTTTAAATTCTTCTGCATTTGGAAGCAGCAGCATAAGTTGTTTTCTGTTCAGGCAGATCTCTCCTATGCCATCACTTTAATTATAATTTTAACATCCTTATCTAAATGCTGTAAACTTTGCAAATCTTATTTTACAACATGAATTGTTTCCCTTTGTACCAATACTAGTTATGTTCCCTCCCATGCACAAATCTGACAGCCCTTTGTTCCTGTGAGTATCTCTGTTTCTGGAGATTTTTCAGACCTCTCGGTAATGGCTGTTAAGATGTTGAGTGACAGAGAGAAGGGGGAAAACAGTCCTGAGACCAATGGCCCATCACCTCGTTCCTTGATTGCATGGAATACAAATGCCATGCATTTATACTACATTACTCAGACCAAGTGTGATTCACTGGAGAAGGAAATGACAACCCACTCCAGTATCTTTGCCAAGAAAACCCCATGGGCAGTAACAAAAGGCTAAAAGATATGACACTGGCAGATGAGCCCCTCAGGCCAGAAGGTGTCCAATACGCTACTGGGGAAGAGCAGAGGCAAGTACAAGTAACCCCAGAAAGAGGGAGGGAGAGAAACTCGGGAGGGAAGCATTACAAGACGGGTTGAGTACGGCTGGAGAACACCTGACAGATGTGCCCATGTGAACCGACCCATTAATCCGTTTGTGAAATGTTTCTGAAACATGCCTATCTCGGGCCAAACTGCCAGTCTAAACTTGGCCCGAAACGCAGTAATGGGATACAATCTCAAAAATGACAGAATGATCTTGTTCTGAATCCAAGGCAAACCATTCAACATCACAGTAATTCAAGTCTATGCCCCAACCACTGATGCAGAAAAGGCTGAAGTGGACCAGTTCTATGAACAGCTACAACTCCTCCTAGAACTAACACCAAAAAAAGATGTCCTCCTCATCATAGGGGACTGGAATGCTAAAATAGGAAGTCAAAAGGTAACTGGAATAACAGACAAGTTTGGCCTTGGAGAACAAAATGAAGCAGGGCAAAGGCTGACAGAGTTTAGTCAAGAGAACACACTGGTCATAGCAAACACCCTCCTCCAACAACCTAAGAGGCAACTCTACACATGGACATCACCAGATGGGCAACACCGAAATCAGATTGATTATATCATTCGCAATCAAAGATGGAGAAGCTCTGTCCAGTCAGTAAAAATAAGACCTGGAGCTGACTGTGGCTAACTGCAGAATTCAGACTTAAACTGAAGAAAGTTGGGGAAACCACTAGGCCATTCAGATTTGACCTAGATCTCATCCCCGATGAATATAAAGTGAGGGGGAAGAATAGGTTTAAGGGACTAGATTTGATAGACAGAGTGCCTGAAGAACTATGGACAGAGGTTCGTGACATTGTAAAGGAGGCAGCAATCACTGCCATCCCAAAGAAAAAGAAACACAAGAAAGCAAAGTGGCTGTCTGATGAGGCTTTACACATAGCAGAGGAAAGAAGGAAAGCTAAAGGCAATGGTGAAAAGGAAAGATTTGCCCAACTGAATGCAGATTTCCAGAGAACAGCAAGGAGAGATAAGGAGGCTTTCCTGAATGAACAATGCAAAGTAATAGAGGAAAACAATAGAATGGGAAGGACAAGAGATCTCTTCAAGAAAATTGGAGAAATCAAGGGATCGTTCCATGCAAAGCTGGCCATGATAAAGGACAAAAATGGTAGGGACCTAACAGAAGCAGAAGCGATTAGGAAAAGATGGCAAGAATACACAGAACTATACAAGAAGGACCTCAATGTCCTTGACAACCACAACAGTGTAATCACTGACCTCGAGCCAGACATCCTGGAATGCAAAGTCAAATGGGCCTTAGAAAGCATTCCTAACAACAAAGCTAGTGGAGGTGATGGTATCTCAGCTGAGCTATTCAAAGTCTTAAAAGATGATGCTGTTAAAGTGCTGCACTCAACTTGCCAGCAAATTTGGAAAACACAACAGTGGCCACAGGATTGGAAAAGGTCAGTTTACATTCCAATCCCAAAGAAGGGCAATGCCAAAGAATGTTCAAACTATCACACAATTGCACTCATTTCACATGCTAGCAAGGTCATGCTCAAGATCCTACAAACTAGGCTCCAAAAGTATGTGGATAGAGAACTGCCAGAAGTACAAGCTGGGTTTCGAAGAGGTAGAGGGACTAGAGATCAAATTGCCAACATTAGCTGGATTATGGAGAAAGCAAGAGAGTACCAGAAAAACATCTACTTCTGCTTCATTGACTACACTAAAGCCTTTGATTGTGTGGATCACAATAAACTATGGCAAGTCCTTAAAGAGACAGGAGTACCAGACCACATCACATGTCTCTTGAGAAACCTGTATAAGGGTCAAGAAGTGACAGTTAGAACCAGATATGGAACAACTGATTGGTTTAGCATAGGAAAAGGAGTGCGACAGGGATGTATATTGTCACCCTGCTTATATAATTTATATGCAGAGTACATCATGCGAAATGCTGGCATGGATGATTCAGAAGCCAGAATTAAGTTTGCTGGGAAAAACATCAATAACCTCAGATATGCAGACGATACCACTCTAATGGCAGAAGGTGAAGAGGACCTAAAGAGCCTCTTGCTGTGGGTAAAAGAGGAGAACGCAAAGGTTGGCTTGGAACTCAACATCAAAAAAACGAAGATCATGGCATCTGGCCCCATCACTCCTTGGCAAATAGAAGGAGAAGTTGTGGAAGCAGTGACAGACTTCACATTCCTGGGATCCAAGATCACTGCAGATGGTGACTGCAGCCATGAAATTAAAAGTCCCCTGTTCCTTGGGAGGAAAGCAATGGCAAACCTTGACAGTATAATAAAAAGTAGAGATATCACCCTGCCAACAAAAGTCCGCATGGTCAAAGCAATGGTATTCCCAGTAGTAATGTATGGTTGCGAGAGTTGGACCATAAGGAAGGCCGAGCACCAAAGAATAGATTCTTTCAAATTATGGTGCTGGAGAAGACTCTTGAGAGTCCCTTGGGCTGCAAGGAGATCAAATCAGTCAATCCTAAAAGAAATCAACCCTGAATGTTCCCTGGAAGGCCAGATACTGAAGCTGAAGCTCAAATACTTTGGCCACCAAATGAGAAGGGAGCACTCACTGGAGAAGACCATGATGCTGGGAAAGACTGAAGGCAACAGAAGAAGGGGACAGCAAAGGATGAGATGGTTAAACAATGTTATCGAGGCAATGAACATGAAATTAAGCAAACTCGAAAGCACGATGGAAGACAGATAGGCCTGGCGTGATGTGGTCCATGGGGTCATGAAGAGTCGGACTCAACGGTGTGACAGAATAACAACAACACTTGTGTTGGGACGTTCACTTTGGTGCACATTACCATTCTTATTCTTCACTGACTAATTTAATATCTAACTTCATGTGATTAGAGCTGAATCAGGGTGACTCTTGCAATCCAACGCTGGTAGGCCATGAAAAGTCCATTGCCGTGTATCAAGATAGCAATGTACAATGAGGATGGGATGAATTCTACCTTCTGCTCCATTCATAGTGAGAACAATGGGAAGGATTCATTTGCTGTGACATTGCCAATGTTCATTGGCCATGTGATGAAATGGCATCATTATGCATTCCCTGACAGGCCAGGAGCATTAAATGAGGGGACATGTGTGGAAGAAATTGAAAGGAAGAGTGGAGAAGGTCAAAACCATTGGGGAAGCTTGGAGACTATTTAAAAATACAATCCTAGAAGCTCAGAAAAAATACATACCGCATGTTAGGAAAGGAACAGATAGGTATAGAAAAAAGCCTACATGGTTAACAAATAAAGCAATGGAAGCTGTAAAAGGTAAGAAGGATTCCTTTAAGCACTGGAAAGCTAGTCTCAGTGAGGTTGATAAAAGGGAACATAGACTGTGGCAAATAAAATGCAAGTCTGTGATCAGGCAAGCAAAAAGGGAATATGAGCATATCACAAAAAACATAAAGGCCAACAATAAAACTTTCTTCAAATACATTAGAAGCAGGAAGCCAGCCAGGGAGGCAGTGGGGCCCTTGGATGACCAAGGGGTAAAAGGAGTAGTGAAGGATGAGAGGGAAATGGCTGAGAAGCTGAATGCATTTTTGCCTCTGTCTTCACTGTGGAAGAGGAGAAGTGCTTGCCCACTCCAGAAGCACCGATTTTGGGAGGGCGTTTGAAAGACCTGAATCAGATTGTGGTGACAAGAGAGGAAGTCCTCCAACTGATGGACCATTTAAAAACTAATAAATTACCAGGCCCAGATAGCATTCATCCGAGAGTTCTGAAAGAACTCAAATGTGAACTTCTGGATCTCCTTACAATAATATGTAATCTTTCTTTAAAATCTGCCTCCATTCCTCAGGACTGGAAGGTAGCTGATGTCACTCCCATCTTTAAAAAGGGCTCCAGGGGAGATCCAGGAAATTACAGGCCAGTCTGTCTGACATCCATACTGGGTAAGTTGGTGGAAACTGTTATCAAGGAAAGAATTAGTAGGCACATTGATGAACAAAAACTATTGAGGCAGACTCAGCATGGGTTCTGTAAGGGAAGATCTTGTCTCACGAACCTGTTAGTGTTTTTTGAGGGAGTGAACAAACATGTGGACAAGGGGGACCCAATAGATATTATTTACCTTGACTTCCAGAAAGCTTTTGATACAGTTCCTCATCAAAGGCTCCTAAGTAAGCTCAATAGTGATGGGATAAAAGAACAAGTCCTCTTGTGGATCAAAAACTGGCTTATAAATAGGAAACAGAGAGTGAGTATAAATGGGAAACTTTCTCAGTGGAGGGTGGTAAGCAGTGGGGTACCACAGGGATCAGTACTCAGTCTGATGCTTTTTAACTTGTTCATTAATGATTTGTAGTTGGGAGTAAGTAGTGAGTAAGTAGTTGGAAATAAGCAGTTGCTAAATTTGCAAATGACATGAAGTTGTTCAGGGTGGAGAGTGTCGGTAGCGGGTCTGCACCACCATAAAGAATGAATGCAGAGCCGTGAGCTGAAAGCTATGTACAGTTTTATTTACAGAGCTAGAGCTTACTTACAATTTATTTCACAGAAGGACAAAGTGCTACGCTGCAACCAGTCTCTCTGGGAGAGAGTGAGCTGCTGGACACTAAACACATATATACACAGTGCCAGCCAATCACTAGACACTTTGTCTAATTATCAGAATATGCTGAGTCAGGCTGCCTGGCTGATGCAACATGATCACCTGACTAGCTACATCTGTCAGAGTAGATTGCACTGATCTATCTGACTGCTGAAATCTTGCCAGCTACGTATATACATTATGCTGACACGCCTCTCAAGATTTCAGACAGTCAGACCAAGCATTCCACTTAAATAAACAAATTTTTCTTTACATAAATTTTTAGTAAAGATGTCGGCAACATTTGATTCAGAGGTACACGGTTCAATGGATACAAATTTTCTTTGAACAGCATCTCTTACATTTTGGTAACGCACAACCACATGCTTGCTCCTGAAGCGTACCTGTTGGTTTGTAGCAAGTTGCCTAGCTGAACTGCTGTCACAAAAAAGCTTAACAGGCAAAAGACAATTTATATTAAAGCTTTTTAACAGATGCATAAACCATTTCATCTGTAACACACACTCATTCATCGATGAAAATTCCGCCTCACGAGAGCTGGCTGAAATATGATTTTGGCGGATTGTTTTCCAACATACAAGTGCGCCATATACACATATTGCATACCCTGTGGTAGATCTGCCATCAGATCTCTCCCCCCAACTGGCATCGCAGTATGCAAACAACTGCTGAGTGCTGGACACATCCAGAACAAGTTTTTTATTTATTGACCCTTTTAGAAAACGTAGAACTCTTTTAGCAGCTTGCCAGTCATGATCAGTGGGAGAGGAAGACTTTTGGGTTAGCCAATGTACAGCAGTGCATATATCAGGGCGAGTACAGCAACTCAAATATAACAAAGACCCCGCCAATGACTGATACAGCTGTTTGTTTGTGAACTCTGGGCTATTTACAGGCTTACAAAAATCAGTAGACATTGGAGTTCCAACAATGTTGCATTCACCCATTTTAAATTTATCTAGCAATGCCTGTATTTTGTCTGCTTGACTCAGCTCAAACATGCCTTGAGCCTTTCTCTGCACTGTTATGCCCAAATAGTTTTGAACAGACCCCAAATCTTTTTATTTTAAACAATTGTTGCACAGTGCTTTTAAACCACGAAAGCTGCTTGTCTGTAAGATGCAGAAATAGGAGATCATCGACAAAAACCAAGACTAAGCAAAGCTTATCGTCTACAGATATGCTATACAAGCAAGGATCAGCAACACTCTGTTTGAATCCTAGCTGCGTCAGTGCGTTGTACAAACAGTCCTGCCAAAGAAAAGCGCTCTGTTTGAGACCGTAGAGGCCTTTATGTAAACGCAGAACTAAGTTTGGATCAGCATATTCAAACCCTGGTATTTGCTGCATGTACATCTCATCCTTGAGATCAGCATTTAAATACGCTGTGTCAAAATCAAAATGTGTAACACTCATATTAAGCTTAGAGGCTAGAGCCAATGCTGTCTTTACACTTTCCATTTTCACAGTAGAAGAAAAACAAGCATCATAATCTTGACCTTCAACCTGGGCGTAGCCTTTCGCAACAAGTCTAGCTTTATAAGTTAAATATCCATCCTTGGTTGACTTAACCTTAAATAACCAGCGACAGCCCAAAGCTTTCTTGCCCTCTGGCAACTGTGCAGAAGAACACACCTTATAATTCTGTAAAGAGGCATGTTCTGCCTTCATGGCTTCAAGCCACGCTTCCCGCTCGGCCCCTTGCAAAGCAAAAATATCATTAACAGTGTTAGGAATATAAACATGATTAATTCCATAACGTTGGGGCGGAACGCCTTTGTTGCTCCTGCTAGACACACGCAGCTGCGACTGCTGGCTGCTTTCTGGCTGCTGTTCTGTCTTATCAGCTTCAGATAAAGACCTGGTAGGAGAAAGCTTCTTTAAATTAGTTTCAGCTCGACCTTGAGCACTCTGCTCAGCACCAGCAACAGGAAAAATTACCTGCGAAGGCAAGTCATTATCATGAATATCAGCCCAGTTTTTATTTTCACAAAAATTTGCTGAGCGACTGAAAACCACAGCATTATCCTTAGTGGCAAACTGGTAGGCTTTCATGCCACTCTGATACCCAACAAAGATTAGAAGTTGAGCCCTTTTCTGTCCCTTTCGCCTCTTGCTTAAAGGAACATTTACCCATGCCTTGGCACCAAAAATTCTCAAATGCTCTATGCTGGGCTCTCTGCCAAACAGAACAGTGTAGGGAATTTGATCAATGGACTTGGTCCAGAGACGGTTCAAAGTATACTGGCAATATTTGATTGCTTCTCCCCAAAAAGAGAAAGGTAGTTTGGCATCAGCAAGTACTGAATGGACCATGGTCTGCAACACACCATTTCTCCACTCTGCTAGGCCATTCTCTCTTGGCTGCGCCACATTGGTCCGCCTATGCACAATCCCATGTGACTGGAAAAACTGAAGGAGACTTTCACTCAGAAACTCCCCACCCATGTCAGATTGAAAGGCACGAAGAGGACATTGTAATTGCTTCTTCACATTAGCAGCCCAGTATTTAATTGTTGCACACACTTGTGACTTGTGTTTTAAGGGAAAAACCCAGCCATAATGTGAATGGTCGTCCACCAAGACCAGACAGAAATGACACCCAGAAACTGTGGGGGGCAGTGGGCCAATTACATCCCCATGAACAAGCTCAAGAGGCTCCTCAGAGACTCTACAGCTCACCTTGGCAACCGGGTGAGCCTGAGACTTCGATTGCTTGCAAATAGAACAATCAAGAAAGTTGTTACAGGGAGACACATCAGTTTTGCCCAAACAATCAAAAGTTTTGCCCAAAGTATGGAAGCTGGTATGTGCAAATCTTCTATGGAAAAGATGAGAACAGTTAGAATGCAGAGGGTTAACATTCTGGATAACTGACTGTGCCTGCACACATTCACTGCTAAGCACATAAACACCATCCTGCAGCTTGCCCCGAGCCATTATTACATCACCCTCACATAAAAGGCATTCATTATTTTCAAAAATTATCTTGAACCCTTTCTCAGTGAGTGCTTTTATACTAAGTAAATTATTTTCCAGACTTGGGACACAGAGTGCATTTTTTAACTCACAATTCAATTCAGGAATAAACACGCTGCCTTTACAAATTACAGAGGCTTCTCTGCCATCAGCTAGACAGACAGAGCTTACCTCTGCAGCAGTTTCACTGGTCAGCAAATGCCTATCTTTTACAACAGTTTGGCTAGCTCCTGAATCAAGCAAATATTTTACACAGCCTAGCCCCTTCCCAACTGTCACCAAAGTAAGGCAGTTTTTCTGGACAGAACTTGAGAGCGAGGCTAGAGCACGTTGCTCAGTAGACTGTTGAACAGACGATTTCTGGTGAGATTGCTCCCTCTTGTGGCAGAAATGTGCTATATGTTCTATCGAGCCGCACTTAAAACAACGCTTTTTCCTAGAAACTGCAAAAGGTGGCTTGCCCGGACACATTCCAGAGCTGGAAACACTGCCAACAGACGCCAACTCCTCTGACCGGAAACATGAGGCTGCCGCAGCTCCAAAACTGGGTTTTGCATTCCAACGCGCTTCCTCATCGAGCAGGCGACCCACGATTGAATCCCATTTTAATTCCTCAGGCTTATAACACTCCAACGATGAAATTAGTGCATTATATTTGTCAGGCAAGGAGGACAAAAGAACATATATGCGGTCAAGTTCAGAAAAGTCTTTACCTCATGCTGCAAGAGCCTGGAAACACTCAGTCAAAGCATCAACATGACTTCTGACACGCTGCCCCTGGCAGAGCACAGTGCGATAGAGCTTCCTGGTGAGTGCTATAATTGAAGAGGCTGATTTCTGAACATGAATGTTTGCCAAAGCCTCCCACGCAAGCTTGGCTGTTTCTAACGTAGAAACATGCAGTAATTGAGAGTCTGATAAGCTCAGCACGATATGAGCCAAGGCACGCTCATCTTGCTCCTTTTCATCCTCATCAGGAGCGGCTGGAGGGGAACTGACACAAGTCCACAGACCCTCTGGGAGATCCACGCATGCGCTAGCAACAGAAGATGTGTCTCGGACTCTCTCCGCTAAACTAAAAAGATTTATGGTCTAGAAGGACACAAAAAGGTAATTAATTACTCAGGAGGAAGAGGAACAAGCTCCTAACGAGGTCAGGATTAGGAGGAGGAAACATAGGAGAAAAAGAAAACAAATTGGAGATAAAGGTAACCAGGCACGCTGCCAGAGTTACAAATCAAAATTATTAGGAATACAAGGTAGCAGCCAGAAGCTGTAAACAGAGCGACTATGGCCCGGAACATTAAGGAACTATCAGAGCAGATAGCAGCATTCCAAAAACAAATCTCTGGAGATATAGAAGCGGTGAAAAAAGACACCACACAGATAGCACAGGAGATAGGCATAGTGAGAGAAATTGCTGAGGGAGCAAAGAAGAAAGCCGATGCTAATGAAGAAAAAATTAAGGAATTGGAGAAAAATTTAGCAAGGCAGTCAGACCGGCAGCGAAGGAGGAATATGATAATATCGGGTATCAGTGAGGAAATACTCCCAAAACAATTAGAATCTGAACTATGCCGGTGGTTCAAACAAAATGGCGCTGGCGTGAACAAGGCAGAGATAGAATGAGCACACAGGCTCTTTAGGAAACAGAGGGGAGGAGAGCCAAGACAAGTGATAATAGCATTTGCCAGAGAAAAATTAAAGGATGAGGTTTTTAGAACGCTCAGGAAGGTTAAAGACCTGAACTTTAGAGGCAAGAAAGCATACGTCAGCCATGACTTCAGCCCAAGCACACTCCAGGAAAAGAGGCAGCTGAAACCCTACGCACAAAAACTGTTTAAGGAAGGTATAAACTTTACGTGGGGGTACCCGACAACTCTGATTGTATTTCGAGAAGGCAAGAGATACAGAGCCAGGAATCCAATGGAGGCAGTCAGGATGCTTGATGAACTGGGAGTGGACTCCAGCAACTGTGAGGAAGGTGGAATGGACGAAGGCAGTGACTCAGACGCCGAGAAGAAAGACTCAAGGCCACATGGATCCAAGTGGCAAAGAGCTAACTCCCGAGGAGCCAGCAATTAAAGGGAAGTATACATTTAAAGCTGGGCCTAACATTGAATAAAGGTATAAGGGAAATGTGCGGGGAGAGGAGGGGGATGCAGGATCTCTGGAATGTGGAGAGAAGGGTTGGGGAACCCCAGAAGAATTTCTCTCACACAAGGGAAGGGGGAAGGGGAATGGAGGAATAATAGGGGAATAGGCAGCATGCTTCAGCAATGGGGGAGGGGCACGAAATGTTCCAAAGAATATGGCTAGACCTATCAGACTACTCTCATTGAATGTAAATGGCTTATCCTCAAATCTCAAACGAAATAGGCTAGCTAAGATGGCAAGAGACGAGGGTATCAATGTAATATGCATACAGGAAACACATAAAGCCAAAAGGGACCCTAAGCCACTGTTTAACAACTTGGGGTGGGCGACTTTAAGTGAGTCCAGAGGGACCAACAAGGCCAGAGGAGTGGCAATATTAGCAAATAAAAATTTGAACGTAGAGGTAATAGATAAATTGACGGACAAGGAAGGCAGGTATGCAGTAGTGAAGGGCAAAATAAACAATACATATCTTACAATCCTTAATTTATATGCACCCAATAGAGGACAAAAGAAGTTCCTAAACAAAGTAATACTAAAGACCCAAAACTTCTTGCAGGGAGAGCTAATAGTAACTGGTGACTTTAATATGGACATTACAAAGCACAGCAAAAATCTGACAAAGAAATGGGGATTAAAGGAAGTATATGAGCTTAGTGGTCAAAAATCTACTCCCACCTTCTTTTCTAACAGGCATAGAACCTACTCCTGTATAGATTTTGTGTTAATTAAGGAAACTAGAACACTCTCAGTTAAAGTGGTCCGAACCCATCCAATCTGGATCTCTGACCATGCCCCTATAAGCCTGGAGGTGGACTTGAGCACAGAATGTACCAAGAGACCTTGGAGATACAATAATTTAGTTATAGCAAAAAAAGAGGATAAGGAATACATAAGGAAGCAAATCAAACTATACTTTAAAGAAAATAGGCATTCTGTAACTAGTAATACCTTGTGGGATGTGGCGAAGGCAGTGATTAGAGGAGTTTGTATTGGGAAGGAGATCAATATTAAAAAAGAGTGGCACCAAAATAGACAAAAAAAGATTCAGGAGTTGAGAGTGCTCCAGCAACAACAAGCGAGAGGCTATAACCCCCAAAGGCAGACCCAAATTAGAGAACTGAGAAGAGATTTGGACCAGTTAGATGCAATAACTCTGTGGAAAAAAGAAACATTAATTAAAAATGAATTTCGGAGGAATAGTATAAAGTCAGTCCAAAGATTGGTAAAGTACCTATGGGCTAGGAAAGAAAAACAAAGTGTGAAGTGCATAAGAGAAGGCTCCACAGTAATGCAAGGTTCAAGGGAGATTAGGGAGACCTTTGCAAGATTTTATCAAGACTTATATAAAGAGAAAGAAATGACAAAATTTGAAGAAAAAATACAGTTCACAATAACATTAGAGGACAGACAGAAGCTAGGGAAGGAGATAACAGTACAGGAAATAGAAGAGGTAATTAAGAAATTAAAAAAAGGGAAATCCCCAGGACTAGATGGGTTTACTGCAGAATTCTATAAAGAATTGGTAGAAGTCTTAGCACCAGAACTCCAGATAACGTTTAACGCGATATTGAAAGGAGAACAAGCCCCAGAGTCATGGAGGAAAGCAGAAATAGTGGTCATCCCCAAACCTCAAAAGGATCCAGAAATGGTCGGCTCATACAGACCGATTAGTCTACTTAATCAGGACTATAAGATCTTTCTTAAAATTTTAGCAAACAGACTAAAGGAGGTGATACCGAAAATAGTTAAAGGGGATCAATATGGGTTTGTGAGAGGAAGGAATATAAGCCATCCAATTAGGAACATTCTCAACATAATAGAACATGGCCAAAAAAAAAAGTTTGCCCTCCTTAAGTTGGATGTATATAAGGCCTTCGACACGCTCTCTCACGAATATATATGGGAAATGATGGATGAATATGGGATAGGTGAAAAATTTAAGGGCGCCATACAAGAAGTATATAAGGGAGGGAAAGCAGTGGTAAGGGTAAACGGAGGGCATTCAAGGGAGTTTAGCATACAGAGAGGAGTAAGGCAAGGATGCCCCCTCTCCCCATACATATTTATTATGGGAATTGAGGTCCTAGCAGAAAGAATAAGGAACAGCGGCAGAACAGATGGATACCATATTGGGAGTGAGGAATTAAAGATCAATTTGTTTGCAGATGATATAATGATTGCGCTGCTAAACCCTAAAGAGGGGATTAGAGAAATAAGGACTATATTGGAGGATTTTGAAGCATATTCAGGGCTAAGAGTGAACATGGACAAATCCGAAATTATGTACTTCAATGTCAGTAAAGCAGAGAGAAGAGAAATTGCAAAGATGACAAAAATGGGCCCAGGAGCTAAGTCAATAAAATATTTGGGGATCGAAATCAGGAAGAATTGGAAAAAAACAGGGGAAGGGAACTTCAAAATGGTCTGGAAGAAGATCTGTAAGGACATGAAAAGATGGGCAAATAAAAATCTGAGCATTTCAAACAAAATAAGAGCTGTAAAGATGTTCTTAATTTCTAAGATGATGTACCTATTCCAAACACTCCCAGTAGAATTAAGTATACAACAGTTAGAAAAACGGAATGGAATAATTAGGGAATGGATCTTTGGAAGTAAAAATCCCAGAATGCAAAAGAAGTTCATTTATAACCCGCAAAATGTATTGGGGTGGGGTGTACCCAATCTAACAGATTACTATGAAGCTTTTAATGTCAAGTCAATGATAGAGATAGGAGAAGATATAGAGCAGAAATGGGTTAGATTGGAAAATGAATTAAACGAAGGAGCTGGGAGGCTGGGTATATTTACAAGAAATGTGAAGAAGGAATACGGCAGAGCGGTGGGACCTAGGAGAACAGCGTTGAAAATATGGGAGAAATGGCAACCAATCTGGTTGAGCAAGCTCTCTGAGTGGGCACCAGTGGAAAGTGTATATGGGGAATCAGACGATCCCCATTGGTGGAAACTACTCCAAGAAAAAGGGTTCATTAGAATAAGAGATATGTATGGGGAAGGAGGCTGGCTTAAGCCACTACAAACAATAATTGAGACAGTAGGGAAACAGTATTGGTTGAAGGCGACCGGTCTATATAACGCAATAAAAAAGGAGAGGCAAAAGAGGGAGGGGGACTCAGAAGAAGTCGCAGAAATCTTGTACAAAGAAAAGAGGAAGACAAGTAAGGGTCTAGCGGGTAAGATATATAAAATAATGACAACTGATGAGGAGTCAGTAATTAAAAGCACTCAAACGAGATGGGCTAGAGAGGGACTAACCTCAGAAACAACCTTAAAAAAATTAATGGTGGGGGTCAAAAAGATCAAGTTCAATAAATTTAGAGAAATGGAGCTGAAGTACTTCACCAAATGGTACCAGACGCCAGCCCAGCTAGCCAATATGATATCGGGGATGAGTTCGAACTGCTGGCACTGCAATCAAGCCAAAGGGTGGTACTCACACATGTGGTGGGAATGTGCCAAAGTCCAGGAGTTTTGGAAGGAAATATTAGCCAGAATAAAGGAAAGGACAGGTGTATCAATACCTATAGATGTTAACTTAATGACATTAGGAACCTTAAAGATCGAGAGAATAGAAGGCACATATCAAGAGGTAGTTAAGGCAATGATACTAGCTGGAAAGGCAGTCATAGCATTAGGATGGAAAGACAAGAATAAGTGGACAATGGAGAATTGGAATAACTATCTGTTTCAATATATTCAATCAGATATAGTGACCCTGACAACGGAAGAGAACACCTGGGAGGAAAAGAAGACGCAAACAAGCAAGAAATGGTCATCGTATTTCAATTACATCAAAGAGGACGAAGCCATGAAGGATGCCTACTGGAAACTTCGGATTCTGTTCCCGTGGCTGAAGCAATGAAGAAAGAAGAGCAGGGGGAGGGACTGAGGGGAGGGGGGTGGGAAAAAAAAATCTTGTATCACGGTAGTGGGAAGATTATATGTGCGAAAGCCTGTTGAAATAAAAAGAGGTTAAAAAAAAAAAAAGTCCACAGACCCTCCTTTTTAAGTAAATGCTTCAGCTGGATAGACCACACAGCATAATTAGAGTCTGTTAGCTTATCCACTAACAGTGTAGTTGAGGAAAGAGCCATCTCGTACTCACTTCTCCTTCCACGCCAAAATGACCTTGGCAACAGCTGCTCCACAGACTGGTCTGCCTCCTCTGACGCCTCTGCCTTCACCAAGCTGGACAGAGGTTTCTCGTCCTCTGCAGAAATGCTGGCTAGCTCCATGTTGTGCTGAAAGCTGCTTCCAGAGAAATCACTGCTCATTGAGGAACTGATTCTCCACAGCTTCACTCAGCTTCACTCTGCTACTGTACTAGCCCGCTAGCAGCTCAGGCTGGGACCATAACCCTGTCGGTAGCGGGTCCGCGCCACCGTAAAGAATGAATGCAGAGCCGTGAGCTGAAAGCTATGTACAGTTTTATTTACAGAGCTAGAGCTTACTTACAATTTATTTCACAGAAGGACAAAGTGCTACGCTGCAACCAGTCTCTCTGGGAGAGAGTGAGCTGCTGGACACTAAACACATATATACACAGTGCCAGCCAATCTCTAGACACTTTGTCTAATTATCAGAATATGCTGAGTCAGGCTGTCTGGCTGATGCAACATGATCACCTGACTAGCTACATCTGTCAGAGTAGATTGCACTGATCTATCTGACTGCTGAAATCTTGCCAGCTACGTATATACATTATGCTGACAGAGAGAACCAGAGAGGATTGTGAGGCACTCCAAAGGGATCTATTGAGGATGGGTGAGTGGGCACCAACATGGCAAATGGGGTTCAATGTGGCTAAGTGCAAAATGATGCACATTGGAGCCAAAAACCCTAAATATAAATGCACATTGATGGGATCCGAACTAGCAGAGACTTACCAAGAGAGAGATCTTGGGGTCATAGTAGATAACTCCCCTTTCTCACAATACAAGAACTCATGGGTACTCAATGAAATTGCTGAGCAGTCAGGTTAGAAAGGATAAAAGGAAGTACTTCTTCACGCAAAGAGTGATTAACACATGGAATTCACTGCCACAGGAGGTGGTGGTGGGTACAAGCATGGACAGCTTCAAAAGGGAATTAGATAAGCACAAGAGGCGGGACCCACGATAGTCGCAGGGGGGAGTATTCCAGCCGCCAAGCTTCCCCCTCCCTCACCCCCAGCCGCCAAGCTTCCCCCTTCCCTCACTCCCTCTCCTCACAAAAGAAAAAAGGAGTTGTCACATATATTAAAAAGGAATTGGAGCCAAAAGAAATTTTTAAAGATAATGAAGGGAAATTTTTGGCAGTGGAAGTTATACTTCAGAGTAAAAAAACTTTAATTGTTAATCTCTATGCTCCGAATGGTGCGAAGGAAAAATTCTTTCAGGACTTGTGGGAACAGTTACAACAGTTAACCTATGAGCAAATGATACTGATGGGTGACTTTAATGGTACTGTTAATAATGTTATTGACAGAAAATCAAAAAAAGGAAATGAAGGTATAGGTAAACTCCCGAAAGTCTTTTTTCAAATGGTAAAACACGAACATCTGGAAGATGCATGGAGAACTAAAAATCCTAAGGACAAAGATTATACTTTTTACTCATCAAGGCATGAATCTTTTTCAAGAATAGACATGATGTGGATGACCAAGAATCTGATCTTGCAAACACGTAAAATTGAAATTTTACCTAGAATTCTTTCTGACCACAGTCCAGTAAAGTGGTCAACATATGTTAAAAGAAAGAAATTTCGATGGAGACTCAATGAGGATTTACTGGACAAACAAAATATTGTGGACAAAATAAGGATGGAAACCAAAACGTATTTTCAACTGAACTTAAATAAGGATGTACAGACGCAAACGGTATGGGAGGCATATAAAGCTGTGATGAGAGGACATCTAATTGCAATTAACAATAATGAAAGAAAACAACAATTGAAAATAGATAAAGAGATTATGGAAAATATTCAAAAAAAAGAAGCAGAGCTTAAGAAAAGACCTGGCAAAAAGAAAATTTTGAGAGAGCTGAGGATCCTAAGGGAACAATACGATGCGAGGTTAAACAAAGAAGTATATTGGAATTTGAAAAAATTGCAACAGAAGTCCTTTGAAGGAGCAAATAAACCAGGGAAATATTTGGCATAGCAATTGAAGAAAAGAAGAGAAAATAAAATAATAACTAAATTGAAAGATGGGAACAGAGAAATCATAGACCCAGGAGGGATCCGGAGGGAATTTTATAAATACTGTGCGACTCTTTTTCAAGCAAAACAAGTGGATCAGCAAAAAATTTATCTAAAGTTAAATTGATGCAACTAAGCCTAGAAATAAAAGCAATATTAAATGCTGTGATAACTAAAGAAGAAATCAGTAAAGCAATAGGAGAGGCAAAGATCTCCAAAGTTCCAGGACCAGATGGTTTCTCAGCTAAATTTTATAAAAAATTTCAAGAAGACCTGGTTCCAGTTCTAGAGATTCTTTTAAATGAAATTAGAAAAAATGGGAAGATCCCAGATTCTTGGAATGAAGCTGCAATCACCTTAATACCGAAAGAAACCCAAGATTTAACAAATGTGAAAACTTATCGACCAATTTCACTTTTAAACAATGATTAAAAATTTTAGCATAGCGCCTTAAAGGGTTTTTGAAAGACACTGTTGCTGAAGATCAAGCCGGGTTCTTGCCAAATAGACAAATAAAAGACAATATGAGGGTTGTTTTAGACGCAATTGAGTACTATGATAAGCACCCAGAAAAAGAAGTTGGCTTTTTATTTTTGGATGCTGAAAAGGCATTTGATAATTTGAATTGGGAATTCATGTTTAAAGTGTTCGAGAAATCCCAGATGGGCACAGAATTTATAAGAATGATTAAATCAATATATAAAGAACAAAAAGCTACAGTGATTGTGAATGCAGAATCAACAGAAGTGTTCTGGGTCAGAAAAGGAATCAGACAGGGCTGTCCCCTGTCACCATTGCTATTTATCTGGATTTTGGAGATATTGCTGCAAATGGTTAGAGATGATGATAACATAAAAGGTTTGAATGTTAGAGGTTTTTCATATAAATTAAGAGCATTTGCTGATGATATTATGTTTATTGTTGAAGATCCTGTTAATAACATGCCTATGGTATTTGAAAAAGTAAAAGAGTTTGGCGACCTCGCAGGGTTCTATGTAAATAAGAATAAATCCAAGATAATGTGTAAAAACATGATAGCTACAAAGCAACAAATGTTACAAAACCTGACAGAATGTGAAGTGGTTAAAAAGGTTAAATATTTGGGAGTTGAAATTACAATGAAAAATATTGACTTGTTTAAGAATAATTATGAAAAACTGTGGGTTTCAATGAAGAGTGATTTAGAAAAATGGGAAAAACTTAGATTATCTCTTCTTGGAAGAATTTCCGTTGTCAAAATGAATGTACTGCCCAGGTTAATGTTTTTGTTTCAGACAATACCAATTGTGAAAGATGTGAAAGTGCTGGTGAAATGGCAAAGAGAAATCTTTAAGTTTATCTGGGCAGGAAAGAAGCCAAGAATTAAAATGAAAATAATGTATGATATTAAAGACAGAGGTGGCTTCCAAGTCCCGAATTTGTGTTTGTATCATGAAGCTGTATGTATGTCTTGGTTAACTGACTGGGTTAATTTGGAAAACAGAAAACTTTTGGCCCTTGAGGGTCACGATTGCAGATTTGGCTGGCATGCCTATCTTTGGTATGGGAAAAATAAAGTAGATTCAATGTTTAAGCATCATTATGTAAGAAGAACACTGTTTGATGCATGGACCAGATACAAGAACACAGTTTCTGATGAGAGGCCTTTATGGATTGTTCCTGCTGCAGTTATTCATCCCTTTTCAGAATATAAAGGTAATGATTGGTTGAAATACCAAGAGTTGCTTCAAAAGGAAGGGAAAAAATATGTTTTAAAACCAAATAATGAATTAGAATTTGAATATGGATGGTTACAATATTGTCAAATACGGGATATTTATAAAAAAGATTGTAAAGAGGTTGGTTTTAGAGCTAAGAATGATGAGTTTGAAGATATATGGTTGAAAAAAGAGCGAAAAATGATATCAAAGATGTATAAAACCTTGTTGACTGTATTTACTTTGGATGAAACTGTTAAAGAGCAAATGATAAAATGGGCCATAAATATGAACAAGGAAATTTCCATGGAAGCATGGGGATTTTTATGGAAAAAAGCTTTTAAAATATCAACCTGTGTTAATGTAAAAGAAAATTGTTATAAGATGATGTACAGATGGTACATGACACCAAAAAAGATTGCTAATATTAGTATGGATAAGAACCTGAGTAATAAGTGTTGGAAATGTAAAAGAACAGAGGGTTCTTTTTAACCATATGTGGTGGTCATGTGATAAAGCAAAAATATACTGGTCAAATGTACATTGTGAGATGCAGAAAATATTAAAAATTCCTATTAGGAACTTCTTCTCTTAGGTTTGACAATGGAAAAAATTCCACAAGAAAAAAGGACACTATTATGGTATATGATTACATCGGCGAGAATGGCTTTTGCACAACAATGGAAAGCGGAGAAGGTACCAGATATACATGACTGGTTAAGAAAATTGCTGTTTCTAGCTGAAATGGACAAAATGACGAAAAAACTAAATGGACAAATGGCAGAACAATATCTAAAAGACTGGGAAGGCCTGAAATTCTACATGGAAACTGAATATAGAATGAAAGGGAAAATGTACAATCTTGATTTGTATTGATACTGAATGTTAAATGAAATGAATACTTGATTGTACTGTACCTTTATTGGAAACAATGTTGGAAAAAGTCAGGTTTTTATGTATCTGAATTTTGTTACCTGATTTGTCGATTGTTATAAGTCTAAACTTGATTACCTTTTAACTTTTTCTTTCTTGTTATTAGCAGTGTTGGAAGCCTATTGGGGGGGTGGGGGGATGGGATGGGAATCTTTTTAAATTGTATTGGTAATGATGTTTAACAATGTTGAATATTTTTTTTTTTTAAAAGACCTGTTGGATAAGACAAAAGTAATTGAGACACTACGTGAGGAAACTCAGTCATTTTTTCAATTGAATTTGAATCAAAATGTTAAAATACAGGTGGTCTGGGATGCATATAAGGCTGTGATGAGAGGATTACTTATATTGTTGAATGCGACGTATAAGAAACAGAATATAGAGCAGCAAAAGGAGTTGCAAGAAAGAATTCAGCAAAAAGAAAAAGAATTGAAGAGGAGACCTGGAAAAAAGAAAATAATTAAAGAAATTCAAATTTTACAAGAGCAATTGAACGTGATACTTAATCGGGAACTTTATTGGAACTTAAAGAAATTACAACAAAAATCCTTTGAAGGAGCAAATAAACCAGGAAAATTTCTGGCATGGCAATTGAAAAATCGAAGAGAGAAAAGGTTAATAATTATTGAAGAAGATAAAGAAATTGTGGATATGAATGGTTTAGAAAGAGTTTTTTTCAAGTATTATGCGAAGTTATTTCAAAAAAAGGATGTAAACTCTGAAAAAATTAAAAAAGGAGAAGACTGGATACCTTATAGAGATATCTTGAAGGTAGAAGCAAGTAGTTTTGTGATAAGAGCTAGAAAAGAACTGGAATTTGAATACGATTGGTTAAATTACAGACAGATTTATGATTTATTTAAGGCTGACAAAAAGAGGTATGGCTTCAGGAAGGAGAATAATGAAACTGAAGTTGTGTGGGCAGAGGAGGGGGAAAAAGTGATTTCAAAAATTTATAAAGTTTTGTTAAAATGGTATACTGAGGATGAGATGGTAAAAGAACAGATGGTAAAATGGGCTATAAATATAAATAGAGAAATAGATATGTCATCTTGGGAGGGTCTGTGGAAAAAGTCAATTAAAATTTCAACATGTGTTAATGTGAAAGAAAACTGTTATAAAATGATGTATAGATGGTACATGACACCAAAAAAAATTGCTAATATGAATGAGAATTTGTCTAACAAATGTTGGAAGTGTAAAAAAAAGGAAGGCTCATTTTATCATATGTGGTGGACTTGTGATAAAGCGACAGCTTGCTGGACAGAGATTCATAATGAAATACAGAAGATCCTGAAGTGTACTCTGAAAAAACAACCTGAAATGTTACTTTTAGGTCTTAAAATGGAAGAAGTGCATGGAACAAAAAGAACATTGTTATGGTATTTGATTACAACAGCAAGAATGACATTTGCCCAATGTTGGAAGCAAGAAAAAATACCAGAAAAATGGGACTGGATAAAGAAGATGCTTTTTATGGTAGAAAGCAACTGTAAAAAGCAACACTGTCAAAGAAGCTTAATGGTAAAGAAGATGAAGAATTTTTCATAGAATGGAAAGACTTTAAAGACTATCTTGAAATGAATTGGGATGTAAGAAATAAGTTACTCTGCTTTGATAACTATTAAGGATAGAAAAAAGAAAGTAATGACTGAATAATAGCTAAAATGTTACCTCAGGGTCAGATTGAATGAATTAATATGTTTTAAAAGAAGAATTGAATATGGAATAAGTTTTTATTGTTATTGAATATTGAATGAAACAGTTAGCGGGGTGGAGCATTTCTGGAAGCCAAGGGGGGGAGGAAGGGGATAATTGAAAAGGATGTATTTAAAAGTATTATGATTTATGTAGCGTGTTAATATATCCTATCAATAAAGTTTTATTTAAAAAAAAGAAAGAGAACTGTCTTCCTCAGGAGAGAGAGCTGTCTGCCAGGGGGAGTGGGTAAGGAAGAGGAGCAGACCCAGCACCCGGCCAATGGCACGCGAGTACTCTTGAGTGGCGGCTGATGGGCCAATGGCTGAGGGAGGGCATTTTACAGCCAATGGGAGCGCATGGAATCTTGCGAAACCGAAAGATAATTATTTATTCTTATAGATGCTCAAAAGGGATGTAATCAAAGGGTCTCTGGATACTTTAGTGTTGCTTTTTACAGGTACTCACAATACCTTCATCAGTGTTGGAGATGAAGTTTGGGGCTCTCTTAACTGGGTGTTCACAGCTGTGCAGTCATGGCAGACCATGACTGCGCGGCTTCATGCTCTCCCTTCAGGACGATCTGGCTCCTACCCACTCACTGCCACATACGTGGTGCTCGGATCACATCCCCTGCTCCAGACCTCTCTCTGGGAGGTCTGCTGGAACTCAGGAAACCCCAGAGTTCCGTTAAAAGCCACGAAGAGTCAGCGGTGCTTGGGAGCAAGTTTGAGCACCCACTGCCCCGCTGCACTGCAACCTGGAAGCTCCAGGGGCAATGAATTTTAACAGGAATTTGGAATGAATATTTTCTCTGAATTGGGGCTAGGGGTATGCATTCTGAAATTCCCAAGTAAAATACATAGAAACAGAAAAAGATATGTGAAAATTGCAGTTTTGGGTTGTTATGATTTTCCAGAACGGAGCTCCCGCCCGCCCAGCAACGCTGCTGGTGGGCGGGGGCTCTTCTGCCGCTATTATAGGACACATATCTATTTGGGAATTGGCTAGCTGTGGCAGTTTGGTGAGGCTGCCGGGGCCCCAGTTTCCCCCTCCCTTTATTCAATTCCCCCCCAGGGCCTGTTGGCAATTTGGCTTCAGGGGTGGTGGATTTCGGCATTTGGGTGGCCTTAAAGGAGGTTTGTAGGGGGGGAGGCCATTTTGTGTGGAATTTTTCTTGTACTGACAAGTTAAAGGCAGCAGCCATTTTAGGCGCCTGGTTGCATTGGCCATTTTGTGGGTTCCCCTTCAGGCGCCCATTTTAGATTACAGATAGTGGTTCCCCGCAGATACTTGCAAGCGCTGCAAGGTTCTGAATACTAATCGTCCTAGTACATTTAGCATTATGGCTCCCAAAAAGGGCCAGGGGAAGGGGAAGGGAAAGCAGCCGGCCCCTAAGTGGCCGCCGGTGCAGAAAGTGCCCGTTGTTCCCTCTGATGAGGAAGAAGAGGATCCCATCAATGCTGCAATATTACAGAGACTGGCAGCACTTGAACAACAGCGGGGTGCATCTAATAAGATGGATTTGGATTAGCCTCCGAAGGGAGTGGCTAATGCTGCCAATGCCTCTTTTCAGGCACAGGTTCTGGCCCGCCTGGCATTTTTAGAAGACCAGCAGGGAGCATCCGCTGGGGATGTTGATGAAGGGCCCTCTGGTCAGTGCGGGCAAGGCGTGGAGGAGCGCCAAGTGGAAGTTTATACTGGACCGGCTCAAAAAGGAGGTAAGGATGACCATTTGGAGAAGAGCAGCACACATTGGCCATGGGGCCCCTGCCCGCCAGGCATGTCTGCATCTTCTGCATCCGTGCCACCAGGTTCTTAGCCACAATACCTGGGCTGGGGATGCGGTATGCTGCCCCCTCCCCCCGGGGCATGGCCCGGATGGGGCTATCCGCAGCCCGGATCAGGTTATGTAGGTGCGGGGACAGTCTCCTATGAGATGGTCTCTGCAAGTGCTATTCTATCCGGGGATGCTGGGCTGCCCCTGGGTGACTATTTGTCCATCGCCACCAAAGAAAAGATCCTTAAGGGTGAGTACGTGGACATGTATACTCTCTTATATAGGGAGTTGGAAAAAAAAGACAAAGACGATCTTGATGACCAGGAGAAGGAACGGTTAAAGAGGCGGGTGGTAGAGAGAACTTGGGCAAACTGGTACCCGGGGTTCTTAATTTATGCGACAATTATTGTAAGGCATCATCCATGGAGAGCAGTTGCACTGCTCCAATACATGGATATTATTTATAAAGCATTTACCGATTTCCCAGGCCCGGCATGGTCACAATATGATGAGCAATTCCGTATGCGGGCAGCCATGAATCCGGCCATGAGATGGGACTGGATACACCCAGACCTTTGGTTGCAGATTGTGTCTGCAATCAAGTTCCCTGGCAATGAGAGGTCGCACAGTGGTCATTCCATATGTAAGCCACAGACTACAAATCAAGCAGGCACCCGCGCCCAGGCAGGGCAGGCGGTTCAGCGGCGCCCGCTTTGCTGGGAGTTTACCTCCCATGGGACGTGTGGTCGGAAGTCTTGTTCCTTCCGCCATGAGTGTCCACTGTGCACAGGGCCCCACGCTTTGTCCAACTGCCCTAAACCTAAAGGACGGGGAGGAGGGAAAGTTGGAAAGCACCCCGGAGGAGGCGGGGGCTATAACCCCCCTTCTGACAAAGGGTCCTAGCACAATTAAGGTACTAGTGCTGGAACGGTGGTTACGGGATTACCCGAACCACGGCGATGGGGTTTACCTACTTGAGGGTTTTACGTTGGGGTTTAGGATACCTTTCCAAGGCCTTAGGACTTCATACTTGGCTCCTAACTTAAAATCAAATCAGGGTATGGAGCACGTTGTTCGGCAAAAAATTGCGAAGGAATGCATGAAGGGTAGAGTTCTTGGTCCTTTTCCTTCACCCCCTGTTGATAATTTGAGGGTTTCCCCATTGGGAGTGGTGCCAAAGAAAGCACCTGGTGAGTATCGTCTCATTCACCACCTGTCCTATTCACGTGGGGAGACGGTGAACGACGCGATACCAGATGAGTTATGTTCTGTTAGGTACACGTCCTTTGACCAGGCCCTGAGGGTGGTGCACAGCTGTGGTCAGGGAGCGGAATTGGCAAAATGTGACATTAAGTCAGCCTTCCGTCTCCTGCCTGTCCACCCTGATGATTTTGAGCTCCTAGGGTTTGCTTTTGAGGGCAATTTCTTTATGGATAGGGCCCTTCCAATGGGATGCTCAGTATCCTGCGCTGCTTTTAAGAGGTTCAGTTCCTTTTTGGAATGGGCCTTGCGGTTTAGGATGGGCCTCGGCAGGACTGCTTATTACCTTGATGATTTTTTATTGGTAGGAAGGAGGGGTACGAGTCAATGCGCATATTTGCTGTCCAGCTTCATCAATTTGGCAATGGAGCTGGGAGATCCTCTTGCTCAAGAAAAAACTGAAGGACCATCCCTTCTCTTGACTTTCCTGGGAATAGAGATTGACACAGTGGGACAGTGCTGCAGATTGCCTATGGATAAGTTAAATACACTGCGGGTATTAATAGACACAGCTAGGAGGAAGAATAAAATAACCCTTTTGGAGCTGCAGCAGTTGGTAGGTCACCTCAACTTTGCATGCAAAGTTGTGGCACCTGGTAGGGCTTTTATTAGGAGACTTTGCGTGTCTATGAGGGGTCTACGGTTTTCCCATCATAGGACTCGGGTCACTAAGGGGATCAGGGATGACCTCCTTGTATGGAAGCAATTTTTGGAGTCATACAACGGGGTGTCCTTTTGGCAGGAGGACCTCTTAGTCGAGGCAGAGCTGCAGGTTGCATCTGATGTGGCAGGTTCCTCCGGCTTTGGGGTATACTTCTGAGGGCATTGGTGTGCTGGGGACTGGCCTGAGGAGTGGTTTCAGGCAGGGTGGGTTACAGACCTCACCTTCCTGGAATTTTTCCCGATTGTCGCAGCAGTGTGGATTTGGGCTGGGGAATTTGCTAACCACACCGTCCATTTCTGGCGCAACAACATGTCCACGGTACATGTAATCAGCTCTTTGACGTCCAAGTCTCCCAGGGTCATGGCTCTGGTTAGGGCCTTCACTCTGCAGTGTTTACACCATAATATAATGTTTAGGGCTAGGCATGTGCCGGGAGTTAATAACGGCATTGCTGATGCTCTCTCTCAAAAACAGACGGAGAGATTCCGTCAGCTGGCTCCAGATGCCGATCGATTCCCGGTGCTTATGCCAGGCGAGGTGTGGCAGATTGGTGGGCTGAGGCCGACAGGGCTATGAGCCTGGCTCTTGCCCCCTCCACACGCAGAGCTTACATGAGGGCGGGTAAGCAATTCCTGTCCTTCAGGGAAGGCACAGGCTTGCAGCAGGTGTGGCCCATACCTGTCCCTCATTTAATGCAATTCTGTGTGACGTTGAGGTGCCAGGGCTTGTCATCCCGTACCATCAGGGCCAAGTTGTCTTCACTGGCATATGCCAGCAAGGCTTCGGGGTATGTGGATAGGACTGGTGACTTCTGTATTTGGAAGATGCTGGAGGGCTGGTCCAGGGAAAGTGGGGTCACAGCTGATAGCAGAGAACCTTTCACCCCAGCGATATTGCGGGGGCTTCGGTCGCAGTGGCGCACGTTGTGTGCTGACGGCTATGAAGCTGCCCTTTTCCATGCAGCATCACTGGTCGCCTTTTTTGGGGCACTCTGTATTAGCGAGCTGGTGGCAAGCTTACGGAAGGATGCATCTCTGTGTCAGAATCCAAAGTTGTGATTAGGCTACGTCGGTCTAAGACTGACCAGCGTGGCAGAGGGAAGGTTACGGAGCTTGAACGCTGTTCGGAAGTGGAGTTATGCCCAGCTGAGGCTTTGAGCCAGTACCTTGCATTGAGAGGTGAGGGTCGGGGCTACCTATTCTGGCATAAGGCTGGCACCCCCCTCACTAAGTTTCAGTTTTGGAGTCTGACACAGAAGGCTTTAGAGCGTTTGGGATTGGGTGGGGTTCGCTTTGGAACACACTCTTTTCGGATAGGGGCCGCTTCAACTGCGGCAGCTATGGGGTATACAGGCGATGACATTCAACGAATAGGTCGCTGGCAGTCACGCTGTTATAAAGGTTACGTGCGAAGCTGTGTGTTATAAATGTCCCATATGGTCGGATGCTTCATTAATAATATTCTTCTTACAGATGCTGCAGGCCGCGAAGCAAAACAAAGGGTTACCATCTGCGGCCACAGCATGGTCTTCTGGGCGGCTCATCGGGCCAAGAGGACATCCAGCGGCTCTCAGCTTGGCCTTAGTGAATGGGCGACAGTAGAGTGGTTGGGAAGGAGGGGCATGCGTTGGCCTGCTCTTCTTCTCCTACTATTTCATGAGAGGAGAGGGCCCCCTCCTCACATATTGGTAATACACCTGGGGGGAAATGACTTGGGTCTATTGAAGGGCAAGGCCCTTGTGTTGCAGGCTGAGGCAGACCTTGCAAGGATAAGAGCAAGGTGGCCCGGCGTAAAGATAGTATGGTCAGCCATACTGCCCCGCCAAGTGTGGCGGAACTTGGAGGACCCCAGGTGTATTGACCACGCCCAACGCAAAGTTAATAGGCAGCTGAGAAAGGCCATGGATGCTGGTTTGAAGATGTTTTTGCCGCACCCCAATATACAGGTCGTGTTCCCAGACCTGTATAGGGATGACGGGGTGCATTTGTCTGACAAGGGCAATGGGATCTTTTTACAGGACTTGCAGCAAGGAATTAGGTCGGCATTAGGGTGCTGAGTGGGGAGCAAAGGCCAAAGCAGAGGCTTGACCTTGGCTATGGCAGGTTTATGCAAGCAAGAAACGGAACTGGTGAGCACCTTTCGGCATATCTCATTAGGGAACAGGTGGTCATTAGGAACTGCCTTCGGATTTCAGGGTCCAGGGTGGCGAATGGTGATCACCTCCACTGGGAACCTTTTAGGGCAGGCTCCTCCCTGCAAGTTGAAAGGCTTCAGCCTAGAGGGCAACCAGTTGCTGGGCTGCTGGTCACGAGCCAAAGAGTAAATGGCTCACGGCTGGAGCTGGGTGACCCGCCCTTTAAGGGCAAGGGGGTTGGTCAGGGGAGTGACGCCTGCCTTGCCTGTTCCATGCTTGCTTAGTTGTTATTGCTGCAATGTTCTGTTAAATAGTTAATAAAGTGGCCCTTGTTTAATTCCAATCTGTTGTCTGTCTCATTATTCCGGCATTATAAAAGCACCCCCCAAAAAAATAAATTCCATGTTGATTTTCATTTTCAGGTACTTACTGGCGGCAGCAGCAGCAGAAGAAGATGAAGATGTCTTATTTTTCTTTGATTCTCAAGATCTCCTGGACATTTATATTTCCCCCTTCCAATCAGATCCCCACAAGGGATCATGAGGTGAGTGGTCCCAGCCAATCACCTTTGGCGCCAAGATCCAGAAAAGGAATTTCCATGAAAGAGTCTGTCAAGTTGTGAGTGATCAGAATACTCCATGTGCAGCTCCAAATTTAGACAAACATCTAAGCCTTCGACAACAAACATCTATCCACTTTTTTTAAGATCAGGAAAAAGCTAAGAGGAAATCAAGAGCCTCCTAGAGAGCCAGCTTGATGTGGTGGTTAAGAGTGGTGGACTCCAATCCGGAGAACAAAGTTTGATTCCCCACTCCACATGAAGCCAGCTGGGTGACCTTGGGTCAGTCACAGTTCTCTCAGAACTCTCTCAGCCCCCTCTATCTCACAGGGTGTCTGTTGTGGGGAGAGGAAGGGAAGGTGATTGTAAGCCACTCCGAGACTCTTTCAGGTTGTGAAGAGTAGGGTATAAAACCAACTCTTCTTCCTCTTCCTTCTCTATCCATGCCACCTCTCAGCAGCAAAATCAGTTTCTATGGTTTTTAAAGCAATGTCCTTGGAGCTGATGTGTGACTCTGATTAAAGCCATGAACCTGGGGACAATTCACAAACAGTATCATGTATCTTAGCCTTCAAACTCCCATGCCCTAGCTTCTGTTACCACCACTTCTTCCTTTTTCTCCTCCTCCTCTTCTTCAAACTCCTTAAAGAGTAGTGGTTCTAATAACTAATTAAGGTACCCCTACACTGGATACCCAAAGTGAAGATATGAGTCTCATAAAAACTGGGTAATTGATTCATCGCATGCAATCACACACATACCACACACTTTATTTTTTAAAAAATGTGAACTGTATTCAAAGACTGAAGAAATGGGGTGGTGTGGATCTTCAAAGGAAGCCTTCCCTACTTTGTAAAAGGAAACATTGGATCATAACAAGGAAGGAAGGCAAATGCAGAGTTTTCAGTGGAACTGTTAATTTTTTTGTCAGTCACTGTAGTATTATGTTTTTAAAAATTAATGCAGATAGATTTTTTTTTAAATCCAGTGGCCAGTGTTCTGCTGCAGGGGGACTATCATTCCCCCCAGAAAGGAATCAGTGGACAAAAGTGTGTGTGAACCAAAAGGCACCTGCTTTAGGGGTCTGTAAAATAAACCCTTTTCCCATTCTCTGTGAAACCCAGGGAAGACTATGATCTGTGCAAATTCGATGTCATCTGCCTCAGCTCCTCATTGAAAATAATGGTTCCCCACTGAAAATGGTTCCCCATTGAAAATAATGACCCTGAAATTCTAGAACCTGAGGGAAAAAACAACTACTCCAAAACACAGATTAGAATCCCAAACCAGTAATTTCCTACCCCCAAACCAGCAATCACAGTAAAGTTTTCAATCTTGGTTTCTGGATCTGAAATTATAACACCCCCCGCTGAGTGCACCCCTAATTGGGGCAATAAATCTCAGTATCTGGGTGCCAGTTTGGTATAGTGGTTAAGTGCACAGACTCTAATCTGTTTGGTTCCCCACTCCTCCACAGGCAACTCCTGGATGACCTTGGGCAAGCCATAGTTCTGTCAGAGCTGTTCTATCAAGGACAGTTCTGGAAAGAGCTCTCTCAGCCCCACCTACCTCACAGGGTGCCTGTTGTGGGGAGGGGAAGGGAAAGGAGTTTATATGCCACTCTGAGACTTTGAGTGAAGGGCGAGGTATAAATCCAATCTCCTCCCCCTCCCCCTCCCCTCTTCTTCTTCTTCTTCATTTTCCTAATGTTAATAGGAACATGAATATTCATTTTACTGGGACATTCTCTGTCAAAATGAAACACAGGTCTAATTTGAATCTCAGCCATACTGGTTTAATGGGTATGTGAAGTCCAGTAAAGCAATTGACATGTCAGTTTAAAGCCTGCACTTGCAGACCTACAGAGAGCCAACTAAAATTACAGCTGCTCTGTGCATAATGGCATTGGTGTTAAATGCTATTTAACAGCTGCAGTTATAGGATTCTGCTCTTATGGGATGGCTGTTAATAGAACTGTATCTCCCTGATCTAAAAAGGGATTTCCATGCTTGGAAGTGGGCTTCCATGTGTAGAGCCTCCTTGCTTTATTGAAGTTCATACATCAATAATACCTGGTTAAATGCTTGAATCAAGAAGCTGGGGGTATTTGCACAGCTCCAACATTAGCTTTGAAATCACCCATGCAGCATGTGATGAACACAGATCAGATGCAGATCCAGAACAACTATCTCCCTCTGTGCAAGGGCACAATGTGGAGGAAGATGCCACTACCCATGAAAGCCATGACATACTACATACATACACCTATTAATGAGTGGTGGTTACTCATGCATAACTAGCTACTCATGCAAAACCATTTATGTCTCTGAATGAGGGTCCATATCATTGTCCTCAATATTGTCAACATGTACAATTCTTGTCTTGACTTTCTTGCGACTAAAGTTGTAGTAAGCCTTTTTTCCCCGTTAGTAATGCTTATCAGTGGTTGGATCATACAGCTGTTGCAAGTAGGACAGGCAATTTTACCAAGTCCCTCCTCCCACTGCCAGTCCCTCCATTGCACTCAATATGGTGGTCCATGGGGAGCTAGCAGCAGGAGGAGCAGGGAAGTTTTATTCTGCAAGCATGGCTCTGTGTACAGATCATAGGGAGGGCCAGCCCACCCACTAGGCAAATTAGACTTTTGCCTAGGGTGGGCACTGGATGCAGGTGCTGAAATGTGCCACCCTCCCCCCGCCAAAAGCCCCCTGCCCCGCCCCCTGTGTCACACGCCCATTGCTGCCCCCAGCCTCTGCCTCTTTCTCTCCCCTGGCCACCCCATTGTCATCCCACCACTGCCTCCTACTGCAGCCCGTTGGACCCGCCCCCGACTGCCCTCCTTTCCCATAGTTATTATTATCTCTTGTTAAAGGGACCAGGAGGCAGAAGCTGCGGCCAAGCAGCCCATGCCCCAACAGCTTCTTTCGCCACTGACACCTCCTGCTGCTGCTCAGGGTATGTTTGGCATGCTACGCACTCCTGTGGGGCCTTGCCAGGTAAGGGGTCAGTGGGGATGGATATGTACTCCCCACCACACTCTCCCTCCTGGCCATCCATTCAGCCACTGCTGGACTCCCCTACCCAATACGCGGTGCTGGCACCCCCCACTCCAAACTGTTCCAGCTCCAGTTGCTTGGCGGGGCGGGGGTGCTTTGGCAGGGCTAAGCCTGTGGGGCTGCAAAGGGGCTCTCCCATCTGGAAACACACCCTCCTGTCACCTCGGAGCTGAGTGGGTGCCCTTGGTGGAGGAGGCCCCTGCAGGGTCATTTAAGGGTCTCCGTGATCCCATCTTTTACCGCCTCTTTGGGATCTCACCTTGCCTGCTTTGCCTCCAATCCTCTGGTGCCTCTTTGGGGTCCTGTATTCTTTCCCTCTATCCCCACGTGCCTTTTTGAGCTCTGGGATAGCGGTGGCTTTTGCAAGCTCCTTTTCTTAACTGCTCTTAATTTTGCCTCCCCTCCACATTTTTTTTGGAAGTTTCCCCAAATGTTGGGTCCTCCTGAGACAGCCTGCCATGTGACGTAGCACAGGAGAGGTCACTGAAACTCTTGCTCATGCTCTTGGGGCAGGCTTTTGATTTCAGATTTATGTCTCTTCACCACCTCCCATTAATTCTCCTTCCAGTTCCATCTGCTGTGAGCTGATGGGTGGAAATGAATGCACCCCCCCAAAAAAAAAAAAATAAAGCAGGAATTTCTGTCCTGGGCTCCCCCTCCATTGTTGTTGGTACACCTTGGGGTGAAATCTTATACAGGGTTACTCAAGAGTAAGTAGCATTGAATTCAATGCGTAGGACTGCAGTGTAAAAGTGTTTTTAACAGTATGTGTGGTGTGATCATAAAGTTCAGAATGGAAGGATACTTGGACTATGTTATGATTTGAGAGCCAGGACTTAGAACTTGAGGGGCAGGACTTAGGTCCGATGAATCTTTTTTGTGTTTAAAGAGCTGGGTCTGGATTCCCTAGCTTGTGTTTGCTGCAGCCACAGAATACAAGTGGAGCAGCAAAACTGGGGAAATAATCCCCACCACCACTTGGCTTTCATGCAGGAAGACCACTTGGGTGTGGGGGCAGGAGTGTCCCCTCCCCATGCCATTCATTCCTTACAGTTGCTGCGTGACTGTGAGGAACAGGAGATGGGGAAACCAGACCCAATTCTTTAAAAACAGTAACATGTGGGTGGTTAGAAAAACTCCCATCACTGTTTTCATTATTTTTAGTTGAATTTCTTCATCAGGAATTTAAATCAAATTGAAAAGCATTAGAGAAAAGATAGAGGAAAGATATTCTAACCAAACCCTGTTGTTGGTATTTGAGTTAGGGATCCCCATCACTGTTCAGTTCCATTTGCAAGTAACTGCTTTGAGAAGAGAACCTGTTAATTGAATTTATGGGCTTAACTTGTACAGTGAGAACTGGGTTTTTCAAAATGCTTTGTGATTTTTCTGTTTGAGAGAGAAAATCAGAGATTGTATTACTTGTTCTCACAATTAAAAAAAAATAGCAATTTCAATTTTTGTGTTTTTCATTCTTCTTAAAATGCATTAATATTTGAAAATTGGTGGGTGCATGGGGGGGGGTGCCTGAAGGTAGCCTCGCCTAGGCCGGCTCTGATCACAGGATACAAGCCAAATAACTGCATTGTATTGACTATTTATTTACTTAGACTAATAGCCCATTACCTTCAATTGAACTTCTAAAATGTATTTAGAACTGGAATGTAATAATCGTTTAAAAATCTCAACATAACATATCTTAGTAGGTATTGCTGGCTTCCGGTCGGAGTTAAAATGGTGAGTTGACGCACTCTGTGAACTGTGCAGGGTGGACGATAGCTCCTTTTGACAGTTTGGACCCTTTTCTGGTCCAACGCAGCACTCCCCAGGCGGGGGGGGTGGCAAGCAAGCAGCCAAGTCCAAGCGGGAGTTGAGATTGGCATGGACAGGCTTCGGAGGAAGTCTGTTTATGCTTTGATCCCCTCCCACGAAGTGGGCAGTTGCGAGACAACACTACAGGAGCTAATCGGGCTGACAATTCAGCATAAACCCGTCATCTACTGACCTCTTTACCATCAAAGTCAACATTAAGTTAAGAAGAAGCAATGCGAAACCGCGAGATCAAACTGTAAGGTAACAAATAACTTTTGCTTACCGGTTCGAAGACATAGAGAGATTTAAATCAAGTGGCTTAGCATACAAAAGCATTTCTGAAGTAATCCGCTTTGTTTGGAATTGAAAGAAGCTTTCTAGAACGTGAAAATAGCAAAAAAGAAACTCTTGTTTTGCATTCCTGTGGTCAGTTAGAGATTAACGGCAAGCTGTAAAAACGAAACTGATGTGAATCTGTGCTACCAAAAACAAGTTCCGGCTCAGAAAAGACGAGCTTGGGGCAAGAAAGGCATTTCAAAAGACTGAGTAACCGGAAGGAGTAGGAAGAGTTAGTGTGCTGCACAGGAAGTTGGATTTTCGGGACGGACACTAAACCGGAAGTTACTAAATAGCCTACTCTTGCCAAAAAACCATAGAGAAATTGCGCCCGCCATTTTGAGGAGGACTAATTTTTTAAAATTGAATTTGAACTATAAAATTAAAGAGAAGAAACATATAAAGGCGGCGATTTGACGGAATACTTAGAAAAAAAGAGATTTGGTGACATTTAAAAGTTTTCAAAACGGATTTGAGGCCAAGACAAAGGGCCACCTCTACATCAAGTCCCAGAATGGCAGCAAAGGACAAAAAAGAATGGCAGGCAGCAATAGAGGCTATGGAGAGGAGGATGATGGAGGCAGTGCAGAATCTCGGAAAACAAATGGAATTACAGACTAAACAAATGGAATTACAGATGAAACAACAAATGGAAAAGCAATTGGAGCAAATAGAACAAGTACAAGTGCAAGTACAAGTACAAGTACAAGAGAAGATTATGGCAGATATGAAAGAACTGGTTCTAGCAGAAGTGGCAGAGTTTAAAAAAGATACAGAAGAAGTCAAAAAAGAAGTCCAAGGTTTAGCAGCTAAGTCGACGGAGCTAGAACAAAAAATCAAAAATACCCTCCAGGAGAACACAAGGTTAGAATCTATGATGGAGTACAGAGCTACACAAAACCACCTGAGGCTAAGAGGAATTGAGGAGGCAGAAGACCAAGATATACGCACGTTGGTAATAACAACATTGACGGCATATATTGGTGAGGATCAAGGAGATCTAGACTCAGATTTCGACTTAATTTACAGAGTAAACTCAACGTATGCTCAGAGGAAAAAATTACCCAGAGATGTCATTGTGCAGTTTGTGACAAGAAAAATGAAAGAGGATATTTTCAAGAAGCAATTCACACAACCATTGGAAATTGATGGCAAAAAGATAATAATATTAAGAGAAATCCCAAGGGTGATGTTGCAAGACAGAAAGAAATACAAAAAATTGGTCAACAAATTAAAGGCAATGGGAATTAGATTCAGATGGGAAATACCTCAAGGATTGTCATTTACATACAACTCAGTGAGATTTATGATCAAATCAGAAGGAGACCTGTATAGGTTTAAAGAAAATAATTTTGAAATGTTTTTGGATATATAAATCAAGACACCATGGATTACAAATTGCTATCTTGGAATGTAAACGGACTTAATTCACCTAATAAAAGAAAATTAGTAAATCATTGGCTGGAAAAACAAAAGAGCAATATAATTTGTTTGCAGTAAACTCATATCAGAAAACAGGACTATAAATATGTGATAAATAAGAAATTGGGAGAAGAATTTTTTTCACTAGCGACTAAAAAGAATAAAGGAACAGTGATCTACATCAAAAAAGAATTGGAACCCAAGCAAATTTTTGTGGACAATGATGGGAGGTATATTGGAGTAGAAATAATGATACACAGGAAAAAGACTTTGATTGTAAATCTGTATGCACCCAATGGAGCTAAAGAATTTTTTAAAAAAGATTTGACAAATGAGATGGAACAATTAACTTATGATCAGGTTATCTTCGCAGGAGATTTTAATGGTACAGTAAACAACTTACTGGACAGACGTTCAAAAAAAGTTGGAGATGTGGTGGGGAAATTACCAAAAATTTTCTTTGAACTGATGAGACAAGAGAAACTGGAAGAGGTTTGGAGAAAATGGAATCCCAAAGCAAAAGACTATACTTTTTACTCTAATAGACATGACTCTTTCTCCAGGATTGATATGATTTGGATGTCGGAGGAGTTGGCATCGAAGACTCAAAAGATTGAAATCTTAACAAAAAATAATTCTGATCACAGCCCCTTACTTTGGATGTCGAGAGAAAAACCTAAACAATTATATTGGAAAATTGATGAGGACTTATTAGACAGAAAAACAGTTAATGAGACATTGCGTAGGGAAATACAGAACTTTTTTGAAACAAATTTGAACAAAGGTACGGAATTACAAATCGTGTGGGACGCATATAAAGCGGTCATAAGTGGACTGCTTATTTCATTAAACACTAAAGATAGAAAGCAAAGACTGCAACAACAAAATGATTTACAGGAAAAGATCCGACAGAAAGAAAAAGAGCTAAAGAAAAAGCCAGGGAAGAAAAAGATTATAAGGGAAATTCACATGTTACAAGACCAGTTAAATGTATTGTCAAATCGAGAAATGTATTGGAATTTAAAGAAGTTACAGCAGAAATCGTTTGAGGGTGCCAATAAACCTGGAAAGTTCCTAGCATGGCAACTGAAAAATAGATGTGAAAGAAATTTTATAAACAAAATAATAGAAGACGGAAAGGATATTGTGGATTTGAATGGCCTAAAGAGAGTCTTTTTCAATTTCTACGCCAAACTGTTTCAAAAGAAATGTATTGATTCACAGAAACTTAAGAAATATTTGGAGAATATTGAAGTACCAACATTGGGACAACAAATGAAAGAAGTGCTTAATGGTCCAATTAAAAATGAAGAAATTGTCAGTGCGATAGAAGAAGCAAAATTGGAGAAAGCTCCAGGTCCAGATGGATTTACTGCAAAATTTTACAAAAAATTAAAGGATGAGCTAACCCCAATTTTTGTACTTTTGTCAAATGAAATAAGAGAGACAAAACGGATTCCAGAGTCATGGAAAGAAGCAAATATTTCACTTATACCCAAAGAAGGTTTAGACTTAATTACAACTGATGCAAAAAATTAAAGATTTTGGAGACTTGGACGGTTTTTATGTTAACAAAAGTAAAACAAAGGTGATGTGTAAAAATATGACGAAACAGAAGCAAATGGAACTTCAGGAGAAAATTCAGTGTGAAGTGGTTACAAAGACAAAGTATTTTGGGATTGAATTGACTATGAAAAATATAGATCTATTCAAAAATAATTATGAAAAAAATTGGTATAAGATTCAACAAGATATGAAAAAATGGGACACTTTGAATTTATCACTAATGGGAAGGATTGCAATAGTCAAAATGAATATTTTGCCTCGGTTAATGTTTTTGTTTCAGACTATCCCAATACTACGACAAAGTAAGATACTGGATGGATGGCAGAAAGAAATATCAAAATTTGTGTGGGCAGGAAGGAAACCAAGAATTAAAATGAAAATTTTATGTGACGCTAAGGAAAGAGGAGGACTTCAACTACCAAATCTTAGATTTTATTACGATGCTATCTGCTTAACGTGGATAGAACAATGGATTAATCTTGAAAATATGAAGTTGTTGGCGTTAGAAGGTCATGATAACAAGTTTGGATGGCATGCGTATTTATGGTATGACAAATCAAAAATCGACAGATTTTTTAAACACCACTTTATTAGGCAATCACTGTTCGAGACTTGGATGAGATACAAAAAATTCTTTTATGAAGAACGACCACTTTGGATAGTGCCGGCAGAAGTGATCAAACCATATTTGAGACATGAAGGATCAGATTGGTTACCATATAGAAATCTTTTAAAACCTGATGGGAAAAGTTTTGTTATGAGAGACACAGATGATGTGGAATTTGATTATGATTGGTTGAATTATAGACAGATCTATGATTTGTTTAAAACTGATAAGAGAAAATATGGCTTTAGGGCAAAGAATAATGAAATTGAGACTATATGGGTGGAAAAGGGAAAAAAATGATCTCAAAAATATATAAGGTTTTACTGAAGTGGTATACTGAAGATGAAATTGTAAAAGAACAAATGATAAAATGGGCGGTAAATGTGAATAATGAAATAACTATGGCATCATGGGAATGTTTGTGGAAAAAGTCAATGAAAATTTCAACTTGTGTTAATGTTAAAGAGAATTGTTATAAAATGATGTATAGATGGTATATGACTCCAAAGAAAATTGCTAATATAAATGAGAGTATGTCTAGCAAATGTTGGAAATGTAGAAAGAAAGAGGGCTCATTTTACCATATGTGGTGGACTTGTGATAAAGCCATGAGTTATTGGTCAGAGATTCATAATGAAATACAGAAGATTCTGAAATGTACCTTTAAGAAAGATCCACAAATCTTGTTGTTAGGTCTTAAACTGGAAGAATTAAATGTAACCAAGAGAACATTGTTATGGTACTTGGTCACAACAGCTAGAATGACTTATGCACAATTTTGGAAACAAGAAAAGATTCCTGAAACATGGGAATGGATTAAGAAGATGCTTTTTATGGCTGAAATGGACAAAATGACAAGAAAGCTCAACAACGAAGAAGATGAAGCATTTTTTGAAGAATGGAAAGATTTTAAAGAGTATCTTGAGAAAAATTGGGATGTTAAAAATAGATTGATTTGCTTTGACAGTTATTAAGGAGAAAATAAGAAAAAGAACGATAAGATTGCTAAAATGTTACCTAATTTGATAATGGAAATGATATATTTTGTGAATGGTAATTAGATAATAGAGTTTATAAGGGGGTAAGAGCATTGCGGGAAGCCTTGTACTGGGGGGAGTGGGGAGAAAAGAAAAAAGGTATGTGATATCTATAAGATGGAATTTTAACTATGTGAAACATATCCTATAATAAAATGTTTTCTTTTAAAAAAACATATCTTAGTAGGTATTAACCTGACTTTTAAAATGGTGCGACCTGTTTTTGAAAAGTAAATGTTCTGCACATTTTTTTTTCATAATTAGAAATTAAATCCTGCATTTATATTTCCAAAACAGTGTTTTCACATAAAGGGTAATATCCTCCAAGTCAAATAGTAACATAAAATTCTACTCTATTGGTATTCAGAGTTGGGTTGAACACAAACATAGTGTTGCTCTTTGTCAGCTCTGCTGAGTAGGCCACAATTGTTGCAGGTTTCATGGCCCTTTCCAACTCTGTGATTCTATGATTCTAAGTTCTTTTTCAGAATTTTATTGAGCCCACTATCACCCCCACCCACCCACCCCCCATCCATATACACACCAGGTTAGATTTTTGAATCAAACCAGTTTATTAACAGTAACATCACAGTACACTAGAAACAGCATAATTGAGTAAAAGCATACAAAACACATTCATATTACCTTGCCCACAGGAATTAAGGCTACCAGTTAGAACTACAGGATGGCAGCTTGATTTCTTGGGATAGTATCATTACCTCTGGAGTTTTTTCCTTGGATTGCTCTGAGCTTCCTTTGGCTTTAGGGCCCATTTAAAAATGTTTTTGTTGCTTTCAATGGGTAAGTCACCATCTCCTTGCAGTGAGCTTTTCAGCACATGTTATGACCACATCTTTTACATATTCATGTGAAGCAAAGGCTCAAGCAAGATTTTAACAACTACTTCTAGTCCACCTTTCTCCAGGCTGTTTTTGCATGTTGCTTCAAACAACAGTATCTATACTAAATTATTATTTTGTGTAAGCTATCTTCCCCAATTTTCCAGATGTTCATGAAAGAGGCTCCCACAGACACCTTGGGCAGTTTAACCAAAAATTTCTTAACTTTTCTCTGAGTTTTAGATACTTATTAGAGAATCTTCCAGCTACTGACTCTGTTCAGTTTTTAACCATACGCAGGCTTCTTTACAGTCAGAAGACTTCCCTTTTCTCACTCAGAGTTTCTGAGCTTTTAATTCCTTAGCCAAGTTCTGACTAGATCTGGGGAGGAGGTTCTTCAACCCTAAAGTTCACATGTTACAATAGAACCTTTTCATTGTCAAAGTCTAATATATGTGTATTTCAATCTGCAAAGTACTCGGTTCACAACATGAAGACTCGGAGTACGACATGCTGAACAACACATGTTTATTGAACTTCACACAAAAGACACAAATGGCCCAGCAAGGGCCAACAGTATACACCCAGCCCAGACACACCCACAGTTCCATTGGGGGGTTTGAATCTCCTGCCAAAGGTCCTATTGGAGGGCTCTGGGTGGCCTAGGATCCTTGGCCCCTATTATGTTTGGGACCAAGTTCAGGACTGAGGCCGCAGACCCCTGGTGGTGGTCCGCAGACACAACACCCCTCCCCACATAGTTCAAAACCAACCTAAGTCACATACTCCTGTAGGTAGGCTGGCAGCCGGCGCACTTGCAGGGAATGCTGGGGTGCTGGGATGGGGTCACTTGCAATTGGCTCCGGACTGTCGGCCAGGATACTCTGCTGCAAGTGGTGGCACCTCTTCAGGCCCCGGCAGCACAGGTGGGGCCACGGCCATTGGGGCCGTGGCTGATGCAGGTGGACTCTCGCTTACACTTGCTTCTGGGGTGTAGCTCTTGGGCCCCACAGAACATGGCGGGGCCTCCTCCTCTGCTGGGAGCTGTTGCCGCCGTAGCTTGTCCACATGCTTCTTGAGGAGCTGGCTGTCCTCCGTGGACACTTCATAGGAGACTGGACCTGTGTGCCTGATGACCTGTCCTGCCAGCCATGGGGGTCCCTTCCCAAAGTTCCGGATGAAAAGGGGGTCTTCTGCGAAGAACCCCTGGGGAGCCTCCTGTTGTTTGGCCAGCCTTCATGACTCTGGCACCCAGTCCGGATGCAGCCAGTGCAGCAGAATGGTGGGTCAGTGACCCATCAGGAGTTCAGCGGGGCAATGGCTGTTGACGGGGTTTGGTGTGGTCTGCTGGGTCAGGAGGAAATGGGCTAGTCAGAACTCCCAGTCCCCATCCATGATCCTGCTGAGGGCTTCCTTGCACCATCCACTCTGCTTGTCCATTGGTGGCAGGGTGGAAGGGTGCAGACTTCATGTGCTGGATTAAGTTCCTCTGGAGGAACTCCTGGAACTCCTCTGGAATAAATGCCACTCTGTTGTTGGAGACTATCGTGTCCAGCAGCCCATGGGTTGCAAAGATCCGGTGCAGCATGTGGATGACTACCTTCAAGGACATGGTGGTGACAGGGCTAATATCCAACCATTTGGAGTATGAGTCCACGGTGACTAAGAATAGCAGTCCTTGAAAGGGGCCAGCAAAATCTATGTGAAGCCAGGACCACGGCTTGTGGGTGGACTCCCAAGACTGAGTGGGTGCACTCGGTGGATTCGGACAGACTACCTGGAACGTCTGACACCTTCACACCCAGGACTTGATCTCCACATCAATCCCTGGCCACTAGACATAGCTCTGGGCCAGGGCCTTCATTGGGACTATTCCCAGGTGGGCCTCGTGAAGCACTGTGAGGATGCATTGTCGCAGGGTGTTGGGGATGGCCACCCTATCCCTTCACAGTAAGAACCCTTTGTACGCTGACAGTTCATCCTTGTGGGTGGTGAAGGCTGTGAATTTGGGATCCACAGAGGCCATGGGCCACCCCCTCAACACCCAGCCCAAAACCTGGGAGATGACATGGTCATGGGCTGAATGCCCAGCGACATCCACAGCCTGCAGGGACAGGGTGGGGAGGTCTTCAAGCAGGAGGATCCTATGAGTGGGAGCTAGGTTGACTTCTATGGAAGGGAATGGCAGCTGGCCAAGGGCATCAGCATGCCCTATAGCTTTCCCTGGGCAGTGTTCCGGGTGGTAGTTGTACCCCACCAGGAAGAGGGACCAGCAGAGGACCCAGGGGGAAAGCACCTGGGGAGTCTGCTTGCTGGCCACGAAGAGTCTGAGGAGCAGCCAGTGGTCTGTTGCAATAGTGAAGGTCTGCCCATACAAAAAGTCATGAAACTTCTTGACCCCTGCAACTATCGCCAGGCCCTCCTGGTCTATCTGGGCGTAATTCCTCTCGGTGGCCAATAAGGTTTGGGAGTAGTAGGCCACTGGAACCTCATGGCCGTCAGGGAGTTGGTGGCCCAAAACCACACCCACACCATAAGGGGAGATGTCACAGGTAAGAATCACCAGCAGGGCTTCATCAAAATGCACCAGCACCTCGTTGGAGACCAGGAGTGCCTTGGCTGCTGTGGACTCCTGGGGACCCCAGGACCACAGCACTATTTTGTCCAATAATCTGTGCAGTGGCTCTGCCACAGCCACTTTGTGGGGAAGGAAGGCATGATAAAAATTCAGCAGCCCAAGGAATGCCTGAAGTTCCACCTTGGACTTGGGCAGTGGAGCCTCCACGATGGCCTTGACCTTGTCCCTTGCCAGATGGAGACCTGATGCATTGACCTGGAACCCAAGAAATCCACTTCAGGGACCCCAAGCAGACACTTTTCCCACTTCACCTTAAGGCCAGCTTCGTTGAAGCAGTGGAGGACTGCACAGAGACGAGTGGCGAATTCGTCCGGGGTCACTGCAGCAATGAGGACGTCGTCGAAGAATGACTTCACTCCAGGGATCCCTTTTAAAAGAGAGTCCATTAGATGTTGGAATATCCTGGGAATCACACTCACCCCGAACTATAACCGTTTCACCTTGAATGCCACCTGGTGTGTGATGATGGTCTGGACAGCAGCCATAGTGTCATCAACTGGCAGTTGTTGGTATATCTGGGTGAGGTCCAGCTTGCTAAAGATTTTGGCCCCTGCTAAGGTGGCTAATATGTGACTTACTACCAGGACTGGGTATGCATGGTCCTGCAGAGCCTTGTTCAAGGTGCACTTATAGTCCACGCAGATGTGGACGTTGCCATTGGGCTTCCTGGGGGTGACTATGGGGGTCTTCTATGCCACATGGGAGACTGGTTTCAGGACCCCTTGCATCACCAAGTGGTTCAGCTCTGTGTCAATTTTAGGCCGTAGGGCAAACGGGGCACTTCGGAACTGCATGTGGATGGGGTCAAGTTGTAAGGAAACCCCCCCCCATGTAACATCCTAGAACCCCATCAAACACAGTGGGGAATTCCCTGCAAACATCACTAAAGTCTCTTGGGGCGCATTGCCTAACCCCCCCGATTGTGATTCCCAGGGGAGTGAACCAAGCCCAACCTAGGAGGCTGACTAGGTTCCCTTCTACTACCATTAAGTCCGGGTAGCCCTTGAACCCCCGGTACTGTACCCAGAAAGCCCCCAAGCCCCATATAGGATCTGGGTTTCTTTGGAAGTCCACCAGGTTCAAGGGTGAGGGTTGCAGGTGGGGCTCCCCATTCAGACAAAGTCTATTAAGCATTTCCACTGAGATGATGGATGCCGCAGTCTAACTCCATGGAGCAGGGGGACCCCTCTATCAGAACCTGGACCTGTATTTTTGGAGCTGCCGTCTGGCTGGGGAGATGTAATTCCCGGAGTGAAGGTTGGCTCGTGAGAAGGTACAGTTCCTCTGTGCCCGCAGTGGCCTCGTAGTGCACCATGGCCAGGTGGCGTTGGTGTGGCTGTATGTTAGAAGTCTGGGCACTTTTGGATCTGCAAATACAGGCTAGGTGTTCCAGCTTTCCACACTTGTGGCATATTGCATCATGGAAATGGCAAGCCCTGCATTCATGTGCATCTCTGCAGCTGGCACACAGTGCTCGGGCAGCAGACTTGTCTCTCCAATGGGTACAGGTGGCTTCCTGCGGCTGGAGGGGTGGACATGGCGTGTCGCTGATGGTGGAAGGTAACGGTGGAAGGCTTCATATGTGGTGGCAGTCTGTAGGGCACATCAATTTTGAGGATGGCAGTGCCTACCAGTTTGCGCCGGAGTTTGGCGTTTCGCAGATCCCAGACAAACTGTGTCAGGATGTTCTCCTCCATCTTCGTGAACCCACAATTCCTCATGAGTTGATGGAGGTCAGCCATGAAGGCGGTGGCCAGCTTCCTAGGCTTCCAAAGGCACACTTGTAATGTCCATGTGTTTAGCCATTGTTGTGGACTTGGGTGTGTAGTACCCCATCAAGACCGTGACAATCTCATCATATGTATTTTTCAGGAGTGTCTCGGGTGCCAGGAGGTTTTTTGCTAGCCGAACGGTGGCCACTCCACATGTGCTGAGGAGTAGAGCCCTTTTCTTGCCTGCATCGGCAACCTCGTGGTAGATGAAGAAACATGTTAGCTGGTCTACCCATGATTCCCAGAACTCAGGGTGTGTGGGGTCGAAGACCTCAAGGTGTCCTAGAGTGACAGCCATGCCTCTTGAGTGGAGCGGGGAGCAGTGTTCAGGGGACCAGGGCACGTTGTGGCGCTGCTCAGGGGCGTGGTGTCTTCCACTGGATCGATGCCCAGTGCTGTGTTGGATGAAGAGTCAGGCTAGCTCATTGTAAAGTACTGGGTTTGCAGCATGAAGACTCGGACTACAACATGCTGAACAACATGTGTTTATTGTACCTCACACAAAAGACACAAATGGCCCAGCAAGGGCCAACTATATACATCCAACCCAGACACATCCACAGTTCTATTGGGGGGGTTGAATCTCCTGCCAAAGGTCCTATTGGAGGGCTCTGGGTGGTCTAGGATCCTTGGCCCCTATTGTGTTTGGGACCAAGCTCAGGACTGAGGCTGCAGACCCCGGTGGTGGTCTGCAAACACAACACAATCTATCAAGCTTTTTGCTACAGTGAGTTCTTCCATGCCTTAGCCTGGTTATCTCTTAGCTGCAGTATGAAGAAACACATATAGAATCTGTCATGTGTCTAGTTAAGATAAATAATGATTACTGTCAGACAAGGTATCAGATCACAAGATGGACTGTGCCTGGTACACTCTTTTCCCTTCTAATTTCTATTCTCTCATGGCTGAAGAGCAATTACAAGCAACAGACTATTCCTGACCTCAGTGCCTGCTCATCACTTTATCTTTTTACTAGAGAAATGAATCATGAAGTAAATAAGTAACAGGATCAAGTGTAAAGGGCTGACAGAGCCAACATTTTTCTTCATTGTCTGCTTGCTACACCAGGAAAGCAATCATTGTTATGGCAGTGGAGTCAAAGAAAATTGACTCTTCTTTACAAAGGGGTATGTGGAAATGTTTGACACTATGACTGTTCCATGTCCCTCATCCACTGATCACTTTGGTAGTATTATTAATTGTCAGAATGAAAAGTCTTAAGAAATTGGTGAAGTGCAGTTATCAGTGAAATTCATCCAATAATCAATGAAATAGCACACTTTACTGGATATCAGAGGACATGGAAGGACACGGTTTTACCTGAAAACAACTTTTTCCTCCAAACATTTTGAATTCTAGCCACTAACATTTTAATGCAATAAACAAAAGTGGCCACCTAGTTGCTTTAACAATATGACCAAAAATAGTTCTAAAATGTTGACTTGTCACTGCCATGAGGTAACCAGAGTACATGGAGGTGGAAATATTCTGTACTATATGTTGCTTAGAAAGTGAACCAGTATTTTTTCAAACTGCTTTTGAAGTGATTCTAGAGTTGTTTTGAGTTTTGTATCAGCTAAATCAATGACTGGGGTAAGCAGAAGTGCCATATATAGATTGCAGTGTATTGATGAATTAATGCACTTCATCAGCTTAGCCTGAGTTATTTTACATATGGTAAATGCTTCTGTGAGCGTACCCATTTCACATTATCAGAAAAACAATCAATAGGTATAGCTACATGTTCCATGTTTGTGAAATGATAACTCAGTAACTCACCAAATATTGACAAACTTAAACATTTTGAAAGGTATATGGTAAATGCTGACATTTGCCAGTAAATGACAGAAATGGAAGTGAAATTTAGCTACTTGGTTGAGCTACTTGGCATGGTGTAGTGATTAAGAGTGGTGGACTCTAATCTGGAGAACTGGGTTTGATTCCTCACTCCTCCATGTGAAGCCTGCAGGGTGACCTTGGGCCAGTCACAGTTCTGTCCAAAATCTCTTAGTCCCAACAGCCTCACAAAGTACCTGTTGTGGAGATAGAAAGGGCCGCTTTGAGACTCCTTAGGGTAAAGAAAAATGGGGTATAAAAACAACTCTTCTTCTTCTTCTTCATCATCATCATCATCATCATCATCATCATCATCATCATCATCATGAAATGACAGAAATGTTTGTGCTGCAAGCTTTTTTTAATTGGGAATTTACCGAATTGGCACTGAAAATGTTGACATTTCCTAACCAGTCTATATTAAGAACATAAGAGAGGCCAAAGTTGAATCAGGCCAATGGCCCATCCAGTCCAACACTCTGTTACACAGTGGCCAAAAATACCACGTGCTATCAGGAGGTCAAGCAGTGGGACCAGGGCACTAGAAGCCCTCCCACTGCTGCCCCCTCCAGCACCAAGAATAGAGTGCATCACCTGCCCCAGACTGAGAATTCCCATCTATACCCTGTGGCTAATAGCCACTGATGGACTTCTGCTCCATATGTTTATCTAATTCCCTCTTGAAACAGTCCATTCTTGTAGCTGCCACCACCTCCTGTGGCAGTGAATTCCATATGCTAATCACTCTTTGGGTGAATAAATATTTCCTTTTATCTGTTCTAACCTGACTGCTCAGCAATTTCATGGAGTGCCCACGAGTTCTTGTATTGTGAGAAAGGGAGAAAAGTACTTCTTTCTCAACCTGCTCAATCCCATTCATAGTCTTATAAACCTCGATCATGTCATCCCTCAGCCGTCATTTCTCCAAGCTGAAGAGCCCCAAGCATTTTAACCTTTCTTCATAGGGAAGGTGTTCCAACCCTTTTATTATTCTAGTTGCCCTTCTCTGCACTTTTTCCAATGCTATAATATCCTTTTTGAAATGTGGTGACCAGAACATATTAATTTCTGTCTCATGGCTGATATACAAAACTTCTGTTGGTAACTCCTGGACATAGCTACTTCACTGAAGGCTGGAGGTCAATCCATTGCACTATATGCAAATGGATTTCCAGCAACCACAATACATGTCCAGCAGTGAAGGATGTCAGCCCTCAGTTTCTCATGGATCTGTAGCACTAAAGAGCTCTTCCCACAGAGTAATTAGGATTACAGTGAGTTTATATATATATATATATATACACACATACTAGGAATAAGGCCCATTGGGGAAATAAATACAACGGGCTCTAGAAAGAGGCTCTGGGAGAGTGCCCCGGCTTTGGGCATTCAGTGACAATTTGCTGTGGCAATCTCAGCAGGGTATAATGACCATTTTCCACCATTTTCTCCAGAGGAACTGATCTTTGCTACCTGAAGAGCAGTAGTAATTTTGAGTGATCTCCAGCCCACTCCCATGATTGGTAAACAGTGGTTCCCCAGGAGGGAGTGGCTGGTTTGGAGGGTGGAGTCTATAGCATTGTACCTGTCTGAGGTCCCACCCCTCTTCAACACTCACCCTCTCCAGGTTCGACCCCTCAAATCTCCAGGAATTTCCCAACCTGGAGTTGATAACCCTATCTCCCTCCCAGCCAACCATCAACCTACCTTTAGTTTTCCATCTCCTCCCCCCTCCCTCCTAGAGAGCACTTGTAATTTTGAGTGATCTCCAGCCACCACCTGGAGATTGGCAACAATGGTTCCCCATCAGGGAATGGCTGGATTGGAGCATGGAGTCTATGGCATTGTACCTGTATGAGGTGCCACCCTTCCTCAAACCTCACCCTCTCCAGGTTCCATCCCTCAAATCTCCAGGAATTGCCCACCTGGAGTTGGCAACCTGATCAGGACTGGGCCCAATGAGTTTTCTCCCAAAGGCGATCATAGGTGTGGAAAGGGTGTGACTGACAGAGGAGAAAGTACAGGTGCCAACTCTGATTAGGGAAATACCTGGAGATTTGGGGGGGGTGGATCCTGTGGAGGGCAGCATTTGGGGTGTGTGTGGAAGGACTCAGCAGAGTATAATGCCATAGAGTCTACCCTCCAAAGCAACCATTTTCTCCTGGGGAACTGATCTCTGTCATCTGGAGGTCAATTGTAACAGTGGGAGATCTCCAGGTCCCACCTGGAGATTGGCAACCCTAGGGGAAAGTCAGCCACACAGCCGGGAGTTGAAGAAAATGGTTTGATGGTCGCTGGCCCACCTCATTAGCCAGCCAGCCATGCTGAAACTAAGCAGGAGAGAGAGCCTTTTCCCATTTATTCTGACAGGAAAGTGGCCATTGGGGAGGGGGTTATGGGCAGGGGAGAGGGGTTATGCTGAAAGCCCTTCGTTTTTTTACTCACAGAGCCAAGCTTGGCTGCCTACTAACAGCCACTGAGTAGACAGTCCTTCACAGGAGTCAAGAGAACTGTCTTCTTCAGGAGAGAGAGCTGTCTGCCAGTAAATCTGACATGCAAATCTGTCTGAAGGGGGAGTGGGTGGGGAAGAGGAGCAGACCCAGCACCCAGCCAATGGCACGCGAGTACTCTTGAGTGGCGGCTGATTGGCCAATGGCTGAGGGAGGGCATTTTACAGCCAATGGGAGTGCATGGAATCTTACGAAACCAAAAGATAATTATTATAAGGAAAGATATATATATATATATATATATATATATAAACTCTCCTAAAAAGGAGAGGACTTTATTGCTTTTTATAGAGAAATGGGGAAGGGTATACAGAGGGACAAAGAAAAGAAGTGAGTGAATTTCCTGTTAGTATGTTAAACTTTTTGTTAGTAAAGAATAAAGTTCATGGCTTCTGCCGTGGTTGAACGATCTTCTTTTCATCTTACTAAAAGTCCAAAACAGATCTGTTGAAAAGATTAGTAAAATCCTTTGGGGTTAGTTGTTAATATACTCCATTCTTGCGCGTCACAAACAAATCATATCTTGGGGTGTCTTCCTTTCAAATCTCTTAAATTGTACGATGGGCCCTTTTTTGCTTTTCCCTCCTCCGATTCTCCTTCCTCCTCCTCCGGGCCACTGTCTTCTTCGCTGCTTAACATTGTCCATTTAGCGAGTTCTGCATCTTCCTCTGAGCTGGCGTGCCTCTTCAGAAATTCTTGGGCTTTGAAGACGGAATCAATCTTCTCTCTCTTATCGTTGAATTTAAAGACCAGTCCTTCGGGATTCCACCATTTGTAACCGACTTGGTACTTTTGCAAAAATAAGGTCAATCCTTCATATGTTTTTCTTTTCAGATGAATTTCATATGGAACATCTTTTAAAATCCTGATATTCTGTTCACCAATCTTCAAGGGCATTGCTGAAGTCGCTTGTAAAATTTGATCTCTAGTACCTTGCTTAATGAACTTGACAACCACCTCTGCTGGCAAATTATTTTTCTTGGTAAAGTTAGAGTAGGATCTGTATACCAGATCCATCTCTTCGCTTAATTTTTGCGCTTCTTTGCCAGTTATTGGTGCCAAGGCATTCGCCAAAATAGCTCTGAGATCTTCTTTTTCCTCTTCCTTTATGCCCTGAAAACAGAGAGTCGAGTTTGATTTTTCCATCTGAAGCATTAATATTCTTTTTTCCTGCATCTCTTGATGTTTCTCTATTTTGTTGACCTTTTTCTTAATTTTCCTGGTGTCTTCCGTCGAGGTCAGGCATTTCTTTGCAATCTCTTCCATCTTCTTAGCTGTATCTGTTAATTGCTTCTGTTGACTATTGAGGACACCTTCCATGTTACAGAGAGTTTCACTGATTTTTTGCATTTGATCCAGCAGAGAGCGCAGCATCTCACTCTGCTGATTGACAGCTGGCTCCGGGGGGGGGTGCTGGAACCGGAAGTCCCTCCCAGCTTCTTCACCGGCTTGTCTGGGACTCTTTTCTGCCCTGACATTTTTATTGTTTACTTTTACACAGTCTGTGCCTCGCAGCTCAGGAGTCCAGCTATTTCCTTCAACTTCAATACAACCCCAAAAGGTACTTTCACCAATCCGCTTTTTCACTCCATCCCCCTTCCACTCTCCTTTATAAGTTCCATTTTCTAAGTGGGGGGATTCTTCCCACCTCCCATGCGCTTGTGCAATTGGGGGGGAGCACATTTAAAACGCTTGCAAGCAGATCTCCAACTCACAGTTTTCTGCCGATTCTTCCTTTTTTAATTCATCCTTCGCTGCTTCACTCTGGGAAATCGGTGGCGTTGCTAAGTCCCATACAGGCACAACACAGCGGGGCCACTGGGGCAGGGGGAAAGCCTCAATTTCCCAGCCATCAGGCTGGCAAAGAGGCTACTCCCCAAGCGCCCCCTGGTTCAGAGCCTTTAACTAAGGCTCGCTAGGGTCGTTTGTTTGTGCGAAGACCCCCCCGACTGTGCGTGGGCTGACCATCTCTGGGAGAGTCCTGAGAGGTGGCCGCCATTTGCTCCGCCGAAACCGAAAGTCAGGATTACAGTGCGTTGATTAGGAGATTACACTGTACAATTATTAACCCTTAGTGTGGCTAACATATGGCATATCTTAGAGATCCTTTACCCTCAAATAAGATTTTGGTGCAGATGTAACAATGAAATAAGCCACTCACAGGGCAATCTTATGCAGTTACTGCAAACTAAATCCACTGAAATCAATGGACAAAGTCAAAGTCAAGTGTAATTTCATGTAGGCTTGCCCTGTCACTCATTTACCAATCAACAAAGGTTTTAGCTAGTTTTTTAAAAATACCCTTTAAAAGTACCTGTCAAAAATTGCTGTGTGAGAAGGAACATCTCCCTTTGATGATTATTTTATAACTACCTCTCTAAATTTTAATTCTATTAGTAAAACCATTTTTCAGAAACACACACACGCACACTTTTTGTAGTTAAAAAGTAGAAAGATGTCTTCATTCAGTTGTGTGGTAAAGAAGTTTTTTTTAAATAGATCTCTGAGGTAATTTATCAAGGTTTTGCACCAGAGGTCTGCAACAATTTAAACGGTACCATTTCAAAGCTGACACTAAATCTATGGAAATAAATCACTGCAGAAAGACCATTATTTCTTAATTACAGGACATATTAGTGTCTAGCTTTAGAAAATCCCCGGTGCATGGAAGGAATGTTTAGTTTAAAGGAAAGTTTTCACTTAACCTTCCTACCATGCCAGACATCAATGAAACATCATTATCAGTGGAGAGAGATACAAAGGACATTGGACTGGTATTAAGCATTCATTAGGGTGGCTAAAGAGGGAGAAAAAGAACAAGAACAAAGTGATATCTTCCTTTATTGACAAAAATTAGGGAGTGCAAAGGTAATGTGAGAGACAGGTGTTAGTTAAAATCTAATAACCATGTGAAAAACAAGGGCTGCAGCTAATTATAATGAGTGCAGGGTACCTTTCTACCTTAAGGAATGATCCTTATTTTTCTGAAATATCACAGTACCCCAGAACACAAAGGACCCAATCCAGCTGAAGTTAGTTATAAATACGATCTATTTTCAAGAAGGACCAGCTGAAACTAGATTCTTCCATTTGTTTAAGTGAGACTTAAAAGGGACCTGTAGCCCAGCAGCAATACAAGTAGTAGGGCCCCGAAACTAGAGGTAGAATTAGAGAAAGGTGAAATATGCTTTGAGGATGATGGGCTCATCCCTGATAGCCCTGCTTCCACTCCCATTCACTTCTGCTGCAACTTATGAACAGAGTCCACCTAGTGCTCTGTATGTCTGTATGTCACTCTGCATTTGAGCACAGGTTCTTTTAATAAGTCATGCCAGATATATGTAGGAGTGGGAATAAGGACAAGCACAAAGGAACAGCTGTATACAAAAAACAGAAACTGAAACATACCAAAGTAAAAAATGTATTCACCAGATTATATCATTCTTTATCAATGGTGAGCCATATGACCATTTTTGGTTCTTTTTTATTTTGTGTGTTTTCATGTCCTCCAATTCTGTTGTCAATGACTGACTATCTGAAGCTGATTCAGGTGGGTAGCCATGTTGGTCTGAAGCAGCAGAACAAAGTTTGAGTTAAGTGGCACCTTTAAGACCAATAGAGTTTTATTCAAGGTATAAATGCTTTATTCAAGATACATGTGCTTTCATGTGTAAGCACATATAGGCAGAGTGTGAGCAGTAAATTAGTATACAACATAATGAAGGTGTTTAAAAGACTAAACAGGAATAACAAGCTTAATTTATATGGTTACCATTTGTTTGGGTTTAATTCTGGGGGAAAACATAGTAAAGGTAATAAATGTGTCAAAATTGGAGATTGTTGGGCAAATGTATCTTTAATAGTGGTGTGCTGAGAGTAATTATGCTCCATCCATTTCCTCTCAAGCAGGGAGGCAACCTTACAACATCTTCTTCTTTGAAGTGGGTTGATTGGCTGTGTAGAGCTATCTCCTTTGTCCCCAAACCAGAGAAATACATTCCAATCTACCATTCTGAATTACATTACATTCTATTATTCATTACATTATTCTATTCTATTCTAATCTACTATTTCAAATAAGAAATAAAACAAAGAGGATGTATGCCCCTTATGGAGGACTGGTGAGAATACAGATGTAAGGACTGAATGAGATTAGCATATGTAGTAAGAAACCAATATCTCTGTTGAATCCTGGGGATTCCATTGTTCTGAGTGTTGTAATAATTGCAACTCAGCAATTTCCCTTTCTAGTCTGTTACTGAATTTCCTTTGCAATAAAACGTCTACTTTGAGATCACCCATTGAATGCCCTGGAAGGCTGAAGTGTTCTCCTACAAGTTTCTCAGTCATCCATTTATCCTTTGGCATAGGGTTTGACCTGTTTGCCCTATGTAGAGAACCAAAGGGCATTGTTGGCAATGGCATTTAATGGCATATACAAAGTTAGAAGATGGTGTAGCTGATGTCGTTATGTCCAGTGATTGGGTGTATGTGGCAGCACAGTTGGCATCTGGGTTTATTGCAAGCTCTGGTACCAGCATCCATGTTCAAATCAGACATTGTATTATGGTAGGTGAGGAATTTTTTGAGATGGGGGAGGTGTCTGTGCTCAAGAAAAGGTTTGCCCCACAGTACTTGTGAAAGAGAACTGTCATTATCCAGTAGAGGTTGTACGTCACTCATGATGCATTGAACTGCTTTGAGCTGAGAGCTGCAAGTGGCCACTAGTGGTGTTCTGTTATTGCCTCCTTTTGGGCCTATCTTGCAACAGATTTTCTCTGGGTACCATTCTGGCTTTGTTAATCTGTTTCTTGACTTCATTAGGTGGATACTTAAGTTCTAAAAAGGTTTGTTGTAAATCTCTCAGGTGAGAATCTCTGTCTGTAGGGTTGAAGCAGATGTAGCTGTAGCATAGAGCCTGGCTATATACAATGGATCATTTGGTATGTTTAGGATGGTAGCTGGAGGCATATAGGTATGTTTCTTGGTCAGGAGGTTTCCGGTATAAGGTGGTATCTGTGCGTCCATTGTGTATATTTACAGTACTGTCCAGAAAATGTATTTCTTGCATAGACTGGTTCATTGTCAGGTTGATGGTGGTGTGAAAGTCAGTGAATGCCTGGTGGACTATGTACAGGGCTTCTTTACCATGTGTCCAGAAAATAAAAAATGTCATCTATGTATTGCAGGTAAAAGGGAGGTATGAGTGGGTGGGAGTTTAGGAAGCATTGCTCAAAGTCAGCCATAAGGATGTTAGCATATTATGGGGCTATTGATCTGAAGGAATAAGTTGTCACAACCTCTGAAGTGGTTTTGTAGAAAAAGCCCAGCAGGAACTCATTAGCATAATAGGCCACACCCAACAGCAGAAACTCATTGGCATATTAGGCCACACCCCCATGTTACCAGAAGTGTGGTCCATCCTGCCACACCCACATTTTGTTTCTTAGTCTGTTTACCTTGTTTCTTGTCAAAACCCAGGGCTTTTTTTGTAGCAGGAACTCCTTTGCATGTTAAGTCACACACCCCTAATGTAGCCAGTCCTAATGAGTTTCTGCTGTTGGGTGTGGCCTATTATGCTAATGAGTTCCTGCTGGGTGTGGCCAACTTGGGAGCCAGCCAGAACTCCGTTCCCGTGCATTCCTGCCCCAAAATAGCCCTGGTTATGGGTGAGAACAAAATGGCACAGTTTGGTGGCAAAGTCAGCTGTGGTGTTGTCAGAAACCATATTCCTTATGGCTTGTAATCCATCTTTGTGTGGGATGTTGGAATACAGAGATTCCACATCCATATTGGCTAAAATAGTGTCTCTGGAAGGTTGTTCAAAGATTGTATTTTCCTCAGAAATCTGTGGTGTTGCAAACATAACTAGGAGCCTTGATAGGGACAGGGAAGATAAACTCTACATAGCCAATCATCCCACTTCAAAGAAGAAGATGCTGTAAGGTCGCCTCCTTGCTTGAGAGGAGATGGATGGAGCGTAATGGCAGGGTCTCAGTTAATTACTCTCATACCACTATTAAGGATACATCTGCCTAACAATCTCCAATTTTGACATATTTATTTGTTTCACTATGTTTCCCCCCCAGAACTAAACCCAAACAAATGGTAACTATCAGGGCTCTTTTTGTAGCAGGAACTCCTTTGCATATTAGGCAACACACACCTAATGTAGCCAATCCTCCAAGAGCTTACAGTAGCCCCTGTAAGAAGAGCTCTGTAAGCTCTTGGAGGATTGGCTACATTAGGGGTGTGTTGCCAAATATGCAAAGGAGTTCCTGCTATAAAAAGAGCCCGGGTAACAACAAACTAAGCTTGTTATTCCTGTTTGGTCCTTGAATCTGTTAAGCATCTTCACTATGTTATATGCTAATTTACTGCTAACCCCCCTACCCATATGTATGGACTGGTAACTTCCATTCCACTGTATCTGAAGAAGTGTGTGTGCACACAAATGTTTATACCTTGAATAAAATTCTGTTGATCTTAAAGGTGCCACTGGACTCAAACTTTGTTTATCTGAATCTGGTTCTTTTTATGCCATTTTTGCTTCACATGTGTGCCATTTTGTCAGGTAATCCTGACATGAGATGGATGGAAGGGAAGGAGGGAGGGCTGGTCTCCAACTTTTCATGTTCTGGAATGTAGGGAGGTGAACAGGTTGCCTAGGAAACCCAGACTTACAGCGCCTGGGCAATCTGCTATCTCACCAAATGTCCTTGGGTCCCACAGACTCTTTTCTCTGTTTTCCTCTGGTTGGGACAACTCTGGCCATTTGGTTTTATTTACAACTTTCGCACCTTTTGCCACGCGCACTTGGTGACTATTGGTAGATAGATGGGGGGGGGGCATTTCAAAGCTAGTGCCTGTTTTGATCTGGTCATCACTGACAATGGATTTTTACCGTGTCTCTTAGAACTGCTTTCAATAAACGCTATCTTCTTTATGAAGCCTGGTGGTTGACTAACTTTCTGGAGAACCTGGCAGATTGTCAGTGAACCTTCTTTCAGGAGTCACTTCTACCCCGCATCTCTCTCTCTCCCAAGATGAGTGACAAGGAAGAAAAAACGGTCCCGATTCCAATGACCACGTCAGAAGACAGGGTCCCTGTGATGACAGCGCCGGTGACTATGGCGCCCTTGTCTGGAGAGAACCCGGTCTCCACTGCGTCCACGCTATGGGGGGTGGAATATGACCTCAGGGGGTTCTATGGAGAAATGTATGGAGGAGCGTATTCGGGTGTGAATACTCGATCGAGGAAGAGGCGCGACTGGGCCGAGCCGTTAGCCGAGAGCCAGGAGACCTGGTTCCTCACCCCTCGGGCATCGATCCACGAGAGCTGATACGAAAGACCCAGCTACCGACCGAGTGGAGCGGAGGGAGGAGACAAAACTCACCCAGGGCCCAGAGAATCGGAAGGAGCTGGAAGAAGTGGGAGATGGAGCAGGGACTGCAGCCAAGAGAGACTCTTGCAATTGGTAGAAGAGTCCCTGCAGAGGATCCCAAGAATGATCGCAGATGGGATCCGAGAGGAGATGGATAGGAGACAACTACTCCTACCACCTGGGGGGCCGGGGCAGCCTCCACAAGGAGCACCAGCTGTGCTGCCTGGGGGTGTGCCAGGGCAACCTGGGGCACCTCCGGACCAACCTGCAGGGCCCCCGGCGGGGCCACCGGCACCGTGCCTCCCGTGCCCATACTGAGACCGCCGGGAGGTCCAGGAGGCTGGGGGAGGATGGTGCCAAACCCGGCTGAGTTGTTGGATGCCACGTTCGATGGCTGCAGCAAATTGCCCAGGAGGCACCCCCTCCCTGAGCACCTTCAAAGAGGGGAAGAAAAAGGTCGATACCTCAACCCCTAAACCCACGGCCTGACCAAAGGGGGCAAGAGCCATGCAGGCAACCCCTTTGGAAGATGAGTCAGAGTCATCAGATGGGGAACCAGCCCCGGTGGCAGGAAACCGGAAGGACCTGCGGTAAACAGCACTGAGCACCAGGTCCCGGATTCCCAGGTGCCAGAACCGGTGAGCAAAACCCCTTCCCTTTTCTTTGTGACTGTGACGTTAATGGACCCCGACCTCCAGACGCACGTAAGAATACGGGGTTTGGTAGACTCGGGTGTGGGAGAGACATTATAAATCCCTCCTTGGTGACAGGGCTGGGAACTAAAATCTTAAAATTGGCTGAGCCATTGATCTTTACTCAAATGGACGGCTCTACCATGAAAGAGCCGTGCAAGTACGAGACTGTGCCGTTACGCATGGGAGTGGGAAGACATTGGGAGGTGAGGCCCTTTGTAGTCACCTCATCAGCCAGATTTCCCCTGGTTCTGGGCAGTCCTTGGTTTTACGACCATGGGAGGAGGGGGTGATCAACTTCATTTCCCCTCGCTGTGAGTCCCACCTCTGGAAAGACACTTGGGGCTCCCCCTCAGGGAGCACACACAGTACTGGTTGGGTTGGTGGAGGCAGAATGGGACACTATCCCTCAGGAATATTGGGATTTGACAGCTGTATTTGAGGAAGAGGAAGCGGACAAATTACCCCTCCATAGGTACTCTGACTGTGCCATAGAACTATTGCCCAACCAGAAGCTACCCAAAGGGAAATTGTACTCTATGAGTCCGGCAGAGAAAGCGGAGTTGAGAAAATTCATTGATAAGAATTTGGCTAGGGGGTTTATCCAACCAGCGTCCTCGCCCTGTGCCGCCCCTGTGTTGTTCCGGGAAAAAAAGGATGGGGGATTAAGACTATGCATGGATTACTGAGGTCTCAATGCGGTTTCTGCAACCAATGCTTACCCGCTACCCCTAATCAAAGACTTGCTTAATGCAGTGGCGGGGGGAAGGGTTTTTTTCAAACTGGATTTGAGAGATGCTTACTTCAGGGTGTGTATCAGGGAGGGGGATGAGTACAAAACAGCATTCAATATGCCATTGGGGCAATTTGAATACTTGGTGATGCCGTTCAGCTTACAAGGAGCCCCGGGGGTCTTCATGAATTTAATCAATGAAGTGCTGCATAAACATTTGTTCAAGGGGGTCCTTGTTTACCTTGATATCTTGCTGTACTCCCCCGATATGCAATCTCATGTCAAACTGGGGCGTGAGGTACTCCAAACGCACAAGCACAAACTGTTTGCTAAGCTGTCTAAGTGTGAATTCCATCATTCAGAGATCTCTTTCCTGGGCTACCGGATTTCACAAAGAGGAATTGAAATGGACCCAGCCAAGGTACAAGACGTACAAGGTACAAGGAGGCCCCTAAGACCCGGAGACAATTACAAGCATTCCTCGGATTTGCGAATTTTTACATATCCTTCTTGGTGAATTTTGCGCAAGTGGCCCTCCCCCTCACGGATCTCTTAAAGACCAAAGGGAAGGGCCCAGAGGGTACTAAACCGGGAGCTAAGCTGGAGTGGACTATTGAGTGTCAAAATGCTTTTAACCAGCTCAAAAAACTGTTTACGTCAGAACCGATCTTAGGCCACCCCAATGAACTGAAAAAGTTTGTAGTACACATTGACGCCTTGGATGTCGCTAAGGGAGGGGCTATTTTGCAGGAGGGGGACGAAGGAAAGCTCCATCCCCTAGCCTATGTGTCAAAAAATTTTAATGACACCAAGAGAAACTGGTTGGTGTGGGAGAAAGAAGCAGGATCAATAAAATTAGCCCTCTCGACTTGGCGGCATTGGCTTGAAGGTGCTAGGGTGCCGTTTGAGGTGTGGACTGATCACAAAAACCTGAAGTTGTTATGGTCTCCAAGAAATCTGAATGCAAAGCAACTCCGGGGGGCTGATTTTTTTTCTAAGTTTAATTTCACATTACACCATTTCCTGGGAAAGGCGAACTCCCTGGCTGACGCGCTGTCCCGCCTACCCCAACATGACAGCAAGAGGGAGGAGGATCGGGACTTCATATTCACGCCTTCCCAGCTGGGCAGGGTGGTGACGACACGTAGCCAGACCAAGGGTCAGCCCGCCTTCCCCCCAGCTCCTTCCTGGGACCAGAAACTTGCCTCCACCCTCTCTGACGCTGATCGCAACTCTCTGGAAAAGGAGGAGGGGGTGGTGCAAGACGAGCAGGGCTGTTGGCGGAAAAACGGGAAACTGTTCATTCCACTCTCCCTGAGGTGGGAAGTTATGGAGTGGGTGCACGGGACTAAACTTGCTGGACATACGGGGTTTGTGAAGTCACTGCAGTTGCTGCAAAGACAATTTTGGTGGCCAGGAATGAGAAAAGATTTGTCTTTATTCGTGCAAGCCTGTCAAACTTGCCTCATGAGCAAGCCCCGCCCGGGGAAGCTGCGGGGGTTGCTCCAACTGCTACCAACTCCCACCCGGCCTTGGGAAGTTATTTCTATGGATTTTATTACAGACGTGCCACCCAGTGGGGGGAAAACCATGATATGGGTAGTGGTGGATCTGTTTTCTAAACAGGCACAATTTGTCCCATTCAAATTGATCCCATCAGCTAAAAAACTTGCTAAGGCTTTCTTACAGCATGTCGTGAGACTCCATACTTTACCCATCAAGGTGGTCTCCAATAGGGGGTCTCAATTTGTTTTGCATTTCTGGGGAGAACTGATGGCACTGTTAGGGGTGGAGAGGGGGGTTAGCAGTGCATATCACCCAGAAATGGACGGACAAACTGAATGAGTCAACCAGACTCTGGAGCAGTATCTAAGGTGTTTCACCAATTTCCAACAAGACGACTGGGAGTCGCTCCTGCCTTTGGCGGAATTCTGTTACAATAACACGAGCCATGCGTCTACAAGGGTCTCTCTGTTCATGGCGGTACATGGCTATGAGGCCCCTCCCCTTCCATTCCTGTCGCAGCCTACATTGCTGGCTGGGGAAGTGGGGGACTGGTGCAAACAACTTCAAGCCACATGGCCACTTTTAGCATGAACATTGGAGGGGAACAAGGCTGTGTACAAGAGTCAAGCTGATAAAAAGAGAGACAAAGGGTGGGACCCAAAACTGGGGGACTTTGTGTATGTGTCCACCCAGAACATTAAAGGTCTTCAGTCTAGTCGGAAACTGGGGTGGAAATATGTGGGGACTTATGAAATTAAACGTGTACTCAATGCTGTAACTGTTGAACTCCTTTTGCCCAAATCGTTGAAAGCAATTCATCCTGTGTTTCACCTCAGGTTATTAAGACGTTCGCCTGGGAAGAACCAATGTAGATCACAACAGCCAACGCCTCCCCCCCTTATGGTTGGGGGGGAACCGCACTACGAAGTTGCTGAAATTTTGGACTCAAAAATATCGAGGAATCGATTGTATTACCTTGTTGAGTGGGTGGATTTTGGTCCTGAGCAGAGGGAATGGGTGAGGGAGGAACATGTTCATGCCCCGCGTTTGATCTGCAGGTTCCATAAACTATACCCTCACAAGCCTGGGAGAGGTCAAGAATCAGAGGGGCAGAATGTCAGGTAATCCTGACATGAGATGGATGGAAGGGAAGGAGGGAGGGCTGGTCTCCAACTTTTCATGTTCTGGAATGTAGGGAGGTGAACAGGTTGCCTAGGAAACCCAGACTTACAGTGCCTGGGCAATCTGCTATCTCACCAAATGTCCTTGGGTCCCACAGACTCTTTTCTCTGTTTTCCTCTGGTTGGGACAGCTCTGGCCATTCGGTTTTATTTACAACTTTCGCACCTTTTTGCCGCGCGCGCACTTGGTGACTATTGGTAGATAGATGGGGGGGCATTTCAAAGCTAGTATAACCGTGGGTGCCTGTTTTGATCTGGTCATCACTGACAATGGATTGTTACCGTGTCTCTTAGAACTGCTTTCAATAAACACTATCTTCTTTATGAAGCCTGGTGTTTGACTGACTTTCTGGAGAACCTGACACATTTCATGCCATTCATATTTTATATGATATTTAAACATAATAGAATAATGTTCACAAAATAACCAGAAAAAAATGGGGTGGGAGGAAAGAGAAAGTTTGTCCAAATTAAAGATTCCCACGTTCATTTTCCACAAGGGCGAAAGAAAAATCAAAACCAGGTCTTCAAATAGAACTAGGCAGCTTTTCTGCTAATGTCTCATTCTTTGTCTTCATGCATGGTTTCTTTTTTATATGCTCTACTCCCTGTAGGAAAAAGAAATGTTTTCCTATTAGCCATTTTCCAGGTTACTCCAAATCTATTTTTAAACTTTCCTAAGCAGGCAGCTAAACAAATTAGAGCTGTACCCTCCTGGACAATTAGGGACTAGTGAGCAAAGGGTCCAGTCTCCTTGCAAGTTTTTTTGGGGAAGTTAAGTAGAGGGCAGAGTCACCTAACCCAGACAAGTTGTCTTGATCAGGGAAATCTGAAGTAGATTTCCTCAAGACACTTACATTTGTATTTGACCTGTATATCTCATTGTGAAGCTTTAACTGGTAGTGCTGCCCAAATAAGATACGTTCTTGTTCTTCTTCTTTTTTTTACAGGAGACAAGATGCAGAAGCTATCATTGTGCATAGTTGGAACCTGCCAACTGCACATATTGAAAAACTACACCACCCATGTTCCTCCTAATACATTTGGTTGTCATGTTGTCTGAAAGGTGGCAATGCATGGATTTTACACCCATGAACAGCCTCTGTATGTGCTAAGCATGTACATGCTACGCTGTGCACATGAACTGAATATGCAAACCCATATGTTGCTCCTTTCATATAACTGCACATATTGAGGGGATCCATACACAGTTGCTGGCTTCCCAGTATACATGATCATCATGTCTGAAAAGGGTCTATATATAGAGTTTTGGAAGGTGGAATAAAGCTTTGATGAAAGCTGCTTTTCTTTCAAGTGAGGGAGTTTTGCCAAACTATGCAAGGAAGGTCCTCATGCTAATTCAGCCAAGTACCCTTTATTCTGAAAGACATAGTGATAGATTAGTTATAGTGTCAAACTAGCACTTGGGAGACTTGGATTCAAATGTGGGTTCAGCCCTGACATTTAATTGTTGACTTCTGGCTGGTCACTGTGTCTCTGCCTAATAGATTTCACAGGATTTTTATGATAGTAAAACTGGATGAGGAAAGAATCACCTGTCACTCTAAACTTCTTGATAGAAGAGTGTGATAAACATGTAAAAGATACTAAACCATTTTAAAAAATGAAAGGTATGACTGAAGATTTCGGCACTGGATTCCACTATATATCATCTCTGGAGTCTTGCTTTTATAGCTACTGTCTCTCATTTATTACAAGCATTTTTCCAAAGTGACCTATGAAGCTGGGACATCAAGCTGAGAAAGGAAATTAATCAGACAAATATACAAGTTACAAGTGGGGACCCGCAAGAAACTTGCGGGATGGTCATCCCATTCCTCACACCTTTGCTTCCTCCTCTCTACCCTTACCTATCTCACACTCTTTCTCCCTTCTGGGGGTGGAGCCATAGACTCAACCCTCCAAAGCAGCCATTTTATCCAGGGGAACTGATCTCTGTCACCTGGACGACAGTTGTAATTCTGGGTGATCTCCAGCCCTAACCCAGAGGCTGGCAATGGTAGTTCTCATGGAGGAAATGGCTGGTTTGGAGGGTGGAGTCTATGGCATTATACCGGTCTGAAGTTCCTCCCCTCCTCAAACCTCACCTTCCCCAGGATCCACCCCTCAAATGTCCAGGAGTTTCCCAATCTGGAGTTGGCAACCCTATTTCCTTCCTGCCCAACAGCCAACCTATCTTTATCTGCCTTTACCTGTCTTCAGCTTTTCGTCTCCACCCCCCTCCCCCACAGCTTCTACCAAGGAAAATTATAGTCTTTCTCCACAGTGAGGACCAAAACAGCTTACATTATTCTCACCTCCTTTTTATCTGCACAACAACCCTGTGAGGTTGGTTAGGCTGAAAGTATGTGACTGGTCCAAAATCACCCAGTCAGCTTCCACCACAATACGGGGATCTGAACCTGGGTCTTGCAGACCCTACTCTGAAGCTCTAACTGCTGCACCACTGCTGGCTTTCATAGGGTGGCTGCTGAACAGCAGCAAGCATCCAGACCAAGTTGAGTCATGCAAATTAGATGGTCACCCAGAGGGTGCTGCCTAGGGATGCCAGCCTCCAGGTGGGATCTGGGGATCCCCTGGAATTACTGCTCAGTTCCAGACTACTGAGATAACTTCCCCTGGAGAAAATGGATGCTTTGGAGGATGGACTCTAGGGCATTATATCCCACTGAGGTCCCTGTCCTCCCCAGGCTCCATCCCCAAATCTCCAGGAGTTTCCAGACCTGAAGCTGGCAACCCCACCATCCCCATCCCCTGCCAGTGCCCATGGGGGGACCTGGCAACCCTAGACTGCTGCCAGGCCTAGGGTTGGCAACGTCCAAATGGGGCCTGGAGAGTGAACAGCAGAGATCTGTCTCCCTGGAGAAAATGGCTATTTTGGAGGGTGGATTCTGTGGCATGATACCCAACTGAGGCCTCTCCCTTCCCCAAACCCTGCCCTCCTTACACTCCACCACAAAACCTCTAGGAATCCCCCAGCCTGGCCCCAAGGCTCCCTCCCTCCAAGGCTGAAAGAGGCCTGGAAAGGGCCCTTCCCCCACCCTTTTACTGACAGAGCCAGTTAGAAGCCTCCCCCCCAAGGTTTTAATCTCTCACTGTTGATGCCTGGAGTTAGGTCCCTGCAGAGGCCATTTCAAAAGGTTTTTTGGGGAATTAAACTGTTCCTGAAGGGATTTTTTCACTTTTTGGATTTTTCTGCAGATCCAGGAAGTTTCCTGACTATGTAGGAAAAGCTGTTGGGGGAGAGTGAGCCCCCTGTTGGTGGAACTAGGTATCTGCACACAAAAAAAACCCTCTTGGAAATAGTATAAGAATGCTAATTGGCCTCTTTGGATCACCTTTCTATTGAGCCTTTACAAATAAAATAGTCTTGACTCTTGGTTTAGTTATAAAATAATCAAAACACCCAAGTGCAAAATAAGTAACAGTATATTATTTTGTTTTTGGAAAAGGCTATATATACCTTTAATACACAGAAACACTATGTTTATCTGGATCTCCTATTCCCTTTTTCTCTGTATATGGATATTCCTTCTATCCCCTGCTACTTTCAATCAGGAACTAAGCAGGGAAGCTGCAGTAACTTTCCCCATTTGAAAGTGGCAGGGACCTAAAAAGCACATCCAGTCTATTGAAGGTGATGCTCAGTTGTTGCAACCCAAACAGCTGGACTACAATCAGCAATTGTGCTGAGCTGATGAGCAGCAATTGTATGCCCATAATCTGAATTTAACTCCAGATAAATGAATTCTGGCACAACAGTACAATGACTAGAACCACAACTTCCTGTTCTGAGACAACTTTTATGTTTTTAAAATGGCCACACTAAATAAAGAACATGCTAACAATTGGCCACATGTACCTTCCCCGAAGAAATTTCACCCAAAAAAGCAGTTATGGTGGACAAAATGCCACTAATACACATCATGCCAGTGACACCTATTGAAAAAAGGCAAAAGACATGATACCTTCAGACTCAGAAGGTGCTATGCACAATGATATTCTGCATCATGTTTCCTGTAAAATAAAGGACACTACCAGTTATAACTTCGCAATGAGATATACAGGTCAAATATAAATGTAAGGATCTTGAGGACATCTACTACAGATTTCCTTGATGTAGGCAACTTGTCTGGGGATGTGTCATTTGGGGTGATCCAAAGATTGTTTTGGGGTGCAGCTTGGACCTAGTGTGTGCCTTTATTGTCCAGGGGACACCAGACTTTGGAGCAGTTGGCACAATAACCATGCTTTGGTCCAAGAGACAGCATATGTCTTCTCGGAGAAGAGAGTACCCCAAATGTGAGGATATATGTCATGTGGTGGTTCAACCCTATTTTTGGTGTATAGAGGGCCTGCAGTTGTTCCAGTTTCTTATTCAAATTTTCTTTGAAATACATGGCTCCTGGTGGCACTGGGAATAGAAGCTTCTGGTGCTAGAACCAGTGTTTGGAACAGGCACCACTGTTTGTTGTCTTTCAGGGGACAGTCTCCAGAATGTAGGGATGTGTCATGTGGGGTAGTCTCAAGAATGTTTGGGGATGCAGCCTGTCCCCAGTGTCCACCTGTGTGATTGTCCTAGGGGCACCCCACTTTGGAGCAGCTGGCACAAAAACAGAGTTTTGGACCAGGAAACACCATATGTCCCCTCAAAGGGGAGAGTCCTTTGAATGTGAGGTATATGACATGTGGTTGTCCAATCCTTATTTCAGTGTACAGAGGGCATGCAGTTGTTCTAATTCCTTATTCAAATCTCCTTTGAAATATAGGCTTCTTGGTGGCACTCCAAATAGAAGCTTGTAGTACCAGAACCAGTGTTTGAACTGGGCACCATTGTATGTCTTATTGCAGGGGACAGAATTTGGAGCATTCAGGGTTGTCCAAAGATTATTTTGGGGGTGCAGCCTTTTCCCAGTGTCCACTTGTGTGATTGTCCTGGGGCACCTCACTTTGGAGCAGCTGGAACGAGAACTGGGCTTTGGACCACGAAGCACCATATGTCCCTTTGAAGGGGAGAGTCCTCTCAATGTGAGATGTATGATTTATGGTGGTCCAAACTTTATTTTGGGGTTCAGAGCTTTTAAACTCTCCTCAATGTTTTTTTGTCTGAATTAATGTCTAAGTTATGAATCAGGAACAGATAAGGAACTGAGAACCAACTTCAGCCTCCTTTCAGATTCAGCATTTTCCCACACTCCAAACTGGCAGCCAGTGAAAGAATGTGCTGAACAGATGATGCCATACAAGGAATGGAGAAAATGGGGGGGAGCAGATGTTGTTTGGCAGCAGCCATGCATCCCTCTAATGCTTAATTTAGAATGCAGAATGGTGATATTCTGAATCCTTGGGGAATAATTATTCGTTTCCCCCTTTATGTTCATACTGTGTGCAGAGACTCATTCATAGCTTCTGGGTACCTTCTGCAGGATAGATCTGATTATTTTTTTTCAAAAAAAGAGAGAAGAATGTGACAATTAATCACATATATTACTTGGCTTGCCATGTATTAAAATTTCTCTTGGTTTAGCGGAGATGGAGTTAGCAATTAAGTAGGTTTGTAATATGCTCAGTGCCTGCAATTCAAACAGTGAAGGTCAGGACATCCCACGTGAGAAAACAGAACATTACCATCTGCACGGTCTTCCATGCAGCAATTAACATTCACATTGCCTTTGGTGACATTTTGAGTCCTGACACGCTATAATGTGACATACTCCAGATGAGATAGATGTGGCAGAAATCAATAGCAATGCCTAATCATTTCATTTCTGAGCAACTCCCCCCAAAAACAATGATTTTAGTTTGTATGCTTTTTTATTGTCACTTTCTTCTTTTTACACATGAAGGCTTTTGTGTACTGTACAGTATTAGTAGTGCTTCAGTGCAATATGTAAACCTTAAAACAACTTTGCAAACTTAGTTTGAGGGAACAAAGCACACCAGCTATTCATGTAATTCTGAAAGATATTTTGAGGGGTGAAATTGATCTTGCCTACAGAGGCGCATTATACAATGACCAGTAGATCTACAATATCTCTTGTGTGTATCTGAGAAATTAGCTGACTGGAGTTCTAATTTAAGTTTTAAAAAGTGCAGAAGTCCTTTGAATTACTTTAAGGTACTTTTCTGATTGTGAATTAATTTCTTGCATTCAAAGTGTCCACTTTGCAAAGCTTACAGCTTCTGAAATAGTACAGTGGAATTTTCTGCCTGCAACAGAAAAGTGGTTAGATTAATGAATATTTCTTTATTTTCTTTATGTATTTTAAATATTTTCCTTCTCTCTCAGTTTACTAAAAGTTAACTAGAAGTTTAATCAAAACAAATAACAGTAAGGAGAATCCAACAGGAAAACTATCAGATTTATTTATTTATTTATTAAATTAGAGCAGCTAGTATCAAACCACGAAATGCAAATTAAAAACCTCTAAAACAGCATACAATTACAATAAATACAATAAAATACAATGTAAATACAAGAATCCTATAAAATTCCAGATGGCATATGGAGGGACAATGTTCAGACAACTGCAAAGGGAAATGGGGGGGGGACAAAGGGGGAGGGGGAAAGGTAGAAAAGGGGGAGGCCAAACTCATTACCAATTAGTGCCCCCATACTGCCTTCAAACATAAACCTGGTGGGACGAAATTACTGATAAATGCCATATCATAAAAGAATTAGCACATACAAAACCATAACAATTAAAACTGGGCACCAGGAGTGACTAAGCAGGACAGATGGGAGGTGAATCAGAACCAACCAAACAAAAACCGCCTAATCAAATAAACTAAAGCTTCTACCAACAAACCATGGGTGCCCGAGAAAACTGAAATACTTTAAATAGGTGCTTAAAACTTAATGAATTCAGCACCAGATAAATGCCCTGACCTGGATGTCTCAGACTGACCTGTTCTCATCGGAGCCTGGAAGCTAAGCAGTGTTGGCCCTTGTTAGTACTTTAATGGAAGGCCTACCAGGAAATCCAGGAAGTTGCTATGCAGAGGTGGACAATGGAAAATTACCTTTCATAGTCTCTTGCCTTGAAAAACCTATGGGGTCACCATAAATCTGCTGTGACTTGATGGCACTTTTCACTACCATAGATTCTTGAATTGGCTGGGCAGAAGGGGCTGGAGTCAACACCAAAATAGTTTTGTGGCTGGAGGACTAATCTCCCTGGATGCTCTGGCAAAAATGGCTGCTGCTGTAGTCATGATTGATTAAGGAACACGTATTCTTTGTGGCCCAGCAACCAACTTCAAAACTTGCATTTTTGTGCCTTGACAAAGTTTAGCTTTGCAGAGAAGGAATGAGCTAAGAAGTTGAGACTTAGGCCAATTTCGCACAAAGAGCTGTGCTGCCATCACGCCTCCCTTTGTCCCATTTCCATTGGTCAATTTCCCACTCAAAGCCATGTGGCCGCATTTTGACCCACGGCTTCACCTGATTTTCCCCACAGTCTAAAGAGGGTAAGCCCTGAAGGGTGAGTTTCTTGAAAAAAAAATGTGCAAAAAACCCTAACACTTAAAACACACAACTTTACCGTGACAGATTCTCATGTGCAGATGCTCCCAAAAGAAAACAGCTGGAACTTAGGTAACATTTTGAGTGTCTGTTCAGTAATAGTTATGATTAGAAGGAATAACAGGCAGTAGTCAGCATAAGAAGGAAGGCATGTATAGGAGAAGGCAAGCTCAAGTCAATGGAAAAGCAGGGGGAGCCAGACCTGGAGGTAAAAAAGGAAAATGGGATTTCCCTTCCCATACAAATCCTTGCAGCTCTCCCTCTTGACACTACCTAATAGTACAGAAAGGGACCCTGTTGTCAGTCTTGATAGCTTGAAAGCTACCCTCAGATAAGATAGGGCTCTATACATAATCAACAGACAACATGTGGGGGTGAGGGAGAAACACTTTCTAGCTTAACCAAGAAAGAATAAACCCGTCTCCCCATTGCCTAATAAGAAATGAATATGTTCCAGGAGGCACGGAATGAAGAGGTTTGGTTATTTAGTTGCTTCATTTACTATATTTATATCCTGCTTCCCCCCCAATGGAGAACCAATGCATACAATATTCTCCCCTTGAAAAGTACTGAGACTGACGATTTCAGCTCTCACATACTTTATTAGATCAGGAACAAGACAACCTAAGCCGGCTCGCAGGCTGACTTTTATTCCCAAGTGAACCCACACCCCAAACCACACAACACCTATGATTCGGCTATTTACAGTAATTAAGTTATCTCGGGCTCCCCGATTGGAAGGAGGCGAGGAGCCTACATTCTATTGGCTTTCGGAACGAAGCTCAGGCCCTTTGCCTGGCTGTGTGGTGGACCGGTCAGAACCGGTCCGAGCACATGGCTGCCCCGAGTCCATGTTTTCCTGTGGATACACCCCTCCCCCCTTGGTCCGTGAGGCACCCACAAAGTCCTTTAAATAAGTGGGAGGTTTCCTGACCCTTGTCGAGCACCAGATAGCCGGGGCTGGTGAAGAAGCCAGCGCCTGGGTACTGGTCGGGAACCCTACAGGTGCTGGTCGCCATGGAGAGGTTGACGAGGCATCCTCTGCGATGGTCAGGGCATCAGAAGATGGGGCGCTGGGTGTAGTGGTCAAGTTGTCTGCCTGTCGGGGCTGACCCTTACCACCCTTGCCGGAATCCACGGTGGGCCCAAGGTGTAGTTCCGGGCGTAGACGGGGTCCTCTGGGTAGAACCCCCTGCTTGCTTCCTGGTCCTCTGTGTCCGATTCGTGCTCCGGGGCCTGGTCCGGATGTAGCCTTTCTAAACGTGACGTGAGGCGGCGACCCAGGAGAAGTTCGGCCGGGCTGCGTCCTGTGGTTGAGTGCGGGGTTATGCGCTGCCCAAAAAGAAACAAAGCCAACTTGTACTCCCAGTCTGTGGAGTCAATTTGCCATAGTGCTTCCTTGGTGGTGTGGACCATCCGCTCGGCTTGTCCGTTTGTGGTGGGGTGGAATGGTGCGGAACATACATGCCAGATCCCATAATACTCTGTGAACTCCTGAAACTCCCGAGAGGTGAATGCTGTGCCATTATCCGTGACCAGCATGTCAGTTAGGCAACCCATGGGTGCTCAGGATCCGCCACATCGCCTGGATGGCAGTTCTGGAGGATGTCAATGACACGGGGACAACCTCCAGCCACTTACTATAGGAGTCCACAAGTATGAAGAAGAGCTGCCCCTGGAACAGCCCAGCAAAGTCCAGGTGGAGCCAGGACCAGGGGCGGTGGGAGGACTCCCAGGCTCGTTCCGGTGCTCTTGGTGGTTCAGGGCATGAGACCTGGCAGGGCTGGCATCTCCTCACCTTGTCCTCGATGTCCCAATCGAGGCCTGGCCACCAGACGTAGCTTCATGCTAACACCTTCATGCGGACCACCCCCGGGTGATGTTTATGTAGCGCCTCCAGGACACGTTGCTGCAGCGGTGCTAGAATCACCACCCAGCCTCCCCACATCAAGCACCCTTTGTAAATGGACAGTTCATGTTTATGGGCTGTGAACGGGGCAAACTCGAGCCCCTCTTTGGCCACAGGCCACCCCCTCCCCACCCAGTCCAAGACCCGACAGAGAACAGGATCCCGAGCCATGCAGCGGGCCACCTCCCACATATGGACTGGGTGGTCGGGAAGCATCTCCATGAGGGCGACCAAATGCTGAGGCGCGGGGTCAAGGTCTGAGGTTGCCAGGGGCAGGTGGCTAAGGGCATCTGCGTGCCCCATAGCCTTCCCGGGGCGATGGGTGAGGGAGTATGCATATCCCGAGAGGAAAATGGACCACCGTAGGACCCGGGGGGAGACCATTTGCAGGGTTTGGCTGTCCACAGCGAGGAGTCCAAGGAGCGGCTTGTGGTCCATAATGATTTCGAAAGGCCGGCCGTAGAGGTAATGGTGGAATTTCTTCACCCCAGCCACTATCGCCAGTGCCTCCTTGTCTATTTGAGCGTAGTTCCGCTCCGCCAAGGACAAAGTCCGAGAGTAGTACGTGACCGGAACCTCCCGGCCGTCCAGCAACCAGTGGCCCAGGACCACCCTGACCCCGTATGGAGAGGCGTCGCAGGCAAGGACCACCGGAGCGACTCTGTGAAGTGGTGAAGGACTGCGTTCGACACCAGCAAGTCCTTGATGCCCTGGAATGCTGCTGCGTGTGCCAGCCCCCACTCCCAAGGCGTGTCCTTGTCGAGGAGGCGGTGGAGCAGCTCCGCCACAGCTGCCTTGAGGAGCAGAAATGAATGATAGAAGTTAAGCAGGCCGAGGAAAGCCTACAACTCCACCTTGGAGGACGGAGGGGGGGCCTGGGTGATGGCCTTGACCTTATCATCTGTGGGGTGGATCTCTTGGGTGTCTACGGCGAACCCCAGAAACTCGATACGGGGCACCCCCAGGAGGCACTTCTCTTTCTTTACCTTGAGGCCGGCCGCATCGAACCATTGGAGGACCTGGTGGAGACGGTCTGCGAAGGAGGTGGTGTCCGGTGCTGCAATGATCACGTCATCGAGGAACGGCTGCACCCCAGGGATGCCTTTCAGGAGGGCATCCATAAGAGACTGGAAAATGCCGGGAGCCACACAAACCCCGTGTGACCCGAAAAGCCCCTCTGTGAGTTGCGATGGTCTGGGCCTCGGTGGCCGCAGCATCAACAGGCAGCTGTTGGTAAGCCTGTGCCAGATCGAGCTTACCAAAGACCTTGGCCCCTGCCAGAGAAGCGAGGACGTGGCTCACCACCAGGACCGGGTAAGTGTGGTCCTGCAAGGCCTTGTTCAGGGTGCACTTATAATCCGCACAGATCCACACATCCTGGTTCGGCTTCACTGGCGTGACAATAGGGGTCTCCCAGTGCGCAGACGCCACTGGCTCTAGCACCCCCTGTGCTACTAGGCAATCGAGCTCGGCCTCAATTTTAGCTCGCATCGCAATGGGAGGGACCCGGGCCTTGATGTGGATGGGGCAGACAGCCGGGTCCAGGTCCAGGGAAATGGGGTCCCCTGTGTACCATCCTAGGGTCCCATCAAACACTTTTGGGAACTCCTGGCAGACAGCCTCCCAGTCGGCCGCACGGATCTGATTAAGCCCTAATATCTGAAGTCCCAGGGGCTTGAACCAAAAGAGTCCCAGCAAGTTAGTGAGGCGCCCTTCCACCACCAACAGGTCCAGCAGCCCCGAGAATCCATTAAACTGGACCTGGAACTTGCCCCAGCCACGGACCGCCACAGGGTTTTTATTAAAGTCCTGTAACAGTAGACTCTGTGGCTTGTGCAACTGGGGTCCCCCCTTCGGTCATAGGTTGCGGAGAGTCTCGACTGAGATTATGGAAAAGGACAAGTCGGAGTCAATTTCCATCTGGCAGGGGGACCTCTCAATCAGAACCGTTACATGAACCTTGTCCGGGCTGTCGGGGGGCAAGTTACATACAGTCTGGTGGTGGTGGACCAAAACAGTGTGGAGATCCTCTGCGTCGATCTGTGCCGTGAGGTTCGACCGTTGCCCTTTGGAGCGGCAGACCTTCTCGATGTGCCCCAATTTGTTGTACGACTGGAAGATCGCAGTGCGGAACCGGCAGGTCCGACACTTGTGTGTGCTGCCGCAACTTGCGCAGGCTGCGGTGGGCTGGGGCTTGGCCTCTTGGGTCCACTGAGGTCGTTGGGACGGCCGCCAGTGTACCTGGAGTACTTCCTCATCGTCGAAGACGTCGGATCCTTGCGAAGCTAGTGTGCGGTGGACCGCCAAGCCGGGGCGGTCTTGGTGGGCCTTTTCATATGCTGTGGCTTCCTGGATTGAGGTCGTTGTTGCTGGCCAGTTTCCGCCGCAGTTTGGGCTCGCGGAGGCCCACGAGAAACTGGTTGAGCAACGTGTCCAAGAGGCTTGGGAAAGCGCGTCTTGTGGCCGCCCGCCAAAGGCCCGCCAGGAAATCCGTGGTGGACTCATCTGGGCCCTGGACCCTCACGAAGAACCCCAGCCACTCTATGAATTTTGTGGGTTTTGGTGAGAAGTGGTCTGTTAGGGCCTTCACCAGCACTGCGTAAGACTTCTCCTTGGTGGTCCTGGGGTTGATGAGATCCCGCAGGAAGAGGAGGGTGTCTATGCAGCAGACACTGAGGGAAAGAGAGTTCTTTTTTCCTTGTCCACCACATCATGTTAGCTGAAGTGGCTCTCCAGGGTCTCCAGCCAGGCGTCCCATTTCTGAGGTTGTGAGCTATCGAAGGCACAGAGGTGGATGGTAGGCGCGGCCATCTTACCATGGGTGGGTGAGCGGTGGTGTGAGTTGCAGTGGGTTGCAGTGGCCGGGTCTGAGCTTTGAAGCCAGGCAGAAGGTGTGCTGCTCTTGGGGTCAGCGGTGAGGCTCGGGAGCGGTGCAGGGAGCAGCAGGCTTAACGCGGTGCTCAGGAGCGCGGCTTCAGTTGCGGTGAGCAGTGCGGTGCTGCTCTCAGGGTCAGCGGTGTGATGCTCAGGAGCGGTGTGATGAGTGGCAGGCTCGATGTGATGCTCTTCTTTGTGGTCGTTGTTCATGGAGGGAGTTGGCATCCCATCTTCATCGCCAGTGAAAAGTACTGAGACTGACGAGTGATTTCAGCTCTCACATACTTTATTAGATCAGGAACAAGACAACCTAAGCTGGCTTGCAGGCCGGCTTTTATTCCCAAGTGAACCCACACCCCAAAGCACACAACACCTGTGATTCGCCTATTTACAGTAAGTGAGTTATCTCGGGCTCCCCGATTGGAAGGAGGCGAGGAGCCTACATTCTATTGTCTTTCGGAATGAAGCTCAGGGCCTTTGCCTGGCTGCGTGGTGGACCGGTCAGAACCGGTCCGAGCACATGGCTGCCTCCAGTCCATGTTTTCCCGTGGATACACTACACCCCTCCTCCATTTTATTACCACAGGAACCCAGTGAGTTGGGTTAGTCTGGGAGTATATGACTTGCTCAGAGTCACTCAGCAAGCTTCCAGGTGTGTAGTGGGTTCGATGCATTAGAGATCATGAGACAGTGTGATGTTAAGCATAGTCATTTACTGGACACAACAAGAACTCAGAATACTGGCCGGGTGGCTAACTATATACAGACCGGGGAGACGCCCCTAGGTCCCATTGGTGGGTTTAAACTTCCCACCACTGTTCCCATTGATTCCCCAAAGGAAGATTCAGGAGCCAATCCCTATTGTTATCTGGGACTCAAGCTCCAGCTGTGTCATTGTCACCCTGTGGCGGTCAGTGGACACAACTTCCCTCCCCCCATAGTTCAATCCCTGCCTATGTAGCATAGTCCTTCAGCTACGTGGGGGTTCGGCATTCCCTAATGGACCACCTTGGGGATGGCACTGGAGCTTCTCAGTTGTTCAGTTGAGGTGGCCCCAAGGAAGGTGCCTGCTTTTCCCGTGTCTCTGGCTGTGGCGGTGGCAGCACCTCATCTGGTATCTGCACCGGGGTCAGTGCTCTCCCCTCAGGGTAGGCCAGTGAGGGAAGCCAGTTCCCATTCCTGAATGCTCCCCTGGTCTGAAGCAGCAACTGGCGCGTCTCTGGTGTCCCCTGGGGTCTGGAGCTCCCTCGCTTCTGAGAGCATGCACTGCTTTAACTGGTCCACGTGGCATCACAGGACCTGCCCACAGTCCGTTGAGACCTCATACGACACTGGTCTTGTGAGGCGTATTACCCTGCCTGTGATCCACTCCTGACCTTTGCCATAGTTTCTGACATATACCGGGTCTTCCAGGAAGAACCCCTGAGGCGCCTCCCATTGCTTGGACAGGGTCTGTGACTCTGGAGCCCTGTCTGGGTGTAGGCGGTCTAGGAGGATTGCGGGTCTCCAGCCCATCAGGAGTTCTGCAGGGCAGTGACTGCTTACCGGGTTGGGAGTGGTTCATTGCACCAGAAGAAAACAGGCAAGGCGGAACTCCCAGTCTCCTTCTGTCAGGCAACTGAGGACTTCCTTTGTGGTGTGGACCATGCGCTTTGCTTGTCCATTTGTCATGGGGTGGAAGGGTGCTGACCTGATGTGCCGGATTAGGTTGTCATGGAGGAACTGCTGGAACTCCTCCAAAGTAAATGCCGTCCCATTGTCTGATAAGATTGTGTCAGGCAGGCCGTGGGTGGCAAAGATCCTGCGGAGAACCCGGATGGTGGCTCTGGAGGAGATGGTGGAAACTGGACTAATTTCCAGCCACTTTGAGTAAGAGTCCACTGTCACAAGGAATGTCAGTCTATAGAAGGGCCCGGCAAAATCAATGTAGAGTCAGGACTATGGAGTCCATGGCGATTCCCAGGATTGTGTGGGTGCACTCAGTGGGCTGGGCTGGACTGCCTGGGAGACCTGGCAGTGCTTCACCCAGGCTTCCACTTCGCTGTCTATGCCGGGCCACCAGACGTAGCTCCAGGCGAGGGCCTTCATGCATACAATCCTGGGGTGTGCCTTGTGCAGGGCCTGGAGAATGTGGTGCCGAAGAGTGCTGGGGACCACCACTCTGTCCCCCCATAGCAGGCAGCCCTTGTAAGCCGAAAACTCCTCTCACCAGGCTGTAAATGCATTGAACTCAGGCCCCTCTATAGCCGTAGGCCACCACCTCACCACCCAGCCTAGAACTTGGGATATGACAGGGTCCTGGACCGAGTGGTATGCAATGTCCTCAGCCTGGAGGGGGGCATCAGGGAGACCATCCAGCTGGAGGATGCGGTGTGTGGGGGCCGGATCTTCATCCACGTCTGGCAGGGGGAGATGGCTTAGGGCATCAGCATGGCCCATAGCCTTCCCTGGGCAGTGTTGTAGGGTATAATTGTAGCCCACAAAGAATATGGACCACTGCAAGACCTGCGGGGAGAGGACTTGCGGTGTCCGGCGATCTGCAGTGAAGAGACCCAGCAGGGGATGGTGGTCCGTGGCGATGGTGAAGGGCTGGCCATAGACGAAGTCATGGAACTTTTTGACCCTGGCCACAATTGCAAGTCCCTCGCAATCTATCTGAGCATAGTTACGTTCAGCCGCAGATAGGGTCCATGAGTAGTACACGACCGGGACCTCCCGCCATCCAGAAAATGATGAGCTAGCACCATGCCGACACTGTAAGGTGAAGTATCAACAGGCCAAGACCATGGGCAAGGACTCATCAAAATGGGTCAGGATGGAGTTAGATTGTGGCCTGTGGCGTCCTGAAACCTGCAGATCTTCCTCTCATGCTGCCCCCCACAGCTGGCACACTCTTGGTTGACCGTGCTGCATGGTTGCTGCCTTGTCTGCTGCGGCATCTGGTGGAGGCTTAAGTGTGATGGACGTCTTCCTCCCCTGGCGGATCCCCTGGGCCAATGCTCACCATGTGAGCAGAGACGGCGTTAGACAGATGAGACCTCTCCCACATGGTGGCTGTTGTGAAGGCCAAAGCCAGGGTTACTTTCTCGCCCTCCATGAATGCGCTGTCTTAACTTCTCCCATAGACCGCAGACGAAGCGGTCCCAGAGGGCTGTTTCGACTTGGGGCCTGAACGTACAGTTGGTTGCAAGGCAGTGGCGCTCGGCGATGAACTCCGCTGTGGTTTCATGGCCCTGCTGGCTCCTTTGATGAAACACCACATGGCATGTCATCTCCGAGGGCTTCAATGTATAATGGTTCTGGACCGCCTGCATAATCTCGTTGAACGTGCTGTCCTCCAGTGTCTTGGGAGACAGGAGGTATTGGGCCATATCCACAATGGCGGGGCTGCAGGACCCCAGGAGGAGGCTCTTCTTCCTGGTCTTGTCTGTCACTTGATAGAAGATGAGGACTTTTTTGAGGCCGGTGACCCAAGCTCCCCATTGCTGCGAGAGGGTCAGGTCGAACAGCGGTACCAGACCAGATCCCAGAGCTAAAGCCATAGTACTGATAGGTTGTGGCAGCTGGACGGAAGCGGCTTGCTCACCCTCGGTGCTCATGAACAGAGCGTAGGCAGCAGTGCATGGTCTTCCTTGGCGCCCCAATAGCCCGGTTGGCTCAGCCGGATCCCACCTTCATCGCAATTGTTGTGTAGTGGGTTCAACGCATTAGAGATCACAAGACAGTGTGATGTTAAGCATAGTCATTTACTAGACACAACAAGAACTCAGAATACCGGCCGGGTGGCCAACTATATACAGATTGGGGGAGACACCCCTAGGTCCCATTGGCAGGTTTAAACTTCCCGCCACTGTTCCCATTGGTTCCCCAAAGGAAGATTCAGGAGCCAATCCCTATTGTTATCTAGGACTCAAGCTCCGGCTGTGTTTCTGTCACCCTGTGGCATTCAGCAGACACAACACAGGGTAGACTAAAGATAACAAAGGGGAAGGGGAGTTTAGTGCACTTCAGCCTCTAAGAGCTTAGAGAATCCTTGAGCACAGGGGGTGATTTGGAAGGAAGGCGGTTTGCCAAATGTTCTCCTTCTCCCTTTGATTCTTTGCTAGTCTCCAGTTTGTCACTATGCATAACAGTAAACTGGTCTGGTTTATGCCAGTCAGTAAAGCAGCAAAATCCCAGGCTAGCCTGATCTTGTTGGATCTCAGAAGATAAGCAGGGTTGGCCCTGGCTGGCATTTGGATGGGAGACTTCCAAAGAATACTAGGGTCATCCTGGGGAGGCAGGCAAATCACCTCTGAATGTATGTTGCCTTGAAAACTCTACAGGCTCACCAAAGCTCACTCGTGACTTGACAGCACTTTTTACAACCACCGATGCAGCAAAACTTGGCATCCCACAATGTATTATTTTCTGCATTGTAAATCAACCAAAAGGACACATACACACTGATGTCCTAATAAATATGGAATAGCTCCAGGAAGCACAGAATTAAGGTATCACACTAAAGTAAAAGGCCTGTTAAAAACCCTGAGAATTTATAGAACACCAGTAAGTGAGGTTTAGAGTAGGGATTTACAAATTATTCTCCCCTTCCTCTGCTACGTGGGGACAGCAGTGTGACTGGCAATGAAGGTTAATATTGCCATCCTGAGTGGTTTTAATTCCTTGTTACAATCAATCATATTTTTAAATGTCTAAACTTTGTAAATTGCTCAGAGCCTGCTCAGCAGGGTGGGTTATTCATAAGTTTAATAAAATTAATATTACTTGCATTCCCTCCCTGCCCTCCCTTGTACTTTCATATAGTGAAGGTCTAAGCCAGTGGTTCCAAAAGTGGGCAGTACTGCCCCCTGGGGGCAGTGGAATTACCCAGGGAGGCACTAAGTGGCTAAATCTCAAATCCACCAGACATGCTGTGTTTTATAATGGCCCCGGTCACATGGAGGATTTACCCGACAAGAGGGACAGCTTTCCGGCGGATTAAATGGGCATGATCATACCACAACATCTGGGAAGCATGGCGCACCCATCTCCAACTCGTAGCTTTGGCCCACAGATGTGGAGTTAAAAGATACTAGGAACCAGGCAGTATCTTCTGGAAAATGCGCAGCGCGTGTGGGCATCTGATCAGGAAGCGCTGGTAGCCCGTCGCAGCCAGCGCCCGTCGGCATCCCATTGGCATGAACGTGGTACTGCTGTGTTGCCTCGCTTCATGTGATCGGCTGCCAAAGGCCTGAGCATGGAGCCTCGGGGGAACATCAGATCGTGCTACTGCGCTTCATTTTGCTCTGGCTCTAAACCCCCGACTTTCCCTGTGGATTATCCCGCTCATGTGACCGGGGCCAATAGTTGTTTTTACTGTGTTTTTATAATTTTTCTTTATATTTTAAGTAACTTTTACTTCCGCAACAGAGAAAGGTGGCTAATAAACATTTTAAATAAATAAATGAAAGTAGTTTTGCCAACTCTGGCTTGGGAAATCCCTGGAGATCTGGGGGCAGTGCTGGCAGAGGAAAGACTGTGGGGATGGGAAGGGAAATTCCTTAGGGATGTGATGCCATAGAGTTCACCTTGCCACTGTCTCACAGGGGCTTAGTTTTATTTGGTTTAGCCCAGAACAGATAAGGTGCCAGCAATAGAAAGCAACACAGGCCACACTGTGTAGTGCTAACTATATACAGTTTATGTACAATATTTATATTACTGTCAAAGTGCTTCGCCAGACAAGTCATTCAGGAGAAGGGGACAACTATACAGTATCTGTACACATATATACATCTAACAGCCAATCAGCAGCCTCTGCTGAGTCATTCTTGCCAAGCATTCTAGCTCTTGCCAGAACTGGTTTGAGCTAGCTGCAGTGGCTGTCATTCCTGTCAGTCTAGATCACTAAGATCACCAAGCCTGATGTCTTACTGTTGCATGCCAACAGCCATTTCCTCCGGGGGAACTGATCTCTGTAGCATGGAAATCAGTTGTAATCCTTGGAGAACTCCAAGTCCCACCTTCAGTTTGGTAACCCTATGTGCAAGGCTCATTTAAAGTAGCTATTTAAATCAAAAGAGCCAGTTTGGTGTAGTGGTTAAGAGCGCAGACTCTAAATGGGGTCTGAGCATTCAAAAGTTTGTTTAGGTAGGGGAACAATTCTGTTGTAAAGGAAAACTTTAGGGAAAATGCTGGAAACGTCTTATAAGAGCCAGTTTGGTATAGTGGTTAGGAGTGTGGACTCTAATCTGGGTGAAGCAGATTTGATTCCCTACTTCTCCACATGCATCTCCTCATGTTACCTTGGGCCAGTCACAAGTTCTTTCAGAGCTGTTCTCTCACAAACAGTTCTTGAAAGTACTGTCTCAGCCCCACCTACCTCACAGGGCGTCTTTTGTGGGAAGGTGAAGGGAAAGGAGATTGTAAGCCGCTCTAAGACTCCTCCTCCTCCACCTCCTCCTCTTCTTCTTCATTGATATATTGACATATATCAAACAAAGTTCATTCCTGAGCCATGATTGAGAAACTTGTTCTATTTTTACAGTCTCTTTCCCCCACAAGCACTCTTCCAAATAGTACTATATATTTTTTTTACATAATCTTATGAACACAGTGATCTAATAAATGTAATTGTGAGACTATTTCCTTGGGAAAAGGTTAGAGCAAATTAAATGAAGTGAGAAATGTTGGCTACTTTTTGTATTAAACTGATTAGCTCATACCTGTGTGTGTGTGTTTATTGCTAAGAGTCCAGGAGATTTTCTGCAAATTAATATGCCTCATGCATCTGCCTTCCATTAAATATATTTGATTAGCATTATTTGTCTTGGATTCTCAGCTTAAAGAAGCACAAATAATGGCTGAACGATAAACTTCAAATATTTGATGTAGAGGAGTGTGTGTATGGGGAAAGGGCAACTGCTCTTTACCTGAAGTGACTACAAATGATCTCAGAAGAAATGAGGATATTAGCATTTCAGGTCAGTGTTACCCAAAGTTCTGACAGCTATTGGAGAATCCCCTCTCCCATATTAAAACAGTAGTCACATATCTTACATCCCAAAGGCTTGTTCTGAGAATCTAAAGAGTACCCACTGTAAGTGGAGCCCATCTAAGGATGTACTATTTTTGTATCCTTTTGATTTTGGATGTTATCATTGTCATCAGTTTGGCTTTCCCTCATTTGCATGTTGATGTTTCCCCCATGCAATTTATAAGCCATTTATACATTATATATAACATTATAAAATAATTTCTCCTGTTCATTTTTCACCTGTGATGATTCGTGGGTTCTTTTAAGCTGAGGGATGACTGCCAAATGTGACTGCCAGACATATTCAACTTACAATCAGATTTCGAGAGGAAAAAAAATAGCAATCAGTATAGATGCCTATTGTTCAAATCATGGAGATTCAGATTCTTTTCCAACATGTTCATTCTCTTGTTATAATGATAAGTGGCTTATGTTATCTGAATAGTTATAAACTAAGAGACAAGTGCTTCAGGTTACAGAGATTCAGTAATTTGGAAATGTTTGGTGTAAAGGAAAGCACTTTGCAATCAGCTGGACATTTTCAGAGTTCTACATCATTTGTTGTCATCCACAAACTTTGCTGATTCACTTTGCATGCCAGGACACTTTGCAAACAAGGGGGAAAGTGTTAAATGCTAATATAAAGAACAAAAAGGAAAAGAAAGAAAGAACTGAGAATTCTTGGACACAGGGCAATAATAAAAGAACTGCAGGTTTCAGATTTGTTCCTCACTAGTAAGACAACCCTTTGTATCCAACTGATGCAAAACATTGAAATGTTTATTAACATTATCAAGAAAAGAGCAAGGTTAAAAGAGGTGCACAAAAGAAAAAGTTCACAAGCTGGGCTTCTCATATGAGAGCAACCAAATTAAAAGGGGAATATTCAGCTCAGTCCTGACTACTTGTGAAATTTGGTGACAATCAATTCTATATTTGTTTATTTCAGTCACTATTTGGATCTGTATTGTTGACTGGCAGCCTCTTCTGAAGTTAGATTACAGGGATAATGAATATGGATGACACCCAATTCCCAAACTATGGATGTTTTTTCTCAAGAGCTTTACTTAAAAAAAAAAAAAAAACAGCACAGAGGATAAAACTGACCCCTGTGGAACCCCACAGGGCAAATATGAGTATTTTTGTTTCTTTGTTGCTTTTTAAGTTGTCACTGGGATATTCTTTTGGGTTTTTTTAAACAAATTCTTTGATGTCCTTCATACATACATCCCATTTTCCCAACATTCATAACCAGTGAACACAAATTAATGCTGAAAAAAATGGAAATAATTCAGCATGAGGAAACAGAAAATGATGAGAAAACAAAGGATTGATTTCTTACAAAGGAGAAGTGAAATTGGAATGTGGATATTGAAATCAAACCAACAAGCTTGCAAAATTCAGACTCATCCCCAGCTGGGATGCACGTATCAGAACATATCTGCCTGGTACTACTTTCTTCTGCACTTGAAAGAAGTGTCAGATAGTAATAACATTTGATCACTACCAACTGAGCTCAGTTCAGACAGAATAAATATACACTCGTTTCTTTGATTACTCCCTGCCAAAAAAATTATTACAGAGAATCTAGTGTCTCCCTCATTTGCCTGCCCTCAGTACATCTCAGAAAGGATATTTTTGTAGCATGGGGTTTTGTAGCACTCGTAATCTAAAGAACATTAGTCTAAACTAGTGACTGCATACTGTCTTTCAAATTGTGTTCATACATGTTCAATTTCTTCCCTCTTAAGTGTGTTTTTATAGTCTAATTACGCTTCCATAAACAACCCCAGACTGCCTACTGATTATCAGGTTCCCTTTATAGCAAAGTAGTTTTATTTTTCAGCATGATGCAACTAATGATAGATCTATATGCTTCCTTTAAAGGGGAAAAACCCTTTACAATTCTCTCTAAAAAAATTGTCCCCATAGATAGATTAAACTAGGGTTCATTAATTAACATCAGCTGGACTGTACAACTTATTAAACTACCATTGTCCCTTTAATGCAGGTTTCCAAAAAAGGCTGCCTAATTGTGTGGCTAGCATTTGGGCCATTCTGACTCTAAACTTGATATGGCCAGCCAACACATCTCATGTCCTTTTTCCTTGCTGCTTCAAATTGTCCCAAGAGTCGATCAATTCCATCACCCTTCACTGCTCTGTATAAAGGTTCAAGTAGTTACTTACAGTTTTGAGGGAGTTCCTTCCTTGCCCCCTGGGCCCAATCAGTTATGAGTGTCCAGTTTAGGTGACTTTCCCCATCTTACAATGCCTCAGGATGCTCCCTAATCTACCTTAATGACAAACTCCTACCTCTCACTAATCTTGCCAGCTCCATTAAGGCCTAACCAACCCCTCAGGAGCAGGCCAAGCTAATCTCATCTAAAGCAACAAAGAGAAGCAGATGGGGGGGGGGCTTGTCTGGAGAGCTAGTTTGGTGTAGTGGTTAAGAGCGGTGGACTCTAATCTGGAGAACCGGGTTTGTTTCCCCACTCCTCCACATGCAGGCCTTGGGTCAGTCACAAGTTATCTCACAACTGTTATCTCAAGAGCAGTTGTCTCAGAACTCTCTCAGCCCCACCTACTTCACAAGGTGTCTGGTGTGGGCAGAGGAAAGGAAGGAGATTGTAAGCTGCTCTGAGACACTGAATGAAGGGTGGGGTATAAATCCAACCTCCTGCAAAAACACTAGGATGACCCTTAAACATGTTTCCTTTTTCGCCAAACTTGTTAGATGGGCTGCACATGACAGCTGTTATGCTCTTCACATCTCAACAGGAGAAGAAAATGTGGCTACAGTTCAAATCACATAGATACATTCAATTATTTTCTTTTTTTTTTGGTTAAAAATAATTTTGAATTCTGGATAACAATTAGACGATCTCTTACCTGCCAAACTATATACTTCATTATACTTTCTTTCTGTATAAGAACTTATACTGTTCAGTACAGAAAGGGAAAATTGGCCACCATGAAGCAAATACTAACATTCCCACTGACAAGAAATAATTGATTTGAATATAATTTGATTCATCCTAATTCTCACAGATGAGTTTAATCAATTTGCAAGTGAGGTCAGGGTGGCTAATCAGCTGAAACTCAAATAGTTCAGTTTATATATCCCAGTTTAATTTAATTCATGTCTAAGAGAGGGTAAGTTCCAGGATGTTAAAAGCAGAAGTCCTTCCAAACAAGAGTAATGTATATGAAACATTTCCAACTAATTGCATATTCCACAAGTAAGATAAAATCTTCACAGAAAAGAAAATATCTGTCTCTTATTTTGTACTGTCAAGCAAAATGAATGTTGATTGCTTTGAATAAAAAATTAATAGCAAATAACTTGGTATGTGAAGTCACACTTCAAAAATTCTTACTGTTTTCTTAAAGCTAAATTCAGAGTTTAAACAATTTCATTTTAATCTTTGTCTAATTGAACTGTCAGGCTAAACTTCATTTTTTTTGGTAAATACAATTTATTATTGGATATATCACATGTTCATTTTTGAATTGTCAGAATTACAAATAACATTGACTTTTATGGAGATTGACACACACTGAATCCAATCTGGCAAAATATAAAACAGATATATTAACCAACATTTTCAATTCTGGGTAACCAACACCCCCTAGATGGGTCCCATCCAGTGTTCCCTCTAAGCCGAGTTAGTGTGACCTAGCTCACAGTTTTTTAGCCTCCAGCTCACAAATTTCTGTCTTAGCTCAGGAAGGATGTCTCCAGAGCAAACTGATTTATGCAGCAGCCAAATTGCTCGCTAACAGTGTTAATGCCAGTAGCTCACAAAGTACAATTTTTGCTCACAAGACTCCACAGCTTAGAGGGAGCTTTGATCCCATCGAAATCTCAATATGGGAAATTGTATCTTCAGCAGTTGAAATGGAATATCCCCTTTTTATAATGAGAAAATTACTACAGTCATTTTCTCTTTCTACTAAACAAATTAATAAATGTATTGGAGGATATACTCCCAAAGTTCTGGTTAGCAATTAAAAACAAACATATTCCTCGCTCATCAAAACCCAAAATATAATTTAAAACTATCAATTTTCTATTAACTATTTTCAGGATTCCATGACATTGGCTGCCAAAACAGAATTAAAATGTTCTTAATGGAAATATTTATTCAACACGATCTTTCCGAGTGTTAAACTCAAAAGTTGCACTTGTTAATCTATCATCCTAAAACCAAACATGATTTTGAGACACATTTGGATGATTTCCAGGCATTTTCTCTAAGGAAAGCTAAGAGTGCCTTCAGAAGCCCCACAATGGAAATACAGATAGAAACATTCCACACCATTTACACTGCTGTTTCTGTGGAGCTGGATTATTTACTAGCCATTCTATTTCAGAAAATGGTTGTAAAAAATTCTCTTTTCCTTAAATAATAGCTTGATTTCAAAAATTAGGATTTCAGAGCTCCCACCCGCCCGGCAATGCCGCTGGTGGGCGGGGGCTCTTTTGCTGCTCCGAAGAAGGGAGACGGCAACAGCATGGGATGCTATGTGTCCTGATGCAGTAGGGGGCAGAGCCAGCCAATTCAAAGGGCCAGGTTCTGTTCCCGCCCTCAGTCAGTTGCTCTGCATGCTCGTCAGGTGAAGAGCACACAGAGACGAGCTTCAGAGGCTGGCCTTCCGGTTGCCTCATCCTGCAGACTGATTGTTGGCCTGAGCAGGGAGAGGCGGCTGGAGTCCCAAATTTTGATTTGATTGGGGTGGTGACAGCATTTATCTGCCCGCTCGCCGGCTCTGAGTGTGTGTGGGGTTCCTTTTTGCGGTGGTTGCTAGCCATGGCTGATTTAGCCGTTTGTGGATCGCCTGGTTGTGGCGGCGCTCTCAGCAGGGAGTAGCTGGTCCCCGGGTCTGGGGAGTGGCATGGATGTCCTTGGTGGTGGTGGGTCCTTAGGGCCTGCTCCTGTGGTGGCGGATCAGCATGCTGAGGTGGCACACAGCGGCAAATGGCTTGCTGCAGTGCTTTTTTGTTAAAATAAAGACACACACATTTAAAAAAAAGGGACAGGGTAAAAGCCGGAACGGCCCGGAACGGGCACTAAACAAACAATAGTGCCGCAAAAAACAGTGGCATGTGTTACAGCCACTCCAGAACAATATTCCAGAAGTGAAAACATGGAACTCCCACCCTTTTATTAACCCTTTCCAGGACAAAAAGCCTCCGGAACACCCCGGAACAGCCCGGAACGGACACTAAACAAACAATAGTGCCGCAAAAAACAGTGGCATGCATTACAGCCACTCCAGAACAATATTCCAGAAGTGAAAACACGGAACTCCCACCCTTTTATTAACCCGTTCCAGGCCAAAAAGCCTTTGGAACATCCCGGAACAGCCCGGAACGGGCACTAGACCAACAATAGTGCCACAAAAAACAGTGGCATGCATTACAGCCACTCCAGAACAATACTCCAGAAGTGAAAACACGGAACTCCCACCCTTTTATTAACCCTTTCCAGGCCAAAAAGCCTCCGGAACACCCTGGAATGGCCCGGAACGGGCATTAAACAAATAGTGCCACAAAAAACAGTGGCATGCATTACAGCCACTCCAGAACAATACTCCAGAAGTGAAAACATGGAACTCCCACCCTTTTATTAACCCTTTCCAGGACAAAAAGCCTCCGGAACACCCCGGAACGGCCCGGAAAGGGCACTAAACAAACAATAGTGCCACAAAAAACAGTGGCATGCATTACAGCCACTCCAGAAAAATACTTCAGAAGTGAAAACACGGCACTCCCACCCTTTCATTAACCAGTTCCAGGCCAAAAAGCCTCCGGAATACCCCGGAACGGCCCGGAACGGGCACTAAACAAGCAATAGTGCCACAAAAACCAGTGACATGCATTACAGCAACTCCAGAACAATACTCCAGAAGTGAAAACACAGAACTCCCACCCTTTTATTAACCCTTTCCAGGCCAAAAAGCCCCCGGAACACTGCGGAACAGCCCGGAACGGCCCGGAACGGGCACTAAACCAACAATAGTGCCACAAAAAACAGTGGCATGCATTACAGCCACTCCAGAACAATACTTCAGAAGTGAAAACACGGCACTCCCACCCTTTCATTAACCAGTTCCAGGCCAAAAAGCCTCCGGAACACCCCGGAACGGCCCGGAACGGGCACTAAACAAACAATAGTGCCGCAGAAAACTGTGGCATAAATTACAGCCACTCCAGAACAATATTCCAGAAGTGAAAACACGGAACTCCCACCCTTTCATTAACCCGTTCCAGGCCAAAAAGCCTCTGGAACACCTCGGAATGGCCTGGAATGGGCACTAAACAAACAATAGTGCCGCAAAAAACAGTGGCATGCATTACAGCCGCTCCAGAACAATTCTCCAGAAGTGAGAACATGGAACTCCCACCCTTTTATTAACTCTTTCCAGGCCAAAAAGCCTCTGGAACACCCCGGAACGGCCCGGAACGGCCCAGAACGGGCACTAAACAAACAATAGTGCCGCAAAAAACAATGGCATGTATTATAGCCACTTCAGAACAATTCTCCAGAATTGAGAACATGGCACTCCCACCCTTTTATTAACCTGTTCCAGGCCAAAAAGCTTTCAGAACACCCCAGAACGGCCCGGAACAGGCACTAAACAAACAATAGTGCCGCAAAAAACAGTGGCATGCATTACAGCCACTCCAGAACAATACTCCAGAAGTGAAAACACGGAACTCCCACCCACCGGTACACTCCGGAAAAGCCTCCGGAACACTCCGGAACAGCCCGGAATGGGCACTAAACACTCCAGAAGAATATTTTGGAAATTCAAATGTAGAGATATTGTGCACTTATTAATCTATTCTGTGCTGAAATGCCCCCAGAAGACCTCGGAACAGGCAAGAATGGGCATTAAACAAACAACAGTTCTGCAAGAAACCATGGGATGCATTATAGAAACTCCAGAACAATATTTTGGAAATCCAAACAGAGAAATATTGTGTACTGATTAACTCATTCTGGGCCAAAATGCCTCTGGAACAGCCCAGAACGGGCTGGAATGGCCTTTAAGCAAACAGTCCCACAAGAAAAAGTAGGGTGTGTTAAAGGCACTCCAGAAGAATATTTTGGAAGTCCAAATGCAGAAATACCTTGCAGTTATTAACCCATTCCTGGCCAAAATGCCTGTGGAACACCTCGGAACTTTGACAGGAGAAAAAAATCTATACCGTCCTCTAGTTTGTAATCTTTTTCCTCTGAGGAACAGAGAGAAAGAAAATGACTTTAAGTCCTCTTCATTCAGGTGTCTTCAAGTTTTGCAGTGGTGGGGTGCTTGTTTAAAAAATAGCTTCCTGAGTAAAGAATAGTTATCTGAGTAATCCTGTGTCTTTCAAATCAATTTGCATGCTACCAAAAATCCACATATGTGGCATATTAGTAGAAATACTATTCATTCTTAGAAGAAAAGGCCATGTTTAATATTCTGTATTATGACTCCATAGCAAGGTAAAAAGTTCCCAAAATCCAAGGCCCACTATAATAACATTTAAAATCACTAATAGTGAAAAGTACTGAGACTGACAAGTGATTTCAGCTCTCACATACTTTATTAGATCGTGAACAAGACAAAGTAGTCGGCTCACAGACCGATTTATATTCCCTAAGGAAACCACACCCCACACACCCCAAACAGCCGTGAGTGGTCTATTTACAGTAATTGCATTAACCTCTTGGATCCTAGTTCCCTGATTGGAGGGGACTCAGGAGCCGAGGGTCTTTTGTCCTCAAGGTCCAAGCTCAGACACTTCACTTGGCTGCATGGTGGACCAGTTAGAACCAGTTGGAGCACATGGTCGGCTAGGGTATATTACACCCCTCCCCCCTTGGTCTGCGGGTAGATACCCGCAAATAAAGTCCTTCAGGTATGGGTGCGGTTTGCGCTCTCGGGTTGAGCAGTGGGGTTCCAATGTCGCTGAAGCTGGAGCCATCACTGCCGTTCTCAGCAGAGTGCTGTCCACAGGCTATGTGCTGTCGGGCCCCTGGGTTGGCCCTGCAGGGTCTGGAGGCTGACTAGCGATGGCTGGGTTGCACGGTTCCTCCAATGGGCCCGGTGTGGTTACCAGATCGGTGGTCTCAAGCGTGTCTGGTTCCTCGAAGTTTTCCGGCTCCACCAGCAGGGTTTGTCTGTGAAGTTGGTCACTGTGGCGGTGTAGTATTTGTCCATCCTCATTGGAGACCTCGTAGGAGCGGGGCCCTCAAACTCTCACTACTCTTGCTGGAATCCAAGGGGGCCCTCTGGTGAAGTTCCATGCATAAACGGGATCTTCAGGGAAAAACCCTCGGGTGGCTTCTGGAGTTTCGATGGCCGGCTCTTGCTCAGGTGCTCGGTCTGGATGGAGCCGGTCCAGCCTTGATGTGAGGCATCTGCCCATCAGCAGCTTGGCCAGGCTCCAGCCCGTTGTGGAGTGTGGCATTGTTCTTTAGCCGAAAAGGAAAGAGGCCAACTTGTAGTCCCAATCGATGGAATCCAACCCGTTGGTGGCGGGGAGGAATAGGGCTGAGTGGACATAAGAACATAAGAGAAGCCAATGTTGAATCAGGCCAATGGCCCATCTAGTCCAACATTCTGTCCCACAGCAGCCAAAAATACCAGGTGCCATCAGGAGATCCAGCAGTGGGGCCAGGACACTAGAAGCCCTCCCACTGCTGCCCTCCACAGCACCAAGAATAGAATGCATCACCTACCCCAGACTGAGAGTTCCTATCTATACCCTATGGCTAATAGCCAGTGATGGACTTCTGCTCCATATGTTTATCTAATTCCCTCTTGAAACTGTCCATGTGTGTAGCTGCCACCACTTCCTGTGGCAGTGAATTCCATATGTTAATCACTCTTTGGGTGAAGAAGTATTTCCTTTTATCTGTTCTAACCTGACTGCTCAGCAATTTCATTGAGTGCCCACGAGTTCTTGTATTGTGAGAAAGGGAGAAAAGTACTTCTTTCTCAACCTGCTCTATCCCATGCATAATCTTATAAACCTGAATCGTGTCACCCCTCAGCCGTCGTTTCTCCAAGTGACGGATCCTGTAATGGTGAATTCTTGGAACTCTCCAGACATGAAGGCTGTCCCATTGTCCATCACTAGGGTGTCTGGGAGGCCCTGGGCACTGAAGATCCGCCACATCGCTTTGATAGCCACCCTTGATGATGTTACGGAGACAGGGAAGACCTGCAGTCACTTATTGTAAGAGTCCACAAGAATGAAAAACAGTTGTCCCTGGAATGGCCACACGAAATCCAGGTGGAGTCGCAACCAGGGGCAGTAGGAGAACTCCCAAGCTCTCTCTGGTGCTCTGGGCGGGTCGGGGCGAGAGGCTTGGCAGGGGTGGCATTGCTTTACCTTCTCTTCGATGTCCCGATCAAGGCCCGGCCACTAGACGTAGCTCCTCACCAATGCCTTCATTCTTAAGACCCCTGGATGGTGCTTGTGCAGAGCCTCTAAGATGCGCTGCTGGAGCAGGCCCAGTATCACCACCCAGCCTCCCCACATCAAGCACCCTTTATATGCCGACAGTTCATCCTTTCTTGTGAGGAATGGTGTAAACTCTGAGCTCTCTTTGGCCAAATGCCATCCCCTCCCCACCCAGTCCAGGACCCAACAGAGGACCTTGTCCTGGGCTGTGAGGTGGGCCACCTCCCTCATGTGGACCGGGCAGTTGGGAAGCGACTCCAACAGGGCAACTGTGTGGGCAGGAGCAGGGTTGGGATCCATCACTGGCAGTGACAGGTGGCTGAGGGCATCTGTGTGGCCCATGGCTTTCCCGGGGTGATGTAGGAGGGTGTAGGTGTACCCTGCCAGGAAGATGGACCACCTGAGGACCTGGGGGGAGACCATTTGGGGCATCTGGTGGTCCAGAGCCAGGAGAGGCTTATGATCCATCAATACTGTGAAGGGCCAACCGTAGAGGTAGTGTGGAATTTTTTGACCCCAGCCACTATCACCAATGCCTCTTTGTCTATCTGCATTTAGTTGCACTCCGCAGAAGACAAAGTCTGTGAATAATAAGCGACCGGGACCTCCCAGCCATCCCACAGCTGGTGGCCCAGGACCGCCCCGACCCCGTAGGGGGAGGCGTCACAAGCGAGGACCACCAGGAGCACCTCATTGAAATGGTGCAGGACAGAGTTTGAGGTGAGCAAGTCCTTGACCCCTTGAAAGGCCGCCACGTGCTCGGGTCCCCAGGCCCAGGTTGCCTCTTTATCCAGTAGGTGGTGAAGTGGTTCCGCTACTGCGGCTTTCAAGGGCAGGAACACATGGTAGAAGTTGAGCAGGCCCAAGAAAGCCTGCAGTTCCACCTTGGAAGGGGGGGAGCACATGTGATCACCCTCACTTTATCGTCCGTGGGGTGGATTCCCTGAGCATCCACCACAAACCCCAGAAATTCAATGCAGGGCACGTCTAGAAGGCATTTTTCTTTCACCTTGAGACCGGCGGAGTCAAACCTCTGGAGCATTTGTCGGAGCCGGTCCGCAAAAATTGTGGAGTCCACTGCCGTGACAATCACATCATCTAAAAAGGGTTGTACTCCTGGAATGCCTTTAAGAAGGGAATCCATAAATGATTGGAAAATCCCTGGTGCCACACAGACCCCAAACTGCAATCTCGTTACTTGGAACGCCTTTTTGTGCGTGGTGATTGTCTGCACCTTGGCGGCGGCCGCATCCACCGGCAGTTGCTGGTAAGCCTGTGCCAGATCCAGCTTACCAAAGACCTTGGCTCCCGCTAGGGAGGCCAATACGTGGCTTACCACCAAGACCAGGTAAGCATGGTCTTGCAGGGCTTTGTTGATAGTTCACTTGTAATTGGCACATATCCTCATGTCACTGTTTGGTTTAACCAGCGTGACAATGGGGATCTCTCAGTGCACAGACGTTACTGGTTCCAGCACCCCTTGCTCGACAAGGTGGTCAAGCTTGGCCTCTATTTTTGCTCTCATCTCTAAGGGGGGGAGCCGTGCCTTAATGCAGATGGGCCGTATTGCTGGGTCAAGGTCCAGAGAGATGGGGTCCCTGGTGTACCTCCCCAGAGTCCTGTCAAACACCTTTGGAAACTCTCTGCAGACCGCTTCCAAATCCGTCATCCAGATCTGGTTGATCCCTGATATTTTGAGGCTCAGGGGCGTGAACCAGGAGAGGCCCAACAAACTAGTGAGGTGCCCTTCCACCACCAACAGGTCGAGGAATCCCGAGAACCCCTTAAACTGGACCCAGAACTTGCCCCAGTCATGGACCACCACAGGGTTCTTATCGAAGTCCTGCAATGTGAGACCCTGTGGCTTGTGCAGATGGGGTCCCCCGTTGGGGCACAAGGAATGGAGGGTTTCGGCCAAGGTTATGGAAAATGATGAGCCGGAGTCAATTTCCATGGGACAGGGGGACTCCTCAATAAGGACCATCACATGCACCTTGTCTAGGCCGTCTGGGGGCAAGTTACATACCTTTTGTTGGTGGTGGATCAAAACGGTGTGGAGATCCAACGAGTCAAGCTGTGCCGTTGTTTGCTGGCATTGTCCCTTTGAGCGGCAAACCTTGGCGATGTGGCCTGTCTTTTGGCAGGTACGGCAGACGGCGTCCCGGAATCTACAAGACCAGCGCTCATGGGGTTCACCGCAGCTGGCACAGGGTGCAGAGGTGGGGCATTGGGAGTGCTGGGCTGGGTGGCGTCAGAACTGTAGGACCTCCTCGTTGTCAGAGATGTCAGACCCAACCATTGCTTGTGTGTGGTGGACCGCCTTGGTGTGGCAGTCTCGGTGGGCCTTCTCGTATGCCATTGCCTCCCAGATCGCCTTGTTGAGATCCAGGTCATTTTGGCTAACCAGCTTCCTCCACAACTTGGGGTCCTGTAATCCCATGAGGAACTGGTTTAGCAGTGCATCTGCCAAATCGGGGAACAAACACCTCGTGGCAGCCCAGCACAGAGCCTCAAAGAAATCAGAGGTGGTTTCGTCCAGACCCTGGACCTTCGCAAAAAAATCCATCCTTTCCACAAATTTTGTGGGCTTAGGGGCCAGGTGGTTGGTCAGTGCTTTGACCAGCATGGCGTAGGACTCGTCTTTGGGCAGCCGAGGATGTATTAAGTCCTTCAACAGCAGGTGTGCTGCCATTCCGCAGTACACCTTTTTCTTACCCGGCTCTGTGACATTGTGTATGGTGAAGTGGCACTCCAGGGTCTCCAGCCAAGTCTCCCATTGGGTAGGTTGGGAGATGTCGAAGGCAGGGAGGCTCTCGGAGGCAGCAGCCATCTTATGGGTTCCACATGGAGCCTCAGAAGCGGTGGCGGTGGACTAGGAGCGGTGCCGTGCTGCTCTCAGGGTTAGCGATGCGATGTTCGAGTCTAGGAGCGGTGCTGGAAACGGCAACTGGAAAGGCGGCGTGAAGGGTTCTCCTCATTGGCCTCAATGCAATGCTTGATGCGGGGTCTCTGTTCATGGGAGGTAGCATCCCAACTTCATCACCAGTGAAAAGTACTGGAACTGACGAGTGATTTCAGCTCTCACATACGTTATTAGATCAAGAACAAGAAAAGTAGTCGGCTAGCAGACCGGCTTATATTCCCTAAGGAAACCACACCCCACACACCCCAAACACCCATGAGTGGTCTATTTACAGTAATTGCATTAACCTCTCGGATCCTAGTTCCCTGATTGGAGACCCTCAGTCTTTTGTCCTCAAGGTCCAAGCTCAGCACTTCGCTTGGCTGCATGGTGGACCAGTTAGAACCGGTCAGAGCACATGGTCGGCTTGGGTACATTACAAGTACAAAGTAACTGTCACTGAAAAATCAGCTGAAGTTATAGCAAAGTGATCTAATAATTTAACCAACTGGTGGAGGTAGCCCTAAATATTTGTTTGAATGTGGTACTAATGCAAGCAGGTACAATCGTCTGTGGAACCCCATAGCAGAAAGACAAAAAGAGTGAGCAACAGCTACCCAGCATGACTCCTGAAAATTACACTCAGGTAGAAATGCATCCACTCAACTATGAAACACGCCCGCCCCCCCACGTTCCAGGGGCATCTCAACCTCGAAAGGGTTAATGAGTGCACAACATTTCCATATACTGATTTCCAAAATATTGTTGTGGAGTGTCTGTAACAAATCCCACCATTTTTAGTGATGCTGTTACTTGCAGAATGCCCATTTGGCCTGGAAAGAATTAATAAAAGCATGAGAGTCTCATATTTTCACTTCTAGAATACTGTTCTGGAGTGCCTGTAATGGATGCCACTGTTTTTTGCGGCACTATTATATGTTTAGTGCCCGTTCCGGGCCGTTCCGGGATGTTCCGGAGGCCGTTCGACCTTGAAAAGGTTAATAAAACAGTGGGAGTTCCGTGTTTTCACTTCTGGAATATTGTTCTGGAGTTGCTGTAATGCATGCCACTGTTTTTTGCGGCACTACTGTTTGTTTAGTGCCCGTTCCAGGCCGTTCCGGGGTGTTCTGGAGGCTTTTTGGCCTGGAACGGGGTAATAAAAGGGTGGGAGTGCCGTGTTCTCACTTCTGGAGTATTGTTCTGGAGTGGCTGTAATGCATACCACTGTTTTTTTGTGGCACTATTGTTTGTTTAGTGCTCATTCTGGGCCGTTCCGGGGTGTTCTGGAGGCTTTTTGGCCTGGAACGGGTTAATAAAAGGGTGGGAGTTTTGTGTTTTCACTTCTGGAATATTGTTCTGGAGTGGCTGTAATGCATGCCACTGTTTTTTGCGCTACTATTGTCTGTTTAGTGCCCATTCCGGGCCGTTCTGCGGTGTTCCGGAGACTATTTGGCCTGGAACGGGTTAATAAAAGGGTGGGAGTTCCATGTTTTCACTTCTGGAGTATTGTTCTGGAGTGGCTGTAATGCATGCCACTGTTTTTTGCGGCACTATTGTTTTTCTAGTGCCCGTTCCGGGCCGTTCCAGGGTGTTCTGGAGGCTTTTTGGCCTGGAACAGGTTATTAAAGGGTGGGAGTTCCATGTTTTCACTTCTGGAGTATTGTTCTGGAGTGGCTGTAATGCATGCCACTGTTTTTTATGGCACTATTGTTTGTTTAGTGCCCGTTCCGGGCCGTTCCGGGGTGTTCCGGAGACTATTTGGCCTGGAATGGGTTAATAAAAGGGTGGGAGTTCTGTGTTTTCACTTCTGGAATATTGTTCTGAAGTGGCTGTAATGCATGCCACTGTTTTTTGCGACACTATTGTCTGTTTAGTGCCCGTTCCGGGGTGTTCCGGAAGCTTTTTGGCCTGGAAAGAGTTAATAAAAGGGTGGGAGTTCCATGTTTTCACTTCTGGAATATTGTTCTAGAGTGGCTGTAATGCATGCCACTGTTTTATGTGGCACTATTGTTGGTCTAGTGCCCGTTCTGGGCTGTTCCGGGGTGTTCCGGAGGCTTTTTGGCCTGGAACAGGTTAATAAAAGGGTGGGAGTTCCGTGTTTTCACTTCTGGAATATTGTTCTGGAGTGGCTGTAATGCATGCCACTGTTTTTTGTGGCACTATTGTTTGTTTAGTGCCCGTTCCGGGCCGTTCCGGGCCGTTCCGGCTTTTACCCTGTCCCCCCAAAAAATAATTATTATAGGACACATACCACATCAAGGCCTTCAGTTAGTGGTGGCAGTTTGGTGAGGCTGCTGGAGCCCCAGTTACCCCTTCCCTTTACTCAGTTCCTCCCCCCGAGGAGACCTGGTGCAATTTGGCTTCAGGCTGGGGCTAGGGGTTGTGGTTCTTTTATTTCCCAGTGTGGTGGCCATTTCAGGAGATTACAGGGGGTGGCCATCTTGTGGGGAATCTTTTCCTGTGTCAGCCAACTTAATGGCGGCAGCCATTTTGGGTGACTTGACAGTGTCAACCATTTTGTGCAGGTCCCCTCAAGGAGTTCATTTTAAAATACAGATAGTTGGTGCCCTGTGGCTACTTTTAGGAGGCCGCAGGGTTAGAACTATAAACTGGTGCTAGTTGCATTTTACCATTATGGCTCCTAAAAAAGGGCAGGGGAAGCAGCTGGCGCCTAAGCAGCCGCCAGTGCCAAATGTGCCAGTTGTTCCCTCTGATAATGAGGATGATGATCCAGTTAATGCTGCAATTATGCAAAGAATTGCAGCTCTGGAATGGCAGAGGGGTGCCCCTCCTAAGGGTGATGTAGCTAAGAGACGCAAGGGGGATGCTAATGCTTCCAACACTTCTTTTCAGGCACAGGTTCTGGCCCGCCTGGCATTTTTGGAAGATCAGCAGGGAGCACCTGTAGATGGAGATGACGATGCATCATCTGGTCAGGATGGGCTAGGCAAGGAGGAGCTCCAAATGGGACCTCCTAAGAAAGATGGTAAGTATGACCAATCGGACAAGAGCGTTCCACTTTGTCCACGGGGACCCTGTCCATCGGGTGTTTCTGGGTCTGCCACATCCATGCCACCTGCGAGTTGGCCTCAATACCCAGGCTGGGAAGGCAGTATGCCGCCCCCTCCACATGGGGTTTGGCCCGGATGGGGCTATCCGTATCCTGGTTTGGGGTATGTAAATCCAGGGACAGTTTCATATGACACAGTTGCTGCAGGTGCCATACCATCTGGGGACTCTGGGCTGCCATTAGATGATCACCTGTCTATCGCCATAAGAGAAAAGATTCTGAAGGGTGAATATGTGGACATTTATACTCTTATACAGGGAGTTAGAGAAAAAGGACAAAGAAGACCTGGATGAGCGGGAGAAAGAATGCTTAAAGAGGCGGGTTGTGGAGAGAACATGGGTGAACTCGTTCCTAGGGTTCTTAATTTATGCATTGATTATTATTAGGCACCAGCCATGAAGGGCAGTAGCACTGCTGCAATACATGGATATTATCTATAAGGCAGTTACAGATTTCCTGGGCCCGTCATGGTTGCATTACGATGAAGAGTTTCGTATGCATGTGGCCATGAACCCAGCCATGAGATGGGACCAGATACACCCCGACCTCTGGTTGCAGATGATGTCCACAATCAAATCACCTGGTACTGAAAGGTCGCATAGTGGGCATTCAGTGTGTAAGCCACAAACCCAGTCAGGCACCCGCACCCAGGCGGGGCAGGCAGTTCAGCAATGCCCACTTTGCTGGGAGTTTACCTCCCATGGGACATGTGGTCAGAAGTCATGTTCATTCCAGCCTGAGTGTCCATTATGTGCCGGGCCTCACTCCTTCTCTAATTGCCCCAAACCTAAGAGTCGGGGTGTAGGTAAAGGTGGTAAGCGCCCCGAAGGAAGTGGGGGCTACAACCCCCCTTCTGACAAAGGGACCTAGCCCAATAAAGGTAGAAGTTTTAGAGCGTTGGTTACGGGACTACCCAAATCAACGGGATCGTGTTTACTTATTGGATGGTTTTATATTGGGTTTTATGATACCTTCCCAGGTTCTTGGACTTCGTATATGGCTCCTAACTTGAAATCAGTGCACAGTATGGAGCATATCGTTAGGGAAAAAAATTGCCAAGGAATGTGCAGAGGGCAGAGTCCTGGGTCCTTTTTCTTCCCCACCGGTTGGTAATTTGAGAGTTTCCCCTTTGGGTGCTGTGCCGAAGAAGGCACCTGGAGAATATCGCCTCATTCACCACTTGTCTTACCCACGTGGGGGATTGGTGAATGACGCAATACTGGAGGAGTTGTGTTCTGTCAGGTACACCTCCTTTGATCAGGCCCTGTGGGTGGTGCGCAACTGTGGACAGGGAGCGGAACTGGCAAAATGCGACATTAAGTCAGCCTTCCGTCTTCTTTCTGTCCATCCGGCTGACTTTGAGCTCCTGGGATTTGCTTTTGAGGGTAAGTTCTATATGGATAGGGCCCTTCCAATGGGATGTTCGGTGTCCTGTGCTGCTTTTGAGAGGTTTAGTTCCTTTCTGGAATGGGCTCTGTAGTACAGGATGGGTCTCGGTACTACGGCCCATTACCTTGTTGATTTCTTATTGGCAGGAAGGAAGGGTACGGGTCAATGTGCCTTTTTGTTGTCCAACTTCTTTAATATGGTAGGAGAGCTGGGAGTTCCTCTGGCACAGGAAAAAAACGAAGACCATGCCCCTATTTTGACTTTCCTGGGAATAGAAATCAACATGGTGGGGCAGTTCTGCAGATTGCCCAGGGATAAAATAACCGCACTGCAGATATTAATAGACACAGCTAGGAAGTGGTCCGAGATAACCTTGCTGCAGTTGCAGCAGTTGGTTGGCCATCTCAACTTTGCATGCAAAGTTGTGGTGCCCAGCAGGGCTTTTGTGAGGAGACTGTGTGAGTCTATGAAGGGCCTACACCTCTCCCATCATAGGACTAGGGTCACCAAGGGGATGCGGGACGACCTCCTTGTATGGAAGTAATTTTTGTATTCATACAATGGGGTTTCCTTTTGGCGTGAAGACCTCCTATTCGAAGCTGAGCTGCAGGTTACATCTGATGCTGCAGGTTCCTCCAGCTTTGGAGTATATTTCCAGGGGCATTGGTGTGCTGGGGACTGGCCTGAGGAATGGTTCCAGGCAGGGTGGGTCAAAGACCTCACCTTTCTGGAGTTTTTTCCAATTGTCACAGCAGTGTGGATTTGGTCAGGGGAATTTGCCAATCGCTCTGCCCACTTCTGGCGTGACAACATGTCCACAGTGCACATAGGCGTCATCTTCAGGGGGGCTGGGGAGCTCAAGCCTCCCCCGAAAGTACTGAGCCCCCCCCGGAGGCAACTGGTGTCAGCCAGAGCCTTGCTACCCCCCCTCCTGTCCTCCACCCCATTTTGAAAGCGGAGGGTTTTCCCCTCCGCTTTCTGAGACTGTTCGGCTGGGCTGGGAGGGAAGTCAAGGGGGTGGGGGCTTGCTTCCTCCTGGAAGCTAAGCTCCACCCACAGTTCCCAGCAGCCCCGCTCAGTTCAACGTGGAGAGCTGCACGTGGAGGCTAGCTTCGAGGCAGCACATGCTGCCTCTGCTTGCTGCCGCCACCAGCCTGAAGGGTAAGTAGGTGGGGGTGTAAGGAGTGGGGGATTGTTTCAGGTGGGGTGGGGTGGGTGGGAGCCCAGGGCTGCAGCCACCCAGCCATCCTGCAAGTCCAAGCAGGGGAGGTGGGAGAGGATTGGAGGATTGGGGAGGGGAGCTGGGCAAGAATGGAGGGAGGGGGAAGGTGGGGGGCCCCTTCTGTGGCCTCTGGTTGCCCCTGCCATTGGTGAGTGGCTTGCTTTCTCCTGCAGTCCAGTTTAAACTGGGCTGCAGGAGAAAACAAAACCCAGGAACCCTTGTGCTGCACGGAGCACGTTGCTCCAGGATACAGAAAATCCTGGGCTCACTTTCTCCTGTAATCGGGGGGGGGGGGCTGCGCTTTCTGTCCCTCTCTCTCTTTCTGTTTCTCTTTCCCTTTCCCTTGAGATGTGTGAGAGCTGGAAACGCTGGGAAGCTGCCCCACCCCCACTCCAGGCTGCTTCCCTTCCAGTCTGACTTTCTTCCCTTCCCTTCCCTCTGTCTTTCATTTCTCTCTCCCAATCTATATGTTTTTTTCCCCAGCTTCCCCCCTCTCCCTTGCTAAAATAGCCCCAGTTAGGATTGCCAGGTACCCCTGGCCACCTCTGGGGGATGAGGGGAGGGTGGCCCAATCCAGGTTAGGAAACTCCTGGAGATTTGGGAATGGAGTCTGGGGAGGACGGGGACCTCAGTGGGGCACAATGCCATAGAGTCCACCCTCCAGAACATCATTTTCCCCCCAGGAAAACTGATCTCTTTAGACTGGCAATGAGCTGTAATTCCAGGGGATCCCCAGGTCCCACCTGGAGGCTGGCATCCCTAGCTCCAGTGCTGAAATTGGAAGCTCTGGTTCTGCTGTGTGACTTGGTGCATGCAAACCTCTGGCATTGGCTTACATTTGCCAAACCACCCAGGTGGAGGAGGGAGGGGTGTCATTCTACCAAAAATGAGAGTGTTTGGGTTTCTCTGTGAGTTTGAGGACTGGAACTGGCACTGAAGTGAGATTGGAAAAGTCTGTGTGTCTTTCTTGTGTTACAGTAATAATTATGCTACAATACAGTTTGTTAGTCCTAAAGGTGCTACTGAGTGTTTTACTATTTTGTATGCTATGGCAGTGATATGAGAGCCAATTGAGCTGTGGGTCCATCTCATGCTACTGACAGTAGTTATACATTACACCTTGCCCAAATGGTTCTGGGCATTAAAGCGCACTTGCCCTGGTGTGATGTAAAATGCTAGCAAGTCATAGCCAACTCATGGTAACCCTGTAGGATTTTCAAGGCAACAGACATTCAAAGATGATTTGCCATTGCCTGACTGTGCATCATGTCCCTGGTATTCCTTGGAGATCTCCCATCCAAATACTAGTCAGAGCTGACTCTGCTTAGCTTCCAAAATCTGATGACATCAGGCTAACCTGAGCCATCTGGGTCCATGGCATGGTGCTGTGTGGGTGCTTCCCAGGCAATAATCTTCAACCTATTCTTGGAAGCCACAATCATTAGGAAAGAGCCATGTGATAGAAGTGTAATAATAATTTACTCATAGTTGCAAGAGCCAATAAGATTTGAGTTTGATGGGGGATTGGGCAAATTGATCTAAGGAACTGAAAGAAGAGAAAGTATTAGCAAGCTCAGTGGTTAAGGATTTGAATAGAGCTCTTTATAGTCCAATCCTGAGGACATTGAGAAAGAATATCTGAAAATGTCATACAGGTTTCTGTGGACCTTGCAATAGCATTGTAGCTAACCCCAACTAAGAAACTTCCATGCTGTTTCTATAATTTCTCAAATGTACTTCACACCAACTGTGCATCTCCATTCCTTTCTAATTCCTCTCAACTATGTACAGCTTTCTATGTTGTGCTTCATTTGGACTGCTTTGCTTTCTCAGTTCCTAGCCCCCTTCTTTTCTATAACCATGGATCTACATCCCCTTCCTCAAGCCTTGCTGCTTGTCCCAACTCTCTAAAGTCAGACCAGTTTGGCCAGTGGCAACCGAAAATACATCTGTCTGTCCAGGAAGTTCAACTAAATGCCACTAGAGGTTTTGTCACCACTGCTACATCACTTAATGCATTACAATATAGGTTCATGTTCAGGCTATAATTTATGTTTTAGTTTGGGAAGATCTGTGTTCTTGGTCACATCAGTTGGTGCTATTTTTTTCCTGTAAAATCCTCTTCCATCCCAATGGACTCTGCTGCTCACATGTTGTCTGTCAATCCCCTCTTTATTCCACCCTTCCTCCAGTCTTCCTTCCCTTATATTGACCTCACAACAATGGCAATATCACCCAGCCTGATGAAGGGGGCTTTGACTCTTGGAAGCTTATTCCCTGAAACTCTTGTTGGTCTCTAATCTGCTCCTGGACTCAAATCTAACTGTCCCAGTATCACCGAGTAAGTGTCATGCAAAATGTAGATCTGAACATGGGTCTCCTCAGTCCACACTGGTCTTCATGCCATTGGTCCATCTACTTCAGCATGGTCTGCTCTGATGCAGGTGAGCTCTACAGGCTCAGACAGAGAAAGATCCTTTCCAACAGCTGTTCTCTTAGACCTCCTCGGTTTAAACCTTTATCCTTTGGCACACAAAGCATGGTCTCTCTACCATCAGTCCATCAGTGTAATCATTGTCTGCTCAGACTGGCAGGGTTCTTTGCAGAGGATTTTGACCATGCTGTGCTTTGTTTCTGAGCCATTGGGGCTGGGGGGGGGGGAGGATGCAGGCGGGCTGCTTTTATTTGTAATGCAAAAGTATATTACCTCTTTCTAACAACATATGTCCATGCAAGATGGACATATGTTCACTGTAATATGTAAACAGGGCTTTTGTTTCTCCGAGTGGTGAGCAGGAAGAGAGGAAAATGGCAACAGATATGTTCTTGGTATGTACACCATCCAGGGAGAACACTTAACACTTAACTCATGTTTATGCCACACATCATTATCCTTGATTGGCATGCAGATCAGAGGCCTTTTAAAATTTCCTTTTGCCCTGTGTGCAGTCCAGAAGGAACATTGGCAAGGAATGTACACTCTATACGTGTGGTACAGTTTCAAAGGGACAACTAACTGGGATGTATAAAAGAAATGACAGGATTGCCCATTACAAACAATGGGAGAGACTTGAAGGCCCACTGGAGATAATAGGAGCCAGGAATGCCACATGGCTCCGCCTCCATAAATAGTGACAATGGCCTGTGATGTCACTGGCTCCTCCCTATGAAGTCGGTTCTTTTAAGGACCTAGCACAGCAATGCCTCTGGCCCAGCCCCAGCCCCAGCCCCCCCTGGGAAATTGGAAAGTCTACGCCCTTGGTCAGTGCATGTAATTAATTCTTTGATGTCCAAGTCATGGCTCTGGTCAGAGCTTTCACTCTGCAGTGCTTGCGCAACAATATAATGTTTAAGGCTAGGCATGTCCCGGGAGTTAATAACGGGATTGCTGACACTCTATCTCAAAAACAGATGGAGAGATTCTGTTAGCTGGCTCCAGAGGCCAACCCATTCCCAGTGTGGATGCCGGTTGAGGTATGGCAGATTAACAGGCTGAGGGTGACAGGGCGATGAGCTTGGCTCTTGCTCCCTCCACATGTACAGCTTACATGAGGGCAGGTAAGCAATTCCTGTCCTTCAGGGAGGGTGCAGGCTTGCAGCAAGTTTGGCCCATACCTGTCCCTCATTTAATGCCATTCTGTGTGACACTGAGGGGTCAGGGCCTGTCATCCCGTACCATCAGGGCCATGTTGTCTTTGCTGGCATATGCCAGCAAGGCATCTGGGTATGCAGATATGACGGGCAACTTCCGTATTTGGAAGATGCTTGAGGGTTGGTCCAGGGAAAGTAGCATCACAGCTGACACCAGAGAACCTTTGACCCCAGGAATACTGAAGGGGCTCAAGATGCAGTGGCGCACGTTGTGTGCTGATGGCTATGAAGCTGCCCTTTTTCATGCTGCATCACTGGTCACCTTTTTGGGGGCACTGCAGATCAGTGAGCTGGTGGCGGGCTCACAGCAGGATATTTCAGGCCTAGCACTTGAACGTAGGGATGTTTTCATTTCAGATTCCAAGGTGGGAATTAGGCTATGCTGGTCTAAAATGGACCAGTGCAGCAAAGGGAAGGTTATAGAGCTCGACCAACGTTCTAAGGTCGAGTTATGTCAGGTGGAGGCTTTGAGCCATTATATGGCATTGAGAGGGGAGGGCCGGGGCTACCTATTCCGGCACAAGGATGGCACCCCCCTCACTAAGTTTCAGTTTTGGAGCCTGACACAGAAGGCTTTAGACCGCCTGGGATTGGGTGGGGTTCGTTTTGGAACACACTCTTTCCAGATAGGGGCTGCTTCAACGGTGGCTGCCATGGGGTATATGGGCAGTGAGATTCAGCGGATACATCACTGGAGGTCATGATGCTACAAAGGATACGTATGGAAATGCGTTGTTTAAATATCCCATATGTTTAGCTGAGCAAACTTCAGCGGACAGTGGAAGACAGGAGGGCCTGGCGTGATCTGGTCCATGGGGTCGCGAAGAGTCAGACTCGACTGTGTGACTGAACAACAACAACAACATGTTTAGCTGATTCATTAATAATGTTCTTGTTACAGATGCTGCAGGCCGTGGGGAGAGATGAAGGGTTACCATCTGTGGCCACAGCATGGTCTTCTGGGCGGCTCATCGGTTCAAGAGGTCATCCAGCGGTTCTCAGCTTGTCCTTAGTTTATGAGCAACAGTTGAATGGTTGGGAAGGAGGGGCATGTGATGGCCCGCACTCTTTCCCCTCCTATTTGATGAGAGGCAGGGACCTCCTCCTGACATCCTGGTAATACACTTGGGGGGTGATGACTTGGGTCTATTGAAGGGCAAGGCCCTTGTGTTGCAGGCTGAGGCAGACCTTGCGAGGATAAGAGCAAGGTGGCCCAGCATGAAGATAGTATGGTCAGCCATACTGCCCCGTCAGGTGTGGCAGAACTTGGAGGACCCATGTGTATTGATTGCATCTGACATAAAGTTAATGGGCAGCTGAGAAAGGCCATGGATGCTGGATTGGGTATGTTTTTGCCTCTCCCTGAGATACCAGTCATGTTTCAGGACCTGTATAGGGATGACGGGCTGTATTTGTTGGATAAGGGCAATGGTATATTTTTGAGGGACTTGCAGCAAGGAATTACATCGGCTTTAGGATGCTGAGTGGGGAGCAAAGGCCAAAGCAGAGGCTTGGCCTTGGCTGTGGCAGGTTTATGCAAGGAAAATGGAACTGGTGAGCACCTTTCGGCATATCCCATTAGGGAACAGGCAGTCATCAGGAACTGCCTTCGGATTCTAAGGTCTTGGGTTGGGGAGTGGTGATCACCTCTGGGAACCTTTTAGGGCAGGCTCCTCCTTGCAAGTTGAAAGACTTCAGGGGTAGGCACTCCTAGGGGGCAACCAGTTGCTGGGCTGCTGGTCAGGAGCCAGAGAGTAAATGGCTGACGGCCGGAGCTGGGTGACCCGCCCTTGAAGGGCAAGGGGTTGGTCAGGGAAGTGATGCCTGCCTTGCCTGTTCCATGCTTGCTTATTTGTCTTTGCTGCAATGTTCTGTTAAATAGTTAATAAAGTGGCCCTTGTTTAATTCCATATTGTTGTCTGTCTCATTATTCTGACTGGGGAAGCAATGGTTGCAGCTGAAAACAGGGAGGGGATGAGAGTGATAGTTTTACTATGGTAATAGCAGTACTGTATTATATTGATACTTGAATGGGACCTGGAGATCTCCCAGAATTACTACTGAATTCCCAACTACAGAAATCAATTCCCAGATGAAAATGGCTGCTTTGGAGGATGGATTTTACTGCACAGCTTCTACCCCAAATCACCAGGAATTTCCCAACCAGGAGTTGGTAGCCCTACTTGATACCCATACCGTATTATCGGAATCAACAAATCTGTCTATGATGTGCTGCTGAATATATTTTTGTCATTCTTTTCCCTTTATCTATCTAAGTTCTTCATATCCTACACTATCAGTTTAAAAACTCCCAAGTTGTTATGTAAACAAATACATTTCTATTTAATGTAAAAATGAAAAATCATTATAATTTTATAACCTTGAAATGTCATTTTATGCTGGTGTATTTTATTTGTTACTAATAGGGTTTTTGGGGGGATATTTTTATGTGTGCATTTGTGTGTGTGTGCGCACCTGGAAGTCAAGGCAACCTCTGGTGACTGACCCCTATTGGGGGTCTGGAGGATATTCAGAGAGGTGGCTAAATAAAGTTTGCCCTCACCTTGTGCCTCTGGTATTTTTAGGAAGTCTCTCATCCAAGTACTTGCCAGAGTTGACCCTGCTTAGCTTCTGCGATCTGACAAGATCAGTCTTACCTGGGCTATCCAGGTCAGGTTACTAATAGTGTTCATTGCTTATGATCAAACAGATGAATGACCTCTGCACAGTAGGCAACAAAAGCCTGCTAGGAAGGGGGTGAGGCTTAAATATAAAGCCCCTTCATTATGTCCTCTCATTGAATGGTCACTATTCAGCCAACTACTTGCTGTCTTGTGCCTTATTTGAAGAGGGGCTGGGCAAATTGATCCCCAGGATTACTGCCAGGAATACATCTTCTCCCCAGTCATTCAAGACCAGTGTTCCCTCTAAGCTGAGTTAGCGTAAGCTAGTTCACATTTTTTAGCTTCCGGCTCACAGATTGTTGCCTTAGCTCAGGAAGGATGGCTCCAGAGCAAACTCATTTATGCAGCAGCCAAATTGCTTGCTCACAACTTTAATGCCAGGAGCTCACAAAGGAGAACTTTTGCTCACAAGACTCCACAGCTTAGAGGGAGCATTGTTCAAGACTGCTGAGCTCTGTGGGTAGATGTGTAGCTTTCTACTTTCCCAGTAGCCTTCTGCTCAGCAAGTCCTGAGCCTCAGTGGTATAGAGCTGTATTGTAGTTGCTAAGGTTTGGGGGCTAGGTTAGCGGGGATCTGCTCCTCTAGGCTTGAACCAGAGAACAGGGTAAATATAATCTTTACCCCCACCCCACACTCTACTCTGATGTGGAATAATTTATGGGAGATGTGTGCTTCATGATTTTCAAGATACTTTAAGACCTTAAAGGTTTTAACTAGTTTCTCATCCACCTCTGTGCCTTATTGAGGACAATTAGCATGTTCAATCCACCTCAGGATATAAGTAGCAGGATTGCTTCTTTTTAAAAAAGTTGTAAAAATAACATTGGTGTACAACCATAAATGATATACACTTACAAACATTAGCCACCTTAAACCAAGAGGAGAGGAGAGGCAGGGTATAAATGTATTCATAAGTACACTACATCTTTCATAAATAAATTGCATCAAAGAACTATTGAACAAGAAACCTTGCATCCACTTTGACACTATGCATAGACTATCAGATAGGGGAGCTTGAATTACCTCGATTCATGGAAATACTATGAAGCATCACATATGGTTAATATTGTCAAACTGCTACAATATGAGATTAAAAGTGATTGGATTATGATATCATAATCTTTTTACGAATCATAAATTGATCCAAGATACCATATGGAATTGGCCTAAATCTAGGTAATCTTATATACAACAGAATAGATTTCTCTCCTCTTCCCTATCTGCATGGGATAGACTCAAGAACAAATTGCTGCTAGAAATGTCCCTTTCCCTCTCTTTTTAAAGGACTGGTTCCAACCTAGTACACAGCAGTCTTTCTATGCATCTTGGAATAAAGCCAAAATGGGACGTCTTATAGACATCTCCAATAAATATGGTATACTGGATAAAATTAAATTGGAACAGAAATTAAACCTAGCCAATCATTAAAAACTCAGCAAACTTCATGATCGGCCTCTTTCAGACTTGAGAAAATCCTTAAACCCTTTAATAATTCAAAAAGGGATCCAACATACACAGTTGTTAACATCTCTTAAGTGCTTTGACAATGTTGCATTGTAGTGGCATTAAAGGAAGGAAGAGAGACACACATTTGCATATCAGTCTAAATCCCTGTACAGGAAGGAAAGGCTTCTGCATCCTGACCAAATTGTTGATGAGTAGATTAGCCTTGACCCCTCTCCCCTTGGTCTTAAGGAGGTCTGTGAGTGGGAGCGCAAATTGGGCAAAAATTGGGCAAAATGGGGTAGGAATTGGCGGTAAAAATTGGCGAAGCCGAGGAAACTCTGGAGTTGTCATCAGGTTTTGGGGGGTTCCCACATTAATACATCCTGGACCTTCTTAGGGTCCATTTCAAGACCATCAGGGGATATGCGGTAGCCCAAAAAATCAATGCGCGTCTGGTGAAATTTGCATTTGAGAGCTTGACAAACAGTTTGTGCTCCAACAACCTTGCAAGGATCTCTCGGAGCAGTGCAATATGTGTTTTCAGATCTGGGGAGTACACCAAGATATCATCCAAGTAAACAACCACCCCCTTAAACAAATAGGGGTGCAGTACCTCATTAATTAAGTTCATGAATACCTCCGGGGCCCCTTGGAGCCCAAAGGGCATAACTTGGTACTCAAATTGCCCCAGTGGTGTATTAAAGGCAGTCTTATGTTCATCACCCTGCCTAATGCGTACTCTGAAGTAGGCATCTCGCAGATCCAACTTAGAAAAAACCTTCCCCTTAGCCACCTCCGCTAGCAAGTCCTTGATGAGGGGCATGGGGTAGGCGTTGGTTGCAGAGACCTCATTAAGTCCCCGATAATCTGTGCATAGCCTTAGTCCCCCATCCTTCTTTTTGCAAAACAACACTGGGGCCGCAAAGGGGGATGAAGCTGGTCGAATAAATCCGCGTGCCAGGTTTTTATCAATGAACCTACGCAACTCCTCTTTCTCCATGGGACTCATGGCATATATTTTGCCCCTTGGCAATTTTTTTCCCTGGGAGAATCTCTATAGCATAGTCTGAGTTGCGATGAGGGGGCAGTTCATTGGCTTCCTCCTCCTCAAAAACACGAGCCAAGTCCCTGTACTCTGTGGGGATACGGTTAATCTCTTCTGCAGCTAGGCAAGCCCGTGAGGGATCATTATCGGGTGGGTTTCCCCAGTCCGGGTCCCACTTGTGTTCCGCGCACTTTGGGGAAATGAAACACACAATTCCTTCCTCCCATAAACTGTACGGATCATGTCCATGTAACCACGGGCTGCCCAGGACCAACGGGAACTTGGCTTGCGGGGCTATTACAAACGAGCGGAGCTCCCAGTGCTCCCCTGCCCCCACGCGTAAGGGAACGGTTTCGAACCGACAGGGCTCTTTCATCGGTGACCCATCCATTTGGGTAAATGTGATGGGATCTTTCAATCTGGTAACCGCAGCCTCCAGTCCCGTAACTAGATAGGGGTTTATTAGATCCCTCCCGCACCCAGAGTCAATAAGGCCTCGGACCCTAATGTGGGTCATCATGGCCGGGTTCATTATGATCACAGTCACAAAGAAGAGAGAGGAGTAATTGCTCACCATTTTTGGCGCTTCAGGGATAGGGTCCTGCTGAGCTGCGCCACTTACAACAGGACCTGCTCATTTCCCTGCATCTCGGTCTCTTCTTCTTCCAGGAACGCTGGATCCGTGATTTCTAGGTTGGCAAAGAGGGCCTGGGGATTACGCGGCTTGGCAGTGCCCTTCCTCGGGGGGGGTACTGGACGTCATCTCTCCTCCTCTCGTGGTGGTGCCCAGCCAGTGTCCTCCTTAGGGCAGGAGGCGGCAAAGTGCCCTTTCTCCCCACATTTTAGGCACAACCCTTGTTTCATGCGCTGATCTCAGATCCCGCTCTGAGTGGGGGTTGGTTTTCCCCTAGTCTGGGTTGTGGAAGTGGTAGGGCGGTTGTTCCCAAGAGACATATCCAGCTTCATGATGCGAAGTCTACTTTCAGCCCGCTCTGCCTCTTCCATCCAACCTTGGAGGGTGCGTGGTTCCTTCGAACTGAGGACATTATTGCAAACATCCACTGCTAGTCCCATTCGATACTGCTGGGCCAAGACTGGGTCTGTCCAATCTCTGATCTTTACAGAGTGCTTTTGGAACTCTCTAGAGTACTCCCTCACGGTAAACCTCCCTTGCTTGAAGGTGCAGAGAAAGGCTTCCACCTTTGGGGCAGGTGCCAGATCTTCAAAGCGGTTTTTCAAGGCCCACATGAAGTCATCCACATTCCCCAGTTCCACTGCCTCCAGATTATGCAAGGCCACATACCTGCTGGTAGCAATTCCCCGGAACCGAGATGCAATAAACTCCACCTGTTGTTCTTCATCGGGGAACATGTGGCCCCACTGCTGCACAAATTTCCCGACTTGCAGAATGAAGAAGGAAATGCTCTCAGGGTCTCCATCAAATGTGATCTCCAGCATGTCCCTGGGTCGTATCATTGGCGGGAGGGACACCATCCCCGGTCCTGGGGCAGGTGCAAGTGCTGGCAGTGGCTGGGGTGCTGGCACCGGGACTGGAGGCGGGGGAGCCGGTGGAGGCTGGCCAGGGGCCGGCTGCCCTGGGATTGGCCCTCCTGGTAAGGCTCCACCCGGTACCGGCTGTCCGGGAACCGGTTGGCCTGGAGCTGGTTGCCCTGGAACGGGTCCTCCCGGCACCGGCTGTCCAGGGATAGGTTGACCGGGAGGAGGGCATCCTGGTGGTAGTGGTTGTCCAGGGCCAGGGGCAGGTCCGGGCTGGGCTAGCAGGTGCATGCGAATTGCTTGATCCATCATCCCCGGAAGGGATTGCATCAGCTTGCCCATGTCCCGCATCAATCTTCGGGTGTCATCCTTGATAGTGTCCATCCATGAATCTACATCCTTGCTGGGGCTGGGCCTCACTGGCCCACAGGGAGTACATCCCTGGGGTAGGCCAAAGCTTCCACGAGGATCCATCAGGCTGTCCCGGCTTTGGCTCCCTGGTAAAGACCATGTTGTCTGGGTAGTGTCCAATAAATTCCTGGTCCAGTCTCGTTGCTTCCATTGGGTGACCCACTTGTCCCAAGGGATTGGGGCACTCTGGTCCGGGGTATCACCCCTCCATGGCTTTGGATCGATCCCGCTGGGCTGTAGATTGGGGGGGTGTACGAAGCTCCCAAGGTACTGGTCACTGGAGGGGTGATCGGTCCCACTTGGCAGTACGGGATCACTGCTGTAGTCACAGGAACCGTCGTTACCGGTAGGACCGTCACCGGCACGGTGGTAACAGGAATGGTAGTCACTGGAACCGTAGTAATGGGCGTGGTGGTCACTGGGACTGTCAACATTGTTCCTCCGGCACCGCTCATCCTGGCAAGGAGAGGCGTAGGCCAGTGGGGACACGATAGTGATTCCTGACAATTTCTGTCAGGTTCAAAAGCAAGTAGATCCAAGCATTCTTAGGAGTAAGAAGGGCTTTATTGGAATACAGTGCTAAAACCCACAGTGTAAAGGCTATTGTCAGGAATGGCAGGACAAGCTGCTCAAGCATGATTATAGTGTGATGCAAAAGGCGACTAGCAAATGATCTACAAGTGCGCGCGCGGGAAACTCCTGGTGGGAGAGTTACTTAATGGGCGGAAGATGACTCCCTCCTCCCCTCGGCTTCACAGGAATGGAAAATTCTCATAGACTTAAGAATAGCCCAAAGCCTGCATTCAAGGCCACCATGATAACACCAAGCAGCAGAGAAGAAGCTCCCACGTTACAGCTAGCATACCTACGCAAGCGCAGAAGCAGGGACGAGATAGGGAACATAGAACAATGGACACAGTGTGAAACATTAAACAACCATTACTGACACTTGGGGGCACTTAAGGAGCTTCTGTCATGACTCAGGCCTACACCTCCCCCAACCAGATCACAGGACTGCACCAGGAGGAGGGCTCTGGTAGGGTTCTGTAGCATTACCTCACCAGCATCCAGCTGCGGCTGAGCAGCAACAGGATACTATATCAGTGTATCTCCAAGATACATCAGCACAGTGGCTGGCCAACTCCATGAACACTCCCCACTCCCCACAATTGTACTGCAAGTGACTTCCATTTGCTTACCATGCTGTATAATGGCTTGTTTTTAATACTTATAGTTTATGTTACTTTTTAAAATATTTTAATTGTATTGTTTTTACTTGTGAGCCATCTCAGCAAGCCTCTGGAGTGGTGGCATATAAATTCCCTAAACAAATAAACACTATGCTCCTCCTTTTCTTGCCTCACCATGTTTTTCCACATAAGCAGACCAGTAAGGCAGAGAATATCAATCAGTACAATTACATTTGTGTAGTTGTGTTTATATGAACTCATGTACATGGTAATAGACCAAGTTGTTAACTCTTGTTCATGGTGATGTTGTTGTAATGGAGAATGAGTACTGTTTATCAGCAATCACTCTCAGTATCCAGGGTTCAGATGCTCAAGAGTTGTTTCCCATTTTTAGGGTTCTTGAATCATTACCACATTGGTAAAAAGCTATAAATGGGCTGTCTGGTGCAAACCACTGTAGTTCAGTCAGTCAGTCAGTTTATTATTGTGGTCTTCGACCAGTACAATTTAAGAGACAAGTATAAAAATTCCCGATACTATCCTAGCTGGTTATGAGCCAGTAAAAACTTTAGTAACATAAAAGTTTATAAATTATATAAAGTATACAGGAAAAAGTAAAACTACTGTTCACACCTTTTGAGCCATTTAAAAAGTCATAGAGAAATGGTCTATTTGCCTTGCTTTTTGCGTTCCTTATATATCTGGGTGCAGAACCTAGCCACCTTTCTTGATGTATGGTGATTCCTATGCAACAACAGGTATTCTAATTTAATTTTGTTTGATCTTCCTGGAAACCTTTCCAGCAGCGGGCCAATGATTTCCTTTTGGCTCGCCGTCTGGAAAGGGCAACTAAAAAAGATATGCTCCAGAGAGTCTATTTTGGTCTGGGAGCAAGAGCAGAGCCTGAGCGCATAAGGGATCCCTTTGTACTGTCCCTCTATTACTGTGGACGGCAAGGCCATGCTCCTTGCCAGGGTGAAGGCCCTTCTGGTATTATAAGATTCAAGAAAATACAAATAGGCTGCAGGAGCAATTACATATCTACTGTTTGCTGGAGAAAAGTAATTTGGTGAACTGCAAATGTCTGCTTGCCTCTCCGAATCTAGCACTCTCTGCTTAATAAGCAATTTTGCCAGATCTGTGCCAAGATTCAGGAGGACTTGGGGAGGAAAACCCAGCTTTTCAATAGACTTTTGGACCACTTGTATCCAACTGCACTGAAATTGGTCACACAGGGTGAGAGGAAACAACCCCTTTGGATTAATACTGCCCACTATCCATTTATATATGGAAAGAATGCAAATCCTAGCTTCTACCTGGGTCATTCCTGTTTCCCAGTGGACCCAGGAGTTTGATACACACTTGGGTACCTGAATTAGTGCTATAAGGAATTTTGATTGGACTCTCTCGAGTGGAGCCACTGTAGTTCTCATTACAAAACAGGGGAAAAAACCAAGTTACTGAAACAACATAAAGGAGTAAATCAGTTCATGCCTTGATCCTGCTCAGACAGAAGATTTGGAAGGTTTATCATTCTCCCTTGTAATTTTAACCTCTGCCACTGCTAGACTGTGGATTCGGAATAACGCACGGACAGGATTAGAACTACATTTAGCACAACCTCCCTCTCTTCTTTATGTATAAGAAGATTCATCTCAGGAGGGAAAATTATTGCTCGAGAATAATAACTTAAACTGGCTAGTATCTATTTTTGGCTGCACAATGTAAAGCAATAAACAATATTCTTGTGTTAACTTTTCTTCTAAAAATAGTATTTGATTACAGTGTTGAATAATTTTTCATCATCTCTTTTTGAAAAAGGGGAAAAAAGGAAATGCCAACAGAGTCTAGAGTAATCTATTGGAGAATAATGAGCTTCATGAGCATTACAAGGTATAATATAAATATAGGGATGGGCATGAACCTCATTTTTGTGGTTCTGTTTGCTGTCCGTGGTTGAACCACAAACCAAACCACAAACTGATATGTTGCTTCATATCAGTATGTGACCCTGCTTTCTGCTTAGCACAGATGGTGACTGTTAATAGATAATATGAATATGGTGTTGGGTACCAGGGGTTGGCTAGGACTTCTCTTCCTTTATTGCCTTCCTACCTTGCTGATTGGTGGCCTGAATGAATGGTTTGATATAGTCTCTGGTATGATGTTGGAAACAACAAGACTTTAGTCTTTGGGAGTTTAAGAATCCATGTGGAGGCTACCCTTTGACAGGGTCTTTGTTCTGTCATAGAATCATAGAGTTGGAAGGGGCCATACAGACCATCTAGTCCAACCCCCTGCCCAATGCAGGTCCAGCCTAAAGCATCTCTGACAAATATTTGTCCAACCTCTTCTTGAAAGCTGTCAGTGAAGGGGAGCTAACCATCTCTCTAGGCAGCTTATTCCACCTTTGAACCACTCTGACTGTGAAAAAGTTTTTCCTAATATCCAGCTGATACCTTTCTGCATGTAATTTAAAACTGTTGCTTCAGGTCCTATCCTCTGCTGCCAACTGGAACAGCTCCTTGCCCTCCTCCAAATGAAGGCCTTTCAAATATTTAAAGAGAGCAATCATGTCCCCCCCCTCAATCTCCTCTTCTCCAAACTAAACATTCCCAAAGCCCTTAGCCTTTCCTCGTAGGTCTCAGACTCCAGACCCCTGATCATCCTCGTCACTCTCTTCTTCGCCTTCTCAATTTTGTCCACATTCTTTTTCAAGTGAGGCCTCCAGAACTGTACACAGTACTCAAGGTGTGGCCTGACCAAGGCAGTATAAAGAGGGGCTATGATCTTCTGCAATTTCAATGCAATGGCCCTTTTAATACAATCCAAGAATGAATTTGCCTTTTTGCCACCGCATCACACTGACTGCTCATATTTAGTTTACAGTCCACTGTTACTCCAAGACCTCTTTCGCATATACTACTCCCCAGAAATGTATCCCCTATCCAGTATTTGTGCTTGACAGTTTTGTGGCCCAGATGTGATACTGTGCATTTATCTTTTTTTGAATTACATCCTGTTCGCAACTGCCCACTTCTCCAGATTATTCAAGTCTTGTTGAACTTAACTCTGTCGTCTTGGGTGCCTGCTACTCCTCCCAATTTGGTACCATCAGCAAATTTAATGAGTAGCCCTTCTACCCCTTCATCTAGATCATTGATAAAAAATATTGAAAAGTACTGGGCCCAAAACCGAGCCCTGCAGCACCCCACTGGACACCTCCCTCTAATCTGATGAAACACCATTGACCACCATTATTTGGATGCAGTCCTTTAACCACTTCCCTATCAACCTAACTGTCCTATAGTCCAGCCCACACTCTTCCAGTTTGCCCATCAGAATATCATGGGGAACCTTATCAAAAGCTTTACTGAAATCCAGGTAAATCACATCAACAGAGTTCCCATGATCCGGTAAGCTAGTCACATGATCAAAGAAGGAAACCAGGTTGGTCTGACAAGATCTGTTGGGGACAAAACCATGCTGACTTCCCCAGATCACTAAGTGGTCCTTCTGATGCTTACAGATCAATCCCTTTAAAATCTGCTCTAATATCTTCCCAACAACAGAAGTCAGACTGACTGGCCTGTAGTTTCCCCAGTCATCCTTCTTCCCTTTCTTAAAGATTGGGATAACATTCGCTCTTCTTCAATCTTGTGGCACATCCCCAGTTCTCTAGGAGGCCTTGAAGATGGACAGAGGCTCTGCAAGTTCATTAGAAAGTTCTTTGAGCACTCTTGGGTGCACACCATCTGGCCCATGGGATTTGTATTCATCCAGTGCAGCCAGGTGCCTCTTCACAACCTCCCTGTCAATGTCAACTGGACACTGAGGTGTCCTGTTATGTCCTATACCATCTCTAGATGGACTCAAGTTCTTCTGGGAGAAAACAGAGGCAAAAACATCATTAAGCCTGTCTGCTTTTTCTCTGTCCTCCACCAGAGTCTCCTTCTACTCCCAAAAGTGGCTCAATTGCCTCTTTTTCCTCGTGTTTGCTTCTCACATATCTGTAGAAGTTTTTCTTATTGTAGCAAGCCCCCTTGACCAGACCCAACTCATACTGAGCTTTAGTTTCTCTGATGGCTGATCTGCAGTGCCTAGTAACTCTCATATACTCCTCTTTAGAGGTCTGACCTTCCCTCCATTTCCTTTTTCTCCCTTAGCTTATTCTGAAGCTCTGGGTTCATCTACATTGGTTTCTTGGAGCCCTTACCATGTTTCCATCTTGCTGGAATAGTGAGGGCTTGAGCTTGCAAAAGCTCATGTTTGAGAAGAGCCCACCCTTCACTCACTCCTTTCCCTTCCAGCACACTTCCCCATGGAATGACTCCCATCAAACCTCTGAGTTAATTGAAGTCAGCCCTATGAAAATCTAACTTATGAGTCTGGCTACAAAATGCCTTGACCCCCCAGGAACTGGAATTCAAGGAGGACATGGTCACTGCCCCCTAAGGCCCCCACCACCTTCACCCTGTCTACCAATTCTTCCCTGTTGGTTAATATTAAGTCTAGTATGGCCAAGCCCCTTGTAGCTTCCTCCACCATTTGAAAAAGGAAGTTGTCAGCCAGACACGTCAGGAAGTTGCGTGATTCTTGTCGCTTTGTTGAGCCTTTCTCCCAGCACACATCGGGGAAGTTAAAGTCTCCCATAATTATAAGGTTCTGATGTCTGGATACTCTACCGATCTGCTCAAGGAGGGCAGCATCCATTTCCTGTCCCTGGTCTGGCAGTCTATAGCAGACTCCAACAACAGTACCCTTTGTCCTACCTCTCCTTATTTTCACCCATGTACTTTCCACAAGGCTGTCAACCACAATCTCCAGAACTTCCTGACATTCTAGCCCTCTCTTCACATACAGCACCACTCTGCCTCCTTTTCCAGCCTTCCGGTTTTTCTTGAACAACTCATACCCATCCACTACTACATCCCAGTCATGAAAATCATCCCACCAAGTCTCAATGATTCCTATTATATCATAGCCCTCTGTTTGCAAGAGAATCTCAAGCTCTTCCTTCTTATTACCCATACTATGTGCATTAGTATATAGATGCTCATACCCTTGTACCTTCATTTGACCTGTCCTACCTAGGTGGGCCCCCACTGTTTTCTCTTCTTCATTGAAGTCCCCATGTTGATTATCACCTACCCCTTGAGGCTTCAGTTTAAAGCTCTCCTGATTAAACTCTCCAGGTTCTTCCCAAACGTTTTCTTCCCTGACCTTGAGAGATGAAGCCCATCCTGTGCTAGAAGGCCTTCTCTAAGAAAACTTATCCCATGGTCCCAGAACTCAAAAGCGCTTCTGCTGGCACCACCATCTCATTGCAACCACGAGACTATCTTAGACATACAAAAGATTAAACACTGGATCTAATTTTCTGTACTGGTGGGCTGGTGAAGGAGTTTGACATAATTGTCATGGTCAGACCATTAGATGCTAGAGGCCTGGGTGCCACTGCTGCCTTCTCTTTGTAGGGGTGGGGGTACTGACTAAGATCGGCCATATCTGGAGACTTATGGGTACTGTTGGTTTCCAGAATGCACTTAAAGGCTTTGGAACTTTGACTTATGACTTGACTAAGACCACAGTGGGAGACTAGAATGGCAGGCATTCAGAAATCATGGATACAGCCATTACAGTCACTGAATTATCTTGTGGTTTTGTGAAGACAAAATGAGGGAGGGAGGGAGGGAGGGAGGGAGGGAGGGAGGGAGGGAGGGAGGGAGAGACTATGTGCACTACTCTGAATTCCTTAAATTACAGGATAAAATGATTACCTGACTCAGGAAGGTATTGGACTGTTAATTAATTTTAGCCTTTGCAGGATTTTAGACCTTAATAGCCTAGATCTTTCCAAGAGTTGTTCAAAAACAGGGCCTAATTTCATGGGCAGTATCATGCATATGTTGAATTATCCCTTTGAAATTCATAATACTTTGCATTGATTAAACTATACTCAGTCCCTTTTAAATCCTATATGTTTCAACGCCAGGATTTTAAAAATTTGCTTAACTTTGGCTGATTCATAACCAGTGAGATTTTAAAAACCCCTTTCAATTCTGAATAAAAAGTATTACATTTGTTGCAGGGTTTAAGCAGTGAAGTGAAGGTTGTGGAATGACAAATCAGTAAATCCTTACTAATCAAGAGAGAATAAAAACAAAATATAGTCTAGACATCCCAAATATCTTATCATTTAAAATGTAATCTATAGGACACTGTGAGAAAAAGCCAGAAGTCCATATTAAAGGGAAATTAACAGGTAGCTCCCTGGCAAATAAAATTCAACTGACAAATGTCAGGTAAAATTGTACTTTGGAAAGAACAATCTGAGCTGTCTGAACATGGCTAGCTCCTAAATTAACTGTATCCATACTCAGTAACAGGATTGGAAGCATCACAATAGATCTTTCAATAAAGCCCTTTACTTGGTTGAAATAAAAATACTAACAAAATGTTAGGACATATAAAATGGGAAAGAAAATGGTGCCAGAAATAGTATGTTGTCATTGTGTAAGTGCATGGTATGTCCTCTCCTGGAGAACTGTGTTCATTCAAATTCACACAAACATAAGAGAACATAAGAACATAAGAGAAGCCAATGTTGAATCAGGCCAACGGCCCATTTAGTCCAACACTCTGTCACACAGCGGCCAAAATATACCAGGTGCCATCAGGAGGTCCAGCAGTGGGGCCAGGACACTAGAAGCCCTCCCACTGCTGCCCCCTCCAGCACCAAGAATAGAGTGCATCACCTGCCCCAGACTGAGAATTCCCATCTATACCCTGTGGCTAATAGCCACTGATGGACTTCTGCTCCATATGTTTATCTAATTCCCTCTTGAAACTGTCCATGCTTGTAGCTACCACCACCTCCTGTGGCAGTGAATTCCATATGTTAATCACTCTTTGGGTGAAGAAGTATTTTCTTTTATCTGTTCTAACCCGACTGCTCAGCAATTTCATGGAGTGCCCACGAGTTCTTGTATTGTGAGAAAGGGAGAAAAGTACTTCTTTCTCAACCTGCTCAATCCCATTCATAATCTTATAAACCTCAATCATGTCACCCCTCAGCCGTCGTTTCTCCAAGCTAAAGAGCCCCAAGCATTTTAACCTTTCTTCATAGGGAAGGTGTTCCAACCCTTTTATCATTCTAGTTGCCCTTCTCTGCACTTTTTCCAGTGCTATAATATCCTTTTTGAGATGTGGTGACCAGAACTGTACACAGTATTCCAAATGAGGTTGCACCAATGATTTATACAGGGGCATGATGATACTGGCTGATTTGTTTTCAATTCCCTTCCTAATAATCCCCAGCATAGTGTTGGCCTTCTTTATTGCAGCTACACACTGTCTAGACCATCACAGAAAAAAGAAAAGATTAGGAAAGAGCAGCAAAAATGATGAGACGTCAAATAGATTTCCATCTGAAAAGAGAATAAACTGATCTTTCTTAGAAAATATCAATAAGAAGAGGTATGGTAGAGGAGCAACAAAAAATGACCAAAGAAACAGTAGTGCTATGGATACTCTTCTTACACTTCCTAAGTGTAAGTAAAAGGAGATACTCTGTGTGATCAGACTCTGTTGTAGTACTGTATATTTTATTTCTATTCTTAAACATTTGTACAGGTAATCATAGCTTGACCTTTTGGCAACTGAAATAAATCAAGACATTTCTCTTCATAATTAGATCCTCCCCATTTACAGTCATTAAAATTGTGTAGTATTGTCTGTGCAAACAGTCTTGGCCCTGTGCTTTGTGGAATTTGTGCCACAATATTAATTGTGATTTTAAAGGCACCTGGCCACTTTGAAACATAATGTTACATACTGTACCAGTGATCTACAGACCTTAATCAAACAGTTAGTTAAAAAAATTTTTTAGTAGAAACTGAAACACACATCTCTAGAACAACTCAGCGTGGTGACTAAAATAATTTCACCCACCACTGGCTATATTGAAATAAGGAAACAATTTCCTGATCACTTGAGGATTCTGTAGTTCTATTTTGCTCATCAGGTCTTCAAGATGCTCAAAATGGCAGCTGCCTGCCTTCTGGGACACTTTCGTTATAAGTTATCAGAAGCAATTTAAAACTGGGTTTTCGGTTTCAGCGTTGCGAATGGCGGCCACCTTTCGGGACGCTCCCGGAGGTGGTTAGCCCACGCGCAGTTAGGGGGGTCTTCGCATGTGCGAAAGACCCTAGTGAGCCTTAGACAAAGGCTCCGAACTGGGGGCACTTGGGGAGTAGCCTCTTTGCCAGCACACAGCCGGGAAATTGAGGCTTTCTCCCCGCCCCAATCGGCCCCGCTGCGTAGTGCCCGTATGGGATGTAGCAGCGCCACCGACTTCCAGGAGTGAGGAACAGCGACATGAATTAAAATAAAAAGAAGAAATGGCATCGAACCGTGAGTTGGAGGTCTAAATTTGAAGCGAAAACCCGAGCCCTTCCCCCGTAAGCGAATAAGCGTTTGGGAGGAGGGGGAATCCCCCTCCCACTGAGAAGCGGGACTTATAAAAGAAAGCTAAGGGGGACGAAAGGGAAAAAGGGTTGGTGAAACTACCTTTGGGGTGCTACTGAAGCTAAAGAGTTAGCGGGTCTCCTGAGGGACGCGACACGAACTTTGATAAAGTAAACAAATAAAAGAAATGTCAGCAATGAAAAAGGTCCCTTTGAAACCGGAAAAGAAGGGAGGCGGGACTTCCGGTCCGGGTAACCCCCCTCCAGAGCCTGCTGTCAATCAACAGAAAAGCGAGCTACTGCACCCTCTGCTGGTCCAAATACAGAAAATCAGCGAAACTTTCACTAACATGGAAGGTGTTCTCAACAGTCAACAAAAACAATTAACAGAAACGTCAAAGAAGATGGAGGAGATCGCACAGAAATGTTTGGTCTCGACGGAAGACATCGGAAAAGTGAAGAAAAAGGTCAATAAATTAGAAAAGCATCAGGATGAGCAAGAAAAAAGAATTTTGATGTTGCAAATGGAGAAATCGAATCTGACTCTCCATTTTCAGGGCATTAAAGAAGAAGAGAAAGAAGATCTCAGATCTATACTAGGGAATGCCTTGGCACCCGTAACTGGCAGAGAACAGCGAGAGTTAAAAGAAGAGATGGATAAGGTCTATAGAGCCTATTCCACCTTTACAAAGAAAAATAATCTGCCAGCAGAAGTGGTTGTCAAGTTTATTAAGCAGAGTACCAGAGATCAAATTCTGCGTGCAGTTTCAGCGGTGCCCTTGAAGATTGGGGAGCAGACTATCAGAATATTGAAAGATGTGCCTTATGAAATCCGCATGAAAAAGAAGGCATACAAAGGATTGACCACTTTTCTACAAAGACATCAGACTATTTACAGATGGACTTTCCCTGAAGGCCTGGTGTTCAACTATAAGGATAAAAGAGAAAAGATTGACTCCATCTTCAAAGCACAAGAATTTCTGAAGAGACACGCCAGTCCAGAGGAAGAGGCAGCACTCGCAACTTGGACAGATTTGAGCAGTGAAGATGACAGCGGTCCAGAAGAGGGAGGTGCCGGAGCGGGAGACGTGAAAGTCAAAGAGGGCCCATCTTATAACCTGAGGGATACCAAAAGAAGACAACCTAAGAAATAATTGTTCGAGAAGCGTCAGAAAGGAGTTGATTAACAACTAACCCCAAAGGACATTACTAACCTTACTAACAGAGCTATTTTGGATTTTTGTTAGATGAAAAGAAGACTCTCTAATCACGGTGATTGCCAAAAACTGTATTTATACTGACTAAAACTAACTTTTTTTAACAGAATACTCACTCTACTCTTTTCTTAATCCCTCTATATACCCTACCTCTTTCCATTTATAAAAAGAATAAACTCCTCTCCTTTTTAGGAGGGTTTTGTCAAAAAAAAAAAAGAAGCAATTTAAAACTGCTCAATTGCACTGGCAATGTCCATATGGTCATATGTGGACAGAGTCAGCGATATTTTGCTTTATCTGTATATACTGTCTCAAAAACATGTCAGTACAAGCTTTAATTCCTTAAATTGTTTATATCAAAAACTCATAGCAAAATATGTAGTTTAGAATACTTAATCAGAAAAATAATTGATAAGTTACTGGTTCATATTGTCTAGTAGTGTGAATATTGTACAAATCCTTGAACATGGACGCTATATTTTTATTTCATTTAAAAATATCCTTGCTCTTAAATGTACACATTTCTTGACAAAGTTATAACAAGTAGCTTTATCTAAGCTAAGCTTAATTCATCTTAATTATCTATTGAGCACCCAGATAATGTAATATTCTACCAAGTCCCAGGATCAATAAAGGTTTGGATAGTAACATTTTGCTTCTAGTAGGGTACTCCAAAGTATTAAGACAGGACTTTAATCTATACAACTTGATTCTTGTATTTTTAATTAAACATTTTGTAAATCCTATTCTCATCCCATAGAATATTAAAACATGCAGCTATTTTCCCATTACCAGAAATAAGTATATCAAACCTGAATTTGTAAGCACAGTGATGAGAACCACAGATACCAAAAATCAGTCTGCACATGTATGATGCTATCTGATGAAGTCTCAGAATAGCCTACAGGCAAGACCTTATGCATGAATACTTAGCAGTAAGTCCAACTGAGTTCAATGGTGTGTGTGTGTGTATGCGTGCGTGCGTGCAAAGTGCCATCAAGTTGCAGCCAACTTATGGTGACCCTGTAGGGGTTTCAAGGCAAGAGATTAATAGGGGTGGTTTGCCATTGTCTTCCTCTACAAAGCAACCCTGGAATTCTCCCATCCTAATACTACCCAGGGCTGACCCTGCTTAACTTCCAAGATCTGATGAGGTCACACAAACCTGTGCAATCCAGGGCAATGGTGCTTACTCCCAGGGCTCTTTTTGTATCAGGAACAGCTTTGCATATTAGGCGACACACCCCTAATGTAGCCAATCCTCCAAGAGCTTACAGAGCTCTTCTTACAGGAGCTACTGTAAGCTCTTGGAGGATTGGCTACATTAGGTTTGTGTCGCCTAATGTGCAAAGCAGTTCCTGCTACAAAAAGAGCCCTGCTTATTCCCATGTAAATGTTGATAGGATCACAGGAGTAATGGTTCAGAGAGAGCAACAGTGCCGTCCTATGAGCACTTTCTTGGGACCAAGTCCCACTGAATAGACCTGAGTAGGATTATGAGTAGACCTACTTAGGATAGCTCTCTAAGGCATCTTGCTGTCTGCTAAGGATGAATATTTGAGACAAACAATATTAAGCTACTTATTCTGGGACAACCTCATTAGCTTTTACATCTATTTTACTGTGTTTTCCTGCACTGAGCTAGAGCAAAAGAAAATGGTAACAATTTTTAAAGTAGGGATAAGAATGAACTGAATGAAGTTTGCTTGTTCAGTCTACATGATTTCAGTTCTCGTTTTTCCAATGCATTGTTCTACCATTTTCTAGTTCCTTGACCAAAATTCCCCATTACAAATTAATTCATGTTTCAACTTTATTTTTTGCACATCAGCTACAGCAACAAAAACAAGGCAACTGAAAGCAATAGTAATGATGACATATGGAATAAAAAAGAAATTAAGATGGTCGTGTTGGCTTATCCCTATTTGTTTCAGAATTCAGATATCAGATTCTATCTTGGGACAGAATGCAAATTCTGCACTGAAATATGATACTTCAAATTTTAATTTCCTTTCAGAATCAAAGAAGAATAGTTGTCAGTGTTAATATTTTAGGATTTCCAAAAATTGCAGGAACTGGCACTTTGTATCAGTCTCTGATTTCAGGCTAATGCAACCTGAATAGACAATTAGAGGAAGTGTCATTTAACATTGGAAACAGTGATACTAAAGCAGCTGAGGAAAGGATCATGAAACTGGACATATATTTTGCTTCTGATTGCTCACTGATGGTTTCTTCACAGTGATAGTGGTAAGTAACAAATAATAAACCACTATCACTGTGGTTACTTATTTCATTTGTCATTTGAACACCTGTCCTCTTCACTAAAAACTGAGCAGTCATTACAATGAGCATCAACTGTGTGAAAAAGATTAAATACAAATATTTCATATCCACAAACCAAAAATCAAAATGCCAAACATAAAAGATATCAAAAAAGATTAATTCATATGGGAGTAATTTGAAAAGTTTGTTTTGAATTCTTCAATTTTTAAAGGAAATGGACCTATTCAGAAATCAATATAGTAGTATATGGAAAAACATTTCCACTTGGAGTTCTCCCCCTCCGTCTACCCAAAGTGGGATGAAATTAGGAATGCCAGCCTCCCGGTGGGACCTGGGAATCCCCTGGAATTAGAGCTCATCTCCAGACTACAGAGATCAGTTCCTCTAGAGAAAACGGATGCTTTGGAGGGGAGAATCTATAGGGCATTGTACTTCACTGAGGTCTCTGTCCTCCCCAGGCTTCACCCCCAAATCTCCAGGAGTTCCCAACCTGAAACTGGCAACCCTCCCCTGCACCCCCTGCTGGTAGCCAGGGGAACCTGGCAACCCTAGATGAAATTGCACTGCTCACACAAAACAATGTCCCTTCTAATTTTCATCCAGAAAGGATAAAACATTTTACAGCCAATTAGATATCTTATTTCCACCGTGCACATAGGCAAGTGTCAAATTTCTGCTGATGCTGAATCATTCTGCCCCAGTTCTCCTCATCTCCTGCTGTCTGGGAAAACAAAACCATGTAACATAGCCATCAGATCCACCCACTCTTGATTATTATAAATAAATTTGTTTAGATTTGGAACGTTTCTGATATTTATAAATGGGGTATAGCTGAGGTTGAATCATGATCAGAAGAAGTTATGCTTTATATCTCTGGCCTGAAGGAAGTTCTAAACAAACATCTGGACAACAAGCAGCATACTAATGTATTAGAACAGATTATGATTCTGTCTCGCATATTTGTTCCTGAAAATATCCAGGGCATTTCAGTTCAGGTATGCATATTTCTTTAAACTGGATGAACCTTACAAAAAAAGTCAGTGAGAAAAAAGATGAAAGAAATGATTGAATAAGTATTTAAATGCAGTGTGTAAATCATACCATTTGTCAAAAGATTAAGATGTCATTTATCAGTGCAGGACGAAATATTGACAGCAGTCAGTCAGTCATGGCTCTAGGTGCAACAGAAATATGAGGCCAAGATTAGTGTACCTTATCTGTTATGATCTAAGGCAAAGGCCTCTCTTTCAGTAACATGACATTTAATGCTTGAAGGTCTTAGGAGAAATTACTGGAGCAGGGGGAGAAAAAAGAAGACAGGTGGAAGATCCGCTCATCTTCTGTAATGGTTGGTTCAGTGCTAGAGCTGTTATCAGCAAACTGGTCAATACTGTTCCAGCATTAGCTTCATGTGGAATTAAAATCCATACTGTAAAGTCTGGAGTCCAGACCAATAGGCCAAGGGCATAAATCTACTTTATTTGAACTGCAGCACACAAATCCTCAGCCAGGCTAACTTGAAATCAGGCCTGAATTAAACCACCTTCCTCAGGAGCAGGCCTAGTATGAATTAGGGTTGCCAGATCTATGTTCAGAAATACCTGGAGATTTGGGGGTGGAGCCTGTGAGAGTGGGGTTAGGGAGAGGGGAACCTCAGTAGAGTATAATTCCATGTAGTCCACTTTTCAGAGCAGCCATTTTCTCCAGAAGTGGAATAAATTTTTTAAGTAAAGAAATAATAAATAAATAAGTGATTAATTGTAATTCTGGGAGATCTCTAGCCCCTACCTGGAGGTTGGCAACCCTAGCTGATTGATCAACAAAAAGTATCTGTGTGTGCTTACTCTTACTGTGTTTGTGTGCTCCGTAATTGTGTAAATAGTTAAATTCTTTACTTGGGCTAATAATCTGTGTTGTGCTCTGATCACATAGTCACCCTCACTCTGCACAATACCAAAGGGAGGGGGTAACCCAGGGAAGCAAGGAAAGGCCAGACCCTTAGGTTGCCAACTTTCCAGGGATCCCCCAAAGATTGGGGATTCCATCTCCAAATAGGGAGATTTGGCCAGAGGGGTCTCACTGTCCCTTTAAAAAGGCAGTAATAATTCCATTAGTGGTGGCAGCGAACTTAAGGAGTGAGATACACCCATGGGATGAGGGTGGGAGGCAAACAGCTGAGTTGTAAACTGGAGCCCATTTCGCCACAGTAGGCAACCAAGCTTGGTTCAAACAAAGGAAGGAAACCCTTCACAGGCCTTTGTGAAGAACTCATTGGGGCCAGTCCTGACTAGGGTTGCCAGCTCCAAGTAGGGAGATTCCTAGAGATTTCCTGGTAGAGTCTATGGAAGCCAGGGTTTGGGGAGTGGAGAGGCCTCAGCTGAACAGAATGCCATACACCCCACCTTCCAAAACAATTATTTTCTCTGGGGGGGGAGAAATCTGTTGTTTGGAGTTCAGTTGTGATACCTGGAGATCTTCAGGCTCCCCCTGGAGGTTGGCTACCCTAGGCGTAGCAGTCAGTGCTTCAGAGCAGGGTCTGCTAGATCCAGGTTCTTGCTGTAGAAGCTGAGTGGGTGATTTTGGACCAGTCACAGACTTTCAGCCTAACCTACTTCACAGGGTTGTTGTGCAAGTCACAAGGGGGGGGAGGAGAATGATGTAAGCTGCTTTGGTCCCCATTGCAGAGAAAGAGTACTTTCCCTCCTGGGAAACCATTGTTGCCAATCTCCAAGTGAGGGCTGGAGATCACTCAGAATTACAACTGATCTCCAGATGGCAGAGATCACTTCCCCTGGAGAAAATGGTGGACTCTGTGGCAGTCAGGGCTTCAGAGAATGGAAGAGGCTACAGATGTGTGTGAGGAGGAAATAGAAAGCTGAAGAGTGAGGGGGAAATAAAGGTAGATTGATGATTGGCTGGGAAGGAGATAGGGTTGCCAACTCCAGGTGGGAATTCCTGGAGATTTGAGGGATGGAACATGGAGAGGGTGAGGTTTGAGGAGGGGTTGGACCTCAGACAGATACAGTGCCATTGACTCCACCCTCCCAACCAGCCATTCCCTCCAGGGGAACCACTGTTGCTAATCTTAGGAGAGGAGTTAAAATCACTCAGAAGTACAACTGATCTCCAGGAGGGAGGGGGAGGATATGGAAAGCTGAAATCAGAGGAGCAGATAATGGCAGGTTGATGCTTGGCTGGGAAGGAGATAGGGTTGCCAACTCCTGGAGATTTGAGGGGTGGAGCCTGGAGAGGGTGAGGTTTGAGGAGGGGTGGGACCTCAGAGAGGTACAATGCCACAGACTCCACCCTCCAAACCAGCAATTTCCTCCTGGGTAACAATTGTTGCCAATCTCCAGGTGAGGGTTAGAGAGCACTCAAAATTACAACTGCTCTTCAGGTAGTAGACATCAGTTCCTCTGGAGAAAATGGTGGACTCTGTGTCATTACACCCTGCTGAGGTCACCATAGCACATTGACACTGAGTGCCCAAGGCCTTGGCACTTTCCCAGAGCCTCTTTCTAGAGCTCGTTGTATTTATTTCCACAACGGGCCTTATTCCTAGTCTGTTTTGGTCATGGACTCTCCTGAACATTCCACAAGCTCCCAAATCAGTTGGCTCTCTGATCTGTCACTCAGAAGCAGTATCCACTGGCTATGTTGCCTGAGTCTTGCCTCCAATATTCTAAACAGTTTGCTGTTCCTCTCCCCCACATAGCCAGTCAGAACACAGCGGTCATTTGCATATGTGACCTGATTGGCCTTTGCCTTTAACATTATAAACAGTTTCTTATTGCTGTTCGGAGTCATTGAATTTATCCGTAGGTAAAATACATATCCTAATTTTCCCTTAAATGGTCACTGGAGTTGCCAATCTCACTGTGGGGCCTGGAGATCTCCCAGAAATCACCGTGTTTCCCAGCCACAGCACATCATTTCCCCTACAGAAAATTTCCCAGCTATTACAATGGCTGCTTTGGGCAGTGGACTCTATGGCATTATACCCTGCTGAAATCCCTCCGCACCCCAAACCTTGCCTTCCCCAGGCTCTACCCCTCACATCTACAGGTCTGGCCCTTGCCTTAATATTGCCAGCCTCCAGGCAGCACCTGGAAAACTCCAAGATCAGTTCTCATGGAGAAAATGGTTTCTTTGGGCACTAGACTCTATAGAATTATACCCTGCTGAGGTCCCTCCGCACCCCAAACCCTGCCCTCCCCAGGCTCAACCCCTCAAATCTACAGCTATTTCCCAATCCCGAGTTTGCAACTCTGTAACTGGCTATGGAACCGCTTTCCAGACCCTTGGAACCCAGAAGACATGGCAGAGGAGGAGGTGCTTTTCTACCTTAGCTGCCATTGCATAACCCCAAATCAACATAAGTCAGGGGTGGAGGGAACCATACCTGTTACCATGAGGCTGTCCTCCCATACTATCCACTTGGGGCAGCAAAATGGCTTGAGAGAGCCCTGCCTTATAGCTAAGCAGAAGGAAATAAACATGGCTTGCCTCCCTCTATTTTCCCCTTTCCTCTGCCACCTCACCAGCCAGAGCCAGGACACTCACCTGGAGCTTCCTTCTAGAACTCGTATTTTTCCCCACAACAGGCCTTATTTCTAGTAGGAACATATATTACACAAACAAGTATTGCACCAGTGAAATCATTCATCTCCAAGTTATTTTTAAGTCTACAGATGAGGATGGGTGACACGCCCACCCTCCTGCTATTCATCACTGCCAGCAAAGACAGAGGTATGCTTCAGAAACCTGTTTGCTTCAAATAAATGCTAGCTGATTTTTACTATTTCTTCATGGTACCATTCCTCGCAGTTCTATTAATCAGGAAATCTACTAACCTTACATCCAATATCCAGGAAGCACCTTGTACAACAATCCCCTTTCACTTATAAAGCTGCACCAAAATTTCTGCATGCTACAGCTAGAAAGACCAAGGTCTCCCATTCAAATTTTCTCTTCAGAAATCATATTATGCTGAGAAATGGCTCTGATTCATAGTGATATTATAAGAGTCGATTTATTTTTTCTTTCTTCCAAAAATGTGATTGTGGCACAAGTTGCAAGGAACAGGAAGGATCAATCAAAATACCAGCAGAAAGATCATTCACACAACTTCTATTCAATAACAGTAAGAAAAATCATAACAAACTGGCTCCTAGTAAAATTGTGAGTGTAATGGTATAAATAACAGGGGTACTGTTGATTGTTACCACTGTCAACTGGAACCATCATTGTAACTGTATGTACAGTTTATATCAACTGCACCATAATTGCAGTTGACATCCAAGGTATAGTTGTAGCTTCAATATATGTATGGTAGTGAGTTTCAGTCTCTTATCATTACTTTATTAAGGCTATACCTGAATGGCGAGGGAAGGCAGGATGGTATAGCCTGATCTTGTTAGATCTTGAAAGCTAAGCAGGGACGTCACTTGGAAGGGAGCCCATCAAGGAAGACTCTGCAGAGGAAAGCAACAGCAACCCACCCCTGCTTCTCACTTCCCATCCAAGGCCCTTGCTGGGGTTGCCATAAGTCAGCTGTGACTTGACAGCACTTTACACACACATGTACCCAACTGGAATCTTAAAAATTCTTGTGAAATAATCATGTAATTATTTTTGCTATATATCTAAAACATCTCCTATGAATTAATGGGCAGAGGATACCATGTGCCTCTGTGTGAAGGGCAACATATTACCTCCCTGTGGAACATGCAATAAACAGGATGTCCCTCCACATATGTTGCCAGTCATAATGATGACATGCCACTGATTTTACTGTAATAGGCAATGTAAGAACATGTACAAACAGTGTACCATATACAATTTAATTAAACAATAGCATTGGATAATGACAGAGGGGGAGAGAATGGGAGAAAGAGAGAGATTAAAATAATAAAAATAAGGAAATGAGCTTTAGAAAACCACACAAATCATGGTTTTCAACTATTTTGAATAACTGATGTAAAGTTGAAATTAGATTAGATAGGAAATGAAAGACAAAAGTACATAGGGTTGGATTAAACAATACGTAAGTAGAAAGGAGCTGCGGTGGCTCAAGTGGTTAAGACGCTGAACTGCAGGCTGTGGAAGGTCAGTAGTTCAGCAGTTCAAGACCCGGGTGCCACAAGACAGAGTGAGCTCCTGTCTCTAGTTCCAGCTCCTGATAACCTAGCAGTTCGAAAGCAAGAAATTGCAAGTAGATAAATAGGTACCACTTCAGTGGGAAGGTAACAGCGTTCCGTGCACCTTGGTGTTTAGTCATGCCGGCCACATGACCACGGAAACATCTTCGGACAGCACTAGCTCTTCGGCTTTGAAACGGAGATGAGCACCGCAACCCTAGAGTCGGATTCGACTGGCTTTTGAGCAAGGGAACCTTTACCTTTAAGTAGAAAGGAAAATATACGTAGCACAATTCTGTTTTGTGCAAGCAATAGCACAAGGGGTGCAAAGAACTTCAATGTAGTTTTTAATGAAATAACAATGTGTATATGGAGTAACAGAATGTGCAACAAACGACTGGCATTATTTGCTTTTAAAATTGTATAAAAGTGTACTACGACTTCTGCACACAAAAAAGATAGTTGTGATGGGATAGCAGACAGTGAGGTGTAAGAAATACACAACAGTCACTAGATAACTCTGGGTTTCCTGAAACCAACTTGTTTTTCCTGCACATCAGCAGCAAGACTGTCATTTTAGAGATCAAAGGGAGGGAGGTTTGGAGCTGAAAAAGCATTTTCCTATTCTTACTTTTAAAAAACTTTTCTGCTGAAAACTCTATGTTTGCCATCCTCCCTTGTTGTGGGAGGATGTTTCCTTTCATAAAATGAGGAAGAAGGAACAAGCTAGAATGGCAGTTGCACTATTGCTGTCTGGGTGATTTGAAGGGGGCTGGGATAGCTGTTTTCAACAAAATGTCATTGAAATTATATGGGAACTAGTGCTTCCTGTTCACTAGTGACTACCCAAGTTTCAGGTAAATTGGACCAATGGGTCCAATTCTATGGACCCCTAAACAAGGTGCCTGTAGGCATTCTGCTTTCAGAGAAAAAATGGACTCCACCCCCACAAAGCAGGGAGGGAAGAAGTGAGCTAGAACAGCAGCTCTGTCAGGCCCTGTGCCTGGCTTGTGATGGCTGGGAGCTCTTTCCAGTTTTGTATGTTACCTGAAATTGTTGGTTGTTGGAGTCATCTCCTTGCAAATAAATGGTTGATATTTTGAGCTAGCTTGTCTCTGCTTAATGGACCTGAGAATGGGTGCCAACCTGAGCACCCACAGCCAAACCAGGCCAGTAAAAGAATATGGACTCTGGCTCTGTGTTTGCCAGTCATATGAGACTAGCTGGTCCTATGCCAGTACCAAAGATAGCAATAGAAAATGATCTTCATTGAGTGCAGCAAGATAGCTTTGACAGACAACTCTGATGTCTGTATAACACCTCTAGAAATAACTCAAGAGCTTCACAACACAAATTGCCATACTCTATTATATTCTCACCATGTGCCCATATTCTGATCTGTCCTTGATCAAAATTCTCTCCTGAACTACATGGTTTAAAATTTGAGTTTTCCTTTGATTCTTCTACATCTAAGGTTAGACATACATGTATATAACAATAACCCAAGACTTTGTAAGTAAAGATGCCCCCAAGTTGGCCTGTGACCTGTTGTTTTAAGAGCTCACAGACAGAATTTATCCTATGGTATTACAGAGGACTCAACAATGGAAAATACCTCAGGGAGATAAGAATTTCCCAGTAGATTCAGTGAATATGGGGATGATTCAACACATTTGATTTGCTTGAGATGTCCAAGATTATATTGCCTGTAATAAAACAAGAAAACATTTTTGAGTGCTGTCTCTCCCCACTCTCATAGCACATTATTCTACTGGCCACATATAATAGGAAGCATTTATTTTGTATTATTTTCTAACCTTGGAAGGATCACAATGGCCAAGAATTTCTAGAGCTTCTGAGCAGCATATGCATAAGAGGAGGAAGCACTCCCCAGCTAGGAAGAGGTCCATCTACCCTTGAAACTTTAAAGGACCATTATTTTCATTGTGGAAGCTAGGCTACCATCTATAGGAAGCCCCAGACATGCCTGTGAAGTGAGATCCTGACCTCATGCTATATCTGATCTTTGGGCCATTTATTTCCAGTTCTGCTGTGGGCTCTAGGGCTGTGTTGTGTCCCAGCAACTCAGGGATCATATTCCAGGTCTGCCCCTTTAAGGCTGAGCTGGTCCCCAGAACAGTGGGAGAAGGGAGGGACACAGCTGTACTTGGCAGGCTCTTCTAAGTCTTGCAAGGCTTGGCTGACCTGTAGGATTTATTGGAAGTTCCAGATGCCTGGAAAGTCCAGAAGTCTCAGATCTCCAGACTAAGTGGCAAGAGATAGCTAGATAGGCGCGCCGCGCACTGACCTTTCTTCTAGTCTTTACTCTTCTGCCAGTGTCCTCTTTGAAATGCAGATAGTGTTCTCAGGGATCATTTCCCCCTTCCTTCTTCTCTCTCACTCTGTTGAAGACAGCTCTCTTCCTGCATGCAGCAAGAGAGAGACATGTGGTCCTCTCTTAGCCTCATGAGGCAAATGGGCCTCTTGCCATTTGTCTCCGTCGTTTAGCTAGTAAGTTAGTACTCTATCATATCTCTGCTCTTTCCTATCCAAAGTGTACTTCTCAACTAAAGAGAATAGCATTTCTCTTCTAAACTTGCAATGTGGCTCTGTGTAGCTTTGTAAGCTGAATAACCTGGTAAAGTGATGCTGCTGCATTTGTAGCTTTATTTAAGCACTCTGCTAACTAGATGACTGGACTAACCACACTAGTTAACCTCAACAGGATTCCCTCACCAGGCCTCACAGGACTCTAGGGAGCTTGCCAGGCACAGCTGCCCCCCCCCCCCAATTCTCCTGCTATTTTCTTTTCTCAACTTTCTGAGTGCTGCACTGAGCACAAAATGCATCTACATCTACAGTGAGGACCAAGAAAACTAGGAGTAGCTAACTAGTACCAATGCAAGTAGCAATAAAAATTAAAAACAAAATACTTGATCACCTATCAATGCATGGAAAGGAATGACATGCACATTTATTGTGCAGCGGTTTTAGCAGAAAGATCACAGAAATTATTTTCAGTCAGTCACTGTAAAATTCCATGCAGAAATGGATGCAGTCAGGGGCCTGCAATAAACTATTGTGGATTCTATGGTGGTTTATTGTTGTCATTAGTCCTGTAATGGGGTGGTGGGGAATTACATTATTTGTGTCTAGTAAATGTATACACTATACTGCCTCTTTAGAGGCTCGGGCAGTCAATACAGTTGTAATGTATGGAGAAACATTAATCTTGATGCTATTTTCATCCAGTTTGTTGTAGTTCAGAAATGTCATATCAAGGTATGATCTCCCTTTTAAAAAATCTTCTATATACTCTCATTGCAGTTTTAATTTTTCTGCAAACCTGTGGGTTTCCCCTGGGTCTGTAAAGAAATGAATGTCTTTCTATGTGCACCCCATTCTTTCAGTCTAGAAATCCACACGGGGGCCAGGTTCACAGAGAGATGTGCCTTCTTCAGGTTCTGAAAAGTACTGAGACTTACTAGTGATTTCAGCTCTCACATACTTTATTAGATGAAGAACAAGACAACTGAGCCGGCTCGCAGGCCGGCTTTTATTCCCAAGTGACCCACACCCCAAACACACACACACCCGGTGATTCGCTATTTACATTGATTGGATTAACTCCTGCTCCTCCATTGGAGGGGAGTCAGGATCCACTAGTCCATTGTCCTTCGGGGCGAAGCTCAGGCCCTTCGCCTGGCCACATGGTGGACCGGTTAGAACCAGTCCAAGCACATGGCTGTCCAGAGCCCATGTTCTCCAGTGGATACATTACACCCCTCCCCCTTGGTCCGATAAACACCCGCACACATAGTCTTTCAAATAGCTGGGGGGCCGCCGCTCTCGCGTGGAGCGACGGGGCTCTGGCATGGGGGAACTGACAGCCTCCCGGGCGGCTGTGGGGACTGGTGGCCGCTCTGGTGTTGGCGGGGCTGGGCTCACCATCTCGGCCGGTGTGTCATTTGCGGTGGCTGTCAGTCCGGAGTTGAAGTCCCCCGGGATTTCTTCTGGTGCGTCCGCCCCCGCGTCTGGTTGAGCTGGCTCGTCCCACTCCTCCCCCTCATCCGGCTCCAGGGGTAGCACCCGGCGACGTAGCTGATCGATGTGGCGATGCAGGATCTGGCCGTCTTCCACCGAGACTTCGTAGGACCGGGGGCCACGGACCCGGACTACTCGGGCGGGAATCCACGGGGGCCCTCTCACGTAGTTCCGTGCGTACACCGGGTCCTCTGGGAAGAACCCTCGTGCCGCCGCTGGCGTTTCCGTGCAGGGCTCCCGCTCGGGCGCTCGATCGGGATGTAACCGGTCCAGCCTGGTGGTGAGGCGTCGGCCCATCAATAGTTCCGCCGGGCTCCGGCCGGTTGTCGCATGGGGCGTCGTTCTCTGGCCGAACAGGAAGTGCACCAGCCTGAAGTCCCAGTCCATTCCTTTGGTCCGACGGAGCGCCTCTTTGGCCGTCCGCACCATGCGTTCGGCTTGGCCATTGGTGGCGGGGTGGAACGGGGCCGACCTGATGTGGCGAATCCCGTGCTGGCGGGTGAACTCCTGGAACTCCCCAGACATGAAGGCCGTCCTGTTGTCGGTGACCAGGGTGTCGGGGAGTCCGTGCGAGCTGAAAATCCGCCACATCGCTCGGATGGCCGCCCGGGAGGAGGTGGATGGTACCGGCTCTACTTCTAGCCACTTACTGTAGGCGTCTACAAGTATAAAAAACAGCTGCCCCTGGAACGGGCCCGCAAAGTCGAGGTGCAGGCGCGACCAGGGGCAGTGAGAGGATTCCCAGGCCCTGTCTGGGGCCGTCGGGGGTGCGGGTCGGGAGGCCTGGCAGGGTTGACACCTTTTTACAATGTCCTCAATATCCCGGTCTAACCCTGGCCACCAGACATACCCCCGCGCCAGAGCCTTCATCCTGACTACCCCAGGGTGGTGCTCATGAAGGTCCCTCAGTACCCGTTCCTGTAGTGGTTTCGGAATGACCACCCTGCCTCCCCACATTAGGCACCCCTTATAGGTCGACAGCTCATCGCGCCTTGTGACAAAAGGTGCAAACTCCGGGTCTTGTCTAGCTGTCGGCCATCCCCTCCCCACCCAGTTCAAAACCCGACAGAGAACCCTGTCGCGGCCCGTGAGGCGGGCCACCTCCTTGACATGTACTGGGCGATCGGGCAGCGATTCTAGGAGTGCGATGACGTGGGCGGGGGCCGGGTCTGGGTCCGTTGCGGGCAGTGGGAGGCGGCTGAGCGCGTCCGTGTGACCCATGGCCTTTCCCGGGCGGTGGGTGAGGGTGCAAGAGTACCCCGCCAGGAATATGGACCAGCGGAGAACCCTGGGCGAGACCATCTGCGGCGTCTGTCGATCGGGCGCAAGGAGGCCCAGGAGAGGCTTGTGGTCTGTAAGGATCTCGAACGGGCGGCCATAGAGATAATGGTGGAATTTTTAACCCCCGCCACTATCGCTAGTGCCTCCTTGTCTATCTGCGCGTAATTACGCTCCGCAGAAGACAGGGTCCGAGAATAGTAGGCGACCGGAACCTCCCGGCCATCCGGCAACCGATGCCCCAACACCGCCCCCACCCCGTAGGGCGACGCGTCACACGCCAGAACCACAGGTAAAGCCTCGCAGAAGTGGTGCAGCACCCCGTTGGAGACCAACAAGTCTTTTACCGCCTGGAAAGCTGCCGCATGCTCCGGCTTCCAGGCCCACGGCGCCTCCTTGTCCAGCAGCCAGTGGAGGGGTTCAGCCACCGTTGCCTTTTGGGGCAGAAACGCGTGGTAAAAATTCAAGAGGCCCAGGAAGGCCTGGAGTTCCGGCTTGGACGTGGGGACCGGGGCTTGTGTGATCGCTCTAATTTTCTCGTCTGTGGGGTGGATGCCTTGTGCATCGACTGCGAACCCCAGGAATTCGATGCGGGGCACACCCAGGAGGCATTTCTCCTTCTTCACCTTGAGGCCAGCCTCGTTGAACCTCTGCAGGACCTGACGCAGCCGTTCGGTGAAGGCGGTGGAGTCCGGTGCCGCGATGATGACATCATCTAAAAAGGGCTGGACCCCTGGAATTCCTTTCAGGAGGGAATCCATGAAAGATTGAAAAATCCCTGGCGCCACTGAAACCCCAAACTGCAGTCTATTGACCCGGAAAGCCCCCTTGTGGGTGGTGATGGTTTGCGCTTCCGCAGCGGCCGTGTCCACTGGCAGCTGCTGGTAAGCCTGCGCCAGGTCCAATTTGCCGAAAACTTTGGCCCCCGTCAGGGAGGCCAGGACATGGCTCACTACCGGGACCGGATAGGCGTGGTCCTGCAGAGCCTTATTTATGGTGCATTTGTAATCTGCACAAATGCGTATAGCCCCATTCGGTTTAATTGGCGTTACAATGGGGGTTTCCCAGCGCACTGACGCGACCGGTTCCAGCACGCCTTGGGCGACCAGGCGGTCGAGCTCGGCCTCTATTTTTTCCCGCATGGCTAGGGGAGGGGGCCGTGCCTTTATGTGGATGGGTCGTACGTTAGGGTCCAGATCTAGCGAAATCGGGGTCCCATTGTACCTCCCCAGGGTCCCATCGAATACTTTGGGGAACTCCCGGCAAACTGCCTCCCAGTCAGCGGTCCCAAGGTGGTTTACTCCTGCTATTTGGAGTCCCAAAGGCCCAAACCACGACAGTCCCAGGAGGCTTGAGAGGCGCCCCTCCACAACCAGCAGGTCCAGCAAGCCCGAGAACCCTTTAAATCGGACTTGAAACTTGCCCCAGCCACGGACTGCCACTGGGTTTTTGTTAAAGTCCGTCAGTTTCAACCCCCGTGGCTTGTGCAGTCGGGGTCCCCCCTTGGGGCATAGCGTTTTAAGGGTCTCCGCGGAAATTATAGAGAACGAGGACCCTGAGTCTATTTCCATTTGGCAGGGGGACCCCTCTATTTGGACAGTCACATGCACCTTGTCCGGGCTTTCAGGGGGCAAGTTACATACCGTCTGCCGGCGCTGTGTCGTCACGGTGTGCAGGCTTGCGGCGTCCAGCTGGGCAGTGGATCCCAGGCGCTTGCCCTTGGAGCGGCAGACTCGGGCGAGGTGTCCGGCCTTGTTGCAGGTCCTGCAGATGGCGTCCCGGAAACGGCAGGTCCGGCGCTCGTGAGCGTCGCCACAGCTGGCACAGGCAGATGCGTTGGGCTGGTTTGGTGGTGCGGGGGATCCCCTGTTGCGTTGGGTGCATGGCTGTGATCGGCGGTTCACCTGTAGGACCTCCTCATCGTTCGAGTCATCCGAGGGGCCGGAGTCCTGGAGGCGATGGACCGTCTTAGGCCAGCGATCTGCGTGGGACTTCTCGTAGGCGGCCGCTTCTTGGATGGCGGCCTCCAGAGTGAGGTCGTCCCGGCTGATGAGCCTGCGGCGCAGCTTCGCCTCCTTCAGCCCCACCAAGAACTGGTTTAGGAGGGTATCTGCGAGGTTGGGGAAGGCACACCTTGTGGCTGCGCGGCGTAGTCCGGCCAGGAATTCCGGAGATGTTTCGTCGGGGCCCTGCGTTCTCGCGAAGAACTCCATTCGTTCCGCGAACTTGGTGGGCTTTGGTGCCAAGTGGTCAGTAAACGCCTTGACCAGCATGTCGTAGGTGGCGGCCGCGTCTTTCGGCAGGAGGGGGTTTACCAGGTCCTTCAGGAGGAGGTGTGCCTCGATGCCGCAGTAGCGCAGGAGATAGGCCTTCTTCGTACCCGCATCCGTGATGCCATGGATCTCGAAGTGACGCTCCAGCGTCTCGATCCAGGTCTCCCAGTGTGCGGGACGAGAGATGTCGAAGGCGGGGAAGCTCTCGTTGCTAGCGGCCATGGTGCTCACCCGTGGAGGTCGCGGTTCAGGCGTAGAGTTGGCGGCGTTGGAAGCGAGGCTGCTCTCGGGGTCAGCGGTGCTAGGGAGCGGTGCGGTGCCCAGGAACCGAAGAGGCGGACACGAAGCTCGGCGGCGGCGTTTGGTGCTTTCGGCGTTGGGGCGGTCAGCGGTGCTCGTCTCGTGGTCGTTGTTCATGGAGGGAGTTGGCATCCCACCTTCGTTGCCAGTGAAAAGTACTGAGACTTACTAGTGATTTCAGCTCTCACATACTTTATTAGATGAAGAACAAGACAACTGAGCTGGCTCGCAGGCCGGCTTTTATTCCCAAGTGACCCACACCCCAAACACATACACACCCGGTGATTCGCTATTTACATTGATTGGATTAACTCCTGCTCCTCCATTGGAGGGGAGTCAGGATCCACTAGTCCATTGTCCTTCGGGGCGAAGCTCAGGCCCTTCGCCTGGCCACATGGTGGACCGGTTAGAACCAGTCCAAGCACATGGCTGTCCAGAGCCCATGTTCTCCAGTGGATACATTACAGGTTCACAATTAGATATATTGATTTTCTTAAAGGCAGCCTAGTGCTGTTTCATCACCATTTCCCCCCAGGGGGAACAATGGAGAGGAGTATGATGAAGGGGACCTACTTCAAGGGGGCATAAAACCTCCTCTTGTACATTTTGCTTGAACCTCAGGGAGTCTTTAGAGTAGAGGGAGAGTATATTTGGTGCAAATTTGGTGCCATTATCTTAAAAAAAAAACACCAGCCACCTTAAACTCTCAGATTGATTCCTCCATTGAAAATAATGGTCCCCAAATTCTGGATCCGCACCCCCCAAAAAGGTTTAGAATCCTGAACCATTAATGGCCAACCCCCAAAGTCTGGAATAATGGTAGCAGCATCTCCCAGAATCCTGGATCCAAAATTATAATGAAATTTTTCCTGGAGTACATCCTTACACATCCCAGTGACTGACTGCCATTTCCATGGTAAATTTTAAAAAACTTTATATGAAGATACGTTGTGATGGGAGAGAGAGAGATGTGTTCCACTCCCTGAGATTAGATGGTCTGGTCCCAACAGGTAGCATACATTGATTCTGTGCATCATACATACACAGAACTGTGCCTTTTCCAGGGTGCTCCGCCTGTTCCCCTTTGTTATGTTTCTTAGGCTGCGTTCAGACGGCCAGTCAATCGCGCCATGAGCCCTCCTAAAATTTTATCCCGATTTTTTAAATCCAGCCTAGCACGACCAGACGCCCCCCTATGAAATAGCCTCACCGCGCGTTGTTCCCGCCGTGATTTGTCTACACGGCATCCACCGAGGATTTTAAAAAAAAAAGTTTTGTACATTCGCATAGGCAAGGCTGCGCCTCCTTGGAGAACTGAGGCGATCGCGGAGGGTTTTCAGCAAAGTCCCGGTCCTCCCCCTTGCCATTGCCATCAATGGAGGGACTATTTTGCAAGTTAGAACAGTCCTTCCCCCCCTCCATCTCCCATCGCGGTAACATCTTGTCCCTAAAAGAAATAAGCATGAATATTACATTCCTCGTAGCGCTTATCGCTGAATGCGTTTCCTCGTTAAAGCGCACATGGGGTTTCAATTTTTTAAAAATCGCGCCCCCGTCGGCTCGGTCTGACGTCAGACCGAGCCGACGGGAGCATCGCGCGCTAATGGAGTGACCAGACGGAAGAAAGTCTGCAGTTGTTGCGCGGGTAAGCGAAAACCCTACATTGAAACTACTACTTTTTAAATCAGGATTGGAGGCGCAGCAGAACGGGATGCCTATGGGACCGGAATATTTCGCAGATGTTTCTGTCTGGTCGTGCATTTTTGATCCGCAAGGGAGTCGTTCCTATGGCAGATCAAAAGATCCGTCTGAACACACCCTTAGTCTAGTCACAGAAAAAACAGATCCTGATTCTTATTTTCTTTCTTTTGTGTGTGTGAATTTAGCATGACCAAAAATTGGAGACCATTTATGAATGTTTTATGTGTATCTAAGAAAAGGAACTAAGGACAAGGAAGAGCCTGTCTCAGTTCTCACTGGCTCCCTTCAGGCTTTGGATTCAGTGGAGCAGAGACACAAAGGCACTGGAGTAACTTGTTGCAGTGGTCTTCTATAACTCCCTTCCCAAGTGCATCCTATTTATCATGGTCTATATAAATGAAGGGCTACCATTCTCTCCTGTGGTACCTAACTTGGGTGCACCATTCTGATGGGGAGAGGCCTGTCCCTGATGCAGTGACAGGGATCTCAGAAGGGTCAAAATGTCTCTGTATTACCCCAGAAGTTTCAACAAGATCTCAGCTGATGCTTGTTCCCCATCCATAATAATGTAGGCCATTTTACGGGTGTGAAATAACCCTGCAAAATAATAGACACATGGTAGAGAGGTTTCATTCTAGTTCATGTTGAAATATGGTTATGCACTCTGCTGATCCATAACATGGCATAAGCAGCAAGAAACCTGAGAGCTACATCTTGGGAAATCCAGCATCTCATGGTGACCACTTGATGTGTGTGAAGTCTTTGCAAGGGAGGAATGCTTTGCCTCAGTAGCCAATCCACTGCTTTCCTAGTGCATGATAACTAGACTGTAGCACTGGTATTTTATTTGATGTTTCACACAGCTGAGAATGGAAGGCTGCTTTCCACAAGAAGAATCAACAGCTTCAATTGTGATTAATATGAAATAGCTAATTAAATCAACCCCCTTGAGAAACCACTAAGGCACACAGATAAGGATAAGCAAATCTTGAGCTGTTTGCTCTTGTTAAGTGACAGACTACTACTGTTTAAATTTCTTTTTATTTGCAAGTGACATAGACTGTAGCAGGAAATCCTACCCCCTTGTTTGCATAGTTCTAAAGCAGTGACCTTTAAAATTCATTAATGAATATACCAAATGGCTAAATATCAATCAAATATTTCCTTGAAATGAAACAATAATTTGCATGAAGCTTGCCTTATTCAAGGAGTAGCTGTCTATCCATGGAGTGCCTGGAAACCATTAAAGCATTTTTAAGATGGACTGTCACTTCTGAAAGCAGAAGAATTCTTCTTAATGAAGGACAATGCAAAGTTATTAAATAATTTAATTTTCAATGCTGGTACATGTTGTAATAGCTTTATGGTACCCTCTCTGCTATGCTGAGAGAATTGGGGAACACAGAATAGTATGATATATATATCTATATTGCTCTAATAGATTCATACTGTTCAATGTTCCCCAATTCCCAAAGCAGTAAAAAGTTCCCAGGGAAGTGGTCCCAGGTTTAGTTATAGAAATAGAACACAGGTGAATACAAGGAGGTAATTCTACAAGGCAATAGATCCACTATCCATAGCCCCATAAAGAGACCCACAGTGCTTCAGCCAACCCATGGTTCTTTTGCTTGGCCTCTTGTTATTCCCAGATGCTAACTATTGTTTCTTCTCACGCACACTGTCACCTCCCTTCAGCTGTGAGAGCACATTATCCATATCACTCAAACACAGACTGCACCAACCTTTCCACAACAATTAACTTCTATTAATGAAACATCAGCTGGCCATTCTGAGAATAACAAAGGAATAATCAGCCAACAGCCATAACAACATGTTACTAGAGTGATGTGGGGCTGCTTTCCTATGATCACAACCCTGATAATGTCAGTTGAGAGCAATCATGCAGGCAGGCTAAACAATGGCACCTGTTTCTACAGTGACAGCGGCAGCTTCTAAAGGAAGGTAAGAGATTATATCAAACAGCTGTTCCCACATTGCAATGGTAACACATTAATTGGCTCATAGTTTTTAGAAATAGGCTTGTCTATAACACATGAACAGAAGCTACAGAATAATTTTTTTTTAAAAAAAATCACATTTATATTTAGAGATTGCATGATAAAATTATATTTCTTTTAAAGGTATGCATTCAGAACACCCATAAAAATTTGAATCCAACCAGCCCGCTTGTAAAACTTAAAATAGCATCTAATGCAAATGAATATTCCTCTGATTTTCAAGTCTGAAATTCTGAAGCAAAATGGCTATTTTTCAGGGGCTGCTGAAATGCCTCCAACTACACCATGACCTCAGCTTCCATTTCCCCATGTTGTCTTTAATTTTCTGTTTTCCCCATGCTGATAAGAAGTAATGGAAGGGTAGTGAGGGGAGAGACCAATTCAGCAGCCATGTACATAGGATTGCCAACAATGCTTGGGGAAATCCTGGAGATTTGGGGGGCAGTTCTTGTGAAAGATGATGTTTGGGGAGGGTGGAGCTGAGCTAGAATGTGATGTCACTGTGTGACATAATTTCCTATTATGTCACTTCCATGTCAAAGGTTAAGCTATAAGGAGCAGTGGGAGGTAAATTACTGTACAGGGTAGCCTGATGAGCCAAGGGCAGCTCTGTTAATCTGTCTCTTGGCTCAGACTGGCTGGGATACCTGTCTCTCTTTCTCTCCCTTTTTACAAAACATGAACAAACTGCAGTGTCAGAGTCTAGGTGCAAGCCAAGTCAGAGTCCAAAGTCAGAGTCATGTTTCAGTCCAGAAGGTCAGTTACTAGAGAGCAGAGTCCAATTTGGAGCATAGTTCAGAAAGCAAGGTCTAGCAGTCCAAGGTCATATACAGGAGCAAGCAGGTCCAATATCCAAGACCAAATCCAGTCCAAAGGTGAGTGGCGTCAGGAGCTGTGATCACAGACTCCACCAAGTGGTAATTTATTGCATCCACACCAAGCAGTCTCCCTTGACAGGCTTTTATAGGCATCTGTTGCAAGGTCTTACTTGCAGCCAGCTGCTTTGGAGTAACCCTGCAGCTACTTATAATCAGCAAGCAGCTGGCATTGGGCCTGGAGATGTGTGCTTTGTATTCTCTCCTGGAGTTCTAATCTAAGTCTTCGTCTCTGGAGCTCAAAGGGTGTGAGTGAAACTGTAGGGCTGGTAATGACTGCCTGGGTTTTATCTATTGGAATGGGGTTGGAAGGTGCTGGTGGCTCTGCATCAGTGATTGGCTGTGAATTCTGGCAAGCAGTGTTGTCAGACCCCCAGTCATGGCTGGCCCCCCTAATTTTGGGGGCTTCAATCTGCTGCCAGCCAACTGATTGGCAGGGCAAGCCCCACCCCAAACAGCCCCCTCCAGTGCTGATGTGGTAAGCACGATAATGTCAACTGGAAGTGAAGTCATGATGCTGGGCATATCAACACATCGACGCTCTAGCATTCTGGTCAAAACTCTATGGTTACCATAGCTGGGAGCCCACTGCTAAAAGTGAGGTAAGACCTGGCAACCCTACTGACAATTAATCTTCTTGCTTGCCGCTCCTGCTTTAAAGTTGGCTGCACAGGACTCCTCTTCTTCTGAGGAGCCCTGTCCTCTTGAGGAGTCCTTCTCTCCTGCCTGACCCCCAACATGCAGGCAGAGAGCTAAGAATAAAAAATTCTGATACAGTTTAGGATCTTTCTGGTAATTATCAGATGAACATTAATGAACTTAGGAAAACCTTCATTTATAATAGAAAATTCAGGTTGGTTTTTCCCCAAGATATTCCTGTTAGATGTAATTCTGGTAGTAATTACCTGAATAGCCCAGGCCAGCCCAATCCTGTCAGATCTCGGAAGCTAAGCAGGGTCAGCCTTGGCTAGTATTTGGAAGGGTGGCCTCCAAGGAATACCAGGGGTGTGATGTAGAGGCAGGCAATGGCAAACCACCTCTGAAACATCTCTTGCTTTAAAAACAAGTCTAGCTCACCACATAGTGTTGCATAACATTAAAGAACTAAAACAATCTTAGGATCTCCTAGCTATTCTCCACACAATGCCATACAATAATTACGAATTATTATTCTGGTAGTAAAACTAGAATTGCTATGTGAATTCTTGCAAACACTTCCTGCTTCCAGCTAGTGAACAGTAAAATAGCAAACAGAATTACATAATTGTTTTCAGAAATTAAAAGCTAAAACTGTTGATGAGTTGCTTCTTAAGTTATTGATCTTTTTCCCCAGAAGGAACTTCTTTGGTTATACAATGAATTGCTCCAGTTTTTCCACCAAACATCTTCTGATCCAAATCCATATTGTTGTTGTTATTGTTTGAATGATGTTGCTAAACACAGAAAATAGCTCAGTAGTGAAATCCTATCTTCATGATGCCTCAGGTGCTGGTACAGTCCATTGCTTCTTTGATTAAACTCTGCTAAAGCATAATGGACTGAAATGCTTCATTATTTTCTTGGCAATGCTTGCTACAGCTTTCTTTCAGAGAAGCTTATTTTTCATCAAGGCTTTAGAGCCACAGAGAACACATGCTCAATTGAGAAAATTGCCATCCTTAGGACATGGAAACATCTGAGGGAAGAATTCAAATTGCTTTGCTTCTAGGGATTAAAAAAGAACCCTGGTCATCCGTTGATTACAATACCATTCCTAAGAGTAAAGTTTGGCTTCCTAATAGTATCCCACTGAGGAGCTGAATGTATGAACCCCACTCTACCAGTCATTTTAGACAACCAAATATGATCCAACAATCTGTGTTGTGTCTCTAGGGAGACATGCTCCACAGAGCACACACTAAGCAAAACCTAGCCTGTTCTCATTGTTGCACATCATCTCTAAGTGCACCTCTGTGAGTCCATTTGATTCGATCGCTTTCTAGTGTCTACAGCCTCTACTGCACCCAATGGCCTCATAAGTAAGATATCAGTTTGCGAGCTCTGCTCTTTTGAGTGCTAGTTTCACTCCCAGATTCAGATATGTGCAAGATGGTTATAAGCAGTAAAAATGAATTTTGCAATGACATTATACTCTGGCAGCCTATTCACCACCCATGGAAGAGAAGGAGAACTGTCATGTTAACAACGCAGCTGATTCAACTTCCTCTCTTGCCTCCCTTTGGTATTGTGCATAAGACATGTCTGTTTTTTATGTTCCGTCAAATCATGAACATGTCTTCCCATCAGTTGATACTGAAGACAACTTTGCCATTGTATTATATAAAGCTCAGTGTGAGGCACAGGAAAAAGTTGATTCACAGAATGTCAATTGGCATACGAGCAAGATGATAGCAGATTCAGAATGATTGTTGCACTTTTCTTTTTGTAAGCAGCAAGATTACTTTTCACCCTATTGATTTATTAAGTTTGATTTATAATACATGAATACAAAAAATAAAATAATAATGTAACCTGACAGAACAAACATTAAAGTAAACCATTATGATGGCTTAGAACTTAAGCCTTGCTTCCATTTGTACCGTTAGATTTTAACAGAGCATAGAGCATCAGTTTAAACTGATGCTTAAGCTGAGCCAAATTTTCATGATGTTCCATTTAATGTAAAAACTCTGTTCTAAAGGGTCTATGAAATCATCTCCCTTCCATTTTAAACAATTTTTTACACCTGTATATATTAGTGTTCCCCGGGACTGCTGCTGTTTCAACACTTTTTTCCTCCCTTTCTTTACTTGAAAGGTCATTGCCCACATTCATGTTTAAGTCCAATCACTGTGCACTAATGCACATTACCTTTCTTTTAAACCCCTTGTCTGTGCACTGATGTGTGTAAACACCTGACCTAAAAAACAATTTTGGAAGTAAAAGAACTTTCTTCTTTTAAACCTGTTGTTTTGTGCTAAAACACATTAAGAGGCTATTCAAATCTTGCTCCTGTGCAGTGATGTGAATAAATGCCTAGGGTTTTTTTAAAAAAGAAACCTCCCTAACCAAAACATTTCCACACTGTTGAAATCACCAAAAATGGGAGGCAGCATTTTTCAAGGGGACATGAAAATAAAATCCATGAAATGAAATTGAGCCCCCAAGTTCAGTATACCCAGGGGTCTTTTCGTAAAAAAACAGCTGCAGGAGCTCATTAGCATATGGTATGCTAATGAGCTATTAAGCTATTAGCATATGCCACACCCCCTGACATCACAGGAAGTGATGTCAGAAGAGGAAGCAAAAGGGGGGGCAGCAACTTCAAAAGCCTCCCCTTCCCTAGCTGGTCTGGGTGGGGGAGCTAAGAGAGAAGGGGTTTAAAGTTTAAACTCCTCATGAGAGTTGGGCCACAGAAGGAGAAAAGAGGGAAGGAAAGAGAGAGAATAGAGAGAAGGAAAGAAGGAAGGAAAGAGGGAAAGAAAGAGAAGGAAAGGGGAGGGAAACAGAGAAAGGAGGAAAAAAGAGAAGAGAAGAAGTTGGGAAAGAAAGAGAGAAGGGAAGAGGGAGGGAAAGAGGAAAAAGAAAGAAGGAAAGGAGGGAATGAAAGAAATTTGGCGGCAATTCGGCCCTATTATATCCTATGGGCCATTGAAGTCAATGGTGAAAACATAGGGTATACTCTAGGGGCTGGAGGGGAGGGGGTTTGAGGGAGAGGCTCCAAACTCACAGGATAGCTGATGGAGCCTCTCCCCAAGATACCCACCAGGTTTCAAGAACATTGGACCAGGGGGTCCAATTCTACGGGCCCCAAACAGATTGCCCCTATTCCCTCCATTGTTCTCTATGGTGGGAAAAAATTAACTTTTTTCCCACCATAGAGAACAATGGAGGGAATAGGGGCAACCTGTTGAGGGGCCCATAGAATTGGACCCCCTGATCCAATGTTCTTGAAACTTGGTGGGTATCTTGGGGAGAGGCTCCATCAGCCACCCTATGAGTTTGGAGCCTCTCCTTCAAATCCCTCCCTCCAGCCCCAGAATATACCCTATGTTTTCACCATTGACTTCAATGGCCCATAGGGTATAATAGAGCTGAAATTGACATTCGGCTGCCTGAAAGACTCCCCCGGGACACCGGCTGGGGGCGGGGCTTGGCTCCTGAGCTCCCGGAGCTGCGCTCCGGTGAGCTCCCCCCCCAAAAGACCCCTGAGTATACCAATAACTTTCATGCTAAAGATATTATCCAGTGATATCTTTCTTTCCTAACTCATTCTTCTTTTGTTACTAGGAATAAAACAGCATGCCACAAACCACATCTCCCTTGGAACACCAGCTCCCTTTTTCACTGCTGGCTTGGCCACTGTGCTAAGTCATCAAGGAGATGGGAAGTGTGGGGCAAATCTTTATTCAATTTTGAGCTCCTTCCATCCAAAGTGGATCAGAACTAGGTAATGGCCACCATCACCAGAAGTTCTATGTACTGGAATTTTCCTAGTGTAATACTGGAAGAGATGGTTTCTAGTCCATCTCAACTGTATGTGTGTATCCATGAGAGGGGATGCCAAGCTCACACTTTTCAACTCCCCCCCACCCCTTTTCTGGGTTTCCCTCTTGTCCAGAGATGGAGCTGGCTGTCAAGACTTGTTTTCTTGCATTGCCTAAGTGATTTGTAGGCACAATTGTGCTGAAGTCATTAATCTAAAGGGAATCCTTCTTCCCTGTTGATTGGGCACTTTGGTTTATAAAGGCCCCGGTCACACGGGCCAGAAAACGTGTGAGGGAGGCATGGCAGTTTGCCCTGGAGCTAAATAAGGCGGGGTAGCCCGATCTCACAGGCCACCGGGTTGCCACACGCCAGCTCCGTGCTGCGATCACACCACACTGCTGCAGCGCGGCAAAACAACAGCACAGCAGACCACGCAAGTGTGAAGTGTGGATGTGCCATTGGGGGGGCGGGCCGCTGTCGGTGACTTGTGTGTGCGCATGCTCTGTCCAGCGTTGGTGCGCATCCCAGGGAAACTTACAACATCCGGAAACCCCGGGGACATGGGCAGGCGCCGGAAGCCACGGGATACCGGCGCTCCCGCGATCAGACACCAGCCTTTGCCCCGGGGTTTCCAGAAACTAGTACCTCAGACCTACTAGTTTTTTACCCCGCGTTTTCAGAGGGAAGCCGTGGGTTGGCCACGGGAGCCCTACGCCTCCCAGATGTGCTCGTATGAATGCACATGGAAAGTCCGCAGGGCTCCCGTGACTTCAGCGGGGCAAATGCTCCGTGTGGACGGGGCCAAAGAACTTCATTCCATTGAACATCTAATCAAGCAGAAAGCAACATATAGCTACAGAAGTAAAGCAGGGTTGGCTGGAGACAACAAACACCAAACAGCACAAGGTAGAGTAACTTTATATTCTGCTGAACAACCTCCCTCCCCCAACCCTCTCCTCCATGTTTGAAAGATGAATTGGTCTCTGCCCACCTCTGAGGCACATTCCCCTGAGGTTCCAGGACTTGAGTAGACTGACTAGATGAGGCTAGGCTCAAAAATTAGACCAGGCTATGGAGGACAAAGATTAGATGAATGGCACATAGCTTGTATGCCCATGTATCTTAGGACTGGGACCAATGGCAGTGGAGGGGCTTACTCTGTAGTTCCCATCACAAACCAATTCACCAAAAATATTCCCAGTAAACTGGCACACTGCTCCTTTTATACAGCTGGGGAGGGGATCTGATTACCCATTCCTGCAAGTAAACTTGTCGTATTTTACCATCATTGTGACTTCCATTCATAACTCAACATATTACAATAGGTTAGTGTTGAAATTACCATAGTATGGATGAATGTCATGAGATTGGATGTGTCTGTTAGGGGTCCCAGTCAAGACACTCAACAACATTCCTTCAGAAGTTTATTGAGAGCTAGTACTTATGACATCATAAACTCTTGTGTCAGGAATGGCAGGATAAAACATAGGAGCCCCAGATATACCCCCTTCAAACATGCCCCTCTGATGCACTGAAGCCAATAGGCAAGCACCTGGAGACGCGGGCAAAAAGGCAACAGTTACATTCTCAGCGGGAAACTAGGAGCAGGCAGAGCTTGGCTTCAAGGACACTAGACAGATAAAAGTATACAGTAAAGACAGTGAGGGGGAAGGGAGGAGGGAGAGACAAGGAGCACCCCCACACATTCCAAACCATGCCAGCCTAGCTGACAGTGTCCAGAAAGGGAGTTTATTCCCATGTTAGATGAAATGGGAAAACACAATTTTTGCCACTAGCACCAACCCATTCTCATAGCAGGACAGAGTGTAACAAGATCTCTAGACCAGGGGTGTCAAACTCATTTGTTATGAGGGCCGGATCTGACATAAATGAGACCTTGTTGGGCTGGGCCATGTGTGTCATGAAATGTAATGCCAGGTAGCAGAGACATAAACTTTATAAAGGACACAAACACAAAGGGTTTTTTTTACTTAAAATAAAAACATGCTTAAAACATTAGGACTCTTGCAATATTTTGTTTATTTAACAGTGTCTGATAACTGACACCTCTTACTCTGAATTATTGCATCAACATGTCTGTCCTGTTGCTATCTTGAGTATGCTGTTCAGGTTTGTATCTGTAAGCTACAAACCTATGATGATGCAGCAGCAGCAGAACTGGAAGGAGAAGCAGGAGACAGCCAGTTCCACTGCAGGCCTGATAGAAGCCCTCTGGGGGCCTGATCTGCCCCCTGGGCCGCATGTTTGACACCTCTGCTCTAGACTCTTAAGTGAAGCAGACAGTGACAAACTCATTACATGAGAGGGTGAGAACATAATCGCCCCCAAGACATTATCCTTGCCAGCCAGCGTTACTCCTGTCTACACTAGATACACCTTCTGTTTGTTTACCCTCAACCACTTGCTGATGGCAGATAGGAAATGGTCCAGTACAGAGACAATTGCTTTGGTGGCTTAGATAAAGCAATGTTTATTTTAAATAAATACATTAATTTTATTTAGTTTGGGGAGGCTAGGTTCTTCTATCATACACTCGCCTGATACCTGTGCTTCACTATGGTATTTAAGTTTCGTAAATCCTGATGATGTGAAATTTGAAATGTGACATTTGTTGTAGGAATTCTAATGGAGAAGATTGTAGTGTAAGAAATGAAGTGTGACATATGTACTTTTCCCCCTGTCTACTGAAGGACCTATCTCTCGACCACATTGGTGGTTCTGCCCTCAGGTGCTAGGATCACCAGGCTGCTTGATGAGCTTACTCTGGAGCAGGCCACATAGAGTTGTCAACTGAAGAAGCAGTCGTCTGTTAAGTCAACCCCTGTCATCTTCCAAGAAAGTAATGGCCCCTCTACTTGTGTTCCTGGATTGTTTTGCTCATATGGAGACTGTGTTGTTCTGAACACCTCAGGGTGATCTCACTGGCACTTGGCCTGTGCAGCTCAGTGCACTGCAGGAGTACTATGTGCAAATGTCTTTGCCGCATTCCTAAGTTGCCTCCTCCTTGTAGCATTGGTGTATCTGGCTCAATGTTTGCCAGAAGCTTTCTTGGGTACAGTAAGAGGTGAGAGGTGTGAGGTGGAGTTGGTGTGAAGGAGTGGTGATGTGGTGGACATTTCTTCAGGTTCACGAGGGAGGCACGGATCGAAATGGCTCCTAGAAATGTCCTTCACTATCTCCCCATAAACATTCATACCCTGGCCTTACTCCTACACCTGACAGACATCGGCCTGTCTGGTGTTGGCAGGGATTGTATTTAAAGGCATTGGGGAGGCTGGGCCAGCAGCAGTGCTAAAGCAATACTGCTGAGCAAACCTCCCTGGCGGCTGTAAGCATCCCACCTCCTCTCCTACCCTGACAGGCAGCTGCCTGTCCAGTGTAGGACGGGGAGGGGGGAGGAGTATTAGAAGCCACTGTGGAGGCAGGGCTGGCAGGATCATTAAGGTGTTACTGCTGGGGCAGGCTCCCTCATAGCTTTAAGCACCCTGCAACCACTGCTGCACCTGACAGACAACCGTCTGTTAGGTGTAGGAGGTGGGGGAGTGTGTTGGAAGCCATCAGAGAGGCTGGGCCAGCAGTATCACTGAGGTGATCCTGCTGGGGCTGCATCCCTGTTGGATTAAAGTATTCTGGTCCCACTCCTACACCTGAGGCCTGTCTGGTGTTGAGGGGATTGTATTTAAAGGCATCAGGGAGGCTGAGCCAGCAGCAGTGCTAAGGCAATCCTGCTGGCTGAGCAAATCTCCCCAGTGGCTGTAAGCATCCCACCTCCTCTCCTGCACCTGACAGGCAGCTGCCTGCCCAGTGTAGGAGGGGGAAGGGGAGGAATATTAGAAGCCACGGTGGAGGCGGGGCTGGCAGGATCACTAAGGCGTTATGGCTGGGGCGGGCTCCCTCCAGGCTTTAAGCACCCTGCAACCGCTGTTGCACCTGACAGAGAACTGCCTGTTAGGTGTGGGAGGTGGGAGGAGTGTGTTGGAAGCCATCCCACCTCCTCTCCTACACCTGACAGGCAGCTGCCTGTCCAGTGTAGGAGGCGGAGGGGGAGGAGTATTAGAAGCCACTGTGGAGGTGGAGCTGCACCTGACAGACAACCGTCTGTTAGATGTAGGAGGTGGGGGAGTGTGTTGGAAGCCATCAGAGAGGCTGGGCCAGCAGTATCACTGAGGTGATCCTGCTGGGGCTGCATCCCTGTTGGATTAAAGTATTCTGGTTCCACTCCTACACCTGAGGCCTGTCTGGTGTTGAGGGGATTGTATTTAAAGGCATCAGGGAGGCTGAGCCAGCAGCAGTGCTAAGGCAATCCTGCTGGCTGAGCAAATCTCCCCAGTGGCTGTAAGCATCCCACCTCCTCTCCTGCACCTGACAGGCAGCTGCCTGCCCAGTGTAGGAGGGGAAGGGGAGGAATATTAGAAGCCACGGTGGAGGCGGGGCTGGCAGGATCACTAAGGCGTTATGGCTGGGGCGGGCTCCCTCCAGGCTTTAAGCACCCTGCAACCGCTGTTGCACCTGACAGAGAACTGCCTGTTAGGTGTGGGAGGTGGGAGGAGTGTGTTGGAAGCCATCCCACCTCCTCTCCTACACCTGACAGGCAGCTGCCTGTCCAGTGTAGGAGGCGGAGGGGGAGGAGTATTAGAAGCCACTGTGGAGGTGGAACTGCCCCTGACAGACAACTGCCTGTTAGGTGTAGGAGGTCGGGGGGAGTGTGTTAGAAGCCATTCACCTCACAGGTGGTTGTTGGCCACTCCTGGTTTCCTCAACTGTCATTAGCTCTCTGCAGTCTGCTGTAACTGTTGGGGGTTTTTACCTCAGAACACTGAGCTCTGCAGCTGACCAGTCATAGTGGGGGGTGCAGGGAGGCAGCTGCCTGGCAGCCACATAGGAATCAATGGGGGGAGCACATTTTACCCCTTTTGACCCACTGAGGGGTCGAATTTCTAAAAATCCCTTCTTAGCAAGCACCTACACCACCTTAGAAGTGCTCTCCCCGAATTTGGTGTTTCTAGGTCCAGCGGTTTGGCCTGGGTGTTGATTTTATGGTGAGGGGACTTTCTTTTATATATATAGATGGAAAAATACAGTATCCAGCCTACAGTGTACTATGGTATATCCCTCTCATTTCTTGCCCTGTTCTCTTCACCTATTTCAGACTAGACCATATGAAATCATTAGAACATGTAATTCTGGCCAAATGACTGATTCTATGTCCTGATAGCTACAAACAACTAAATGTGCTGGTGTTGTAGACTGATATTTTTGTCAAAGCCATAGATCTCCTTGCTTTTATAAAAAGAGTGACCCTGACCTGTTATTAATGTTCCTATAGTTATTCTAGGATATAAAAACAATCACAATGTATGCTGTTAAAGTACACTACTGTTTGTGCTTTAATCTTAGCCATATCTAAGAATTACATTACTAAGAATCTTACATCCCTCCAGTTGAAATCCCTGCCCCAGGCATCCCCCAATAAAGACATGAGACCACAGCACTGGGTTTAACTAGTTTATTTAAATAATTAATTTTGTAGATCTATGCCATACTATTAAGTATGCTAATATATTTAAATGGCTGGGATGTATTATGGCAACTGCCTTTGTTGGGCAGACCCACTCTGACTCCAGCCTTGGCCTGTGAATTCCACTGGCCTCATTGATCATTCCCAGCTCACAGTGCCTGGCCCCAGACCCTTCCTGTGATGCACCACAAGGCCAATAGCAGGCTCAGAAAAATGTTGCTCAACACTGAGGGCACTCCTTATCAGTTGCACCCTGCCACGCAGTCAGTGATATGCTTTTCTGAACATGCGCCTCCATCACTGTGGATGTGTCAGGGTTCTTGTTGATCATCCCTACCTTTCATGATCAGCCCACTGTATCCCTACCAAACTAGTTGTGCCTTACACAGTCCAAGGACAAGACCTATTTAACCACCTCTACCATGACATCACATAGCAGGCAAGAAAGCCTCCCTATAGCCGATTGAAGGAAACCCCCCCCCCAAATTCCTATTTGGCCCCAAAGAAGACTGACTAATCCCATGGTGTCAAAAGGAGTGTGGGGACTTCCAGTTTTTGGCTCAACAATGGCAATCACTCTCCCCTTCACTTGGGGGAGTGACACGCACACCAGCGGTATGGAGGGAGGCTGCTGATGCAGTTTCCCCATGGAGCCCGAGGGTAGGGCTCCTAGCCATAGGGTTTTTGAGGGGTAGCCTCTTCAATGACATAATGCCGGAGAATTGAGGCACCCCTCCGTCCTGATGGTCCTGCCGCTGTGTGGCCTTTGGGCACTAGCTGGGCTGGCCAGAACACGCACTGGAGATCAAGCGGCTTTGTGATAAAAAACCCGAGGTCAAATGGGACCGACAATGAATATGAGTTAGACTTAAACAGACTATAAATCAAGTGGAAACCCTTGGGACGGGAGAGAGGAGGGACGCCTCCTGCTTACATAAACTGATAAGCGAAAAAGAAGGGGGGGACGGGGATATACAAGCGACTTACTTGTTTTGAGAGGCTTACCAGAGCGGATTCATTCCAAAAGTGATTTTCAGAGGTGGTGAAACAGCGATTGGCTTTTGTAAACAATTAGCCATAATGGCAGGCGAAGGGAAGAAAGGTGAGAAACTGAAACCAGCAGGCGGCCAAAGTCCGAGGCCGGAAGAGGGGGCTGACATCATAAAGCTCCTAGCAGACACTCTCAAGCCTGTGTTGGAACAACTTGCTGGTATTAACCAGCAGCTGGCCACACTTAATTAAAACTTTGCATCATGGCAACTCCAGCTGGCAGAGATGGTTAAAAAGATGGAGTAAACAGAGGAAATAGTTAAAGAAATGTACTCCGCAAACAAGAACATGAAGAAAAAGATGGGAGAATTAGTGAATAAGCAGAATTACCAGGAAAACCATTTACTGCAACTACAAATGGAAAAGGCAAATATAGTTCTCAGATTTCAAGGGGTTCCTGAAGAACCGAATCAGGACCTGAAAAAAGTGCTCAGCGAAATTATCACACCAGTAACAGGCTTGAAAGCAGAAGAAATCATTCATGATATGGAAGCAGCATACGGGGTGTATTCTAACTACACCAAAAAAAAAAAAAAATAGCCTGCCTGGGGAAATAATGGTCAGGTTCTCAAGAAGACAGACCAGAGATGTAATTTTGAAAGCAACATCAACAACTCCACTGAAACTGGGAAGCACAATCATTAAAACTCTAAAGGACATTCCATTTGAAATTCATCAAAAAAGAAAGAACTACAAGTACTTGATTCTTTTTCTGCAAACTAATCAAATCCCATACAAATGGGCAGTGCTAGAAGGGGTCATTTTTAAAATTAACGATAAAAGAGAGAAGATTGATTCCATCTTCAAAGCCAAAGAATTTCTAAAACGCCATCTGGGAACAAAAGAAGAAGGAGAAACTGGGTCGAGTGGCTCTACTCCCTCAGAGATGGATGAAGACTTGGCCAAGGAAAAGGCCGCTGCAGCCATTAAAGCATCTTATGATCTAAGAGATAGAAAGCCTAGATAAAGGCAGAAGGACTCTGATAATTGCTTTTATGAAGAGAGCTGATGGGGATGCTCTGGAACTCCCTCATAACAAGTAACAAATTAACACAGTAGCTGAGCTAGATAGGAACTTACAGTTTGCATTGTTTACTAACACTAAAGTACTAACATCTAGATTAACAGGGATAAGATCTCCTTCTCTAGGGTTTTTAGTTTAGAGTGGGTTTCTTTTCTTTATCCTTAGTTCTAGTCCCCCCCCCATTTTTCTTTCGTAGTTTGTAGTGCGTAAGCAAAAATCAATAAAAAATCCTTTTCGGGGGCCAAAAAAAAAAAAAAAAAAGGAGTGTGGGAGGGTCAGCATTCAGCAGCAAAATCCAGCATGGAGGAGGTAAGGCCAGAATATATGTGACCAAATTGCACCCCCTCATTGACTGCTTCAAATATAGAGAACTAATTATGCCTCATGCTTCCCTTGTCTCCAAAATGGGTCGAGGCAAATCAACGCCCGATACTAATGCCAGGAATTCCACTTCCTTACTGAAATTGAATATTTTTACTCTACATCTTACTCTGAAGAATTAATAATAAAACATGATGAGAGGATCCTTTCTGACATGCTTTCCCTTTGCACATAGCAGCTGCTAGAAGCCCTGGTTTGGATCAGACATAGCCTGAGAGAAGGAAAGCTTAATGCTTCCCCTCATATCACTTTTCTGATTTCAAAAGCTCCTACCTGATATTTTTCTTTTATTCCATTGGGAGAAACATGTAAGTTCCTTGTATGCTGCAAATATATTTTCCCCAGTGGGGCAATATTGTACATTGGTGGACTGTTTGCAGCTAGAAATCGGTATTTTCCCTCTGCACTGGTTTTCATATTTGAATTGGGGCCCCTCTCACTTGCTGTTAATGAAGGAAATTAGCACTAGATGTGATATCCTGAATCTTACATCATCTTGTTTGGGTTGGTGCTTAGACTGTGGGCTTGTTTGTGTGGTTTACTTCTCAGCACCAATTTTAGCTGCATATATTAAAGTGGACAAGGCTACCATGGTGCAATACATGGCAAAACTAAGAAAAGTGTAAAAAGATGTATTACGTCTGAGCACATGCAGTCCAAATAAATCTTAAGTACCCTCTTTATGAAATAATTCAGTGGCCATATGTATTTTGATCTACTAGGATGAACAAAGTGAGTACTCGTTCATTAAATGCTTACTCATTCTGATGACCTATAACTCAGTAACACAAGAAGTTGTTGATCTCTTTTGCCATTATTGCTCTTGCCTAGTCTTTCCTTGAGAAAGGGAACATCTTAGATTGCTCTTAGAGGTATTAAATGGCAAGTTTTAGACAGGATAGCTAAATGGAACCTGTAAGTACTAAATAGTGGGAACAATCAACAGGGGAGCATGTTGCCTTCATATTCTGTTTGTAAACTTGTCTGAAACATTTATTTGGACACTGTTGGAAACAGAGTGCTAGACTAGATGTTTTGAATAGAAGAACTCTTGACTGTGGGAGTCCAAAGAAGCTGGCAGCCTTAAATATTCAGCAAGTTTTTACTGATATGCCTGGGAAGGCATTTTTATGTGTGTGTGTGTGTGTGTGTGTATACATGCCTGGAAGTCATGTCTGACTTCTGGTGACCCCTAGTGGGGCTTGGAGGCAAGGGATGTTCAGAGAGGTGGCTTGCTATTGCCTGCCCCTGTGTCATGGCCCTCGTATTTCTTGGAGGTCTCTAATCCAAGTATTTGCCAGGGTCAGCCCTACTTAGCTTCAGAGATCTGAATAGCTTGGGCTTGCCTGGGCTATCCAGGTCAGGGCTGGCAAGGGCATAGACTTTCCAATTTCCCAGGGGGGGGCTAGGCCAGAGGCATTGCTATGCTACTCCTTAAAAGAACTGAGGCTGTCAAGCCTGGACTGCTCCCCTGATGGCCTCCCACTCGTGGCCGTGACATCGGACCCTTTGGTGGGGGGCGCGGTGCTGGGGGCTCGGGCAGATTCCAAGAAAGCAGGGACTTTGATGCCTCAGAATGGCAGGGGGAGGGGTTGATATCACCCCTTTCGCCCCTCTGCCTCGCATCGCAGAGTCCTATCTGCTGAGCTACGCTTGGTCTCTCTCTCTCTCCCACTCAGCCAGCTTGTCCCTGATGCGTTCTTCCTCCCCAGCCTCTCCGCCCCACCTCTTTTTATTCCCTGACCCTTGCTGCCAGCATCGCTCATGCTCTGTGCCACCTCCGCCCCCCTCCAAGCCCCACCCCTCTTGATAAGGTGGGATGCCCGCTTGTCGACTGGGGCGTGGTTGCTCTTGAGCTGGCGGCGGCCTTGCTGGCCTGAGGGCCATGCTGCTGGTGCCGGCGTCCAGGGCCGTCAGGGGTGAGGCTCCTGTCCCTCCAGCCCCTCCAGAAGCCTCCCGCAGTGCATGGCAGTGGGGCCAGGCTCGACCTGTCCTCTCCCCCGAGCCACCTGCCAGGCCGATGGGGGCACCGGCCACCGCTTGCACGTCGGTCTCCCCCCTGGGCTGGTGGGGCCAGCTCTGCTGCTCCTTGACTCCTGTCCCACCATAAGTAGGGGTGCTGGAGATGCGGCGGGACAGAGGCCCAGTGACATCATAGGGAGGTGCCAGTGACATTACAGGACATTGTCACTATCTATGGAGGTGGAGCCATGTGGGATTTAGAAAGGGGCTCCTCAGAAATTTGTTGGGCTGGGCCATGTGTGCCATAAAATGTAACACAAGGTACCAGAGATACAATTTTTATAAAGATGATTTCAGATGCTGAATGGCAATAGCCAGCGTGATTGGATTGGGTGTGATATGCAGAGGGGTAGTAGGAGTAGAGATATTAGTACTGGTAATGAGACAAGAAACCTAGGTCTCAGTTTGGTACAAGAGGATTCAGTCCAGGAGGATGCAAAGAATAAATGGAAATAAGTCTGAAGAAGTGAGCAGTGACTCATAAAAGCACATACCCTACTATGATTTTGTTAGTCTTTAAAGGTGGTACTGGACTCTTACTTTTTTGACTGCTATTACAAACCACAACAGTCAAAACACAGTGGGGGGGACACTGAGTCAACATCTTCATTGAGTTATCTACCACTACTACAAGTGGGTGGCTGCTGATCTTACCAATTTACAAAGAGTCACCTTTAGAAGGCTCTGTTCAGATGACCAGAAATGTGGGTCCTAGGCCATGAAGGGCCTTGTACATGGTAACCAGCACCTTGAATGGAGTGACTGCAGGAAAGTTTTTTCTAGCATGAACACATATGAAGCTGCTTTATACAGAATCAGACCCTTGGTATGTCAAAGTCTGTACCTTTAATTCAGACTAGCAGCAGCTCTCCAGGGTCTTAGGCTGAGGCATTTCATATCACCTACTGCCTGGTCCTTTTAACTGGAGACACCACAGCAAAATATAGAGCCCTGAACAATCTTTGGATATTGTAAAGAGGTGTCCAAATAACAACAGCCGGTAACATCACAAGACTGGAGTAGGGATGAGGTGGCACACTCCCCAACAGCTTTAATCTAAACAGCAAGTTCTGAAGGGAGAGTACAGGAAATTGTAAAACGGAGAAGGTTCAGGATTGTAAAATGTTTTCCAGAATATTTCAGCACCAGCCAAAAGGTATAGTAAGCCATCATACCACCTACATATTGATGCATGGAGACTTTCTGCAAGCTTACCCTTCCCAAGACCCATTGCAGCCAGGCTTTGCATGGTGGGGAGGGGGGAGGATTAAGAAAACCCTTCCTGTAGCCATTTATTATCAGGCTATAAAACATGATCAAGGAATGCACACAAACACAGAGAAGAAAATTATATTCTGCATCAGTAATTCATGGTCTGCATGTGGGAACTGATCCCAGCTCAGGATATTTCCAGAGGAGTCTACACTTTATTTATTTTTATCTGCAGCTTAACATTGCAGGATCAAATGTCTTTGTCTTTTGTAAGCATCTTTCCACCTCCTACACTGGGATCCAGCAAAAAGTCTAAGTCCTGCATTTATTTGGGTTATGAATTACTATAATTAATGCAGCCATTGATTGCTTCCCCAACTTTCCCCTAAAGTTCATTTCCATATTTAATTCATAGAAAAAGCAAACAAAATTGGAATCTAGACTTCAGGGCCACCTTTTAAGACTAACAAAGTTGTACTGAAGGCTGGAGTGCACACTTCCTCAGAGATTATTTCCTTGGCTGACCCACATGTACTGAGAACAAGAACACAGAGTGGATCACCCAACCCCTGCCAAGGCAGCTTCTCCCACTGGCGATGAGAGGGGCCTGTGGCTGCATCCTCATCCAGAGACTCCAGTGCCACCTTAAGACTGACCAACAAAGTTTTGTGCAAGGCTGGAGTGCACACAGGGGCCCATGGACATATCCTTCCCTCCTCCTATGGCTTCTCCGAAGGCTTAAGCATGGCCCGGGGGATGGGGGTGAAAATCCACACATACCCCAGCCAGCCACTTCTCTGGGGATCTTACCTTCTCCAAAGCCCCATGGTGCACAGCAACCCTGAAGAGTTCTCAAAGTAAGACTCTGCATTCAGAGGTGTGGTGTCCTAGGCAGCTGCAGCTCCTCTACTTACAGCTCCCACCACCAAGTTACTCACCAGTGGTCTAATGAGGGCTGCTGGGGGGGGGGCTTCTTTAAGCAGGAAAGTGCAGGCCCACCCACTCCACTTGCAGAACATGTGGAGGAAACAGACTGAGGCCAGTCCTCCAGCAGTGGTGACGCTCTAGCACCAGTCTCTATGGTGCCATGGAGACTAGTGGGGAAAATGCTAGAGTGGCACCAATGGCTACCATCCCCCCCCAGTTCCCAATAGTTCCAAATCTGGGGTGGAGTTCTCAAATTGGGGGCAAGCCTACTTGTTGCCCTGGGGGAGGCTCAGTCTTCCCTGGAAAATTCCGGGGGAAGGCGCCAGCTCCCCAGTTCCCATGTAGTCTATGCCTATGAGGCTTGGTACCACCCACTTTTGAAGCAAGAGAGTAAAGTTCGGAGCAATCCAAGCTGGTGGGAGATCTGCTGTCATCTCTTCAAGCACAAAAGTGGGGGGAAATGAGGCTGGAGGCTCAGGGCAGGGCAGCCCTCCAGGACAGAGGCCCACCAAGAATTTCCCCAGTAACTTAAATGGCCAATCTACCCTTACCATTCCCCAACCTGCTGCACATGGAGTTTGGTGGATGCTGCTCAATCAGCAAGGGTGTTACCTTCTGCACTTACATGGCCATACAACAAATGAGGGACCATTACAAGAATGATCCTTCATCTTTCAGTGCCTCAAGGTGCATGTCAATTCACCCTATCTGGGCTGAGGAACCCTCCCTATTCCTGCTATCTCTAGTTATGCCCTAACTAGCAGTGCAAAGATTGGGTCTGTTTATACCACAGTTCTCTAGAACAACTTAAAGAAGATCAAAAATGATCCCCTATCTGAACCAATAATAGGAGATTAAAAAAAAATCCTGATAGGTTCCAGAAGGTGACAAGCTAATCCCACACTATCCAAGAGGAGGGTGCTGGGTCAGCAGAACATGGTAAATGCCTGTTTTGGGAAAGTGGAACTTTTAGTCTTCTAATTGGCTGGATTGCATCCAGTTCTGCCAATAGCCTCTTGTTACTCATTTGTACAAAGAGGACGGCTTGACAGCATACATGGCTCTGTCATGAATTACCTTTGTCATTAATTCTGTGTGTGCAGTAATGGTCAGAGGGTTGAATATGAATCAGGAATACCTATGTTTGGGGGTTTCCAGTGACTGCGAGTCTGCGCAGTCGAGACTGAAGCAGCCTCCATGTCTATGCTCCTAAAAATGTCAAAACAAGATTAATAGAGGGCTCTAAAGTTAATAGTTGTTCACTGAGAGGAATGGGGCAGCCAAAAGGAGCAAAAGGAGGTAACCCCTCCCCCAAGAACCTCAACAGACAGAATAATGCGATCTTCAGAGGAGGAGTCCCCTCCCCCCGTTGGAAGCAGATACAGATGAAAAAACAACAACCCGAACAGGTAAAAGAAAAAGTGAGGATTCAATAACAAAAAAAGACATCCAAGCTATGTTTACAGAAATGAAA